>CM030358.1:4811664-6094461 GCA_017893485.1 Hemerocallis citrina | reverse complement strand
TTTTTGATCAGTTTCGACATTTATTATAATAACTTTATATAAATCTAATTTAGATGATTCAAAATGCCATGAAACATACAAAAAAAATCTACAACTTCTATGTTTTGAGTTTTGAGAGATACTAGCTGTATTAAGGTCAAAATCAGGCTTAAAGTTGATGCACCTGAATGAAATTTAGAGTACACTGTGGATTATACTGATGCCATTATTGCCAATAACGCGATCATGCTAATTATGTTGTTAGTGGGAATAACAGCATCAGTTATAAGTGATTTTCACTTATAATTTTTTTCACAAGTCAGAGAACTCCTAAGTGAATGCGAGATATACTGATGCCGTTACTTCCATTAGCGACAACAATTTTTTTATATACAGGAGCCACTATTTGCAACATCGATATCAAAATAACAGATGTCATTATTACCAATAGCAATAGTGTTTTATGCTGACGTGTTCAAAGGTGTGTCAGTTGGGTAAATATTTTCGAAAGTGGGTCATCTTGGCAAATATTTTCAAAAAGTGGGTCACTAAGAAAAATACCTTATTTTTTTAATGATAAAAAGATGACCTTGTCATCGCTTCATTAATAATAATTAACGAAATATAGTAGTACAATATAACATCTAATACGGGGGTTTAACGCTCCCTAAATACAACCTCCGAATTACAATAAAAGAGTCTACAGATACACATTTTTTCACCTTGTTATTCGGCAATAGTTCAACAGATACACATTTTCCCCCATTATATATGGTAAAAATAATTCAGTTTCATCCGTACCTTATAAATTTATAACCTTCATACATGATACTCCTTTCAAGTTATTGAATATCTGTTAAAATCCACGTCGTAGCATATTTTATGATCAACTAATTGCATTTCACTTTAACTTATAAAATTTAAAATTGATATGAAACATGTTAATCATTTGCCATTCATCGCAAAAACATAAACAAAAAAAAAAGTATAAATTAAAAACTTGCCAAATACATGTAGCACAAACAACAAAAAATTATTGCACTCATATACTAAATTATGTCAGTTTTCCTAATCATATGAGTAGGTGGATCTTCCAAAAAAGAGAGGTAAAGAGTACACAAATTACAACACACAAAATAAATGTTCAAAAAATAAATTGGTGATTTTGAACCCAAAGAAGGGCTTTAATGAAAAGAAAAGAAATAACAGTAGCAGCTGTAATGTGGAACCTATGGCTAGAAAGAAACAACTTCATTTTCCGCAATAGAAATTGTCGGCTTCAATTTTCTATTCATAACATTTTTGCTACAATTGTCGATTGGGCAGGTGCTCAGGAATCGGTGAAAAGACTGAGGATGGCCGAGGGAGAATAGTCGGGGACGGGTGCAGAGTCAAGAACTCACACAGGATTGTCTTCTGCTGGCTCGGGACTTTCTGCATCATTATTGTTGTTCTTTTTTGTTTAGCTGATGTTATCTTTTGTAGTTTGGGTTGTTTCGTTCGTGTCTCCTAGTAGCACGTGTATCTGTATCTTTATTTTCTTGTATTAGGTCCTACTTTGTTTCCTTAATGATTATTAAAATGATGTCTGTGGTCTTCTTTTATATAAAAAAAAAAAAAAAAAGAGAAAAGAAAAGAAATGTTTCCATTTCCATCCTCATTCAAAAAGCCATTGCCTTTATCTTTCCCTCCCTTTCTTCTTCCTCTCTTCTTCCATTAAAATTAAGCGAGTGCTCCAAAAAAGCACCCAAAAACTCCACCATCTCCCCCAAAAGCAAAAGCCAATCCCTAAACACCCAAAAAGTTGCGATCTTTAGCTTTCAAAACCCCGAAAAAGCAACCCATTATGTCGAACCCCCCCACCGAAATTATCCTACAAAACCCATCAAGATCCCACCTTTATCACTTCCAATCCCTCGCCCAAGCCCAACGACCAAACCCTCTTCTTCTTTCCCTTCGAAACCCCACCATGATCGAGATTTTCCCTGCAGATCCCTACCAGCCCAGCTCATCTTCCTTCCCTCCACCCCCGCCGCCGCCTCCGTGGGCCCAACGGGCTGATGAAACCATTCCAGCCGTACCCGAGCCCTTCGACAGCGAGAAGATCCCCCAGACTCTCGTGTCGAAGGTTCGGCCTTTTCTCAGGGTTGCCAATCAGATTGAGGCCGAGTCGCCTCGTTCTGCATACCTCTGTAAGGTGTTTTTTTTGGTTGTTGTTATTTTTGGGATTCTTTACAGTAATGTGTGGTAACTGTTTGAATTAATCTCGGGTTTTTCGTTCCGAGAGAGGGGGGAAGGGAAAGAAGGGTTTTTGCATGTAAAGTGTTTGAATATATGCCACAATTCAATATACGTGCTAGGATTTATTGAGGATCTTGTTGAGTTATGTGATGCAATCAATACAAACTACCAAGCACATATGAGATCATACCAAACATACCAAAGCACACACAAGTTTGTCCTGGTTGGGACTTTCGCCTTAATCGGGGGAGAAGAAACACGAGATGTTATTGACCAGCTTTTGGAACTGTTTTAACTCAAATAATTGTGCCTACGACTTAAACTATTCAGACTCCATAATAATTGACCAGCTTTGTAGTTTTCTATGTTCATTATTAATTAACAATGTTTTCTAAACTATGTCATATCACCTCTAGTTTGAAACTACTAGTTGTGCTGCATCTCAAGCTAAACCTGAAGACTGATGGAAATGAACTTAGATTAACTTATATATTGGGTCAACTGGTTCGTGGAATTTATCTCTTAATTTGATTTGTATATATTATTCTTGAAGTTTGTTATATGTTAAACTGTGTTCGGTATTAACAGCAATATTCTTCCACTCAGTCTACTGAAGCTATTTATGCCTAAATTTAACAGGTCGTGTCCACGCTTTTCAAAGGGCACATGTAATGGATCCCCGTTCAACTGGACGTGGAGTTCGACAATTTAAAACGTCTCTTCTTAAACGTCTTGAGAAGGTGCGTATTGTTTGAGATTATGGATGGATCATGGATGTCGTATATAATTATTTCTGTTAAAGGGATGTCTTTCCTGCAGTAAACTTTCTCAAATATATAGACACAGACGCATGTCCATCACTCACATGTCTGTACACAATTATGGGAGAGCTATTGTATATCTATCTGTTCATTTAGTTGATTATCTAACATTAGAACCGCTACTTTTGTTACTTGGCATATAATCAACTAAGTCAAATATTATCAATTTGTCGTGTCGAACCTTCTGCTGGAAAATTTTAAATTTTATCTTGAGACGTTAAACTGTAATACTATATATACATATTCTGAATATAAGGCTGATTTATTCCACGTCTACTCTAATTTCAGGTACTTCTCGACACTTTTGCACACGTCTGTGACACTTTCTTCTCATGCCTCTGCTCAGTTGCCTTGTTTTTCTAAAAAAATAGTTCTTGTTTTCTCATTTCCTCCATGTTGTAAAAAGACCGTCCAATTTTTTGTTTTCTATATTTTCTCTTTCTGTTTGAATTTTTTATGTCACTTCAATTTTCTTGCCAGTACTTGACGTGCTAATTATGGCAATTATGAACCTTCTAAGTTTCAGTAGTTCTGATTGAGATATCACTCTTAACATTGATTTCTCCATTCCCCTTTTCACATTATTTGTCACTTTCCTGTTGCTAGGATCATGAAGCAACGGTGATCAGGCGTAAGGAGAAAAGCGATGTTCGAGAACTGAAATCATTTTACCATGAGTATGAATTACATGTCACATCTTATATAATCCACGTTAGTTTTCCAAGAAGTATCTCACATTATTTTTGATGAATTATATTTTAAATTTTAGTATATGGTTATGATTTGCTTGAGTCTAAATTGTATTTGTTGCAGAAAATTGTTGGTGGAAGCACATGAAATTACATCTGTTCTGTCTGAAGTACTGAAGGTGTTAGAATCTGGAGCTGGTCCTGAGGTTGCTGCCATTTCTTTTATCTGCCTTCAAGCAATAGTCAGATCTTGAATATCTGTGTTTTGAATTCTAAAATTTTTTATTTTTTCTCATCTGTCAATTCTCTCTATTTTCTTAACAGATCCTTGCTTCTGGGGATCATATTGAAGCACGTTCAGTATTTAATATACTTCCACTACATTCTGGAGGTAGCCAGCATGCAATAATGCTTTTTCCAGAGGTTAAATACAATTTAGCAGGGTTTTCATATTTCATTCATTTTAAATATTTAGGAGTGTACTGTTAGGAAAAGGAAACTTCTTAATTTTCAGCTTTCACTGCACCATGAAGATTTCAATTTTAGAACGTTTTATTAGTTAAACTATTGTGACGTTGTGCAGATCAATGCTGCAGTTTCAGCTGTATGCAATGTTAGAGGTCTGCCTTCACCAGAAAATAATCAGGAAGCACGTACCTATGCTGATCTACTTGATTGGCTGCAATGCTGGTTTGGATTTCAGGTAAACCTCTAGAAACTATTTACTGGTTGGAGATTTGTTTTTTATGCTATTTAGCAACCAAGTCCCAATTTTTTGGTCATTTGAAATAGGTCCCTCTTGTTTAGTGGGTTCCTCCATTTAATCTACTAATTGGAGGGTTGTTGAAAAAAAAAATTAAAGAAGGGTAGAAAGGAAAATATCCATTAATACAAACGGAATTTGCACTATTACAGTGGTTATGAATATTTCAAAGAACTGCAGTGCATCTTGTATGTTTGTATATTGGCGGAATTAATGAAGTGAGTTTTTTTTCCAGAAAGCAAATGTATCAAATCAACGGGAGCACCTAATTTTATTGCTTTCTAACATACAAGTTAGACAAAAGCCTAAGCCGGTGTCGATGTCGAAGGTGTGACCTATACAACTTACATTTTCTCAATCAGTTATTTGCCTAATGTGTAAATCACTCATTAATCTGAAAATGACTTTTTTTACTGTCAGCTTGATGATAGAACAGTAAATGAACTCATGATGAAAGTATTCAAAAACTATATGAACTGGTGCAATTTTTTGGGCCGAAAAAGAAACCTTCTGTAAGTTTTTGATTCACCACCCACTAATCGCTTAACCCAGCATTAGCTGTCAAGGATATTGATCTTATGCTGTTGGTTGAAGTTGAACATTTTATAGTTGGCATCTACTTTGTCTAATTATTGTGTTTGTTGTTGGTGCAGGTTGCCTCACATTAAACAGGAAGTGCAACAATACAAAATTTTATATATTGCTCTTTATCTTCTCATATGGGGAGAGGCTTCGAATCTGCGTCTAATGCCTGAGTGTCTGTGCTACATTTTTCATCATGTAATTTGCAGCCTTTTCCTTAATCTGTGTCCTCTCTCTCTCTCTCTCTATATATATATATATATATCTACACATGCACACACATTCACATATGGGGTTGATCATGTGAGACCCGGTATCTCCCCTTATTTCGAGACCTCATCTGTGAGCTCATTCATACGAGTCACCAATGAAAATCCGAACTGCTCATCTTGTTCTACGTGCCTAAGATAGTGCAAGGATATGAAATCAAATTATTTGACATTCATTTGCCGTCCATCATCTTGTTAGAAAAATAAAGAATGATCAGCGATAAATTTTTTTAGTGTTGTAAAACATTTGATTTTACACCCTAATGATACCTTAGGCATGTGGAACAAGATGAACGGTTCGGATTTTTCATGGAGAGTTCGTATCAATGGGCTCATAACAAGGTCCCAAAGTAAGGGGAAAGATCATGATCAACCCCCCCGCTCTCTCTCTCTATCCATCATCTTATTTGTGTGCTATTACTAATAACGAACAACAACTAATACTACATCTACATCGATAATAACAACTACACACAATACACATCGTGAAACTAACCTATAATTAGCTATACATAATATACAAATTGTACACTCAAACATTGAATAAAAAATTTCAATCAATTAACATAGCTAGATCTATTAAAGTAGAAAAAATTCACAATGTGGGTTTTCGGAGAGGAGATAGAGGAGGTGCTTGCGCACTGCTGTAGACAAAGGAAGGGGAGTAGGGTTTGGCTAATTTCTTTAGGATTAGGGTTTTAGGGTTTGAGAGATTTCGTATGGGTTAGGGTTTTTTTTTGGATTCTGGATCTTCAAAGGAAGAGGGAGTGTGAGAAGAGGAAGAGATTGAGTGAGAAGCAACGTGCGAGAGAGAGCTACGGTCTTCAGATTGGGTTTGGGAACGATCGAGAGGGAGAGAAAGAGATGGCTGAGAAGTGAGGGAGAGATAGAGATCTGAGTATGTACAAGTGTTTGGAAAAACACTTGTACATACCTAGGCCGTTGTTGGGAACAACGGCCTAGGTTGAATTTGTTTCTTAAAAAAACAGCCTAGGTCGTGTTCCCAACAACAACCTAAGTGTATTTTTTTGCAAAAAAAAATACTTAACGCCAAATAACGCTAAGTCTGAAGCGTTATTTGGCGTGAAGTACCCAAATTGCCCCTCCGCCACTTAGCCTATTCCGCTTCCATCTCAGCGGAAGCGCTCTAAGCCGTTGATTACGATCAATAGTGATCCAACGGCTCAGATCGCTGTTTTCACACCCGGTTGAAAACAAAACCCGTTTTCAACCGAACATTACTCTCTCTCTCTCTCTCTCTCTCTCTCTCTCTCTCTCTATATATATATATATATATATATATATATATATATATATATATATATATATATATATATATATATATATATATATATATATATATATATAAGGGTTTATTTATCCTAGATCATAATTAGCTTAGTTACCCCTTTGAAAACCCCTTAAATCCTGACCTAACAAATAAAGTAGGGGCAAACCAGGTAATTTGATAAAGATGACTAGTTTATAAAGTGGTTACATCTCATAGGATATTGACACAATATCTCATACTTCTCTAATTTGTAATAAGCCTACCACATTCAGCGATAATCGCCTACCTCTCCCTCCATCTCCTTCTTCCTTCTACACATTCTTCATCTTCCAAAGCAATGCTAACGGGTTCTTCACCCCACCCCCATCTACTCGTCCACGTTCTACGATATGGACTTTGTGACCCAAATTAAGGTTCATTGCGATTCAGTTCCTCAAATTTGAAGAACCGATCATATTACAAGGCAGAAAAAGAAATCCTAAGGAAATTTCATGAAAAAAAATCAAATAGAAACCTAACATAAAAATTAAAAATAATTACCACAAAGATGAATCTTTTCTCTTGCTGTCCCAGCCCTTGTTTGAACTTAAGTAGCAGGTTTGGTCGGATCACATTCGAAGAATAGACTGATTTACATATTGTCTTAATCTTTTAATTGAACCCAACCTACCCATTCCCCCCCTCCCCCCCATAGAATACATGTGCTTTTTCTTAAATATATTTCGTTTGTTGGTTGTTTGACATATGTACTTTAAGAGAATATAATCTTAATAATTTGGAAAATCTAAGGACTAGGATCGCAAAACATCTGTTAGTATTATGATTTTTTTAACTTTGTAGGAACTTTGATTGGTTAATTGGCTAAATTACAAGAAACTTTATCTCTTCACTCTTTTTCAAAAAACTACACCAACAATACTTTAATGAGCGTAACCCCTAAATTTGTTTTTTCTTCTTCGAGAAACTACCCTGCCACGTCTGTCCCGTTGACAAGACTTTTACGTGCACTGCACATGGTCATATTGGACCAAAATAGCTCCGCGCCCTTTTTTCCCCAATTTCCAACTTTTTACCACATTTCTTAAAAAAAATTCACTGAATTATACAGTTTTCTTAATCGGGAAAGAAAACTGGATAATTCAGTGATTTTTTAAGAAATGGGGTAAAAAGTTGGAAATTTGGGGGAAAATGGGCACATGGGTATTCTGGTCAAATACGGCCACGTGTAGTGCATGTAAAATTATGGTCAACGGAGTGGTTTCCTGAAAGAAAAAAAGACATATTTGGGGGTTACACATATTAAAGCACTGTTGGGGTAGTTTTTTAAAAAAGAGTGAAGAGTTAGGGTAGTTTCTTGTAATTTAGACTAGTTAATTTAAACATGCGTGATTAAATTGTAAGGATTAAAAAATTCTAGTAACTTATTTTAAATCAATCTCTCACACATATGTCTATGTTGCATTCCGAATTTGCTAACCCGAAGGTACAACCACCCGGATCAACAATTTGACTAACCCTAACCCCTCCGTACAGTCTATCGTGAAAGTAGCATACTACGTCCCCGAACCCGTACTGCATACAACATCGTACCATGAACCTGGTAATACTTTTCCAAAGAGATCCGATCTTGGAACTTATTTATTTGTACATGATAGTTTTTCCAAATCGTCTTTCTCTTCCATGTCTATTTAACCAACGTCTCAAGAAGCTCTTCAATTCTAACTGGTATTCACTCATTAAGACATCAACCTTCCATTTGTCCTCTTTCATCGTCAAGACTCAAAAACTTAATTTGCTAACCTCACACTCGCCGTAACTCTGAGTTTTGGTGTAGTGACTTTATCTTTTCATGATTTTTAACAACAGATCTTTTCCTGTGGCCTCATCTCAAAATTTCTTAATGAAATGCATTTTTAATTTTCAGATGGCGTACGAATTATACAGTGTCTTGACTACTGCTGTAAGCTTGAATACTGGGAAAAAGGTTTTACCAGCATATGGAGGTGGATCTGAGTCTTTTCTTGAGAATGTAGTCACCCCAATATATAGGGTCGTATTTGAGGTTTGTTAGCTACTTACCTGGCATATCACTTCACTCTCCCTCAACCTCTGAAGCAATTTAATAGTATTGTGGTATTATTCATTTGTTCTAAACCTTTATTCAATTAATCAAGGAAGCACAGAAAAACAAATATGGGACTGCTGATCATTCTACTTGGAGAAATTATGATGACCTGAATGAGTTTTTCTGGTTGGCACCATTAATTTCTTCCTTTAGTCGCCTACATTTACACAAAGTGCCAAATTGTACTTTTATAATTTCCAAAGGCTTCATTAACACGTGTAGGTCTCTTGATTGTTTCAAGCTTGGCTGGCCCATGCGCCTACAACATGACTTCTTTTGTACCTCGTCACCAACAGATCAAAATACTAACTCCCAGCCTCAGGTAATTTAACAATCAAGGATTCCTGTTAGTGGAATAAAGATTACGTCTTTCTGCAATTTGGACGTGATGGTTCTATTAGATATTCATTAATATATATTTAATCATATTACTCTGTGAAAGTTCTTGCCACTAAACTAAAACTTCGAAGTTGTAGAAGGGTTGAGGGAATTGCACTTATATTCTAACATGCTCCCACAGGTCGAGCGCCCAATTTTTTTTTTAATGGGTCAAAGAAATGAGATAAATGCCCAACAAATTGTGGGCCGAGACTGTATTCTAACATGCTCCCGTAGGTCGAGCGCCCAGTTTTTTTTAATGGGTCAAATAAATGAGATAAATGTCCAACAAATTGTGGGCAGAGACCTGGATGTGTGCAAAGAGATATTTTTTTTATATTTTAATTCCGAAATAAATAAATGCACCCAACGAGATTCGAACGTGGGGTGCTGTAATACCATGTGAAAGTTCTTGCCACTAGGCTGAAACTTCGAAGTTATAGAAGGGTGGAGGGAATTGCACTTGTATTCAAACATACTTCAATAACATTTGGGCTGAGATCATCTTGAAGTCAAAATGTGACCTTTTAAAAGTTTCAGGTGATAACAAATAATGAAAGTTGCAAGTTATTTTGATATTGTTCAAGTTGGTATTAGAAACTATAGTTATTCACCTGCCACGACTTGAAAGTATCTTAGTCTACTGGAAATAGAACGAAAGAAAACAGGGTGTTACTTGTTGAAAATTATTGAAAGGGAATGTAGGTGCAATAGTTGAGATCAACTAATTCTAGTCTTGGTACGAAAATTCCGCATCAAGGTTGGTAGCATCCTTTTATTTTTTGTTATAAGTTCTGGCATTCGTGAAGAAATTGGCTAGTTTGTCGGGTCAAAGTTTAAAGTTTCTTTTTCACTAATCTGAATTTCCTTAGGAAACTGAACTCTCTCTGGACATCTCAGCACTATTACTACTTCTAACTTTCTGATGGTGAAGAGAAAAAAATATCAATTATATATATTGGGTTATGTCTTTGTATTGAAGATAGAATACTTCTAATGTATACTCTCTGGCAAATTGGTTTTGTTTCCTTTGTGATGTGAAACTCAGGCAACTACAAGCGAGGATAATCCGAGAAAATGGCTGGGAAAGACACATTTTGTAGAAATTAGATCTTTTTGGCATATATTCAGAAGCTTTGATAGAATGTGGACATTTCTTTTATTAGCCCTCCAGGTGCTTTCTTGTTACTTAAAAAATGGAACTAGTGCTTTACCTTTTTATCGAGAGAATAATGGGTACATATGCTTATTACTTTTTCAGATGTTGATAATTATGGCTTGGCATGACCTGGAAACACCTCTCCAAATATTTGACCGACTAGTCTTTGAGGACATATTGACCATCTTCATAACAAATGCAGTACTGAGGCTCATACAAGGTACAAACATTTACTGTATTGAGCAATTAAGAATCTTATTTCTTTGTCTAGAAATTCAGTATGGACGCTTACTTATCTTTACGTTTTAGGTCACAATATAAGAGAAAATCACACTCAGTGTTGCTATCATTAAACCTTTTCAAATCTTTGGGATAAGTTACATGAGCCCTTTTTGTCATGCAGCTCTGAGAAGAGCTATAAGGCTATCTCCTCTAGCTTATTAGCAATTGTCATATCCTTCCTAAATGTTTCAATCATATTTTGTTTAGGTCTACCCTTGTCCTTGCTCCATTAGTTATGGTCTCATCACTCTTCCAGTCTTTCTAAAGGGCGTCACTATGAGTCTTTGTTGCACATTCTGAAACTATCTCAATGTTTTCTTTCCCAACTTAATTCTCAATTGGATTACTTTGTGCTGTTATACCAAATCTAAATATGGCTGTTTTCCCGAAAGGCCTATTTGTTGCTAAAAATAACTGAATCCATTTTACATATAATGCAGCTTATGGAGATTAAATTCTATGTTTCTCTCATTAGTGCCCTGTCTGCTTTCTTTAACTACTAATTATTTTTATGGAAAAATCTTACTACTCTTATTCTATTTTGAAGTATTTCACCATTTATTTTTCCATTCAATTAGTCATGGCATTTAATCTCTAAACAGCCTGTGGAAGTAAGCTTCAAAATTTTCATGCTCTAAAATTTCCAGTTAATTCTCCTGGTCGCAGTGACTCTGGACATTGCTTTTACATGGAAAGCAAGGCACACCATGAACTACTATCAAAAACTAAGATTTCTGCTGAAGTTGTTCATTGCTGCAATGTGGACTATCACTCTTCCAACTACTTATGTTTCCTCGCAAACAAATTCTTCTTGTTCTAGCCATGAGTCTGAGAGCAACCTGAACAAGTTCTGCCTGTCACCATATATGGTTGTAGTTGCAATTTACTTAATGACTAATGCCATTGGGATGATACTGTTTCTTGTTCCTGCGGCCAGTGGATTCATTGAAACCTCAAACTGGCAGGCATGCAGCATCCTATCATGGTGGGCCCAGGTACTAATTTTCAATATCACAAAATATCGTGTAGGTTTAGATCGATTGATTTGATTTGATGTATTCAGATTGTAATTTAATAGATATAGTAGTTTTGAGAGTGACATCCATTTCTTTTTCTCTTCTCCATTAACAGATTTTTATCAACTTAACTAATACACCTACTTTATGATTTTTCTTATAACTTGGATATTCAAATTCTTAATAATTCATCTGTTAAATTTGATTATAGAAAAAGCATTTTTTGTTGTTGAATGCATTAGAAGGCTAATAAAAATCATGTATTATTTTGGCAGCCTCGATTATTTATCGGGAGAGGGATGCAAGAATGTCTGACATCTCTGTTGAAGTAATTCTCCTCTATTACTATGATAAGATTTTGACTATATTATGTACCTGTACTGACAACCTCTTCCTCTTGTGAAAAATAATCCAGGTATACAATATTTTGGTTGATTCTATTGTCAAGCAAATTTTTATTCAGTTATCATTTTGAGGTAAGTGATTCCAATGAGATCTGAAAGTTAGGGATCTCTTTTGTATTCGGATCATTGTTTATTTCAGTTGTGCCTTTACTCTCCCTTCAAAATGAGAGATTCAAGTTAATTAGTTAATTTATATAATTGAGTAGATGTATGGACTGTATACTACATAGAAAATACTAAGAGATAGATAAAAATGTTCAAAATGAGAGATTCAAGTTAATTAGTTAATTTATATAATTGAGTAGATGTATAGACTGTATAGTACATAGAAAATACTAAGAGATAAATAAAAATGAAGTGACAAGGAAAATATCTCTCTTGAAAGTATTAAAAAAAAGATTAATGATAAATTTCTGCTATAAAATTTGAAAGATATGAAGAGAAAATTAAGGAGAAATGCCTCTTACTGAGAAAAGAAGGAAATTCAATAATTTTCTTTCGCAATCAAATTGTATATAATGCATGGCTTTTAAACGTTTTTAAAGATTTTTAATCGAAATATTGTATTTTCCAATTTGACGGACTGAATCTCGTTTGAAAATTCCAAAACTCACTCATTCAATACTAGTATGAATAATATCATATAGAGTATAACAATAGAGTAGCATGACAATCTTGCTAGTTATACCTCAAGGACACAGTAGCATCATGCACAGAATTAATATACAAAAGGAGATATCTATTAAGGCTCGACACTTATAAGATTATGTAAACATATTTGTGGAGTTCTTTTTTAAATGCATGTAGTGGTCTGAATATGCTGATGTGAGTTAACACAGCCTGGTTCGGAAATAATTGATACCAATATTAACCTGTCCTCGACAATGGTTGCAAGATATCGAATTAGATCAAAGAAAGAAGTTTTCTGGATGGAGTTATGGGAACTTTGGGGCACCTTTCGGCCTCTATGCAGAAGCATAGGGGTGCCCGTTGTACAGGAGTCTATAGTCTCATGATGAGTTTGTGGTGCTTTCTAGACCATCTTTGTTCCAGCTCATCCGTTTGCGGCGGAATTGGGCGCAACTGGACGTCTCCTCACCATCTTGGATACCTGCAAACCCTAGCTAGGAATCAAGGAGGGAGGAAGACGATGAACAGTAAACTCAAAGATTAGATTTTCCTTTCATAACAGATCAAGCTACAAGTGGGCTTATTTTATACAAGGATGACGCATGTGCGAAGCACGGATTTGGACAAGAAATTCCTAACAGAAAACGGTTGGAGTGGGTCCCCCCTAACTATCTGCCTATCTGCTTCTTACATCTGTTAGTATGCGCAATGTACAATTCTACTTATAAGGATTTTATGAAAAACCACAAGACACTTTACAAATACATCCCTGGAAGATATTTATTCCTCTAAGAACTGATATGTCACACATAAGGACTGATACGCAAGATCTTCTCTTCTCTTCAACTGCAGTCGACGCTCTTCCGCATCACTGTAGGCACCTACAGAACCTCTTTGGTGATAGATCTAACTGCGACTGGATCAATACTCCCCCTTTCAACAGGAGCATCCATGATGCTTCGAAAAGCAGGAAAATGCCAATATAGATCCCAATAACTTTTGCAAGTTGCATTGCTTTCAACACCATGCTTCCATTGAACCAAGACTTCACAAATGGCAATTCCCCTCTTTGGAACCACCCGCCTATCCAATATCTTCAGCGGTTGAGGATTAGCCTCAACAAAATAGGTCGGCAAAGCAGTTGAATCTACAGCTGAACCAAATGACCTGGGCACATGAGACTTGAGCTGCGAAATATGGAAAACATCATAGATTTTTGATGTTTCTGGTAGCAACAAACGATAGGCAATTGCCCCAATTCTCACCATAATCTGATGGGGATCATAGTAAAGAGACGAAAGCTTGTGTATCTGATGGCCACCAACTGATACCTGCTTATAGGGCTGTAGTTTAAGGTATACTCAATCACCCACAACATACTCTTTATCTGTGCGATGAGAATTTTCCTTACTAATCCTATCCTGAGCTCGACTCAAATTATCCTTCAAAATTTGCAGAATTACATCTCTATTAATAAGCTCATCCTCAACTGCTTGCACCCTAACCTTTTTGGAACATAAGAGAGAATAGTAGGGGGTTCTTTTCCGTATACTGCCTAATACGGTGACACTTGAGTTGAGCTATGGATATGTGTATTATAACAAAATTCTGCCCAAACTAGCCAAGCATACCACTCTTCAGGTTTGTGAGCAGTGAAACATCGAAGATAAGTCTCTAATACTCTTTTGATCACTTATGTCTGTCCATCAGACTAGGGATGAAAGGCGGAGCTCATGCATAACTTGGTACCATACATTCCCAGCAATTCACGCAAAAAATTACTAGTGAAGACAACATCCTGATCACTCACAATGGTTTTAGGCAAGCCATACAACTTGAGGACATTTGTAAACAAAGCTGCAGCCACACTCTTCGCTGTGTACGGGTGGCTCAAAGGAACAAAGTGACTAAATTTGGATAATCTATCAACCACCACCAAAATAGTAGTATACACATAACTTCTAGGCAACCCTTCGATGAAATCCAAGCTGATATCTTTCCAAATGTGGTCTGGTACAGGCAAGGGTTGAAGAAATCCCGCAGGAGAAGTACTTAGGTACTTATTACGTTGACAAGTATCAGAAGACTTAATGAATTCCCTCATATCTCTCTTAATTCCCTGCTAATACACAATTCTCTTGAGATTATGCCAAGTTTTATCTACCCCCAAATGTCCACCTTGAGGAGATGAGTGAACCTCTTCCAAAAACAATTGCTTAGCACTTGAAGTAGGACTCAAGAGGACTCTGCCTTTGTAGTAGTACACCCCTGCAACATATCCCAAATCAGAATTCAACCTTGCTTCAAACTGAGACTTAATCTCATTATAGAAGGGGTCTTCAAGGACCAACTGCTACACTTGCTGAAGCCTACAAGTTGAACAATAGAAATGGCCATAAGTGACCCATGTAAACCCTCCGTAACCTCTTCAAACTGCCTTGAGAGGCCATCAACTACTGTATTATCACAACCTTTCTTATACTCCAAGCTGCCTTGAGAGGCCACCAACTACTGTATTATCATAGACTCGACAGTAAATTGGTAACCATGAAGCTTAACTAATCAGAGGTGTTGCGCATCAGTGTAAAGTCTTTGTTCAAGTAGATATTTCAAGGGCTTATGATCAGCTTTTATCACAAACTTTCTTCCCCACAAGTATTGATGCCACTTTTGAACGGTAAGCAGGATGACCAACATTTCTCTTTCATAAGTCGACAACAACTTATTTTTCCCCTTTAACTCCTCAATACACCCTTTTAAGGTCGAAAGCAATCAAATATGCTTCTAAAATTTCTTGAAATCTTCAAGATGCTGAGGTGGAGGTTCTCCTCTAATATCACCTCGTTGTCTAAAACTTCTTTTTGTTAGCAGTCAAAATTTTTGCACCAGCGATTTACTCTCTTGCAATGGAAGTTGGACTATCTAATACCAAATTATAGGAACTCATCTTTAAGTTTGGCTCGGAGTAAAGAGAGAGAAATAAACATTCACATTTTATATGACAAGTAGCTTGTAATTTGAAAGCTTCAAACTCCTTACAGGTGCACCCTCTAGATCCGTAAGCAGTTTATGCCTTTATGGTGCTTTCTAGACCATTCCCGTACAAAACCCAACCAAAGCTAAAAATCACATCCATTCTGCAACTTATGTTAGACCAGTTCCTGAATACTAAATAATTCAGTTCTAACATCTAGAATTACAGACAAATTTTTAGTTATAACAACCATTGTCAGTTGCTCCTGACAATGACATTGATTCTTGCAAATTATGCTTTTCAACTTTGCTTAGATAATGTATAGGCCATATATATAGAACAAAATCCTCCACAACAATATACAGTTGGTAAGGACTCTATTAACCCAAAGAACAAATGGAAAAAGAACCCTAAAAACTAAACAATGACGGAAAACGTGAATATATTCTTGTAGTTAAGTACCTTATGAGCATTGGTTTGATATTCTTCAGATCTTGAAGCAGTCAAGTGTGCTCCATAAAACCTCCGACCAGAGAGCTAATATATACTCCTAGCCATCCTACTATATGGTTTTTTTACCTGTAAATTATGTTCATTATCATAGTATTTAGACATGGATGAACATAATATGTTCAAAAAGGATGTCATGTGGTGCATGTTGTTCGATGACATTATCATATTAGTTGATTACACCAGATAAGGCACAATTTTCTGATTAGAAAGGTGGAGAACAACTTCTAGAATATAAATGTTAAAGTAGTCTTAGTTTAGTCCCACATCGGAATTAGATTTAGATTACTCTTTGTAATCTCCTATATATATCTTCTATATTTAGGAGGCAGTGTATTCAGTTATTAGCATCCAATAACGTATTCTTTTTTGTCTTTATACTGTCTATCAACATGGTATCAGAGCACGAAAATATACACAAAAAGTTGGGGTTTTCTTTCTCTCTTCAAAAAAAAATCCTGAACTGTCTTCACCTTCTTCTTCGTCTTCTTCCTCTAAACCCAAACCATAACCTCCTCCAAAACCATAACCCTAATTCTGGTTCCCACTTTCCCACTGCTTTCTGCCCTCTCCTTCCTTCCACCCTCTCCTTCATTCTACGCCGCCACCGCTGCCCCTCCACGTTGCCGCCACTGCCATCTTCTTCTTTGAATATGCCGCCGCCGACCCACCTGCCCTTCTAGCCTCCTCCCCTCCTAGCTCCCTGCTCCTCCCCGTCTAGCCTCCTGATGCCCTTCTCCCAGATCCCGCCGCCTCCTCCCCTCCCCGCATCTACTGTAGGAAAAAAACGTTGTTCCGTAATATGTGCTAGTTTTTTATTCTCTCCAATCACCATCTTTACTTCACACTTGTTTTCTCCTTCAAATCTAATCTAGATCTGCTACCAGCAATCTCCCTTCCTCTACCGGTGAACCCCTTTCCTCCATCGGTGACTGATTCTCCTTCTTCTGTCATGTGTTTTCTTAAAGGGCTGAAAGTTACCATCAGCTTACTGAGCTAGCTCATCCAACTATAGATCCCACATTCAAAGTATGGGATTGCGATGATAACTTGATTGTCAATATAATGATCAACTGCATGGACCGGGACATCTACAATCCCATCACTTTCCTCGACACAGGTACTCCTCGAAAAGAGATCTGTGATACCATTCATCAGAGGTACTCCAATAACATGTAGCGCCTTTATGATATCTTTCGCGATGTGATTGAGACCAAGTAAGGTGACAACATTCATGCTTATCTCTCCCGCTTTAATCATTTTGTAGAAGAATGGAAGCTCTATCTGCCATTGCCGATTTCACTGTCCAGAAGCAACAACGTGAGGATATTCTCGATGTTCTTACCTTGAACAATATTCGCCCATATCTTGAAGGTATCCGCCTCTTATCCTTTCCACCAACGTCGGTCCCTCTCTACGTGATCACCATGTTCAGCTACCATGAGTATCTCCTCATGCTCATGTTGAAATCCTAACATCTTCTATAATCGACTCTGACAATGGTCGTGGTTTTCTGATCACTCGCAACAGTTTCTTTCATCTTCTAGGGGCTATGGTGATCGTAGTCATGGCCGTGGTGACAGTCATCACAACACTAAGTATTATACCTATTGTTAGGGCCGGTCTCATGAGTATGCGACATGTTGGAAACACATTGGTCATTCTCCTACTGCTCACTAGTCTTCCATTATGGAATCTTCTTCCACTGCTGCTCCTACAGATATACCAACCAGCTCTCAGTATACCCTCTTCGTTGAAGAGTATCAGGCATTCCGCAATATGCTGTTTCCTCCTGGTAATTCTGTTCACTCAGATACTTCTTGTCATGTTTCTTCACATCAGTGGATTATCGATTCAAGTGCTTCTAAACATGTCTCCTTTACAGCTTTCTTCTTTTTCTTTGCTTTCCAATTATCATGTGCGTATTGCTAATGGAAGGGCGATATCTCCCTTTTTCCAGATCTTTCTCTTACATCTGTTTTACGTGTTTCTATATTTCCTATTAGCGTATTATCGGTTCCTAAAATTTGTAAGGATTTAAACTGCTCAGTAACATTTTTTCTTCTCACTGTGTGTTGCAGGATAAAACGACGAGAAAGGTGATTGGCACCGGTCGTGAACAACATGGGTTATACATCTTGGATTCTCCATTCCGGCTTTTCATTCTTCTACTAATCATGTATTGTGGCAGCGGCGACTGGAGCATCCCTTTTTTACTACTCTCAAGTACTTATTTCCGGTTGTGGGTCTTCTTTTCAGTTATCTTGTGAGTCTTGTGAGTTAGGTAAACATCATCAAGTTCTCTATCCAGAACGTGTCAATAAACGTAGTGAACATTATTAGATTTAGTGCATTCTGATATTTGGGGACCTATTGATTTTCCCACGTTTAAGAAATATTGTTATTTTCTTACGTTTATTGATGATTTCTATCGCATGACATTGTTGTTTTTCTTGAAAGATCGTTCTGAAGTGTTTAATGTTTTTTTAAAATTTTACTTTAAGATACAAACACAATTTGTCACTAATCTTAATATGGAATAATACACAAAACCTCCTGTGCCTCTACTCCTTAACAATTGGAGTGACATAACGCAGAAATCGACATTTACTTAGCACTTCTTGCTCTCTTATGTTTGAAATGAACGTCCCAAAGTTTTATTAGAGTTATGCAGTTCTCACTGCCTGTTTTCTTATTAAACTTATGCCTACTCATATTCTTCAAAATCATTCACCTTTCAAATTGGTATTCCATCTAAAGATCCATTTTCACTATCACCTTGTGTTTTTGGTTGCATGTGTTTTGTTCAAAATCTCCATCCGGACATTGATAAACTTGACCTGTGTGCTACTAAATGTATTTTTTTGGATATTCACGCTTTTCAAAAGGTTATCTTTGCTTTTGCCCTTCACGGGAAAAAAATTTACCTCAACGGATGTTTTATTTTTTGAACACAAATCTTTTTTGACCAAACTCCTTCCAAAACTCCCGATTTACCGGGGGCTTTTGTTGAGAGTTTTGATTTCCCTCTACCACCACACTACCATCATGGAAGGAAATGCAAGTTGCAGCTTGACTCAACTATGTACGATGTACCCTCTGTTGTTCAATCGGGGCCAACCACTTTTGTCGGTATTATCGCTGACACAGATGATTTACCTATCGGTCAACGTAGGCTCAACGTTCTTGTGCTCACTATGATATTGCCAAGTTTGTTTCTTCTTCTAAACTGATCAGTCTTTTCGAGCCTTTACCTCTTCCTTGAATTTTATCTCTATTTTTAAAAATGTTCAGGAAGCACTCAAGCATCCTGGTTGGACGGCGGCCATGAAAGAGGAAATGCAGGCTTTTCAGTAGAATGGTACTTGGCAGTTGGTTCGTCTCCTAAGACAGTTGGTTGTAAGTGGGTATTCAGTATTCACAGTTAAACACAATCCCGATGGCACAGTTGAACGACTCAAAACTCGTCTTGTTGCTAAAGGATATACGCAGGAATTTGGGGTCGATTATGCAGACATTTTCTCTAGTTGCAGAACTCATGTATGTTCGAATTCTTATATCACTTGCATCAAATTGTTCTTGGCCCTTTCATCAATTTTATGTCAAGAATACATTTCTAAATGACGACTTGAAAGAGGTGGTGTATATGCAACAACCTGGTTTTGAGCAACAGACTGAGAATCTTGTATGTTCGCTCAAATAGTCTCTTTATGGACTTAAACAGTTTCCTTGGGCTTGGTTTAAAAAGTTCGGAAAGCTGTGTGCTTTTATGGGATCTCACGAAGTAATGCAGACCATTCTCTGTTCATAAAGAAAGGAAGCAAATGCATTATTATTCTGTTAGTCTATGTTGATGATATCATTATCAAAAGTAGTGATTCGCAGGGTATTGCAGACATCAAGCAGTGGTTAGCTCAAACCTTTCAAACGATCTTGGTCCGCTTCGATATTTCCTTGACATTGAGGTTGCATGCACAAGGATGATATCTTTCTTTCTCAAAGAAAGTTATCTTTCTTTCTCAAAGAAAGTATGTTCTTGATATTCTTACTGAAACAGAAGTGTTGGAATGTCGTCCCAGTCACACACCTACGGATCCCAATATTAAGTAGTCCTCCTTCTTCAATGATGCATTGTTCTCTGATCCAGGACAATATCGCAGGCTGGGTGGCAACCTCATATATCTCTCAGTGACTAGGCAGATATTGCCTTTGCAGTTTGTTGAGTCAGCCAGTTTATGCATGCACCGACCATCACTAATTGGGAAGTGGTGGTTCACATTCTTCGCTATTTTAATAAAGCCCTAGGTCAAGGATTTCTCTTCTGGCCTGGTGATTCTCTTTCTTTACGAGGATATTGTGATGCTGATTGGGGAAGATCTGTTGATGATAAGTGCTCAATTAGTGGGTATTCTGTATTCTTTGAAGAAAATCTTGTATCTTGGAAAAGTAAGAAACAACCCGTGGTAGCCAAATCAAGTGCAGAGTCTGAATACCGAGCTAAAAATCATGTTGTTATCTCCAGTTTCTATCCTGTGAGCTATGCATATTTCTGAAAATCCGGTGTTTCATGAGCATACAAAACATATCGAAGTTGATTGTCACTTCGTTCGATATGAGTGGGAGAAGGTTATTTTATTTTCATATATCCGGTCTGGTGATCTCCTTGCTTATATCCTAATTAAAGCACTACCTCCTAAGCTTTCTCAAACTTTCTTGGGCAAGTTTGGCTTCGACAATATCTACGCACCAGGTTGAGGGGGAGTGTTAAAGTAGTCTTAGTTTAGTCCCACGTCGGAATTAGATTTAGATTACTCTTTGTACTCTCATATATATAGGAGATAGTGTATTCAGTTATTAACATCTAATAAAGTATTTTTTCTGTCTCTATACTATCTATCAACCTTAACAATTTAGAATGAAAATCACAGAATGTAACTTTAATGAAAACAGGAAAAATAGCGAGTATATTGCACATCAATGAGCAACAAGTACCTGGATGAACATTTTCACTGTATAGGATCAATCGTTCTTTACGATGGGGAGATTAAGGCGAGAGTTTTTCATAGAATCAAACAGCAGGATCGATAAAGTGAGAGAAGTGAGCATTCTGAAACTTCAGAACAAATGAACTGGAAGGAAACAGCTTTACAAGACAGCTTTATGGCTTGAATGCTGTATGGGCTAGATGTTGAAAATTTGAAAAACAGATGCCCTATATATATGTGTCTTTGAAATTGTTGAATCAAGGTGTTGGGTTGATGATTAATGAATTAAGATAAGATGATTAATGAGTGCATCTTAAGGATCCAGTTGATGATTTTAGAGAATTACAGGGCACGTTAGGAAGAGTGATATTATTTTAGTTAATGAAGCAAAGAGGCACCAGACGACCTAAAAGCACATGAATTGAGGTAACTAGGAAGGATCGGATACTGGTTAGTTTTTCAGCGGACTCTTAAACTATGAAATATTTAGGTTGTTTATGCTCAATTTTCCGAACTAAAAATCACTGTGGTTTTTTCCTTTTTGTTAAATTGTTTCCCCTTTTTCTACGCAACTTTTCATCGGAAATTTTAAGATACCTTTTTGTGTGTTCCTCATTTTTTCAGATAAAGCCACTTGTAGAACCCACAAAAAAGATAATGAAAGTCAGTGTGGACAATTATGATTGGCATGAGTTATTTCCAGAAGGTAAGTTTGGCAGTTTAGAGTTCTTAGACATGGCCATTTTATTTATTTAATCTATAACTAAGTCCTGATATCTTGTTTACCAGTCAAGAGCAATGCTGGTGCAATTTTCGCGCTGTGGACCCCAGTTATTCTTGTGAGAAAAATCTGAACTACATTGAAGCTCTATCTCTGTACGTAAAGATTTCCTGTTTGAATGAACATTTCTTTGTTATACAGGTTTATTTCATGGATACACAGATATGGTACTCTATATTTTGTACAATTTTTGGTGGAGCTTATGGTATAATTCATCACCTAGGAGAGGTAGCTTTCCATCTCTCTACCTTCACGCAATTTTGCATCATTAAATCGTACTCCCTCCGTCCGATAGTATAAGTCATTCTAGTAATTTTTTTTAGGTGGAAAATTAAATTGCTACACAAGGGCAAAACTGAAAATCTCATAGAAATTTTTTTAATGTACCTTTAAAAATGTTAAGACATCTCCCTAGAAAACCTAAAGCGACATATATTGTGGGACAAAAAAAATGCTAGAATGACTTATAATATGGGACAGAGAGAGTACTAGTTTGGGCTTAGTTTATACTTTATATGATTTGAGTTACAATTTTTTGGAATTTCAGGTTCGTACAATGGGAATGGTGAGAAGCCGATTCCACTTGTTGCCATCTGCATTTCATGGTTCTCTTGTTCCTCCCTCACCAAAGAAACAAAAAGAGAGGAGCTTGAAAAGTTTCTTATTTAACAAAATTTTCAAGGTATATAGCGCCTTACAATACTGTTTATACAAAAAAGGTAATTTTTAACAATAAAAAATTGTCTTGCTCAGAATTCAGAAGTTGGAGTAAAAGGATTTGCCAAGTTTGCTCTTGTTTGGAACAAAATTATTAGAAGTTTCCGTACAGAGGACTTAATAAGCAACAGGTACACGTATTTGATTTAATATTTTAAAATCTCCATAATCAAAACGACAACTGCTAACTTTTATGTCAATAGGGAGATGGACTTGATGCTTTTTCCAATATCCTCAGAATTTGGTTGTGGAAAAGCTCAATGGCCCTTATTTCTTTTGGCTACCAAGGTAACCTCTCATATCTGATAGTCAATGGGACAAGATTTATTTCAGGGGCAATGCACATGTTTTCTATTGCCAGTTTCAAACAATATAGGGAGTTGTTTCAGTTCACCTTTCTAAATATTGAGGATTTGATATATTAATTATTGGGCATTTAATCACATCCACTAATTCCACTATAACTTAAGGTGGAAGGAATATGAGTAGTCGTATATAGGTTGGCATCATACACAAAAAATAACATGCCCTTGACACAAACAGAATGCTCTTATCTGAGAACATCTTTTTTTTTTTTTTTGCAGTTCTCGACAGCGATAGACATGGCCAGAGATTTTGAAGGGAAATATGAACACCTCTATAGAAAAATTAAGAAAGACCACTACATGTTTCATGCTGTTCAGGAGTTTTATAACTCAATGAAGATTATATTCAGTGTTCTCGTTTCTGGTGAGCTTGAAAAAAGGTAACTTCCTATAGTTTCATACTGAAGGCTGTCTCCAAATATTGCGAACATCGTTCTAAAGTTTTGGAAGATATTTTCAGGGCTATAAATGCCATATTCAATGAAATTGAAACAAGTATAGGGAATGCTAGCCTTCTCGTTGATATCAAGATGAATGAACTGCCTTCCTTACATGATAAATTTATTCGGCTGGTCGAGATACTGGTAAATTGCAACGAAATTGCTATTCTGCACATTCTTCTTCTCTTTTTCCTAAAAAGTTTCATCTAACACTCATCAATTTATTTGTCATTGTTTGATATGTTTTTGTCAAGTTTGAAAACAAACAAATATATCGTGATAGATTAATCATTTTACTCCAAGATATTTTCGAGATTGTCATGAAAGATATGATGATACATAGTCGAAGGTGAGATGAACTAAGCTTTTACTCTTGTCACTGTATGTTTGGTGTTTCTTATTTATTAATTTTTGTTAACCTTTTTATACAGAATATTGGAAATGCTCAATTGCTCCAATGATGATTTATTCAGATCCTCCTCTGTAATAAATCTCCCACTTCCTGATGAGGGCCCACTGAAGCAACAGGTTAGTATTAGTGAATGATCATTTATGCAACTATGTTAAATGGTATGCTTTTACCTCATTAACTTCTGTATGCCAGGTCAAACGTTTGTTTTTGTTACTTACCGTTAAAGATAAAGCTATGGATATTCCTACTAATTTGGAGGCTAGGCGACGCATTTCCTTCTTTGCAACTTCTCTTTTTATGGACATACCGGTTGCTCCTAAAGTTCGTGAGATGTTGTCATTCAGGTAATTTTAGTAACTTTTTAAATAAATGACTGCTGTTCCTTTTGTAGTCAAATGGTAGTCAATGAGAAATTCTACAAACATATTCACCAAGTGTCGTAATACACAATAGTTATTTCCTTGATGGAAAATGCCTGCCAAAAGCCCAACGTTTATGGTCCCAGCTTCCGCTTAAAGTTTCTAGAGTGCTTTTGCATGCATCTTTAATTCAGTGTCTTTAAAGGTTTGCTTTTTATAGTTTTCTTGTAAAATGTATTGTTAAATTCTATTAACTAGTTAGCACTTTCTTCAAAGTTTCTGCAATTAAATTTGTAATAGGCCCCTTGACTTTTTCAACTCTGTCATAAACCCCTCAAACTTAAAATATAAGAAAACCCTTTTCTCCCAATGCCCTATACACTTCTGACTTCTACATTCTTTTTTAAAATATGACATTAATGCCCTTATAGTTCTTTTAGTAAGGGAAAAAAACTCCTTTTGCAACACTAACAGCACGCAACTTAATAAGACAGCGCATAAAACACAAAAGTCACAAAAATAATTTACTCTAAATAAAAATAGTACAAAACTTACATAACAGTACAAAAATCACAAGAAAGTACAAAACATAAAAATACAAATCTCACAAAAACAGTATATGACATACAAAAACAGTACACAACTCATCTAAACAATACAGAACAAAAAACTCACAGAAATAGTACAAAACTTACTAAAACAGTGCATAACCTAGAAATTATGAAATCTAACCTAAACAATGAAAGATCTACAACTCTAAATGTCAAATTTCTTGCCTCTTTTCATCAATAGTTAGGAATTAAATGGATTTAGAAAAATCGAACCTACATTACAAATATTTACTCCAAAAATTGCTCAGACCTTCTCCATCTTTCATACAATGTTTTGGAGAGAAGGGTTCTTAAAAGTACAAGAAGGGGTTTGTAGATGGAAGAGGATGAGCAAGAGAAGCTATTGGAGGAGGCTGAGGAGATGTGAGCTACAAAAGGATGAGGAGGAGATTTAGAGAGTAGAGGTCGGGCACATGGTGGTGGAGGATGTGCTATTGATGAATGAAATGGTGGTTGCAATGATGATGATGAAGATGAGGTCGGTAATGAATGAGATGTAGATGTGAAGGAGGTCAATGAAGAGAGTAATTTGGGAAGGAAGATAGGAAATAATGAATTATTTGGTATAAGAGGGACTAAAAGATAGTATTTTTCATTTGAGGGGTTTATAATAGAGTTGAAAGAGTCAAGGGGTCTAATGGTAATTCAAAGTCAACCCTGGGGCCTAAAGGCTCTAAACCAATTTACCCTTCTTTTTATTATGAATATTATTATTTTTTGTTAAGCAATTTTTTTTTACCTATTATTTTAAAACCCTTGGAGCTTTTTGTTGCTAATGCTCTAAAAGCCAAGTCATGCCGTCCCTCTTTCAACAACACTGAGTTCATCGATATGAGAGTGTAATTATTACACAAAGATCTATATGTTCCACTTATTGTTAAAGGCTAATTTACCAGAAGAACTCATAATTGTTTATTGATTATGAAGAAGGATTTAAATACAGTAACAGGCTCCAGTTTTAACTTGACTTCTTCCTGTCAGAGTGCTAATTGATTGTCTCTAATATTAATCTAAGATTCTAAAGTGAAGTAATAAATTAAACTAAAAGTTGTGGTCATGGTTCCGCTTGTTTATCAGTCTTACCAAATTCATTTTCTTCAGCTAATCAATTTCTTTTTCGAATATAGTGTAATGACCCCATATTACACAGAAGAAGTTAAATTTTCAGAGGAGGAACTTCATTCAACTGAGGACGGCGCATCCATCCTGTCTTACATGCAAAAGATATATCCAGGTAGCTATGATAACTGATGTGTGTGTGTGTATATTTTCTGGAAATCTAAGTTTGTTCTATACGTCATATATATGTGTGTGTATATATGTATATCATATATGTATGCTAAGTATGAGATGACAAAGTTTTTCCATGTTTTGATATTAATAGATGAGTGGAAAAATTTCTTGGAACGTTTCGACTTTAATGCAACTGATGAAAACTCCAACATCACAAACGATGAGATAAGATATTGGGCTTCTTTCCGTGGACAAACACTGAGTCGCACAGGTTGGTGGGAAGTGCAGTTCTTTTGTTTTTATGTATTTATCGAGTGAATTACTATGTATCATTTGCTTTATCTAATATAATGTTATTAAATATTTTATTATCATTAGTTAGGGGAATGATGAATTATAGGAAGGCTTTGAAGTTACAAGCTTTTTTGGACCTGGAAAACAGTCAAGGTCAGTTGAATGATTTTTTAACTCTTGCTTCTGTAGATCACCTAATATGAATCTATATATACATACATTATATATATAGGGGAGTCTTCAAGAGAGCACTGTGCTCTCAAGGTCTTGGAGAGCATTATTGAGAACCTGATGTAAAACCAACCCTAAAATAGAGAATTTTCCAAGAATTTTAATGGGTTAATTTTACCAACATGAAAGTTCTGATCTAAGTTAGAAATTTAAAACAGTTAGCGGATTTGATGGATTTTCAAGAACTGAGTTATGCTAACAATTCCAATTAATAATTCAACCTCAATCAATAATTAAATCCCTATATGTTAGCAAGTAATAAGTCCAATATCAATTCGTACTCTAATCTAGCATGTGGATCACTCAATCTCAATTATTTTGTGGTCGACAGATAAATCAGATAATAAACTAGATGATGAGGCAGTAAAGCACAAATACTTAATAATGAAAAGATATTACCGAATGTGGAGAAAACCAACGCAGATCTCGGAGTTGGGCAGCAACTCAGATCTCAGCAACACGTCACGAGTACGGCAGCAGTCAGCTTCAAGGGGAAGAGCCGCACTCGACAGTGGCGGATACCATGGGAACTGGTCAATGGCGGCGCGGCGTCAGGTGGCGGACGGCGCGGCAGTGAACAGGGCGTCGACGCAAGACGTGGTGGTCGGCGAGGTGCGACGGTGGAGGATGCTGCGGTGAAGGTTGTGGTCGGAGGTCGGGAGGGGGCTAGAGGTCGGTGATGATGGGGATCTTGATCGGGGTCGAAGATGAGAGGGTTGAAGGGAGGTGGTGAGGGAGCGACAGAGAAGTTGAACGGGGACGATGGCTTCGGCTCTGGGGTCGGGGTTGTTGGAGATCCGAAGAGGGAAGGGGTTGTGGTTCGGTCGATGAGGGTGTGGGTGCGGGTTGAGGGCGATGGCGAAGGTAGGGCGTTGGGTTCTGTGGATTTGGGTTGGGTACGGGAGACGAAGAGGGAAGGAGAAGAGATAAAGGTGAAGGGCGGCTGTATGTGTTAGGGTTTTTTGTATTTGGGGATTAGGGTTTGGATTAGGGGATTATAATTTGTATTTGGGATTTTTTTTTTTAATTGGGGATAAATTTTAGAACTAATCACTAGTTCTAAAACTAGATTAGGATTTATCACAAACCCTAATTTGCAGATCTCAGTTGTATCACACAAAAGAGAGAAAGGAAGAGCAAAACTCAACACAGTTTTTTTTTTTATCAATAATGGCATGCCTTTCTCATTCATCTCAGGGCCTTTAAATAGGCTCAATTACATCTTGAAACACATCTCCAAAATATTCTCAAAATCTAAAAATTACAAAAAAAAGATTACATAAAAATGGAAATAAAATAAAAGTCCTAAACTGAATAAAACAGCTGATGAAGACGATGCCTGCGCTGATAGAAACGCCCAAATCGTCTGGAACCGATGTCCTCATCAGAACCCATTTTTACAAATCCCCTATAAAAAATCCGAACCGTTCATCTTGTTCCACATTTCTAAGACAGCCCTTGGCATGTAAAATCAAGTTATTTGAGGTTCATATGTTTATGTTCTACTACATTACAAAATTGTATGGTTGAAAATTCTTTATTTTTGTACCGACATGATGGATGGGCAAATGAATGTCAAATAACTTGATTTCACATCCTTTGGCTGTATTAGGCATGCAGAAGAAGATGAATGATTCAATTTTTTTATGGGGGTTCGTACCAATGGGTTGTCAATTAGTGCTCTCCAAGGCCTTAAACACTGTGCTCTCTTGAAGACTCCCCTATTGTACTTATTATAATAATTTGTAAGCTACTGGGATCATTTTCACATGAATTATTTTTCCAACTAGATATTCTTAAAGGCCATGCTGCTTTTGAAAGAGATTACCACAACAAAAATAGCCAACAAGCATTATCCGCTCAACTAGATGCTCTAGTGGATATGAAATTCACATATGTCATCTCTTGTCAAAATTTTGGAGCCCAAAAATCTTCTGGAGACTCACATGCTCAGGATATCATTGATTTAATGATAAGGTATGTTTGATTCCGTATGTTGTTTATGTTAGAAGTGTATATTATTGCTTATGACTGATTACAATGAAGGTATCCATCTTTACGTGTGGCCTACATTGAAGAAAAAGAGCTAATAGTTGCTAATAAGCCGCATAAAGTATATTCTTCAGTGTTGGTGAAGGCGGACAAAAACTTGGACGAGGTATTGATATTTAATCCACTTATTTAAAACAGAAACCGTTTTGCTTTGATATATTTTGCTATTGTTACCAACAATGCTGCTACTAGTGATTTTGATACTCTAGGCTATAATACTTAGTATGCTAAATGCATACGTACATATATAAACAGGTTCTTATAAAACGTGCACTTGTTTATATCAATAGACTAGGCTGTAAATTGCCTGTAATATTCAGTATCCTAGAATGACCTGTTGTACATCTTTTTTTGACTAGTGAGTCTATAGAATAGCCCTATAATTGCTTAATGCTTCTCACTTTTTATATCAAATCATTGCCTAATTTATATAATTATTTGATGCAAATCGCTAGTTGATGTCTTATATTTATATGCAAAAAAAAATGCATACCTTTCATCTAATCTCTATAAAAACTGAAATGTGATTAAGTAGGCTGTTGATGTGACCAAGTATGTTTAAGAATATCTCAAAAAATTGGTTATGCATTGGAGAAGTGTGTGTCAAGCCCCAAAACCGCGCAATTTAAATTGGGAACGCTTCATATCCATACCCATGCTAAGCCTTTCAGTAGTACATAACAAAATTTAATATTTCAAATAAGCTAATAATTAAAGCTTCATATCCAACTTAATACATAACACTAATGCAAAAACTAAATCAGTCACTGAATAATACAATATTTTTCGAAGTTCTTCCAATTTATTCTACTAAGATAGATTTATCTTCAAATCCAAAGACAAATAATAATAGCATTCTCCTCTAGTGTGGTACTCCATAAATATGCTCCATAACTCTAATTGGTATCTGAAAAATGGTGAAACAACAAAGTGAGCTACACACCCATTGAGTATGGCAACACCTCACTAGTGGATCAGACAAGTTGTACAGAAATAATTCATAATCTTACAGCAGTTTAGAAGGTATGATAGCTAAAACATGAATTTGATGTAAATATGTCAATAACGATATTATTAGAAGTTGCTATGCCATTATAAAAGAAACACAATATAACCTGATTTCAAAACAATAATTGATTTGTACTACGTGATAACAGTTCCTTAGAATAATGTATTAACAATGCAAATTCAAACTTTACCAATTCAAGAAATAAAATATGGTGTTAATTCATACAGTATCATAACAGAAACAATTCAGAATACCATTATATTTCGGTTCCAAAATACCCCCTCGATTTATCTTTTTCTATGGCTACAAATTATAGCCCAATAGCATGGACACAGTAACAGTAAAGGTCTCCCGGGGATGAGTGCACTAATCTTGCCATATGTTTGCGTGAAGGCTAATAAATACTTGCAAGTCGATAAGTACCTGAAGGCGGTTATCAATCAAGTCAACAAATGCCTGTGGGCCAGTAACCGTGCACTCACAATAACCATATGACAGACTCACAGTAACAATAACATAGTCGGACTCATGAGGGTTTTTTTGTTATTTAAGAAATATTGATTTCTTGTTCCAGTAATTTCAATAAATCATATTCATTCTTATTTGCATAGATAAATCAAATAATATTTTCTTTGTGTTATATGAATTTCTGCTAAATAATAATTGAAACAAATTTTTTGAAAGCTTATTATACATAAATCCGAATCTTTTAAGGTAATTAGAATACCTTGTCAGTTCATAAGTAAACCTTTCAACTTTTAAGATCAATCACATTTGCATAATTATTCCAATAGTAAAGTCATACAAAATTCTCTACATGTCTAATCCGATTTTATATAGCTAAATTTGTATACTTCAGAGTTGTCACAAGTAGATAGTACGATAAGCATTTTACATAATATAATATTAAAAAATACTAATGAGGAGAGAAGCCATTCTACTCACCTGGATATCCAAATCTTCTATCCCAATAAGTCTTCAATAATAATAATAACAATAAACTTCTAATATAATTAGATTTCTCAATAATTTCTATCATTATCCTTCCTAATAATAATGAAATGGAAGTGATGAATATTATCTTAATAAAAGCTTCCCTTGAATCTCTTCTCCTCGCTACTTCACTAATATCAATCTTAATCTCAAACTTATGTAAATGTGGTGTACAAGTGAAGAAAAAGATGATATTCTTCATCTTATTAATTGAGAAATTACACCCTAATATATAAAGGTGTGGTCGGTATTCCAGTCCACAATTGAAGGAACAAAAAATAGGAAACTATCTTCCTAGAAATAAGGAAAGATCCCAATTAAATCAGCAACTAATCAATTTACATCAGGAAAGAATAAAAAGTAAATCTAATATTTCCTAAATAACTTTAGCGATTAAATAGGAAATTAATTTACAATAAAGGATCGGACCCTCCTTTCCTTTTCTACACTCCCCCTCAAGCTGGGTTGTATATGTTATACAATCCAAGCTTGAAGTTTAGGTCTTCGAAAATGACTCTCGGAAGTGCTTTGGTAAGCACATCTGCAATTTGCAGCCTTGTTGGTACATAGCTTAGCTGCACCGTTCCATTGTTGACCTTCTCTGAAATGAAGTGCCTGTCAATCTCGATATGCTTAGTCCTGTCGTGATGCACTGGGTTCGTGGCAATGCTGATAGCAATTTGGTTGTCACTTAACATCTACACCGAACTCTGTGGTTGAACTTTTAGTTCTTTCAGGAGTCTTTGAGGCCACATTCCCTCACATATTCCTAATGCCAAAGCTCGATACCCAGATTCTGCACTACTACGCGACATAACTGCTTGCTTCTTACTCCTGCAAGTAACTAAGTTACCCCATACATAGGAGCAATAAGCTGTGGTTGATCTTCTGTCTGTCATCTCTCCTGCCCAACTAGCATTTGTATGGCAAAATTTTCCTATATAACCCACAAAAGATCGCTAAACAACGAAATCCGGAATTTATCAAAATCTGCAAAAAGCAGTGGTTACAACACAAATTTTGGTTAAAATGGAGAATTCAGAATTTCTCCGAATTGACAAAAACAGTGGGTTATAGCCCACAAAAGTTGGCTAAAAACAGTGAAATTTAAAGTTGATCAAAATTGTCATAAAACCTTGGATAATAACCCACAAAAAAGGTGGGTTACAACACAAATATTGGCTAAAATTGAGAAATTCACTTTTTTCGAAATTGAAATAAAAAAAGACTATAAACCGCCAAAATTTGACAAAAATAGTGAAATACAAAATTCCTCGAAGTCAACAAAATACCGTGGACTATTGCCTACAAATAAGGCTGAAACAAAAAATTTTGGCATTTACCAAAATTTGCAAATAATGGTGTGCTACATCACAAATATTGGCTAAAATAGAGAAATTCATAATTTTTTAAAGCGACAAAAAATCACGTACTCGCTAACAAATTTTTTAATATACAACACAGTGAAATACGGAATTTGGCAAAATTAACAAAAAAAGGTGGGACACAAAACACATATATTGGCTAAAACAAAAAAAATCTCTGAGTTTCTTGAAATTGACAAAATGGTGGGCTACAATACACAAATATCCGCTACAATAGAGAAATCCAGAATTTCTCGAAATCGACAATATTCGGAGGACTTGCCCAAAAGAAGATATCTAAACCAATGAATTTTAGAATCTCTTAAAATTGACAAAGATTTTGGATTATAGCCTACCAAAAATTGCTAAATAGTGAAATATGCAAAATTTTGCAATCAACAAAAAACAATGGGCAACGACACAAATATTGGCTAGTCGGAGAATTCAAAATTTCTCGGAAAGACAAATTATCGACTTTAGCCAACAAAATTTGGATTAAATAGTTAAATTATGAATTTATCAAAATCAACCAAATAACTTGGCAATGTAGCCCAAAAAAATGGCCATTTGGAATTTATCGTAATCGGAAGAAGAAAAAAAGTTAGTGAACAACTACTTTTTTTTTGCTAAAATAGAGAAATTCAAAATTTGTTGACATCAAGAGAGGACGATGGACTATAGTTCATAAAAGTTGGCCAAAACAGTGAATTTTAGAATTTCTCGAAATCGATAAAATATCTAGAAATATATTGCACACAAAAAATTTGCTAAAACATTGAAATCTATGAAAATAGGCAAAAACGGTGGGCTACAAGACTATAATACACAAATGTTTACTAAACAGAGAAATTTGGGATTTTTCGATATCAAAAATAAACTGTGGACTATAGATATAAAGATGGCTAAACACTAAAATTCTGGATTCCCAAACTCGGGAAAAACCGTGGATAGCCCATGAATATTGGCTCTAATAGTGAAATCTTAGAATTTATCCAAATGGGCAAAAAAGGATGGCTACAACACACAAGTATTGAATGCAAGGGAAATTCATAACTTCTCAGAATCGGTAAAAAAATTGTGGATTGTTACCCACAAAAGTTGCTTATAATAATAAAATTAAAAATTTCTCGAAATCGGCAAAAACATAGACTACATAGCCCACTAATGCTAAAATAGTGAAATCCATAATGTGTCAAAATTTGCAAACAATGGTGGTTTAGAACACACTTATATTGGCCAAAAAAGTGAAAATCCATATTTATCGAAATCGACAAAAATCACTGGACTATAAAGCCCAAAAAATTATGTGAAACAATGAAACTTCAAATTTCTCAAAGTTGGCTGAAAACATTAGAATATAGCGCCCATAATTTGGCAAAGTAGTAATATTTAGAATATTATCAACACATCCAAATATAGTGGATTTTTGGCAATGGAATCTAGCGAAAACATTGAAATGAGGAGTTTTTCAAAATCGGTTAAAGACGAGTGGTCTACACCACAAGAGTTGGTTAAAACAATGAAATTCATAATTTGTTATAATTGGCTAAAACAGTGCACTATATCCTACAATTTTTTTAATTCAAAATTGTGAAATTCAAAATTTCACCAAATCGGCCAAAAATGGCAGTCCCACATAATCTTGCCAAAATTCATTAAAATTCAGTGTTTCACCAATGCGGCCGAAATTAGTGGATAAACCATAAAATTTGGCCAGAATAAGTGAATCAGAATTTCTCGAAATCTAAGAAGATGGTGGATAATAGCGCACATGCTCTGGCCAATATAATGAAAATTTATATTTCTCAAAGTGGGCAAAAATAGTGGACTAAAAGCCCACAAAATTTTAGGGGTGGACATCGGTTGGTATCCGACCTAATATGGACCATCCACTACCGATTCAAAGAATGTTGGTTTTTAAAGTTTTTCATCCGCTGCCAATCTGAGCCTTAATTGGATCGGTTTCCATCCAAGCTGGTTAAGCTCGGTTTGGATTGAATTCGATGGTCGGTTCGGCGTGCTACTTTTCACCTCCAACATCATTGACAATTTCATTGAAATTTAAAAGATCAACTTCAAGCAATTTTAAGAAACAACATGCTAGCAACCTGCTATTTTTGACACAATATAATCTGATTTAATCTGAAAAAATGACGTGCTATTTTCAGTAGCAAATAATACAACCTGTGACCTATTCTCTTTCAATCCTACACATTTAAAAAATGATAAACAAAATTGAGGGCAGGGTATTGGGCTGTTAGCGGGAACTGGAGGTGAGACGAAGGGGGTGTTGAGTTGTTGGCAGGAGCTGGAGGAGGACAAAAGAAGAAGATGAAGGAGAAGAACTTACAGCCGTTGGAGCTTTGAAGGAGGAAGAAGATGAATTACTGATTGATTTAGTTAGGGTTTCCATTTCCTTTGAGTCCTTTCCTCTTATGATCTTATTGTTGGTTGTTGGGTTGCCTCATTGAGATCTGGTGTGGGACTTGGGGTATGAACTGAACTTAAAGAAATTAAAGGAGACTGTTTGTATCTTCAAGAAATGATGGTTTGTATATTCAAGAAATTAAATGAGAATTAGATTTTTACGGACTAATGCATAGAAGTACGGTGGGTTCGGTTTTATCGGTTATTTGGAAGCACCATCCAACAACCGAACCGGTCCAGTCAGTTATTGGAGATCAAGAACCGGGCCAACCTAATACCCTAATTGGTTCAGTTAAAAAACGGTCGGTTCGGATTGGATTGGTTCGGATTGGTCGGTTCAGATAATAGTTGTCCTCCGCTACAAAATCTGGTCATAACAGCGAAATTCAGAATTTCATCAAATTAGTTGAAAATATCCCACAAAATTTGACCAAGGTAAGTGAAATTCAAAATTTTACAAAATTTGCCGAAAATGGTGGCCCAACCACGAAATTTTGCCAAAAACACTCAAATTAAGAATTTCTTAATTTCAGTGGAATATAGTGCACAAAATCAACCAAAAAGGTATATTATGACTTATAAAATCATGCCATATTAAGTGAAATTTAATAAATCTCACAATATCTCAAAATAAATGGTGGATTATAGCCACAAAACCTGGCCAAATCGTGAAAATTAAAATTTCACCAAATTCGCTGAAAATGGTGGATTAGGTCCAAAAAACCTTGCGATAATAGTGAAGTTCAGAATTTCTCGAATTCAGCCTTAAAAAGTGTCCTATAACCCTCAAAATCTTCCCAATATAATGAAATTCAAAATTACTTTTAATGGCTGAAAATTGTAAACTATAACCCACAAAATTTGGCCAAACAACGGAATTCAATATTTTACCAAGTTGGTTGAAAACAGTGGACAATAGTCAAAAAAATTTGGCCAAAATAGCGAAAATCAAAATTTCATCAAATTCCATCAAATTTGACAAAAATATGGCCAAAACTGTTAAATTCATAATTTTACCAATGCGTCTAGATGCAGTGGATAGCCCATGAAATATGGCCAAAAGAAAATTTGACTAAAAACAATGAAGCGGCGTACATAATTTGGTCACAACAGTGAAATTTTCTCAGAATTGGCCAAAAAACATGGAAATTCATATTTATCAAAATTAGCCAAAAAAGGTGAACTACAATCCATAAACTTGATTTGAAGAGTGAAATTCTGATTTTTATCAATGCGGCTTCTGACTTTTATCAGTGCAGCCGAAAACGGTGGATTATGGTCCTTGAAATATAGCCAGAACTGTGAAATTAAGAGCTTCTCAAAATCGGTCGAAAATGGTGGTCTATAGCCCACAAGATATAGTCAAAGTTGTAAAATTCATATTTTCTGAAAATCGGGTGAAACCGATTGATTACATCCCGCAAAATCTGGCCAAATAGTGAAATTTTGAACATTTTAAAATTGGCTGAAACTGCTGGACTGCGACCTACAAAATTTTGCCAAAACAATGTAATTCTTAATTTTTTTCAAAGCGGCCCGAAAAAGATGAATTATTTCCCATAAAATGTAGCTAAACTATGAAATTCAAATTTTCTCAATATCGTCAAAATACCGGGACTATAGTCCACAAAATTTGGACAAAATAATGAAACTTATAGTTTCTAAATTTTGGCCGGAAACATTAGGATCTAACCCACAAAATATGACCAAAATAAGTGAAATTTAGAATTTCGCCAAACTGACCGAAAATGGTGGACTGCTTGAAATTTAAAATTTGTGAAATCGGTCGAAGACGGTGTACTATAGCTCTCAAAGTCATTCTAAAATAAGTGAAATTCTGAAATTTCCCTAAATCAGCAAAAAATGGTGTACTACAGCCCACAATATCTGGCCAAATTAGTGAAATTTACAATTTCACCAAGTGGACTGGAGACGATGGATGTATCCTAGAGAAATTAGCAATATATTGAATTTCATAATTTCTCAAAATCGACTGAAAATGGTGGAATATAAACCCACAAAATGTAAGATAAAATAGTGAAATTCAAAATTTTTGTAAATCACCCGGAAACGGTGTAGCCTACAAAATTTGAACAAAATATGTAAATGGAGCTCAAAATCAACAGAAAATTGTTCCCACATAATATGGCCAAAACAGTGAAATTTAGAATTTCACCAAATTTCCTGAAAACTGTGGAGCCTCCAGAATTTAGCTAAAACAATGAAAATCAAAATTTTGGTAATTAGCCGATAATAGTGGGCTTAAATAATAGTGGCCCACAAAATTGGAGCAAAACTATGAAATTAAAATATTATTTGAATCTGCTTCAAACATTGGAATAGAGCCCACAAAATTTTGTCAAAATAGTGAAATTCAGAATTTCACCAAATGGGCCAAAAGTGAGAAAAATATGGAATTTGTCGAGATCTGGCAAAGAATGGTGGGCTTACTCTACCCACAAAAATTGCCTAAAACATAGAAATTCCGAGTTTGTCGAAATCAGTAAGAAACGGTGGATTTTTGAATAGTGAGATTTAGAATCTCTTAAGATTGTGAAAAACGATGAGCAACAAGAAAAATATTAGCAAAAACAGAGAAATTTGGAATTTCTCGAAATTGACAAAAAACAGTGGAGTATAGTCCATAAAATATGGCCAAAACTGTGAAAATCAAAATTTCTCTAAATCGACAAGATATTATTGACTATATGCCCTAAAAAAACCCAGCTGAAACAGTGAAATATCAAATTTGTTTTTTCCTTTATTGCTTAATTGGATGGAACTTTAGGATGGAGTATTATCAATACTCTGCATAAGAATACTACGAATAATGAAAGAAAATACTGTTTCAACTTGGCTATTATTCTAATATTTTCAACGTAAGTTGATACAAATTAAGTGTTCAGTTGTGGTGTGAATGATGGGAAATGATCTCTATAAAAGGTTCATGAGAAATAATTGATGGATCTATTTTGAATTCTACAATGTGATGATGTTTTTCATACTGGCTTCTCCTTGCAAATGGTAAAACCTTGTACTATGCTGAAGAATTCGATGATTTTTTTTTTAATTACACACAAGTAGACTTAACTTTTAGTTCACTTCTAACACCTACAGGAGGTATATCGAATCAAGCTTCCTGGTCTGCCTGTTATTGGAGAAGGGAAGCCTGAGAACCAAAATCATGCAATTATTTTCACTCGTGGGGATGCACTCCAAACAATTGACATGAACCAGGTATATGCATGGTTTCCATCAATTTCTTTACTGGTTATGTTTTTAAACTTATGCATCTTACTATAAATTATTGGTTTCTCAGGACAACTATTTGGAGGAAGCCTTTAAGATGAGAAATCTTTTACAAGAGTTTCTGGGATACTATGGCGAGTACCACCCAACAATACTAGGTCTTAGAGAGCATATATTCACTGGAAGGTTCTTGTTTCCATTTCTATCATTATTTTATCTTTCTAGCATGTACTTTTGTTCTGTTCACATATTAACCAGAACTTGAAGTGTTACATTTATCAGCTGAAATTGTGAATATATGTCAATATTATTGGAATATGTTAGAGAGCCTTCTTTATTAGTTTAGCTTGTGAATATTGGATTCTGTTTGTCATTCAATAACAGTCTCTTTTCTGTTCTCCTACTGTTGATTCTCACATGGTATAGCAGCTGGAACGAGAAAAACCATAACAAATTTTTTTGTGAGAAAGACTGCTGTGATGATGTACTCTAATAAATATCTAAAATGGTCTATACTCATTCCTATCAACTGTTAATTTTTGCAGTGTTTCATCCCTTGCTGGGTTTATGTCATATCAGGAGACCAGCTTTGTCACCATAGGACAAAGGTTCCTTGCAAATCCCCTTCGGTAAGTTGTCCAGCGCTTTCGATAGGAGAAGCTAGCTAATTGATATCGATATCACTTCCAAATAAAAGTCACTTATTAGTCACCACAGTTCCTATCATGTTACATTGTACGTGTTCTCTCTGGTTAAATCTAGTTCCGAAATTGAACACTTCAACTTAGTCACTTTGTTGTTAAACCAGGGTGCGGTTTCACTACGGCCACCCGGATGTATTTGACAGGGTATTTCACTTGACAAGAGGTGGTATAAGCAAAGCATCAAAAACTGTTAACTTAAGTGAGGACGTATTTGCCGGTAATGATGGTTATTGATCTTTTAAATTACTTTTCTTTGTGAGAAGGGGGCATACCCATGTCTTTTTAGTTCTTGGTTTAGTGATTGTGGTTATTCTTATGTGTTCTTAAACCTTATGCAGGATTTAATTCCACATTACGCCAGGGATGTGTAACTTATAGTGAGTACATGCAAGTTGGCAAAGGTCGTGATGTTGGTCTTAACGAAATATCAAAGTTTGAGGCAAAAGTGACAAATGGAAACAGTGAACAAGCCATCAGTCGTGATATCTACCGTCTTGGACGTCGTTTTGACTTTTTCCGAATGCTCTCTTGTTATTATACAACAGTTGGATTTTACTTCAATAGCCTAGTAAGTGAACAGAAAATCTTTAAGATATGGCTGGTTTTCTAAATAGCAGATTTGTGTGTGTGTGTGTGTGTTTGGGGGGGGGGGGTCTCTTTTCACCCCAAAAACTCTCTTGTTTATATATGTATCTCTCCAAAATTCTTTTATTTTTAATTTAACTCCAAAGGAACGGTAACACTAAAACTTCCGAAAAGTGACTAAAATGTTCTTAACATACCCATCACTGTGAGAATTTCCATTCATTTTGGGAGTTACATCATAGAACTTAGTATAGGGTTTGTATGAAAACATTAAAAGCTTTTTTGGGGGTTTGTATCAAAATAAGGAAACCCCTTAGATTTTGAAAGTATTTTTCATGGTGATATTAAGAAACCCCTAGGTTTTATAATACTCTGATTATTTTCTTTTCTTTTGAGCAAGTCTTAATTTATCAGATATTTGATACATGTTTATGTGTTCCCTTTACTAAGTATATATTGCCTTCAAAATTTGTTAGCTACCCTACATGTTTATGTGTTTTCCTTTTACTAATAATTTTTCTTACTTTTAAACCTTCTTTTTGTGTCATCTCTAACAGTTGGAGCCTTCTTTTAGTCCTTATCATAGCATATACTTTGAATTGCATGACATGGACATATACTAATGATTTCACAATTTATGTAAAAAAAAATCAGATATCCGTACTTTGTGTCTATGTTTTCCTCTATGGGCAACTCTACCTCGTCCTCAGTGGGCTGGAAAAGGCTTTGCTTGATGAAGCCAAAATTTTAAAGATCAAATCTCTGGAAACAGCTCTTTCATCTCAATCTTTCCTCCAACTCGGGCTTCTCACAGGTCTTCCCATGATTATGGAAGTTGGACTGGAGAAAGGATTCCGTACAGCCTTAAGTGATTTCATTCTCATGCAATTACAACTAGCTTCTGTCTTCTTCACATTTTCTCTTGGAACCAAAGCTCATTATTTTGGTCGAACTATCCTTCATGGGGGTGCTAAGTACAGACCAACTGGCCGAAAATTTGTTGTTTTTCATGCGAGTTTCACTGAAAACTATCAGCTTTATTCTCGTAGCCACTTTGTTAGGGGATTTGAACTACTTTTCCTCTTGATTGTGTATAATTTGTTCAGGGGGTCTTATGAGAGTAGTGTGGCATATGCAATGACCACATACTCTGTATGGTTTATGGCTTTAACTTGGCTGGTTGCGCCATTTCTTTTTAATCCTTCTGGATTTGCATGGGGAAGGATTGTGGAGGATTGGAGAGATTGGACTAAGTGGATGAACTATCAAGGAGGGATAGGAGTTCAACCAGAGAAGAGTTGGGAGTCATGGTGGAATACTGAGTATGCACATCTCCGACATTCTAATTTGGGGTCTAGGATTCTTGAGATAATTCTCTCGCTTCGCTTCTTCATTTACCAATATGGCCTGGTATACCACCTTGCTATATCCCAAGAAAACAAGAACATTGTTGTTTATGTTCTCTCTTGGTCTGTGATCATTGCCATCTTTCTGTTAGTGAAGGTAAGTAACTACTTGTTTTCTGAAAATTACTAATATCTCTCTAATTTCACCCATATATATATATATATATATCATATTATTTTGTCGTAAACAAATCTTTGCCCCTAAAGTTTTTAGAAGTTTGCATTTTGCGTCACCATGGTAACTAGTTGCCATTATATGATGTAAACTGTCCTATAAGCTTAACACTTTTAAAGCCCACAAATCTCATTAGATGTCAATTTCCGCTAATAGTTAAGATTCTGCAAATGTTGAATATAAGTGCAAAAGATAATTTGACTTATTGTACCAATTTATAGTAACCTACTGCATTTTCTCAGTTCTGAGATGGAAAAAAGTTGGTGTATATATATAGCATCGCATTTAATGATTTATAAGTTTTCAAAGCACTAACCTCCTACCAGTTTGGAGTGCAAACTGTTAAAAAACTTTTAAGGAAGACTTAATGTAACTTTATGGGGATACTTATAACTTAAACCATCTTTTTTGGACGTAAATCCTTACCTAAAATCTGCACGAATGCTCTAACAGGCAGTAGATGAGGGCAAGCGATGGCTAAGTGTAAACTATCATCTCGCGTTCAGGTTTTTCAAGTTTTTGCTCTTCATTGGTGTGTTATCTGCCATAATTGCTCTTGTACAGATCTACCGACTTACTATGATAGATTTGATTGTATGTTGTCTAGCATTTCTACCAACTGGTTGGGGACTGTTAGCTGTGAGTATATATCAGAGACAATTCAGTTCATACCATACTATTAAATTTTCTTTCAGCTTTTGCTAAGTTGTTATTTGGTTCATGTTTCCTTTTTACAGGTTGCACAGGCTTTCAGGCCTAAAATTGAGGATTATAAATTGTGGGACTGTGTCCGAGTTATTGCTCAAGCATATGACTACGGAATGGGTTCTTTAATTTTCGCACCAATAGCAGTACTAGCTTGGATGCCTGTTATCTCTGCAATTCAAACTAGAGTTCTATTCAACCCAGCCTTTAGTAGGCAATTGCAAATTCAGCCTATTCTTCCTGGCAAAAGTAAGAAAAGATAGAGGACGTTGTATTTCCTGTAATTAATTTTGGTCGCTCTACTCCCCGAAAGAATGTATACTGTTAGCTCTATAATCTGTAAAACCCTACATTGTAAATCTTTCAAAAGCCTTTAATATTCAATATTTAGCATTTCCTCTCCTTGTTTACCGGTATTGAACTTGATCTCTGGCTAATGCTTTTATCTATGATTGTTGTATTGAATGGACATTCCCACGGCTTTATAATTTTTAAGAAATTCTGAATTTCAATGTTTTGGCAAGGTTGTGTGGGCAATAGTTTGCCGTTTTCGGTCAATTTTGAAATTTTCTTAATTTCGTTGTTTTAGCAAAATTGTGAGTTATATTCCACCCTTAATGTCTGATTTGAAAAAATCCTGAATTTTACTAGTTTTGTGAGGATTTATGGCTTTGAGAACATTGATTTTGACATATTTCGAGAAATTCTGAATTTCACTTTTTAAGCTGAATTTTGTGCATTATAATCCATTGTTTTCAGCAATTTGAGACATTTTGAACTTTACCAATTCTTCCAAAAATTTTGGACTAATCCACCGTTTTCAATAGATTTTGATAATTTTCATTTTTCACTAATTTGGCGAGATTTTCTTGGTGATTTTTGCTAATATTGAGAATCTTTGCATTTCAATATTTCAGCAAGATAAGTAAGTCCACTAATTTTGTTGATTTTTGAGAAAATTTCAAATTTCTCGATTTTTTTATAGATTTTGTGAGCTATATATAGTCAAGTGTTTTTTATCGGTTTTTAGAGAATATTTCGGCCATGTTTATGGGTTATAGTAAATTGGTTTTGACATATTTTGAGATAATCTGAAATTCGTTGTTTTAGCCAAATTTGGTGTATAGTCCATTGTTTTTAGCCATTTTAAAGAAATTCTAAATTTCATTGATTCTTTAAATTATAGTTGTATAGTTTTGAGAAATCCTGAATTTTTAATTTAATAGTATGGTAAGATTTTGTGGGCTATGGACCTATGGTCCTGCTGTTTTCGACCGATTTTTAGAAAGTGATGTTTAATATATTTCTTCAAAATTTTGTGGATTGGAATTCCTTTTTCTATTTCTGTTGATTTTGAAAATCTCGGTATGTCACTGATTTGGCTAGATATTGTTGGCTATATAGTCCACAATTTTGGATAAATTTTATTGGACATATTACTCCCTTTTTCTGCCAATTTTGAGAAATTCTTGATTTTTCTGTTTGTTCCATATTTCGTGCGTTATAAGCTACTGATATCGACCAATTTTGAGAATCCTCCTATTTCATTGATATGACAATATTCGCACAAGTTATAAATTTTACTATTTGTGGGATATCGTCACTTGTTTTTGGCCGGTTGTCAGGATTTATGTATTTCACTGACTTGACAACATTTTGTATGGCATATAGTTGTAACAACTGGTTTTTTTTATGGATTTGGGAGAAAAAATGGATGTGGATAAATGGAAAGGAGATAGAAAGATAGAACAAAAATATCAATGATAGATGATTCCAATATGTATGGTCTATGAATCACCTCATATAAGACAGTGTGATAAAGCATTCTATTGTTTTGTCTGATTTTGAGAAATTCATAATTTCACTATTTTCTATTAGATTTTGTGCTTTACGGTTCTCTAGTTATGTAATGTATGAAATCTGCAATTTCTCCAATTTTGCCAGATTTCGTGTCACAATCGACATTTTCAACATATTTTGAGAATTATGAATTTCATCTTTATAAGATTTTGTGGCCTATATTATTTTGGCCGATTTTGAGAAATTCTAAGTCGTTAATTTGGTGGAATGAAAAAAGAATATAATAAATCATTCATGACAGAGAAGGTGATATGCCTTATGGTAAAGAAAAAGAGTTAGCTGATAAAGCCACGAAATATGAAAGAGTCATCAACATGAACGCAATAAGTTATCTCCTTAAGCTATTCGATTTATTTTTGTGGGATATGAAACAGATAAGAAAGGGTATCGTTGTTATCATCCACCAACTCAAAGGATGTTTGTGATTATGAATATTGTGTTCAATAAAAATGTGATGTATTTTTCCTCTGAAGTTGAACTTCAGTGGGAGTACCGAAGTGAAGTTCAGACTCTTGCTTATGACGAAGTGATTACTATTTAGATTGAACAATTAGATACAAGGGGTAAAAATGTGGATGTAAGTAATGACGATCACTCGAATGAAGATTTGGTTGATGATGTAACTAGTGACGGTCACTCGAATAAAGATTTGAATAAGGGAGAAGATCTCCACGAGAGACTACAATCGGTACCGAACCTCCTCAAAGATGAGCCGTCGAGATCCATGTCATCGCTAGTGTCATCTCCACCACCAGCACTGTCGAACCCCAAAATCAATCGTCGTCATTCTCTGAAACTCCAAGAAGAGAACTCTTGAATCATACTACTAGAGGTATTCTAAAACCTACTTATGAGCCTGATCACACTAGTAATGTCAAGTATCCCATGAGTCATTATGTATCCACTCACCGATTTTCTGAATCAAATAAGTTATTTGTGAATCAATTATCTGTTGTGTCTATTTCTAACAGAGTGCAGGAAGCCTTACCCAACCTAAGTTGAAAAGCAGCTATGGATGAGGAGATAAAGTCCTTGAAGAAGAATGAGACTTGGGAAATAGTCGAACTGCCAATATGAAAGAAGCCAGTAGGATACAGATAGATTTACACGGTGAAGTATAATTCTGATGGTTCAATAGAGCGATACAAAGCAATGTTGGTTGCCAAAGGGTACACTCAAGCTTATAGAATTGATTATTATGAAACATTTGCACCCGTGGTAAAGTTCAACATTGTTCGAGTTCTACTGTCACTTGCTACAAACCTTGGTTGGTCATTGAAGTAATTTGATGTGAATAATATTTTTTTGCATGAGGAATTGATAGAAGAGGTTTATATGGATCTACCACAAGGATCAAATTGACTATTCAAACACAGTAGTAAAGTGTGTCATTGAAGAAAGCATTGTATGGTCTCAAGCAGTCGTCAAGAGCTTGGTTTGGGAGATTTACAAAATCAATGAGGACATTCAGATATTGTCAGAGTAATTCAGATTATACTATGTTCCTGAGAAGGAAAAAAGGAAAGATTACTGCTCTCATTATATATGTAGATGATATGATAGTAACTGAAAATGATACTGATGAGAGAAAGACATTAAAGAGCTACTTATCACAAGAGTTTGAAATGAAGAATATTGTCCCTTTGAGATATTTCCTTGGTGTCGAAGTTTCTCACTCTAGAAATGGTATATTTCTGTCTCAAAGAATGTATGCTCTTGATTTGTTGAAGGAAACAAGAATGTCTACGTGTCAGTCTATTGATACACCATTAGAAGAATGACTGAAACTGTGAAATAATCATGATCAAGTACAGTGTGATAAGAAGAGATATCAGGGATTGGTAGAACGACTAATATATCTTGCACATACACGGCCAGATTTTTCATATGCCTTAAGTGTGGTGAGTCAATTTATGCATGCACCTTGTGAACAACATATGAATACGATAATGAGAATCCTGAGATATATGAAGTTTGCTCCAGAAAAATAGGTCTTGTTTGCAAAGCATGGTCACTTGAAGGTTAAGGCATATACTGATGCCAATTGGACAGGATCTGTTGATAATAGGCGCTCCACTTCAGGAGATTTTACCTTTGTTGGAGGAAATCTGGTTATATGAAGAAGCAAAAAAGCAAAATATTGTTGTACGCTCTAGTGCAGAGGCTGAGTATCTCGGAGTATTGTGACAATCAAGTGACATGTAATATTGCAGCCAATCCAATCCAACATGATACAACGAAGCATGTAGGGGTGGATAGATTCTTCATCAAGGAGAAATTAGATGGGAATATTGAGATGTCTAAGGTGAAGTCAAAAGACCAACTCGCAGATAATCTTAGGCAGCTTCGAATCAGCTCTTCTTAAAATTTGTGGACAAGTTAGGCATGTTCAATATCTATGTGCCAACTTGAGGGGGGGTGTTAAAATATTTGGTATGGTATGAGCTGTATATTCTGTTTCCTAATTTATAGGGAACAAATTTCCTCAAATCTCTCATCTCCTTAATATTCTCATCAATTGTACATCTTCTCCAAGAAAGCAATGTATATATAAAGAGATAATCAGTAGAAGAGTGAATAACAAGAAAAATATGATTCTTTTCCAAATCTGATTTTAATAATTTTAATACTACATTGTCAATGATGGGTTAAGTGGTTTGCACGTTTACTTTCTAGAAATGCAAAGAACGCATTTGTCATCTCTTCAAAATTCGAGAAAATTATGTGGAGGGATCACATTCTAGATCTTTATTTATTTCCTATGTTTCCCCTTTATGATAACCTACATGCCAAGGTTGCATACATATGAAATATGATCTCCTATAGGATTAAATCCACTCACAGCATACATGCCAATGGGCACAATGACACATGGCGAACCAAACAAACCTCATCTTCCAAATCCTTCAGTTTAAAGCAGGCCAGAGTTTAATTATTTCATTTCCTAATGGGTCCTCCACTCTAGTTAGATGACCAACTTGCTTGTCCATCATCTCATAATGCTCATTTATGTCCCTCATCATCCATGTGTTCAATAAAATTATATATGTTTTTTTTTTTATTATTATAAAAGATGACCTCGTCATCGTTCCATTAATACGACATTAAAGAAACAAAGTAGGAAAAATTGTATATGTTACAATTTTTATGTATGTAAAATTATATATGTAAAATTATATATGTTACACTATCATACAAACTAGGAAAAATTGCTTATGTACCACTACATTTTATTTTCATTGTATACCCTCTTAATTTTAAATTGTAGCTAGGTATCCTTAACACTATTTTTTTAATTTGTACAAAATCTATGTGACGAGAGGCTGGATCGTGACAACATTATTAGGTTGACACTTATTGGATAAAGAAGTTAATAAATTATAGTCTAGAGAGTTTTTTCAATGTGATATTTGGTCAAATTTGTGATGTGTATGGCAGATACATATCTAAAACTAAAAGTAACAAGAATTTGCCAAAGTTGGCATATAGGTAATCTGGAGTGCAAGTAGGGGTACAAAAGTACCTTCAAACTAGGTTGTGTAGTTCACTTCATATAGACATCCTTATCACATTATATACAAGCAGCGACTCAAACTGCTATAAGCTTTCATTCGATATCTCTATTCCTGTTGTGCCTTTTGTATCCTTAACGAACTTGCTTCTTGATCATGGCATTGGCAGATATCAACATCGAAAACTCAAAAGATGATGGAAGTTGTCTCAGATTCTTCGGTAACTTGGTATATGAATGAGAATGGATTAGATGACTTTGTCGACCCCATAAGTTATGATTATGGCGTTCACTATGCAGGGTCATGTACTAAACAAGTGCATTTTCCTTTGTGGCAATGAAAGTTATCGACAGTTGCACAAATTATGCTTACAATATTAGCTTTTGAGAGAATGTTGTCGACAGCGAACCGGCCATTGAATCAAAGAGTGATTTGCTTGGCCAGTCTGGTTTTGATTTATGATAATACTAAATTGAATTACACATAAAAAATAATTCCTCTTCAATCTTAAGATTTATTTTCATCAGAAGAAGGAAAATCTCATAGTTTTTCTGTGATAAAGTGTGCTTTAATTGGCCCAATTCATGATGTTGTTGGGTTTATGTCTTGCATACGATATTGGATAAGAAGCAGATAAGACGATGGAGGGATCGAGACTATTGGAAACGGAGTGGAGGCGAAAAACAGTAAGCGGCAGCAATAGCAGAAGTTGTGGTCGGCCGCAACTCATCTGCGGTCGACCAACCCTTGCGCGAAGTCTTCCAGAGAGGGGGATAGTCGACTGACTTGTTGGTGCGGTCGACCGTTCGCGGCACTGATGGGTTTCGAGCTTGAGTCTGGCTGATTCGTGAAAAGCCCAACTTGCTCTTCAAGTTAGATCGTGTGGCTCCTTTCATAGGGTTATCTATTATGTTCTATCCAATGGCTATTATAACAAGAGATCAACTTAGGATTTGTCTCTTGATCTATAAAAACAATTGTAACGGCTCATAGATTCATATGATTCTATTGAGTGCCGAATAGAAGAAGAGGGTACTTCATAGAGAAGGGTGAGAGAGTTTCTCTATTGTAAGCAGCATCAAGTTCCAATTAGGCTTGAGAGAGGGTCGTGATGAGAATTGTAATATATTTGTATCTTCTCTAGTTGAAATAATATCTCGGTTCTTCCTCCCCCGGATTAAGGCGAAAGCCCCAACCGGAACAATTCTTGTGTGCTTTGTGTGATTAATGCGATCTAGTTTTACTTGGTGGTTTGTGTTGATTGTGTCAAAGACTCAAAAAGATTCTCAAATTCCTAACAAGTGGTATCAGAGCAATCAGGTTCGTGGGTTTGCTCGAGTTTCTTGGAGATGGCAGATCAAAAGACGAAGATCAAGCAATTTGACGGTAAGATCAACTTCAATCTATGGAATATGGACATGTGTGATGTTTTGGTTCAGAAGGACTTGCACCTTGCCCAGGAAGAGAAGAAACCAATCGACGTGAAGCAGGAGAAGTGGAATGAGATTTGTTTGAAGGCCTTGAGTTTAATCCGGTTGCAATTGGCAGACGAAGTCAAGTGTAATATTCGTGAGGAGAAAAGTGCGGCGAGTCTATGGGCGAGACTCAAATCTGACTACTCGGGATCGTCGTTGCTAGATCGGATGTATTGGAAGAGTAAGCTGTTTAGGTTCTCAATGAAGGAAGGTACCCATCTTCAAGATCATATTGTGGAGTTCAATAAGGTAATATCTGAACTGTAGGCGATTAACGCTGATGATCTTAGCGAAGAGGATAAAGCTTTCAACTTGATTTATTCACTGCCAACTTCTTATGATCACTTGATAACTACCATGCTACATGGAAAATCAGCCAAGGAGACACTTACGATAGTCAGGGTGGTTAAGGGTCTGAAGGAAGATGAACTAAGAAAGGAGACTCATAAAGGAGGGTCTATTTCTTTAGGGTGTTTTGCGGTGGATGATGATACTTCAGTTGGAAGGGATGCGACACATAAGGGTAAGATTCATTTCCATTACTGTAGAGAATTTTGGCATTATAAGAGAGACTGTCGAAAGTGGTTGAGTCAGAAGAGTGCTACTAAAGAAGAGGAACAACCACATATAGTCAGCGCAACCGAGTCAGGTAATAATGACGATTATTGTCTTCTTGTTTCAAGTTCTTCAGATGTGGATTCAAGTTGGTATCTTGATTCGGGAAGTTCTTCTCAATTTGCTCTGAGAGGAAGATATTTTCTACTTACAAGTCATTAACAGGCTGTAGTGTGAGAACGATGAGTGGTGAGATTTGTGAAGTAGTGGGTGAGGGAACAGTTGAATTGGAGATGCCAGATGGTAAAGGGTTCACACTAGAAGAGGTCATGCATATTCCTTTGATATAGCAGAATCTTATATCCTTGGGTACTCTTGATGCTAGTGGCTGCAGGTACACAACTCGAGGTGATGTTTTGACAGTTTGGAAGAGTTGTCGTAAGGTAATAAAGGATAAGAGGGGGATTGGACAGGGTCAACACAACCTTTACCAGCTTTGTGGGAGCAGGAAAACTCGGCCGAGTGTATGGAAGCCCATTATTCCTAAAGCATCATCTAGTAAGCCGTCATTAGAATTACGCACCGACGCGAGATTGCAATGTTCGAATATCGTTGGAAGGTGGAGAGAGTCTTGATGTAGGTGGAGTTCGTGTGGAGGGTGGCACATCCATGATTACATCTACATGGGTGTGCCATTGAGGGGGGCATATAGCTGGAGGAAAATAGGTGGAGGTTTGTTCAACTAGAAGAAGAAGCCATAGAAACATATGTTGTTTACAAAATGGAGAAGAAAGGTATAGAAGAGTTTTAAATCACACAGGTATGGATTCATACGTATGCATTCCAAGGTGGAGATTGTTGGGTTTATGTCTTGCATACGATGTTGGATAAGAAGACGATAAGACGATGGAGAGATCGAGACTATTGGAAACGGAGTGGAGGCAAGAAACAGTCAGCGGCAACAACAGTAGAAGTTGCGGTCGACCGCAACTCATGTGCAGTCGACCGACCCCTGGGCGAAGTCTTCCAGGGAGGGGGACAATCGACCAACTTGTTGGTGCGATCGACCGTTCGCGGCGGTAATGGTTTTCGGGTTTGAGTCTGGCTGATTCGTGAAAAGCCCAACATGCTCTTCAAGTTATATCGTGTGGCTCCGATCGTAGGGTTATCTCTTATGTACTATCCAATGGCTATTGTAACAAGATATCGACCTAGGATTTGTCTCTAGATCTATATAAACAATTGTAACGGCTCATAGATCCATATAATTCTATTGAGTGCCGAATAGAAGAAAAGAGTACTTCACAGAGAAGGGTGAGAGAGTTTCTCCATTGTAAACAGCATCAAATTCCAATTAGGCTTGAGAGAGGGTCGTGGTGAGAATTGTACTATTCTTGTATCTTCTCTAGTTGAAATAATATATCGGTTCTTACTCTCCGGATTAAGGCGAAAGCCCCAACCGGGACAATTCTTGTGTGCTTTGTGTGATTGGTGCGATTTAGTTTTGCTTGGTGGTTTGTGTTGATTGTGTCAAAGACTCAACAAGATCCTCAAATTCCTAATAGATGCTGCATGCACTCTTTGAATAGTTTCAGCTCAAACTGGGACGGCAAAGGATTGGATTTGGGCTGGTGTACAAGATCCATTTGCTGACCTTCTATGATTTTGTAGTACTTAAGAACTTAAGAAGCTCATCAAACATATGACATATAATGCTATGGGATCCATTTCACTTGTTGTGTTAAGGAGGGATGTTGCCAGCAGGATTCCAATCTCGATCTCTTGCTCACCAGAACTCACCAGAGAAGAGGTTGATCTTTGAACCATAGTGGCAGTAGCCAAATTTCTGACAGTAATCACTGAACTTTTTGAAGGCCTAAACCCAAACATGTGTCAGATTCAGATTTAGTTATTGGTTTATCAGGTTCTGCTAAGACGCCTAGCCATATACAACACATATGAACACTTTTTAGTCCCTCTCAAGAGATTGCCAACAATAGTCATTCCCATTTCTACATATGCAAAATGCTAATTAACCATCTTTGAAATGACAAAGGGATTGATTCATGGCAAAGCAAAGACTAAGAGGTAGGTAGAAACTAGAAACTAAGGAAAACTTGGTCACTAAGTAAAAGAAAAGTTTTGTTGGGTCCCAAGCTACAAAAGTCACAAACAGCAAAGTGCTTCTCCTACCTCTTTAGGTCCATGCACATATGCATATATGGGAATATGATGGGATCTTTCAAATATTTCTCCAGCTTTCTTATAGTAACAACCATGCAACATTAAACACTAGAGACCAATTAACCTTTTGCTTTACTCTCCTAATTATCTTTAAGAAAAAGTAGGAAATCTGTGATCATGTCCAACCTAAAAGAAGATGAGTGCACGATTGACAATGAGCTCTACTTATTTTTATATATTCTGTACTTCATCAAGGTTCAAGTGATGAATTCCACTTGGAATTAAAAATGGAGAATTTGTTATTGGTGCTTAGTGATGTGGCAGGGATATTCAACATCTTGATTTTTTTTAATTTTTAATTTATGATATTTTTCAAAACTATTTACAAAATGAGGGACAGTTGCCAAACTATTTGTGCTCAGGGACTCGACAACCAAACTCACCGTATCCAATTGCAAGTTTAGTTATTTCGTGCTCGTCGTTGGAAACGGCGAGCCAAGTTTATTTATTTATTTATTTATATATATTTTTAAGAAACTCGTCGTCCCTGACAGCGAGTTTAGTTCAAAATTATTAAACAAGACTCGCCGTTCCCAACGACGATTTTCTTTATATTATAATAGTTGTTGGGAACAACGCGGTTATATGAAATTTCAAATAGGGTGCAACAAAGTTTTTTTTAAATCCACCAAGTCCAACAGAGTGTTTCACTCTCTGTAAAATTTCATATAACCACACCGTTCCCAATAGTGAGTCTAGTATAAAGAACCTAATCATTGGGAACGGCAAGTCTTATTTGATAATTTTAAACTAAGCTCGCTGTTGGGTACAACGAGTTTCTCAAAAAAACTAGAACTAGACTCGTTGTTCTCAACGACGAGCGCGAAATAACTAAACTCGCTGTTTTGAACGCATTTAGTTGTTTAATCCCAAGCACAAATATACTTTGGCAACTTTCAATTTTTTTTTTCTTCAAATAGTTTCAAAATAGACATGTTAAAAGAAATCCCAACATCTTCACTTCTTTGATGAAAAAATAAGTTTTGGTTTTACAACTTTTAATAGGATAAAGTTCCATGATCTTTTTTCTAAGGGCAAAAACCAAAGTATGTACCCCCGAACGTTTGTAAGTACAATATGTCCATACAAAGTTTGAAAAAGTACACTAAACTCATTTTTTCGTTAACTTAACCCTATCCGTTAAGTTTAATTATTAAATTACCTTTTTACCCTTACCCTTTCATAATCAAATCTTTTCTTTCTTTTCCTTTTTCTTCATTTCTTTTTTTTTTCTTTCTTTTTTCTCTGTTCTTCCCTTTCTTCATTCCTTTTTTCTTCTTTCCGAAATTTCAGATTCTTCTTTCCGAAATTCAAGTCAATATGTAATGTTTTATAGAATTGTAAAAGGATTTGCAGATAACTGCAAGCACACCATCTTACACGGTTCAATGTTAGGAAACAAAATGGTTGAAAGCAAATCACTAATAAAGACAATTGTTGAATTAAGACATAATAGAAAAGAGGAATATAACCTCTGTAATAACTGAGTGTCACACACTCGAAGAAAACAACCTTTCTGTTAAAAAGTGAAGGTTTCGTAAAACTCTGTAATAACTAACAGCTTTCAACAACTCAAGATATCTCATTCAATAGACATGCAATTAAATTTCGCCTTAGAAGGGAACTAAATTTAACATACATGTATTTAAATTATTATCAATTCAAGCATGATAATTATAAGGGACAGTATATATTATTCTTCCATATTAGCAATATTGTGAAATAAAAGAACAGAAACAATTCACAGAGAAAAAAATAATATTCATCAAGACCAGAATTTTATGATGATAATTTGAAAGTAAAGTAAACAATCGATATTGAAAAAAATTTAACAAGCACCGTCAGAAGAATCTAAACAAAAAGTCTGAAACAAAGCTAATAGGAAAAAAGAAAAAAATTAAAATAAGAATTTAAACCAAAAAATTGTTCTGTTCAACTTTACCTTCTAAGGTTAGTCAAATAGGATTTGCAAAACAAAACTTAGTCAAATAGGATTTGCAAAATAAAACTACTAGCACAAAGATGTTCTTTTAATTGTACTGTTAGCATGACTACTTAAATTATCCATTATGTAAGTAATGGTAATTGGTATCCTAAATTGTGATATCTTTCATGTTGAATTAGTAACTCAACAACTTGTTAGTATTCATTGGCATTGGAAGTCAAGATTAAGAAGTCAACCACAATGAATCTGAAATTTCAGAAAGAAGAAAAAAAAGACTGAAGAAATGGAAAGAAATGGAAGAAATGAGAAAATTTAAAGAAAAAAAAAGAAGAAAAAAAAAAGAAGAAGAGATTTGATTATGACAAGATAAGGGTAAAAAAAGTCATTTAATAATTATAACTTAACGGAGAAATATGTTTAGTGTATTTTTTCAAACGTTATATAAGTATTTTATATTCGGACCAAACGTTGGGGGATACTTTGATTTTTGCACTTTTTCTAAGGAAACATTTTGTTACAAAATTCTTATTTTTGTTATTCTTGCATACAAATTATCATCGTTCTTTAGGCACGTGCCAATATGTGTAAGCGCCTCATCCTATCTTTTGCACGTTTGCTGTGCTGACCCACTTTATGAAAATATTTTCCAAACTGACCCACTTTCGATAATATTTACCCAACTGATTCAGTTGTGGACACGTCAGCATAAAATGTTATTGGCAATAACGATATATGTTATTTTGATGTTGTTGTTGTCGATAGCGGCACCTGTAAAAAAAATTTCTTCTGTTGTCGTTATTAAAAGTAACAACATCAATATATATAGTATTCACTTAGGTTCTCTCTGACTTGAGAAAAAATTGTAATAGAAAAATCTTATAACTGATGCCGCTATGAGAAAAAATTGTAATAGAAAAATCTTATAACTGATGCCGCTATTCCCAATAACGGCATAATTAGCCCGATGTCGTTATTGGCAATAACGACATCAGTATAATCTACAATGTACTCCAAATTCCGTGCATATGCATCAACTTCATGCCCGATTTAGACCTTGATGTAGCTAGTATCTCTCTAAACTCAAAAAATAAAAGTTGTAGAACTTTTTCTCGGTGTTCCATAGCATTTTGAATCATCTCAAACAGAGTTCGGATGATAAAGTTATGCCCAGATTACGTAACAATGTCGAAACTGTCCAGAATCAGTTACTATTTCTACATCGCTTTATAATATGGGAATAACTCTATCATCTGAACTTCGATTGAGATAATTCAAAATGATATGAAACACTAATAAAAAGACAACTTTCATATTTTAAGTTTTGAGAGATATTAGCTGCATCAAGGTCGAAATCAGACTTGAAGTTGATGCACTTGCACAAAATTTAAAATACACTATGGATTATACTTATGTCGTTATTGTCAATAGTGGCATCAGACTAATTATTCTGTTATTGGGAATAACGACATTAGCTATAAACGATCTTCACTTACAATTTTTTTTGATCAGTTTCGACATCGCTACGTAATCTGGACATAACTTTATCATCCGAAATCTAATTTAGATGATTCAAAATGCCATGAAACAAACAAAAAAAATCTACAACTTCTATGTTTTGAGTTTTGAGAGATACTAGCTGTATTAAGGTCAAAATCGGGCTTAAAGTTGATGCACCTGAATGAAATTTAGAGTACACTGTGGATTATACTGATGCCATTATTGCCAATAAAGCCATCATGCTAATTATGTTGTTAGTGGGAATAACAGCATCAGTTATAAGTGATTTTCACTTATAATTTTTTTCACAAGTCAGAGAACTCCTAAGTGAATGCGAGATATACTGATGCCGTTACTTCTAGTAGCGACAACAATTTTTTTATATACAGGAGCCACTATTGGCAACATCGATATCAAAATAACAGATGTCATTATTACCAATAGCGTTTTATGCTGACGTGTTCAAAGGTGTGTCAGTTGGGTAAATATTTTCGAAAGTGTGTCATATTGGCAAATATTTTCAAAAAATGGGTCACTAAGAAAAAAACCCCTTATTTTTTTAATGATAAAAAGATAACCCTGTCATCGTTTAATTAATGATAATTAACGAAATATAGTAGTACAATATAACATCCAATATGGGGCTTAACGCTCCCTAAATACAAACTCCGAATTACAACAAAGGAGTTTACGGATACACATTTTTTCACTTTGTTATTCGGCAATAGTTCAATAGATACACATTTTTTCCCCATTATTTATGGTAAAAATAATTCAGTTTCATCCGTACCTTATAAATTTATAACCTTCATACATGATACTCCTTTCAAGTTATTGAATATCTGTTAAAATCCACATCGTAGCATATTTTATGATCAACTAATTGCATTTCACTTTAACTTATAAAATTTAAAATTGATATGAAACATGTTAATCATTTGCCATTCATTAGAAAAACATAAACAAAAAAAAATAGTATAAATTAAAAACTTGCCAAATACATGTAGCACAAACAACAAAAAATTATTGCACTCATATACTAAATTATGTCAGTTTTCCTAATCATATGAGTAGGTGGATCTTCCAAAAAAGAGAGGTAAAGAGTACACAAATTACAACACACAAAATAAATGTTCAAAAAATAAATTGGTGATTTTGAACCCAAAGAAGGGCTTTGATGAAAAGAAAAGAAATAACAAGTAGCAGCTCTAATGTGGAACCTATGGCTAGAAAGAAACAATTTTATTTTCCGCAATAGAAATTGTAGGCTTCAATTTTCTATTCATAACATTTTTGCTACAATTGTCGATTGGGTAGGTGCTCAGGAATCGGTGAAAAGATTGAGGATGGCCGAGGGAGAATAGTCGGGGACGGGTGCAGAGTCAGGAACTCACACAGGATTGTCTTCTGCTGGCTCGGGACTTTTTGCATCATTATTGTTGTTCTTCTTTGTTTAGCTGATGTTATCTTTTGTAGTTTGGGTTGTTTCGTTCGTGTCTCCTAGTAGCACGTGTATCTGTATATTTATTTTCTTGTATTAGGTCCTACTTTGTTTCCTTAATGATTATTAATGAAACGATGGCTGTGGTTATCTTTTATCAAAAAAAAAAAAAAAAGAAAAGAAAAGAAAAGAAAAGAAATGTTTCCATTTCCATCCTCATTGGCTCATTCAAAAAGCCATTGCCTTTATCTTTCCCTCCCTTTCTTCTTCTGCTCTTCTTCCATTAAAATTAAGCAAGTGCTCCAAAAAAGCACCCAAAAACTCCACCATCTCCTCCAAAAGCAAAAGCCAATCCCTAAACACCCAAAAAGTTGCCATCTTTAGCTTTCAAAACCCCGAAAAAGCAACCCATTATGTCGAAACCCCCACCGAAATTATCCTACAAAACCCATCAAGATCCCACCTTTATCACTTCCAATCCCTCGCCCAAGCCCAACGACCAGACCCTCTTCTTCTTTCCCTTCGAAACCCCACCATGATCGAGATTTTCCCTGCAGATCCCTACCAGCCCAGCTCATCTTCCTTCCCTCCACCCCCGCCGCCGCCTCCGTGGGCCCAACGGGCTGATGAAGCCATTCCAGCCGTACCCGAGCCCTTCGATAGCGAGAAGATCCCCCAGACTCTCGTGTCGAAGGTTCGGCCTTTTCTCAGGGTTGCCAATCAGATTGAGGCCGAGTCACCTCGTTCTGCGTACCTCTGTAAGGTGTTTTTTTTGGTTGTTGTTATTTTTGGGATTCTTTACAGTAATGTGTGGTAACTGTTTGAATTAATCTCGGGTTTTTGGTTCCGAGAGAGGGGGGAAGGGAAAGAAGGGTTTTTGCATGTAAAGTGTTTGAATATATGCCACAATTCAATATATGTGCTAGGATTTATTGAGGATCTTGTTGAGTTATGTGATGCAATCAATACAAACTACCAAGCACATATGAGATCATACCAAACATAGCAAAGCAAACACAAGTTTGTCCTGGTTGGGGCTTTCGCCTTAATCGGGGAAGAAGAAACACGAGATGTTATTGACCAGCTTTTGGAACTGTTTTAACTCAAATAATTGTGCCTACGACTTAAACTATTCAGACTCCATAATAATTGACCAGCTTTGTAGTTTTCTATGTTCATTATTAATTAACAATGTTTTCTAAACTATGTCATATCACCTCTAGTTTGAAACTACTAGTTGTGCTGCATCTCAAGCTAAACTTTAAGACTGATGGAAATGAACTTAGATTAACTTATATTTTGGTCAACTGGTTCGTGGAATTTATCTCTTAATTTGATTTGTATATATTATTCTTGAAGTTTGTTATATGTTAAACTGTGTTCGGTATTAACAGCAATCTTCTTCCACTCAGTCTACTGAAGCTATTTATGCCTAAATTTAACAGGCCGTGTCCACGCTTTTGAAAGGGCACATGTAATGGGTCCCCAATCAACTGGACGTGGAGTTCGACAATTTAAAACGTCTCTTCTTCAACGTCTTGAGAAGGTGCGTATTGTTTGAGATTATGGGTGGATCATGGATGTCATATATAATTATTTCTGTTAAAGGGATGTCTTTCCTGCAGTAAACTTTCTCAAATATATAGACACAGACGCATATGTCCATCACTCACATGTCTGTACACAATTATGGGAGAGCTATTGTATATCTATCTGTTCATTTAGTTGATTATCTAACATTAGAACCACTACTTTTGTTACTTGGCATATAATCAACTAAGTCAAATATTATCAATTTATCGTGTCGAACCTTCTGCTGGAAAATTTTAAATTTTATCTCGAGACGTTAAACTGTAATACTGTATATACATATTCTGAATATAAGGCTGATTTATTCCACATCTACTCTAATTTCAGGCACTTTCTCGACACTTTTGCACACGTCTGTGACACTTTCTTCTCATGTCTCTGCTCAGTTGCCTTGTTTTTCTAAAAAAAATAGTTCTTGTTTTCTCATTTCCTCCATGTTGTAAAAAGACAGTTCAATTTTTTGTTTTCTATATTTTCTTTTTCTGTTTGAATTTTTTATGTCACTTCAATTTTCTTGCTAGTACTTGACGTGCTAATTATGGCAGTTATGAACCTTCTAAGTTTCAGTAGTTCTGATTGAGATATCACTCTTAACATTGATTTCTCCATTCCCCTTTTTACATTATTTGTCACTTTCCTGTTGCTAGGATCATGAAGCAACGGTGATCAGGCGTAAGGAGAAAAGCGATGTTCGAGAACTGAAATCATTTTACCATGAGTATGAATTACATGTCACATCTTATATAATCCTCGTTAGTTTTCCAAGAAGTATCTCACATTATTTTTGATGAATTATATTTTAAATTTTAGTATATGGTTATGATTTGCTTGAGTCTAAATTGTATTTGTTGCAGAAAATTGTTGGTGGAAGCACATGAAATTACATCTGTTCTGTCTGAAGTACTGAAGGTGTTAGAATCTGGAGCTGGTCCTGAGGTTGCTGCCATTTCTTTTATCTGCCTTCAAGCAATAGTCAGATCTTGAATATCTGTGTTTTGAATTCTAAAATTTTTGATTTTTTTTCTCATCTGTCAATTCTCTCTATTTTCTTAACAGATCCTTGCTTCTGGGGATCATATTGAAGCACGTTCAGTATTTAATACACTTCCACTGGATTCTGGAGGTAGCCAGCAAGCAATAATGCTTTTTCCAGAGGTTAAATACAATTTAGCAGGGTTTTCATATTTCATTCATTTTAAATATTTAGGAGTGTACTGTTAGGAAAAGGAAACTTCTTAATTTTCAGCTTTCACTGCACCATGAAGATTTCAATTTTAGAACCTTTTATTAGTTAAACTATTGTGACGTTTTGCAGATCAATGCTGCAGCTTCAGCTGTATGCAATGTTAGAGGTCTGCCTTCACCAGAAAATAATCAGGAAGCACGTACCTATGCTGATCTACTTGATTGGCTGCAATGCTGGTTTGGATTTCAGGTAAACCTCCAGAAACTATTTACTGGTTGGAGATTTGTTTTTTATGCTATTTAGCAACCAAGTCCCAATTATTTGGTCATTTGAAATAGGTCCCTCTTGATTATTTTGGAATAATGTGAGTGAAGAAGGCTGGAGATTTTATAGTTAGTTTGTGTGGATTGCAGGGTGTATTTGGATGTTGCTGGGGATCTGACAGTTTATGTGGATGGGAAACCATTTCTATTGCACAAGGTATGCACTTACACTGATTTTTATCTAATTTTGTTTCATAGTTTTAGTGCTCTTTAATCTTTATCATGTTCTTACTAGTTACTAGATCTTAAGAAAACGCTGGCTTACGCACACTAATGCTTAACATCGTCACTCATTATATTTAATTAGAAGCTTATAGATATTTAACAGAGTAACTAGGATTTGGAGTTGCAGGCACTATAAACATTTAGAATCATGTTAATGTATCTGTGATTTGGAGTTACCAGTCAAGAACAAACTGATAAACAATCCAGTGATATTGAAACTTAGAAATTTAAACTGATAAACAAAGTGTGCAACTGAGATATTAAAACTTAGAAATTACCACTTACCAGTTCTGAAGATCCAATGAAGTCTGTCAGTCTGTGAAGATGAACATGAACTCAGTGACTGAGTGACTCACAGCAGGATGATATAAAAAAAATGAAGAAGGGGAACTGGGGAAGTGACGCCAAGGAGAGAGAGAGACAGACTACTGTGTCTGTTTGCAAATTGGAACTTGAAATGTATTAATTAAAAGGGGAACCTTTAAAATTCCTAGTTCAAATATTAATTACAAACCTATTAATCTCTATCTTCAATTAAGTGACTGGTGAGCTTAATCCAGTTTTTTTTTTTTTTTTTGTTTTCCTTTTCAATTTTTCTCACGCGCATTGCACGTGTAAAATACTAGTCCATATACTTAAAAAATTGGGCCCCTCCCCCGAATTGGGCCCTGGGCGGTTGCCCAGCTCGCCCAGGGCCAAGGCCGGCCCTGGGAATATGATGGGATCTTTCAAATATTTCTCCAGCTTTCTTATAGTAACAACCATGCAACATTAAACGCTAGAGACCAATTAACCTTTTGCTTTACTCTCCTAATTATCTTTAAGAAAAAGTAGTCTGTGATCATGTCCATCCTAAAGGAGATGAGTGCATGATTGACAGTGAGCTCTACTTATTTCTATATATTCTGTACTTCATCAAGGTTCAAGTGATGAATTCCACTTGGAATTAAAAATGGAGAATTTGTTATTGGTGCTTAGTGATGTGGCAGGGATATCCAACATCATGATTATTTTTTTAAAATTTATGATATTTTTCAAAACTATTTACAAAATGAGGGACAGTTGCCAAACTATTTGTGCTCAGGGACTTGACAACCAAACTTACCGTTTCCAATTGCGAGTTTTTTTTTTTTTTTAAGAAACTCGTCGTCCCTGACAACGAGTTTAGTTCAAAATTATTAAACAAGACTCGTCGTTCCCAACGACGAGTTTCTTTATACTATACTCGTTGTTGGGAACAACGAGGTTATATGAAATTTCAAAAAGGTTAACAATTTTTTTTTAAAAATCCACCAAGTCCAACAAAGTGTTTCACTCTCTGTAAAATTTCATATAACCCCATCGTTCCCAATAGCGAGTCTAGTATAAAGAACCTAATCATTGGGAACGGCAAGTCTTGTTTGATAATTTTAAACTAAGCTCGCCGTTGGGTACAACGAGTTTCTCAAAAAAACTAGAACTAGACTCGTTGTTCCCAACGACGAGCGCGAAATAACTAAACTCGCTATTGAGAATGCGTTTAGTTGTTTAATCCCGAGCACAAATATACTTTGGCAACTTTCATTTTTTTCTTCTTTCAAATAGTTTCAAAAATAGACAGTTTAAAAGAAATCCCAACATCTTCACTTCTTTGATGAAAAAATAAGCTTTGGTTTTACCACTTTAATAGGAGAAAGTTCCTTGATCTTTTTTCTAAGGGCAAAAACCAAAATACATACCCCCGAGCATTTGGTCTAAGTACAATATGTCCATACAAGGTTTGAAAAAGTACACTAAACTCATTTTTTCGTTAACTTAACCCTATCCGTTAAGTTTAATTATTAAATTACCTTTTTACCCTTACCCTTTCATAATCAAATCTTTTCTTTCTTTTCCTTTTTCTTCATTTCTTTTTTTTCTTTCTTTTTTCTCTGTTCTTCCCTTTCTTCATTTCTTTTTTCTTCTTTCCGAAATTTCAGATTCTTCTTTCCGAAATTCGAGTCAATATGTAATGTTTTATAGAAGTGTAAAATAAAAGAGATATGTAATGTTTTATGGAATTGTAAAAGGATTTCCAGATAACTGCAAGCACACCATCTTACACGGTTCAATGTTAGGAAACAAAATGGTTGAAAGCAAATCACTAATAAAGACAATTGTTGTATTAAGACATAATAGAAAAGAGGAATATAACCTCTGTAATAATTGAGTGTCACACACTCGAAGAAAACAACCTTTCTGTTAAAAAATGAAGGTTTCGTAAAACTCTGTAATAACTAACAGCTTTCAACAACTCAAGATATCTCATTCAATAGACATGCAATTAAATTTCACCTTAGAAGGTAACTAAATTTAACATACATGTATTTAAATTCTTATCAATTCAAGCATGATAATTATAAGGGACAGTATATATTATTCTTCCATATTAGCAATATTGTGAAATAAAAGAACAGAAACAATTCACATAGAAAAAAATAATATTCATCAAGACCAGAATTTTATGATGATAATTTGAAAGTAAAGTAAACAATCGATATTGAAAAAAATTTAACAAGCACCGTCAGAAGAATCTAAACAAAAAGTCTGAAACAAAGCTAATAGGAAAAAAGAAAAAAATTAAAATAAGAATTTAAACCAAAAAATTGTTCTGTTCAACTTTACCTTCTAAGGTTAGTCAAATAGGATTTGCAAAACAAAACTTAGTCAAATAGGATTTGCAAAATAAAACCACTAGCACAAAGATGTTCTTTTAATTGTACTGTTAGCATGACTACTTAAATTATCCATTATGTAAGTAACAGTAATTGGCATCCTAAATTGTGATATCTTTCATGTTGAATCAGTAACTCAACAACTTGTTAGTATTCATTGCCATTGGAAGTCAAGATTAAGAAGTCAACCACAATGAATCTGAAATTTCAGAAAGAAGAAAAAAAAGAATGAAGAAATGGAAGAAATGAGAAAAATTAAAGAAAAAATAAAAAGAAGAAAAAGAAAAAAGAAGAGGAGATTTGATTATGAAAAGGTAAGGGTAAAAAAGTAATTTAATAATTATAACTTAACTGAGAAATGTGTTTAGTGTATTTTTTCAAACGTTATATAAATATTTTGTACTTGGACCAAACGTTGGGGGATACTTTGATTTTTGCACTTTTTCTAAGGAAACATTTTGTTACGAAATTCTTATTTTTGTTATTCTTGCATACAAATGATCATCGTTCTTTAGGCACGTGCCAATATGTGTAAGAGCATCCACAGTCGTTTTTCTCCTATGTTAAAAAATGGCAGCTACAGTAATAGCAAATAAACATGTTTGCTGCAATGGTCGTTTGCTATATGTTTCTCATTTTTTAGAAAATAAGCGAGCGACGGTATATGTTATACCGTCTCATCGTTTAAAAATAAATTTAAAAAAGTTAATTACTTATTAACTATTAAACTATATTAATTAAATAAATTAAATAATATAATAATAACTAAACCTAATTAAAAACTAACTAAACTTATTTATATCCACCTAACCTACCCACTAAACCTATTAAAGTATATTAACTATAGATTTGGTCAGCCGGTATAACATATACCGGCCGGTATATGTTATACCGTCTGACATTTTTAATTTTTTTTTTTAGAATAAATCTGACCGTTGGATTGGAAAAAAATTAAAAAAATAAAAAATAATATACGTGGGCCGGTATAACATATACCGGACGGTATATGTTATACCGTCCGACCCACTTTAAAAAAAAAATAAAATTAATGAGACGGTATAACATATACCGGATGGTATATGTTGTACCGTCTTTCAAAATTTGAGAATCGCTATTCTGTTTCTCATATATGAGAAACGAATATAGCAGATTTGCTAAAAAATGGCAAAATAGAAAACCACTGCAGCGATCGATTTGCTATAAAATGGCAATTTGTCAAATATAAGATACCACTATGGATGCTCTAAGTGCCTCATCCATTCTTTTGCATGTTTGCCGTGCTGACCCACTTTATGAAAATATTTTCCAAACTGACCCACTTTCGATAATATTTACCCAACTAATTCAGTCGTGGACACGTCAGCATAAAATTTTATTGGCAATAACGATATATGTTATTTTGATGTTGTTGTTGTCGATAGCGGCACCTGTAAAAAAAAATCTTCTTCTGTTGTCGTTATTGAAAGTAACAACATCAACATATCAGGGTAGAAGATAGGAAGGCTTGGGACATTGCAACAGCTGCCTCTTTATGGAACCTATGGCTAGAAAGAAATGATTTTATTTTTCGCATCATAACTTACAGGTTTCCTTACTCGATGAATAAGATTTTTCTTCTGATTCATGATTGGGCAGGGGCTCAGGAGCATTATAAGAGGATCAGGAGTAGTGCGGAGTAGCAGGGTTGGAGCATAGAGAAAGGAGCGAAGCTTGGAGTCAGACGGTGCTTTATGTTATCTTCTTTATGTAATCTTTATTTCGATGTTGGTCTAGATGTTGTATTTTGATTGCTGTGTTTACAGCCTGTCTGTTTTATTAGTACGTTGTAATTCTCTGTTTCCTTAATCCTCGTTAATGAAACGATGGCATTAGCCATCTTCTTATCAAAAAAAAAAAAAAACATCAATATATATAGTATTCACTTAGGTTCTCTCTGACTTGACAAAAAAATTGTAATAGAAAAATCTTATAACTGATGCCGCTATTCCCAATAATGGCATAATTAGCCCGATGTCGTTATTGGCAATAACGACATCAGTATAATCTACAGTGTACTCCAAATGTCGTGCATATGCATCAACTTCATGCCCGATTTAGACCTTGATGTAGCTAGTATCTCTCTAAACTCAAAAAATAAAAGTTGTAGAACTTTTTCTTGGTGTTCCATAGCATTTTGAATCATCTCAAACAGAGTTCGGATGATAAAGTTATGCTCAGATTACGTAACAATGTCGAAACTGTCCAGAATCAGTTACTATTTCTACATCGCTTTAAAATATGGGAATAACTCTATCATCTGAACTTCGATTGAGATAATTCAAAATGATATGAAACACTAATAAAAAGACAACTTTCATATTTTAAGTTTTGAGAGATATTAGCTGCATCAAGGTCGAAATCAGACTTGAAGTTGATGTACTTGCACAAAATTTGAAATACACTATGGATTATACTTATGTCGTTATTGTCAATAGTGGCATCAGACTAATTATTCTGTTATTGGGAATAACGACATTAGCTATAAACGATTTTCACTTACAATTTTTTTTGATCAGTTTCGACATCGCTACGTAATCTGGACATAACTTTATCATCCGAAATCTAATTTAGATGATTCAAAATGCCATGAAACATACAAAAAAAATCTACAACTTCTATGTTTTGAGTTTTGAGAGATACTAGCTGTATTAAGGTCAAAATCAGGCTTAAAGTTGATGCACCTGAATGAAATTTAGAGTACACTGTGGATTATACTGATGCCATTATTGCCAATAACGCGATCATGCTAATTATGTTGTTAGTGGGAATAACAGCATCAGTTATAAGTGATTTTCACTTATAATTTTTTTCACAAGTCAGAGAACTCCTAAGTGAATGCGAGATATACTGATGCCGTTACTTCCATTAGCGACAACAATTTTTTTATATACAGGAGCCACTATTTGCAACATCGATATCAAAATAACAGATGTCATTATTACCAATAGCAATAGTGTTTTATGCTGACGTGTTCAAAGGTGTGTCAGTTGGGTAAATATTTTCGAAAGTGGGTCATCTTGGCAAATATTTTCAAAAAGTGGGTCACTAAGAAAAATACCTTATTTTTTTAATGATAAAAAGATGACCTTGTCATCGCTTCATTAATAATAATTAACGAAATATAGTAGTACAATATAACATCTAATACGGGGGTTTAACGCTCCCTAAATACAACCTCCGAATTACAATAAAAGAGTCTACAGATACACATTTTTTCACCTTGTTATTCGGCAATAGTTCAACTGATACACATTTTCCCCCATTATATATGGTAAAAATAATTCAGTTTCATCCGTACCTTATAAATTTATAACCTTCATACATGATACTCCTTTCAAGTTATTGAATATCTGTTAAAATCCACGTCGTAGCATATTTTATGATCAACTAATTGCATTTCACTTTAACTTATAAAATTTAAAATTGATATGAAACATGTTAATCATTTGCCATTCATAACAAAAACATAAACAAAAAAAAAATAGTATAAATTAAAAACTTGCCAAATACATGTAGCACAAACAACAAAAAATTATTGCACTCATATACTAAATTATGTCAGTTTTCCTAATCATATGAGTAGGTGGATCTTCCAAAAAAGAGAGGTAAAGAGTACACAAATTACAACACACAAAATAAATGTTCAAAAAATAAATTGGTGATTTTGAACCCAAAGAAGGGCTTTGATGAAAAGAAAAGAAATAACAAGTAGCAGCTCTAATGTGGAACCTATGGCTAGAAAGAAACACTTTTATTTTCCGCAATAGAAATTGTAGGCTTCAATTTTCTATTCATAACATTTTTGCTACAATTGTCGATTGGGTAGGTGCTCAGGAATCGGTGAAAAGACTGAGGATGGCCGAGGGAGAATAGTCGGGGACTGGTGCAGAGTCAGGAACTCACACAGGATTGTCTTCTGCTGGCTCGGGACTTTCTGCATCATTATTGTTGTTCTTCTTTGTTTAGCTGATGTTATCTTTTGTAGTTTGGGTTGTTTCGTTCGTGTCTCCTAGTAGCACGTGTATCTGTATCTTTATTTTCTTGTATTAGGTCCTACTTTGTTTCCTTAATGATTATTAAAATGATGTCTGTGGTCTTCTTTTATATAAAAAAAAAAAAAAAAGATAAAAGAAAAGAAATGTTTCCATTTCCATCCTCATTCAAAAAGCCATTGCCTTTATCTTTCCCTCCCTTTCTTCTTCCTCTCTTCTTCGATTAAAATTAAGCGAGTGCTCCAAAAAAGCACCCAAAAACTCCACCATCTCCCCCAAAAGCAAAAGCCAATCCCTAAACACCCCAAAAGTTGCGATCTTTAGCTTTCAAAACCCCGAAAAAGCAACCCATTATGTCGAACCCCCCACCGAAATTATCCTACAAAACCCATCAAGATCCCACCTTTATCACTTCCAATCCCTCGCCCAAGCCCAACGACCAAACCCTCTTCTTCTTTCCCTTCGAAACCCCACCATGATCGAGATTTTCCCTGCAGATCCCTACCAGCCCAGCTCATCTTCCTTCCCTCCACCCCCGCCGCCGCCTCCGTGGGCCCAACGGGCTGATGAAGCCATTCCAGCCGTACCCGAGCCCTTCGACAGCGAGAAGATCCCCCAGACTCTCGTGTCGAAGGTTCGGCCTTTTCTCAGGGTTGCCAATCAGATTGAGGCCGAGTCGCCTCGTTCTGCATACCTCTGTAAGGTGTTTTTTTTGGTTGTTGTTATTTTTGGGATTCTTTACAGTAATGTGTGGTAACTGTTTGAATTAATCTCGGGTTTTTGGTTCCGAGAGAGGGGGGAAGGGAAAGAAGGGTTTTTGCATGTAAAGTGTTTGAATATATGCCACAATTCAATATACGTGCTAGGATTTATTGAGGATCTTGTTGAGTTATGTGATGCAATCAATACAAACTACCAAGCACATATGAGATCATACCAAACATACCAAAGCACACACAAGTTTGTCATGGTTGGGGCTTTCGCCTTAATCGGGGAAGAAGAAACACGAGATGTTATTGACCAGCTTTTGGAACTGTTTTAACTCAAATAATTGTGCCTACGACTTAAACTATTCAGACTCCATAATAATTGACCAGCTTTGTAGTTTTCTATGTTCATTATTAATTAACAATGTTTTCTAAACTATGTCATATCACCTCTAGTTTGAAACTACTAGTTGTGCTGCATCTCAAGCTAAACTTTAAGACTGATGGAAATGAACTTAGATTAACTTATATTTTGGTCAACTGGTTCGTGGAATTTATCTCTTAATTTGATTTGTATATATTATTCTTGAAGTTTGTTATATGTTAAACTGTGTTCGGTATTAACAGCAATCTTCCTCCACTCACTCTACTGAAGCTATTTATGCCTAAATTTAACAGGTCGTGTCCACGCTTTTCAAAGGGCACATGTAATGGATCCCTGTTCAACTGGACGTGGAGTTCGACAATTTAAAACGTCTCTTCTTAAACGTCTTGAGAAGGTGCGTATTGTTTGAGATTATGGATGGATCATGGATGTCGTATATAATTATTTCTGTTAAAGGGATGTCTTTCCTGCAGTAAACTTTCTCAAATATATAGACACAGACGCATATGTCCATCACTCACATGTCTGTACACAATTATGGGAGAGCTATTGTATATCTATCTGTTCATTTAGTTGATTATCTAACATTAGAACCACTACTTTTGTTACTTGGCATATAATCAACTAAGTCAAATATTATCAATTTATCGTGTCGAACCTTCTGCTGGAAAATTTTAAATTTTATCTTGGGACGTTAAACTGTAATACTGTATATACATATTCTGAATATAAGGCTGATTTATTCCACATCTACTCTAATTTCAGGCACTTTCTCGACACTTTTGCACACGTCTGTGACACTTTCTTCTCATGTCTCTGCTCAGTTGCCTTGTTTTTCTAAAAAAAATAGTTCTTGTTTTCTCATTTCTTCCATGTTGTAAAAAGACCGTCCAATTTTTTGTTTTCTATATTTTCTTTTTCTGTTTGAATTTTTTATGTCACTTCAATTTTCTTGCCAGTACTTGAACCTTCTAAGTTTCAGTAGTTCTGATTGAGATATCACTCTTAACATTGATTTCTCCATTCCCCCTTTTACATTATTTGTCACTTTCCTGTTGCTAGGATCATGAAGCAACAGTGATCAGGCGTAAGGAGAAAAGCGATGTTCGAGAACTGAAATCATTTTACCATGAGTATGAATTACATGTTACATCTTATATAATCCACGTTAGTTTTCCAAGAAGTGTCCCACATTATTTTTGATGAATTATATTTTAAATTTTAGTATATGGTTATGATTTGCTTGAGTCTAAATTGTATTTGTTGCAGAAAATTGTTGGTGGAAGCACATGAAATTACATCTGTTCTGTCTGAAGTACTGAAGGTGTTAGAATCTGGAGCTGGTCCTGAGGTTGCTGCCATTTCTTTTATCTGCCTTCAAGCAATAGTCAGATCTTGAATATATGTGTTTTGAATTCTAAAATTTTTGATTTTTTCTCATCTGTCAATTCTCTCTATTTTCTTAACAGATCCTTGCTTCTGGGGATCATATTGAAGCACGTTCAGTATTTAATATACTTCCACTGCATTCTGGAGGTAGGCAGCAAGCAATAATGCTTTTTCCAGAGGTTAAATACAATTTAGCAGGGTTTTCATATTTCATTCATTTTAAATATTTAGGAGTGTACTGTTAGGAAAAGGAAACTTCTTAATTTTCAGCTTTCACTGCACCATGAAGATTTCAATTTTAGAACATTTTATTAGTTAAACTATTGTGACGTTTTGCAGATCAATGCTGCAGTTTCAGCTGTATGCAATGTTAGAGGTCTGCCTTCACCAGAAAATAATCAGGAAGCACGTACCTATGCTGATCTACTTGATTGGCTGCAATGCTGGTTTGGATTTCAGGTAAACCTCCAGAAACTATTTACTGGTTGGAGATTTGTTTTTTATGCTATTTAGCAACCAAGTCCCAATTATTTGGTCATTTGAAATAGGTCCCTCTTGTATAGTGGGTTCCTCCATTTAATCTACTAATTGGAGGGTTGTTGAAAAAAAAATAAAGAAGGGTAGAAAAGAAAATATCCATTAATACAGACGGAATTTGCACTATTACAGTGGTTATGAATATTTCAAAGAACTGCAGTGCATCTTGTATGTTTGTATATTGGCGGAATTAATGAAGTGAGTTTTTTTCCAGAAAGCAAATGTATCAAATCAACGGGAGCACCTAATTTTATTGCTTTCTAACATACAAGTTAGACAAAAGCCTAAGCCGGCGTCGATGTCGAAGGTGTGACCTATACAACTTACATTTTCTCAATCAGTTATTTGCCTAATGTGTAAATCACTCATTAATCTGAAAATGACTTTTTTTACTGTCAGCTTGATGATAGAACAGTAAATGAACTCATGATGAAAGTATTCAAAAACTATATGAACTGGTGCAATTTTTTGGGCCGAAAAAGAAACCTTCTGTAAGTTTTTGATTCACCACCCACTAATCGCTTAACCCAGCATTAGCTGTCAAGAATATTGATCTTATGCTGTTGGTTGAAGTTGAACATTTTATAGTTGGCATCTACTTTGTCTAATTATTGTGTTTGTTGTTGGTGCAGGTTGCCTCACATTGAACAGGAAGTGCAACAATACAAAATTTTATATATTGCTCTTTATCTTCTCATATGGGGAGAGGCTTCGAATCTGCATCTAATGCCTGAGTGTCTGTGCTACATTTTTCATCATGTAATTTGCAGCCTTTTCCTTAATCTGTGTCCTCTCTCTCTCTCTATCTCTCTCTACACACACACACATTCACATATGGGCTTGATCATGTGAGACCCGGTCTCTCCCTTTATTTTGAGACCTCATCTGTGAGTTCATTCATACGAGTCACCAATGAAAATCCGAACTGCTCATCTTGTTCTATGTGCCTAAGATAGTGCAAGGATATGAAATCAAATTATTTGACATTCATTTGCCGTCCATCATCTTGTTAGAAAAATAAAGAATGATCAACGATAAGTTTTTTTAGTGTTGTAAAACATTTGATTTTACACCCTAATGATACCTTAGGCATGTGGAACAAGATGAACGGTTTGGATTTTTCATGGAGAGTTCGTATCAATGGGCTCATAACAAGGTCCCAAAATGAGGGGAAAGATCATGATCAGCCCCCTCGCTCTCTCACTATTCATCATCTTATTTGTGGGCTATTACTAATAACGAACAACAACTAATACTACATCTACATCGACAATAACAACTACACACAATACACATCGTGAAACTAACCTATAATTAGCTATGCATAATATACAAATTGTACACTCAAACATTGAATAAAAAATTTCAATCAATTAACATAGCTAGATCTATTAAAGTAGAAAAAAGTTAATACCTTTCACAATGTGGGTTTTCGGAGAGGAGATAGAGAGGTGCTTGCGCGCTGCTGTAGACAAAGAAAGGGGAGTAGGGTTTGGCTAATTTATTTAGGATTAGGATTTTAGGGTTTGGGAGATTTCGTATGGGTTAGGATTTTTTTTGGATTCTGGATCTTCAAAGGAAGAGGGAAAGAGTGTGAGAAGAGGGAGAGATTGAGTGAGAAGCAACGTGCGAAAGAGAGCTACGGTCTTCAGATTGGGTTTGGGAACGATCGAGAGGGAGAGAGAGATGGCTGAGAAGTGAGGGAGAGATAGAGATCTGAGTATGTACAAGTGTTTGGAAAAACACTTGTACATACCTAGGCCGTTGTTGGGAACAACGGCCTAGGTAGAATTTGTTTCTTAAAAAAATAGCCTAGGTCGTGTTCCCAACAACGGCCTAAGTGTATTTTTTCGCAAACAAAAATACTTCACGACAAATAACGCTAAGTCTGAAGCGTTATTTGGCGTGAAGTACCCAAATTGCCCCTCCGCTACTTAGCCTATTCTGCTTCCATCTCAGCGGAAGCGATCTAAGCCGTTGATTACGATCAACAGCGATCTAACGGCTCAGATCGCTGTTTTCACACCCGGTTGAAAACAAAACCCATTTTCAACCGAGCATTACTCTCTCTCTCTCTCTCTCTCTCTCTCTCTCTCTCTATATATATATATATATATATATATATATATATATATATATATATATATATATATATATATATATATATATATATATATATATATATATATATATATATATATATATATATATATATATATATATATATATATATATATATATATATATATGAGGGTTTAATTATCCTAGATCATAATTAGCTTAGTTACCCCTTTGAAAACCCCTTAAATCCTTACCTAACAAATAAAGTAGGGGCAAACCAGGTAATTTGATAAAGATGACTAGTTTATGAAGTGGTTACATCTCATAGGATATTGACACAATATCTCATACTTCTCTAATTTGTAATAAGCCTACCACATTCAACGATAATCGCCTACCTCTCCCTCCATCTCCTTCTTCCTTCTACACATTCTTCATCTTCCAAAGCAATGCTATCGGGTTCTTCACCCCACCCCCATCTACCCGTCCATGTTCTACGATATGGACTTTGTGACCCAAATTAAGGTTCATTGCGATTCAGTTCCTCAAATTTGAAGATCCGATCATATTACAAGGCAGAAAAAGAATCCTAAGAAAATTTCATGAAAAAAAATCGAATAGAAACCTAACATAAAAATTAAAAATAATTACCACAAAGATGAACCTTTTCTCTTGCTGTTCCAACCCTTGTTTGATCTTAAGTAGCAGGTTTGGTCGGATCACATTCGAAGAATAGACTGATTTACATAGTCTTAATCTTTTAATTGAACCCAACCTACCCATTCCCCCCCCCCCCTCCCCTCATAGAATACATGTGCTTTTTCTTAAATATATTTCGTTTGTTGATTGTTTGACATATGTACTTTAAGAGAATATAATCTTAATAATTTGTAAAATCTAAGGACTAGGATCTCAAAACATCTGTTAGTATTATGATTTTTTTAACTTTGTAGGAACATTGATTGGTTAATTGGCTAAATTACAAGAAACTATATCTCTTCACTCTTTTTTAGAAAACTACACCCACAATACTTTAATGCGCGTAACCCCTAAATCTATTTTTTTTTCTTCGAGAAACTACCCTGCCACATCTGTCCCACCAAAATAGCTCCGCGCCCTTTTTCCCCCCAATTTCCAACTTCTAACCACATTTCTTTAAAAAAATTCACCGAATTATACAGTTTTCTTAATCGGGAAAGAAAACTGGATAATTCAGTGATTTTTTAAGAAATGGGGTAAAAAGTTGGAAATTGGGGGGAAAATGGGCACATGGGTATTTTGGTCAAATACGGCCACGTGTAGTGCATGTAAAATTATGGTCAATGGAGTGGTTTCCTAAAAGAAAAAAGACATATTTGGGGGTTACACATATTAAAGCACTGTTGGGGTAGTTTTTAAAAAAAAAGTGAAGAGATAGGGCAGTTTCTTGTAATTTAGCCTAGTTAATTTAAACATGTGTGATTAAATTGTAAGGATTAAAAAATTCTAGTAACTTATTTTAAATCAATCTCTCACACATATGTATATGTTGCATTCCGAATTTGCTAACCCGAAGGTACAACCACCCGGATCAACAATTTGACTAACCCTAACCCCTCCGTACAGTGTACCGTGAAAGTAGCATACTACGTCCCCGAACCCGTACTGCATACAACTACGTACCATGAACCTGGTAATACTTTTCCAAAGAGATCCGATCTTGGAACTTATTTATTTGTACATGATAGTTTTTCCAAATCGTCCTTCTCTTCCTTGTCTATTTAATCAACGTCTCAAGAAGCTCTTCAAATTCTAACTGGTATTCACTCATTAAGACATCAACCTTCCATTTGTCCTCTTTCATCGTCAAAAACTTAATTCGCTAACCTCACACTCACCGTAACAGTGTTGGTGTAGTGACTTTATCTTTTCATGATTTTTAACAACAGATCTTTTCCTGTGGCCTCATCTCAAAAATTCTTAATGAAATGCATTTTTAATTTTCAGATGGCGTATGAATTATACAGTGTCTTGACTACTGGGAAAAAAGTTTTACCAGCATATGGAGGTGGATCTGAGTCTTTTCTTGAGAATGTAGTCACCCCAATATATAGGGTCGTATTTGAGGTTTGTTAGCTACTTACCTGGCATATCACTTCACTCTCCCTCAACCTCTGAAGCAATTTAATAGTATTGTGGTATTATTCATTTGTTCTAAACCTTTATTCAATTAATCAAGGAAGCACAGAAGAACAAATATGGGACTGCTGATCATTCTACTTGGAGAAATTATGATGACCTGAATGAGTTTTTCTGGTTTGCACCATTAATTTCTTCCTTTAGTCGCCTACATTTACACAAAGTGCCAAATTGTACTTTTTTAATTTCCAAAGGCTTCATTAACACATGTAGGTCTCTTGATTGTTTCAAGCTTGGCTGGCCCATGCGCCTAAAACATGACTTCTTTTGTACCTCGTCACCAACAGATCAAAATACTAACTCCCAGCCTCAGGTAATTTAACAATCAAGGATTCCTGTTAGTGGAATAAAGATTACGTCTTTCTGCAATTTGGACGTGATGGTTCTATTAGATATTCATTAATATATATTTAATCATATTACTCTGTGAAAGTCCTTGCCACTAGGCGAAAACTTCGAAGTTATAGAAGGGTTGAGGGAATTGCACTTATATTCTAACATGTTCCCACAGGTTGAGCGCCCAATTTTTTTTTAGTGGGTCAAAGAAATGAGATAAATACCCAACAAATTGTGGGCCGAGACTGTATTCTAACATGCTCCCGTAGGTCGAGCGCCCAGTTTTTTTTTTAATGGGTCAAATAAATGAGATAAATGCCCAACAAATTGTGGGCACTGGGCAGAGATCTGGATGTGTGCAAAGAGATAATTTTTATATATTTTAATTCGGAAATAAATAAATGCACCCAACGAGATTCGAACGTGGGGTGCTGTAATACCATGTGAAAGTTCTTGCCAGTAGGCTGAAACTTCGAAGTTGTAGAAGGGTGGAGGGAATTGCACTTGTATTCAAACATACTTCAATAACATTTGGGCTGAGATCTTCTTGAAGTCAAAATGTGACCTTTTAAAAGTTTCAGGTGATAACAAATAATGAAAGTTGCAAGTTATTTTGATATTGTTCAAGTTGGTATTAGAAACTATAGTTATTCACCTGCCACGACTTGAAAGTATCTTAGTCTACTGGAAATAGAACGAAAGAAAACAGGGTGTTACTTGTTGAAAATTATTGAAAGAGAATGTAGGTGCAATAGTTGAGATCAACTAATTCTAGTCTTGGTACGAAAATTCCGTATCAAGGTTGGTAGCATCCTTTTATTTTTTGTTATAAGTTCTGGCATTCGTGAAGAAATTGGCTAGTTGGTCGGGTCAAAGTTTAAAGTTTCTTTTTCACTAATCTGAATTTCCTTGGGAAACTGAACTCTCTCTGGACATCTCAGCACTATTACTACTTCCAACTTTCTGATGGTGAAGAGAAAAAATATCAATTATATATATTGGGTTATGTCTTTGTATTGAAGATAGAATACTTCTAAAGTATACTCTCTGGCAAATTGTTTTTGTTTCCTTTGTGATGTGAAACTCAGGCAACTACGAGCGAGGATAATCTGGGAAAATGGCAACTATTTCAATGTTTTCTTTCCCAACTAATTCTCAATTGAATTACTTTGTGCTGTTATACCAAATCTAAATATGGCTGTTTTCCCGAAAGGCCTATTTTGTTGCTAAAAATAACTGAACCCATTCTACATATAATGCAGCTTATGGAGATTAAATGCTATGTGTCTCTCATTACTGCCCTGTCTGCTTTCTTTAACTACTAATTATTTTTATGGAAAAATCTTACTACTCTTATTCTATTTTGAAGTATTTCACCATTTATTTTTCCATTCAATTAGTCATGGCATTTAATATCTCTAAACAGCATGTGGAAGTAAGCTTCAAAATTTTCATGCTCTAAAATTTCCAGTTAATTCTCCTGGTTGCAGTGACTCTGGACATTGCTTTTACATGGAAAGCAAGGCACACCATGAACTACTATCAAAAACTAAGATTTCTGCTGAAGTTTTTCATTGCTGCAATGTGGACAGTCACTCTTCCAACTACTTATGTTTCCTCGCAAACAAATTCTTCTTGTTCTAGCCATGAGTCTGAGAGCAACCTGAACAAGTTCTGCCTGTCACCATATATGGTTGTAGTTGCAATTTACTTACTGACTAATGCCATTGGGATGATACTGTTTCTTGTTCCTGCGGCCAGTGGATTCATTGAAACCTCAAACTGGCAGGCATGCAGCATCCTATCATGGTGGGCCCAGGTATTAATTTTCAATATCACAAAATATCGTGTAGGTTTAGATAAATTGATTTGATGTGATGTATTCAGATTGTAATTTAGTAGATATAGTAGTTATGAGAGTGACATCCGTTTCTTTTTCTCTTCTCCATTAACTGATTTTTATCAACTTAACTAATACACCTACTTTATGATTTTTCTTATAACTTGTTGGATATTCAAATTCTTAATAATTCATCTGTTAAATTTGATTATAGAAAAAGCATTTTTTGTTGTTGAATGCATTAGAAGGCTAATAAAAACCATGTATTATTTTGGCAGCCTCGATTATTTATCGGGAGAGGGATGCAAGAATGTCTGACATCTCTGTTGAAGTAATTCTCCACTATTACTATGATAAGATTTTGACTATATTATGTACCTGACTGACAACCTCTTCCTCTTGTGAAAAATAATCCAGGTATACAATATTTTGGTTGATTCTATTGTCAAGCAAATTTTTATTCAGTTATCATTTTGAGGTAAGTGATTCCAATGAGATCTGAAAATTAGGGATCTCTTTTGTATTCGGATCATTGTTTATTTCAGTTGTGACTTTACTCTCCCTTCAAAATGAGAGATTCAAGTTAATTAGTTAATTTATATAATTGAGTAGATGTATAGACTGTATAGTACATAGAAAATACTAAGAGATAAATAAAAATGTTCAAAATGAAAGATTCAAGTTAATTAGTTAATTTATATAATTGAATAGATGTATAGACTGTATGGTACATAGAAAATACTAAGAGATAAATAAAAATGAAGTGACAAGGAAAATATCTCTCTTGAAAGTATTAAAAAAAAGATTAATGATAAATTTCTGCTATAAAATTTGAAAGATATGAAGAGAAAATTAAGGAGAAATGCCTCTTACTGAGAAAAGAAAATTCAATAATTTTCTTTCGCAATCAAATTGTATATAATGCATGGCTTTTATACGTTTTTAAAGATTTTTTTATCGAAATATTGTATTTTCCAATTTGACGGACTGAATCTAGTTTGAATATTCCAAAACTCACTCATTCAATACTAGTATGAATAATATCATAGAGTATAACAATAGAGTAGCATGACAATCCTGCTAGTTATACCTTAAGGACACAGCAGCATCATGCACAGAATTAATATACAAAAGGAGATATCTATTAAGGCTCGACACTGATAAGATTATGTAAACATATTTGTGGAGTTCTTTGTTCCAGCTCGTCCGTTTGCGGCGGAATTGGGCGCAACTGGACGTCTCCTCACCATCTTGGATACCTGCAAACCCTAGCTAGGAATCAAGGAGGGAGGAAGACGATGAACAGTAAACTCAAAGATTAGATTTTCCATTCATAACAGATCAAGCTACAAGTGGGCTTATTTGTACAAGGATGACGCATGTGCGAAGCACGGATTTGGACAAGAAATTCCTAACAGAAAACGGTTGGAGTGGGTCCGTCCTAACTATCTGCCTATCTGCTTCTTACAGCTGTTCGTACGCGCAGTGTACAATTCTACGTATGAGGATTTTATGAAAAACTACAAGACACTTTACAAATACATCCCTGGAAAATATTTATTCCTCTAAGGACTGATATGTCACACATAAGGACTGATACGCAAGATGTTCTCTTCTCTTCAACTGCAGTTGACGCTCTTTCGCGTCACTGCTGCAGAACCTCTTCGGTGACAGATCTAATTGCGACTGGATCAATACCCCCCTTTCAACAGGAGCATCCATGATGCTCCAAAAAACAGGAAAATGCCAATATAGATCCCAATAACTTTCGCAAGTTGCATTGCTTTCAACACCATGCTGCCATTGAACCAGGACTTCACAAATGGCAATTCCCCTCTTTGAAACCACCCGCCTATCCAATATCTTCTGCGGTTGAGGATTAGCCTCAACAAAATAGGTCGGCAAAGCAGTTGAATCTACAGCTGAACCAAATGACCTGGGCACATGAGACTTGAGCTGCGAAATATGGAAAACATCATAGATTTTTGATGTTTCAGGTAGCAACAAACGATAGGCAATTGCACCAATTCTCACCATAATCTGATGAGGATCATAGTAAAGAGGCGAAAGCTTGTGTATCTGATGGCCACCAACTGATACCTGCTTATAGAGCTGTAGTTTAAGGTATACTCAATCACCCACAACATACTCTTTATATGTGCGATGAGAATTTTCCTTACTACTCATCATATCCTGAGCTCGACTCAAATTATCCTTCAAAATTTGCAGAATTACATCTCTATTAATAAGCTCATCCTCAACTGCTTGCACCCTGACTGTTTTTGGAACATAAGAGAGAATAGTAGGGGGTTCTTTTCCGTATACTGCCTGATACGGTGACACTTGAGTTGAGCTATGGATATGTGTATTATAACAAAATTCTGCCCAAGCTAGCCAAGCATACCACTCTTCAGGTTTGTGAGCAGTGAAACATCGAAGATAAGTCTCTAATACTCTTTTGATCACTTCTGTCTGTCCATCAGACTAGGGATGAAAGGCGGAGCTCATGCATAGCTTGGTACGATACATTCCCAGCAATTCACGCAAAAAATTACTAGTGAAGACAACATCCCGATCACTCACAATGGTTTTAGGCAAGCCATACAACTTGAGGACATTTGTAAACAAAGCTGCAGCCACACTCTTCGCTGTGTACGGGTGGCTCAAAGGAACAAAGTTACTAAATTTGGATAATCTATCAACCACCACCAAAATAGTAGTATACACATAACTTCTAGGCAACCCTTCGATGAAATCCAAGCTGATATCTTTCCAAATGTGGTCTGGTACAAGCAAGGGTTGAAGAAATACCGCAGGAGAAGTACTTAGGTACTTATTACGTTGACAAGTATCAGAAGACTTAATGAATTCCCTCATCTCTCTCTTAATTCCCTGCCAATACACAATTCTCTTGAGATTATGCCAAGTTTTATCCACCCCCAAATGCCCACCTTGAGGAGATGAGTGAACCTCTTCCCAAAACAATTGCTTAGCACTTGAAGTAGGACTCAAGAGGACTCTGCCTTTGTAGTAGTACACCCTTGCAACATATCCCAAATCAGAATTCAACCCTGGTTCAAACTGAGACTTAATCTCATCATTGAAGGGGTCTTCTAGGACCAACTGCTACACTTGCTGAAGCCTACAGGTTGAACAATAGAAATGGCCATAAGTGACCCATGTAAACCCTCCTCCGTAACCTCTTCAAACTGCCTTGAGAGGCCATCAGCTACTGTATTATCACAACCTTTCTTATACTCCAAGCTGCCTTGAGAGGCCACCAGTTACTGTATTATCATAGACTCGACAGTAAATTGGTAACCATGAAGCTTAACTAATCAGAGGTGTTGCGCATCAGTGTAAAGTCTTTGTTCAAGTAGATATTTCAAGGGCTTATGATCAACTTTTATCACAAACTTTCTTCCCCACAAGTATTGATGCCACTTTTGAACGGTAAGCAGGATGACCAACATTTCTCTTTCATAAGTCGACAACAACTTATTTCCCCCCTTTAACTCCTCAATACACCCCTTTAAGGTCGAAAGCAATCAAATATGCTTATAAAATTTCTTGAAATCTTCAAGATGCTGAGGTGGAGGTTCTCTCTAATATCACCTCGTTGTCTAAAACTTCTTTTTGTTAGCAGTCAAAATTTTTGCAGCAGCGATTTACTCTCTTGCAATGGAAGTTGGACCATCTAATACCAAATTATAGGAACTCATCTTTAAGTTTGGCTCGGAGTAAAGAGAGATAAATAAACATTCACATTTTATATGACAAGTAGCTTGTAATTTGAAAGCTTCAAACTCCTTACAGGTGCACCCTCTAGAGCCGTAAGCAGTTTATGCCTTTATGGTGCTCTCTAGACCATTCCCGTACAAAACCCAACCAAAGCTAAAAATCACCTCCATTCTGCAACTTATGTTAGACCAGTTCCTGAATACTAAATAATTCAGTTCTAACATCTAGAATTACAGACAAATTTTTAGTTATAACAACCATTGTCAGTAGCTCCTAACAATGACATTGATTCTTGCAAATTATGCTTTTCCACTTTGCTTAGATAATGTTAGGCCATATATATAGAACATAATCCTCCACAACAATATCCAGTTGGTAAGGACTCCATTAACCCAAAGAACAAATGGAAAAAGAACCCTAAAAACTAAACAATGACGGAAAACGTGAATATATTCTTGTAGTTAAGTACCTTATGAGCATTGGTTTGATATTCTTCAGATCTTGAAGCAGTCAAGTGTGCTCCATAGAACCTCCGACCAGAGAGCTAATATATACTCCTAGCCATCCTACTATATGGTTTTTATACCTGTAAATTATGTTCATTATCATAGTATTTAGACATGGATGAACATACTATGTTCAAAAAGGATGTCATGTGGTGCATGTTGTTCGATGACATTATCATATTAGTTGATTACACCAGATAAGGCACAATTTTCTGATTAGAAAGGTGGAGAACAACTTCTAGTATATAAATGTTAAAGTAGTCTTAGTTTAGTCCCACATCGGTATTAGATTTAGATTACTCTTTGTACTCTCCTATATATATCTCCTATATTTAGGAGGCAGTGTATTTAGTTATTAGCATCCAATAACGTATTCTTTTCTGTCTCTATACTGTCTATCAATATGGTATCAGAGCACGAAAATATACACAAAAAGTTAGGGTTTTCTTTCTCTCTTTAAAAAAAAATTCCGAACTGTCTTCACCTTCTTCTTCTTCTTCTTCTAAACCCAAACCATAACCTCCTCCAAAACCATAACCCTAATTCTGGTTCCCACTTTCCCACTGCACTTTGCCTTCTCCTTCCTTCCACCCTCTCCTTCATTCTACGCTGCCACTGCTGCCCCTCCACGCTGCTGCAACTGCCATCTCCTTCTTTGAATATGCCGCCGCTGACCCACCTGCCCTTCTAGCCTCCTCCCCTCCTAGCTCCCTGCTCCTCCCCGTCTAGCCTCCTGATGCCCCTCTCCCAGATCCCGCCGCCTCCTTCCCTCCCCGCATCTACTGTAGGAAAAAAAACGTTGTTCCGTAATATGTGCTAGTTTTTTATTTCCTCTCCAATCACCATCTCTACTTCATACTTGTTTTCTCCTTCAAATCTAATCTAGATCTGCTCCACCAGCAACCACCCTTCCTTTACCGGTGAACCCCTTTCCTCCATCAGTGACTGATTCTCCTTCTCTATTGGTGTGGTCACGTTCTGTCATGTGTTATTGGTGTGGTCACGTTCTGTCATGTGTTTCCTCAAAGGGCTGAAAGTTACCATCAGATTATTGAGCCAGCTCATCCGACTACAGATCCCACATTCAAAGTATGGGATCGCGATGATAACTTGATTGTCAATATAATGACCAACTGCATGGACCAGGACATCTACAATCCCATCACTTTCCTCGACACAGGTACTCCAAAAGAGATCTGTGATACCATTCATCAGAGGTACTCCAATAACATGTAGCGCCTGAATCAAAAGAGATCTGTGATACCTATTGTTAGGGCCGGTCTTATGAGTATGCGACATGTTGGAAACACATTGGTCATTCTCCTGCTGCTCATCAGTCTTCCACTATGGAATCTTCTTCCACTTCTGCTCCTACAGATATACCAACCTCCTCCCAGTATACCCTTTTCGTTGAAGAGTATCAGGCATTCTGTCTCCTATTGGTAATTCTGTTCACTCAGATACTTCTTGTCATGTTTCTTCACATCAGTAGATTATTGATTCAAGTGCTTCTAAACATGTCTCCTTTACAGCTTTCTTCTTTTTCTTTGCTTTCCAATTATCATGTGCGTATTGCTAATGGAAGGGCGATATCTCCCTTTCTCCAGATCTTTCTCTTACATCTGTTTTACGTGTTTCTATATTTCCTAATAGCATATTATCGGTTCCTAAAATTTGTAAGGATTTAAACTGCTCAATAACATTTTTTTCTTCTCACTGTGTGTTGCAGGATAATACGACGAGAAAGGTGATTGGCACCGGTCGTGAACAATATGGGTTATACATCTTGGATTCTCCATTCTCGGCTTTTCATTCTTCTACTAATCATGTATTGTGGCAGCGGCGACTGGGGCATCCCTTTTTTACTACTCTCAAGTACTTATTTCCGGTTGTGAGTCTTCTTTTCAGTTATCTTGTAAGTCTTGTGAGTTAGGTAAACATCATTAAGTTTTCTATCCAGAACGTGTCAATAAACGTAGTGAACATTTATTAGATTTAGTGCATTCTGATATTTGGGGACCTATTGATTTTCCCGCTTTTAATAAATATTGTTATTTTCTTACGTTTATTGATGATTTCTATCGCATGACATTGTTGTTTTTCTTGAAAGATCGTTCTGAAGTGTTTAATGTTTTTTTAAAATTTTACTTTAAGATACAAACACAATTTGTCACTACTCTTAACATGGAATAATACACAAAGCCTCATGTGCCTCTACTCCTCAACAAATTGGAGTGACAGAACGCAGAAATCGACATTTACTTAGCACTTCTTGCTCTCTTATGTTTGAAATGAACGTCCCAAAGTTTTATTAGAGTTTTGCATTTCTCACTGCCTATTTTCTTATTAAACTTATGCTTACTCATATTCTTCAAAATCATTCACCTTTCAAACTGATATTCTATCTAAAGATCCATTTTCACTACCACCTTGTGTTTTTGGTTGCATGTGTTTTATTCAAAATCTCCATCCGGGCATTGATAAACAGTTTTCTCGGGCTTGGTTTAAAAAGTTCGGCAAAGCTGTGTGCTCTTATGGGATCTCAGGAAGTAAGGCAGACCATTCTCTGTTCATAAAGAAAGGAAGCAAATGCATTGTTATTCTGTTAGTCTATGTTGATGATATCATTATCACAAGTAGTGATTCGCAAGGTATTGCAGACATCAAGCAGTGGTTAGCTCAAACCTTTCAAACGATCTTGGTCCGCTTCGATATTTCTTTGGCATTGAGGTTGGACGCACAAAGGATGATATCTTTCTTTCTCAAAGAAAGTATGTTCTTGATATTCTTACTGAGACAGAAGTGTTGGAATGTCGTCCCAGTCACACACCTATGGATCCCAATATTAAGTAGTCCTCCTTCTCCAATGATGCATTGTTCTCTGATCCAGGACAATATTGCAGGCTGGGTGGCAACCTCATATATCTCTCAGTGACTAGGAAGATTGGCATCATACACAAAAAATAACATGCCCTTGACACAAACAGAATGCTCTTATCTGAGAACATCTTTTTTTTTTTTTTTTTTGCAGTTCTCGACAGCGATAGACATGGCCAGAGACTTTGAAGGGAAATATGAACACCTCTATAGAAAAATTAAGAAAGACCACTACATGTTTCCTGCTGTTCAGGAGTTTTATAACTCAATGAAGATTATATTCAGTGTTCTCGTTTCTGGTGAGCTTGAAAAAAGGTAACTTCCTATAGTTTCATACTGAAGGCTGTCTCCAAATATTGCGAACATCGTTCTAAAGTTTTGGAAGATATTTTCAGGGCTATAAATGCCATATTCAATGAAATCGAAACAAGTATAGGGAATGCTAGCCTTCTCGTTGATATCAAGATGAATGAACTGCCTTCCTTACATGATAAATTTATTCGGCTGGTCGAGATACTGGTAAATTGCAACGAAATTGCTATTCTGCACATTCTTCTTCTCTTTTTCCTAAAAAGTTACGTCTAACACTCATGAATTTATTTGTCATTGTTTGATATGTTTTTGTCAAGTTTGAAAACAAACAAATATATCGTGATAGATTAATCATTTTACTCCAAGATATTTTCTAGATTGTCATGAAAGATATGATGATACATAGTCGAAGGTGAGATGAACTAAGCTTTTACTCTTGTCACTGTATGTTTGGTGTTTCTTATTTATTAATTTTTGTTAACCTTTTTATACAGAATATTGGAAATGCTCAATTGCTCCAATGATGATTTATTCAGATCCTCCTCTGTAATAAATCTCCCACTTCCTGATGAGGGCCCACTGAAACAACAGGTTAGTATTAGTGAATGATCATTTATGAAACTATGTTAAATGGTATGCTTTTACTTCGTTAACTTCTGTATGTCAGGTCAAACGTTTGTTTTTGTTACTTACCGTTAAAGATAAAGCTATGGATATTCCTACTAATTTGGAGGCTAGGCGACGCATTTCCTTCTTTGCAACTTCTCTTTTTATGGACATACCGGTTGCTCCTAAAGTTCGTGAGATGTTGTCGTTCAGGTAATTTTAGTAACTTTTTAAATAAATGACTGCTGTTCCTTTTGTAGTCAAATGGTAATCAATGAGAAATTCTACAAACATATTCACCAAGTGTCGTAATACACAATAGTTATTTCCTTGATGGAAAGTGCCTGCCAAAAGCCCAACTTTTATGGTCCCAGCTTCCGCTTAAAGTTTCTAGAGTGCTTTTGCATGCATCTTTAATTCAGTGTCTTTAAAGGTTTGTTTTTTATAGTTTTCTTGTAAAATGTATTGTTAAATTCTATTAACTAGTTAGCACTTTCTTCAAAGTTTCTGCATTTAAATTTGTAATAGGCCCCTTGACTTTTTCAACTCTGTCATAAACCCCTCAAACTTAAAATATAAGAAAACCCTTTTCTCCCAATGCCCTATACACTTCTGACTTCTACATTCTTTTTTAAAATATGACATTAATGCCCTTATAGTTCTTTTAGAAAGGGAAAAAAACTCCTTTTGCAACCCTAAAACAGCACACAACTTAATAAGACAGCGCATAAAACACAAAAGTCACAAAAATAATTTACTCTAAATAAAAATAGTACAAAACTTACAAAACAGTACAAAAATCACAAGAAAGTACAAAACATAAAAATACAAATCTCACAAAAACAGTATATGACATACAAAAACAGTACACAACTCATCTAAACAATACAGAACAAAAAACTCACAGAAATAGTACAAAACTTACTAAAACAGTGCATAACCTAGAAATTATGAAATCTAACCTAAACAATGAAAGATCTACAACTCTAAATGTCAAATTTCTTTCCTCTTTTCATCAATAGTTAGGAATTAAATGGATTTAGAAAAATCGAACCAACATTACAAATATTTACTCCAAAAATTGCTCAGACCTTCTCCATCTTTCATACAATGTTTTGGAGAGAAGGGTTCTTAAAAGTACAAGAAGGGGTTTGTAGATGGAAGAGGATGAGCAAGAGAAGCTAGTGGAGGAGGCTGAGGAGATGTGAGCTACAAAAGGATGAGGAGGAGATTTAGAGAGTAGAGGTCGGGCACATGGTGGTGGAGGATGTGCTATTGATGAATGAAATGGTGGTTGCAATGATGATGATGAAGATGAGGTTGGTAATGAATGGGCCTGAGAATGAGATGTAGATGTGAAGGAGGTCAATGAAGAGAGTAATTTGGGAAGGAAGATAGGAAATAATGAATTATTTGGTATAAGAGGGACTAAAAGATAGTATTTTTCATTTGAGGGGTTTATAATAGAGTTGAAAGAGTCAAGGGGTCTAATGGAAATTCAAAGTCAACCCAGGGGCCTAAAGGCTCTAAACCAATTTACCCTTCTTTTTATTATGAATATTATTATTTTTTGTTAAGCAAATTTTTTTTTACCTATTATTTTAAAACCCTTGAAGCTTTTTGTTGCTAATGCTCTAAAAGCCAAGTCATGCCGTCCCTCTTTCGACAACACTGAGTTCATCGATATGAGAGTGTAATTATTGCACAAAGATCTATATGTTCCACTTATTGTTAAAGGCTAATTTACCAGAAGAACTCATAATTGTTTATTGATGATGAATAAAGGATTTAAATACAGTAACAAGCTCCAGTTTTAACTTGACTTCTTCCTGTCAGAGTGCTAATTGATTGTCTCTAATATTAATCTAAGATTCTAAAGTGAAGTAATAAAATAAACTAAAAGTTGTTGTCATGGTTCAGCATGTTTATCAGTCTTACCAAATTCGTTTTCTTCAGCTAATTAATTTCTTTTTCGAATATAGTGTAATGACCCCATATTACACAGAAGAAGTTAAATTTTCAGAGGAGGAACTTCATTCAACTGAGGACGGCGCATCCATCCTGTCTTACATGCAAAAGATATATCCAGGTAGCTATGATAACTGATGTGTGTGTGTATATTTTATGGAAATCTAAGTTTGTTCTATACGTCATATATATGTGTGTGTATATATGTATATCATATATGTATGCTAAGTATGAGATGACAAAGTTTTTCCATGTCTTGATATTAATAGATGAGTGGAAAAATTTCTTGGAACGTTTCGACTTTAATGCAACTGATGAAAACTCCAACATCACAAACGATGAGATAAGATATTGGGCTTCTTTCCGTGGACAAACACTGAGTCGCACAGGTTGGGAAGTGCAGTTCTTTTGTTTTTATGTTCTTATCGAGTGAATTACTATGTATCATTTGCTTTATCTAATATAATGTTATTAAATATTTTATTATCATTAGTTAGGGGAATGATGAATTATAGGAAGGCTTTGAAGTTACAGGCTTTTTTGGACCTGGAAAACAGTCAAGGTCGGTTGAATGATTTTTAACTCTTGCTTCTGTAGATCACCTAATATGAATCTATATATACATACATTATATATAGGGGAGTCTTCAAGAGAGCACTGTGCTCTCAAGGTCTTGGAGAGCATTATTGAGAACCCATTTTTACAAACCCCCTATAAAAAATCCGAACCGTTCATCTTGTTCCACATTTCTAAGACAGCCCTTGGCATGTAAAATCAAGTTATTTGAGGTTCATATGTTTATGTTCTACTACATTACAAAATTGTATGGTTGAAAATTCTTTATTTTTGTACCGACATGATGGATGGGCAAATGAATGTCAAATAACTTGATTTCACATCCTCTGGCTGTATTAGGCATGCAGAAGAAGATGAATGATATTTAATCCACTAACTTGGACGAGGTATTGATATTTAATCCACTTATTTAAAACGGAAACCATTTTACTTTGATATATCTTGCTATTGTTACCAACAATGCTGCTACTAGTGATTTTGATACTCTAGGCTATAATACTTAGTATGCTAAATGCATATGTACGTAAACAGGTTCTTATAAAACGTGCACTTGTTTATATTAATAGACTAGGCTGTAAATTGCCTGTAATATTCAGTATCCTAGAATGACCTGTTGTACATCTTTTTTTGACTAGTGAGTAGTAACCTTTCTATAGAATAGCCCTATATTTGCTTAATGCTTCTCACTTTTTATATCAAATCATTGCCTAATTTATATAATTATTTGATGCAAATCACTAGTTGATGTCTTATATATATATGCAAGAAAAAATGCATACCTTTCATCTAATCTCTATAAAAACTGAAATGTGATTAAGTAGGCTGCTGATGCGACCAAGTATGTTTAAGAATATCTCAAAAAATTGGTTATGCATTGGAGAAGTGTGTGTCAAGTCCCAAAACCGCGCAACTTAAATTGGGAACGCTTCATATCCATACCCATGCTAAGCCTTGCAGTAGTACATAACAAAATTTAATATATCAAATAAGCTAATAATTAAAGCTTCATATCCAACTTAATACATAACACTAATGCAAAAACTAAATCAGTCACTGAATAATACAATATTTTTCAAAGTTCTTCCAATTTATTCTACTAAGTTAGATTTATCTTCAAATCCAAAGACAAATAATAATAGCATTCTCCTCTAGTGTGGTACTCCATAAATATGCTCCATAACTCTAATTGGTATCTGAAAAATGGTGAAACAACAAAGTGAGCTACACACCCATTGAGTATGGCAACACCTCACTAGTGGATCAGACAAGTTGTATAAAAATAATTCATAATCTTACAGCAGTTTAGAAGGTATGATAGCTAAAACATGAATTTGATGTAAATATGTCAATAACGATATTATTAGAAGTTGCTATGCCATTATAAAAGAAACACAATATAACCTGATTTCAAAACAATAATTGATTTGTACTACGTGATAACAGGTCCTTAGAATAATGTATTAACAATGCAAATTCAAACTTTACCAATTCAAGAAATAAAATATGGTGTTAATTCATACAGTATCATAACAGAAATAATTCAGAATACCATTATATTTCAGTTCCGAAATACCCCCTCGATTTATCTTTTTCTATGGCTACAAATTATAGCCCAGTAGCATGGACACAGTAACAGTAAAGGTCTCCCGGGGATGAGTGCACTAATCTTGCCATATGTTTGCGTGAAGGCCAATAAATACTTGCAAGTCGATAAGTACCTGAAGGCGGTTATCAATCAAGTCAACAAATGCCTGAGGGCCAATAACCGTGCACTCACAATAACCATATGACAGACTCACAGTAACAATAACATAGTCGGACTCATGAGGGTTTCTTTGTTATTTAAGAAATATTGATTTCTTGTTCCAGTAATTTCAATAAATCATATTCATTCTTATTTGCATAGATAAATCAAATAATATTTTCTTTGTGTTATATGAATTTCTGCTAAATAATAATTGAAACAAATTTTTTGAAAGCTTATTATACATAAATCAGAATCTTTTAAGGTAATTAAAATACCTTGTCAGTTCATAAGTAAACCTTTCAACTTTTAAGATTAATCACATTTGCATAATTATTCCAATAGTAAAGTCATACAAAATTCTCTACATGTCTAATCCGATTTTATATAGCTAAATTTGTATACTTCAGAGTTGTCACAAGTAGATAGTACGATAAGCATTTTACATAATATAATATTAAAAAATACTAATAAGGAGAGAAGCCATTCTACTCACCTGGATATCCAAATCTTCTATCCCAATATGTCTTCAATAATTCCTTCAATACTAATAATAACAATAAACTTCTAATATTATTAGATTTCTCAATAATTTCTATCATTATCCTTCCTAATAATAATGAAATGGAAGTGATGAATATTATCTTAATAAAAGCTTCCCTTGAATCTTTTCTCCTTGCCACTTCACTAATATCAATCTCCATCTCTAACTTATGTAAATGTGGTGTACAAGTGAAGAAAAAGATGATATTCTTCATCTTATTAATTGAGAAATTACACCCTAATATATAAAGGTGTGGTCGGTATTCCAGTCCACAATTTAAGGAACAAAAAATAGGAAACTATCTTCCTAGAAATAAGGAAAGATCCCAACTAAATCAGCAACTAATCAATTTACATCAGGAAAGAATAAAAAGTAAACCTAATATTTCCTAAATAACTTTAGCAGTTAAATAGGAAATTGATTTACAATAAAGGATCGGACCCTCCTTTCCTTTTCTACACTCCCCTTCAAGCTGGGTTGTATATGTTATACAATCCAAGCTTGAAGTTTAGGTCTTCGAAAATGACTCTCGGAAGTGCTTTGGTAAGCACATCTGCAATTTGCAGCCTTGTTGGTACATAGCTTAGCTGCACCGTTCCATTGTTGACCTTCTCTGAAATGAAGTGCCTGTCAATCTCGATATGCTTAGTCCTGTCGTGATGCATTGGGTTCGTGGCAATGCTGATAGCAGTTTGGTTGTCACTTAACATCTACACTGTACTCTGTGGTTGAACTTTTAGTTCTTTCGGGAGTCTTTGAGGCCACATTTCCTCACATATTCCTAATGCCAAAGCTCGATACTCAGATTCTGCACTACTACGCGACACAACTGCTTGCTTCTTACTCCTCCAAGCAGTGTTCTAAATGGCGTTCGCCTCGGACGCCTAGGCGGCGCCTAGGCGCTCAGATGGAGGAGAACGAACCGCCTTTGCATTAGGTGGTGGTCTAGGCGGTTAGAGGCAATTAGGCGGCCGTCTTGTTGAGTATGCGTCCGTGGCGCCGATCAGGCGTCCTCCTGATGTCCAACGCCTAGGCATTTTTTATTTTTTAAAATTTTAAATACTATAAAATAACACAAAAAAAGAACTACTATTAATCTATTAATCTGTTATATACTATGTATGGATCTTAAATAGTAGTGGAATTGTTTTTACTTTTTTTAGTATTATTGGTGATGGATTGCACATAGTACACTTATTACACATATTAAAATAGCACATGTTACACATATTACATCTATTGGCATATTGCACAGATTACAATTGGACCATTGTTTTTTTTTAATTGCACATATTACACATTAATTGCACGAGAAAGTTTTTTTTATGCATAAACACCCTTTAATTACACATTACACATGAACATGATGAATATTTGCAATTGGATTGCATAATTATACTTACGATTGAAGAATAGGGCTAAAATTAACTAAATCGGTAAAATAAATTCAACCGCCTAGGCGCTGCCTAGGCGCCGCCTAGGCACCCTAGGCGCTAGGCGTCCCTTGACCGAACCGCCACCGCCTGACGCCGTTTACAACCTTGCCTCCAAGTAACTAAGTTACCCCATACATAGGAGCAATAAGCTGTGGTTGATCTTCTGTCTGTCATCTCTCCTGCCCAACTAGCATCTGTATGGCAAAATTTTCCTATATAACCCACAAAAGTTGGCTAAAAACAGTGAAATTTAAAGTTGATCAAAATTGTCACAAAACCTTGGATAATAACCCACAAAAAAAGGTGGGTTCAACACAAATATTGGCTAAAATTGAGAAATTCACTTTTTTCGAAATTGAAATAAAAAAAGACTATAAACCGCCAAAATTTGACAAAAATAGTGAAATACAAAATTCCTCGAAGTCAACAAAATACCGTGGACTATTGCCTACAAATAAGGCTGAAACAGAAAATTTTGGCATTTACCAAAATTTGCAAATAATGGTGTGCTACATCACAAATATTGGCTAAAATAGAGAAATTCATAATTTTTTAAAGCGACAAAAAATCACGTACTCGCTAACAAATTTTTTAATATACAAAACAGTGAAATACGGAATTTGGCAAAATTAACAAAAAAAGGTGGGACACAAAACACATATATTGGCTAAAACAAAAAAAATCTTTGAGTTTCTTGAAATTGACAAAATGGTGGGCTACAATACACAAATATCCGCTACAATAGAGAAATCCAGAATTTCTCGAAATCGACAATATTCGGAGGACTTGCCCAAAAGAAGATATCTAAACCAATGAATTTTAGAATCTCTTAAAATAGACAAAGATTTTGGATTATAGCCTACCAAAAATTGCTAATTAGTGAAATATGCAAAATTTTGCAATCAACAAAAAACAATGGGCAACGACACAAATATTGGCTAGTCGGAGAATTCAAAATTTCTCGGAAAGACAAATTATCGACTTTAGTCGACAAAATTTGGATTAAATAGTTAAATTATGAATTTATCAAAATCAACCAAATAACTTGGCAATGTAGCCCAAAAAAATGGCTATTTGGAATTTATCGTAATCGGAAGAAGAAAAAAAGTTAGTGTACAACTACTTTTTTTTTGCTAAAATAGAGAAATTCAAAATTTCTTGACATCAAGAGAGGACGATGGACTATAGTTCATAGAAGTTGGCCAAAACAGTGAATTTTAGAATTTCTCGAAATCGATAAAATATCTAGAAATATGTTGCACACAAAAAATTTGCTAAAACATTGAAATCTATGAAAATAGGCAAAAACGGTGGGCTACAAGACTATAATACACAAATGTTTACTAAACAGAGAAATTTGGGATTTTTCGATATCAAAAATAAACTGTGGACTATAGATATAAAGATGGCTAAACACTGAAATTCTGGATTCCCAAACTCGGGAAAAACCGTGGATAGCCCATGAATATTGGCTCTAATAGTGAAATCTTAGAATTTATCCAAATGGGCAAAAAAGGATGGCTACAACACACAAGTATTGAATGCAAGGGAAATTCATAACTTCTCAGAATCGGTAAAAAAATTGTGGATTGTTACCCACAAAAGTTGCTTATAATAATAAAATTAAAAATTTCTCGAAATCGGCAAAAAACGTAGACTACACAGCCCACTAATGCTAAAATAGTGAAATCCATAATGTGTCAAAATTTGCAAACAATGGTGGTTTAGAACACACTTATATTGGCCAAAAAAATGAAAATCCATATTTATCGAAATCGACAAAAATCACTGGATTATAGAGCCCCAAAAAATATGTGAAACAATGAAACTTCAAATTTCTCAAAGTTGGCTGAAAACATTAGAATATAGCGCCCAAAATTTGCAAAGTAGTAATATTTAGAATATTATCAACACAGCCAAATATAGTGGATTTTTGGCAATGGAATCTAGCGAAAACATTGAAATGAGGAGTTTTTCAAAATCGGTTAAAGACGAGTGGTCTACACCACAAGAGTTGGTTAAAACAATGAAATTCATAATTTGTTATAATTGGCTAAAACAGTGCACTATATCCTACAATTTTTTTAATTCAAAATTGTGAAATTCAAAATTTCACCAAATCGGCCAAAAATGGCAGTCCCACATAATCTTTCCAAAATTCATTAAAATTCAGTGTTTCACCAAAGTGGCCGAAATTAGTGGATAAACCATAAAATTTGGCCAGAATAAGTGAATCAGAATTTCTCGAAATCTAAGAAGATGGTGGATAATAGCGCACATGCTCTGGCCAATATAATGAAAATTTATATTTCTCAAAGTGGGCAAAAATAGTGGACTAAAAGCCCACAAAATTTTAGGGGTGGACATCGGTTGGTATCCGACCTAATATGGACCATCCACTACCGATTCAAAGAATGTTGGTTTTTAAAGTTTTTCATCCGCTGCCAATCTGAGCCTTAATTGGATCGGTTTCCATCCAAGCCGGTTAAGCTCGGTTTGGATTGAATTCGATGGTCGGTTCGGCATGCTACTTTTCACCTCTAACATCATTGACAATTTCTTTGAAATTTAAAAGATCAACTTCAAACAATCTTAAGAAACAACATGCTAGCAACCTGCTATTTTTGACAATATGATTCAATCTGAAAAAATGACGTGCTATTTTCAGTAGCAAATAATACAACCTGTGACCTATTCTCTTTCAATCCTACACATTTAAAAAATGATAAACAAAATTGAGGGCAGGGTATTGGGCTGTTAGCGGGAACTGGAGGTGAGACGAAGGGGGTGTTGAGTTGTTGGCAGGAGCTGGAGGAGGACAAAAGAAGAAGATGAAGAAGGAGAAGAACTTACAGCCGTTGGAGCTTTGAAGGAGGAAGAAGATGAATTACTGATTGATTTAGTTAGGGTTTCCATTTCCTTAGAGTCCTTTCCTCTTATGATCTTATTGTTGGTTGTTGGGTTGCCTCATTGAGATCTAGTGTGGGACTTGGGGTATGAACTGAACTTAAAGAAATTAAAGGAGACTGTTTGTATCTTCAAGAAATGATGGTTTGTATATTCAAGAAATTAAATGAGAATTAGATTTTTACGGACTAATGCATAGAAGTACGGTGGGTTCGGTTTTATCGGTTATTTGGAAGCACCATCCAACAACCGAACCGGTCCAGTCAGTTATTGGAGATTGAGAACCGGGCCAACCTAATACCCTAATTGGTTCAGTTAAAAAATAGTCGGTTCGGATTAGATTGGTTCGGATTGGTCGGTTCAGATAATAGTTGTCCTCCGCTACAAAATCTGGTCATAACGGTGAAATTTAGAATTTTATCAAATTAGTTGAAAATATCCCACAAAATTTGGCCAAAGTAAGTGAAATTCAAAATTTTACAAAATTTGCCGAAAATGGTGGACCAACCACGAAATTTTGCCAAAAACACTCAAATTAAGAATTTCTTAATTTCAGTGGAATAGTGCACAAAATCAACCAAAAAGGTATATTATGACTTATAAAATCATGCCATATTAAGTGAAATTTAATAAATCTCACAATATCTCAAAATAAATGGTGGATTATAGCCACAAAACCTGGCCAAATCGTGAAAATTAAAATTTCACCAAATTCGCTGAAAATGGTGGATTAGGTCCAAAAAACCTTGCGATAATAGTGAAGTTCAGAATTTCTCGAATTTAGCCTTAAAAAGTGTCCTATAACCCTCAAAATCTTGCCAATATAATGAAATTCAAAATTACTTTTAAATGGCTGAAAATTGTAAACTATAACCCACAAAATTTGGCCAAACAATGGAATTCAATATTTTACCAAGTTGGTTGAAAACAGTGGACAATAGTCAAAAAAATTTGGCCAAAATAGTGAAAATCAAAATTTCATCAAATTCCATCAAATTTGACAAAAATATGGCCGAAACTGTTAAATTCATAATTTTACCAATGCGCCTGGATGCAGTGGATAGCCCATGAAATATGGCCAAAAGAAAATTTGACTAAAAACAATGAAGTGGCGTACATAATTTGGTCACAACAGTGAAATTTTCTCAGAATTGGCCAAAAAACATGGAAATTCATATTTATCTAAATTAGCCAAAAAAGGTGAACTACAATCCATAAACTTGATTTGAAGAGTGAAATTCTGACTTTTATCAATGCGGCTTCTGACTTTTATCAGTGCAGACGAAAACGGTGGATTATGGTCCTTGAAATATAGCCAGAATTGTGAAATTAAGAGCTTCTCAAAATCGGTCGAAAATGGTGGTCTATAGCCCACAAGATATAGTCAAAGTTGTAAAATTCATATTTTCTGAAAATCGGGTGAAACCGATTGATTACATCCCGCAAAATCTGGCCAAATAGTGAAATTTTGAACATTTTAAAATTGGCTGAAACTGCTGGACTACGACCTACAAAATTTTGCCAAAACAATGTAATTCTTAATTTCTTTAAATCGGCCCGAAAAAGATGAATTATTTCCCATAAAATGTAGCTAAACTATGAAATTCAAATTTTCTCGATATCGTCAAAATACCAGGACTATAGTCCACAAAATTTGGACAAAATAATGAAACTTATAGTTTCTAAATTTTGGCCGGAAACATTAGGATATAAGCCACAAAATATGACCAAAATAAGTGAAATTTAGAATTTCGCCAAACTGACCGAAAATGGTGGACTGCTTGAAATTTAAAATTTGTGAAATCGGTCGAAGACGGTGTACTATAGCTCTCAAAGTCATTCTAAAATAAGTGAAATTCCAAAATTTCCCTAAATCAGCAAAAAATGGTGTACTACAGCCCACAATATCTGGCCAAATTAGTGAAATTTACAATTTCACCAAGTGGACTGGAGACGATGGATGTATCCTAGAGAAATTAGCAAAACATTGAATTTCATAATTTCTCAAAATCGACTGAAAATGGTGGAATATAAACCCACAAAATGTAAGATAAAATAGCGAAATTCAAAATTTTTGTAAATCACCAGAAAACGGTGTAGCCCACAAAATTTGAACAAAATATGTAAATGGAGCTCAAAATCAACAGAAAATTGTTCCCACATAATATGGCCAAAACAGTGACATTTAGAATTTCACCAAATTTCCTGAAAACTGTGGAGCCTCCAGAATTTAGCTAAAACAGTGAAATTCAAAATTTTGGTAATTAGCCGATAATAGTGGGCTTAAATAATAGTGGCCCACAAAATTGGAGCAAAACTATGAAATTAAAATATTATTTGAATCTGCTTCAAACATTGGAATAGAGCCCACAAAATTTTGTCAAAATAGTGAAATTCAGAATTTCACCAAATGGGCCAAAACTGAGAAAAATATGGAATTTGTAGAGATCTGGCAAAGAATGGTGGGCTTACTCTACTCACAAAAATTGCCTAAAACATAGAAATTCCGAGTTTGTCGAAATCAGTAAGAAACGGTGGATTTTTGAATAGTGAGATTTAGAATCTCTTAAGATTGTGAAAAACGATGAGCAACAAGAAAAATATTAGCAAAAACAGAGAAATTTGGAATTTCTCGAAATTGACAAAAAACAGTGGAGTATAGTCCATAAAATATGGCCAAAACTGTGAAAATCAAAATTTCTCTAAATCGACAAGATATTATTGACTATATGCCCTAAAAAAACCCAGCTGAAACAGTGAAATATCAAATTTGTTTTTTCCTTTATTGCTTAATTGGATGGAACTTTAGGATGGAGTATTATCAATACTCTGCATAAGAATACTACGAATAATGAAAGAAAATACTGTTTCAACTTGGCTATTATTCTAATATTTTCAACGTAAGTTAATACAAATTAAGTGTTCAATTGTGGTGTGAATGATGAGAAATGATCTCTATAAAAGGTTCATGAGAAATAATTGATGGATCTATTTTGAATTCTACAATGTGATGATGTTTTTCATACTGGCTTCTCCTTGCAAATGGTAAAACCTTGTACTATGCTGACGAATTCGATGATTTTTTTTTTAATTACACACAGGTAGACTTAACTTTTAGTTCACTTCTAACACCTACAGGAGGTATATCGAATCAAGCTTCCTGGTCTGCCCATTATTGGGTTATTGGAGAAGGGAAGCCTGAGAACCAAAATCATGCAATTATTTTCACTCGTGGGGATGCACTCCAAACAATTGACATGAACCAGGTATATGCATGGTTTCCATCAATTTCTTTACTGGTTATGTTTTTAAACTTATGCATCTTACTTGTAGCGCCCCGAGTTCCACATACTGGGAGCTCGTGACACTTACCCAGAATCTTTACTTCAATGAGTACACAACACGAAAAAATTACAGGAAATTAGAAACTTACATTGCGCAAGGAAACTTTATCCTACACTTGGATGCTTTCTGCAGCTCGAGTCCCCTGCTCCACGATCAGCGATCCTGCATTAGCAAACTGTGGGCACGTCAGTTGAATACAACTGACGCAACGCGGATGAAAAACCACAATCTCCAAAATCCTCAACAATCAATATTTGATGCAGAAGAAAAATTTGAAAAGTCAAACCATAAGTGTCGGTGTATGTCATGATCTAGATTCTAATGCACAATTCATATGCACATCATGTTCTTAATCTAATGCAAACTTGATTTGAAAACGTATGCATCCCATACTACATACTCCCCAAATCGAGTTCGTATTCTCCAGATAATAGGGTTCAATCCCTCGTCATGCATCCTACTCTTGTACTCTTTCCTGTTTCTGACATTCATCTAGTGACTGGTAGAGTCTGCAGTACCTGCGGTCCATTTCCGCTCCTGCAGTCGGATCGTGGTCCTTCTCCACTCTGAACGGCAGTGATCACCCTGTTCGTTCAGATCATGGTCCTTCTCCACTCCGACAGGATCGTGGTCCCTCTCCACTCCCGGTCAGGCCTGTGATCATCAGCTCTGCCGGAATCATGGTCCTTCTCCACTCCTGCCCCTACCAAAGTTATTATGAACATAAGGCGAATCGATAGGGCCATCCCTACTCCGCCCAGAGACTTAGAGTTACACTCTTGCTCCTTGTTCGTTTTAAACAACATAGAACCTTAGGTGGATTTGAAGGGTCCATTCCCTAATTTCCACCATACAGTCCTTATCACTAAATCCCAGAAATTAACAGACGAGACCACGCCGCACGTGTCCCAGACGAGACCACGCCGCACGTGTCCCCTTGACAGGAGAGTACAACGCCAAACTAGTGCATGTCCTTACCAATTATCCTAGTTTATTTCTTAATTCACCAACTCAACAAGTCTCATCTAGATTTAATTGGGTTCAACTTAGCTTCCATTCATGCTAAGAAGTTGGCCCAATCATGCACGACACTAGTGCACTTCAATGTGTACAAAACATTACCATATGTAAATTTTCAAGTATGCATACCCGCATACACAAGCATACGGTATTCTATTAATCACCGTATCCATTCCTACAATATCTTCTATACCACCAATAGTTCTTTACTACAATCTACTTAACTTTACCATGAGTTTCTAATTAGCTAAGCATGCAACTACAACTACTAGGCATATTACTACAAGTGTGTAGTTTCATGCAATCACATCAATTTAATCATGTGCGGAGTAATCTTTTCTACTACATTATAACTAAGCTTACTAACTCATTAGTAGCTTACTAACACAAAACTAGTAGTTTACTAACAATGTATGTTTACTAACCATAAACAATTGGTTAGCAATTGGTTTACTACGAGGTCAAGCTAACATTTCTAACTTTCTAACCTCTCACTATCATGGCATTCTAGCATTCTATTCTACCAATTCACTACCATACTAACATATTAACTTACTAACTTATACTAATCATTTCAACTAAACTTATTAACATTATTAGTACAATGCTAGTAGCTTACTATCAATGTAAATTTACTAATCAAGATACTAACTTGCTAATAAAAAAGGACTTTAAACATTCAAGCATGAAAATTTAATTAAACAATTCATTAATTAGACAATTACCACACAAGACATCACAAAAATCACATCTTTATGTTCAATACTAATCAATGCAATCTATCATGCCCTAGACTTGGTTTTTATTCAAGCTCTTGCATAAAAGCTTCATCTTTCACACTTATACTACCATTCTTAACACAAAGAACAAATCTTTATTATTCACTAGTATATTTATGCATATAAAATTCACACAAGTAAACACTCACTATAATTTCTAGCAAACATCATTCATTCATTCATATATGAAGAAAAATAATAATAATAATAACACAAGAGGTATGAAGAACACCCACTTTGATTTCTTTTGTTTGCAAGCTTCAAGTTGCTACTCCTCCTCCTTGCACCTTTAGTCTTCTTAACTTCTTGTTCCAATCCAAAAGTAGTAGTAGAGTGGTATAGTAGTAGTAGTAGGAGTTGTAGGTCGTAGTGAAGTAGTTGTAGTTAAGTAGTAGGAATAGTTGTAGTAGAAGTTGTAGTATTAAGTACTAGTAGTTGAAGTAGTAGTAAGTAGTAGTACTAGTAGTTGAAGTAGTAGTAATTAGTAGTAATTTTATAGAAAAAGAGGGAAGAAAAGAAAGTTGTTGCTTGTTTGTTTGTTGCTGGCAGCAAAGAAGGAAAAGAGAGAAGAAAGGAAGTGAAGTAGTAAGTAGTAGTAATAGTGAGTAGTAGTAGTAGTAGAGAAGTTGAAGAGGGTAATTAAATAAAGAAAAGGGGAGAGGGAAATGCTGCTGTCGGCAGTGAAAAAAAGAGAGAAAAGAGAAGAAGAAAGTGTGGGAGAGTAAGTAGTAGTAGGTATATTAGTAGTAGTAGTTTTCACACATATATATATTGAAAAGAAGGGGGCAAAAACTGATGTTACTGCTGGTTGTCTGCTGGCTGTCTGTAGAAAGAAGAAAAAGAGAGATGGAGAGGAGTGTGGAAGGTTGTAGAGAAGCTTAGGTGTCCCTACTTTTTGCACATAACCCCTTATACTTTATGAAATTGCATTTAAGCCCTAAATACAACTGGATTGGGCCTAAAAAAGAAAGTATTGGACTCTTTTAAAAGAAAGAAAAAAAAACATATTGGGCTTTTTAAAAGAAAACATACTAGTTTCTTTAAAAATATAACTATACTAACATAAAATTAATAGTGTAGTGCATGAAAAAATGATAATAGTAATGTCAATGCATATACATATACATATACATACACACACATATATATATATATATATAACAATGTATATATATATATAGTAAGAATTTTCGGGGTATTACATCACTCCCCCCTTAGAATAGTTCCGTCCTCGGAACTATACTAGTGGAGAGGATCAGACACCCAGAAAAACATCATAACATACCCATCTTGAAACAAAACATCATATTTAATTTAACACTTATCATCCAAGTACATACGGAGTACATATAGAAACCTTCATACTTCTAGTCACAACCAAAACAAATTACATTACACCCTTCAGTGCCCGTGGTGACCCACATCTTCCTTCTCAGCATCCACTTCAGTCAGTGCGAAAGTACGTCCCTGACGGAAGGGCTTCTTCCCTTGATCATTATTCTTCTGTTCTGGACCACTGTTGTTCCTTTGCAGTTGTGGGCATTTTGGCCTGACGTGCCCAACCTTTCCACAATTGAAACATGTTCGTTCACTATCCTGAATCTTATTCCTTGGGCATTGGGATTTAACGTGTCCTCGCTCTCCACAGAGGAAACACTTCACTGACTTGATGGCTTCTATACTGGAATTAGACTTCTGAAATTTCTGGTTCGGGCCTTGCTCCATGAAATCTGTGGCTGGAACAGATCGCTTTCCTTCATTCTGATTCCCGTTTTTCTCATGGGACTGCTTGTTTTGGTTCATATCCATCTCCGTTACTGCAGCCCGTCGAACTAGCTTATCAAACCTACGAATGCATAAAGGCACCATCCTTGACCTTAGTCCAGGTCGAAGACCCTGCTCGAACCTTTTAGCTTTCTTAACTTCATCCTGAACCATTTCCGGGGCGTATCGAGATAATTGTGTAAACTTGGTTTCATATTCTCGTACTGTCATACTGCCCTGCCTCAAATTGATAAACTCCATAGCTTTTTCTTCTTGGACGTCTAGAGGGAAGTAATGTTGTCTGAATTCTTCTAGAAAGTCTTCCCATGCAATTGGTCCATCACCCATGCCCCGCTTGACAGATTGCCACCATACTCCTGCATCTTTTTCCAAAAGGATAGTCGCCAATGTAACTTTGCTTTCTTCTGGTGTTTTAAGTACGTCAAACACAATCTCCACCTGACGAATCCAATCGTCGGCTGCCGTTGGATCTGCATGGCCATCAAATACTGGTGGTTTCATTCTTCTAAAAGACTCCACCATCTTGACGTGGTTAGCAATGGTGTCGCCTGTATTCCTTTCTTGGGTTCCTGGTTGTGGTGCGACATTTCGGCTGGCCTCCATAAAAGTCCCCATTATGCGATATATCCGCGCAATCTCTGCTTCGATATTGACGTTGACATTATTAACTCCACTACCTTCACCTTCAGTCCTCCTGCTGTTGCCTCCTCTGTTCCTTTGATAGACTCTTCCTTCACCCTCGGTCCTTCCGTTAGTGTCATCTTCATTTCTTCCTGACATCCTTCAAAAATAAGAAACCATAGATAGGGGTTAGTTCTGGATATATGGAGATCATAAACATAGGCTGGATGTACAACAATATGAATCATGATCGTCCTATTATCCAAACTAAACCTGACTCTAACTGGGGCATCCAAGTCTAATTTCCTGTTGTGTTGGTACTACAATTTGAAGTTTAGCTCTGATACCACTTTGTAGCGCCCCGAGTTCCACATACTGGGAGCTCGTGACACTTACCCAGAATCTTTACTTCAATGAGTACACAACACGAAAAAATTACAGGAAATTAGAAACTTACATTGCGCAAGGAAACTTTATCCTACACTTGGATGCTTTCCGCAGCTCGAGTCCCCTGCTCCACGATCAGCGATCCTGCATTAGCAAACTGTGGGCACGTCAGTTGAATACAACTGACGCAACGCAGATGAAAAACCACAATCTCCAAAATCCTCAACAATCAATATTTGATGCAGAAGAAAAATGTGAAAAGTCAAACCATAAGTGTCGGTGTATGTCATGATCTAGATTCTAATGCACAATTCATATGCACATCATGTTCTTAATCTAATGCAAACTTGATTTGAAAACGTATGCATCCCATACTACATACTCCCCAAATCGAGTTCGTATTCTCCAGATAATAGGGTTCAATCCCTCGTCATGCATCCTACTCTTGTACTCTTTCCTGTTTCTGACATTCATCTAGTGACTGGTAGAGTCTGCAGTACCTGCGGTCCATTTCCGCTCCTGCAGTCGGATCGTGGTCCTTCTCCACTCTGAACGGCAGTGATCACCCTGTTCGTTCAGATCATGGTCCTTCTCCACTCCGACAGGATCGTGGTCCCTCTCCACTCCCGGTCAGGCCTGTGATCATCAGCTCTGCCGGAATCATGGTCCTTCTCCACTCCTGCCCCTACCAAAGTTATTATGAACATAAGGCGAATCGATAGGGCCATCCCTACTCCGCCCAGAGACTTAGAGTTACACTCTTGCTCCTTGTTCGTTTTAAACAACATAGAACCTTAGGTGGATTTGAAGGGTCCATTCCCTAATTTCCACCATACAGTCCTTATCACTAAATCCCAGAAATTAACAGACGAGACCACGCCGCACGTGTCCCAGACGAGACCACGCCGCACGTGTCCCCTTGACAGGAGAGTACAACGCCAAACTAGTGCATGTCCTTACCAATTATCCTAGTTTATTTCTTAATTCACCAACTCAACAAGTCTCATCTAGATTTAATTGGGTTCAACTTAGCTTCCATTCATGCTAAGAAGTTGGCCCAATCATGCACGACACTAGTGCACTTCAATGTGTACAAAACATTACCATATGTAAATTTTCAAGTATGCATACCCGCATACACAAGCATACGGTATTCTATTAATCACCGTATCCATTCCTACAATATCTTCTATACCACCAATAGTTCTTTACTACAATCTACTTAACTTTACCATGAGTTTCTAATTAGCTAAGCATGCAACTACAACTACTAGGCATATTACTACAAGTGTGTAGTTTCATGCAATCACATCAATTTAATCATGTGCGGAGTAATCTTTTCTACTACATTATAACTAAGCTTACTAACTCATTAGTAGCTTACTAACACAAAACTAGTAGTTTACTAACAATGTATGTTTACTAACCATAAACAATTGGTTAGCAATTGGTTTACTACGAGGTCAAGCTAACATTTCTAACTTTCTAACCTCTCACTATCATGGCATTCTAGCATTCTATTCTACCAATTCACTACCATACTAACATATTAACTTACTAACTTATACTAATCATTTCAACTAAACTTATTAACATTATTAGTACAATGCTAGTAGCTTACTATCAATGTAAATTTACTAATCAAGATACTAACTTGCTAATAAAAAAGGACTTTAAACATTCAAGCATGAAAATTTAATTAAACAATTCATTAATTAGACAATTACCACACAAGACATCACAAAAATCACATCTTTATGTTCAATACTAATCAATGCAATCTATCATGCCCTAGACTTGGTTTTTATTCAAGCTCTTGCATAAAAGCTTCATCTTTCACACTTATACTACCATTCTTAACACAAAGAACAAATCTTTATTATTCACTAGTATATTTATGCATATAAAATTCACACAAGTAAACACTCACTATAATTTCTAGCAAACATCATTCATTCATTCATATATGAAGAAAAATAATAATAATAATAACACAAGAGGTATGAAGAACACCCACTTTGATTTCTTTTGTTTGCAAGCTTCAAGTTGCTACTCCTCCTCCTTGCACCTTTAGTCTTCTTAACTTCTTGTTCCAATCCAAAAGTAGTAGTAGAGTGGTATAGTAGTAGTAGTAGGAGTTGTAGGTCGTAGTGAAGTAGTTGTAGTTAAGTAGTAGGAATAGTTGTAGTAGAAGTTGTAGTATTAAGTACTAGTAGTTGAAGTAGTAGTAAGTAGTAGTACTAGTAGTTGAAGTAGTAGTAATTAGTAGTAATTTTATAGAAAAAGAGGGAAGAAAAGAAAGTTGTTGCTTGTTTGTTTGTTGCTGGCAGCAAAGAAGGAAAAGAGAGAAGAAAGGAAGTGAAGTAGTAAGTAGTAGTAATAGTGAGTAGTAGTAGTAGTAGAGAAGTTGAAGAGGGTAATTAAATAAAGAAAAGGGGAGAGGGAAATGCTGCTGTCGGCAGTGAAAAAAAGAGAGAAAAGAGAAGAAGAAAGTGTGGGAGAGTAAGTAGTAGTAGGTATATTAGTAGTAGTAGTTTTCACACATATATATATTGAAAAGAAGGGGGCAAAAACTGATGTTACTGCTGGTTGTCTGCTGGCTGTCTGTAGAAAGAAGAAAAAGAGAGATGGAGAGGAGTGTGGAAGGTTGTAGAGAAGCTTAGGTGTCCCTACTTTTTGCACATAACCCCTTATACTTTATGAAATTGCATTTAAGCCCTAAATACAACTGGATTGGGCCTAAAAAAGAAAGTATTGGACTCTTTTAAAAGAAAGAAAAAAAAACATATTGGGCTTTTTAAAAGAAAACATACTAGTTTCTTTAAAAATATAACTATACTAACATAAAATTAATAGTGTAGTGCATGAAAAAATGATAATAGTAATGTCAATGCATATACATATACATATACATACACACACATATATATATATATATATAACAATGTATATATATATATAGTAAGAATTTTCGGGGTATTACATCACTCCCCCCTTAGAATAGTTCCGTCCTCGGAACTATACTAGTGGAGAGGATCAGACACCCAGAAAAACATCATAACATACCCATCTTGAAACAAAACATCATATTTAATTTAACACTTATCATCCAAGTACATACGGAGTACATATAGAAACCTTCATACTTCTAGTCACAACCAAAACAAATTACATTACACCCTTCAGTGCCCGTGGTGACCCACATCTTCCTTCTCAGCATCCACTTCAGTCAGTGCGAAAGTACGTCCCTGACGGAAGGGCTTCTTCCCTTGATCATTATTCTTCTGTTCTGGACCACTGTTGTTCCTTTGCAGTTGTGGGCATTTTGGCCTGACGTGCCCAACCTTTCCACAATTGAAACATGTTCGTTCACTATCCTGAATCTTATTCCTTGGGCATTGGGATTTAACGTGTCCTCGCTCTCCACAGAGGAAACACTTCACTGACTTGATGGCTTCTATACTGGAATTAGACTTCTGAAATTTCTGGTTCGGGCCTTGCTCCATGAAATCTGTGGCTGGAACAGATCGCTTTCCTTCATTCTGATTCCCGTTTTTCTCATGGGACTGCTTGTTTTGGTTCATATCCATCTCCGTTACTGCAGCCCGTCGAACTAGCTTATCAAACCTACGAATGCATAAAGGCACCATCCTTGACCTTAGTCCAGGTCGAAGACCCTGCTCGAACCTTTTAGCTTTCTTAACTTCATCCTGAACCATTTCCGGGGCGTATCGAGATAATTGTGTAAACTTGGTTTCATATTCTCGTACTGTCATACTGCCCTGCCTCAAATTGATAAACTCCATAGCTTTTTCTTCTTGGACGTCTAGAGGGAAGTAATGTTGTCTGAATTCTTCTAGAAAGTCTTCCCATGCAATTGGTCCATCACCCATGCCCCGCTTGACAGATTGCCACCATACTCCTGCATCTTTTTCCAAAAGGATAGTCGCCAATGTAACTTTGCTTTCTTCTGGTGTTTTAAGTACGTCAAACACAATCTCCACCTGACGAATCCAATCGTCGGCTGCCGTTGGATCTGCATGGCCATCAAATACTGGTGGTTTCATTCTTCTAAAAGACTCCACCATCTTGACGTGGTTAGCAATGGTGTCGCCTGTATTCCTTTCTTGGGTTCCTGGTTGTGGTGCGACATTTCGGCTGGCCTCCATAAAAGTCCCCATTATGCGATATATCCGCGCAATCTCTGCTTCGATATTGACGTTGACATTATTAACTCCACTACCTTCACCTTCAGTCCTCCTGCTGTTGCCTCCTCTGTTCCTTTGATAGACTCTTCCTTCACCCTCGGTCCTTCCGTTAGTGTCATCTTCATTTCTTCCTGACATCCTTCAAAAATAAGAAACCATAGATAGGGGTTAGTTCTGGATATATGGAGATCATAAACATAGGCTGGATGTACAACAATATGAATCATGATCGTCCTATTATCCAAACTAAACCTGACTCTAACTGGGGCATCCAAGTCTAATTTCCTGTTGTGTTGGTACTACAATTTGAAGTTTAGCTCTGATACCACTTTGTAGCGCCCCGAGTTCCACATACTGGGAGCTCGTGACACTTACCCAGAATCTTTACTTCAATGAGTACACAACACGAAAAAATTACAGGAAATTAGAAACTTACATTGCGCAAGGAAACTTTATCCTACACTTGGATGCTTTCCGCAGCTCGAGTCCCCTGCTCCACGATCAGCGATCCTGCATTAGCAAACTGTGGGCACGTCAGTTGAATACAACTGACGCAACGCGGATGAAAAACCACAATCTCCAAAATCCTCAACAATCAATATTTGATGCAGAAGAAAAATGTGAAAAGTCAAACCATAAGTGTCGGTGTATGTCATGATCTAGATTCTAATGCACAATTCATATGCACATCATGTTCTTAATCTAATGCAAACTTGATTTGAAAACGTATGCATCCCATACTACATACTCCCCAAATCGAGTTCGTATTCTCCAGATAATAGGGTTCAATCCCTCGTCATGCATCCTACTCTTGTACTCTTTCCTGTTTCTGACATTCATCTAGTGACTGGTAGAGTCTGCAGTACCTGCGGTCCATTTCCGCTCCTGCAGTCGGATCGTGGTCCTTCTCCACTCTGAACGGCAGTGATCACCCTGTTCGTTCAGATCATGGTCCTTCTCCACTCCGACAGGATCGTGGTCCCTCTCCACTCCCGGTCAGGCCTGTGATCATCAGCTCTGCCGGAATCATGGTCCTTCTCCACTCCTGCCCCTACCAAAGTTATTATGAACATAAGGCGAATCGATAGGGCCATCCCTACTCCGCCCAGAGACTTAGAGTTACACTCTTGCTCCTTGTTCGTTTTAAACAACATAGAACCTTAGGTGGATTTGAAGGGTCCATTCCCTAATTTCCACCATACAGTCCTTATCACTAAATCCCAGAAATTAACAGACGAGACCACGCCGCACGTGTCCCAGACGAGACCACGCCGCACGTGTCCCCTTGACAGGAGAGTACAACGCCAAACTAGTGCATGTCCTTACCAATTATCCTAGTTTATTTCTTAATTCACCAACTCAACAAGTCTCATCTAGATTTAATTGGGTTCAACTTAGCTTCCATTCATGCTAAGAAGTTGGCCCAATCATGCACGACACTAGTGCACTTCAATGTGTACAAAACATTACCATATGTAAATTTTCAAGTATGCATACCCGCATACACAAGCATACGGTATTCTATTAATCACCGTATCCATTCCTACAATATCTTCTATACCACCAATAGTTCTTTACTACAATCTACTTAACTTTACCATGAGTTTCTAATTAGCTAAGCATGCAACTACAACTACTAGGCATATTACTACAAGTGTGTAGTTTCATGCAATCACATCAATTTAATCATGTGCGGAGTAATCTTTTCTACTACATTATAACTAAGCTTACTAACTCATTAGTAGCTTACTAACACAAAACTAGTAGTTTACTAACAATGTATGTTTACTAACCATAAACAATTGGTTAGCAATTGGTTTACTACGAGGTCAAGCTAACATTTCTAACTTTCTAACCTCTCACTATCATGGCATTCTAGCATTCTATTCTACCAATTCACTACCATACTAACATATTAACTTACTAACTTATACTAATCATTTCAACTAAACTTATTAACATTATTAGTACAATGCTAGTAGCTTACTATCAATGTAAATTTACTAATCAAGATACTAACTTGCTAATAAAAAAGGACTTTAAACATTCAAGCATGAAAATTTAATTAAACAATTCATTAATTAGACAATTACCACACAAGACATCACAAAAATCACATCTTTATGTTCAATACTAATCAATGCAATCTATCATGCCCTAGACTTGGTTTTTATTCAAGCTCTTGCATAAAAGCTTCATCTTTCACACTTATACTACCATTCTTAACACAAAGAACAAATCTTTATTATTCACTAGTATATTTATGCATATAAAATTCACACAAGTAAACACTCACTATAATTTCTAGCAAACATCATTCATTCATTCATATATGAAGAAAAATAATAATAATAATAACACAAGAGGTATGAAGAACACCCACTTTGATTTCTTTTGTTTGCAAGCTTCAAGTTGCTACTCCTCCTCCTTGCACCTTTAGTCTTCTTAACTTCTTGTTCCAATCCAAAAGTAGTAGTAGAGTGGTATAGTAGTAGTAGTAGGAGTTGTAGGTCGTAGTGAAGTAGTTGTAGTTAAGTAGTAGGAATAGTTGTAGTAGAAGTTGTAGTATTAAGTACTAGTAGTTGAAGTAGTAGTAAGTAGTAGTACTAGTAGTTGAAGTAGTAGTAATTAGTAGTAATTTTATAGAAAAAGAGGGAAGAAAAGAAAGTTGTTGCTTGTTTGTTTGTTGCTGGCAGCAAAGAAGGAAAAGAGAGAAGAAAGGAAGTGAAGTAGTAAGTAGTAGTAATAGTGAGTAGTAGTAGTAGTAGAGAAGTTGAAGAGGGTAATTAAATAAAGAAAAGGGGAGAGGGAAATGCTGCTGTCGGCAGTGAAAAAAAGAGAGAAAAGAGAAGAAGAAAGTGTGGGAGAGTAAGTAGTAGTAGGTATATTAGTAGTAGTAGTTTTCACACATATATATATTGAAAAGAAGGGGGCAAAAACTGATGTTACTGCTGGTTGTCTGCTGGCTGTCTGTAGAAAGAAGAAAAAGAGAGATGGAGAGGAGTGTGGAAGGTTGTAGAGAAGCTTAGGTGTCCCTACTTTTTGCACATAACCCCTTATACTTTATGAAATTGCATTTAAGCCCTAAATACAACTGGATTGGGCCTAAAAAAGAAAGTATTGGACTCTTTTAAAAGAAAGAAAAAAAAACATATTGGGCTTTTTAAAAGAAAACATACTAGTTTCTTTAAAAATATAACTATACTAACATAAAATTAATAGTGTAGTGCATGAAAAAATGATAATAGTAATGTCAATGCATATACATATACATATACATACACACACACATATATATATATATATATAACAATGTATATATATATATAGTAAGAATTTTCGGGGTATTACATTACTATAAATTATTGGTTTCTCAGGACAACTCTTTGGAGGAAGCCTTTAAGATGAGAAATCTTTTACAAGAGTTTCTGGGATACTATGGCGAGTACCACCCAACAATACTAGGTCTTAGAGAGCATATATTCACTGGAAGGTTCTTGTTTCCATTTCTATCATTATTTTATCTTTCTAGCATGTACTTTTGTTCTGTTCACATATTAACCAGAACTTGAAGTGTTACATTTATCAGCTGAAATTGTGAATATATGTCAATATTATTGGAATATGTTAGAGAGCCTTCTTTATTAGTTTAGCTTGTGAATATTGGATTCTGTTTGTCATTCAATAACAGTCTCTTTTCTGTTCTCCTACTGTTGATTCTCACATGGTATAGCAGCTGGAACGAGAAAAACCATAACAAATTTTTTTGTGAGAAAGACTGCTGTGATGATGTACTCTAATAAATATCTAAAATGGTCTATACTCATTCCTATCAACTGTTAATTTTTGCAGTGTTTCATCCCTTGCTGGGTTTATGTCATATCAGGAGACCAGCTTTGTCACCATAGGACAAAGGTTCCTTGCAAATCCCCTTCGGTAAGTTGTCCAGCGCTTTCGATAGGAGAAGCTAGCTAATTGATATCGATATCACTTCCAAATAAAAGTCACTTATTAGTCCCCACAGTTCCTATCATGTTACATTGTACGTGTTCTCTCTGGTTAAATCTAGTTCCGAAATTGAACACTTCAACTTAGTCACTTTGTTGTTAAACCAGGGTGCGGTTTCACTACGGCCACCCGGATGTATTTGACAGGGTATTTCACTTGACAAGAGGTGGTATAAGCAAAGCATCAAAAACTGTTAACTTAAGTGAGGACGTATTTGCCGGTAATGATGGTTATTGATCTTTTAAATTACTTTTCTTTGTGAGAAGGGGGCATACCCATGTCTTTTTAGTTCTTGGTTTAGTGATTGTGATTATTCTTATGTGTTCTTAAACCTTATGCAGGATTTAATTCCACATTACGCCAGGGATGTGTAACTTATAGTGAGTATATGCAAGTTGGCAAAGGTCGTGATGTTGGTCTTAACGAAATATCAAAGTTTGAGGCGAAAGTGACAAATGGAAACAGTGAACAAGCCATCAGTCGTGATATCTACCGTCTTGGACGTCGTTTTGACTTTTTCCGAATGCTCTCTTGTTATTATACAACAGTTGGATTTTACTTCAATAGCCTAGTAAGTGAACAGAAAATCTTTAAGATATGGCTGGTTTTCTAAATAGCAGATTTGTGTGTGTGTGTGTGGGGGGGGGGGGGGGGGTCTCTTTTCACCCCAAAAACTCTTGTTTATATATATCTCTGTCCAAAATTCTTTTATTTTTAATTTTAACTCCAAAGGAACGGTAACACTAAAACTTCCGAAAAGTGACTAAAATGTTCTTAACATACCCATCACTGTGAGAATTTCCATTCATTTTGGGAGTTACATCATAGAACTTAGTATAGGGTTTGTATGAAAACATTAAGCTTTTTTGGGGGTTTGTATCAAAATAAAGAAACCCCTTAGATTTTGAAAGTATTTTTCATGTTGATATTAAGAAACCCCTAGATTTTATAATACTCTGATTATTTTCTTTTCTTTTGAGCAAGTCTTAATTTATCAGATATTTGATACATGTTTATGTGTTCTCTTTACCAAGTACTAGTAATTTATAGTAATTTACACGTGTGATGCACGTTTTAATAATTTCAAAAAATAAAAATAAAAACTCTGACGTAGGGAGGATTTGAGCCGGAAACCTCCTTTATATTAGTTATGTGTGTGCGTTGCATATGTTGGTAGAATGACAAAATGACAAATGACACTAAGGCCTTCTCCCATTATAATATTAGAGATATATTGCCTTCAAGATTTGTTAGCTTACCGTACACGTTTGTGTTTTCCTTTTACTAATAATTTTTCTTACTTTTATTTCTTTTTTTTGTGTCATCTCTAACCGTTGGAGCCTTCTTTTAGTCCTTATCATAGCATATACTTTGAATTGCATGACATGGACATATACTAATGATTTCACAATTTATGTTAAAAAAAATCAGATATCCGTACTTTGTGTCTATGTTTTCCTCTATGGGCAACTCTACCTCGTCCTCAGTGGGCTGGAAAAGGCATTGCTTGATGAAGCCAAAATTTTAAAGATCAAATCTCTCGAAACAGCTCTTTCATCTCAATCTTTCCTCCAACTCGGGCTTCTCACAGGTCTTCCCATGATTATGGAAGTTGGACTGGAGAAAGGATTCCGTACAGCCTTAAGTGATTTCATTCTCATGCAATTACAACTAGCTTCTGTCTTCTTCACATTTTCTCTTGGAACCAAAGCTCATTATTTTGGTCGAACTATCCTTCATGGGGGTGCTAAGTACAGACCAACTGGCCGAAAATTTGTTGTTTTTCATGCGAGTTTCACTGAAAACTATCAGCTTTATTCTCGTAGCCACTTTGTTAGGGGATTTGAACTACTTTTCCTCTTGATTGTGTATAATTTGTTCAGGGGGTCTTATGAGAGTAGTGTGGCATATGCAATGACCACATACTCTGTATGGTTTATGGCTTTAACTTGGCTGGTTGCGCCATTTCTTTTTAATCCTTCTGGATTTGCATGGGGAAGGATTGTGGAGGATTGGAGAGATTGGACTAAGTGGATGAACTATCAAGGAGGGATAGGAGTTCAACCAGAGAAGAGTTGGGAGTCATGGTGGAATACTGAGTATGCACATCTCCGACATTCTAATTTGGGGTCTAGGATTCTTGAGATAATTCTCTCGCTTCGCTTCTTCATTTACCAATATGGCCTAGTATACCACCTTGCTATATCCCAAGAAAACAAGAACATTGTTGTTTATGTTCTCTCTTGGTCCGTGATCATTGCCATCTTTCTGTTAGTGAAGGTAAGTAACTACTTGTTTTCTGAAAATTACTAATATCCCTCTAATATCACCCATATATATATATATCATATTATTTTGTCGTAAACAAATCTTTGCCCGTAAAGCTTTTAGAAGTTTGCATTTTGCGTCGCCATGGTAACTAGTTGCCATTATATGATGTAAACTGTCCTATAAGCTTAACACTTTTAAAGCCCACAAATCTCATTAGATGTCAATTTCCGCTAATAGTTAAGATTCTGCAAATGTTGAATATAAGTGCAAAAGATAATTTGACTTATTGTACCAATGTATAGTAACCTACTGCATTTTCTCAGTTTTGAGATGGAAAAAAGTTGGTGTATATATATAGCATCGCATTTAATGATTTATAAGTTTTCAAAGCACTAACCTCCTACCAGTTTGGAGTGCAAACTGTTAAAAATCTTTGAAGGAAGACTTGTTTTTTGATGTAACTTTATGGGGATACTTATAACTTAAACCATCTTTTTTGGACGTAAATCCTTACCTAAAATCTGCACGAATGCTCTAACAGGCAGTAGATGAGGGCAAGCGATGGCTCAGTGTAAACTATCATCTCGCATTCAGGTTTTTCAAGTTTTTGCTCTTCATTGGTGTGTTATCTGCCGTAATTGCTCTTGTACAGATCTACCGACTTACTATGACAGATTTGATGGTATGTTGTCTAGCATTTCTACCAACTGGTTGGGGACTGTTAGCTGTGAGTATATATCGGAGGCAGTTCGGTTCATACCATACTATTAAATTTTCTTTCAGCTTTTGCTAAGTTGTTATTTGGTTCATGTTTCCTTTTTCCAGGTTGCACAAGCTTTCAGGCCTAAAATTGAGGATTATAAATTGTGGGACTGTGTCCAAGTTATTGCTCAAGCATATGACTACGGAATGGGTTCTTTAATTTTCGCACCAATAGCAGTACTAGCTTGGATGCCTGTTATCTCTGCAATTCAAACTAGAGTTCTATTCAACCCAGCCTTTAGTAGGCAATTGCAAATTCAGCCTATTCTTCCTGGCAAAAGTAAGAAAAGATAGAGGACGTAGTATTTCCTGTAACTAATTTTGGTCACTCTACTCCCCGAAAGAATGTATACTGTTAGCTCTATAATCTGTAAAATCCTACATAGTAAATCTTTCAAAAGCCTTTAATATTCAATATTTGGCATTTCCTCTCCTTGTTTACCGGTATTGAACTTGATCTCTGGCTAATGCATTTATCTATGATTGTTGTATTGAATGGATATTCCCACGGCTTTATAATTTTTAAGAAATTCTGAATTTCAATGTTTTGGCAAGGTTGTGTGGGCAATAGTTCACCGTTTTCGGTCAATTTTGAAATTTTCTTAATTTCGTTGTTCTAGCAAAATTGTGAGTTAAATTCCACTGTTAATGTCTGATTTGAAAAAATCCTGAATTTTACTAGTTTTGTGAGGATATATGGCTTTGAGAACATTGATTTTGACATATTTCGAGAAATTCTGAATTTCACTTTTCAGCAATTTGAGACATTTTGAACTTTACCAATTCTTCCAAAAATTTTGGTCTAATCCACCGTTTTCAATAGATTTTGATAATTTTCATTTTTCACTAATTTGGCGAGATTTTCTTGGTAATTTTTGCTGATATTGAGAATCTCTGCATTTCAATATTTCAGCAAGATAAGTAAGTCCACTAATTTTGTTGATTTTTGAGAAAATTTCAAATTTCTCTATTTTTTATAGATTTTGTGAGCTATATATAGTCAACTGTTTTTGACCGATTTTTAGGGAATATTTTGGCCATGTTTATGGGTTATACTAAATTGGTTTCGACATATTTTGAGATAATCTGAAATTCGTTGTTTTAGCCAAATTTGGTTTATAGTGCATTGTTTTTAGCCATTTTAAAGAAATTCTAAATTTCACTGTTTTTTTTAAATTACAGTTGTATAGTTTTGAGAAAACTTGAATTTTTAATAGTATGGTAAGATTTTGTGGGCTATGGACCTATGGTCCCGCTGTTTTCGACCGATTTTTAGAAAGTGATGTTTAATATATTTCTTCAAAATTTTGTGGATTGTAACTCCTTTTACGTTTTCTGTTGATTTTGAAAATCTCGGTATGTCACTGATTTGGCCAGATATTGTTGGCTATATAGTCCACAATTTTGGATAAATTTTATTGGACATATTACTCCCTTTTTCTGCTAATTTTGAGAAATTCTTGATTTTTCTGTTTGTTCTATATTTTGTGCGTTAAAAGCCACTGATATCGACCAATTTTGAGAATCCTCCTATTTCATTGATATGACAATATTCGCACAAGTTATAAATTTTACTATTTGTGGGATATCGTCATTTGTTTTTGGCCGGTAGTCAGGATTTATGTATTTCACTGACTTGACAACATTTTGTGTGGCATATAGTTGTAACAACTAATTTTTTTAATGGATTTGGGAGAAAAAATGGATGTGGATAAATGGAAAGGATGAACAAAAATATCAATGATAGATGATTCCAATATGTATGGTCTATGAATCACCTCATATAAGGCAGTGTGATAAAGCATTCCAATATTTTGTCTGATTTTGAGAAATTCATAATTTTACTATTTTCTATTAGATTTTGTGCTTTACGGTTTTCTAGTTATTTAATATAAGAAATCTACAATTTCACCAATTTTGCCAGATTTCGTGTGTCACAATCGACATTTTCAACATATTTTGAGAAATACCATCTGCGAGGATACCAAGCAAGTCATCGCAGACTCGTGGAGAGCCGAAACTTCGCAATCCTCAGCCGTCGGAATTTGGATCGAAAAGACTAGGCGTCTTCACAGGAGATTAAAAGGGTGGGCTGGGCAAAAAAAGATCTCCATTACCCAGAGCTTCCTTGAAGCAGGTAGTAGAATCTCCGTTCTGGAAACTTGTCAAGAGGAGAGAGAGCTGTTGGAGGATGAGAAGGATGAGCTGGCCAGCAAAAGACTGGAGATACAACATAGCGTCAAGATGGAGGAGTTGTACTGGCAACAGAGATCAAGAATTCAATGGCTCTGCGAAGGGGACGCCAATACAAAATTTTTCCACAAGATGGCTAATGGAAGAAAAAAACATAATCATATAACGGGATTATCAGTGGATGGGAGTTGGACCGAGAACGACTTGCGTATCAAAGAGCACCTCGACACTAAGTTTCATGATATTCTAGGGTCAAATTCAGCAGAAAGATGTGCGCTAGCTCCTGACATGTGGGGTTCGTCCAGGATAGAGGGGAGCTCAGGTATCGAAGAAAGATTTACAGATTCAGAGGTGTTAGATGCAATTAAGATGCTTGGGCAGGACAAGGCCCCAGGGCCAGACGGTCTGCCGATCTTTTTCTACAAAATATACTGGGATGTCATCAGAGCTGATCTCATGAACATCTTCCACGAACTGTACGAAGGATCTGCAAATCTGGATAGACTGAATTACGCTACAATCATATTGGTCCCAAAGAAAAGTGAGGTCGATTCCTATGAAGACCTACAGCCTATCAGTCTAATTAACAACTCATTCAAAATAATCACGAAGGTCTTAGCTCAGAGACTAACCCCGCATCTGAATGATGTTATCGCCCCCTCCCAATGCTGGTTCATTCGTGGGAAGGATATTATGGACAGCATTGCATCCGCCCACGAAATCATTTTTAGAGGTTACAAGGACAAAGCTGACGGGTTTCTTCTAAAATTAGACTTCCAAAGGGCGTACGACTCCGTCCACTGGGATTGCCTAGACGAGGCGTTGGAACGCAAAGGGTTCGGCGCAAAGTGGAGGTTATGGATGCATAGGTGCATCCGTGGAGGGAAATCGTTCATCCAAGTTAATGGTTGGCAGGGAAAAGAGATCAGATGCAAAAGAGGGCTCCGACAAGGGGATCCGCTATCCTCCCTTCTCTTTGCTATTGTAGCGGACGGTTTAGCCGAAATGATTAGAAGGGCTCAGGAAAACAACACTATTACAGGAATTGAGATTAAAAGTATAGCTCAGCCGATGTCGATTCTTCAATACGCCGATGATACCCTTCTTTTCGGAAGAGCTACCATGCAAGAAGTGCTTGCCATCAAGGCAGTTCTGGGGTGCTTTCAAGGTTGGTCGGGGCTGAAGATTAACTTTAATAAGTCTAGCATTATTCCAGTTTCCGATCAGCTATCATTGGCGGCTAACGAGATTTCGGAGATCCTTCGTTGTAAGTTGAGCGAATATCCAATCAAATATCTTGGTACGCCTATAAGACCGGGCGCACTATTGAAGGAGGATTGGAACCCCGTCATAGGCAAGATTGAAAAGAAACTTTTTGGATGGCAGAGTCGATTCCTTTCTCTAGGCGGAAGAATCATTTTGCTGAATTCTGTCCTCTCAGCAATCCCGTTGTACCTCATGTCGATTTACAAATTACCGAAATGGGTTATCCACAGGATTGATAAAATTAGAAGAAAATCCTATGGAAAGGAACAGACGAGGGGAACAAAGGTTTCCCCCTTGTTAAATGGGGTAGAGTCTGTAAGAGTAGGGAAAATGGTGGCCTGGGAATCATGAACTTACACGACATGAATCAAGTGTTGCTTAGCAAGTGGTGGTGGAAGATTTCCACTAAGAAAAAGGGTTGGTGGAGCTATTCCTTCGCTCTGTTCCGCAAGAGAAAAAAATACAGATTCGGCGGCAGAAGCCCTTCAGCCAAGGTGTCCTTTCTCTGGAAAGGTATAGCTAAGCTTGGTGAGATTTTCCACACTAATACCAAATGTAGAGTGGGAAACCTTAAAAACACTAGATTCTGGAAAGATAAATGGTGCGGGGAAACTACCCTTCAAAACAGATTCCCTCAGGCTGCAGCAATAACGATAAACTTAAATCTAACTGTGGCAGATGTGCGGAAGAATGGGAAACTTAATTTCTTAGTTTCTCCCAACTTTGACCAAATAAGTCTGTCACAGTTCGAAGAACTCAATAAATTCATTACTGACGAAGGGGGTCATCTAAATGATTTAAAGGACGAGAGACCGTGGGATACAGATGCGTCAAATGTTTTCACAGTAGCGGCAATGTATAGGTGGATCAACGACGGCGGGACGAGATGTAAAGATCAATCGGTGATTTAGGGAGCTTATGTACCGTTCAAAGTCAAAGTCTTCTGTTGGTTAGTTCACAAAGATGCGATTCTGTCGAAAGTCAACCTGAGGAAAAGGAATATGCAAATTGACGTTAGGTGTGGGATATGTCTGCATCTAGAGGAGGATGCGACTCATATACTATTTCTATGTCCAAAAGCGCGGTTAACCTGGGAAGTAGTTTGTAGAGGTTTCGGGGTAGATCGGGTACCTAATTCAATATCAGACATTTGGGGGACTTTTAGAGACTGTCTCATTAGGTCAGGGGACAAAAAGACTTGGGATATAGCAGTAGCAGCATCTATGTGGAACCTATGGCTAGAAAGAAATGATTTTATATTTCGCAACATTTCATTAACATTTCAGAATTCCATGCGTAAAATCTTTGTGTTGATTCATGATTGGGCAGGGATTCAGGAGGCTTCAAAGAGGAGGAGGATCATCGATGGTGAATAGTCCAGGTCATGAGCTTAGAGAAGAGGGTTGAGATCTCGTGTTAGGTGGAACTGTCAGTTGTGGGTTAGACTATTGTTGTTTTCTTTCCAACTCGGGTTGGTCCGAGTTCTTTTGTCATTGCGTGTTGCTTGTTGCTCACGTGGCTGTGGTTATGTTGTTGTCTTTTATCTTTGTACTTGAGTTAGCCCGTGTACTTTTGATGTTTCGTGTAGCCTGTAGCTCACGTGCTTTTATTTCTGTTGTAATGCTTTGTTTCGTTATTTCGTATTAATGGAACGATGACGTGAGTCATCTTTTATCAAAAAAAAAAAAAAACATATTTTGAGAAATTATGAATTTCATCTTTATAAGATTTTGTGGCCTCAAACAAGGCATCCCCCTCTCTCCGATGCTCTTCATCTTGGTGGTTGATGTCTTGGCTAAAATGTTACAGTACGGGAGGAGCAATGGCACTTTCTCACAGCTGCCGATAAGAGGACAGTTATCTCACCTTTCAGTTCTCCAATTCGCTGATGATACCCTGATATTCTGCAAAGGTGATGAACAAGAGATTTTGAACCTCAAGATAGCCCTTCAGCTATTTGCAAACATCTCTGGATTAGCTATCAATTTTACTAAATCCTCTGTTGTTTTTGGTCGTTCTCAAGCCAAGCTTCATGCTTTCTCCACTATTCTAGGATGCAAGGAGGACAGACTCCCAATAACATATCTGGGCATGCCCCTATCCAAGGGCAAGCTGCACAAGCGGCATTGACAACCCCTCATTCTCAAAATAGAAAGGCGTTTATCAGTTTGGAAAGGTAAACTGCTTTCTAAAGGAGGATGGCTGGTCCTCATCAATGCGGTGCTAAGCGCCCTGCCTGTATACTTCTCATCCTTCTTCCGTCTTCCGAAATGGGTCATCAAACGCATTGATCAAGTGAGAAGCAGATTCTTCTGGTGCGGGGCTGACAAAGATTCGAGGGGTATTGCTTGCACTAATTGGCGCACCATCTGCCAACCCAAGGATCAAGGAGGCCTTGGAGTCCTGGAGTTGCAAGCTTTCAGCGAAGCTGTGCTTATGAAGTGGTGGTGGAACATTCATGCAACTGACTCCCTTGTCAGCCAAACTCTACATGATTTATATTACAAAAGATCCTCTAAAGCTTTTGTTTGCCCAATGACAGCTTCCCACTTTTGGAAGGGCATCTTCCCTCTTCAAAACCAATTTCTTATAAATGTTCACTGGCAACTTGGCAATGGTGAGAGGATCTCCTTCTGGCAGTCTAGATGGATTAATGGGCACAGTATAGCCACCCTCTACCCCTCGCTAGCTGCTGCAGCTTGGAATCCCAAGGTTGCGGCTTCGTCACAGGGTGCATGGATACAGGGGGTCTGGCATTGGCAACCCAGACTAAACTGTATTACTTCGCAACCCCTTCATGCAGAGAAACAAAGCCTTCTTCTAGCACTTGCAGATTTTCAACCTTCAGAAGAGCGGGATACACCAATGTGGAGACCAACACCTACGGGATCGTACTCAGTACAGTCAGCCTACAAATTCTTCACTATATCTGGATTGCGATCTCCCTTCTTCAAGACTATTTGGGCTTCATCAGCGCCATTGAAGTGCAAAATTTTCATTTGGCAACTGAGTCAGGGTCGTATCAACTCCAAGGAGTTTTTGAGCCATAAGGGATGGCCGGGAGACACGGCATGCACAGCTTGCGCATATCCTGTCGAGTCGGCATACCATATCTTCTTCTTATGCCCAGTGGCATTAGAAACCTGGCAATTCTTCACTGCACTTTTCCACATACATACATTACCCACTACCGTGCAAGATTGTTTTGCTTCATGGTGCCTTGGCACACAGACACACAGACACACTTGGCACCTCCTCACTATTGCTATATGCTGGAGTATCTGGATAGCTAGAAATGACTGTACTTTCTCTGCAAAGTCTTCTTCCTCTCGTGGGATTATTTCTAATGCACTTTTTTGGTTTCGATCTTGGTTAGATGGGATCGGCAGTGCGAAGAAAAAGCAAAAGATAGTACAAGAATTGACAGATGCAAATGTGCAAGACCTTCTACTCCATGAGACACTAGTGCGCAGCGGCCAGACTGCGAGTGATGAGGGAAGCTGTTCCTGGTGATTCCTACGACTGATCAGCGAGAATTTTTGACCCTACATGGGTACTTTGTCTAGTTTTTTTGTTTGGACATATTTTTGGCCGTGATAACGGTAGGCATGTAGTCTTGTTGTCTCCTGTCTCTCTAGTTCACTTATCTACAGACCATGACTTCAGTTTTGCATACTGAAGTGGCTTGGTCTGCTTTTGTACTCTTAACTTTATTTCAGTTTTTATAAATCTTTTGTGAGGTAGGGACTTACCCTACCTTTCCCCTTCAAAAAAGATTTTGTGGCCTATATTATTTTGGCCGATGTTGAGAAATTCTAAGTCGTTAATTTGGTGGAATGAAAAAAGAATATAATAAATCATTGAAGACAGAGAAGGTGATATGCCTTACGGTAAAGAAAAAGAGTTAGCTGATAAAGCCACAAAAATCGGATAGAGAAGTAAAATTTTAGCTCAACATATACGTATATCTGTTTCCAAAGCAAGAAGAGTAAATGATCAGATTTGCGAAGAAACGCTAATGATATTGGCATTCATGGCTTATCGAGCGTCTTGTCCTATTTTATAATTGGTTTATTTTGCAGCAACAAACCCTAGTCATTATAATTGTTTTTACCAGATTTTGAGGGCAATATATTCCACAATTTTCAACATATTTCAAGAAATTCTAACTTTCACTTGTTTTGCCAAATTTATGGGATATAATCTACAGTTCAGCTGATTTTTTGAATTTCTAGTCCACTATTCTCGATTGATTTTAAGAAATTCTAAATATTATTGTTTCTTACAAATTCAGTGAACAATAATCCGCCGATTTCGAAAATCTCTGTAGTTAGTTGATTTGGCAAGATTTTTTTTTTTTTTTTTTTTTTGATCCAAAAGATGGTACAAGCCATCGTTTCATTAATGAACTATTAAGGAAACAAAGTAGAGCTTACATAAGAGTTTAGTAAATAGAGATTACAAAACATTACATAAAAGGAGCTAATAAAAGCATGAACTAATCCATCGAGAGCATCTACTACATCAAGATCCCGTAGATAGCCAAAAGGTACTCGTGGACTGCAACCAAAACCTCCAAAATGCCATCAACGCTCCTCGTCAAGCTTGATCCAGCTTGCAGGAGCACTCAAAACCCACTGTGACTACTCTCCTTCAGCGTACCTCATCTTCTTTGCTGCCTCCATAGCACCTGCCCAATCATGAATTAACATAAAAATTTTATTCATAAAATGAGGAAATCTATACGAGATATTGCGGAAGATATGATCATTTCTTTGAAGCCATATAGACCAAACTACAGCCGCTATAGCTAAATCCCATGCCCCTCTATTTTCTTTTTTAATATTGACTTCTCTATATGACCCCTAGATTTCTGTTGTTGACTTAGGAACCTGATTACACCCAAACCCTCTACTGACAACCTCCCAGGACAGCCTAGCACTAGGACACTGGAATAGGATATGGTTGACGTCTTCTTCCGCTACAGAGCAGCTCCCACATCTCGTATCTATCTGTAGGCCTCTCTTTTTAAGGTTGACTTTTGAAAGGATCGCATTTTTATTGGCAAGCCAACAAAAGACTTTGACCCTGAACGGAGCTTGGGTCCCCAAATGATCGATTGAGCCTGACATCTAGTACCTTCGTCATTGATCCATTTATACATGGATGAGACGGAGAAAAGTTTAGAGTTGTCTCTGTCCAGGGGCGTATCTGAGTTTCAGGGGGCCCTAAGCAAGTTTTAAAATGAGCCCCTTTGTAAGTTTACAAAATAAAAAATGAGAATTATTTAAATACAAACAAACTTTGAGCCTGGAGGACAAACTACTTAAATGAAATCAAATTTATATATATATATCCTTCCAAAAAAAAAATTAATTGATAATGTACGCATTTTCCATAAAATGTATCATGGCAAAAAGAAACTCGGACAAACTCTTACAATAGAAACGAAATACATGATCTCAACTATTTTAAAAAGTCTTAGTTGCTACATTTAAATCTTTAACATTGCATACAGAATCCATGTTCACCAAAGCAAGCTCATTGTTTACATCCAAAATTTGCCTACAAATTAAAACACAAAAAAAATATTACTTAAACATGACTCTTCTCACATTTTTAGAAGCAAAATTATTGGTTATGCTTTGATAGTCGAGCTTTCCTATTAATAATGTAATTATTTCTTTACATAATCTCAACAGTAAAGTAATAACTCAACAGTAAATTAATAACTCAACAGTACAATTAATTTAAATTTTTTAAAAATAATTGCATTAATTTAATAACTCAACTCTAAAGTTATTACTTATTACTAAACAAATTGTCAAACTCTTAACTCATTAAGTGATTAATTTAGTATTTTAGTTACTAATAACAACACCAAGACCACCACAGATGTCAGATGAACTGATTAATTTAGTATTTTAGTTACTAATAACTTCACCAGGACCACCATGGTACCACCACCAGTGGTGATAACTGAAAATAAAACAAGAAGAGAAGATGTAGTGAAATTAAAATTACCTAGCACTGTCGCTAAGCGAACTCGCACAGTCTGACAGTCGTAGGGGCCAGGGAGAGATCAGAGATGGCGACACCGCGACGGGCGATGCGGCGCGGCGGCGACGGGCGACGCGTGACGCGGCGATGGGCGACGGGCGACGCTGCGAGATGGATTCCGATTGAGTAATTTCTGGCTCTGGTGGTTGTCTAGATTAAGAAGATTTCAATAATCAAGAATCAAGATGAAGAACATACTACAGTATAATGAAAAAAATGAAAAGAAAAGTTGGAACTTGGGAGTTGATTGAGATGGAGAGAAATCAGGAGAATCAAGAATGTAAAACGTCCAATAAGGAAAGATGGAGCGACGGTTGGGTTGCCCTTTTTTTAAAAAAAAATAATAGTGAATAATTTTTTTTAAAAATGGGGCCCTAAAAGATATGGGGGCCCAAAGCAGCCGCTTGGGCTGCTTGGGCCCAGATCCGCCCATGTCTCTGTCCCACCACCTCTCATCTTCTGCCGAATTCCCGCTGCCTTCAGTCTGCAGAATAAGATCGTTTAAGGCCTCAAATTGTACCAGACTTTCCTGGGAGATATTCTGGCGCACTATAAAGTTTAGTTTACCCCTCTTTCGCACGTCAGCCACGGTAAGATCTAAGTTTGTAGTTGCATCCGCCGCTAGAGGAAACTGGTTTTGAAGGGAGGTCGATCCGCACCATTTGTCCTTCCAGAACCTGGTTTGCCTTCCATTTCCTACTTTGCATCTAGTGTTGGAGTGAAACAATAATCCTTGCTTGGATATGCCTTTCCACATAAATGAAACTTTGGCCGATGGGCTTTTCCATCCGAAGCGGAATTTGCGGCGCTTGCGAAATCGTGCACAAGAGCAGCTCCACCACCCTCTGTGGTTATTAGTGATCTTCCACCACCACTTGCTAAGCAACGCTCTGTTCATGTCCTGCAGGCACATGATCCCCAAACCCCTGAATTCCTTTCTCTTGCACACTCTTCCCCAGCTTACGAGGTTGAAACCTTTGTTACCCTCGTCCGATCCTTTCCATAAGAATCTCCGCCGAAGTTTATCGATTCTATTGATGACCCACTTTGGCAGTTCAAAGATAGACATGAGGTAAAGCGGGATCGCACTAATAACCGAATTGAGCAGGATGATCCTTCCTCCGAGGGAGAGGTAACGACTCTGCCATCCCGAGAGCTTTTTCTGAATCTTATCGATAAGAGGTGTCCAATTTTCTCTCAACAGAGCACCTGGTCTAATGGGGGTGCCCAGGTATTTGATGGGGTACGCCCCAGGCTTGCATTGAAAGATATCTGCTATATCCCTGATCAGATTGTTAGGCAGATCAGACAGTGGTATAATGCTAGTTTTTCTCAAGTTCACTTTGAGGCCAGACCACCCTTGGAAGCAGGCCAACACCGCCTTCATGGCAACAGCTTCCTCTACCGTTGCTTTTCCGAACAACATTGTGTCGTCTGCATATTGTAGAATCGCCATTGGGGTAGGGATGCCCTTGATCTGAATCCCTTTGATTGTACTGTTATCCATAGCCCTACTGATCATTTCTGCCAACCCGTCCGCAACAATTGCGAACAATAGAGATGACAGAGGGTCGCCCTGTCGCAGGCCTCTCGTGCAGTTAATCACTTTCCCTTGCCATCCATTAACCTGTATATTCGATTTGCCTCCTCGGATACACTTGCTCATCCATGCCCTCCATTTAGTGCCAAAGCCTTTAAGAGTGAGGACCTCCTCCACACATTCCCACGATACTGAGTCGTAAGCCTTATGGAAATCAAGATTCAGAATGAACCCTTCTGCTTTGGTACTGTTACCTCTATATACAATCTCATGTGCGGAGGCGATGCTATCCATGATATCCCTTCCCCTAATGAACCCGCTCTGTGATTGAGCAATAATCTCATTTAAATGCGGAGCCAGCCGTTGGGCCAGTACTTTCGTGATAATTTTGAACGACCCGTTCAGAAGACTTATCGGTCTAAGATCTTCGTGTGATCTTACCTCGCTTTTCTTGGGAACCAGTATGATGGAGGCATAATTTAATCTATCCAGGTTAGCACTGCCCTCATAGACCTCGTGGAATATGTCCATCAAGTCTTTCTTGATAATACTCCAATAATAGACATAGAAGAAGATTGGCAGTCCGTCCGGCCCTGGCGCCTTGTCCTAGCCCAGGCTTTTAATCGCCTCTAAAACTTCAGATTCGTCGAACCTCCCTTCGATGTCGTTGCTCCCTTCTATCGAACTGGCCCTGTCCATCAAGTCTTTCTTGGCAAGATTTTGTTTGCTATAGTCAACTGTTTTTTTTGCCCACTATTAAAAATCCTAGTATTTCAGTATTTTGTCAGATTTTGTAGGCATAGTTCAAGAAATTTGTTGAGCTTTGAGGAATTCTGAATTTCGTTTTTTTGGCAGATTGTATGGTCTATAATACACTTTTCGACATATTCTAGAAGTTCTGAATTTTGAACTATTTTTACAAGTTATTTTAGGCATATTTTCCCACGCTTTCATCTGATTTTGAGAAATTATGAATTTCACTATTTCGATCAAAACTGTGTGCTATATAGATTACCGTTTTGACATATTTTGAGAAAATCTAAATTTTGTAGTACCAAAGTTTGTTGACTATATTCAACAATTCACAGTTTGATTTTGAGAAAATTTTCACTATTTTTTCAAGATTTGTGTGCTATAATTCACCCTTTTGTTTGCCGATTTTTAGAATCTCTATATTTCACTAATTTGGTAAGACTTTTGTGGGCTATAGTCCAGCTTTTCGACCTATTTTGGAATACCGTAAATTTCACTATTGCTGCTATATTTCATAGACTAGTTCACCATTTTCGTTGATTGTGAAACATTCTAAATTTCACTATTTTTTCAAGATTTTGTGGGCTATAATTTCACTAATTCATCGTTTTTGACATATTTCAAATTTTTTTGAATTTCCTTGTTTTTATAAGATTTTGAGCTCCACGATTTTCGTCAATTTTCAAAAATGCTAAATTTCACAAATTTGGCAAGATTTTGTGAAATGTATTCCACCGTTTTTAGCAGATTCTAAGAATTTCACTACAGTCCACTGTTTTTGTCAGATTTTAGGGGCCATAATTTAAAATTAGGCATAGTTTTAAAAAAAACAAAACAAAAAAAACAAAACAACAAAACAAAAAAAATAAAAAGTCAAAAGTCAAAAATAGATTCTAGGAGCCCATAAAACGGTGGAATAAATTGTTTTCTATTTTTGCCAGATTTTAGGGGCCATAGTTTTTAAAAAAACAAACAAACAAAGTCAAAAAGCAAAAAAAATTTCGAAAAAGTCGAAAAAGTCAAAAGGTCAAAATAAAAAGTCAAAAGTCAAAAATTAAAAAAAAAACCAGCAATCAAAAAATCAAAAAAAAAACAAACAAAAAATCAAAACAAAGTAAAAGGTTTTACACAAACTTGGCTTTTAAAAATATTGATTTCAAAAGAAACAAAGAAAAATCAGTGAATTATGAACTACAAATAATATAGAATTTCAGTGTATCTTATCAGAAAATAAAAAATAAAAAAATAGCACAAAAGATAAAGTGACAAACAGGTAAAAGACTTGTGAGCATCAAGCATCATTTAACAATTCACTAATTAGAAATTACTATAACTCGTCCAGTTTGATACTTCATCAACTACATCCATAGCGAGGTCACTTTCAACAACCCAAACTTCAACTAAACCCCCTACAGAATAACAGATAACAAATTAATAATGCATTGGCTTATGTATGCAGTTCTACTTTGTTTCTTTAATAGTGCATTAATGAAACGATGACTGGGTCATCTTTTATCAAAAAAAAATAAAAAAAATAACAGATAACAAATTAATAATGCAAAACAAGGTAAGTATGACTATTTTTTTAAGAATTCAGTGAATAAAAACATTAGTTTGCTAAACACAAATTGTAGTGAACATGTACACATGATCGAGGTCACATAGCCTTTGCCGCCCTAACTTCTTTCTACTCCAGTTGCATCTTTCTACTCCAGTTGCATCCGCAACCTGATCATGCTCTACATGTTTGGCTAACAATTTGAATAGCCATATTTTGTAAATTTGGAGCATTTCCACCAAAGTTGATCTGCCAGTCAACTAATAAGAAACATGTAAGTGCACAAAAATGATAAATTAGAAATGCTGCAAAGATGTAAATAAAAGTATAACAAAGCAAGTGTAACATTCATGTTGCTCGTCATCTGTGTGTTATCTTCCATAATTGCTCTTGCACGGATCTACTGACTTACGATGACAAATTTGATTGCATGTTGTCTAGTATTTCTACCAACTGGTTAGGGGGGCTGTTAACTGTAAGCATGTATCAGAGGCAATTTAGTTCATACTATGCTGTTAAATTTTCTTTCGGCTTTTGCAGATGTGTTATTTGGTTCCTGTTTTGCTTCTTCCAGGCCTAAAATAGAGGAATATGGATTGTGGGACTGCATCCAAGTTATTGCTCAAGCATATGATTACGGAATAAGGTTCTTTAATTTTCACATCAATATCACTACTAACTTGGATGCCTGTAATCTCAGCAATTCAAACTCGAATTCTATATAACCAGGCCTTCAGCAGGCAATTGCAAATTCAGCCATTTCATCCTGGCAAAAGTAGGAAAAGATATAATTATGAAGACATGATATTCCTTGTCAACTAATTCCCAGTCCTGCGACTCCATGAAAGAATGTGTACTCTTACTTCTATAATATGTAATCCTACATTGTAAATCCTTCAAAAGATTTGATCTATGCTAATGCATTTAGCTGTGATTATTCGATTGAATGGAAATTCCGACGTCATTATCTCAAAAATTTATTGTAGTTATAATGAATCTTTGAGATAATGATGTGGGAATCCAACTCATATTTGAGACGGTTCTCATATCAATTAATAATATATGTCATCATGTCAAAATAATAGTGGCAGCTGAATCTGAGTTAGATTGCCAGCTCTAATATCGATTAATAATATACGTATATGCTTCAAGTGTCTTTTTCCATGCCCAAAAGTGCATAAAAATAATGCACACCCAGTAACAAGAAAGCTCTGTAAAAAGAAAAATGCTCCCTCATCTCGAAATCGCAAAACACACAAAAAGAGGCCAAAACTGTGATGTGCCGAATTGATCAAAGTTGGCCAAAAAAAGGGCAACACAACTGACAAATATCGGATAAAATATAGAAATTCGTAATTTCTTGAAATCAACAGAAAAGTGGACTGAAACCGTGACATTTAGAATTTATCGAAAGCGACAAAAACCGTGGGACTAAATCCCACCAAAATGGCTAAAACAGTGAAATTCGTAATTTACCGAAATCAGCTAAAAATGACGGGTTACAACACAAGTATTAGGTAAAATAGAGAAATTTGAAATTTCCCTAAGCTGACAAAAAAAAGTGGATTATGGCCAAAAAAAGATGGTTAAAACCATGAAATTCAAGTTTTGAAATCAACAAAAAATCGAGGATTGAAAACAGTGTAATTTAGAAGTTCATGAAAACAACTAAACACTGTGGATTTATAGTCCACAAAATTTGGCCAAACCATTGAAATTCAAAATTTTTAAAAAATCATACAAAAAGCGGTGGACTTACCATAAAATTTTGTTTAAGCTCACAATATCAGGCAAAACAGTGAATTTCACGAAAACGACCCAAAACTGTTGACTAGCCAAAAAATCTTGACAAAACAGTGAAATTCAGAATCTTAACAAAACTGTGAACTAGGGTTGTGGGGTTGGGTTGGGATGTTTTTAACAATTTTCAAACCTGACCACATTTTTCTCAAACCCAAAACCCACCCAAACCCATCGGGTTTTATTTATTTTATACCCAAACCTGGACCCATGGGTTTAGGGTTTGTTCGAGTGGGTTTCCAGTTCTACGGGTCGGCCCATTTCTTTAATTTGATGATTATTTTATTTACTCCGTTCTAGCCATTTAAAATTAAAAATTGACAGATTGAAAACAATATGGTTAGAAGATTGAGAATTTGTAACATTCTACCAAGTTAAATGAGTTATTTAAAATTTGTAGCTAATGTAAACATATTATAAGTTACTAAATTATGCCGGGATAGTTGAGAGCTATAACTTGCATACATAGATAACATATATACAATATTACATTGTGTATGAGATGGTTTGGTTCATGTTTGATAGGGTGGGTATCCTACAAAACCCACACCCGACCAGGATTTCTAATGGACATTTCCAAACCCACCAATTCGGGTTTGGTTTCATACAAAAAAAAACCCATCCCTTTGGGTTGGGTCGGTTTGGATTCGGGTCAAACCCGACCCGGTGCATATAGGCAAAAAAAACTAGCCCAAAACAGTGAAATAAAAAATTTCTACAAATCAGCCGAAAACTTGGGATGATAGCCCACAAAATCTTGCCAAAATAATGAAATTAGAAATGTCTCAAATTCTAACAAAAAAGGTGAACAATATAGTTCATAAAATCTAAAAATAACAGTGAAATCCAAAAAAAATCGAAAATGCCTGGAAAAGATCTTGCCAAAATAATAAAATTTCGAATTACACCAAAACGGCCGATAACCGTGCCAACAAACCAGAAAGTAAAATCTAGATTTTTCAAAATCGGACGGAAATGGTGGAGCACAATAAGATGTTGCCATTATAGTGAAATTTAGCAATTATAGTGAAATCCTAAATTTCACAAAATTGGTTGAAAAAACTATGGATTAGCACATAAGATGTTGCCAAAATAGTGAAATCACAAATTTCTTTAAAAAATTAAGTCCATAAATTCTTAAACTCGGCTGAAAACATTGAATTATGTCCACAAAGTCTAGCGAACAGTGAAATTCTGAATTTATACCCAACAAAAAATTTGCTAAAAACAACGGAATCCCGAAATTAACGAAGACAGTTGAAAACTGTAGACTGCATACAAAATCTTGTAAAAACAGTAAAATTTAATTGTGACCTAATAGCCACAAAATCATGCTAAAAGATTGAAATCCATAATCACTTAAAAGCAATAGAATATTGTAGCATATCACCCTCAAACTTTGGTCAATAGAGTCCAATTTAAAATTTAACAAAAACGGCTGAAAACTATGGGTGCCCATAAAATCTGCCCAAAATAGTTTAATTTAGGACTTCTCTAATTAGGCCGAAAACTCTAGACGATATTCCATTAGATTCGACAAAAAAAGTGAAATCATGAATTTCTCAAGATTGGATGAAAACGGTTAGAGATCACAATCTGACAATAACAGAAAAATCCAGAATTCCACAAAAAAACGACCCCAAAATGTGGACAAAAACAGAAAAAATCTTGTCAAAAGTTCAGAATATAATGATTACAGCCGAAAACCTTGGACTACACAAAATCGTGCGAAAGAGTAAAATTTGGTATTTGACCAAAACGGCAAAAAACTAGGACCGTATCCCACAAAATCTTCCAAAAAATTGAAATCCATAATTTCTCAAAATTGGCTGAAAACTGTGGACCATATAGCCACAAAAATGACTAAAATAGTGAAATTCAATATTTCACGACAACGGCTTAAAACTGACTACTATAACCCACAAAATTCAGAATTTTGTCAAAATCGGATGAAAACTGCAGATGATGATAGCCTGCGAAATCATGCAAAAATAGTGGAATCAGGAATTCCTCATAATCAACCAAAACGGTGAACGAAGCCACAAAACTATGCAGTAATAGTGAAATCTACAATTTCATGAAAATGACCGAAAACTAGCATACAAAATTTCATAAAACAACCTAAAACTGTGGACTATATAGCACACAAATCAAACTGGGGACTAGCAGACAAAATCTTGCCTAAAGAGAGAAATTCAAAATTTCGATAAAATTGATAAAAAATAATTTGGATGACAGCCTAGGAAATTAAATCTTGCTAAAACAGTGAAACCAATAATTTCCCTAAGTCTGACAAAATCTTGCCAAAACGGTAAACTATAGCCCTGAAAAACTAGCAATAAATGTAAAATCTAGAATGTCACGAAAAATTGTGGAGTAAAGCTGTAATGCCCCGATTTTTCATTTAATGAAAATTATTTATTTTGCACGTAGTGTGCACGTGCAATATTTTTGGTTGAATTAAGTCTTATAATTATTTTCATTTGTGATGAGTATAGATATTTAAATATGTGCTTTTTAATAATTTTTATACAAAGCCTTCTTTTAATTAGACAAAAAGCCTTTTTCTTAAAGCCCAAAATTTAATTCATTTATTTTATTTTAAAATTGTCATTTTGGCCCATAAACTAAAGCCCATGAGTTAATTTATTTTTAAATACAACTTGTCATGTAGGATACAATTTAAAGATTATTTTTATGTAAAGTATAATGTACAAATTTCTATGGAGACCAAATTGCATGCACGTGCGTTGCACATACACGTGCACAAGCACACTTGCATGGCCGGATTGGATCTTTTTGGAGGGAAGATCAAATTTGAGTGGGATCATGGTGGAGTGGTTACTTGTTCATGGGTAGTTAGTGTAACTCCTCCTTAGATCTAAGCCATTTGTTCCTAACTCCTACTTCAATCCTAGCCATCCATTCTCCTATTTTTTTAGTATAAATACCCCTCCTTTTGGCTAGTATTCTTGTGCAAATTAATTCTTCCAAACCTATAGCTAATACAAATATCTAGTAGTTATTTTAGTGAGTTAAAAGATTGAGAGGTTGTGTGGGATTGTGCTTGCATCAACAAGAAGAGGAGGCCGGCATCAAGGAGGGAGTGCTCGGGTTGGCTTGTGGAGTGCTCGGAATTTTGCTAGTGTGCGCGCATCTAGGAGGAGCATTTTGTTTGCAAGGACATTCGTCTAGGAGGTTGCTAGTTGTATTTTCTCTCCATTTAAGGTGGGTAAATTTTCTATATTTCTAATTAGGAATGCATGCTAGATTGAATTGAATGATTGAAGCATGAAAAATATTAATAAGAGTACGCATTTAATTGAAAAAATGACCTATGGATTGATTGAAATGTGGATGTGAAATTGTATGTGGTTCTATTAGTAAAGGCTAAATTGTGTGTGAATTAATTATGGCCATGGATTATTGAAGAAAGTTTCATTATCTACATCACAAATTATATACAAAAAGTTAGTAGATTGACAATGCTACTTTGTGTGTTTAAATGAATCTTGGTGTTACATTGAAATGAATAAATTAAAATATAGACTTGTATGTTTGGTAAAAGATTAAGAATAGAGATTTAATGTGAAGTTTGCTAATAAAGGGATTAGTGGTGTTAATTGTTAAGAAATGTCGAAAAGAAGAAATGTGGTAGTTATAATATAGAATCCGAATTAATTGTATGAAAAATATGTTTTAACTGTTAAAAAAATTATTTTGTTCATACTGGTGTGTAAATTATGTGAGGAAGAATCAATCTGGAATTTTACAGTAATTTTTATAAAGGCAAATGAAATGAGGACTAGTTGAACATCGAAACGTTTTAATAACAGAGAGAATTGGATTAAATAAATTTTGAGTTGCATTATTGACAACTTGAGCGCGTAGCTCAAGTGGTCGGGATGGCTTTAATCGCTACAGTGGTCTGAGATCGCTGGTTCGAATCCCTGTGGAACCATACTTTTATTTCTTTTTTCAAAAATAATATAAAACAGCGGCCGAGAGCATTTAATGCTCTCAGCGCCTTTCTATACCGCTGGCGCAAGTGGCCTAGTGGCCTGTGCCTTCGGCTGTGTTCTCTGTGGTTCTGGGTTGGAATCTTGGCTTCGCAAGATTGAAAAAAATATTTTTTTGAATGTTTTGTTGATCAAAAAAATTATGAAAAAAATATGATTATTCTTCTAAAAATATATGGGACTTATGAAAAATAATTTGGGAATTATTTACATAGAATAAAATATGATTTGAGAATAAAATGTATAATTTAGACTTATGGTTATATACTTGTATGGTATAAAAGTTGCACTTTGTAGAAAGGCTTGAAATAAAATATTAGAAAATAAGTGGAATAAAAATAGAAATTATAAGTAGTGATGCACTGTGAATTATTCTCATTTGAGAATAGTGTGAAATTTATGGTATGTGAATATCCATTTAGTGATGTGATTTCAATGTGAAATTGATATTTGATGAAGTATAAAATTCCATGTGTGATTATGGACTATTGAACAATTTAGAGATCATGCTATTGAAAAAGAAATCTGTTATGATTATGAAAATGAATTTATGAGTTGGAAATGCTCAAATTGGAAATTGTGAATTGGAATTGAAACAAAAGAGTAGCTAAGTCTCCCCCGGCATTTGGAAAGAGATGAAATGAAATTTGAAATGAAAGACCAAGGTTGGTCATGTTTGAATAAATGAATAAATCCGGTTTAGTGGAGAGGCTAACTCTAGAGCTTTGATTTTGTTCATGATTCTAACAAAAACTAAGGATTAGTGCATAGTGAAGACGTGATGAAAGTAAGAGAAAAACACGAGTATAAGAACTAGAGTTTACGGTGCGGGTGTGTGAGCCACAGAATGCATGCTTGATAAGTCAAGACATGGCGTGGGCACAACTCAGTAATGATCCGACTTTAGCCACGCTTGTGGGATGTTTGGTGACTGCAAGAGGATCGTGTGCCATGAAGGAGGCTGAATTGCCACAGAATGCATGCTTGATGAGTCAAGACATAGCGTGGGATTCCCCTCCAGGTTTTCTGTACACGAGCTTGTACTCATAGATCATCTAGGATACTCACCGTAGTTACAGTAGTAGATTAAGTCATGGCGAGGGATTGAACCCCTACAAAGATGAAGAACGATTAAGAGGCTTGCCCTCGGACCTATGTAGTATGGGATGCATAGAATCCGAACAAGTGCGCATTAGTGTCATCTAATATAAATAATTGCATTAAGGACTAAGTGCACAATCACAACACGACATCAATAGAGTAGTCCCTTTTGTTTGACATGTGACAAATTTGTGTTTGTTAAATATGGAAAATAAGTTATACTATTTTCGGCATAGAGAGGATGGCCGTGTATAATGTTCGTCGGTTGAATAAACTGACGTACCCACAGTCTTATATGCAGGTAAATGACATGATAAAGATTAAAGAGGAACATATGCTTAAAGATTATTCAAAGTTGTTGTACATTTATTTAATTGTTGTAAATTTTACTTCCGCTGTGCAGTGTAAATTGTAATGTTTTACTTGTAACTCTGATGTAAAGTGAAAAGTTCAAATTTTCTTGTAAAATTGTACTAAATAAAGTGGAAAGATCCTGTAGAACATCTCGAATTCAGTTGTATTTGGGATTCGGGGTGTTACAAAAGCAGACAAAACTTTACCCAGATAGTGAAATTAAGAATTTTACGAAAACGACAAAAAATGTGAACTACACACAATCAAAATGCAAATTATAACACAAACACTTAGCAAATCAGTGAAATTTAATATTTCATGAAACGACAGAAGATTATGGACCCAAATTTTCATATAATCGGACAAAAAACTATAGACTAGCTCAAAAATTTTAGCTAACATGTCAAATTCAAAATTTTACAAAATGAGCTAAAAGTTATGTGACCCACAAAATTTAGTCAAAATAGTCCAATTCAGATTTTCACGAAAATAATCAAAAACGTAATATTCGAAATGTCGCAAAATCAAACCAAAATAGAGAAAAAAAACCAATCGAAGCATGGACTTTTATTGCTAAAAAACTTCTTGCAAAAACTATGAAATTCATAATTTAACGATAACAGCAAAAAATTGTGCATTATATAGCACACAAAATTTTGGCAAAACAATGAAATTTAGAATTTCAGGAAAACGGCAAAAAATTGTGGCCTATATAACTCACAAAATATTGCAAAAATACAGGGTTGTCATATATAGTTCACAGCACTGACTTGGTTGTTTGTAAAACTGCATTGACTTGACCTCCATAAATTTTGGGGATTTCCTAGTAACTCATCAAAGAAGTTGATTATATTGTCCTAAGCTAGTTGATTCCGGCAAAATGTCACAAAGTCAACAAGCAGAACGTAGGCACGGTTTAAATATTATTTGAATTGCACAACAAAGTTAGACAATGACCACCAAATAATTTATTTATGTCAATTTATTCCTAATCTTCTCCAAGGCTTAGTACTTGTGAATAAACTAATACAACACAACTGATAAGCCAATGTCAACACTCATCTCATTTCCTCCTCTTTTCCTCTTCAACTTGTCACTGTAAACTATGCCCAAATATTCATCTTTGCATGTATATATGATATACAGGGAAAGTTCCGTCCCAAGTCCTTCATATGGCTGTGATTTTCCTTCCATCAGCCTCTTTGACTATCTTTTACACACACCTCAAACTCCTAAGGTTCCAAATTATTTTGATAAAACCTTTTCGTTAAACTAGGGTCTTTCAGGTTAATACATAGTATATCCTAAAAGTGGTGCAATACATCTTAACAAAAATAAATCCAAACACTATAATAGAATATCACAGTCAAATGTTGGTAGGTCCTATAACAAATTTCCTTTCTCTTAATAAAACTAAAAGACTTTTAAAATCTACAAACAGCAGCAGGAGGAGGTTATATGATCTAATCTTATATATATTGGCGTTAGTATCTATCACCATTGCTTAGCTAAACTTTAAACTGTCAATGATGTCCATATATCTTGGATTTTCTCTTCTCCTCCTCCATTTATGTTCCTCTCTTCCAGCATCAAGAGCAAATGAAGTTCATATTGGAGCCTTCATTGACGAGATCAACTCACATATTGGTAGAGAAAGAGCAGTGGCCATTGAAGTGGCAGTGCAAGACTTCAATTCTTCCATCAATAACCTATCCCTCAATATCAGCGATTTAAGCAGCAAAGGTAACTACTAATTATTGTCCTTATTTCTAATTTTGTAAGTAAGAAATGGGAGAGAAATCGCAAAATGAATGAATGATGTCCGTGAAGTGATGAACATTATACTTAACCATCCTAAATGTCCTCTATAAACATATAAATGGATACCACAAAACGTAGCGAAAATTATACTAGTAGAAACTTGAAGCCAATATTCTCAGTCAAAAAATAAGTACAATAAACGCACCTCTTCCAAAAAAGAGAAGAGAATGGAAACAACGACACAGAATGAGGGCACAGCTACTGCATTGATAATGACCTCCATCACTAAGATACTAGATTTTGTTGCTAGAAAAAGCAAGTAAAGGCTTAAATTTTCCCAAAGCCTGTGTTTGGCTGCCTGCTTTTCCTTTTTGGAATCCCTTTACCTGCGCACAACTCAAAATGAAAATTTTTGTTATGATGATAATATTCTTATTATTCAAAAAGAATTATATTATATAATTCTTTTTTATTAAGAGTGTGTAAACAAAATTTCCATTAAAATGTCTGCTACAAATTATGGCCAAGAATAGTTATTGTTCATTTGATTGATATGTCACATATACAAATTATGGATGAAAAATTTATAATCTGTGCAGCGGAAAGCATCATCAATGGCTGGGGAGCCAATGTAATCATCAGCACAGAGCCATGGCCAGAGGTGGTCCAAATTGCAAAAATTGCTAACAAAACAGGAATACCTGTGTTTGATTTGGCCACTTATCAACCTCCCTCTATTGTACCCAAACCCTACGTGTTCCAACTGTCCTACTTTGCTTCTGATTACATACAATGCCTCACTGATCTCATAAAACTATACAATTGGAGGGAGGTAGTAGTTCTCTACGAAGACGATGAATATGGTAGCATCTCTGCCAGTGTCCCTCCTCTAATAAATGATGCCCTTCGAGCTATCAGATGTGAGATAAATACTTTTGTAGCTTTCCCCCCTCACAACTCTCTCTCTAACCCAAATGACCTAGTACACCATGAGCTCACAAAGTTAACAAAACATATATCCAAAGTGTTCATAATTGTTCACTGGTCTTCTCCTTCATCAGCTATCAATTTATTCAAGCAAGCCAAAACATTAGGAATGATGGGTAAAGGTTATGTATGGATTGCCGGTGATGATATAACCACTCTCCTGGACTCAACCTCGTTCACCCCCTCCTTCATTCAATCCTACATGCAAGGTGTTCTCGGAGTTAAAACCTACTTCAATGAGTCCACCAAGCCATACACCGACTTCAAAGCAAAATTCCAGCAAAGGTTCCAAGCGAAATATGGTGAAATAAGGGAGGCTAATATTGAACCTGGAATTCATGCAATGAGAGCTTATGATGTAGTTCATCTAATCACTATTCTCGGTGATCAAAATCTTCCAGAAGGAATTCGTTCAACCAGATTTAAAGGCCTAAGCGGGGAAATTCAGTTCACAAAAGAGCAGAGTATACTGAATGGGAAGGGGTCTTCAGCTGCTACTTACCGAGTGATCAATGTTGTTGGAAAGAGCTACAGAGAGATGGGGTTTTGGTTGAAGGGGAGAGGATTCTATGGAGATGAAACAGAGTTGAGACAAGGAGGAGGAAGAAGGGTCGTGGATTGGTTAGGTCCAGTTTATTGGCCAGGAGGGGCAGTGAAAGTTCCAGGAGGGTGGGGTAAGTTGAGAATTGGAGTGCCTATAAGGTCTGACGAATTTGTGAACGTGGAATATGACAAAGATGGAAGAATGACGAATGTATCGGGTTTCTGTATCGATGTTTTTAAGATGGCACGAAAGCAGCTCAAGTATGAACTCCCTTACGAGTTTATTCCCTTCAACGGGACCTACAACCAGCTTGTTGCCAGTGTTCCTGAGGTAAGAGTAACATCGATCTTTCAAACAATCACTCACGAGGAAGAAACAAACAAATTAGAGATGTTTTGTATGCAAAAGTAAGCAACATATTTAATTGGATATGGTTGGTTGACATCTTTAAAACAAGAAGTGGATCTTTTGTATGTAAACCAACATATATTCATTTTAAATGTGCCTTTGTTTGTAGGGTAAGTTCTAATAAACCACTCTAACTTCTCATCCTTTGGCAACTACCCTTGACTTTAGAAGTGACCAATTCACCCCTTCGAGGTTTGTGTTCTTGAAAACTAACAGTGTTATTTTCCTTCTAACCTGTTTGCCCTTTAATAAAAAGTTCCTTATTCATATGGTTTAGGCCCCTGGCTAGATACTGAAATTCTGTTCGGCTCTTTTGAATTTTCCAACTTTGTTATAATCATATGAATAAGGAACTTCTTCGCTAGATGCACTTGCTTAGAGTGTATTATATCCAAATTTGATGACAAACTACACAATTTTGAATTTGATAGAGAGAAGAGGGAAGCAACGGAAAAAGTACAAAAAAATTAATACAACCACAATATATGTTACATATGAAATTGAAGCCCTACCAAGCACTAATATATATATATATATATATATATATATATATATATATATATATATATATGCTGTTGTTAGGTTTTCGACGGAGCAGTAGGGGATATAACAATTCTAGCCAAGCGTTCTGAGAATGCCAGCTTCACTGAGCCCTATCTACCCTCTGGATTGACAAGATTGGTTAGGCTGAAACCGGACCACGCTCCTTGGATGCTGTCCAAGCCATTCACAAATCAAGTGTGGTTCCTAATATTGGCCTCATTAATTTACAATTGTTTTTGCATCTGGTACCTTGAACACAGGAGAAACCCCGAATTTGATGGCCCATGGTGGATTCAAGTTGGAGCTGCCCTTTGGAATACCTTCTCTTCCATATTTTTCGCAAATAGTGAGAATCTATTATTATTGAAGGTTTTATTTAATATAAATAAATTATGCATGTATCCATTATTATATATCACTAGTTATAAAGCACGTGTGATGCATGTGAGATATTTTTTAAATTTTTTTATTTAAATTGACATAGAAATAAAATGAGAATTAATTGGATGGTGTGGATAGTTCCTATAACATGGGCAGGGTGGATGGTTCAAATAACTCCCGACTTAATAAAATGTGGTTGAGATTTGTCTCGGTGGTGGTTGTCCACACTTAGCACAACCCCAACTCTCTAGTTATAATCGTAGAGATGTACTTCATAAGTGAAATACATTTTTTGTCTTTTGTAATATATATGTGACCTTGTTACCTAGCTATTTATATGGATTAGAACCAATGTATACCTAGGACAAGGTCTAGCTCCATTAATAGTTCAACATATAAGTAGCCTAGCTCCCTAGCTACCTCGCTATTTAAATGGATTATAGTACCAATGTCTACCTAGGACAAGGCATAAATCACACACACCTTGATTAATAGACATTAAAATGATTCTCAGTTTAATAAGCAGGTTCGAGTCTGCGCAGGGTTTTGATTATATCTAGTAACATAAGGTTAGCTTCTGCTTCACTAGCCTAACTTGTTTTTGCTTTTAACAGGAAGTCCTCACAGCTACTACACCAAAGTCGTGATTGTGGTATGGTTCTTTGTGGTATGGATCGTAACCTCAAGTTTTATTGCAAGCCTTGGCTCCATTCTGAACTCCCAAAAATGGGTGCCAGTTGTAAGGGACGACAGAGTCGGGTGTGATGCGCACTCATTTGTCGTAAATTACCTGCAAAATGTTCTTGGCTACAAACAAGAGCAGATTAAGGAAATCGAGGGAATAAATGATTATGCTCAGGCCTTTGAGAGTGGACTGATTGAATCTGCTTATCTAGAGACACCATATGCACAAGTATTTCTTAAACAATACGATGGTTATACTGTATATGGAGAGACCCATAACCTTGGTGGCTTTGGCTTCGTTGAGTAACTTACTTCTCCTATCCTTTCCTTTCTTTCTAATATATATAAAGTAGATTATTTCGTAGTTCCTACCTTCCCTATTCATGGAGAAAATAGTTTTAAATGAGCAATCAAAAATGCAAGCTTATGGAAACATAGCTTACTATACATAATATGCCTTATACAAAACTTCGAGACCATAATGCCGTATAAAATAAATATATAGTGCACAGTATAACAGAGAAGAATAAAATTGGCGAAGTGGAGGCCAGGATTTGAATCTTGTAAAAGGAATGAGATGTGCAATCTACTAATGATAGGTTCACTTATTCCCTTTCCAGCAGTCAAATCAATAGATTGCTAATAGTAGTATAGGTTCATTTATCTAACATACAACACTATAATTATATCTATTTTAGCTGCAGTATTTTAAGCATTGACTGAGTCACTATACATTTGCCATCAGGTATTTCCAAAAGAATCCCCTTTAGCTTCTGATTTCTCACGAGCAATACTTGAGTTGTCAGAGAACGGGGAGCTAAAGCAATTGGAAAACAAGTGGTTTTCCTTATCCTTTACAAGCTGCCCAAGCCTAGATACAAATAGATACACGGATAGGCTAGGGCTAGATAGCTTCTGGGCTCTATTCATCATGACAGGTGTAACAAATACAATCGTAGTATTACTCTTCAAGGCTCACTCGATTCTGGGTTATGTGCATCACACGTGGACCTTAAGTGTGCCTCTCAGGGAAAGATGCATGAGATTCTGGTTATCGAAACTAAGAAACCGGAAAGTGCATCAGCTTTCTCATGGGCGCCCTATATCTTTACAGAGAACAGTCCCTGAACCTCCTGCTCAAGTTGTTTTAGATCGTTATCATCGCATCCATGGTGATATTGAAGAATGAACTTTTCTAATTCAAAAGATGACAATGATGATCAGTTATAAATGTAGTAGGTTTAAACATTCCATGGATAAGTTTGGAAATGTATGTTATGGTAGATTACCACTTACAGAGGATGTCTAGTATTATTGGCTTGCAGGTATCATCTGTTAACCTGCAAGCGTCTAACCTTTACTGGTCTGATTTGAAACATATTAATTGATATGATTATGAAATTGCATGCATTCTTAAAATATTGTTTTGTTGCAAAATTAGATTAGAAATGCACACCCAACAGGACTGCAACAGAGCTTTCATATGTTAGTATGTTACTGATCTTACAAAGATTGCATTAAGAAAGCTAATGTGCACCAAAGTCAGTATCCATATGTATATATATTTAACCATCATACTAAACAAATTACTCATCAAAAATGCAATCAAAGCCACTACAGAAACAACATGTATTTGAAAGCACATGACAAGATTAAGTCTAGCAAATATTAATTTCCCCAAGAGGAAAATGCCTCAATGAAACAGAAGGACTAGTTGTTGCATAAGAACATTACCTTGGTCTAGCAGAAGGATCAACACAGGCTTGGCATGATCATCTGATAAAGCTCGTTGATTTCCCAGCGAATCAACACTAGTCATCTTTTATCCAGATTCTATGTCATACACCTCCCACTCTTCCTCTGACATACACATGCACAAGTAGTATATACAATTCCCTTTGACCCCAGTAGGTGCTGGAAACGAAGCATGATTCAGCTCGTAAATAAACACCACCCAATCACCAAGACTCTTCACTCTCACCCATTCATTTTTTCTCCACTTCGGACTTAAACAAAAGAACCGTCTTAGTCCTTGTAAGGAAATCATGGCCCGAGAAGAACTCGCAGAAGCAGTAATGTAACATTATTAGCTTGCACCAATGTTGGAATCAAATGTTGTTTCCCTTAACAGAAAACAAAAGTTCCAATTGAGGCAACTGGGTCTTATCCATCTCAACCATTGGAACAGAAGGAACACCCCTAGAGTTGACAACAAGCAGATCGCACGAGCTACAGAGACGGTAAAGTTCCCCCTCAGAAGTAGTGGCCAAAGTAGCAGCTAGACAAGAGCGTTGGTAACACAGCTCCATCCAAACAGGGCTCTCATTTTCATCACCACCTCTGTGTACCAATGTATTTCTCTGTCCAACAGCTGCGGCAAGGGAGGGAGGGAGGGAGGGAGGAGGGACAGGATTCGGGTGGATACCAAGTCCGGCATGTTCTTCCATGAATAGTAAGGATCTTCATCATGCCCCTCTCCTTGTATGTTTAGTCCGATTTTCACTGCCCATTCATGCCCCTCTGTTTGATTCTCTATTCACAAAATTAAATTGCTTTCAAGCCATTCCATCATTCCTTTTATCTTGTAAGCAAATAGACTGAAAGAGTAGAAAATTGCAATGGTTTTGTTGAAAGAGAAGTGAATGGAAAGGCCAGTTAAAGCAAAAGTAAATGAATGAACATAATACATTAATATGCATAATGCTATAGGCTGCCTCTATTGTAAGTAAAATAAGCAAATAATTGTTAAGAACAAAATATTGCACCCGTATTGTTGGTGTATAATAAGAGAATGAAAATGCCGGTTAAAGCACTCTTAATTAATTCAGAAATGAGTTAAACGCATTCTGTTTAGAACATCAGCGTTATAAAAAATAGGGATGGCAACTGATAGAGACTTGAAACTAAAAGCTCCTAATATCGCAGTCTTGCTTGTAGAGAACAAAATATCACACAAACAATAAGAGAGGGTACAGATTCTAAATCATAAACATTTCAGTTTTGCTTGTGTAATATACCTATACAGTACAAGCAACGGGCTGCGAGAGAATGAGCTTAAATTGGCACAAAAAATTGGCTCTGGCGAGGGCAGCCGATCAGTAGGATTAAATATCGTTGTATTTGTTGTTTATTGGTTGGGGTGTATGAGTTCCAGGACCCAATCTGTTGGGATCTAAATTTCATAAACTTTATTTTTGGTTGTATGTTTTATTCAATTCTATTTAATGGAACGCGAGGGGCATTCAACCGACCGTTGACGATTAAAATATATATATATATATATATATATATATATATATATATATATATATATATATAATAATAATAATAATAATAATAATAATAATATAATGGGAGAAGGCCTTAGTGTCATTTGTCATTGTGTCATTCTACCAACATGTGCAACGCACGTACATCTACTACTATAATGGAAGAAGGCCTTAGTGTAGTTTGTCCATCTACTAACCCGTGCAACGCACGTGCATAACTATTGTAAACGATATTTATTAAGACGTGCATCGCACGTGTAAACTACTGGTACCTATACAGTAAAAGATTGCTTGCAAAACCGCATAGAACACAGTAGCTAAAGCATAATATAGAAGTTTGCTTCTGCGAAATCAAACTACTCCATGTCATATTCTGCATTTGCATTGCTAAAAAAATTTAAGAATCAAAATGGAGTCAGATTCTCACTTGGCATTTCATCAAACAGGCAGGCTACTTGAATAATAGAATTATAGTTTTCTCTTGTAATCAATGGAGTCAATGTGGTCCACTGGTAAGCCTCTTCGCTTCGCTGGTGAGCAAGAGATCTGCAGTTCAATCGAATCCGGATGATGATGATTTTGACGACGACGCGATGGAAGGGCAACGGAGTAATGAAAATAAGCCGGAGCGGGTTGACGGCGTCTCGGCAGAGCAGAAGTCGGGAAGAAACAGATCTACGTGGTTTTTTTTTTGGAATTGAGATTAAACTGATGCCATGTTAGATTGGAATTTTTTGCCGCACTAGGTCACTTTTTGAAAACATTTGCATTTTAGGGCCAGTTTCCAAACTGTTAGTGCTCATAGGCTACTCCGTGCCACGTCAGCACCTGCCGTTATTTTAATAGTGGCCTCTGTTTTAAAATTTTTGGATTTTTTTGTTTGTCGTTGCTATTCCCATTAGCGACCTTAGTATATATGAGATTGCTAATGGGATTAGCAACCTTTATTGAACTGTATTCTAACACTTAGCAGGATCTATAGAGCTTTTGCTTTCTGAAAAAATAACAATCAATTTATTTTTTAAACTGAGGTCGCTATTCCGAATAGCGACCTTAGTTGTACAAATGTTGCTATTCGAAATAAAGGCCTTAGTTGTGTGACTATTTTGTAAATTTTACATAGAACAAGGAGATTGTGTTTCCTACTGAGGTCGCTATTGCGAATAACGACCTAAGTATACTAAGGTCGTTATTCCCAATAGTAACCTCAGTTTTAAAAAACAAATCCGAGAGAGCAAAAGCTCTTTAGAAATCGCTAAGCGTCTCAATACATTCATTTGAGGCCGCTAATACCATCTGCGACCTCATTTATACTAAGGTCGCTACTGGGAATAGCGACAACAATAAAAAAATTCAAATAATTTGAAACATAGGCCGCTATTTCCATTAGCGACTTTCAAAATGAATAGACCGCTATTGGGAATATCGGCCGCTGCTGACGTGGCACAGAGTAGCCCACGAGTGCTAATAATTTGGAAACTGGCCCTTAAATGCAAATATTTCAAAAAGTGGCCTATGACGTAAAAAAAAAATCTGTTAGATTGAGATAAATTGGAAAAATAATGTGATAAATTTATTGGATTTTTTTTATAAGACACTTTTTGAAAAATATTTGCAGAAAGATAAAAGTTGCTAAAGTATTTGCGCTCGTGGACTCAACAATTAAACTCGTCGTTCCCAACGACGAGTTTAGTTGTTTCATGCTCGCCATTTGGGAAACGGCGAGTCTAGACTGAAACAACATGTCACATGTTTTCACTTGGTTATAATTTTCAAGTATTTTGGACAATTGGCAATAGACCAAAGGAGCCATACAATGCACAAACATTGTTTGTCACGCACACCTCTTTGATGTATAATTTGACTATTAACTTTTTTTTTTAATACTCCCAATGTCTCAACCGAAATCAGGGATAAGCCCAGATACTTCGGAAGACGCTCTTAATTGTTTGAGTAATGCTACATCCACTACCAACTTCACTATGTTTTTTACCACTAGCTTAGGTGGCACACTCCAATAGATGGGAAAAGAGAGAGTAAGTAAGAAAATTTTTCAGTTGGAGTGTACCCCCTAAGAGCATCCACAATGGTGTTTCTCATATTGTAAAATATGGCATGAACAGTAATAGCAAATGGAGGACGATGCTGCAGTGGTGCTTTGCTAAATCTTTCTTATTTCCGTTAGAGACGGGATATGATATACCGTTTGTTAATAAATTTTTTTTAATTAAGTGAGAGACGGGGAATGATTCCCCGTCTATTAAAAAAAAAAAAAAAAAAAAAAAAAAATTAAATTGAAAAGCCTCAAACGGGATAAGATATCCCGTTTGGCCACTTTGAAATCATTTAATGCCTACTTTTTGGTCTTCCCAGTGGGTGAATAAAACAAAGTGTGCCTACTTTTTGGTATGAAATGACCATAATGCCCCCATTGCTATCAGTTCTCGAAAATTAATACATTGAACGTGGAAGGGTATTTTAGGAAACCAAAAATAACCCAAAATAATAAGAAAAATAAAAAAAAAATTAAAAACCACCAGACGGGACATCTTCTCCCGTCTGGCCTCAAACGGGGAAAGATATCCCGTCTGACCCTTTTCTAAAAAAAAAAAAATAATAAAATATTACAGACGGGATATCATTTCCCGTCTGTATACAATAAACTATATTAAAATTTGTGAGACGTCCTCTATAATTTGAGAATTCTCAAATCGTTTCTCATATTTGAGAAACAGAACTAAGGCGTTTGCTAAAAAATGGCAAATATGAGAAATTTAGCAAACCACTGCAGCAGTCGTTTGCTAAAAAAATGGCAAAATGAGAATTTTAGCAAACCACTGTGGATGCTCTAAGGTAGTGAATAAAATTATAGTGAAATTGGTAGTGGATGTAGCATTACCCAATTTGTAGTGGATGAAGCATTACTCTAATTGTTTTACTGTAGTTAGTAGCCATCAATTCCACATCATGTTTTGTTTAATTATTATTTTTATTATTATTATTTTACTCTGACATTTTAATTTTTCATTTTATTTTATTTTACCGAATCTACTTCTTTATTTTTATTTTTATTTTAATTTTATCTGATTCATAAAATATATAGCATAAAAATTCAAACATTTTTTAAGAAATTCAAAAAACCCCTAGTTAAGTTATATATATTGATGTTTGTTTTTGGGGTGTGGGGGCAACATGTGTGAGTTCTTGTAATTTGTGTGGCAGAAGATGTGGTACTGGCGTCGATCTGATCCTAGGCTGCAGGGCCGACTCGGGGGTAGCAGGAGAGAGGTAGAGGCCGGGGTGCTCGGCTCGGATCTAGTAGGTCGTCTCGGATGAAGTAGCTCGGCTCGGACTCTTGTACCTTGCACACTGCCTAGAAACACAGGGAGAAGTCCCGGCGACAGGACCTTCGACGATCTAGTCAGTCACTGAGAAAGAAACATTAGCTAGGGTTCATGTGGGGAAAAGTTTATTACTTTTGGAAGTGAGGTGGGGGTCTCGTATTTATAGGCAGGGGTAAATGGGTCTGAGACCTGTAGGATAATGGCTCGATTCTGGTTCAGATTGTTTTGGAGTATCTGCAGCAAATGAAAGTTACAGTATCAGTCGACTGATAGAAGGATCAGGCGACTGTCCAGAGGAGTTTTCGAAGGCTAAAGATACAGCAGCAAGCAGTCGACTGTCTTGAACAAGACCAGTCGACTGGGTAGATGACCAGTCGACTGTCGACGGGATTTTGAACTAGATCAGGCCCAATTCGAAAAGGCCCAATAGTTTCCCTATAAATACACCCGTTAGGGTTTTGTAAATTGTAACACCTTATTCGGATTTTGCAGCCGTCATCTCTTGTAAAGGCTTTGTTTGCCCATTGGAGAATATAGTAAAGAAACCCCAACCGCCCCTTGTGGATGTAGGCATCATTTTGCCGAACCACGTAAATCTTGTGTTCTTGTGTTGCTTGCTTTTCTGTGTTTTCTCGCTGTTTCTCTCTTTGTATTCCGCATTGGTTTGATTATTGATTAGTTTGTACCGCGCACAACAAGTGGTATCAGAGCTTTTGGTTCGACCTAGAGGGAGATGGCGGGTGATGCAGATGCAACCAAGGATGTTGTGGGATCAAGTTCGTCAAGAACAACGATTCACAACGCAAAATTTGAAGTTGAAAAATTTGATGGGACAAACAATTTCGGGATGTGGCAATGTGAGGTGTTGGATGTTCTTGTTTAACAAGAACAAGATGTTGCTTTGGAGGTAGAAAAACCTAAGGATATGTCCGAAGCAGATTGGAAGAAGTTGAATCGAGTTGCGTGTGGGACTATTCGGCTCTTTATTGAGAAGGCTCAGAAGTACGATTTGATGAGGGATACCATTGCTGCGGTGTTGTGGAAGAAACTCGAAGACAAATACATGAGGAAAAGTTTGGAGAATCGGCTGTATTTGAAGAAGAGACTTTTTCGCTTCACCTATACGGAAGGTATGTCTATGAATGCTCATGTTGAATCATTTAATAAATTATTGGCTGATTTGTTAAATTTAGATGAGCAAATTAAGGATGAAGATAAAGCCCTAATTCTGTTGAATTCATTACCTGAAAGTTATGATCATTTAGCAACTACTTTATTATATGGAAAAGATACTGTGAAATATGAAGATGTTGCAAATGCTTTGTTGAATAATGAAACTAGGAGAAGGGATAAGATGGTTGATAGAGAAACTTCTGAAGCGTTGATTGTAAGGGGCAGGACTGAGACCAGATCTGAGTCCAAATCTGGGAAAAAGGGAAACAAATCTCGTTCCAAATCGAGAGGAGTTTCGAAGGACAGGAAAATACCGGCCAAAGATGAATGTGCTTTCTGTCATGAAAGGGGGCATTGGAAAAAGGATTGTCCAAAGCTACGAAATAAGGGAAATTCGACTGCAAATGTGACTGTTGATAATGCAGATAGTGGCGAGGATTTTTCTTTTGCACTTGCTTCTAGTCCCTCACTTTATCAAGAAGTATGGTTTCTTGATACAGCAGCCTCCTATCATATGTCTTGGAAAAAGGAGTGGTTTACTTCTTTGGAGTATATGGATGGTGGTGTAGTTTTGATGGGAAATGATGCACCTTGTAAGAAGGTAGGAGTCGGGAAGATTGAATTGCTAATGCACGATGGTCTTATTAGGGAGCTTTCAGATGTATGGTATGTTCCAGATTTGAAGAAGAATTTAATTTCACTCGGTGCTTTGGAGGCCAGTGGATTGAAATTTGCTAGCGAAGGTGGCGTTCTGAAAGTAACTAGTGGATCACTTGTGGTGATGAAAGGGCAAAGAAAAAGGAATTTGTTTTTCTTGCAGGGAAAAACATATTTGGGTCAGGCTGCCAGTGTAACTGAAAGGCCTAAACAGGTTGTTCCCGACTCTACTAGGTTGTGGCATATGCGACTCGGGCATGCAGGAGAAAAGGCCTTGCAGGGGCTTGTGAAGCAAGGGTTGCTTAAGGATGCTAAAGGGTGCAAGTTGGAATTTTGTGAACATTGTGTTTTGGGTAAGCAAACTAGGGTGAAATTTGGTACAGCTGTACATCAGACAAAGGGTATCCTCGATTATGTGCACACGGATGTTTGGGGCCCTACTCAGACACCTTCTATGAGTGGTAGACACTGGTTTGTTACTTTTGTGGATGATTACTCCAGACGAGTTTGGGTATATACCATGAAGCACAAAGATGAAGTTTTGGCATTGTTCACAAGTTGGAAGAAGAAAGTTGAAAATCAGACTGGTAGGAAGATTAAGGTTCTGAGGTCAGATAATGGAGGGGAATACAAGAATGATCCATTTCTGAAGTTGTGTGAAGATGAAGGGATCCAAAGGCACTTCACAGTTAGGAAGACTCCACAGCAAAATGGGGTTGCAGAAAGGATGAACAGAACCTTACTTGAGAAGGTGAGATGTATGTTAGCACAGTCTGGATTGAAGAAGACATTTTTGGGCAGAAGCTGTTATATATGCAAGCCACATTGTCAACCGTTTACCATCAGCAGCACTTGAAGGCAAAACGCCTATTGAGGTATGGAGTGGTAAACCTGCATCTGATTATAGTTTTTTGCATATATTTGGTTGTCCTGCTTATTTTCATGTAACTGAAACTAAACTTGATGCGAGAGCCAAAAAGGCTATATTTGTTGGTTTTAGTACTGGTGTCAAAGGTTACAGGTTGTGGTGTCCAGAACAGAAGAAGTTAGTAATCAGCAGAGATGTGACTTTTGATGAGACCAGCATGATTAGCTCGGGACAGTCGACTGGTGGTATAGGACAGTCGACTGGTGAGCAGCAGAAGAGTGGGACAGTTCTTCAACAGGTGAGTAGAAGAAGCTCGGGACAGTCGACTGGTGTACAGGAGCAGTCGACTGGTGGTCCAGAACAGCACAATTGTGGGAGCTCGGGACAGTCGACTGTTGGCAATAACCAGTCGACTGGTAGGAGAGTTTTCCAACAGGTGGAGTTAGAAAATTTGTCAGTTGAAAATCCTGTTCCTGTCCAAGATGAAGATGATGTGGTTGATACTGAGAATGATGAAGAAGTTCCTATCCAGCAGGAAGAATCAATTGCAGTAAGAAGGCAAAGAAGAGATATCAAACGACCGTCTCGTTTTACAGATACAGTTGCATTTGCTCTTCCCATTGTGGATGATGAAGTTCCCTCCAACTTCAAAGAAGCCACTAGAAGTTCAGAAAATGCAGATTGGAAAGTTGCTATGGATGAAGAGATGAACTCTCTTCATAAGAATAAGACTTGGGATCTAGTGCAACTACCAATGGGAAAGAAAGCAATTGGTTGCAAGTGGGTGTATACGAAGAAAGAGGGTCCAAAAGGCAGTGTTCGGTTCAAGGCTAGACTAGTTGCAAAGGGGTATGCTCAAAAGGAAGGAATTGACTACAATGAAGTGTTCTCTCCGGTTGTGAAGCATCCTTCTATTCGGATTTTGTTAGCTTTGGTAGCACAGTTTGATCTTGAATTGACACAGATGGATGTGAAGACTGCGTTCTTACATGGGGATCTAGATGAAGAAATTTATATGTCGCAGCCAGATGGGTTCAAAATTGCTGGGAAGGAAAATTGTGTTTGCAGGTTGAAGAAGTCTCTCTATGGGTTGAAGCAATCTCCAAGGCAGTGGTATTTGAGGTTTGATCAGTTTATGAAGGTGCAGAGATATTCCAGAAGTGAGTTTGATCATTGTGTTTACTTCAGGAAGTTGCAGGATGGCTCTTTCATATATCTGTTATTATATGTGGATGACATGTTGATTGCCTCTAAGAATGCTAAGGAGATTCAAAATTTGAAGAATCAGTTGAGTTCTGAATTCGAGATGAAGGATCTTGGTGAAGCCAAGAAGATACTTGGGATGGAGATAGCTAGAGACAGGGCAAAGGGCACAGTGAGTTTGACACAGAAGCAATATCTTTTGAAGGTGCTGAAACGGTTTGGTATAGATGAGAAAACTAAGCCAGTCAGTACACCCTTAGCCACTCATTTCAGGATTAGTGCTTCTCAGTCTCCAAGTTCAGATGAGGAGAGACAGTATATGGCAAATGTACCTTACACTAGTGTGGTTGGCAGTTTGATGTATGCCATGGTTTGTACTCGACCAGACATCTCTCAGGCAGTGAGTATGGTTAGTCGAATATGCATGATCCAGGCAAAGAGCATTGGCAAGCAGCTAAATGGATTTTGAGGTACATAAGTGGCACCACGATGTGGGTTTGAAATTTGAAAGGGATGACAATATTAGCAGGTTATTGGTTGGATATGTTGATTCAGACTATGCAGGTGATTTAGATAAGAGGCGGTCTACTACAGGCTATTTGTTTACTATGGCTAGAGCACCTATAAGTTGGAGGTCAAATTTGCAGTCCACTGTAGCGTTGTCTACTACTGAGGCTGAATACATGGCAGTTGCTGAGGCCATGAAGGAAGCCATTTGGATACATGGACTTTTGAAGAGCTTGGGGATTCATCGGGAGAAGGTGGAGGTACACTGTGACAGTCAGAGTGCTATTCATTTAGCGAAGAACCAAGTTCATCATTCGAGGACCAAACATATTGATGTCCGTTATCATTTTGTGCGTGAATTGATAAAGGATGGTGATATTCATTTGGTGAAGATTGGAACAGCTGATAATCCTGCTGATATGTTGACCAAAGTTGTTGGGGCAGCCAAGTTCAAGCATTGCATGAACCTGGCTAATATTTTGCATGTTTGATGACTTGGAATGGGCGGTTGGAATGGTGCTTCGCTATTTGTTCGCCTAGTATGTGATATCATACTAAGGTGGAGTTTGGATTTGCTGTTACATTTGATGATGAGCATTTGGAGTATTTGTGGAGATTGCTTGGGCTATTTGGAAGATTTCACCAAGGTGGAGATTGTTGGATACTTGACTTGGAAGATCTCGCCAAGGTGGAGATTGTAGGATAATGGCTCGATTCTGGTTCAGATTGTTTTGGAGTATCTGCAGCAAATGAAAGTTACAGTATCAGTCGACTGATAGAAGGATCAGGCGACTGTCCAGAGGAGTTTTCGAAGGCTAAAGATACAGCAGCAAGCAGTCGACTGGCCAGTCGACTGTCTTGAACAAGACCAGTCGACTGGGTAGATGACCAGTCGACTGTCGACGGGATTTTGAACTAGATCAGGCCCAATTCGAAAAGGCCCAATAGTTTCCCTATAAATACACCCGTTAGGGTTTTGTAAATTGTAACACCTTATTCGGATTTTGCAGCCGTCATCTCTTGTAAAGGCTTTGTTTGCCCATTGGAGAATATAGTAAAGAAACCCCAACCGCCCCTTGTGGATGTAGGCATCGTTTTGCCGAACCACGTAAATCTTGTGTTCTTGTGTTGCTTGCTTTTCTGTGTTTTCTCGCTGTTTCTCTCTTTGTATTCCGCATTGGTTTGATTATTGATTAGTTTGTACCGCGCACAACAAGACCCTCACGGACCGGGTCTGTAACACCCCTGGCATTCGCCACGTCAGTGAGTGTGATGTCACCCACAAGAGCAGCATTACTTGTTGTTCTCTTTTCACGTGGGGCCCCCCACTTGATTCATTTTTCAAGTATTTACCAATATGACATCTGATGCTTTTTAACAGCCAATTCTTAATATATATATATATATATATATATATATATATATATATATATTAACAGCCAATTCTGCTAGCTGCACAGTACCCCAATTCTGCAGGTTGTTCATTTCAGGCCCCAACCTCGCTCCCTCTCAGGCATACTTACCCGTACATCTGCTAGCTCCATCTTAGGCATACATCTCACCCACTCTTACCCACACTCGATGTCGAAAGTCGGCTCTGATATCATCTGTAATGCCCCTGGCATTCGCCACGTCAACGAGTGTGACGTCACCCACAAAAACAGCATTACTTGTTGTTCTCTTTTTACGTGCCCCCCTACTTGATTCATTTTTCAAGTATTTACCAATATTCCATCTGATGCTTTTTAACAGCCAATTCTCAACACATATATATATACTATATATACTATTATACTTTTTGAAAATCACGGGGTGTTACAGGGTCGGACCCATTTTTTCTGTGGACCTGAATGGGCTGAAGCCCGTTTGACCTAATGATCGCAGGAGAGCTAAATATGAGGAGATCTGATGGCCCAGATGGAGCCACATCATCCACCCCATATCAGGAGCCCCCCACTCCTGGAGGGCAGCATAAGCTAGCCGTGGAGGAGTAGTCTATCCTTGTAGGAAAAGTGGAGCGGTGTGTCTGGAGAGTATGATTTATAGTTTCTTGGAGTGGTAAGTGGGGTAGGACGAAGGAGATCCTCCAGGGAGAAAGGCGTTGAGGGCCGAGGACCGATGTTTGGGAACCGAACGTCGATTTCCAAGCCATAGCCGGAGCCAGGAACTTGGCTCGGAGTTTATGACCGGAGCTTCGAGGGTCGAGCATCGGTGGGCGAGCCTTCATGCTCGAATGCCGAGGTTCACTCCGCCTCCATGGTCGGATGTGGAGCCTTACGCCTGCTTGCTGCGGAAGCTAGGAGGTGGCTTGAGGTCACCGCCGAGCGTTGAGCCCCCCAGATTGCTGAAAAAGCTCATGGTCACTTCCGAGCGTCGAGCCCCCAAGCTTGCTGTAAAAGCAAAGGGGTGACTCGAGGTCACTACCGAGCGTCGAGCCCACCTGCTTGCTGTAAAAACTAGGGGGTGGCTCGAGGTCACTTCCGAGCGTCGAGCTCCCCAGCTTGCTGTGAAAGCTAGGGGGTGGCTCGATGTCACTTTTGAGCGTCGAGCCCCCCAGCTTTTTGTGAAAGCTAGGGTGTGGCTCGAAGTCACTTTCGAGCGTCGAGCCCCCGAGCTTGCTGTGAAAGCTAGGGGTGGCTCGAGGTCACTTCCGAGTGTCGAGCCCCCCAGCTAGTTGTGAAAGCTAGGAGGTGGCTCGAGGTCACCGCCGAGGGTCGAGCCCACCTGCTTGCTGTAAAAGCTAGGGGGTGGCTCGAGGTCACTACCGAGCGTCGAGCCCACCAGCTTGCTATGAAAGTTACGGGGTGGCTCGAGGTCACTGCCGAGTGTCGAGCCCACCAGCTTGCTGTGAAAGCTAGAGGGTGGCTCGAGGTCACTTCCGAGCATCGAGCCCCCTAGCTTGCTATGAAAGCTAGGGGTTGGCTCGAGGTCACTTCCGAGCGTCGAGCCTCCCAGGTTTCCGTAAAAGCTAGGGGGTGGCTCGAGGTCACTTCCGAGCTCGAGCCCCCAAGCTTGCTGTAAAATCAAGGGGGGGCTCGAGGTCACTTCCGAGCATCGAGCCCCCCAGCTTGCTGTGAAAGCTAGGGTGTGACTCGAGGTCACTTCCGAGCGTCAAGCCCCCTAGCTTGCTGTGAAAGCTAGGGGTGGCTCGAGGTCACTTCCGAGCATCGCCCACAAGCTTGCTATAAAAGCCAGGGGGTAGCTCGATGTCACTTCCAAGCATCGAGCCCCCCAGGTTACTGTGAAAGCTAGGGTGTGGCTCGAAGTCATTTCCGAGCATCGAGCCCCCAAGCTTGCTATGAAAGCAAGGGGGTGGCTCGAGGTCATTTCCGAGCATCAAGCGCCCAAGCTTGATGTGAAAACTAGGGGGTGGCTCGAGGTCACTTCCGAGCGTGGAGCCCCCCAGCTTGCTGTAAAAGCTAAGGGGTGGCCCGATGTCACTTCCGAGGGCCGAGCCCCCCAGCTTACTGTGAAAGGTACGGTGTGGCTCGAGGTCACTTCCGAGCGTCGAGCCCCCCAGCTTACTGTGAAAGCTACAGTGTGGCTCGAGGTCACTTCCGAGCGTCGAGTCCCCCAACTTGCTGTGAAAGCTAGGGGGTGGCTTGAGGTCATTTCCGAGCGTCAAGCCCCCAAGCTTGTTGTGAACAAAAGGCCAACTAGCATCTGTATAGACCTCTACTTCTCGATTCTGCGTCTTTTTGAACAAAAGGCCAAATTGGATGATTATGCATTATGCGTTACCTGTGACAAGGGGAGATGTACAATCGATGCTAATATCCCGCCAGAGTGCTCAACTCCAAGCACACCTGGAAGTACTTGAGCTTAAGCAGGATGCCCTTCTTCTTGCAAAGCATTATGAAGCTGGTTAACTACTTCTACGAGTCCGTCCAGTACTGCATGACCCATTCCTGCCTAGTTCAAGACCTCTTTGATGAATGGGTGGAGGGTGCCTAGTTCATGACCTCTTTGATGAATGGGTGGAGGGGGAGACGCAAGTCCGAGGTGAAAGCATCCGGAGGAAACATGCAAAACCATTTCGAAAGTTTATCAGTTGGCCGAACCGCAGGGGTTCAGAAGCAAAAAAACGAACTTCTTTGGAATGAAGAATAGCTCTGAACGTGTTCGAGACCACTCTCAGCCATAGTGTTATCCATCTCGTCCGCATCTATCTTCGGTTTGTTTGAAGAAGACGGCTGCACGCCATATCGCACCTTATCCAGTAAAGCCTCGGGGTACATCCGAATGGGCTTTCCATCCATACGTGGGCGAAATACCCCCCCCCCCAACGTGCTAATACTCCCTCGTTGCGTGTTCCTTATCTGGAGACAGGTTTTGTTTCTTCCTCTCGGAGAGCGGCGACCACGATGAGGAGGGACATCAACGATATCGTCAAGCGGCAAGACCCCTTCTATTCGCACCGAAGGCCATCCTCCTCCCTCTCCACACTCCTCTCTCAGAACCTCCTCGACGAGGCTCTCCTCCCATTCGATCTCCCTCTTTACCGACGACCCCTGGCTCTCCACCTCTCTCTCTGCCTCCTTACCCACACGGTCCCCAATCGGCTCTTTGTTAGGTTTCAAAGCAATCACAGGTTAAATACACAGTGGAAAAGTCACAAAATATCGAAACCTAGCTATGGATCCATGCGAAGACCATAAATTGTGTTTAGGAGTTATACCTGAAAGATGGATTTACTGTCTCCATAGTATGCCGATCACAAAACTACAATATTGTGGTGCCTCTACGACATCCACACGATCGGAACGAAAAACGGTTCTCCCTCATATCGTAGTGCCAGCTGCGGGAAGGGGATGTTTCTCACAATCTCTCTCTCTCTCTCTCTCACTTTCTGTGATGACTAGAGTTTTTTCACATGTCTTTTTTACAGATACATATCATATATATATAGGTGCAGAAAATCAACCCTAAGAAACTAATGAGGGTATTGGGCTAATAATCTGATCTGGGTCAAATTCGTGTGTGGGACTTTTAACTTTAATCGGCCCATTTAGTCAGTTAAATGTCCAACCAATGTCAGGAGTCCAAGCCTTACTTGGATCCCCAATTAAATTCATCTTATAAATTTAAATCCTAATTTCGATCTATTCTAAGTGTGTGATCCTGTAGGTTCCCATTATATTGACATTAATACTAAAATTATATTCTAGTATTACAAATAATGAGCGGTATCTATCACTGCAATTCAAGTAACGGGAATGTTAGTGATTTGACATAACCTTTCCGTGACCAATGTTACCACGTAGTCTATTCTCTTTGTCCATATATCTTAATTGACCACAAGGCACAGATCGTGTCACCCTTGTATAGTTCAATCTTAAAAATTTCTTGGTCCGAGTATACTTACTAAAATAAATGAGCACAATATCTCATATTGACTCATTTGAGCACGACCATACAGTTTGCAGCCTCACTTAATCAAGGGGCATGTAGATATTGTTCATGTTATGTAAGAGGGACAAACCATATCTAAGTCACTCACATCCCTCCACATGATTTGTAGTATATCCAATAATTGACTTTATAATCACCTTACAACCAAAGTTTGACGACATTAAAACATATAACTTCTCATGTAGGGAACCATGGTGACTTCAAGTCAAAGGACTACGTATACCTTGATCACTGTGAGAGTCGCTTATGACACTCATGTAACGATCCATACAGCGTTCACATGGTGGGTTAGTCCAATACATTATTACTCCAATATGTACCCATGTGAAGACTTGATATCTCATATCCATGACCCGTGAAAATAGTCATCAGTCTACGCACACACTAGTCTCTATGTATTATCATTGTCCTAATTCACATTAATACTTTATTAGGGAAAATTAAGAACAATATTCTGATTTCAGCCAATAGGATCTCACAATCAAGTCATCCACTTGATATCCCATGACATTAAACTTATTATTCTAAGAACTTTATTATTTTCCTTTAATTCACAATAAATAACATAATAAATGAAATGCCTAAATATAAAATAAATATCATGATATAATATAAACTAGTAATGTCAGTACACAAAAATGGCCTCTAGGGCATACCCCAACACTCTTCAACCACGGTCTCCCCTGCCGAGTGAGCTTGGTTCGCCCCCTCAGGGCTCGAACAAGCCTCAAGCTCCATGTCCTCCTCCGGAGAAGGAACATAGGCAGTCCTCGGTTTTTTATGCTCACCCACCTACGAGGACGACCAAGAGGATGATCCCGAAGACGAATCCGAAGAAAAATGAACAGACTGACCACCAAACATGTCAGCTCAAAGCAATGGGTTCTAGAAAGAGAAATTATTTGAAGAAATAGACAATGGTCCTAGAAAAGAAGGGGAAGGATAAATTATAGAAGAGGACCATGACTTCTCGAATGGCGGAAGTCATGTGATGATTCCTCGTTAACTACATAACTGATGCAACGACGCCCCAGTGACTGCGAAGTCACGTGATAATCAAAGCTAACCAGCGGCCATCCAACCTATTCGCCTGGTGCTACGCCCCTCGACTTGGTGTTCGACTCTGAGATCTCACTAAGAAAAATCCCACAACGAGAACTTGCCTCGTGCTATGCCCCTCGGCGTGATTTCTGACTCCGAGATCTTGCTGGGAAAAATCTCACAATGAGAACTTGCCTCGTGCTACGCCCCTCAGTGTGGCTTCCGACTCCAAAATCTCGCTAGGAAAAATCTCACAACGAGAATGCGCCTCATGCTATGCCCCTCGGCGTTGTTTCCGTCTCCGAGATTTAGCTGAGAAAATATCTCACAACGAGAACTTGCCTCGTGCTATGCCCCTTGGCGTGGTTTCCATCTCCGAGATCTCGTTGAGAAAAGTCTAACAACGAGAACTTGTCTCGTGCTGCTTCCCTCAGCGTGGTTTCCGACTCCGAGATCTCGCTGAGAAAAATACTACAATGAGAACTCGCGCTCATGCCTTGAACCTCAGTGATGTTCGACGACCACAAGCGTTAGACAAGATCGAGCCTCGGCTAAACTTCGAGCCTTCCATAGTCTCCGGCATCAGCATTGTCCTCTAACCCCAAGCATGAAGACAAGAGCCTCGGTAGGGGTCCTCCGACCCCAAACTTTTCAATAAGCCTGTCGTCCTTCGATGCGCGTGGATTTTTTCACCTATGCGATCCCCTCTTCAATAACCTACTCCTCGAAGAAGGTCGAAAGGCCACCTCCGAGAGTGGGGGGCATATGATGAGGGTGGAAATCGCAGTGAATTTACAACGTACGATTCGCATACGAATCTCGGGACTCCTAAGCCCTGAACGATGGGCCTAGTGGTGGTTCATGGGCTATCCCCAGGCCCATCAGGGGGTTCAGCCCCATTGACCAATAAATACAATCCTACATCAACAGTTATAATGTAATCATATTTTTTTACCACCTAATCAGCTCTTTAACCGCTGATTACTTACTTGAGCGTCGGAGGGTCTATCGCTGGGAGTCCTCCCGGTATTTCAAACTTTTTTGCTGGTCTTCGACTGTCGTTGTACTCATACACCCCATTCATATTAGCCTTACATCAGAGATAGATATACGTCTGAGTTCAAAGTTTTCTCTTCAGTAAAAGAACTTACTGTCTATTGGTCACACACCCCCGAAACAGCAGCATCACTTTGTATATATTTTGCTAACCTTTGTTTGAATTTTTTTCCAAACTGTCCCACTTTTTGAAAGTTTTTTCCAAGCTGTCCTACTTTTTTTTAAAATTCTCAAACTGCCTCACTCGCTTTCTGAAAAAGCGAGTGTGGTTAAAACCTCATCGCTTTTTCAGAAAGCGAGTGTGAGACTTTTAATTTTCTAAATCTTAGACTCGTTTTTTGAAAAAGCAACCTGTTTTTAGCCAAACTCATTTTTCATTATAGTGATAAATACTTTCGAAAGTGGTTCAGTTTGGTAAATACTTTCAGAACGTGGGTCAGCTTGGTAAATAATTTCAGAAAGTGGATCATTTTTGTAACAAGTTCTTTCTATATCACATTGTCACTTCATCTTCTTTAGGCTACTATATATGAAATCGTTTGTCAGGGCTTTCTATATCACATTGTCACTTCATCTTCTTTGGTCATGATTTTATAAAGTTAGCAACTGTTTAGCAGTAGTCGAGTATATACATAACTTGACATTATTTCAGTATATACATAATTTGTGTGTTTTAAGTTGTCGAGAATGAGCCCATAGATACTCCCAATCAATCTCAGCTTTTGGCCTATCAATCATATGCGCTGGGTTCTGCGCCAAAAGTCTCACACTCGCTTTCCGAAAAAGCGAGTGTGGTTAAAACCTCGTCGCTTGTTCATCAGCACACCTGTCAACCAAAATAGTTCACCATTAGGTCACGATCTAAGAAATCAGATCCAATGGTTAACAGATATGAACCTTGACAACAATTTTGACATTTATCCACCCAAATACTGAATTGGCATATGTTGATTCTCCTACCAATAAATCAATGGACAATTCATAAACAGAATGTACAATTCATAAACAACAATATAAACAAAGGAAAGAAAAGTGATCAAGAGAGAAAATTTCTTCTTTGTTGGGAAAAAATAAACTCGGGCTTTCAAAACAAGTGCAAGAAATACGAAACAATATATTATGAGCAAACCTTAGTCTGCTGACAATATTCAGAACTAGAGAACCATGTCTCATCAATTACCACATCAGGCTTTTGTGGTCTACCATCGCTTGATTAAAAAACAAGGCGCTTTTTCAAAAAGTGAGTCTAAGTTTTCGAAAATTAAAAGTCTCACACTTGCTTTCCGGAAAAGCGATGTGGTTTTAACCATACTCGCTTTTTCAAAAAGCGAGTGAGGCAGTTTGGGAATTTTAAAAAAAAGTAGGTCTGTTTGTTGACTATATTCAACAAACCTGTGTATTTCACTATTTCGACCAAATCTGCGTGCTATATAGTTCACCGTTTTGACATATTTTCAGAAAATCTAAATTTCGTAGTACCAAATTTTGTTGACTATATTCAACCATTCTCAGTTGATTTTGAGAAAATTTTCACTATTTTTTCAAGATTTGTGTGCTATTCACCCTTTTGTTTGCCGATTTTTAGAATCTCTATATTTCACTAATTTGATAAGACTTTTGTTGGCTATAGTCTAGCTTTTCGACCTATTTTGGAATACCGTAAATTTCACTATTGCTACTATATTTCATAGACTAGTTCACCATTTTCATTGATTGTGAGACATTCTGAATTTCACTATTTTTCCAAGATTTTGTGGGCTATAATTTCGCTAATTCATCATTTTTGACATATTTTAAAAAAAAAATGAATTTCCTTGTTTTTATAAGATTTTGAGCTCCACGGTTTTCGTCAATTTTCAGAAATGCTAAATTTCACAAATTTGGCAAGATTTTGTGAAATGTATTCCACCATTTTTAGCAGATTCTAAGAATTTCACTACATTCCACTATTTTTGCCAGATTTTAGGGGCCATAGTTTTAAATTAGGCATAGTTTAAAAAAAACAAAAAAACAAAACAACAAAACAAAAAAAATAAAAAGTCAAAAGTCAAAAGTCAAAAATAGATTCTAGGGGCCCATAAAACGGTGGAATAAATTATTTTCTATTTTTGCCAGATTTTAGGGGCCATAGTTTTAAAAAAAACAAAACAAAAGGCAGAAAACAAAAAAGTCGAAAAAGTCGAAAAAGTCAAAAGTCAAAAATATTTTTAAAAAATCAGAAATCAGAAATTCAAAAAAAAATCAAAAAATCAAAAAATCAAAAAACAATAAATTTGGCAAAACAAAGTAAAAGGTTTTACACAAACTTGGCTTTAAAAATATTGATTTCAAAAGAAACAAAGAAAAATCAGTGAATTATGAACTACAAGTAATATAGAATTTCAGTGTACCTTATCAGAAAATAAAAAATAAAAACATAGCACAAAAGATAAAGTGACAAACAGGTAAAAGACTTTTGAGAATCAAGCATCATTTAACAATTCACTAATTAGAAATTACTATAGGTTCATAAAAACAAGATACCATAAATTCCGGAAACAAATTAGATAAAATCATCATGTGACTTCTTTTTAGATAATAATTATAAATCTTTCTCTTCTCCTGCATGCCTCAGTAATTTTAACATGCAGGGAGGACTCGTCCAGTTTGATACTTCATCAACTACATCCATAGCGAGGTCACTTTCAACAACCAAAACTCCAACAACTAAACCAATGTCTCCCCCCCCCCCCCCCTCCACAGAATAACAGATAACAAATTAATAATGCAAAACAATGTAAGTATGACTATTTTTTAACAAATTAATAAGAAACATGTAAGTGCACAAAAATGATAAATTAGAAATGCTGCAAAGATGTAAATAAAAGTATAACAAAGCAAGTGTAACATTCATGTTGCTCATCATCTGTGTGTTATCTTCCATAATTGCTCTTGCACGGATCTACCAACTTACTATGACAAATTTGATTGCATGTTGTCTAGTATTTCTACCAACTGGTTAGGGGGGCTGTTAACTGTAAGCATATATCAGAGGCAATTTAGTTCATACAATGCTGTTAAATTTTCTTTCGGCTTTTGCAGATGTGTTATTTGGTTCCTGTTTTGCTTCTTCCAGGCCTAAAATAGAAGAATATGGATTGTGGGACTGCATCCAAGTTATTGCTCAAGCATATGATTACGGAATAGGTTCTTTAATTTTCACATCAATATCACTACTAACTTGGCTGCCTGTAATATCTGCAATTCAAACTCGAATTCTATATAACCAGGCCTTTAGCAGGCAATTGCAAATTCAGCCATTTCATCCTGGCAAAAGTAGGAAAAGATACAATTATGAAGACATGATATTCCTTGTCAACTAATTCCCAGTCCTGCGACTCCATTAAAGAATGTGTACTCTTAGTTCTATAATATGTAATCCTACATTGTAAATCCTTCAAAAGATTTGATCTATGCTAATGCATTTGTCTGTGATTATTCTATTGAATGGAAATTCCGACGTCATTATCTGAAAGATTTATTGTAGTTATAATGAATCTTTGAGATAATGATGTAGGAATCCAACTCATATTTGAGACGGTTCTCATATCAATTAATAATATATGTCATCATGTCAAAATAATAGTGGATGCGGAATATGAGTTAGATTGCCAGCTCTAATATCAATTAATAATATACGTATATGCTTCAAGTGTCTTTTCCATGCCCAGAAGTGCATAAAAATAATGCACACCCAGTAACCAGAAAGCTCTGTAAAAAGAAAAATGCTCCCTCATCTCGAAATCGCAAAACACACAAAAAGAGGCCAAAACAGTGATGTGCCGAATTGATCAAAGTTGGCCAAAAAAAAGGGCAACACAGCTGACAAATATCGGATAAAATATAGAAATTCGTAATTTCTTGAAATCAACAGAAAAGTGGACTGAAACCGTGACATTTAGAATTTATCGAAAGCGACAAAAACCGTGGGACTACATCCCACCAAAATGGCTAAAACAGTGAAATTCGTAATTTACCGAAATCAGCTAAAAATGACGGGTTACAACACACAAGTATTAGGTAAAATAGAGAAATTTGAAATTTCTCAAAGCTGACAAAAAAAAGTGGATTATGGCCAAAAAAGATGGTTAAAACCATGAAATTCAAGTTTTTGAAATCAACAAAAAATCGAGGATTGAAAACAGTGTAATTTAGAAGTTCATGAAAACAACTAAACACTGTGGATTTATAGTCCACAAAATTTGGCCAAACCAGTGAAATTCAAAATTTTTAAAAAATCATACAAAAACGGTGGACTTACCATAAAATTTTGTTTAAGCTCACAAAATCAGGCAAAACAGTAAATTTCACGAAAACGACCCAAAATTGTTGACTAGCCAAAAATTCTTGACAAAACAGTGAAATTCAGAATCTTGACAAAACTGTGAACTAGGGTTGTGGGGTTGGGTTGGGAGGTTTTTAACAATTTTCAAACCTGACCACATTTTTCTCAAACCCAAAACCCACCCAAACCCATTGGGTTTTATTTATTTTATACCCAAACCTGGACCCATGGGTTTAGGGTTTGTTCGAGTAGGTTTCCAGTTCTACGGGTCGGCCCATTTCTTTAATTTGATGATTATTTTATTTACTCCTTTCTAGCCATTTAAAATTAAAAATTGACATATTGAAAACAATATGGTTAGAAGATTGAGAATTTGTAGCATTCTACCAAGTTAAATGAGTGATTTGTAACATTCTACCAAGTTAAATGAGTGATTCAAAATTCGTAGCTAATGTAAACATCTCTACTATTTTAAAGAAAGAGTTTGTCACCAAACAAATTCCATTTGTAAACAAACAAACACGTGCAATGCACATGCATAACTAATATACGAAGGTCTTAGTTTCGATGCCAAACAACGTCAAATTTTTTTATAAAAAAATATATTTATAAAGACGTGCATCGCACGTGTAAATTTTTTTATAAAAAAATATATTTATAAAGACGTGCATCGCACGGGTAAATTACTAGTATTATAAGTTACTAAGTTATGTCGGGATAGTTGAGAGCTATAACTTGCATATATAGATAACATATACACAATATTACATTGTGTATGAGACGGTTCGGTTCATGTTTGAGAGGGTGGGTATCCTACAAAACCCACACCCGACCAGGATTTCTAATGGACATTTCCAACCCACCAATTCGGGTTTGGGCAGGTTTTCATACCAAAAAAAACCCATCCCTTTGGGTTGGGTCGGTTTGGTTTCGGGTCAAACCCGACCCGGTGCATATAAGCAAAAAAAAACTAGGCCAAAACAGTAAAATAAAAAATTTCTACAAATCAGCCGAAAACTTGGGATGATAGCCCACAAAATCTTGCCAAAATAGTGAAATTAGAAATGTCTCAAATTCTGACAAAAAAGGTGAACTATAAAGTTCATAAAATCTAAAAATAACAGTGAAATCCAAAAAATTTTGAAAATGCCTGCAAAAGATCTTGCCAAAATAATAAAATTTCTAATTTCACCAAAATGGCCGATAACCGTGCCAACAAACCAGAAAGTAAAATCTAGATTTTACAAAATCGGACGGAAAGGGTGGAGCAAAATAAGATGTTGCCATTATAGTGAAATCTAGCACTCATAGTGAAATCCTAAATTTCACAAAATTGGTTGAAAAAACTATGGATTAGCACATAAGATGTTGCCAAAATAGTGAAATCCCAATTTTCTTTAAAAAAATAAGTCCATAAATTCTTAAACTCGGCTGAAAACATTGAATTATGTCCACAAAGTCTAGCGAACAGTGAAATTCTGAATTTATACCCAACAAAAAAATTTCTAAAAACAACGGAATCCCGAAATTAACGAAGACAGTTGAAAACTGTAGACTGCATACAAAATCTTGTAAAAACAGTAAAATTTAAATTGTGACCTAAAAGCCACAAAATCATGCTAAAAGATTGAAATCCATAATTACTTAAAAGCAATAGAATATTGTAGCATATCACCCTCAAACTTTGGTCAATAGAGTCAAATTTAAAATTTAACGAAAATGGCTGAAAACTATGGGTGCCCATAAAATCTGCCCAAAATAGTTTAATTTAGGACTGCTCTAATTAGGCCGAAAACTCTAGACGATATTCCATTAGATTCGACCAAAAAAGTGAAATCATGAATTTCTCAAGATTGGATGAAAACGGTGGATTAGAGATCACAATCTGATAATAACAGAAAAATCCAGAATTCCACAAAAAACGATCCCAAAATGTGGACAAAAACAGAAAAAATCTTGTCAAAAGTTTAGAATATAATGATTATGGCCGAAAACCCTGGACTACACAAAATCGTGCGAAAGAGTAAAATTTGGTATTTGACCGAAACGGCAAAAAACTAGGACCGTATCCCACAAAATCTTCCAAAAAATTGAAATCCAAAATTTCTCAAAATTGGTCGAAAACTGTGGACCACATAGCCAAAAAACTGACTAAAATAGTGAAATTCAATATTTCACGACAACGGATTAAAACTGACTACTATAACCCACAAAATTCAGAATTTTGTCAAAATCGGACGAAAACTGCGGATGATGATAGTCCGCAAAATCATGCAAAAATAGTGGAATAAGGAATTCCTCATAATCAACCAAAACGGTGAACGAAGCCACAAAACCATGCAGTAATAGTGCATCTACAATTTCATGAAAATGACCAAAAACAAGCATACAAAATTTCACAAAACAAACTAAAACTGTGGACTATATATAGCACACAAATCAAACTGGGGACTAGCAAACAAAATCTTGCCTAAAGAGAGAAATTCAAAATTTCGATAAAATTGATAAAAAAAATAATTTGGATGACAGCCTAGGAAATTAAATCTTGCTAAAACAGTGAAATCAATAATTTCCCTAAGTCTGACAAAATCTTGCCAAAACGGTAAAATATAGCCCTGAAAAACTAGAAATAAATGTAAAATCTAGAATTTCACGAAAAATTGTGGAGTAAAGCACACAAAACTTTACCCAGACAGTGAATTTAAGAATTTTACGAAAACGACAAAAAATGCGAACTACACCCAATCAAAATGCAAATTATAACACAAACACTTAGCAAATCCGTGAAATTTAATATTTCATGAAACGACAGAAGATTATGGACCCAAATTTTCATATAATCGAACAAAAAACTATAGACTAGCTCAAAAAATTTAGCTGACATGTCAAATTCAAAATTTTACAAAATGAGCTAAAAGTTATGTGACCGACAAAATTTAGTCAAAAATAGTCCAATTCAGATTTTCACGAAAATAATCAAAAACTGTAATATTCGAAATGTCGCAAAATCAAACCAAAATAGAGGAAAAAACCAATCGAAGCATGGAATTTTATTGCTAAAAAACTTCTTGCAAAAACTATGAAATTCATAATTTAACGATAACAGCCAAAAATTGTGCATTATATAGCACACAAAATTTTGGCAAAACAATGAAATTTAGAATTTCAAGAAAACGGCAAAAAATTGTGGCCTATATAACTCACAAAATATTGCAAAAAGAGTGTCATGCCCCGCTTCCCAAAATATTGTATTTGGAGATCTCTTGTACTTTCAATTTTTACATTGTTGTTGTATTGTGGATGTAACTGTTGATGATTTATATATGAGACCGATGGTACTTCTCATGCCATCCTTTATTTCAACAAAAAAAAAAAACTTGCGAAAACATTGAAATGCTTAATTTCTCAAAATTTGAATAGCATTTGAGAAACCTAATAGAAAATACCAAAAACATGGGGCTGCAACAACTCATACACATTCTACTTTCATGGGGGATTAGACGCAAAAATAATATTTTTTTAATATTATTGAAACTAGTTGAAAGTCTCGACTTTTCATTAAGAAAATATAAGCATTTGAATCTATCTGAGAAATTCATAATAGAGAGAAGAAATATAAATAACAGTAACTACTGAAATTGAGTTATTTTCTTTAAAATTGAAGAAGCTTTTCCTTTGGTTTGGACTATAAAACATGCTTTTTAAGCTTCTGTTGCTATTTGGTTGCTTAGTTTCTGTTTTCTCCTTCATTGTCTCTGTTTTCCTTTTTTTTTTGGCTTTGTTTCGATGTTTATGAGGGTGTAGGAGAGCTGTAGTACTTTATCGCTGACACATACAATTAAATTTGTTATACTTTATCTTCTTCTTTTTTATCGTCAACGGTGGATTGAATGCCCCCCGCGTTTCATTAAAAACAATTTAACAAAACATACAACAAAAAATAAGGCTTATGAAGTTCAGGAAACCCAACATGCTGGGTCCTGGAACTATACACCCCAACCAACAAACAAACTATACAACAAAATTTAATCATACTAGTCGGTCGACCTCGCCACAAGTTTCTCGTGTCAATTTGTTATACTTTATCATTCATAACAAAAGAACAATTGGTTGTAGGGACAACTAAACATTCTTCACAATATTGATTTTGTGTCTTATTGCCATTATCAGTACAGTAGCAATGATTATTAAATAAAAGAAAGTGAGTAAGCATTGATTGGATTTCATGTACTTTAGGAAATTGTTAGTAAGTACACATACAGGGTTGTAATATATAGTTCACAGCATTGACTTGGTTGTTTGTAAAACTGCATTGACTAGGTAGTAACTCATCAAGAAGTTGATTATATTGTCCTAAGCTAGTTGATTCGGGCAAAATGTCACAAAGTCAACAAGCAGAACGTAGGCACTGTTTAAATATTATTTGAATTACACAACAAACTTATTTGAATTCTTTTTTCCTGAACTTATTAGTAAATACCATAAACCGACAATGACCACCAAATAATTTATGTCAATTTATTCCTAATATTCTCCAAGGCTTAGTACTTCTGAATAAACTAATACAACACAACTGATAAGCCAATGTCAACACTCATCTCATTTCCTCCTCTTTTCCTCTTCAACTTGTCACTGTAAACTATGCCCAAATATTCATCTTTGCATGTATATATGATATACAGGGAAAGTTTCGTCCCAGGTCCTTCATATGGCTGTGATTTTCCATAAGCCTCTTTGACTATCTTTTACACACCTCAAACTCCTAAGGTTCCAAATTATTTTGAAAAAACCTTTTCGTTAAACTAGGGTCTTTCAGGTTAATACATAGTATATCCTAAAAGTGGTGCAATACATCTTAACAAAAATAAATTTTGGGGATTTCCTAGTAACTCATCAAGAAGTTGATTATATTGTCCTAAGCTAGTTGATTCGGGCAAAATGTCACAAAGTCAACAAGCAGAACGTAGGCACTGTTTAAATATTATTTGATTTACACAACAAACTTATTTGAATTCTTATTTCCTGAACTTATTAGTAAAATACCATAAACCGACAATGCCCACCAAATAAGTTAATGTCAATTTATTCCTAATCTTCTCCAAGGCTTAGTACTTCTGAATAAACTAAAACAACACAACTGAGAAGCCAATGTCAACACTCATCTCATTTCCTCCTTTTTTCCTCTTCAACTTTGTCACTGTAAACTATGCCCAAATATTCATCTTTGCATGTATATATGATATACAGGGAAAGTTCCGTCCCAAGTCCATCTTATAAATATTGGCGTTAGTATCACCATTGCTTAGCTAAACTTTAAACTGTCAATGATGTCCATATATCTTGGATTTTCTTTTCTCCTCCTCCATTTATGTTCCTCTCTTCCAGCATCAAGAGCAAATGAAGTTCATATTGCAGCCTTCATTGACGAGAACTCACATATTGGTAGAGAAAGAGCAGTGGCCATTGAAGTGGCAGTGCAAGACTTCAATTCTTCCATCAATAACCTATCCCGCAATATCAGCGATTTAAGCAGCAAAGGTAACTACTAATTATTGTCCTTATTTCTAATTTTGTAAGTAAGAAATGAGAGAGAAATCGCAAAATGAATGATGTCCGTGAAGTGAACATTATACTTAACCATCCTAAATGTCCTCTATAAACATATAAATGGATACCACAAAACGTAGCGAAAATTATACTAGTAGAAACTTGAAGCCAATATTCTCAGTCAAAAAATAAGTACAATAAACGCACCTCTTCCAAAAAAGAGAAGAGAATGGAAACAACGACACAGAATGAGGGCACAGCTACTGCATTGATAATGACCTCCATCACTAAGATACTAGATTTTGTTGCTAGAAAAAGCAGGTAAAGGCTTAAATTTTTCCCAAAGCCTATGTTTGGCTGCCTGCTTTTCCTTTTTGGAATCCCTTTACCTGTGCACAACTCAAAATGAAAATTTTTGTTATGATGATAATATTCTTATTATTCAAAAAGAATTATATTATATAATATAATTCTTTTTTATTAAGAGTACGTGTGTAAACAAAATTTCCATTAAAATGTCTGCTACAAATTAATTATGGCCAAGAATAGTTACTGTTCAATTGATTGATATGTCACATATATATAAATAGCATCAAAAATTTATAATCTGTGCAGCGGAAAGCATCATCAATGACTGGGGAGCCAATGTAATCATCAGCACAGAGCCATGGCCAGAGGTGGTCCAAATTGCAAAAATTGCTAACAAAACAGGAATACCTGTGTTTGATTTGGCCACTTATCAACCTCCCTCTATTGTACCCAAACCCTACGTGTTCCAACTGTCCTACTTTGCTTCTGATTACATACGATGCCTCACTGATCTCATAAAACTATACAATTGGAGGGAGGTAGTAGTTCTCTACGAAGACGATGAATATGGTAGCATCTCTGCCAGTGTCCCTCCTCTAATAAATGATGCCCTTCGAGCTGTCAGATGTGAGATAAATACATTTGTAGCTTTCCCCCCTCACAACTCTCTCTCTAACCCAAATGACCTAGTACACCATGAGCTCACAAAGTTAACAAAACATATATCCAAAGTGTTCATAATTGTTCATTGGTCTTCTCCTTCATCAGCTATCAATTTATTCAAGCAAGCCAAAACATTAGGACTGATGGATAAAGGTCATGTATGGATTGCCGGTGATGATATAACCACTCTCCTGGACTCAACCTCGTTCACCCCCTCCTTCATTCAATCCTACATGCAAGGTGTTCTCGGAGTTAAAACCTACTTCAATGAGTCCACCAAGCCATACACCGACTTCAAAGCAAAATTCCAGCAAAGGTTCCAAGCAAAATATGGTGAAACAGGGGAGGCTAATATCGAACCTGGAATTCATGCAATGAGAGCTTATGATGTAGTTCATCTAATCACTATTCTCGGTGATCAAAATCTTCCAGAAGGAATTCGTTCAACCACATTTAAAGGCCTAAGCGGGGAAATTCAGTTCACAAAAGAGCAGAGTATACTGAATGGGAAGGGGTCTTCAGCTGCTACTTACCGAGTGATCAATGTTGTTGGAAAGAGCTACAGAGAGATGGGGTTTTGGTTGAAGGGGAGAGGATTCTATGGAGATGAAACAGAGTTGAGACAAGGAGGAGGAAGAAGGGTCGTGGATTGGTTAGGTCCAGTTTATTGGCCAGGAGGGGCAGTGAAAGTTCCAGGAGGGTGGGGTAAGTTGAGAATTGGAGTGCCTATAAGGTCTGACGAATTTGTGAACGTGGAATATGACAAAGATGGAAGAATGACGAATGTATCGGGATTCTGTATCGATGTTTTTAAGATGGCACGAAAGCAGCTGAAGTATGAACTCCCTTACGAGTTTATTCCCTTCAACGGGACCTACAACGACCTTGTTGCCAGTGTTCCTGAGGTAAGAGTAACATCGATCTTTCAAACAATCACTCACGAGAAAGAAACAAACAAATTAGAGATGTTTTGTATGCAAAAGTAAGCAACATATTTAATTGGATATGGTTGGTTGACATCTTTAAAACAACTACTCGCCAAAAAAAGAAGTGGATCTTTTGTATGTAAACCAACATATATTCATTTTAAATGTGCCTTTGTTTGTAGGGTAAGTTCTAATAAACCACTCTAACTTCTCATCCTTTGGCAACTAACCCTTGACTTTAGAAGTGACCAATTCACCCCTTCGAGGTTTGTTTTCTTGAAAACTAACAGTGTTATTTTTCTTCTGACCTTTTTGCCCATTAATAAAAAGTTCCTTATTCATATGGTTTAGGCCCCTGGCTTGATACTGAAATTCTGTTCAGCTCTTTTGAATTTTCCAACTTTGTTATAATCATATGAATAAGGGATCACTAGATGCACTTGCTTAGAGTGTATTACATCCAAATTTGATGACAAACTACACATTTTTGAATTTGATAGAGAGGAGAGGGAAGCAAGGGAAAAAGTACAAAAAAATTAATACAACCACAATATATGTTACATATGAAATTGAAGCCCTACCAAGCACTAATATAGATATATATATATACGCTGTTGTTAGGTTTTCGACGGAGCAATAGGGGATATAACAATTCTAGCCAAGCGTTCTGAGAATGCCAGCTTCACTGAGCCCTATCTACCCTCCGGATTGACAAGATTGGTTAGGCTGAAACCGGACCATGCTCCTTGGATGCTGTCCAAGCCATTCACAAATCAAGTGTGGTTCCTAATATTGGCCTCATTAATTTACAATTGTTTTTGCATCTGGTACCTTGAACACAGGAGAAACCCCGAATTTGATGGCCCATGGTGGATTCAAGTTGGAGCTGCCCTTTGGAATACCTTCTCTTCCATATTTTTCGCAAATAGTGAGAATCTATTATTATTGAAGGTTTTATTTAATATAAATAAATTATGCATGTATCCATTATTATATATCACTAGTTATAAAGCACGTGTGAGGCATGTGAGATATTTTTTTAATTTTTTTATTTAAATTGACATAGAAATAAAATGAGAATTAATTAGATGGTGTGGATAGTTCCTATAACTTGGGCGGGGTGGATGGTTCAAATAACTCCCGACTTAAAAAAATGTGGTTGAGATTTGTCTCGGTGGTGGTTGTCCACACTTAGCACAACCTCAACTCTCTAGTTATAATCGTAGAGATGTACTTCATAAGTGAAATACATTTTTTGTCTTTTGTAATATATATGTGACCTTGTTACCTAGCTATTTATATGGATTAGAACCAATGTCTACCTAGGACAAGGTCTAGCTCCATTAATAGTTCAACATATAAGTAGCCTAGCTCCCTAGCTACCTCGCTATTTAAATGGATTATAGTACCAATGTCTACCAAGGACAAGGCATAAATCACACACACCTTGATTAATAGACATTAAAATGATTCTCAGTTTAATAAGCAGGTTCGAGTCTGCGCAGGGGTTTGATTATATCTAGTAACATAAGGTTAGCTTCTGCTTCACTAGCCTAACTTGTTTTTGCTTTTAACAGGAAGCCCTCACAGCTACTACACCAAAGTCGTGATTGTGGTATGGTTCTTTGTGGTATGGATCTTAACCTCAAGTTTTATTGCAAGCCTTGGCTCCATTCTGAACTCCCAAAAGTGGGTGCCGGTTGTAAGAGACGACAGAGTCGGGTGTGATGCGCACTCATTTGTCGTAAATTACCTGCAAGATGTTCTTGGCTACAAACAAGAGCAGATTAAGGAAATCGCGGGAATAAATGATTATGCTCAGGCCTTTGAGAGTGGACTGATTGAATCTGCTTATCTAGAGACACCATATGCACAAGTATTTCTTAAACCATACGATGGTTATACTGTATATGGAGAGACCCACAACCTTGGTGGCTTTGGCTTCGTTGAGTAACTTACTTCTCCTATCCTTTCCTTTCTTTCTAATATATATAAAGTAGATTATTTCGTAGCTCCTACCTTCCCTATTCATGGAGAAAATAGTTTTAAATGAGCAATCAAAAATGCAAGTTTATGGAAACATAGCTTACTATACATAATATGCCTTATACAAAACTTCGAGACCATAATGCTGTATAAAATAAATAGTGCACAGTATAACAGAGAAGAATAAAATTGGCGAAGTGGTGGCCAGGATTTGAATCTTGTAGAAGGCATGAGATGTGCAATCTACTAATGATAGGTTCACTTATTCCCTTTCCAGCAGTAAAATCAATAGATTGATAATAGTAGTATAGGTTCATTTATCTAACATACAACACTATAATTATATCTATTAGCTGCAGTATTTTAAGCATTGACTGAGTCACTATACATTTGCCTTCAGGTATTTCCAAAAGAATCCCCTTTAGCTTCTGATTTCTCACGAGCAATACTTGAGTTGTCAGAGAACGGGGAGCTAAAGCAATTGGAAAACAAGTGGTTTTCCTTATCCTTTACAAGCTGCCCAAGCCTAGATACAAATAGATACACGGATAGGCTAGGGCTAGATAGCTTCTGGGCTCTATTCATCATGACAGGAGTAACAAATACAATCGTAGTATTACTCTTCAAGGCTCACTCGATTCTGGGTTATGTGCATCACACGTGGACCTTAAGTGTGCCTCTAAGGGAAAGATGCATGAGATTCTGGTTATCAAAATTAAGAAACCGGAAAGTGCATCAGCTTTCTCATGGGCGCCCTATATCTTTACAGAGAACAGTCCCTGAACCTCCTCCTCAAGTTGTTTTAGATCGTTATCATCGCATCCATGGTGATATTGAAGAATGAACTTTTCTAATTCAAAAGATGACAATGATGATCAGTTATAAATGTAGTAGGTTTAAACATTCCATGGATAAGTTTGGAAATGTATGTTATGGTAGATTACCACTTACAGAGGATGTCTAGTATTATTGGCTTGCAGGTATCATCTGTTAACCTGCAAGCGTCTAACCTTTACTGGTCTAATTTGAAACATATTAATTGATATGATTATGAAATTGCATGCATTCTTAAAATATTGTTTTGTTGCAAAATTAGATTAGAAATGCACACCCAACAGGACTGCAACAGAGCTTTCATATGTTAGTATGTTACTGATCTTACAAAGATTGCATTAAGAAAGCTAATGTGCACCAAAGTCAGTATCCACATGTATATATATTTAACCATCATACTAAACAAATTACTCATCAAAAATGCAATCAAAGCCACTACAGAAACAACATGTATTTGAAAGCACATGACAAGATTAAGTCCAGCAAATATTAATTTCCCCAAGAGGAAAATGCCTCAATGAAACAGAAGGACTAGTTGTTGCATAAGAACATTACCTTGGTCTAGCAGAAGGATCAACACAGGCTTGGCATGATCATCTGATAAAGCTCGTTGATTTCCCAGCGAATCAACACTAGTCATCTTTTATCCAGATTCTATGTCAAACACCTCCCACTCTTCCTCTGACATACACATGCACAAGTAGTATATACAATTCCCATTGACCCCAGTAGGTGCTGGAAACGAAGCATGATTCAGCACGTAAATAAACACCACCCAATCACCAAGGCTCTTCACTCTCACCCATTCATTTTTTCTCCACTTCGGACTTAAACAAAAGAACCGTCTTAGTCCTTGTAAGGAAATCATGGCCCAAGAAGAACTTGCAGAAACAGTAATGTAACATTATTAGCTTGCACCAATGTCGGAATCAAATGTTGTTTCCCTTAACAGAAAACAAAAGTTCCAATTGAGGCAACTGGGTCTTATCCATCTCAACCATTCGAACAGAAGGAACACCCCTAGAGTTGACAACAAGCAGATCACACGAGCTACAGAGATGGTAAAGTTCCCCCTCAGAAGTAGTGGCCAAAGTAGCAGCTAGACAAGAGCGTTGGTAACACAGCTCCATCCAAACAGGGCTCTCATTTTCATCACCACCTCTGTGTACCAATGTATTTCTCTGTCCAACAGCTGCGGCAAGGGAGGGAGGGAGGGAGGAGGGACAGGATTCAGGTGGATACCAAGTCCGGCATGTTCTTCCATTAACAGTAAGGATCTTCATCATGCCCCTCTCCTTGTTTGTTTAGTCCGATTTTCACTGCCCATTTATGCCCCTCTGTTTGATTCTCTATTCACAAAATTAAATTGCTTTCAAGCCATTCGATCATTCCTTTTATCTTGTAAGCAAATAGACTGAAAGAGTAGAAAATTGCAATGATTTTGTTGAAAGAGACGTGAATGGAAAGGCCAGTTAAAGCAAAATTAAATGAATGAACATAATACAGTAATATGCATAATACTATAGGCTGCCTCTATTGTAAGTAAAATAAGCAAATAATTGTAAGAACAAAATATTGCACCCGTATTGTTGGTGTATAATAAGAGAATGAAAATGCCGGTTAAAGCACTCTTAATTAATTCAGAAATGAGTTAAACGCATTCTGTTTAGAACATCAGCGTTATAAAAAATAGCGATGACAACTGATACAAACTTGAAACTAAAAGCTCCTAATATCGCAGGCTTGCTTGTAGAGAACAAAATATCACACAAACAATAAGAGAGGGTACAGATTCTAAATCGTAAACATTTCAGTTTTGCTTGTGTGATATACCTATACAGTACAGGCGAGGGACTGAGAGAGAATGAGCTCAAACTGGCACGAAAAATTGGCTCTGGCGAAGACGGCCGATCAGTAGAATTAGATATCGTTGTATTTGTTGTTTATTGGTTGGGCTGTATGAGTTTCAGGACCCAGTCCATTGGCATCTGAATTTTATAAGCTTTATTTTTGGTTGTATGTTTTATTAAATTCTTTTTAATGAAACGCGGGAACATTCAACCGACCGTTGACGATATTTTTTTTTAAAAAAAAGGGAAAAAAAAGATATACCTATACAGTAAAAGATTGCTTGCAAAACCACATAGAACACAGTAACTAAAGCATAATATAGAAGTTTGCTTCTGCGAAATCAAACTACTCCATATCATCTTCTCCATTTGCATTGCTAAAAAAAAATTAAGAATCAAAATGGAGTCAGATTCTTACTGGCATTTCTTCAAACAGGCAGGCTACTTGAATAATAGAATTATAGTTTTCTCTTGTAATCAATGGAGTCAATGTGGTCCACTGGTAAGCCTCTTTGCTTCGCTGGTGAGCAAGAGATCTGGAGTTCGATCGAATCCGGATGATGATGATGTTGACGACGACGGGATGGAAGGGCAACGGAGTAATGAAAATAAGCCGGAGCGGGTTGACGGCGTCTCGGCAGAGCAGAAGTCGGGAAGAAACAGATCTACGTGGTTTTTTTTTGGAATTGAGATTAAACTGATGCCATGTTAGATTGGAATTTTTTGCCGCACTAGGTCACTTTTTGAAAATATCTGCATTTAAGGGCCAGTTTCCAAACTGTTAGTGCTCGTTAGGGTGGACAATTATTATTCGAACCGACCAATCCGAACCAATTCAATCCGAACCGACCGGTTTTTAACCGAATCAATTGGGGGTTTGGATTGGATCGGTTCTTGATCTTCAATAACCAATTGGACTGGTTTGGTTGTTGGATGAGGCTTTCAAATAACCGATGAAACCGAACCGACCATACCTCTATGCATAAGTCCATAAAAAATATAGTTCTCCTTTAATTTCTTGAATATACAAATAGTCATTTCTCATTTTCCTTGAGATACAAACAGTTTTTTTTAATTTCTTTAATACAAACCGAGCAGTTGTTCTACCTATGTTTTGGTTCTCCATAATCCTATGTGTTATGTTGCTGAGAAATGCTTGGTTTAGAGTGTGACCCAACTTAATAGAATCATAAAGTTGATGTAATATTTAGTAGTTACTTTAATCAAGTTAAGCATAAATTATTTTCTAAATCTTTTTTTATTGCACCTGAAATTCAATTAGGTATGGTTATTGATGTTTCTTTTATGATAATAAACTAAGATTACAGAAGTATGCGAGTGAAATTGCAGTTTATCTCACTCATTTAAACGTCATCATCTCAAACAATTAGTGCAAAATTCATTAACAACTTGTGGTTTTATGAATCTTCATTTTAAATTCATTTCTGAATAACAAATAGTAGGTTGTTTCTTAAGTTTGATTGAAGTTGATCTTTTAAATTTCAACAAAATTATGAATGATGTTGAAGGTAAAAAGTAGCACGCCAAACCGACCATCCAATCCAATCCAAACCGAGCTTAATCGGCTTGGATGGAAACCGATCCAATTAAGGTTCGGATTGGTTGCAGATGAGAAAATTAAAAAACTGATCTTCTTTGGATCGGTGGTGGATGGTCCATATTAGGTCGGATACCGACCGATGCCCACCCCTAGTGCTCGTAGGCTACTTCGTGCCACGTCAGCAGCGGCCGTTATTTCAATAACGGCCTCTGTTTTAAAATTTTTGGATTTTTTGTTTGTCGTTGCTATTCCCATTAGCGACCTTAGTATATATGAGGTCGCTAATGGGATTAGCGACCTTTAATGAACTGTATTCTAACACTTAGCAAGATCTATAGAGCTTTTGCTCTCTGAAAAAATAACAATCAATTTACTTTTTAAACTGAGGTCGCTATTCCGAATAGCGACCTTAGTTGTACAAAGGTCGCTATTCGGAATAAAGGCCTTAGTTGTGTGACTATTTTGTAAATTTTACATAGAACAAAAAGATTGTGTTTCCTATGAGGTCGCTATTGCGAATAACGACCTAAGTATACTAAGGTCGTTATTCCCAATAGCAACCTCAGTTTTTTTAAAAAATTCCGAGAGAGCAAAAGCTCTCTAGAAATCGCTAAGTGTCTCAATATATTCATTTGAGGTCGCTAATCCCATCAGCGACCTCATTTATACTAAGGTCGCTAGTGGGAATAGCGACAACAATAAAAAAAATCAAATAATTTGAAATATAGGCCGCTATTTTCATTAGCGACTTTCAAAATGAATAGACCGCTATTGGGAATATCGGCCGCTGTTGACGTGGCACAGAGTAGCTCACGAGTGCTAATAGTTTGGAAACTGACCCTTAAACGCAAATATTACAAAAAGTGGCCTATGACGTAAAAAATTCGGTTAGATTGAGATAAATTGGAAAAATAATGTGATAAATTTATTGGATTTTTTTATAAGACACTTTTTGAAAAATATTTGCAGAAAGATAACAGTTGCTAAAGTATTTGCGCTCGTGGACTCAACAACTAAACTCATCGTTCCCAACGGCGAGTTTAGTTGTTTCATGCCCGACATTGGGACACGGCGAGTCTAGACTGAAACAACATGTCACATGTTTTCACTAGGTTATAATTTTCAAGTATTTTGGACAATTGGCAATAGACCAAAGGAGCCATACAATGCACAAACATTGTTTGTCATGCACACCCCTTTGATGTATAATTTGACTCTTAACTTTTTTTTTTTAATACTCCCAATGTCTCAACCGAAATTAGGGATAAGCCCAGATACTCCAAAAGACGCTCTTAATTGTTTGAGTAATGCTACATCCAATACCAACTTTACTAAATTTTTCTTCACTAGCTTAGGTGGCACACTCCAATAGATGGGAAAAGAGAGAGTAAGTAAGAAAACTTTTCAGTAGGAATGTACCACCTAAGGTAGTGAATAAAATTATAGTGAAATTGGTAGTGGATGTAGCATTACCCAATTTGTAGTGGATGAAGCATTATTCTAATTATTTTACTGTAGTTAGTAGCCATCAATTCCACATCCATGTTCTGTTTAATTATTATTTTTATTATTATTGTTTTACTACATTTTAGTTTTTCATTTTATTTTATTTTACCGAATTTTACTTCTTTATTTTTATTTTATCTGATTCATAAAATATATAGCATAAAAATTCAAACATTTTTTTAAAAATTCAAAAAACCCCTAGATAAGTTATATATATTGATGTTTGTTTTTGGGGTGTGGGGGCAACATGTGTGAGTTCTTGTAATTTGTGTAGCGGAAGATGTGGTACTGGCGTCGATCCGTTCCTAGGCTGCATGGCCGGTTCGGGGGTAGCAGGAGAGAGATAGAGGCCGGGTGCTCAGCTCGGATCTAGTAGCTCGGCTCGGATGAAGTAGCTCGGCTCGGACTCTTGTACCTTGCACACTGCCTAGAAACACCGGGAGAAGTCCCGGCGACAGGCCCTCCGACGATCTAGTCAGTCATTGAGAAAGAAACATTAGCTAGGGTTCAGGTGGGGAAAAGTTTATTACCCTTGGAAGTGAAGTGGGGGTCTGGTATTTATAGGCAGGGGTAAACGGGTCTGAGACCCTCACGGGCCGGGTCTGTAACACCCCTGGCATTCGCCACGTCAGCGAGTGTGATGTCACCCACAAGAGCAGCATTACTTGTTGTTCTCTTTTCACGTGGGGCCCCCCACTTGATTCATTTTTCAAGTATTTACCAATATGCCATTTGATGCTTTTTAACAGCCAATTCTCAATATATATATATATATATATATATATATATATATATATATATATATACACACACACACACACTACTATACTTTTTTAAAATTACGGGATGTTACACACACCCCCCCTTCAGAAATCAGCGTCCTCGCTGAGCACGGGGCATGCACAATCTAGTGCAGGATCTTCTTTCTAGCCGATGTGGAGTGGAGTACCCTGATTCTGCTAGCTGCACAGTACCCCGATTCTGCAGGTTGTTCATTTCAGGCCCCAACCTTGCTCCCTCTCAGGCATACTTACCCGTACATCTGCTAGCTCCATCTCAGGCATACATCTCACCCACTCTTACCCACACTCGGTGTCGAAAGTCAGCTCTGATATCATCTGTAACGCCCGTGGAATTCGCCACGTCAGTGAGTGTGACATCACCCACAAGTGCAGCATTACTTGCTGTTCTCTTTTCACGTGGGGCCTCCCACTTGATTCATTTTTCAAATATTTACCAATATGCCATATGATGCTTTTTAACAGCCAATTCTCAATATATATATATATATATATATATATATATATATATATATATACTTTTTGAAAATTACGGGGTGTTACAGGGTCGGACCCATTTTTCTGTGGGCCTGAATGGGCTGAAGCCCGTTTGACCCGTTTGACCTGATTATCGCTGGAGAGCTAAATATGAGGAGATTTGATGGCCCAGATGGAGCCACGTCATCCACCCTATATCAGGAGCCCCCCACTCCTGGAGGGCGGCGTAAGCTAGCCGTGGAGGAGTAGTCTATCCTTCTAGGAAGAGTGGAGCGGTGTGTCTGGAGAGTATGATTTGTAGTTTCTTGGAGTGCTAAGTGGGGTAGGACGAAGGAAATCCTCCAGGGAGAAAGGCGTTGAGGGCTGAGGACCGATGTTTGGGAACCGAACGTCGATTTCCGAGCCATAGCCGGAGCCAGGAACTTGGCTCGGAGTTTATGACCGGTGCTTCGAGGGTCGAGCATCGATGGGCGAGCCTTCATGCTCGAATGTCGAGGTTCACTCCGCCTCCATGCACGGATGCCGAGCCTTACGCCTGCTTGCTGCGGAAGCTAGGGGGTGGCTTGAGGTCACCGCCGAGCGTCGAGCCCCCCAGATTGCTAAAAAAGCTCGTGGTCACTTCTGAGCGTCGAGCCCCCAAGCTTGCTGTAAAAGCTAGGGGGTGGCTCAAGGTCACTACCGAGCGTCGAGCCCCCCAGCTTGTTGTAAAATTTAGGGGGTGGCTCGAGGTCACTTCCGAGCGTCGAGCCCCCAAGCTTTTTATGAAAGCTAAGGTGTGGCTCGAAGTCACTTCCGAGCGTCGAGCCCCCCAGCTTTTTGTGAAAGCTAGGGTGTGGCTCCAAGCGTCGAGCCCCCCAACTTGTTGTGAAATCTAGGGGGTGGCGGGAGGTCACTTCCGAGCGTCGAGCCCCCCAGCTTGTTGTGAAAGTTAGGGGGTGGCTCGAGGTCACCGCCGAGCGTCGAGCCCACCTGCTTGCTGTAAAAGCTAGGCTGTGGCTCGAGGTCACTGCCGAGCGTCGAGCCCACCAGCTTGCTATGAAAGCTACGGGATGGCTCGAGGTCACTGCCGAGTGTCGAGCCCACCAGTTTGCTGTGAAAGCTAGGGGTGGCTCGATGTCACTTCCAAGCATCGAGTCCCCTAGCTTGCTTTGAAAGCTAGGGGATGGCTCGAGGTCACTTCCGAGCATCGAGCCTCCCAGGTTGCTGTAAAAGCTAGGGAGTGGCTCGAGGTCATTGTCGAGCGTCGTGCCTACCTGCTTGCTGTAAAAGCTAGGGGGTGGCTCGAGGTCACCTCCGAGCATCGAGCCCCCAAGCTTGCTATAAAATCCAGGAGGTGGCTCGAGGTCACTTCCGAGCGTCGAGCCCCCCAGCTTGCTGTGAAAGCTAGGGTGTGACTCGAGGTCACTTCCGAGCGTCGAGCCCCCTAGCTTGCTGTAAAAGCCAGGGGGTGGCTCGAGGTCACTTCCGAGCATCGAGCCCCCCAGCTTGATGTGAAAGCTAGGGGGTCGCACAAAGTTACTTCCGAGCATCGAGCCCCCCAGCTTGCTGTAAAAGCCAAGGGGTGGCCCGAGGTCACTTTCGAGTGTCGAGCCCCCCAGCTTACTGTGAAAGCTAGGGTGTGGCTCGAGGTCACTTCCGAGCGTCGAGCCCCCTAACTTGCTGTGAAAGCTAGGGGGTGGTTCGAGGTCATTTCCGAGCGTCGAGCCCCCAAGCTTGCTGTGAAAGCTAGGAGGTGGCTTGAGGTCACTTCCGAGCGTCAAGCCCCCCAGCTTGCTGTGAAAGCTAGGGGGTGACTCGATGTCACTTCCGAGCATCGAGCCCCCAAGCTTGGTGTAAAAGTTAGGGTGTGGTGTGTGATGCTGACGTCATGGGAGTGGAATTCGAGGCGGTGAATCTCTACTAGTCGTTAGATCTTGATGATGAAGATGGAACTGATCGGGGTTCCAATGCAGAATTCAAGGTGCTGAAATCTCGTCAGTCGTTAGATCTTGATGATCAAGATTGAACGGTCAGGATTCCAACATGGAATTCGAGGCATCGTTATCACTCTATAAATCCCCCACTCCCCTTTCCATTTCTTCACTTTGCTTTCTCTTTCTAAAAACAGGAGCTTCTCTATCTAATCTGCCGACGACGACTTTTTTGTTGATCTCTCCGTTCACGATAATCAGATTGGTATTTTTTTTGTTATGTCGCGCTCTCAGTCTGGTTCCGAAGCAAGCCCTTCTGGTCAGGCAGAAGGGGATCGACAATCGGTCTCCACGTCCTGGGATCTGGAAGACCAAGTTTTGGAGGGGGATCGTCAGTCGAACTCCACGTCGAGGGATTTGGATGACCAAGTTTTGGACGTGCTGCCCCTCCAAAGCCGCAAGCCGGAGGTAGTAGAGTCGGCTCTCACTGGGGAAGTTGAGGTATTATGCAAGGAGGTTGAGGAAAGGAAGTGGAGCAGAAAGGTTGGGAGGGAGGAGCCGAGGGGGAGGAAGATGAGGAAGGTGGCGAGGAAGGTTTTCCCGCCTTTGGCGACACCATCTCCGCCGAAGGCTCCTCGCGTCCCAAAGAAGAAGAGGAAGTGGCGCCTGCTGGATAGTCTGAGGACACCGGATGAGTTCGAGCCAGCGCACGGGCTCGACGTCCCCTACTACAAGAACTCACGGTCGATCAGGATGTATTCTGACGATGTCGAAAACTTGGTCCAATTTGGCATGGAGGTGTCTTCGCCGAGCCGGACCCAGATATGGATGGACAACGTCTAGCATGTGCTAAGGCTGAATATCTGCCTGTGATAAGGGCCAACTACTTCATTCCTCGGGAGTACGAGCTGATGATTCCGAGCCGTGGTCTTCATCCCACCACCGAGTTGGCCCCCGGTTTCTGCATGTTTCCCGAGGATGCCTTTGTCTCGGGACTGAGGCTGCCGCTGCATCCGTTTATCAAGAGGGTGCTGAGGTGGGGGGAGCTATGCCCAGTGCATTACGGCCCCAACTTGTGGAAGCAGCTGATCTGCTTCATTCTGAAGTGCGAGGAGAAGAAGGTGCCACTAAAGCTAAAATACTTTCGGGCTGTCTTAAGGGTGAGCTCGCTCGGTGATCAGGAGAGCATCTTTTACATATCACCTTGCCCCGACAAGAAAGTGGTGCACGGTCATCCGGACTCAATAAAGGGGTGGAAGGAGAAGTATTTCGTAGTCGGGGGTGAGGTACCTTGGGAAATTCCTACAGTCTGGAATTTCTTCAAGCCGAACCACAAGCCCCCGAGACGGAGGGACTTGACTGAGGCAGAATGGGCTGACGTAGAAAGAATTGTCGAGGGGCATAGCATCGGTTGGCCGAACGTGACAGACTTACACTTAGCCTGAGCCGGGCTGAGCCCAGCCGACCCTTGTATGTTGTTGTTTTATTCTTGTTTAATTTTCTGCTTTTGTGTTAACATTCCCCCTTTCTCTCTGCAGCGATGGATGAGTCAAAGCTCGAAGCGAGGAAGGCTCTACTGGCACTGACCCAAAAGAAGAGGGCTGAGAGGGTTGCGTCAAAGACGGGGTCCATCCAGGGGGCCTCCGAGGTCCCCCTCGGATCGGCCTTCGAAGAAGTCGAAGAGAACCCACTCGTCTAGAGAGGCACCCGAGTCGGGGCCGAGCTCTAGTTGCCGCAAGGTTACTGAGGTCTTGAAGGCGGGGACCCCCACCATCCGACCCGACGCCCAACAGATGGTGGGCAAGACAGGCCTAAGGCCATTCACCCCGGACTGGGCAGTCAAGGAGGGCGACTCGCTGGCTGAGGGCCCGATCTCGATCGAGGTGGCAGATAAACTTGCCATGGCCCACGAACGGACCATTTTGGTGTCCGAGACGGTGGAGACGGCCTACATAAAGTGGGCTCAAGCCCAAGTGGTGGTAGTGTCGGTTTGTTGTTTGTTCATCTTTTTGTACTTGGCACTTTCCTGACTCCTGTCTCTTTAACCAGGCGTTGATGACCGGGGTGCATCTCAAGAGATGCTACGAGAAGGAGGTCCATACCGAGATGCGAAATGCCAATCGGTACCTTCGAGAAGCGAAAGACTTAAAGTTCAAGCTAACGGCAGCTCAAGGGGTGGCACATGCTTACAAGCTGAACTCGCCTCTCAACAGGACCAACACCTTCGCGCCTAGGGGGAGGTTCAGGGGAAGGCGGCAACGGAGTATGAGGATCTGGAGATTGTTGGATCCTGTAGGCGAGACAACAAACACTAGAGGGGGGTGAATAGTGTTAATAAAAAATTAAATTGCGGAATAGAGTTTTTACTTCTGAACAGTCGACTTAGAGTTGAGACAGTCGACTTAACAACCAGAAAACTATCAGAGTATACGAGTCTGACCAGTCGACTTATCAAGTACCCAGTCGACTGTCCAGACAAGTTACACAGTAACAACAACAAAAGCTGAGAAAATATAAATGCAAGTTAGAGAGATACAACCACAAAGTGCACACGATGTATCCTGGTTCAGTCCTCCCGACCTACATCTAGTCCCTAAGCAACCCACTTGAGATTTCCATTATTCTTGAAAAAGTTTACAAGAATACCCTACGGCGTTCATACAACAACCTTGTCTAACCCGTAGTCCTTTCTCTCAACCAGAGAAAGCAACCCACTCTTCCACCAAGAGTGACAAACCTGAATCTACACCCTAGAGTCCTACTCTCCAACCGAGAGAAAAAGAAAACAATAAAAATTGTTTACAATCAACCTATAGCCTTGTTTGTGATTGTGATATAGTACGTGGCTAAATGGTTGACTTCTATATTCAGTCCAGAAAGAAATCAAATGTTATACTGGACTGAAGACAGAGAACCAAGTCTTAGTGAGTTGAAAGCTTTTGTCTCTTGAAAAATGTAAAACTTAAGATCTCAAAGAAATGCTTGGAGTATTGTTGTTTTTAACAGTGGATTCTAATCTCTATTTATAGAGGTAGATTCACTGGACGTTGGGAATCAGTTGTTCAACTGTCAACCAACAGATCTAAAAAAGATTTGAATTTGAAAAATGATTTTAAAAACAGAAAACTGTCAAACACACTTGAACAGTCGACTAGGTTGCCATGATGAGTCGACTGATCAGAGTTTGAATAAGTTTAGTCAGTTTTGTACCGACTCAGTCGACTGGTACAAGTAGCGGTCGACTGGTACTCAATAGCTAAACTATTTCAAGCTGTTTTGACTTTTTGAAGTTGAAAAACACACATTTTAAAAGAGTTATATGTGAGTGTATGTGTGTGTGACAAGGCTGTACATCATTCTAAGACTCAAATAAAACAAAATATTACATTTGTTTACAAGACATAAAAATATATGACACTTGAAGCATAGGTCTTGACTTGAGTCTTGAGTGAAGCCATTGTCTTTATCCAGAGCGTGTGCTTGTTCATTTGTTCAGCTGTATAGTAATGAGGCTTGTGTGTATACTACCTGCAATTATATAGTATAGCACAGATACATGTTGCAGTGTGTTGTAATCATCAAAATCAAGAATCAACATTATCCCCCTTTTTGATGATGACAACACAATAGCTGATAATAACAAAAAATAATACAAGCATTGATATGCTCCCCCTATTAAAAGCACAAAATGCATATTATATCAGTCGACTTAAGAAAGAATCAGTCGACTTAACAGAACTGCTTGAAAAGAACAGAACTTGAAAAACATACACAACATAACATAACATGAGGTTTTCTCCCCCTTTGTCATCAACAAAAAAAGGACACAAGATAAAGTCTTACAAATAATAAGGAAAGCTTCAAAAAGTAACAAAATAAATATAAAAAAATGCAAGAAAGAAATACATAGTAAAGAAAAAAATAAAGGAATCAGCAATCTTCGTCTTCGTCGTCGTCATCAACATCCTGAGACGGAGGTGGAAATTGAGTTGTAAATAACTGAGTCGGATGTGAGACTTTAGAATCAAGGGAATCAATATGGGAAGCAAGGGTATCTTGACGTTCCATGAGATAGTTAACAGCAAGATATAGACTACGCGGATCATCAAAATCAGCACGGGGACGAGAAGAGCTGGAGGCTGAAGATGGTCTAGCAGAAGTTGCTAAAGGAACTTGGGTGTGGGGAGTAGGTCTAGGGGAATGTCTAGGGGAAGGATCAAGAAGCTTCATACGTGCTAAACTGCCACGATCGAAGCACTCATAATGCTTAACCACATTGGTCTCGGAGTCGAGATCAATATCATAAGCAAGGAAGACACTAGTAAGGAGACCACCAAAGGGCAAAAAGTGAGTATGAGACTTGTGAAGTCTCGAAAAGATGACACGACCCCAATTGATATTTATTCTACCAAAAATTGCATAAACCGCTTGTAGCAATTCCATAGAATACTGATCAAAACTCCCTGTTTTGGGAAGAATATTATATGATAGTATTCTTGCAACTAGTTTTGCAATAGGTGTGATAGATTTACTAGACATGGGGGGTCCATGATTTGGCAAAAAGATTTTAGACAAGATAGATGCATCATCTAACATGATCTCACCTAAATCAAGTCCCTCATCATCAATACCCATAATAAGATTAATTCTCTCGGATGTGAGTTTAATCTTCTTATTTTTGACCGAAGAATAAACAACAATTTCTCCATCATCCGTTTGAACTACTCTCATATTGGTATAAAAAAGATAGATGAGTTGTGGGTAGTAGCTAGGTTGATTTTCTAAGGATAAAAACTCATATAGACTACAATTTTGAAAAAGAGAAATAAGATTGAACCTATCTAAATCATTGAAGTTTACAAATCTACCCGGAAAAATCACAATGTTACAAATAAGATACCATTTTTCCAAGAGATCAGGACTCCTAAGATACTGAGAAAAGTCTTTTGACGAAGAACTATCATCAACATGGGATGTCTTAGATCTTTTCGGAGCCATTAAGAAATTTAAGAAAATCAAACAAAGAGAAGTGAGATTGAAGAAGATTATACCAACAAAGAGAATGGAATCAAACAGCAAAGGGATCGGAAATCAGCAGCTCCAAACAGAAGATTCGGCAGTCGACTTCTGGATTTATCTCTTTTCTCCTTATGGTTTTAGATATGGAATTGGGGTAAAAGTGAAAGTGAAAAATTGAGGCAGTGAAGAGGGTTTTTAACTGAAGCCAACGGCTGAGATTGAATAGAAACGAGATCAACGGCTCACAAAGAAGTCACGGGCGAGTCAAAGGATAAAAATTTGTCTCAAAAAAAACTGTGTGACGATCCGAAGTTGAAGACATACTGATTCGCGACAGTCGACTGGTATTCAGAGACAGTCGACTTAGTCGAGAGAAAAATAAGTAATTATACCAACTGATCAGTCGACTTGGTAAAATTTCAGTCGACTGGTCAGAGAAAAAAATAAGTATATATAAAAATTTACGAGACAGTCGACTTCGTGAAATCGCAGTCGACTTAACAGAAATATTTTCAACAAATATCAAGAAAATTACATATCCCTAGTTCTCTTCTTAAAGAAATAAAAGTATCTTCTTTAAGGGGTTTTGTAAAGATATCAGCTACTTGTTTATCAGTAGAGATAAAGTCTAAAGATATGTCTCCTTTTAAAACATGATCACGTAGAAAATGATGTCGAATATCAATATGTTTCGTACGTGAATGTTGAACCGAATTTTTAGATAAATTAATTGCACTGGTATTATCACACATTATTGAAGGTTTTTCAAAAGAAATACCATAATCTAATAAGGATTGTTTCATCCACAAAATTTGTGCACATGCCAAACTTGCAGCGATATATTCAGCTTCTGTAGTAGATAGGGACACTGAATTTTGCTTTTTACTGCACCAAGAAACTAGTGAATGTCCCAAAAAGTGACATGTCCCACTAGTGCTCTTGCGATCAGTTTTACTACCAGCAAAATCAGCATCACTGTACGACAAAAGTTGGAAATTATCGGTACGTGGATAAAATAAACCATAATCAAATGTGCCTTTAATATATCTTAAAATTCGTTTCACAGCTTTTAAATGAGATTCTTTAGGACTAGACTGATATCTAGCACACAAACATACACTGAACATAATATCTGGTCTACTAGCAGTAATATATAAGAATGAACCAATCATACCTCGATAGAGTTTCTGATCGACACTCTTACCTACTATATATTTGTCAAGGGTAGTAGTAGTAGCCATAGGTGTGGATTTACTACTTGTACTATCCATGTTAAACCGTTTGAGCAATTATTTTGCATATTTTCCTTGATTAATAAATATGCCATTTGAAGAATGTTTAATTTGTAGTCCAAGGAAATAATTGAGTTCACCCATGTGACTTATCTCAAACTCGTTTTTCATGGTGTTAGCAAACTCTTAACATAGATTATTATTAGTAGAACCAAAAATTATATCATCAACATATATTTGTATGATTAAAATATCATTCTTAATTCTCTTGATAAACAAGGTAGTATCTACTTTACCTATCTCAAACCCTGTTTCTAAAAGAAAAGTTTTCAAGCGATCATACCAAGCACGTGGTGCTTGTTTAAGACCGTATAAAGCCTTTTTCAATTTAAAAACATGGTTTGGGAATTGTTCATGTTCAAAACCTGGTGGTTGTTTAACATAAACATTCTCTTTAATAAACCCGTTAAGAAAAGCACTTTTAACATCCATTTGATAAAGTATAAAATTCATGAAACAAGCAAAAGATAATAAAATATGAATTGATTCTAATCTAGCAACAAGAGTATATATTTCATCAAAATCTATGCCTTCTTCTTGATTATATCCTTGAGCAACTAGTCTAGCTTTGTTCCTAACAACTTGTCCTGATTCATCTAACTTATTTTTAAATACCCATTTGGTACCAATAATAGTATGATCAGGAGGTCGTGGAACTAAATCCCATACATCATTCCTTGTGAATTGGTTTAATTCATCTTGCATGGCATTCATCCAAAATTCATTCTCACAAGCTTCTTGTATATTTTTCGGTTCAAAATACGACAAGAAGGCTGTATGAGATATCATATTAATATGTGATCGTGTCTGAATACCATGGGAGATGTCACCAATTATTAAGTCATGAGGATGATCTCTAACTTCAATAAAAGATTTTGGTAAAGTTGAAGATATCACAATAGGATCAGTCGACTTGACAAGATCCTCAGTCGACTGGTTTACATCAGTCGACTTGATGTCATTATCGGTCGACTTATCTGCGAGACTAGTTTGTTCTAAGGATGTAATTACTTTATTTAAAGGTGATGAATCAGTTTCATCATCTTTAATTAAATTTGATGAAGACAGAGATTCATCGAATGTAACATGCATTGATTCTTCAATAGTCATTGTTGACTTGTTGAAAATTCTATATGCTTTACTCCTATTTGAGTATCCTATAAAGATACCCTCATTAGATCCAGGATCAAATTTATCAAAATTATCTTTAGTGTTCAGAATAAAACATTTACAACCAAATGTCTTAAAATAAGAGACTTTGGGAATTTTGTTAAAAAATAACTCATAACAATTCTTCTTTAGCTTAGGTCTTATTAGAATCCTGTTTAAAACATAACAAGTTGTAGCAACGGCTTCAGCCCAAAAATACTTAGGTAAATTGCTTTCAACAAGCATGGTACGTGCGAATTCTTGCAAAGTCTTATTTTTCCTTTCAACCAATCCATTTTATGGTGAAGCTCTAGGAAATGAAAATGAATGTGTTATATCATTCTTGTTGCAATATTCTGTAAACGTTTCATTTTCAAATTCTCCACCATGATCACTTCTAATAGTGACTATGGTTAGAGATCTTTGGTTTTGAATTCGTTTACAAAAATTTGCAAATTCATCAAAAGCATCATTTTTATGTTTTAAAAAGAATGTCCAAGTGAATCGTGAAAAATCATCTACTAAAACAAATACATATCTACTTTTATTTAAAGAAGCAACTCTAATAGGGCCAAATAAATCCATATGAATTAACTCAAGTGGCCTACTAGTAGAGATTACTTCTTTTGTTTTAAAAGTGGATTTGATTTGTTTTCCTAGTTGACATGCATCACATAACTTATCCTTTTTAAAGGATAGTTTTGGCAGTCCTTTAACTAGGTTATACTTAGATATTTTAGAGAGATTTTTCATATTCACATGACCAAATCGTCTATGTCAAAGCCAAGAATCATTATTAGAAGCTATTAAACAAAAATTATTTGAAAACTCATTTGTATTCAAACATAATTCATAAATGTTGTTTTTGCGAAAACCTTGAAAAATAATGTTTTGCATAGTAGAATCATAAATTAAGCAAGCATCCTTTTCAAATACAATTTTATAACCTTTATCACATAGTTGACTAATACTTAACAAATTATGTTTTAGTCCACTAACTAACAAAACATTTTCTATAGTAGGATTAGTATTTTTACCAACCATGCCGATTCCTATGACTTTTCCTTTGTTGTTATCACCAAAGGTAACTGTTCCTCCATTGATGCTTTGTATGGTGGATATGAGATTGGCATGACCAGTCATATGCTTTGAACACCCACTGTCAAGTATCCAACAATCTTTCTTTGGTACCTATAAGATATTCAATGTGAATATGGTACCCTTTTCATTGGGTCCAAAAACATATTAGTTTGGGGGAAACCAAACCCATAATGAGTTTGATTTTCCTCCATAAGCAGGAATAAAATTAACAGAATTACATACATTTAACATATATGAATTGATATACGCAGTTCTATCATTCAGATTCAAGTTAACTGGAACCCATACAAGTTTGTTCTGTCCAGTCGACTTTATAGCATCCTTCAGTCGACTTCTACTGTACGTAAGTCGACTGGATGGTAATATAGGTCGACTTATATGAGGTTTTGGTCTTGTTAAATAAGACTCAGTTCCTCCGGACAGAAGACTGGTGGATGGACTCAGTCGACTTGACTGAATTTTAGACTTGCTTTTATCACTAAAATTTATAAGCTTAGGCTTTTCAAAGAATTCATACAGTTTATGTTTAACACTAGAAATAGATTCAGGTTTATTTCTACTAGTATTTTTAGAGGAAAGATCTTTTACAAAAGATTTTTTAAAACCAAGACCAAACTTTTGACTAGATTTCACTTGATTTTAAAGAACATCGTTTAAATTCTCTTTTCCTTTATTGAACTTAGATACGTTCTTGGATATCTCTTCATAATTCTTTTTTAGAGATTCAAGATCCATATCTAAACTTGAAATACGAGAATTTAAAGATTTTACTTCTTTATCAAGGTTAAGATTTTCTTGAGAAAGCGTTTGATTAACTTTCTCTAGATTCTTAACTCTAATCTTTTCTTTTTTTAATTCTTGAAAAATTTCATTGAAAGCATCAAGTAAATATTCTGAATCATAATCATTACTTACTTGATTCTGTGAAGCCATAAAACACATGTTCGCAACCTCGTTGGTTTCATCAGTTTCTTCTTCTGAGGAAGAATCGCTGTAATCCCAAGTTGCTTGATATGCCTTTTTGTTTTTGGCAAACTTGTTCTTTGTGTATTTATCCTTCTTGAAGTTGGATGTCTTTCCATTGGACTTTGTATTTTCTAGCGGACACTCCTTCTTCATATGGCCTGTTTTATTACACTTGAAACAAGTTGGAGGATCATTAGAATCTCTAAATTTAGAATTGAACTTACCTTTCTTTAGAAATTTTTTGAATCTTCTTGTGAACATGGCTATCTCCTCTTCATCTTCTTCTTCATTTTCTGAGTCTATCATGGCTTTAAAAGCTAATGATTTCTTCTTTGACTGTTGTGGTTCTGCATCCTTCTTCCGTTCTTCAATTTGAACCTCATAAGCCATTAGATTTCCCACAAGATTCTCAAGAGAAAGTTGTGATAGATCATTGGCTTCCTCTATTGCAGTGGTCTTCTTTTCCCATTCAGGAGTAAGCGCACGAAGAACTTTTCTCACCATCTCTGCTTGAGTGTATATTTTCCCAAGTGCCACAAGTGAGTTTGTAATGTCAGTAAATCTGGTTATCATTTCGGACACACTTTCATTTTCCTTCATGCGGAACATTTCAAACCTGTGAACAAGAACAGATATTTTAGATTCTTTCACTTTTTTTGTTCCTTCATGAGTTACCTCGAGTGTTTGCCAGATTTGATGTGCGGTTGTTGAATTTGACACACGGTTGAACTCTTCTTTTGTAAGAGCACAGAATAATGCATTCATTGCTTTTGCATTATTCATTGTTTGGTTCTTCATGTCATCATTCCATTGTGCATATGGAATAGTAGGAGCAGTGTATTCTGTTTCAGTAATGTTCCATATTTCATAATTGATGGATTGGAGATAGATCTTCATTCTGCACTTCCAATAATTGTAATTTGTTCCATCGAAGAGAGGTGGCCTTTGTGTAGATTGCCCTTCATGGTACTGATTTGCATTTGACGTAGTTGCCATAGCCTTTAACCTTGCTCTGATACCAAGTGTTAGATCCTGTAGGCAAGACAACAAATACTAGAGGGGGGGTGAATAGTGTTAATAAAAAATTAAATTGTGGAATAGAGTTTTTACTTCTGTACAGTCGACTTAGAGTTGAGACAGTCGACTTAACAACCAGAAAACTATCAGAGTATACGAGTCTGACCAGTCGACTTATCAAGTACCCAGTCGACTGTCCAGACAAGTTACACAGTAACAACAACACAAGCTGAGAAAATATAAATGCAAGTTAGAGAGATATAACCACAAAATGCACACGATGTATCCTGGTTCAGTCCTCCCGACCTACATCCAGTCCCTAAGCAACCCACTTGAGATTTCCATTATTCTTGAAAAAGTTTACAAGAATACCCTACGGCGTTCATACAACAACCTTGTCTAACCCGTAGTCCTTTCTCTCAACCAGAGAAAGCAACCCACTCTTCCACCAAGAGTGACAAACCTGACTCTACACCCTAGAGTCCTACTCTCCAACCGAGAGGAAAAGAAAACAATAAAAATTGTTTACAATCAACCTATAGCCTTGTTTGTGATTGTGATATAGTACGTGGCTAAATGGTTGACTTCTATATTCAGTCCAGAAAGAAATCAAATGTTATACTGGACTGAAGACAGAGAACCAAGTCTTAGTGAGTTGAAAGCTTTTGTCTCTTGAAAAATGTAAAACTTAAGATCTCAAAGAAATGCTTGGAGTATTGTTGTTTTTAACAGTGGATTCTAATCTCTATTTATAGAGGTAGATTCACTGGACGTTGGGAATCAGTTGTTCAACTGTCAACCAACAGATCTAAAAAAGATTTGAATTTGAAAAACAATTTTAAAAACAGAAAACTGTCAAACACACTTGAACAGTCGACTGGGTTGCCATGATGAGTCGACTGATCAGAGTTTGAATAAGTTTAGTCAGTTTTGTACCGATTCAGTCGACTGGTACAAGTAGCGGTCGACTGGTACTCAACAGCTAAACTATTTCAAGCTGTTTTGACTTTTTGAAGTTGAAAAACACACATTTTAAAAGATTTATATGTGAGTGTATGTGTGTGTGACAAGGCTGTACATCGTTCTAAGACTCAAATAAAACAAAATATTACATTTTTTTACAAGACATAAAATATATGACACTTGAAGCATAGGTCTTGACTTGAGTCTTGAGTGAAGCCATTGTCGTTATCCAGAGCGTGTGCTTGTTCATTTGTTCAGCTGTATAGTAATGAGGCTTGTGTGTATACTACCTTCAATTATATAGTATAGCACAGATACATGTTGCAGTGTGTTGTAATCATCAAAATCAAGAATCAACAGCGATGGCGGCTTCGGAGGAGTTGATGAATGCCCAAGACGAGGCGTACGATCGGGCAAAAGAGCACTTTCTACTCCTTTATCCCAAGGCTAAGATCGACCATCTCCACTACGGATGGGAGCCCCCCGCGCATTTGCTGACCCGTGGGGGTGAGGGAGACGAGGCGCCGAGGGGTCCGCGCTTGGAGAAAGAGAGGGGGGGGGGGTGACGGCGGACGAAGAGGTGCAGATCCCCCTCAAAAGTAATTTATATTTTCTTTTTCCTTTTTGTATTTGCCAAGCGCCGGACTGACCACTACTTTTTGTAACTAATTTTTGGAATTAATACAATCTTGTTTTTGGCCGATCTGCTATGACTTGCACTTTTCTGAGAAGCTTGGAGTGAATTATTCTTTCCTTTTTTTGCTAGATGGACGAGACCCTAGGAGCCGACCTCAGTTCTGTCGAGGTCTGGCGACTTCGGAACAGGCTAGAGTCAAAGGAGAGCTCTTGATCCGCTACCGCAAATAGGTCCTCGATCGAGAAGCCACGGTAAGCTATTTCATGAATAAGTCCAAGGAGCTCAGTTTAGAGGCGGCGCGTCTGAAGAAGGCAATAGCCGACCGAGACTGGGGGAGTGCCGAGACGAATTGGTCAATGTCTGATGCCTCCACTAGGCGACCGACCTCTAAGTTCGTTCTCCGCGAGGTTGTGTTAGAGAAGGAGATGGAGATTCAGAGGTTGAAAGTCATGCTCGGCACATGCGGATCTCGGTTTGGCGCTTTTGGTGGAGGAGGCCCCTCCGTCTTGGGTTCCTCACTGAACCTCTACCTGGAGATGGCGAGGCTTACTGATGCACAAAGCTCCATTGCCGGGGGTGTTTATACTGGCGATGCCGGTGGTACCGGATAAGCCCGCTGGAGGACGGTTCCGCTCGGTTGGGCTCGAGATGGTTTGTGTTAGCCAAAGAAGCCCCCCGAGAAATAGTTAGGTCGAGGTTACTGGAATCTTTGTACTAATTTTTATTGCACTATGGCCATTCAAGACGTTATGATGAATAAAAATTGATTTTTCTGTCCCTCCCTATTTTGCAAGACAGCTTAGGGCGATGCGCGCAGCGCAAATAGAGTATCGAGCCCCCCGCCTGGTGAGAAAGATGGGGTGTGGCCCGAGGTCAATGCCGAATGTCGAGCTCTCATACTTTGTAGAAAAGTTAGGGTGTGGCTCGAGGTCATTGCCGAGGGCCTAGCCCGTAAAGCCTGAGAAAGCTAGGATATTTCTCAAGGTCAATGCCGAGCATCGAGCTCCTTATGCTTTGTAGAAAAGTTAAGATGTGGCTCGAGGTCATTGCCGAGCCCCTAGTCCGTAAAGCTTGAGAAAGCTAAGGCCTTGCTCGAGGTCAATGCCGAACGTCGAGCTCCTTATGCTTTGTAGAAAAGTTAGGGTGTGGCTCGAGGTCATTGCCGAGCGCCTAGCCCGTAAAGCTTGAGAAAGATAGGGTATTGCTCGAGGTTAATGCCGAGTGTCGAGCCCCTTATGCTTTTTAGAAAATTTAGGGTGTGGCTCGAGGTCATTGCCGAGCGCCTAGCCCGTAAAGCTTAATAAAGCTAGGGCCTTGCTCGAGGTCAATGCCGAGTGTCGAGCCCCTTATGCTTTGTAGAAAAGTTAGGGTGCGGCTCGAGGTCATTGCTTGAGGAAGCTATGGTGTGCCGAAAGCACCTAAATTTGCCTAAAAATGAAAAAAAGAAGGGAAGAAACAAAGATTTACACTTTTTATTTACACAAAAAGAAAGGGCATGTGATGCCGGTTACATGGGTTTCAATTAGAAAAGGAGGTTAGTCCTACCCTTCGAGGAACTTGATGAGATGCTCCGCGTTCCAGGGACTCTTTATTATCCTGCCCCCAAGGTCTTCGAGCTGGTACGTGCCAGGGCGTACCACTTCACAGACCTTATACGGGCCCTCCCAATTAGGGACCAACTTTCTCTTTTGCTCAGGTCGGATACCGCTAGTTTTCTGAGCACGAGGTCACCTGGCTTGATGTCGGCGGGGTGGACCTTCTTGTTACAGAACTTCTCGATCTGTTATCAGTATATGCTTCTTCTGATGGCGGATTTTTCCCTAACCTCATCGATTAGATCCAAGTTGGCTCTGAGGTCCGTTGAGCTGTTCTCTTCGTCGAAGGCCATGATCCTGGGCAAAGGGAGCCTGATCTCTAAGGGGATAACCGCCTCTGTGTCATAGGTTAGGTTGAACGGTGACTCGCCCGTGCGCCTAGGGTACGCTTGGCAACTCGTCGACCCACAGACCCTTGGATGAATTATCCAACCGCTTTTTTAGGCCGTCAAGGATTTAACGATTCGCATTTTCGGCTTGGCCGTTTGACTGAGGATGACATATTGATGAGAAGTGCTACTGGACACCGATATCTTTGCAGAACTTCCGAAATTTCTTGCCTGCGAATTGAGTCCCATTATCTGTGATGAGCACCTGTGGGATCCCGAACCGACAGATGATGTGCTCCAAAAAAATTGCTAAGTTTGGTGCTCTGTGATCGTGGCCAAGGGCTTTGACTCGATCCATTTGGTGAAGTAGTTAATGGCCACTATGAGAAACTTCCTTTGGCCCGTCGCTTTGGGAAAAGGGCCGACCAAGTCCCTCTCTCACATAGCAAAGGGGGTCAGACTTGCCAGGGAGTGGAGGTTGGCTTGTGGGATCCTTTTCACCGAGGAGAATCTTTGGCAAGGGCCGCATATTTTGACGAGGTCTTGGGCGTCTTGTAACATGGTCGTCCAGTAGTACCCGTGGTTTAGGACTTTTCTGGCGAGCGACCTGCTCCCCATGTGACACCCCCCAACCCCTTCATGTAGTTCCTTCAGAGCGTACTTGGCCTCATCGGGAGCCAGAAAGCGAAGGTAGGGTCTGCCTTCCGTTGTTGTGTACGAGTGCTTGAAGAGTGTCTTGTTGATTATGATGAACCTTTCTGACCGAACTCTGGTCCTTCTAGCCTCGGCTTGATCTTGAGGAAGCTCGTCCTCAGACAGAAACTTTCCGATGGGAGTCATCCAGTTGTCCGGCTGAGGTTCGGTGGCAAGGTAGAGGACTTCGGAGAGGTCGATGCTACGCTTGAGGAGAACTTTGATTAGGACGATGCTGTCAAGACCTTCGAAGGACGATGAAGCTAGTTTCGACAAGGATTCAGCCTGGGCATTTTGCTCCCCAGGGATTTGTTCCACCGAGGAGTGATCGAATGTTGTCGGGAGCCGCTGGACCACCGACAAGTATCGGACCATCCGAGCGTCATGAGCTTCGTACTCCCCGGTGATATGGTTGACCACGAGCTGGGAGTCGCTAAAGGCCCTAATTTGTCTGGCCCCCGCCTTGTGTGCTAGGGTGAGCTCCGCGATCATAGCCTCTTATTTCGCATCGTTGTTAGAGGCTAGGAAGTTCAGGCAAAGAGAATACTGGAGAATGAAGTTGTCGGGAACTTTGAGGATGACGCTTGCGGAGGTGGACAAACTCTTTCTGTACAAACTCGGAAAGCGCACTCAGTGTTGTGCTCGTCCGGGAAGAAGGTGTTCAGAAGCCTCTCTACTATGTGAGCAAAGTCTTTCTCTCGGCCGAGACAAGATACACAAAGATGGAAAAGGCGGCATACGCCCTGATAATAGCCGCACGAAAGCTCTACCCTTACTTCCAGGCCTACTCTATTCGGGTCCTTACGGACCAGCCCCTCAAGGTCTTCCCCCACAAGCCCAAAAGTTCCGGCCATTTAGTCAAGTGGTCGATCAAACTGAGCCAGTATGACATCAACTACCAGCCCAGGATACTAATTAAGGGGCAGGCCCTCGTCGAATTCATCACAAAATGCACTATCTCCGAGCCATCCGACGTCCAAGAGCCAGATCCGATTTGGAAATTTTATGTCGATGGTTCGTCTTGCGAAGTGGGAAGCGGCGCAAGCGTCATCCTCAAAGTTTCCGACAACTTCATTCTCCAGTATTCTCTTTGCCTGAACTTCCCAGCCTCTAACAACGATGCGAAATAAGAGGCTATGATCGCGGAGCTCACCCTAGCACACAAGGCGGGGGCCAGACAAATTAGGGCCTTTAGCGACTCCCAGCTCGTGGTCAACCATATCACCGGGGAGTACGAAGCTCATGACGCTCGGATGGTCCGATACTTGTCGGTGGTCCAGCGGCTCCCGACAACATTCGATCACTCCTCGGTGGAACAAATCCCTGGGGAGCAAAATGCCCAGGCTGAATCCTTGTCGAAACTAGCTTCATCGTCCTTCGAAGGTCTTGACAGCATCGTCCTAATCAAAGTTCTCCTCAAGCATAGCATCGACCTCTCCGAAGTCCTCTACCTTGCCACCGAACCTCAGCCGAACAACTGGATGACTCCCATCGGAAAGTTTCTGTCTGAGGACGAGCTTCCTCAAGATCAAGCCGAGGCTAGAAGGACCAGAGTTCGGTCAGAAAGGTTCATCATAATCAACAAGACACTCTTCAAGCACTCGTACACAACAACGGAAGGCAGACCCTACCTTCGCTTTCTGGCTCCCGATGAGGCCAAGTACGCTCTGAAGGAACTACATGAAGGGGTTGGGGGGTGTCACATGGGGAGCAGGTCGCTCGCCAGAAAAGTCCTAAACCACGGGTACTACTGGCCGACCATGTTACAAGACGCCCAAGACCTCGTCAAAATATGCGGCCCTTGCCAAAGATTCTCCTCGGTGAAAAGGATCCCACAAGCCAACCTCCACTCCCTGGCAAGTCTGACCCCCTTTGCTATGTGAGAGAGGGACTTGGTCGGCCCTTTTCCCAAAGCGACGGGCCAAAGGAAGTTTCTCATAGTGGCCATTAACTACTTCACCAAATGGATCGAGTCAGAGCCCTTGGCCACGATCACAGAGCACCAAACTTAGCAATTTTTTTGGAGCACATCATCTGTCGGTTTGGGATCCCACAGGTGCTCATCACAGATAATGGGACTCAATTCGCAGGCAAGAAATTTCGGAAGTTCTGCAAAGATATCGGTGTCCAGTAGCACTTCTCATCAATATGTCATCCTCAGTCAAACGGCCAAGCCGAAAATGCGAATCGTTAAATCCTTGACGGCCTAAAAAAGCGGTTGGATAATTCATCCAAGGGTCTGTGGGTCGACGAGTTGCCAAGCGTACCCTAGGCGCACGGGCGAGTCACCGTTCAACCAAACCTATGACACAGAGGCGGTTATCCCCTTAGAGATCAGGCTCCCTTTGCCCAGGATCATGGCCTTCGACGAAGAGAACAGCTCAACGGACCTCAGAGCCAACTTGGATCTAATCGATGAGGTTAGGGAAAAATCCGCCATCAGAAGAAGCATATACTGATAACAGATCGAGAAGTTCTATAACAAGAAGGTCCACCCCGCCGACATCAAGCCAGGTGACCTCGTGCTCAGAAAACTAGCGGTATCCGACCTGAGCAAAAGAGAAAGTTGGTCCCTAATTGGGAGGGCCCGTATAAGGTCTGTGAAGTGGTACGCCCTGGCACGTACCAGCTCGAAGACCTTGGGGGCAGGATAATAAAGAGTCCCTGGAACGCGGAGCATCTCATCAAGTTCCTCGAAGGGTAGGACTAACCTCCTTTTCTAATTGAAACCCATGTAACCGGCATCACATGCCCTTTCTTTTTGTGTAAATAAAAAGTGTAAATCTTTGTTTCTTCCCTTCTTTTTTTCATTTTTAGGCAAATTTAGGTGCTTTCGGCACACCATAGCTTCCTCAAGCAATGACCTCGAGCCGCACCCTAACTTTTCTACAAAGCATAAGGGGCTCGACACTCGGCATTGACCTCGAGCAAGGCCCTAGCTTTATTAAGCTTTACGGGCTAGGCGCTCGGCAATGACCTCGAGCCACACCCTAAATTTTCTAAAAAGCATAAGGGGCTCGACACTCGGCATTAACCTCGAGCAATACCCTATCTTTCTCAAGCTTTACGGGCTAGGCGCTCGGCAATGACCTCGAGCCACACCCTAACTTTTCTACAAAGCATAAGGAGCTCGACGTTCGGCATTGACCTCGAGCAAGGCCTTAGCTTTCTCAAGCTTTACGGACTAGGGGCTCGGCAATGACCTCGAGCCACATCTTAACTTTTCTACAAAGCATAAGGAGCTCGATGCTCGGCATTGACCTTGAGAAATATCCTAGCTTTCTCAGGCTTTACGGGCTAGGCCCTCGGCAATGACCTCGAGCCACACCCTAACTTTTCTACAAAGTATGAGAGCTCGACATTCGGCATTGACCTCGGGCCACACCCCATCTTTCTCACCAGGCGGGGGGCTCGATACTCTATTTGCGCTGCGCGCATCGCCCTAAGCTGTCTTGCAAAATAGGGAGGGACAGAAAAATCAATTTTTATTCATCATAACGTCTTGAATGGCCATAGTGCAATAAAAATTAGTACAAAGATTCCAGTAACCTCGACCTAACTATTTCTCGGGGGGCTTCTTTGGCTAACACAAACCATCTCGAGCCCAACCGAGCGGAACCGTCCTCCGGCGGGCTTATCCGCTTTTACTGTTTGTTGCCTCTCCGGGGCGAACTTGCACCGCTTCTAATGGATCAGCTTGGAGCTTGGGGCGACGCTTAGCATGTGCATGATTAGGTCTTCAGAAATCCCGGGCATGTCGGACGGGGTCCAAGCGAAGAGGTCGATATTATAGAGAACACAATCAGTCAGACCTGGCTTCAGGTCGGGAGAGAGGGTGCAGCTCATACGAAACCACTTAGACTTGTCTTCTACCTTGAATGGGACCTCCTCCAATTCGCCTGCAAGCTCTGACTCTTGATGGCTTCTTTCAGGCGGAAGCTCGACCGCATCAAGAGGGAATACCCCGCCTCCGACTGCGGTTATGTAGCACGAGCATGCAGACTCTTGATTCCCTCTGACAATGCCGACCCCGAGGTCAGTGGGGAACTTCAACTTCAAGTGGTAGGTCGAGGGGACGGCCTGAAATGAGTAGAGGTCGGGTCAACCGAGGATGGCGTTGTATGCTGCCTTGACGTTGACCACCATGAAGTCCATTGATTCGGTCCGTATGACGGGGGTCGTGCCGGCTGTTACAGCCAGCATTACGATCCTTTCGATTTGCAGCGGGATGCCCGAGAACCAGTGCAGGGTGTACCCGGCTGGCTTTAGCTTCTCCCGGAGGAGTTTGAGGTTCTTAAATACTTCCAAGAAGAGGATGTTGATTGAGCTTCCGTTGTCCACGAGAATTCGGTGGACTTTGAAATTTACCATGACGAGGCTGATGACGAGGGCGTCGCAGTGCGGGAGCCGGACTCCTTCCAAGTCTTCTCCGGAGAGGGAGACCGACCGCTGCTGAACTCGAGGGGAGAGATGGTCTCGAACAGAGTTAACCTCTTGGAGGAAGGCCTTACGGGAAGTATTGGATTCCCCACCCATGGGTCCACCATGTACGCAGTGTATGATGGCCTGCTCGCTGGTTTCTTCTAGCTTAGGGTCCCGCTCGAGTCGCCGGTTGATCGTTCGAGGTGGAGGCGAAGGCCTCGGATTCCTTGGATCCCTCCGATATCTTGTGTTTTCTCGTGTGAACTCCCTCAGGTAACCTCGTTGGATGAGGGCCTCGATCTCGTCTTTGAGGGCCGGAAGTTGTCCGTTCCGTGCCCATTGTCTCGATGGAATCGGCAGTAGAACCTCTGGTCGTGCTTCTTGTTGTTGCTCGGTCGGGGAGGGAGTCAGACGATCCCTTTATCCTCGATTTCCATCAGAATTGCTGACACATTCTGTGTCAGCAGTGCATACCTCTCAAATCTGGGGACCGGGGGAATTTTTTTAAGGCCAGTCGGCTCTTTCGTGGCTTTCTTGACAGGCTTGATGTCGTCTGCCTTGCACTTCCTGTGGCTTCTTTGGTGCCCTCAAGGTTCAGGGCCTCCTCTGCCTAAATGTACTTCTCGACCACGTTGAGTAGGTCGGGGAAGTCGACGTGGGATTTTTTGGCCAAGGAAGCCTTAAGCTGAGGATGTCGAACGTTGTGTCGGAAAACGGCAGAGGCGATGCTCGCATCGAGAGAGGAGACCGACATTGCCTCGGCGGTGAACCTTCGAATGAACTCACGGAGCACCTCCCTTTCCTTTTGTCTGAGGTGCAAAAGGGACGCGCTCGTCTTCTTGACCTTTCTGTTGGTCACGAAGTGGGCTAGAAAGTTTGCTTCCAACTGGTCGAACGAGAAGACTGAGTTGGGGATGAGCTTCGAGAACCATTCCCGAGCCGGACCTCGCAGGATGGCAGGGAAAGTGTGGCACAGGAGGGGGTCCAAAGCACTCTAAATCATTATGAGGGTTTTAAACCCCTCCATGTGATCAGCGGGATCACCCTCTCCGTTGTAGGTCTTGAATTGGGGAGGCCTAAAATTTCTGGGGATTTCGGCTTCCAAGATTTGAGTGGAAAATTGGGGGTCGGGTCGGTCGATAACCATGGTCGGGTATTAGACCGCCCTCATCGAGATGGGCTAGCCGGTTCTCCATCTCTCAGAGGCGTCGGAAGACAGCGTCTTCTTGTTCGAGTGAGCAGGTCGAGCCGTGGGATTCGCCGCCTCGAGCTCTTGGCTGAGGGATGGAGTCGTGGCACGCCTCGATCCTAGGGTCACCTCGGATTGCCTGGAGGACATCGTCTCTAAAATTCTGAAACTCGGCCCTCGTAACTGGGGCTTGTCCGGCCGGGTCATGCGATGGTTGAGGTCCTCGGGGCGAGCGGCTGTGTCCCGGCTCCCGTTCTAGGGTCGGCTGTTTGCCATAGTTCGGGACCGAGTTGGAAGCGGCCCCTCTCCTGGTTCGACTGGCCTGTCAATTTTGGATGAAGCGCTGCAGGTTAGTCGCGACTGTCATGCCCCGCTTCCCAAAATACGAGAATACGAGTTCGTGACTGAGGCCCAGTGAATGATGCGAATACACCATTCATAAGCTGTACAGGTAACTCAATAACAAGATAGCAAAACAAACCACGCATGCATGTAAAATCACAATAGGATAACAAGAAGTGCATGACATAGTTCATAACATAACCAACAGCTGGAAGATACAAAATAGTTACGGGTCAAACATGCCTGGATTACAATAAGGAGTACATGAATAAAACATGAACTAAAGTGACATTAAAATAAACAAGACCAAAACACTTGATCAGCAACACCTTCGGGTAATTCTCCATTCGGGCCTGCAAGTACATTATCACAAAAGAAGAAACAAGAAGATACCCGTTAATCCAAGTCACGGGCCGCAAGTGGTACAAGCTAAGGGGACAAATACAAAACGAAACAAAAGCAGGGAAAATATCATGGAGTCAAGAATCATGTAATAGGAGAAATATAACATGTAAACAGGATCATGAACAAGACATCATGAAACAAGTGGCATGTAAACAAGTAATCGAGCAAACAAATATCAAGTCAACATGAACATGTACATGTAATTGGATAATGCAAGTATACGTGTTAATCTTATGTATTTTATTTAATTCTATCTAGGTAGCACTTCATGCATCCATACTTTTACTACATGGTTGCTACATACAATTAGTTACGTTTAGGCCTAGTGGTGGATTTTATAGGGCGGTGTAATCAGGTATCAAGTATCAAGCAAGCATGGTTCATGAATACGAAAATAAAGTAACAAGTTCACGAAACAAGTTCGTGAATACTAATACGTTCAAGAACCGCACAGTGGGTTCATGAATACAACAAGTTCATGAGCCAAGTAATGGCTTCATGAATACATCAAGATACAACACGTTCATGAACCATAAACTAGAAAAACGACCCCCCTTCCGAGTATACTTACTTATATTGTTCACTACTGTGGTCCTTACCCTTATACCCCGGCTGGTTACTTTTATTAATTTTAATCAACAATAACAAGATATCATATTTGGACTACTATCACGGGTAAAACCATCATGCACATAATCATGTATAATCCCTAAGAGTACATATGTGTGTATCAATCATGTTCATGTAGTGCATGTGGCAACAAAGTATTCGTGATCATGTGCGAATACGGGATCGATGGATTATGTATAGTAACCGATTTCAATTCGAACGAAGAATATAAATTAGAGTCAAGGAATATACCTGCGGTATTTTTTAAAGAAGCTTGTACGAGAACAAACGAGTTGTACAAGAGGATACTTGCCTGATAACCAACGACGATGATACTGAATACAAGAATAACGGGATCAGAATCCCGGGCAGCAAAACACAACAAACGGATTACGAACCAGTCACGAACACACGATCAAGAACATAATCGGACGGCTGAGATCGAAGATCAAGATCAAGATGATCGGATCAGATCGAACAGTCAGATTTCCCTTATAATGAAGATAATGATGAAGATCAAGATCGATCGAATGGCTGCGATCAAAGGAAATTGATGATCATCATGATCGTGACGATCAAGACGAGATCAGACGGCTAGGATCTAATCGGATGATCAAGTGGTGATCGACGTCCATATCCAATCAAGCATGATGATGATCATGATCACATCAGATCAGACGGATCAGATCGGAGATATCAAGATCAGATGAGATCAAGGTGATCGAAAATTGGATGGTCACGATCCAAGGCCATGATCAAACCCATGATCACCAGCACACGTACAACTGCAAGCCAGGGCAGCCTAGGGGAAAGTGCTCGGCGAGTGAGGGCCGATGGTGGCAAGCGGACCAGCGACAGCTGACGGCGAACAGGGATGGCAGCACGATTGTGGGTGTTCAGAGGGTGGAGCTTCGATTTGGAACTCGATAGCGTCTCGCTGCTCGCTGTTGGCGGCACAGGGATGCTGTGTCGCGGCTGGGCTGAGCGACTAGGGGGTAAGCATCGCGGCTGGCGGTCGCTATTGTCTGGCATCGCACAGGAGGACACAGAGGGCCGTGCTCAGGGTGGAGCGACGGCGGAGGAACACAAGCGAGAAGCGCGCTGTGTCGCGAGGCCGCCGGGGGATCGCCGAGAGGAACAGGGGATGGGTTCTGAGAGAGGGAGTGGGAGGAAGGAGAAGGTGGATTCACCGAGGTGGATGGGTTTGGCAAAGTCGAAGAGGGTGGTGGTCGGAGAGTGAAGACGATGGGGTTCGAGGGGAGGGTTCGACTGTGGTGGCGGTGCCGACGGTGAGGGCGAGAGGAGAGGTGGAGTCACTAAGGGTGGTAATGGCTTTCGGAAGCTTGCGAGGGAAGATAGGGCGGTTCGACGAAGGAGAGACGAGAGGAGGGCGGCAATGGTTCTCTGGGTTCGAAACAGCCAAACAGGGGAGATTGAGGGAGAAGATGAAAGGGGATTTCTCTGCTTGGGTTTTATAATAGGGGAGGGGGAGAGAGGAAGATGGGGAGAAAGAGTACGGGAGAGAGAGAACATGGGGGGGGTAATTTATATAATAATATAATAAATAAAGAATAGAGTAATGGGTGAGAAAGTGGGGCAGTTATGAGGGGGGTTATGGAGTATGAAGAGTTGAGAATGTGAGGGAATTTTGTTGTGAAATCCAGATGATCTAAATAAATAGATAATCTGGACACAAATTAAAAACCTCGCAAGTGTACGAATCGTTTTATAGAAGCGTAGTGACAAGCAAGGGTCGATCCCACATAGATTGTAGAAATTAACTTACTAACCAATAAAACAGAGATAAGAATCTTAAAGTTTTGTTCTAAAAGAAATGACTAGATCTAGTAGTTCTGAATCACAAATATCTATTAAGTAGTTGGGCTTTGATTTCCACATGTAGTCAGTAATGCTAAGTCACCTTCTTCACTATTCTAGTTACTCATGTTCGTTCCTTTAAGGGCATGGTATCTACTCCTTAAAGTATTGTTTCCCTAGCCAAGAATTAGGAATGGTATCTACTCTAATTCGTTTCTTTCCTTAAGTATTTAGCATGGTATCTACTAAGTTGTACTTAAAGAAAACATAAGAACAATGGAAACGAACAAACACTCGAAGTTCTAGAAATTGGTATCAGATCTAGATCCTTCAAGTTGATTAAACCAAGAACCCCTAAAGATTCCTGTGTTACAAGTTATGAGCACGAGATACGGGTCATCTCTATACTCATATAACAGATTCAGATTTATAACATGCAAACTTGATAATCTCAGGTTCTGTATGGCAGTCGACTCGCTGTCACTCTCAGTCGACTGCTGATGAACACATTATTATTCACTTTTTAGAGCAATAATCTTAATATAATTAGACATTTAAAAACTCTATATACGGTATTTAACTCTTATTTTCTCTTTTCCATAGGAAACAGCTTATAACAGCAAAACGAAGCAGTTTCAGGACTTCAAGGATAATACACAAAGAACTGCAGAGGATCAGTCGACTGGTTCCCCAACACAGGCGACTGAACAAGAGAAGCTGATTTTCCATAACTCTCGACATAGTCGACCTATTCCCAAAAGACAGTCGACTGGTCTGAACAAATAGGAAATCTACAGAAGTCTCGACTCAGTCGACTGGTTCGAAGACAAGTCGACTGGTCTGCGGCGGAGTAAACAGATAAGATCTTCAAAGATACACCTGCATCTAATTTCAAATCTATTTGAATCAAGATTTTATGCAGCGAATCAAATCTAAAGACAGGGTATTTTCCAAGTGGACGTGGTAAACAGATAAGGAAGGAAAGGAGAAAAGAGAAAGATATTAATCATCAAATCAAATAAAGAAGGATCTTCCTGAAAAAGTGGAAACCCTAATTCTCAGCCGTGTTCTATAAATATCAGAATACCATCTCTTGAACGGGGACTCCACTCCACGACTCCATCGGAGGATCATATATATCTCGTGGACACAACTTAATCAGAGAGTTCCCAACCATCAAGTCATCAACCCGTGCTTCACTCCATCAACATCGAAGAAGGAGAGAGAAGATCCAGCAACCAGAAGGCAGTCGACTGTGTGACAGCCAGTCGACCATATTGCCGGAATCCATTAGTTTATTTCTTCTTCTCTCTTTATTCTTTTTATGTTGATCATGTATTCAAACTTGTTAAGCAATAAAGTTATTATTATGTGGAACTAAATTCATAGTTGGGTCGATCGAAACCGTAGTTATGTAATGCTATTTTCTTCTGAACTCTTCTATGTTACTTATTGATTGAATCTAATTGAATTGGTATAGGTTTATGATAGTCAAACTAGTTCTCAAGACTGAGAGCAGTCGACTGAGGTGAGAGCCAGTCGACTGACGTACAGAACTTGGGAAGCTCAAGTTTGGATGTCATTTATCTGAATCTGTTATATGAGCATATTGAGACGACCGAATCTCGTGCTCATAATTTGTAACAAAGGAATCTTTAGGGGTTCTTGGTTCAATCAACTTAGAGGATCTAGATCTGATACCAATTTCTAGAACTTTAAGTGTTTGTTCGTTTCCACTGTTCTTATGTTTTCTCTAAGTATAACTTAGTAGATACCATGCTAGATACTTACGGAAAGAAACGAATTAGAGTAGATACCATGCCTAATTCTTGGCTTAGGGAAACAATACTTTAAGGAGTAGATACCATGCCCTTGAAGTGAACAAACATAAGTAATTAGAAGTAAGTTCAGAAGGTAACTTAGCATTACTAACTATTGGTGGAGATCAACAACCCAACTATTCAAGAGATATTTGTGATTCAACACCTCTCATCTTAGAACTTCTGAACAAGTTTGTGTATTATAAATCTATACCAATACTCTCAGGTTTAATCAATAAGTAACAGAATAGCATTCAGAAGAATATAAGCATTACATAACTACGGTTTCAATCTACCTAACTATGAAATTAGTTCCACATAATAAAACTTTTATTGACTAACAGTTTCGAATACATGATGAAAGTAAAAAACTAGAAAGAGAAGAAATAAACTGATGATGTTTGGTCAGAGAAGTCGACTGCTGTCACCCAGTCGACTGGCTTGTTGCTTCAGTGTACTCGATCTCCTTCTTCTTCGATGCTGATAGAATAATTCTCTTGGTTGATGATTTGATGATTCAAAAATTCCGTGATTCGGTCCCCTCTCGATCCCCTAGAATAACGCCTTTTGGTTGATATTTATAGAACATGGGAAGAGAATTAGGGTTTGCACTTTTTGCCGAAAAAGTCCTCTTCTTTCCTTTATTTCTTTCCTTCTTTAATCTGCGTTCTATTTCTTTCTCTTTTCTTCTTTTCTTCCTTTTCTGCTTTGATTTGGATTTAGATGAGGATGGATCTTTAATTATTTTATCTTTTCACTCCGCCGGATGCAGTCGACTGGTGCTGGATGTAAGTCGACTGTGCCGAGACATCTGTGGCTTCATGATTCATCAGTCAAGTCGAATGATGTTGGGGAAGTCGACTGTGCCGAGCCCCATCAATCTCTCTGTCCAGTCGCCTATTTGAAGAACCAGTCGACTGATGCTCTGCAACTTCTGTGTGTCCTCCTCAAAATCCTGAATCTGCTTCGTTTTGCTGTTTTAGGCTGTTTCCTGTGGAAAAGAGAAAATAAGAGTAAAATACCACATATAAAGCATTTAAATGTCCAATTGCAATAAGATTATTGCTACTAAATGTGAATATTATTGAGTTCATCAAATACCCCCAAACTTAGCTTTTGCTTGTCCTCAAGCAAAAAGTAAAATTATGAACAAGGGAAAAATACTAGTCTCAACCCATCACACCAAGAAAATGTCTCATTATGCAAGCATCAAAATTTCAATTAAAAATATAAACAATTGCAAATAAAGTAAAAGAACAAGCATACCCACTTTCTCCAGTGCAATTGTCTATTCATAGCTCCAAACCCAATCATATTTGTCATGCAATTAATTATAGTTATAGTATGTAACTACCCAATCTGTGATTATCCCTTCTCACTACTACAAACCGAGTAGCAAACTAGAGTTTTTTTTTTCTTCCAGTCTCTTCTTTAAGTCGTCATTTGCCTTTTGACGCGAGTGCAAAATATTTGTGATGAATCCACCCGGTTACTCAACAAGTCACAAACTTTAAGTGCTTTGCATACTCATATTTCAAGTTGCCGTTTGACGTAAAGGTAAACATTGGTGATGAATACCCCTAGTTACTAAGCAACTCAAAACATTGGAGTAGATTGACTTTATTCATATATATATATTCTTTTCGTTTTTACTCTATTTACTTAAACTCTGTTTAGGACTAGATCAAAGAGGATAATCACTAGAAAAAGCATCACATTTGTTTTTTTATGTATAATCGCATGACTCTTATAATTTTGTAAGGAATTATGAAACTCAACAATCCTAAAGTAAATAAGTATACTTACTCTTACTTTATAAGAAATTGTTTATCCCAAAAAATTAAAAGACTCCAAATGTCTACCCCCAAACTTAGATGGAACATTGTCCTCAATGTTCGCACACAACTTAAAATATAGGCATGTGTTACCAACTAGTTTGAAGGAAAGAAAATAAAGTAAAGAAATAAAGAAATGATTAAAGAAATAAATAAATAGAGAGTATAAGTACTCCCCTGAAAAATTGGGTTGCCTCCCAATAAGCGCTGTGTTTCTTGTCTTCAGCTAGACTTGATGAGTTCATGCAATGTGTTGAATGGTTTGAAGATTCACATCTTCCTCTTGCGGCTCTAGACTCATCTCAATGTACGGCTTTGCCCTATGCCCGTTCACCTTGAATGTTTGATTTTTCTCTTTGCTATGAACCTCCAATGCTTCATGTGGAAAGACTTTTGTAACAATGTATGGGCCATACCATCGTGACATAAGCTTGCCTGGAAAGAGTCTTAATCTTGAGTTGTATATTAATACCTTCTGTCCTTCATAAAACTCCTTCCTTGCTAGCTGTTTATCATGGTATATCTTGGTCCTTTCTTTGTACAACTTCGCATTTTCATATGCGTCGTGCCTCAATTCTTCAAGCTCGTTCAGTTGCAATCTTCTTTTGTCGCCTGCTTGTTTCATATCAAAATTGAACCTTTTAATGGCCCAATAGGCTTTGTGTTCCAACTCCACTGGCAGATGACAGGCTTTTCCAAAAACCAAACGGTATGGTGACATGACGATGGGTGTCTTGTATGCCGTTTGGTAGGCCCATAATGCATCATTCAAGCGTAGCGACCAATCCTTTCTCCTTGTATTTACTGTCTTTTCCAAAATGCTCTTGATCTCTCTGTTGCTAATCTCCACCTGCCCACTGGTTTGAGGATGATATGGAGTACCCACTCTATGTGTAATCCCATATTTTTTCATCAAAGAAGCAAATGGAAAGTTATTGAAGTGGTTCCCTCCATCACTAATTATTGCTCGTGGTGTACCAAACCTAATGAAGATGTTCTCCTGCAAAAACTTGACAACAACTTTGTGATCATTAGTTTTTGAGGGGACAGCCTCGACCCATTTAGACACATAATCCACACCCACAAGAATATATAAATAACCGAATGAGTTAGGAAAGGGACCCATGAAGTCGATACCCCAAACATCAAAAAGCTTGATTACTTGGATGTTTTGCAGTGGCATTTGATTTCTAGAAGAGATGTTGCCTGTCCTTTGGCATTTGTCACAAGTCCTGCAAAAAGAAAAAGTATCTTTGAATACATTAGGCCAATAAAAACCAGATTGTAATACCTTGAGTGCTGTTCTTTTTGGTCCAAAGTGTCCTCCACATGCATATTGGTGGCAATGTTGTAGAATACTCATTTTCTCTTCTTCTGCCACACATCTTCTTATAATTTGATCAGGGCAGAATTTGAACAAATAAGGATCATCCCAATAATAGTGCTTGTACATGGCCACCAGTCTCTTTCTTTCCTGAATTGTCATACCTGGAGGGAAAACATGAGCAGTGAGATAATTTACAATATCTGCAAACCATGGAAGTTGTATATTTATTTCAAATAAATTTTCATCTGGGAAATTTTCATTAAGTGGGGGCACAATTCTTTCTTCCTCCTGCAGTAATCTGGACATGTGATCTGCCACAACATTGTCACTTCCTTTCTTGTCTCTAATCTCAAGATCGAATTCTTGAAGCAACAGCACCCATCTGATCAACCTAGGCTTAGCATCCTTTTTAGCAAACAAATATCTCAAAGTAGCATGGTCAGTGAAAACAATGACTTTAGAACCAATCAAATATGATCTAAACTTCTCTACAGCAAAAATGACAGCTAACATTTCTTTTTTAGTAGTGGAATAATTCAGCTGTGCATCATTTAAAGTTCGAGAAGCATAGTAAATAATATGGGGTACCTTATTGATTCTCTGACCTAAAACAGCTCCCAAAGCATAATCACTTGCATCACACATAAGCTCGAAAGGATGGTTCCAATCTGGTGCCATGACAATAGGTGCAGAAATGAGAAGATTTTTCAATGTAATAAAAGCATTTGTGCATTCTTCTGTCCATGCAAACTCAACATCCTTAGCCAACAATTCACAATGGGGTCTGGAGATTTTTGAGAAATCTTTTATAAATCTTCTATAGAACCCTGCATGTCCAAGAAAACTCCTAACACCCTTGACTGTAGTAGGAGGGGGTAGCTTTGATATGATGTCAATTTTTGCCTTGTCCACCTCTATTCCCCTTTCTGACACCACATGTCCCAAGACAATACCTTGTTGTACCATAAAATGACACTTTTCCCAATTCAGCACTAGATTGCATTCTTCACATCTCTTAAGTACAAACTGCAAATGGTTAAGGCATTCATCAAAACAAGATCCAAAAACACTAAAATCATCCATAAATACCTCGATGAACCTTTCCTCCATGTCTGAAAATATACTCATCATGCATCTCTGAAATGTAGCTGGTGCGTTGCACAATCCAAAGGGCATCCTCCTGTATGCAAAAGTACCAAAAGGACATGTAAACGTGGTTTTTCTTGATCTTCTGGAGCAATAGAAATTTGATTATAGCCACTATAACCATCTAAAAAACAATAATGACTATATCCTGCTAATCTTTCTAACATTTGATCAATAAAAGGAAGAGGGAAGTGATCTTTCCTGGTTTCGTTATTCAGCTTCCTGTAGTCTATGCATACCCTCCATCCTGTGGTCATTCTTGTAGGAATAAGCTTATTCTCTTCATTCTTCACCACTATGACTCCACTTTTCTTAGGCACTACATGAATAGGGCTCACCCATTTGCTATCTGAGATAGGGTAGATGATGCCAACATCTAGTAGCTTCAAGACCTCTGTTCTTACCACTTCCTTCATGTGTGGATTAAGCCTTCTCTGTGCTTCCCTGCTAGGTTTTGCATTGTCTTCAATAAGTATTTTATGCATGCATTTGGATGGACTTATTCCCTTGATGTCTGCAATGGTCCATCATATTGCACCTTTGTGTTCTCGCAGTACCCTCAGCAGCTTATCTTCTTCTTGTGCACTCAAATTTGTTGCAACTATCACTGGTAGCGTCTGGTTCTCACCCAAATATGCGTGCTTCAGATGTTCAGGCAGCGGCTTCAGTTCCACGTCTGGTGTCCTGGTAGCAGTCGACTTGCTCCATGCACCAGTCGACTGATCTGAGGAAACACAAGTGTTATCAGACACAAAATTTTCAAATGCAGGTGCAAGCTTACCTGAATATGACTTTGGAGTTTCAAGGTGATGTACTGTCTCTGCAATCCTCCAGTCATCGTATTCCTGTTCAACATGAGACACTGTTAGAGATTGTGTAATTGCGGCTTGTAGTGGTTCAATGCTATGTACCTGAAATGTTTGATCAACAATCTCCTGTACCACATCAACATTATAGCATTCATGATCATCATGTGGTAATTTTAGTGTATCAAACATTTTAAATTCAACCTTTTCTCCATTTATTTTCATACTTATAGTACCCTTTTTAACACAAATTTTTATATCGGCCGTACTCATAAAGGGCCTACCTAAAATGATCGGTAAAGAATATGGCATTGAAGAATCCTCCATATCCAACACAAAAAAATCTGCAGGCAAAATGAAATCATTTACCTGAACTAGGACATCTTCCAAAATACCTCTAGGTCTTTTGATGCTGCGATCAGCCAACTGCAAAGTGATGGATGTTGGTTTGAGTTCCCCCAATCCTAGCTTTTCGTAAACAGAGTAAGAAAGGAGATTGATGCTTGCCCCCAAGTCTAGCAGTGCCTTTTCAAAGAAGTGCTCACCAACCCTGCAATGAATGGTAAAACTACCTGGGTCCTTCAATTTAGGAGGTAATTTCCTTAACAAAACAGCGCTCACTTCCTCTGTCAAAGCCACATCCTCCCTAACCTGAAATGTTCTTTTGTGAGTACAACATTCTTTCAAAAATTTGGCATAAGAAGGAATTTGTTTAATAGCATCAAGCAGGGGGATATTAATTTCTACCTTTCTGAGGGTTTCAAAGATATCAAATAAATGTTGTTCTTTCTTTTGCTTGACTAACCTTTGAGGGAATGGTGGCAAAACTGTCCTTTCTTTTTCACTTACCTTGTTGGAACCCAAAACTTTTGATGGTTGTGTATCTGCTTCGTCTGCGTGTGTTCCAACCTTGTTGTCAATTGTCTTACCACTTCTCAGAGTTGTTATTGATTTGAGCTGTTCTTGGCCTCTAGGGTTTGGTATGGTTTGTGAAGGAAGTTCTCCTGCCTTTCTTTCACTCAACTCCTTCGCGATTTGCCCGATTTGAGTTTCCAATTTCTGAATTGCCTGCCCTTGTTGGTTGCTTGTTTGATGTTGTTGTTGGAGCAATTGAAGAACGGTGGATTCAAAATCCAACTTCTTCTGTTCTTGAACTGGCCGATCAAACCCACTTCCCATCTGGAAGTTCCGTGCATGTCCTTGTGAAGATTGAGTGCCTTGATTGTTGCTCCATGAGAAATTTGGATGGTTCCTCCACCCTGGGTTGTATGTGTTCGAGAATGGGTTGTTCTTTGGTGGAAATACTCCTTGTCCCACATAGTTTGCATGCTCCTGATCTGTGAAAGAAGACATGGGACACGTTTCAGTCGTATGATCAAAATGAGAACAAATTGCACAAATTTCTTTTGTTTGATTTTTTACACTGCCCATTGTTGTCATTGCATTAACAAGCATATCAATTTTTTTGTTCATGTTTACCATTTCTAATTGTATGTTATTACTACCAGAAATTTCGTAAACTCCCTGTTTTTTAGAAATGCCTCTTCCCCTTGTTGAGAATTGCTGTGAGTTCTTGCTGAGTTCTTCAAATAATTCGATGGCCTCCTCACCACTTTTCCTCATCAAGATCCCGTTGCACGCTGAATCCACAATTGCCTTGTTAGTATCATTTAAACCCTCATAAAATGCTTGTACCTGATCATCTTTAGGCATGTTGTGCGTAGGACACTTGAGAAGCTTGTTCTTGAAGTCCTTCCATGCTTCGAAGAATAAATCTCCATCTTTTTGTTGGAAGAGTTGAATCTTCCTTTTCAGTTGTTTGGTCTTCTGGGCTAGAAAGAATTCTTTCAAGAATTTTGTTGCCAATTTCTCCCATGAATTAATTGATTCTGGTTCCAAAGAATTATACCACAATTTAGCATTAAGTTTTAAGGAAAATGGAAACAAGATTAACCTGATTTGTTCAGGGGTAAGTCCTTGGACGCTTTGAGTTCTGCAAAGATCAAAGAAGTCTTGCAGATGGAGGTGAGGCTCCTCGTCTGGTTTGCCACTAAAGTGGGGAACCATGCTGAGTAATTGGGGAGATAGATACATATTCCCTGTGATATTAGGTTGATAAGCAATGCAGGAAGGTTGGTCAATATTCTTAGGCGTGAATTTGTCCTGCATTGGTACTCGATTTGGTATTTCCTCAGCCATTGTTGCTCGTGAATTGGGTCTCTGTGCAGTCGCCTGGTTCCGTGTAGCAGTCGACTGGTTGGTTGCAGACAGCCGACCTAGTCTGTGCAGAGTGCGTTCTGTTTCCGCGTCAATAGGTAGTAGCTCTGGACGAAGTGATCGCCTTCCGTGCATTCACCAAAATCCTGTAACCTAAAAGAGAAAATATTTATTAATAAAAGAAAAGAAAATAAAAGAAAAGATTTACTGATTTGTAAGTTAAAATACTAAACAATCCCCGGCAACGGCGCCAAAAACTTGTTGTGAAATCCAGATGATCTAAATAAATAGATAATCTGGACACAAATTAAAAACCTCGCAAGTGTACAAATCGTTTTATAGAAGCGTAGTGACAAGCAAGGGTCGATCCCACAGAGATTGTAGAAATTAACTTACTAACCAATAAAACTGAGATAAGAATCTTAAAGTTTTGTTCTAAAAGAAATGACTAGATCTAGTAGTTCTGAATCACAAATATCTATTAAGTAGTTGGGCTTTGATTTCCACCTGTAGTCAGTAATGCTAAGTCACCTTCTTCACTATTCTAGTTACTTATGTTCGTTCCTTTAAGGGCATGGTATCTACTCCTTAAAGTATTGTTTCCCTAGCCAAGAATTAGGAATGGTATCTACTCTAATTCGTTTCTTTCCTTAAGTATTTAGCATGGTATCTACTAAGTTGCACTTAAAGAAAACATAAGAACAATGGAAACGAACAAACACTCGAAGTTCTAGAAATTGGTATCAGATCTAGATCCTTCAAGTTGATTAAACCAAGAACCCCTAAAGATTCCTGTGTTACAAGTTATGAGCACGAGATACGGGTCGTCTCTATACTCATATAACAGATTCAGATTTATAACATGCAAACTTGATAATCTCAGGTTCTGTATGGCAGTCGACTCGCTGTCACTCTCAGTCGACTGCTCTTAGAACTTCTGAACAAGTTTGTGTATTATAAATCTATACCAATACTCTCAGGTTTAATCAATAAGTAACAGAATAGCATTCAGAAGAATATAAGCATTACATAACTACGGTTTCAATCTACCTAACTATGAAATTAGTTCCACATAATAAAACTTTTATTGACTAACAGTTTCGAATACATGATGAAAGTAAAAAACTAGAAAGAGAAGAAATAAACTGATGATGTTTGGTCAGAGAAGTCGACTGCTGTCACCCAGTCGACTGGCTTGTTGCTTCAGTGTACTCGATCTCCTTCTTCTTCGATGCTGATAGAATAATCCTCTTGGTTGATGATTTGATGATTCAGAAATTCCGTGATTCGGTCCCCTCTCGATCCCCTAGAATAACGCCTTTTGGTTGATATTTATAGAACATGGGAAGAGAATTAGGGTTTGCACTTTTTGCCGAAAAAGTCCTCTTCTTTCCTTTATTTCTTTCCTTCTTTAATCTGCGTTCTATTTCTTTCTTTTTTCTTATTTTCTTCCTTTTCTGCTTTGATTTGGATTTAGATGAGGATGGATCTTTAATTATCTTATCTTTTCACTCCGCCGGATGCAGTCGACTAGTGCTGGATGTAAGTCGACTGTGCCGAGACATCTGTGGCTTCATGATTCATCAGTCAAGTCGACTGATGTTGGGGAAGTCGACTGTGCCGAGCCCCATCAATCTCTCTGTCCAGTCGCCTATTTGAAGAACCAGTCGACTGATGCTCTGCAACTTCTGTGTGTCCTCTTCAAAATCCTGAATCTGCTTCGTTTTGCTGTTTTAGGCTGTTTCCTGTGAAAAAGAGAAAATAAGAGTAAAATACCACATATAAAGCATTTAAATGTCCAATTGCAATAAGATTATTGCTACTAAATGTGAATATTATTGAGTTCATCAAATTTGTCTATGGGTAGTTTAAAAAATGTGGGGATTTAAATATAATCACATAGGATTGCTCCCATAGAAATTTATGAGTACTGGGTTTGGATTCAGGCTTAAAACAATTGGGCTTGAGGTTAAAACATTTTAAATAAATCAATTATGATATTGGGCTTAATAAACAATTGGGTTCAGATTAATAAATAATAAAATAAAAAAAAGAAATTGGGCTTATAATAAACAATTGGGTTTTTTAGAATAGTTTGAATAATATAACCAATTAAGAAAGAACAGTTATAAGATACTAATAATTTAAAATACAGAAAAGTACTTGAAAAATACGTATAAATGGAAACATGTATTACAACGACTGAGCGAGAAGCACCTGGTCCGGGTCCGACTGCGCTATTGACTTGCGGTTGATTGGAGCCCTGGGCATTCACGCGGCTGTGATGGGAGGAGGATCTGGACGACGTCCAGAAGTGACGGCCCTCTGGGCTTTGGGAGCCATGAAAGGGCTCGGAGCTGAGATGACGTCCCTGGCTGGGGTCAGACTAGGCATCAGTACCTAATTTCCTACAGATGGCGCCAACCTGATGTTGTTTGTTTTTGGGGTGTGGGGGCAACAGGTGTGAGTTATTGTAAATTGTGTAGCGGAAGATGTGGTACTGGCGTCGATCCGATTCTAGGCTGTAGGACCAGCTCGGGGGTAGTAGGAGAAAGGTAGAGGCCGGGTGCTCAGCTCGGATCTTCGAGGCTTGGCTCGAGCTCTTGTATCTGCACACTTCCTATAAACACCGGGAGAAGTCCCGACGATAGGCCCTCCGACGATCTAGTCAGTCACTGAGAAAGCAATAGTAGTTAGGGTTCAAGTGGGAAAAAGTTTATTACTTTGGAAGTGAGGAGGGGTCTGGTATTTATAGGCAGGGATAAACAGGTCTGAGACCCTCACGGACCGGGTCGGACCCGTTCGCCTGTGGGCCTGAATGGGCTGACGCTCGTTTGACCCATTTGACCTGATGATCGCAGGGGAGCGAAATCTGAGGAATTCTGATGGCCCAGATGGAGCCACGTCATCCACCCCCCCCCCCCCCCCCCACACACACACACACACACATATATATATATATATATATATATATATATATATATATATATATATATATAGGGTAAAAGGGATATTAGCAACTTGCTCATTTAGTAATTGAGCAATTGATTATGTGACAAGCATATGATACATTGGACAACTAACCCTTTTAAAGATTTTCCAATCATATGCATGCCACATCATCAATTGCTTATTTAATAAATGAGCAAGTTGCTCATACCCCCTTTTCCCTATATATATATATATATATGACAGTTCAAGGTGAATTCAACCCTCTGTGACTTAAACATTTTCCCTTTATGACATCCCTTACGGCAACCTTTGCTCATCGACCGTTATAAGTCTATAGGGTCACTAGTGGTTAAAAGGCCTAATTATGCTATTATGAGATGCATAAAAGGTTTTTTCTGAACATGATAAAGAAAACAAGCTTAATCATGACTTTAATATACATAGGGGACATAAGTATTACATAACTTAGGGTTTTCCCTTTTGGGAATCCCCGAAAAGATAAAAGCTAAAACTTACAGAGAAAGTAGCTCAAGCTCTAAGGGGCTTGTTCCTTTTATCATACAAGATTTTTAGAGGAGATAAGAATACGTTGGAAGAGAATTTAGAAGGATGGAGAGCAACCCATTAAGTTCCAAACCAAAGCTGAACCCCAGATCTTAAATTTACCAGCACATGACCCCCAAAATTAGTCAAACATAATCGACGTATGGAAATATACTTTAGTAGGAGATTATTATATATCAACCCTAGAAATGGATGCAGTAGAAATGTATAGATATTTAGAAACATTCCTTGGAGAAAGTACACGAGTTTTGTGGGAATCTTATAAAGAAATAAATGCTAATAACTACAATGGGCTACTTTCATTCGGCGCAAACCCATATAATTTTGTACACACAATCCAGAGTCTGGTCACTGGACAAAATCCCAATTCGGGCCACCTAGGAGTACAAATAGATGCAATTGAAGTTTAGAACAATTAAGTATATACAAATGGAAATACGTAAAGAAATTCCTTAATGATTATTACTATTATGTCTGTATTTCCGGGAACGCCTTTAACAAAGAGTTAGGATAAAAGTTATTTAGGAAATTACCCGGAGCCTTAGGGTTAGAAATCGCAGAATGATGGAAGAATGAATCAGGAGTAAAAGAAGAACCAAATAGACTTTGGCCAATAGGTCATCGTGTCCAACATGTATTAAAAATTCTAAAAGAAAAATGTACTGCAATACAGATACAGAAACAACTAAAAAACTCAGATTACAGTTTCTGTAAAGAAATATATACAGCTCAAACATATGGTATAAATGATAAAGAACCAAGACAATATAAAAGGACTTATAAAAAACAAAATTACTATAACAAGAAAAAATATTATTTAAGAAAATCCAACAGAAGAAAGCCATATTTAGATCCACAAAAGCATGTAAGGAAATTCAAACCAAACAGATTATATAAGAATAGACTAGAATGTTTTACATGCGGCAGCCCAGAGCATATGAGTAGAACTTTTCCAAAAAGGATAAATAAACATGATAAGAACAACACCTTAATAGAATGCACAAATGAAGATCTTATTAATATAGATGAAACTGTTTCTGACATAGAATCCATTTATTCAATAATTTCTATAGCAGAACCCAATGAACTGCAACTCAAGATGAAGAAGAAAATAATGAATTCATAGAAAATATCGTGTCCCCTATAGACATGTCTGACTTAGATTATTCTGATTTAGATATGATGAATATAGAGGAAGAATCCTGTAAGCATAACTAGAAAATAAACTTAGGAACAGATAGTATCCCTTGTTATTTTTGTAAATGGTATCCTAGCAGAGACAAGAGAACAAAATGCTCAAAATGCTATAAAGAAGGATGCATAAAATGTATTGAAAAAAATTTTAAACAAAGTTTTGCCTATGAAATAATTAGACCAATGATACACACAAACGAATTAAAAATATTACGAAAAAGAATAGAAAATATTGAAGACACGCAAAAACTACTATATACAAAAATAGAAGACGAGGAAGTAACTAGAAAAAATAATAAATGATAAAATAGAAGCAATTAATAAAAAATTAAAAAAAGGAAAAACTATAATGGAACACCAGTCAGAACCCTATTCAGAATCTTATTCCGAAATAACTGACCTAGTTCAGATATGTAATAGTGAAAACCTAAAATATTTAAAAGTTAAATGTATAGTAAGAATAAGACAATATGAAATAAAATGTTTAGCCTTAATCGATACAGGCTGCACAAACTGCATTATCAATAAGGATGTAATTCCTCAAGAATATATAGTCAAAGCATCAAAACCCATAGGAGCCCAACAAATGGATGGAGGAATATATATGTATGAAGATCTTTTAATACCTAATAGCAAGATTAGATTCGAAACTAATTGCGGCGAAAGCACAAAATATACATTACCTAAAGAAAGCACATGGGTTAGACCATTAAATTTGAAAGAAGACTTAATCGTAGGATTAAGTTTCCTATTAAAAGATAATGGGAGCATACTCATAAGCAAAGACTATTTACAATTACAAAAACATACTTTATTTATACCAGTACTAATACACAATGAATCTACCATGACCAGACAAATAATAGAACCCAGTGTAGAGAAAGAATGTTCTTGCCCTATGGAAGGACAATGTCAATTAAAAGAAATGACTAATGACGAAATTAATGATGAATATGAAATAGAAGTACAAACAGAGTTTATTAATTTAGAACAACTATATTATACCCTAATAAGTGAGCAAGATATAGAACATTTAATATCTAAAATAGAAAAACTAGGCATTTTAGGAGAAAATATACTAAAATTTTGGGAAAAGGATAAAATACAATGTACCTTGAATATAATTAATCCTGAATAAAAAATCAGGAATGCCAAAATAAATGCCACAAATAAGGACCTAGAAGAATTTAGAATGCATATCCCCGACCTCCTTAAATTAGGAATAATAAGAAGATCTGATAGCCCCCACAGATCAGCATCCTTTATAGTAAGAAAACATAGTGAAATAGTTCGAGGAAAAAGTAGAATGGTAATCAATTATAAGAGGCTAAATGATAACACAGTAGATGATGGCTATGATATCCCAGATAAAACTAGACTCATTAATCAGATTCAAGGATGTACCATATTCAGCAAGTTTGATCTAAAGTCAGGATTTTGGCAGATCAAAATGCATCCTGATAGCATCAAGTGGACAACCTTCACTTGCCCAGAAGGCCATTTTGAATGGTTAGTTATGCCATTTGGCCTTAAGAATGCACCATCCGTTTTTCAGAGAAAAATGGATGCCATCTTTATCAAACATAAAAACTTTGTTGTAGCTTATATTGATGACATTCTCGTCTTCAGTAAAACCAGACAAGAACATAGAGGACATTTACAGATAATTATTTCCGAATTTATTAATCATGGCTTAATTATCAGCAAAAAGAAACTGCAATTGTTTAAATCTCAGATAGAATTCCTTGGTGTAACTATTGGACAAGGCAAGATAAAATTACAACCACACATCGCCCAGAAGGCTTTGAACTTCCCGGATAAATTAGAAAACTTAAAACAAATTCAACAATTTCTTGGTCTTGTAAACTATGCCCGACCGTTTATAAAAGACTTAGGTAAAATAGCAGGACCCTTATATGCAAAGACATCCCAAAAGAGGCAGAGACATTTTAATCAAGAAGATATTAAGTTAGTCCAACAAATAAAAACCCTAGTCAAACAACTCCCTGAATTAAATTTACCTTTAGACCCTGATTATTTGGTTATCGAAACAGATGGTTGTAATACAGGGTAGGGTGCTACTCTTATTGCTAAACCAAATAAATACTCAGACAAGAATACTGAAAGAATATATAGATATGCCGGTGGAAAATACAAAGAAAAGGAAACATCAGCAGCATTGATGCAAAACTACTAGCCGTTTCTTATGCCCTAGACAGCTTCAAGCTTTTCATCATTTCTAAAAAGGAGATAACTCTTCGTATAGATTGTGAAGCCATAGTCTCTTTCCACAACAAAATGAATTTAGACTCTATACGTAGCTCCAGACGACGTTGGCTCAATTTTATTGACAGATGCTCCCACTTAGGAACCCACATTAATTTTGCTCATATTAAAGGATCATCAAACACTCTTCCTGACACACTTAGCCGCCTCCTCCATCAGACCGCACTCGAAATCATGGTAGACTTACCCACAGAAAATCCTCATCTTACCTTAATAGACTTAAGTGATTCTCCTATATCCTTTAATGTCACCACTTATGATCAAGATTTACTTGAATTAATTTTCTTTTTAGAACATTTCTTTATAAAAGATTTTCAAACAACAATAAATCTAGTCCCTGATACACGAACTTTGTCAGAATTATTAGAATATTTTTGGACCAATGAAGAATATGCTACCATAATCAATCACAAGTTACGAGAAATATATTATAAATTTTGAACACACAACCAAGGATAAGGCCAACTGAATATAACACCAATATAGAAACCTATGAATTGGTAGATGAAGAATTCCCGTTATTCCAATTTCTTCAGATATTCTCCATAGAACCATTCAGCCAAAGCATTAATACTCTAACAGATAGAAATTTTCTGTATAATTTAGCACAAGTATTTGATCTTTATACTCAGGAAGGATTCATATGAAGATTACTTATATTTCGTAGAATAAAAGATCTTAAACCTAAAAGAATTTCTTTTAAACAATTACCTAATATAGAACTTGTTCATGGTTTTATGCAGATGGCTAGGCCACCTCCACAGCCAGGTATCTCTCATGAAAGATTACCAGATCAAAGTACATATAGGCAGAATATAAGGCCACAATTAGCAGATCAGAATATGTATAATCAGAATACCAGACCGAGAATGTGGCAAGAAAGTATCTGATTCGGTAACCAAGAATTAGGAGTATTCCCACATAGTAATCTAACGTTTAAGATTCTTCCACATATTTCTACTACTAAAGAACATCAATGTATTCTAGATAATTTATGGATGTCTTTTAACAAAAAAGATTTGAGACATTTTTTAGCAGCAATGAACTCCTTATCAGAAGTTTTTACCCAGAACCGAAAAGGATATAAATTTTATGCAGTCTTACAAGGTAACTTAATTGGATTTTTTCACAGCTGGATCGAAGTAACAGACAGCATAAAAGACTTCAGGAATCCAATTTACAAAGGATTTAATAATCTTTCAGAAGCTTTAGATGTAGCAAGAAAACATTTAGGACCTAACTATTATTTGTCTCCTTCTTTAAGAACAGCACAAGAAGCCCCACTGGAATATCCCGTTACTAGAGACATACAAGGTAAAATAAATTTTTGTGACCACTGTGAAGCACTGGCCAGAACCACAAGGAAACTTAATGAGAATATCAACTTCCTTATTTTCGAAAAACAAAAGCTATACCAACAAATTTCAGAATTGGAGAAAAAATTATTCCAGGCAAAATTACCCCCAAAGACTGCTCCTACAGTCCAAAATCAAAGGGATGAGAAAGGTTTGCATTCCCATCTGAATGCAAAAACAGATACTGTTGAGTCCATAACTTCAACAGCTAGTCCGGAGCAAACGGATACCGGTAAAGACTTATCAAATCCGTTCATGGCTGTGACTTTGCCAAAAAAGTCAGCATAGAGACATCATTGGGTCTAATCCAATGGCTAGTCTGGCTCAAACGGCAGCCAGTAAAGACATATCAAGTCCGTTAATGGGTGTGGCTTTCCAAAAAAGCCAAGACAAGGGCAAAGCCATTTTAGAAGAAGATCAGACATATTCTCAGATTACCCAGATACTACAACAGATCGAAGGTCTCTAACAAACACCACAAAAATTGAAGAAGAAAAAGAAAAGAGAAAGTTTACGGGTTATCATAGCAGAACTGGTAGCACATGCAGTAAAAAATACATTGGCAACCACAATAAGACAAGTAACAAACATTAAAGAAATTCTAGAGGACAACACACAAAGGAAGATGGATAACTCAAATGCAGACGTCAGCAGCAACAACGAACCTATGACACCTATGTCCCTAGATTCCATTGCACAACATAATTTAGATACCTGATTCAGAAACCTCCAGAAAAACAAAAAAGACAGAAGAGCTACAGAACTTCCACTAATAAACGTTACAGGAAGAAGCACTCAGAAAAGGCGCACTGGAAAAAGAAGCACTCATAAAAGGCGCACTAGAAAAAGCAGAAAGCTTGGACAAGCTGCCTCCACGTAGCCAGAAGAAAACCCTAGAACATCTCCTCTTGCCTATAAAAGGACTCCCATTTCACTTAGAAGAATATCTCACAAGCAACTCCCTCCATCCGTCTGAATTCTCTTCCAATGTATTCTTATCTCCTCTAAAAATCTTGTATGATAAAAGGAACAAGCCCCTTAGAGCTTGAGCTACTTTCTCTGTAAGTTTTAGCTTTTATCTTTTCGGGGATTCCCGAAAGGGAAAACCCTAAGTTATGTATTGCTTATGTCCCTATGTATATTAATGTCATGATTAAGGTTGTTTTCTTTTTCATGTTCAGAAAAAACCTTTTACGCATATCATAATAGCATAATTAGGCCCTTTAACCACTAGTGACCCTATAGACTTATAACGGCCGATGAGCAAAGGTTGCCGTAAGGGATGTCATAACGGGAAAATGGTTAAGTCACAGAGGGCTTAATTCACCTTGAGCTGTCATTATAAAAAAAAAAGTGTATCAGGGACATAAAAAATACATATACAAGGGGGAAGTATCGAGTAGGGGTTTTACAACGGGGTTTTACAATGTCTGAAAAAATTCATACTATTTTTACCATAATCTTGTTAGCCATTTTAAAAATTCCACTTTGGTACGGCGACGTAGCCGATTACTTAAGAACAAAAACAATATCATTAGAATAATTAATAAATATATTAAGACAAGAAGAAGAAGAAATCTATAACTCCTTAGAAGAATATTATCCTAATAGCAATATTAGGAATCTGAAATCTTTTAAAAGAAGAAAATTTTAGATTATTTACCAATCTTTCTTTATATATATATATAGGGAAAAGGGGGTATGAGCAACTTGCTCATTTAGTAAATAAGCAATTGATGATGTGGCATGCATGTGATTGGAAAATCCTTAAAAGGGTTAGTTGTCCAATATATCACATGCATGCCACATAATCAATTTCTTATTTACTAAATAATCTAGGTGCTCATATCCCTTTTACCCTATATATATATATATATATATATATATGGGAAATGCTTGGTTGAAAACGGTTTTGTTTTCAACCGGGTTGGAAAACAGCAATCCTGGCCCTCCTATCGCTCCAGATCGTGATGAGCGGATCAGATCAGCTCCGCTCTGATCGGCTTGGTTTGTTAGTTTTAATGGAGGGGTATTTTTGGTACTTCATGCCAAAAAATGTTTCGGTTTTTTGGCGTGAAGTTTTTTATGTAGAAAAAATCACTTAAGCCGTTGTTGGAAATAATGGCCTAGGTTGTTTAAAAAAAAATCAACCAAGGTATGTACAAGTGTTTTTCCAAACACTTGTACTTACCCAGATCTCCCTCACTCTGTCTTCATCACAAACTCTCTCTCTCTTTCTCTTCAGCTCCCGAAACCCATCCCCAAACCCTAGTTCTATCTCCCAACTCCTTGGCCTCGATCTCTTTACCTTCTCGATCTCCCCCTCTTGTCGAAGCCTCTCTATCTCTCTCACCCTCTCCCGAATACCTCAAACCCTAACGTAGGCCCCAAACTCCCAAATCATCTGAACCGTAGCACAAATTCTCCAACCAACTAGCCTGTACAAGTTGTTCGTCTACAGCAATGGCTTCTCACATCTTCGCCAACTCTCTATCTCTCTCTTTGGACCAGGTATTTACTTAATCACAATTTACTATAATGAACTATGTTAATTTCTTGAATTATTTTTCAATTTTGGAGTTTGGTTTTTTTGTATTATATGTAGTAGTCTATAATTTAGAGAGTATACAATTAGCTCTGATCATGTATATTGTATATATTTTTTTGACATTTTTGTAGATGTAGTGTTAATTGTTGTGGTGGAATATAAGAGAAGAAAATAAACGAGATCCAAAAATTTCTAAATTTTACGAGTAGGTCGGACTCACCGCGTAGAAGGTAACGGAACTTGTAGAGGCGATTTCCGTCTCACGGTTTGCAAGATATGTCCATTTATCACTTTTATTCAATACAACGGATATAAAGCGATACACGGCCGTATCTTTCAAACCAAGAGTCGGAACTCATCTCTGCAAGTTCCGTTGGCTTGTGTTTGGTGTGCTAGACTTGACGGCCAAATTTAGGAATTTTTCCATCTCGTTTTTGTTATTTTGACGCGTATATGAAAAAACTTTAATCTACCTCGGAATTTTTTTAGTACATTCTGAATAGAAAAATGCTTAAACGAAGTCCAAATAATATGAAACTGTGCGAGTAGGTTGGGCTAACCATTCACAACCCAACACAACTTGTAATTGCGAGTTCCGTCTAACAGTTTGCGAGATACATCAATGTATCACTTTCCGCTCATTTTTCAAGAGTGAAAGCGATACACGGCCGTATCTTTCAAACCGTGGGTCGGAACTTGCATGTACAAGTTGCGTTGGCTTGCGTTTGGTGTGCCAGACTTGATGGCCAAATTTTGAAATTTTTGCATCTCGTTTGTGTTGTTTTGACACGTATATGAAAAACTTTAATCTACCTCAGAACTTTTTTAGTACGTTGTCAATAGAAAAAATTCTTAAATGAAGTTCAAAAAAACGAAACCGTGCAAATAGGTTGGGCTAACCATTCACAACCCAACGCAACTTGTATTTGTGAGTTCTGACCTACGGGTTTGCGAGATACGTCAATGTATCACTTGCCGCTCTTTTTTCAAGAGTGAAATCGATACATGGCCGTATCTTTCAAACCGAGAGTCAGAACTGACTTCTGCAAGCTCCGTTGGCTTGTGTTTGGTGTGCCAAACTTGACGGCCAAATTTAAGAATTTTTTCATCTCGTTTGTGTTGTTTTGACGCGTATATGAAAAAACTTCAATCTACCTCGAAACTTTTTTAGTACGGTCTCAATAGAAAAATGCTTAAATGAAGTCCAAAATATACGAAACGATGCGAGTAGGTTGGGCTAACCATTCACAACCCAATGCAACTTGTATTTGCAAGTTCTGACCCACGGTTTGCGACATACTTCAATGTATCGCTTGACGCTCTTTTTTCAAGAGTGAAAGCGATACAGGGCCGTATCTGTCAAACCGTGGGTCGGAACTCATTTCTACAAGTTGCGTTGGCTTGTGTTTGGTGTGCCAGAGGTGACGGCCAAATTTTGTAATTTTTGCATCTCGTTTGTGTTGTTTTGACGCATATAAGCGAAGTTTTGAAATTTTGGCATCTCGTTGGTTTGTGTTTGCTATTTTCGGTGAATAATTAGTTTTATATATGCAAACTTTGTTACAGAGAAATGGCTAGAACGAGGGAAACTGGAAGAATATCTCGGGATGCTAGGGGGGACATTCTACAGAGACTGTGAGAACTATTAATTTGTATTGTGTATTTTGTATTTAGTGATATTGTTAGTACACTAATAATAATTGTGTTTTTGGGTTCATGTAGGTTGGTGCATCCTCTTCGATGGCACCACGTCGTGGTCCAGGACCAATATATTCTCGTGAACTGACCTTGCAAGACAGCCACAGATCCACGGCAGTGTGGGGTGGGACGACGCGGAGGTGTAATTTCTGCACCCACGAGACCATGAAGGTGCACCCACATATTGTCGAGTACCTAGTTGCGGTCTGTTTCTATAGAATTAGCATGATGGGTCAGGTTAAACTCGGCCGAGCACTTCTCTCAGCACTCATGGAGCGATGGAGGCCAGAGTCGTACACCTTCCATCTACCGGTCGGAGAGATGACGGTGTCGCTAAAGGATATAACGATGATCTCCGATCTTCCACTAGATGGGTTGGCCGTGATGGGTAATATAAACTTTGATAAAATAGAGCTGTGTAATGAACTGCTCGCGGCGGCCGCGGAAAATAAGGATATTTTTGTCGGAAAATCAATCTGACTATCTTGGTTGAAGGGACGTTTTGATGGGACGTTGACCAATGCATCGCCCGACCACTATGTACAGTCCTACACTAGAGATTACATTCTAATGGTTCTTGGAGGGGTTCTCTTGCCTAACTCATCCGGGGATACGGTGCACCTCATGTATCTCCGATTGCTCGCCGACCTAGGCTTAGCTGGCCGGTACAGCTGGAGAAGTTGCGTGTTGGCAATGCTATACAGTTCGTTGTGTTCTGTAGCGCTAGATGGGACCGAGATGACCGGTCCTATGGTTTTGTTACAGATTTGATCATGGGAGCGACCGCACTTAGGTCATCCCCGCATTGGGAGACCGGATGGAGCACGATTCATAACCCTTAACCACTTTTCAAAGAACCATTCAAACGAAGAGGCCGTCTCATTTGGAATGAACCCACATCCTAAGAAATTTGATTGCCAATGTTGATTCACTGCAACAAAGGGAACAAATAATATTCCATAACGGTTTGTATTGTACGTGGCATCAAAGCAAATTACATCGCCAAATTCTTCATAATTCATCCTACAAATACTATCAACCAACATACAATGTGAAAACCATCCTTCGGGATCTACTTCAATGTCATAAAAAATGAAGGATTCGTCTGTTTCTGAGATTCAAAAAAATCAATTAGCATTGTAGAATCATGTCCTTTCAATGTTTATTGCGAATCACTAAGTAAATTTCTAACATCTTTTTCTATGAATCCTACTTAATCGTGACCACCACTAGCACTTTCGAAGAAGATCATTTGTCGACATGTCTGGATATTAGCTTGGTTGAATTGCTCTATTATCCTTTTATCCGTATTTGACATGGAACGGTTCCGGGGCAAAAAATGCCTTATACCCGGTAAGGTGAATTCGTGATTGTGTTCTTCGTGAAATGAATACACCACCCACGTATTACTTGCTTCATTCAATTTTACACGAACGCAAGCCTTGCAACCCGTTCTACAGGTTGTTCCCCATCTACCATCACTATGTTGACTCGATGACGACCCGGCTTTATTACTGTTACCACTAAATCTGGTGTGGGGGCAAACAGATAGAATTTTTGGATTCTTAGGAATGCTGAATAGTCAAACCTGAGAACTTTCCACCGGCGTTTGACCGTTGACTCCCACCGTTCACCTGCAAAAAGTGCGATACACCGGGGTTGATCCCGGCGACGCACCCTCCGACGCTCAAGTCAGTAATCAGGAAATATTATGAATGAGCTTTTAATGGCAAAAGATTGATTACCTGTTAATGGTGGGGGTTGGGGGGTATTTATAGATGCCATAGGGACCAGTTTCGTGATAAGATCCCTAATTCCCAGTGAAAGGATAGAGCGAATCAGGGCCGTTGATTAGGTATAATCATAAACCCTAATTCTACCCCGCTCGACCGGGTTCCTTGCGGGTTGGTACCCGCAACTAATTGAGATGGATCCGTTGGTGGGTTATTGGGCTTTTGGAAAAAAGACCCAGTACCCACTTCGGACCCATTTGTAGGTGAAATTATCATTTTACCCCCAAGCTTTAAGATTCGTGCTCGATTTGGACGGTTCCGATTTAACCCTATTTTTAGCCATATCACGAGCCCCCCACTCCCAAATACTGAGTTTGATTAGCCTTTGAGGAGTATTTTTACTGTTTTAATGGCTTGCGGAGTTGTATCGAAGTCCAAATGAGGGGTATCGGATCTTCGTATGAGGTATTATGGTGATTTTCAGAGCTAGTTGCACGCTCAAGGTTGTTCTTGAGCTCTCCTGGACTTTTGGTGATTTTTCTTAATTTTTATCTGTTTTTTGGACCATTTATTTAATTTTGCAAAGTGGTGATTTGTTGTTCGGGAGTCTTAATTAACTATTCTAAGCAATAATTATTTACCCAGTGGCTCAAAAATATTTCCATAAATTTATAATTATTTTTTAGAATTTTTAATTAATTTTCCTGAATTTTTAATCAATTTTTCGCAATTTTTAGATAAATAATTCGATTTTAATAAATAAAAATTAATTTTTTAATCCGATTTATGACGTGGCGCAATCTGGGCCTCCCATCAGCCTGCAGTGCAAATTTCTGGAGGATCGGATGGCCGGAGTAGCTCGGTAGGATTTTTCTCCGCTTGCGGAGGTCGGTGCCTCGGTAGTTCGGCTGGTCGTCCTCGGTAGCTCGGTAGCTCGGCAAGTAGCGAGCTGCCGAGCTATGTGGTAAGATCTATAGCGTTCATCATAGCGCGAATCACGAGGATGTGGTTCAGATCACGAGAAAACGCTATCTTGTCGTTTTTTTGGTCGTGGCGCGATCTGAGCCGTTCATCATGTTCTGGCATGATTTTTGACAAGATCCAACGGCTAGACTGGCTCGGCATCATTTTTCTTCACATGTGAGGGTCGGTTCCTCGGTAGCTTGGCTAAGCGTTCCGGTGGATCGGTAGCTCATCCTCTTCTCCTTAGTAGCTCGGTGGCTCGGCTAAGCTGTTCGGTAGCTCGACTGAGCGCTCCGGTGGCTCGGTAGCTCGTCCTCTTCTCCGTAGTAGCTCGGTGGCTCGGCTAAGCTGTTCGGTAGCTCGGATGAGTGCTCCGGTCGCTCGTTAGCTCGTCCTCTTCTCCTTAGTAGCTCGGTGGCTCGGCTAAGCTGTTCGGTAGCTCGGCTGAGCACTCCGGTGGCTTGGTAGCTCGTCCTCTTCTCCTTAGTAGCTCGGTGGCTCGACTAAGCTGTTCGGTAGCTCGGATGAGCGCTCCGGTGGCTCGGTAGCTCGTCCTCTTCTCCTTAGTAGCTCGGTGACTCGGCTAAGCTGTTCGATAGCTCGGCAGTTCGGGTCGAGCCGTTGGGCCACGTGGCTTGATCTGAAATGCTTATCATGGCGCGAACCACGAGGATGGGATTTAGATCACGAGAAAATGTTATCTTGTCGTTTTGTGGGCGTGGCGTGATCTGAGCCGTTCATCAGATTTGGACACGAATTTTGAAACAATCTGACGGTGAAAGTGGCTCGGCGGCATTTTTCTCCACATGTGGAGGTCAGTGCCCCGGTAGCTCGGTAGAGTGTCTCGGTGGCTCGGCAAGCTCCGGGTCGTCGAGCCACGTGGTTGGATCTGGAGCGCTCATCATGGAGCGGATCTCGAAATTGGAGGTTCAGATCACGAGAAAACGTTATCTTTTCGTTTTGTGGGCGTGGCGTGATCCGAGCCGTTCATCAGATTTAGACACGAATTTTGAGACAATCTAACGGTGCAAGTGGCTCGGCGGCATTTTTCTCCACATGGAGGTCGGTGCCCCGGTAGCTCGGCAGAGTGTCTCGGTGGCTCGATAAGCTCCGAGTCGTCGAGCCACGTGGTTGGATCTGGAGCGCTCATCATGGCGCGGATCTCGAAATTTGAGATTCAGAAAACGAGAAAATGTTATCTTCTCATTTTGTGGGTGTGGCATGATCTGAGCCGTTCATCAGATTTGGACATGAATTTTGAGACAATCTGACGGTGAAAGTGGCTCGGCGGCATTTTTTCTCCATATGTGGAGGTCGGTGCCCCGGTAGCTCGGCAGAGTGTCTCGGTGGATTAGCACGGTACGGATTGACGGACTGCGATGTTAAGTAAACCGTCGCAACCTTCCTCCGAACAGTCGCAACTTTCCCTATTCTGTCGTTTTATCTCCCTTAATGGCCCCCCAAGCATTACAAAAAGCCCAACCGTCGCCTCTTTGGCTATAAGTTCTCACCCCCCCATCCCTTAGCTCATTCTTTCACTTTTACTCTCAATTTTTTACTTTTGCTCTCGAGTTGCTCTGCTAGCAGAGATCTGAGCTCAAGGGCGGTTGTGCTAGCTGTCGCAAAGGCCAGGCAATTTCCGGCGAACTTTTTTTCGACCGTAGACTTCAAATCAAAGGTCAGTTTATTTAACTTCAATTACTTATTCGAGTTGTCACGAGTGTCCTCGGTTAGTGAGGCATCATCCTCGGGAGGTCGGAATGTCGAGGAGGGGAGAGAAGTGGCGAGCCGAAGGAAGGGGAAGGAGATAGTACGGTCGTCCACGGCCAAGGAGAAGGGGAAGGAAGTGGCTCGGTCCTCGATCGTTGAGGAGGTGGTGGAGATCGAGAGACGAGCGGGCGAGTCGGGTCGGATGCCGACCGTGTTGTCCGGACATGCCGGGATAAGGCAGTACAGTGGCGAGCTGCTGACTAAGGCTGTCGTTGGTCGCACGGAGACCTACGGGGAGAACGACCCGAGGGAGGTTTCCGAGGTAGACGATATCCTCTCATTTCTAACCAAGCGGGACTTACTTCGTACTCGGAAAGGTTTCGCCAACCCTCCGCAGTTCACACTGATCCTCCCCGGCCCCGGAGTGCGAGCGAACACCGTATTCTCTCCGAAAACCTGCGGCTTTGCCTACGACGCATTGAACGCCGGACTGTGCTTCCCTCTTCATCCCTTCGTGACGGTAGTCCTTTGGTGGTATGGACTGTGCCCTATACAGTTCATGCCGAACACTTGGCGCCACGCGCTCAGTTTTCTGCTGCAGTGCCGAACAGCCAAAGTGGAGCCGGAGCTCGTCATCCTGCGAAGTTTATATCGAATCAATAGGATGAGCAAGCTCGAGCCTCGCTACTACCTGTCGCCCCGGAAGGGAGTTAAGCTGATAGAAAACCCGGACTCGATAAAATCGTGGAAGGGTAAGTTTTTCCTGATCAAGAGCCCTTCAGCGTGGGACTTCCCGACCCGATGGAAGGAAGAAGTGCCGAAGTATGCAAAGGCCGAGCCAGTGTTGACCCCGGCCAAGGTAGAGGTGGCGGCGAAGCTGATCGGTCTCTCGATGTTGAGTTGGAGGGATATGACCGAGGAGGTGCTGCACGGGTCGGACCTTAGTCCGATTGACCCGAGTACGCTCCTGACATCTCACTTTGTGATTTTCTTTTCTTTAATGCCTTGTATATATTTTTTTCTAACTTGATTTTCTTTTCACTTGGACAGAGGCGGCGAACATGGACTTCAAGGGTATGATGGCCGAAAGAAGCAAAGCCGCCGACGGCAAGAAGAGGAAGAGGACGAGCACGGGTCCCTCGTCTGGCCGACCCACCAAGGCACCTTCGGCGGTTGTCACCACTTCTCCTCGGGAGCTGTCCTTGGCGGTTGTTGTCCAGCCGACCCCTTCTGCCCCTGTAAGTGAGGATTTTTAAATGTCTCGGCGGCATTGGCGCTTGAGGCCCCACCACTGACCGAACATGCCGAGGTTATTCTGACTAAGGCTCACAAAAAGCTGTACGTCCCCAATTGGCAGGTGAAGAATCACGACGGCTTCTTGGGAGACTCGGGGATGAGCATGCAAGCTGTTCGACACCTACCGACCCCGAAGGACCGAGCCGAACTGAAGGCGGGGACGACGGGCGATGATGCCCTCGAAGTAGCTCAGTCACTTATGTCGGTAAGCCTCTATGCTGTTTCCGAATTTTTCTCAAAAATTTTCTAAGTTTTTAGATCGTCTTTCATGGTGTTCTAACTTCTTCTTCGTGCAGACCACTTGCCACTTCAGCCATCTCCTCGAGGAGTATGCCAAACAGGAGAGGGAGTTGAAGGCCCTCAGCAATAAGGACCGAGCGGAGAAGGCGAGGGCCGTGAAATAGCTCGAAGCGGAGTAGCATGGCTCGGACGCTCTGGCGGTCCAGGTCGCCGACCTCGAAGAGGCTTTGGCGCAAGCGAAGGAGAAGCTTGCTTCGGAGGTCGCAAAGGTAGCCGAGGAGAGGGCCACAGCGGCGAGCACTTTGGAGACAGTGAAGCTGCAACAAGCCAAGGCCATGGAGAAGGCGAGTGCGGATATTGAGGCCGAGGCCAAGAAGCACATGGCGGCCAACATGGAGCTGTCTTATGCCAGAGCGCTCGATCATGTTGAGGCTCGAGTCCCCGACTTCGACAGGTCGGGGTACAGACTGTGGCCTGGTGCCGAGAAAGAAACCGAAGGGGAAGAGGAAGAAGAGGAGGAGGACGAGCAGCAAGGCGACGAGGCTCCCGTTGTCCCCGAGGCTGTGGTAGTGGGGGATGGGGGTGACCGGGTCGTAGCAGACCCCCGAGCCGGAGTGGTAGCGGAGGAAGGGGACGACGAGGTCACGGTCGACCCTCGAGCCGGAGCGGCGAGGGACGAGGAGCTGTCCACCGAGGTGCCTGTTGCCGAGTCACTGCTCAAGGTGGCTCCTTGATCCTCTTACTCTTGTACAAAATTTTTTCCTTTTTCTTTTGTACTGCCTTGTAGCGGACTGGCCACCGCTTTTTGATATGAATGAGACTTTTGTTTGAAATCTCTCTGAAATTTGACTAAGAGGTTGGGTGTTTTGACTTGAAATTTCTTTGAAATTTGGCTAAGTGTTGGATTATTTTGACTTGAAATTTCTTCGAAATTTGGCCAAGTGTTGGGCACCGCCTTTTGTACTTCGTGTTGATATGCTCTCGTTTTTCAGGTTGTCGAGTCGAGTTCAGTAGCCGAAGCCGCTCGTCTTCGTGCTGACTTGAAAGCAGCGAAGCGGGCCCTCTCCCGTAGCCGAGAGTGTTTCCTCAAGAGTGAGTTGGACTTGGAGGATCTCAAGGCAACATCGAGAGAGTATCTCTCCGAGCTGAAACAACTACGAAAGTGATCTCGCGAGGTTCGTCTTGAAGGACAGGTAGAGTTTCTTAGGAAGACGTTGTTCGACGTTGAGAAGGAGAAAGGCGAACTACTAGTTGAGATACGACACTTGCAGATAGTAGAAGAAGAGCTTTTGGCAGAGGAAGATGAATTATCTGTAGCAGTGGGCAAGTTGATGGTCGAGCGTGACCAATCGACGGCGGAGATTGACAGGCTAAAGAGGGTTACAGTCGACAAGAGTATCAAAGTCACCCATCTTCGTCGAATCATCACCGATAGTTGTGGTGACGCAGGCTTTGCTCGGCTTCCTCGCTTTAAGATAGCCGTGAAAGACGACTCTTTGAAGGATCGAATCGTCGAGCTCGAGGAGGAAGTTGCGTGACTTAAACCCCAACCCATGCGGCCTAATGTCAGAAGTACATCATGTACTCGTGAAGAGAGCGAGAGGGGGATCTCATTTTATGAGCTCGCAACTCGTTCGCTTGCCATTAGGCGGAGTCCGGGTGATGCTCAAAGTGGGGTGGCTGCTTCGTCCAGTGGCGCTTTGGTTGGGGCCACGGTCAGAGGCAGTGCTGAAGAGGCATCTCGGTTTGTCGGTCTAGAGACGAGCTCCAAGGTTTGGCGACGCCGTCCCCAGGTGTCTTTGAACTGAAACGTTCCTGTTCTGAAGAAACGCTGAATAAGTTGTTGTAATTATGCCTCTTTGAGTCTGTGTAGTCTTTTGTAGTAGGGTAGTTTGGCCTTGTAACTGGAGTTCCCTTGTACGTTGAACCTTTCTTTTTGAAGAAATAAAACCTTATTTTCTCCAGCGTTCGTGTTTTGGCGCGTTTTGTTGGTACTTGTTGTTTGTAACTTGCTTGCCAGGGGAGATTCAGACGATTGCGGGAGCAATTCCGAATGGCAAACTACTTCTAGCTCGCTTAAGAGCGAACTTGCGAAGCGGAATCGAGCCAAGTGTTGGACTCTGAACTCGTCGTTTGAGTGAGTTTCAACGATTGTGGGAGTAATTCCGAATGGCGAACCACTTCTAGCTCGCTTAAGAGCGAGCTTATGAAGCGGAATCGAGCCAAGTGTTGGACTCCGAACTCGTCGTTTGAGTGAGTTTCAATGGTTGTGGGAGCAATTCCGAATGGCGAACCACTTCTAGCTCGCTTAAGAGCGAGCTTGCGAAGCGGAATCGAGCCAAGTGTTGGACTCCAAACTCGTCGTTTGAGTGAGTTTCAACGGTTGTGGGAGCAATTCCGAATGGCAAACCACTTCTAGACCGCTTAAGAGCGAGCTTGCAAAGCGGAATCGAGCCAAGTGTTGGACTCCGAACTCGTCATTTGAGTGAGTTTCAATGGTTGTGGAAGCAATTCCGAATGGCGAACCACTTCTAGCTCGCTTAAGATCGAGCTTGCGAAGCGAAATTGAGCCAAGTGTTTGACTCCGAACTCGTCATTTGAGTGAGTTTCAACGGTTGTGGAAGCAATTCTGAATGGCGAACCACTTCTAGCTCGCTTAAGAGCGAGCTTGCAAAGCGGAATCGAGCCAAGTGTTGGATTTCGAACTCGTCGTTTGAGTGAGTTTCAACAGTTGTGGGAGCAATTTCGAATGGCGAACCACTTCTAGCTTGCTTAAAAGTGAGCTTGCAAAGCAGAATCAAGCCAAGTGTTGGACTCCGAACTCGTTGTTTGAGTGAGGACAATTGAAGGCCTTAAACAGAGAGATAAAAATAATTATAAGGAAAATATGGGGGAAAAGAAGATCTTTATTGATAACTGCTAATCGGCTGCTTCTAAGTTACAAACCGTTATTACATTGAGAAAATAAAGAAGAAAAATACAAGTAAAAAGAAAGGAATGGCTCGACACCTGAAGGTACTTAGAGAGACGTTCAGGCGCTCTCTTGGTACTTCAGTAGGTGTTCGGCATTCCAAGTCCTGGGTATCTCTCTGCCTTCAAGGTCTTCAAGACGGTATGCTCCGGGCCGAACTACCTTGGTGATCTTGTAAGGTCCTTCCCAATTTGGGGCTAGTTTAATCTTTTGGTTGGGGAAGGAGATAGCTAGTTTTCTGAGGACTAAGTCCCCTTCCTTGAGATCGGTGGGACGGACCCTTTTGTTGTAGGCCTGCTCAATTCTTCTTCGGTAGTTTTGCTGGCGAATCAAAGCTCTCTCATGGAGCTCATCAATCAAGTCCAAGTTCGCCCGAAGTTCTCTGGCATTCTGCTTTTCTTCATAGGTCGTAAGGCGAGGAGAAGGTAGACCGACTTCCAAGGGGATCACAGCTTCGAACCCATAGGTGAGATTGAATGGCGACTCTCCTATGGGGGTTTGTTTCGTAGTGCGGTAGTTCCACAACACGTTGGGAAGCTGTTCCGCCCACAAGCCTTTGGCCGACTTATCTAGCCTTTTCTTGATACCGGAGAGGATCTGCCTGTTGGCATTCTCTGCTTGGCCATTTGATTGAGGATGGGAGACAGAGGAGAAGCGTTGCTGAATGGCGAGGTCTTCACACAGAGATCGGAATGCGGCCGTGTAAAATGTGTTCCATTATCGGTTATTAGGACCCGAGGCATGCCGAATCTACAGATCACATTCTTCCAGAAGAACTGCAGCACTTTGTTCTCAGTAATTGTAGCCAACGGCTCGACCTCGATCCATTTAGAAAAATAGTTGATTGCCACGACTAGAAACTTGAGCTGACCAGGAGCTGGTGGAAACGGACCTAGCAAATCCATTCCCCACATTGCGAAGGGAATCAGGCTTGAGAGGGAAGTGAGTTGAGCTTGGGGTAGTCGGCGGATGTTGGAGAACTGCTGACAAGGGCTGCATCGCCGCACATGCTGCTCGGCATCGCGAAGCAGGGTAGGCCAAAAATATCCGTAGTTCAAGACCTTCCTGGCGAGGGACCTTGACCCTGAATGGGCTCTGCCTATACCTTCGTGGAGTTCTTGCCAGACATATGAGGCTTCTTCCGGGGAGAGGCAGCTCAAGTAGGGTCTACCGTCTACTTAGGTATAGGAGCATTTGTACAAGACTCCTTCAATAGGGGTGTACCGCTCCGCTCTCGTTCGGACTCGACGGGCTTCTCTAGGGTCTTCGGGGCGGAGCCCATCCCTGAAGAATTCTATCAAAGGTTTCATCCAGTTGTCCTGAAGTTGGACGGGCAGTGACTCCATCGAGTCGAGGGTTTCTTCTTCTATGCTCGGTCTTAGGAGCACTTCAATCAGGACGGTCTACTCGAGAACCTGAAGGGAGGAGGAGGTCAATTTGGAGAGGGCATCTGCTTGGGAATTTTCTTCTCTAGGGATCCGCTGGATTTCAGCCTCTTCGAATGAAGCCAAGAGACTTTGGACCTTGGCTAGGTACTTAGCCATTCGGTCGTCTCGCGCCTCGTACTCTCCTTAGACTTGGTTCACAACTAGCTGCGAGTCACTGAATATCCGGAGACATTGTGCTCCTGCCTTGCGAGCCATACCGAGGCCGACTATAAGGGCTTCATACTTCGCTTCGTTGTTGGAGGCCTTAAAGTTGATGCAGAGGGAGTATTGGATAACGAAGTCATCTGGGCCTGCCAGAATGACCTCGGCTCCGCTCCCTTCGGTGCAAGAGGACCCGTCTACATATAATTTCCAGATATGAGACCCGTTTACTGCTTGACTGTCCTCCGGTATGGTGCTCTCAACAATAAATTCAGCTAAGGCTTGAGCCTTGATTGCGGTCCGAGGCTGGTATGATATGTCATGCTGACTCAGCTCGATCGACCACTTCATCAGATGGCCGGAGGTCTCTGGTTTGTGTAGGACTTGCTTAAGAGGTTGTTCGGTAAGAACGACCACCGAGTGGGACTGAAAATAAGGGCGGAGCTTCCTGGCTGCCATAACCAAGGCGTATGCCATCTTCTCCAATCTTGGGTAATGGAGTTCGGCATCCCGAAGTACCTTGCTCACGTAATAGATGGGCTTCTGAGCCTTGTCTTCTTCCCTCACTAGGACAGCACTGAGGGTTTGCTTAGAGGCAGCTAAGTAGAGGTAGAGTGTTTCCCCGGGAATAGGCTTGCTGAGGAGAGGGGGATTGACTAGATAGGCCTTTAGCTGATCGAACGATTCTTGCTACTGTTGACCCCAGTCGAAGCCCTTAGCTCCCCTGAGGGCCTTGAAGAAAGGAAGGCACTTATCCCCTGATTTAGACAGGAAGCGCCCTATGGCCGCGAAGCGACCGGTCAGCTTCAGAACCTCTTTCACACTTTTGGGAGGAGCTATGTCCAGTATGGCTTTGATCTTTTCGGGGTTGTCTTTGATTCCTCTTTGGCTGACCATGAAGCCTAGGAACTTTCCCGACGAGACTCCGAACGCACACTTGTTCGGGTTGAGCCTCATATCGTGCTTCCTCAACACATCTAATGCTTCTTGTAGATCGGCAACATGGTCGGCCCCATGGATGCTCTTAACTAGCATATCGTTAACATACACCTTGAAAGACTTTGTTGACGAGGCGTTGGTAGGTCGCACCTGCATTCTTCAGCCCGAAGGGCATTACCCTGTAGCAATAGAGCCCCTGATCGATGACAAAGGAGGTCTTCGGGATGTCCGGGGGAAACATTCGGATTTGGTTATACCCGGAAAAAGCATCCATAAAGCTGAGCAGCTCATGACCCGAGGTAGCGTCGATCAAGGTGTCGATGCTGGGGAGAGGGAATGGATCTTTAGGGCATGCTTTGTTCAGGTCCGTAAAGTCGATGCAAATTCTCCAGCTCCCGTTGGCCTTCTTAACCATAACAACATTAGAGAGCCATTCGGGGTAGTTGACTTCTTGAATGAATTGGGCCTTAAGGAGCTTGTCCACTTCTTCTTTTATGGCTTGCTGGCGCTCCGGGGCAAATTTGCGCCTCTTCTGCTGGACCGGTTTAGACCCCAGAGCAACGCTCAGGTGGTGGACGAGGAGCTCCTCGGAGATACCTGGCATGTCGGCAGCCGACCATGAGAAGAGGTCATGGTTCTTTCTGATGCATTGGACTATGTCGGAACATAGAGCAGACGGGAGGGTCTTGCTGATAAAGAATTTACAGTTCGGATCTTGCTCAGAAAAGAGCACTTCCTTCAGCTCATCCACCGGTTCGGACATAGGTTGGGCGTTCCCTTGGGGAATCTCAAGAGTCTCGAGGGAGAGGACAGGACCCCTGGTGGCGGTTATGTAACACTTACGGGACATCTCCTGACTACCTCTTACTTCCCCTACTCCTATCCTAGTGGGGAACTTCATCTTGAGGTGATAAGCCGACGGGACGGCCTCTAAAGCAGCTAGGCCAGGTCGGCCCAGAATCACATTGTAACAAGCCGGGATGTCGACGACCATGAAGTCCATCGGCTCCGTCCGGGTAGTAGGAGTTTTGCCAGCGGTTACGTCGAGGGTGATTACTCCTTCGATAGTCACTGGCACTCCCGTGAACCCATGAAGCGTGTAGCCGGCAGGCTTGAGCCTATCTCGCGATAACTTGAGTCCAATGGAAGAGGATGTTAACGGAGCTACCATTGTCCACCAGAATCCTCTCCACTTTAAAATTTTCCATATGGAGGTTGATCACCAGTGTGTCGCAATGGGGGGTTCGAACACCCTCAAGGTCTTCGTCTGAAAAAGTGACCGGGACTCCGAGGCCCTTGGAGGGAGGTATGCCGTGAACCGAATTGACTTCTCATATAAAAGCCTTCCGAGAAGAGTTGGAGGTGCCTCCCATGGGGCCTCCATGAATGAGATGCAGGATGCATTCTTCTTCAAACTCGGGAGTCTCATCGCGCCTTTCAGGTAGCTTGTTAGCCCCCCTAGAGGGAGGAGGAAGATCAATTCGGTCCTTTCTCACAAATTTAGACAGCTACCCATCTGGATGAGGGCTTCAATTCCATTCTTCAGGGCTCGACAATCATTGATGTCGTGGCCGTGGTCCCGGTGATATTGGCACCACTTCTCTTTGTCCCTCTTCTTGCCAGGGGTATTCATCTTCGGGGTAGGAGGCAGAACCCCTTCCTTCTCAACCTCCATGAGAATAGTGGAAATGTTGGCGTTAAGAGGGGTGAACTTCTCGAATCTGGGAGGGGGGCGGCGCTGGCCCCCGTTGTCCTTCTGGAGCATCTTTGCTCCCTCTTCTTCAGCTGCCTTTCTCTTGGTCCCAGAGGAAGCCCCCTCAAAGGTGGGGCAATGCTCAGCTTCCTCAGCCCGGATATACTTCTTGCTTCTGAGAAGGAGGTTGGAGAAGTTTTGCAGGGGCTTCTTGGTTAGGGAGGACCGAAGGCTTGAGTTAAGGATATTTGACTGGAAGGCTGCTACTGCAACCGACTGGTCGAGGGAAGCAATGGACCTAGCTTCCGCGGTGAATCGCTTCTCATAATCTCTGAGCTTCTCACCCTTCTTCTGACTGAGGTAGAGTAGCGAAATACTGGTCTTCTCGGTGCGGCGGCTACTCACGAAGTGGGTAACGAAGAGGGTCTCGAATTGTTCAAAGGACAATATAGAGGATGGGGCAAGGCGAGAGTACCATTCCCGGGCCGGACCTTTGAGAGTGGCCGGGAAGGTTTTGCATAGTAGGGCATCGGAAGCTTGGTGTATCAACATGAGGGTCTTGAAGCTCTCTATGTGGTCCACGGGGTCTGACTCCACGGAGTAGGTTTCCAACTGCAGGGGCTTGAAGCCTATTGGTACGGGAGCCTCCATGATAGTTCGAGAGAAAGAAGATCGGATTGGACGGAGGGTCCTTCCTCTTAGCTCCTCTTCCCTGTCTAGCTGGCCGAGGTGCCTCTCCATCTCATGGAGACGATGATAGACAGCATCATCCCTTCGATGGTAGCCAAATGGGTCTCTGGACTCGTCTTCGCACGAAGAGGAGCGGGAGCTACGACGATGGTAGCTCAGGGAATGGCGAGGACTAGGGATATGATGGCGGTTGCTAGGAGCTGGGCGAGGAGTTAGGGACCGATGGCGAGGACTTTAGACCGGAGGAGGAGTGGGGACCCTCTGTCCAAGCCGACCTCCCTTCTCTAAAACTATCATGGAGGCTCCCGTACCAATAGGCTTCAAGCCCCCATAGTTCAAAACCTACTCCGGGGAGTCAGACCCCGTGGACCACATAGAGAGCTTCAAGACCCTCATGTTGATACACCAAGCTTCCGATGCCCTACTATGCAAAACCTTTCAGGCCACTCTCAAAGGTCCGTCCTGGGAATGGTACTCTCACCTTGCCCCATCCTCTATATTCTCCTTTGAACAATTCGATACCCTCTTCATTACCCACGTCGTGAGTAGCAGCCGCATCGAGAAAACCAGTATTTCGCTACTCTACCTCAGTCAGAAGAAGGGTGAGAAGCTCAGAGATTATGTGAAGCGATTCACCGCGGAAGCTAGGTCCATTGCTTCCCTCGACCAGTCCTACAAATACCACTGTTGGTAACGCTATACAGGTCATTGTGTTCTGTAGCGCTAGATGGGACCGAGATGACCGGTCCGATGGTTTTTTACAGATTTGGTTATGGGAGCGACTGCACTTGGGTCATCCCCGCATTAGGAAACCGGATGGAGCACGATTCATAACCCCTAACCACTTTTCAAAGAACCATTCAAACGAAGAGGCCGTTTCATTTGGAATGAACCCACCTCTTAAGAAAGTCGATTTCCAATGTTAATTCACTGCAAAAAAGGGAACAAATAGCATTCCATAATGGTTCGTATTGTACGTGGCATCAAAGCAAATTACATCGCAAAATTCTTCATAATTCATCCTACAAATACCATCAACCCACATACAATGTGACAACCGTCCTTCGGGATCTACTTGAATGTCATAAAAAATAAAGGATTCGTCTGTTTCTTAGATTCAAAAAAATCAATTAGCATTGTAGAATCATGTCCTTTCAATGTTTCTTGCGAATCTCTAAGTAAATTTCTAACATCTTTTTCTGTGAATCCTACTTGATCGTGACCACCACTAGCACTTTCGAAGAAGATCATTTGTCGACATGTCTGGATATTAGCTTGGTTGAATTGCTCTATTATCCTTTTATCCGTATTTGACACGGAACGGTTCCGGGGCAAAAGATGCCTTCTACCCGGTGAGGTGAATTCGTAATTGTGTTCTTCGTGAAATGAATACATCACCCACGTATTACTTGCTTCGTTCAATTTTACACGAACGCAAGCCTTGCAACCCGTTCTACAGGTTGTTCCCCATCTACCATCACTATGTTGACTCGACGATGACCCGGCTTTATTACAAAGATATGACTTATCTACTTCCACTCCTTCCTTTAATTTATTCCAACCCTTACGCATTGCAAAACCCCACAATGGGCATTTGAAGAATAAAAATTCTCGGCCTCAACTAAAGTGGGGAACGTTATACATAACTTTGGTTTTAGATGGTCTTCGACTAACGACATGGAATCAATGATTGGTTCTACCCGCACAAAATTATCGCTGGCAGCAGAACTCTCCGTATCGTTGTTCATCTTGGGTAAAAATATATTATTGGTACATTAATATACACATCATATATAAAACAGCTTATTAACAAACGATTGCAACATATATACATACGAAACAAAATAAGTAACAAAACATCAAAAACTACGTCATAAAAATACAAAACTCTACTATTGGGTCCGGCTTGCTGCACACAAGGTAACTGAACTTGTAGAAGCGAGTTCCGATCCACGGTTTGCAAGATAAGGCCGTGTCTCACTCGCTTTCACTCTTGGAAATGAGGGAAATGCGATACACAGACGCATATACCAAACTGTGGGTTACAACTCGAAACTACAAGTTGGTATGACTTGTGAGTGACGAGACCAACCTACTCGCAAAATTACGGTTTTTTCAAGTGGGTTCTCCATTGAAAACTCCCTCAAAATATAACAAAAATAATGAGAACACCGCACAATTGACGACAAAAAAATTAATTAAACTTTGTGATTGGATCGGGCTCCCCGAACACAAGGCAACGCAACTTGTACAAGCGAGTTTCGACCAACAACTTGCAAGATACAGCCGTGTATCGCATTCATTCATGAAAAATGCCAACAATGTGATACATTGACGTAGGCCCCAAACCGGGGGTCCGAACTCTCAACTACAAGTACCGTTTGGTAGCGAGCGGTAAGCCCAATATGCTTTTCAATTTTTTTATTTTTTTTAGATGTCGTTTCGTACTGAAAAGTACCCTCGACGGAAATCAAAAAAACTTCAATTGAGGTTGTTGTTTGATATACGGTACAAATCCGCACAAACGAGATCAAAAAATTCCAAAACTTTGGGAGTGGGACGGCGGCAAAACACATGAGCCAACAAAATTTATAGAGGTGAGTTTTGACTCACGGTTTGCAAAATACGCCGATGTATCACTTTCACTCACGGGAATTACTCGAAAGCGATACACGGCCATACACTTCAAACTGTGAATCCAAACACACTTCTACAAATTGCGCTGGCTTGTGCATGGCGAGCCCGACGTACTCGCAAAGTTGAATAAATTTTTTTTCGCTTTGTGCGCTATTACTAACATCGAACAACAACCAACAACAACTAATACTACATCTACATACCTAACAAAACTAGAAATTGTACACTCAAACTTTGGAGAAAAATTTCCAATCAATTAGCCTAGTTAGATCCACTCAAGTAGGAACAAATTAGTACTTTTAACAATGAGGGTGTTCGGAAAGGAGATAGGGGAGGCCGCTACGCGCTGTTGTAGAGAAAGGAAGGGGAGTAGGGTTTGGCTAATTTCTTTAGGATTAGGGTTTTAGGGTTGGGGAGATTTCGTATGAGTTAGGGTTTTTCTGTAATTGGGATCTTCAAAGGAAGAGGGCAACAGTCTGAGAATAGGGAGAGATTCGGTGAGAAGCAACAATCAAGAGAGATGTAGGATTTTTAGATCGATAGAGAGAGCTAGGGTTTGGGGAAATGGGTTTCTCGAGCTCCACTAGCGAGAGAGAGTTGTGAGGGAGATGGCGATCTGAGTATGTACAAGTGTTTGGAAAAACACTTGTACATACTTAGATCGTTGTTCGGAACAGCGGCTTAGGATGAATTTTTTGTTAAAAAAAACAACCTAGGCCGTTGTTCCAAACAACGGCCCAAGTAGATTTTTTTCAAAAATAAAACTTCAAATAAATTAGGCCGTTGTTCCCAACAACGGCCTAAGTATAGGTAACTGAGAAAAAAAACTTCACGCCAAAATAACGCTAAGTGTGAAACGTTTTTTGGCGTGAATTTCCGAAATTGCCCCTCCGCTTTTTGGAGCGTTAGTGGGATGTTTTAACGGGTTTAGATCTGATCCGCTCATCACGATCTGGAGCGATCGGAGGGCCAAGATTTCTGTTTTCCAACCCGGTTGAAAACAAATCCGTTTTCAACCGAGCATTTCCATATATATATATATATATATATATATATATGTATGATTCTCGTAACTAAGAATTAACTATTGAGACATTTCAGCAAGGAGTATACTGAAAATACCATACTTTTACATTTAAAGAAAATAGAGAGAGGAATGAGATCGACCATGCATACTTATGGTCAACGAAAACCAAGAAAGGGTGAGCATTTATAGTTTTAGAGCATCTGTAGTCATTAAATGCAAAAATTTAGGTATTTTGGCATATAAGAGAAGGATTTTTGAGTTTGTGCAGCAGTAGTTCAAACCCAAATTTTGGGTTTTCAAACTTAAAAATCGACAGATGGGAAATCATTCCCCATCTCATGTTAAAAAAATAAATAATAAAAAATAAAAAATTCGAACGAATGGGAAATAAATAATTTCCCGTCTGCCGATTTTTTAAAATTTTAAAAAATAGAAAACAATTGCAATATACCCAGAATATTTTGTATAGGCCAACTTCTTTAATTTTTTTTTTTTTTCAAATTGGGCGTGGGGTGGCAGATCATCTCTTGTCCCACCAAAAAAGTTTTTATAAATATTTTTAATTCGAAGGACGGGAAATGATTTCCCGTCCAATCATTTTTAAAAAAAATAATAATATCATTTCCCGTATGAAATATTTAAAATATAAAAAAATTAACGGGACGAAAGATCATCTTTCGTCGGCTATATTTTGCAAAAACCTATTTCGCCTGCAAAATATAGCACACTGCTATTCATCCCCAACGAAATTTTTGGGTTTATAGCCAACGACCGCAACACCAAAAAGTCAAAATTTTGGAAATTTTGGCAAAATAGCCAACGACTACAGATGCTCTTAAGACTCAAAATTTTCATATTTGGATTTTAGAAATAGGAAATTTGAGTTGTGCTTGTAGTCGTTGAAATCCAAAATTTGGTCTAATGGTGGATGATCTTTTTAATCTTGAATCTCAGCTACTGGAAAAAAAAATTAAATAAAATTATTGAGTCCAATTCATTTGAAAAATAAAAAAAATTGTACGCATTTGAACACATAAAAATTCCGATAGGCCCATTCCATCTCATCCCTTGATCACAAATATCAAACCAATCTCAAATTAACTTTATATGCATAGAAAATCATATAGGCTATATTCCATAGATAATAAAAAAAACAATAGGGGAAAAAATTGTTCTTTTTTTATTTAGTCGGACACAAAATGATATTGCGTCCGATTTCATTACAGATTTTGTTTTAATTGGGTCAGACACAAAATGATCTTGTGTCTGACACATTTAAAAAAAAAAAAATTGAACGGGCGATATGTTTTTTTATCACACGCAAGATCATCTTGCGTTCGAGAATTTTTTATATAGAACGGATGCAAGATTATCTTTCGATTTCTATATTTGGAAATTTTCTATATATATAGAACGGATGCAAGATTATCTTTCGATTTCTATATTTGGAAATTTTCTATATATTATCTCAAATATAGACCGCTACTGTTCCTTATTTTCCAAAATTTGAAAAATATAGGGAACTTTCCTATATTTTTCAAATTTTGAAAATATAGGGAACGACTATAAATGCTTAGATACTAATAAGGATATATATATATATATATATATATATATATATATATATATATATATATATATATATATCATAGTTCACCACCCGTGACAATCACCAACTCAACAGCACAATGGAGGAGCCACATAGATCTTAAGATTAGTAGCTGCCCCTCTTAAGTTATAGAAAAACTTATATGATATATATACCTTATATAATTTGCTATAAAGCATTGCCCCTCATAATAAATTTCTTCTACCCCTCTAGGGTTGGCAAACGGGTCGACTGGGCTGGGTCGGGTCGAACCCGTCCGGGTTGGAACTCAACTAAGGCGGGTTCGGGTCGGGTCCTAGTGTCAACCGGGTCGGACCGGGCCAGGTCGAAAATGCAAAAAGTCGACCCGCCCAACCCGCGAACCCATTCGAATCCAACCCGGGTCGGGTCGCAGGTTTTGCCCGTCTAAATTTAATTTTTTTTATACTTAAAAAATGTAATTTTAATAATAATAATAATAAGAATCAAAGAGTGAAATTGCAAAAAAAAAAGTATATATTGTTAATATGATTTCAACTTAGACAAGTTTCCAAATTTGTAATAAGAAATAAAGATTTTCTACAAATTTGTTTTATACAATAACAAATTTCTTCGATAAAAGTTTAATTTTATTCAATTATCCTATTTTTTTTAATAACAAACAAAGATTTTAGATTTTTTTTTATACATGTACAATTGTCTTCAATTTGTTGGTCTTCAATTTGTTGTTGTTGTTGTTGCCTTGTTGGTCTTCAATTCTTCATTTTAGTTGCTATTGTTGTTTTTGTTGTTCTTCCGGCGAGTTGCTTCCACTTGTAAACGTGTCGAACACTTTTCCTTGATTCCTATCTTTGGCCTTCAGCCAGTCTTCCGTGTAGACGAGCATCTCCAACGATTGGGGCTTCAAGCGGTTCCTGTAATCGGTTAGAACCCTGCCACTTGTAGAAAATGCACTTTCTGAAGCAACTGTAGAGACAGGAGGAGTTAGTAGATCTTTAGCCATATATTTAAGAATACTATAAGTATGTTCATGGTCTTTCCACCATTGTAAAATATCTAGTGAAGAAGTAAACTTTCAGAATCTTGTTGATTATACCAATGTAATTCATTTGGTTGATTAGTCCTAAGTTTTTTTGAATGAATTTGTGCAAGTAAATTAAATGTAGCATCATCTAATTTACTCTTACCCTTAACTTTAGAAGTAGCAGAAGAAGAACTAACTAAAGAAGTTGTACTACTAGATGCAAAATTTCTATCATAATAATTATACAAGTTATTTAATGTCGATTCAAATTTAACTAAAAATGTTCCGCAATCAATTTTAGATTCATCTTCCCCAAATAAAGTAAAAAAATATTTCAATCAAACTCTTCGTACCTTCTAATTTGATACGAGGATCCATCATAGCAGCAATACAATAAAACATAGGAGGAGGATTAAAATACTTAAAAAATTTGGTGTATGCAGGTTTCACAATATGACCAATAAAAACATCATCGATCATTTCTTTGAAAGTTTGCATCATGGTAACTATTGAAATAAAAATGCTACTAGAAGTAGATTCATAAGATTTTGAAATTTTGAAAGTTGCAGTTTTAAAAGGTTCTAAAAATTTCAACAATGATTCGGCATAAAACCAAGCTTGGGGAGTCATTTCAAATTTTGGCATATTTTTTGCAATACAAAAATCATTTATACATTCTTTATATTCAGTAACAACATGTAGCAAATCAAAAGTAGAGTTCCATCGATGTTTAATAGGGTGGACAACTATTATCCGAACCGACCAATCCGAACCAATCCAATCCGAACCGACCGGTTTTTAATCGAACCAATTGGGGGTTAGGATTGGTTCGGTTCTTGATCTTCAATAACCAACTGGACCGGTTCGGTTGTTGGATGGGGCTTTCAAATAACCGATGAAACCGAACCGACCGTACCTCTATGCATAAGTCAATAAAAAATATAGTTCTCCTTTAATTTCTTGAATATAAAAATAGTCATTTCTCATTTTCTTGGAGATACAAACATTCGTTTTTAATTTCTTTAATACAAACAGAGCAATTGTTCTACCTATGTTTTGATTCTTCATAATCCTGTGTGTTATATTGTTGAGAAATACTTTATTTACAGTGTGGCCCAACTTAATAGAATCATGAAGTTGATGTAACATTTAGTAGTTACTTTAATCAAATCAAGTAGAAATTGTAATCTAATTTTTTTCATTGTACCTGAAATTCAATTAGCTATGGTTATTTAATATTTCTTTTATGATAATAAACTAAGATTACAGAAGTATGCAAGTGAAAAAGTAGTTTATCTCACCCATTTAAATGTCATAATCTCAAACAATTAGTGCAAATTTATTAACAACTTGTGGTTTTATGAATCAACATTTTAAATTCATTTCTGAATAACAAATAACAGGTTATTTCTTAAGTTTGATTGAAGTTGATCTTTTAAATTTTAACAAAATTATGAATGATGTTGAAGGTGAAAAGTAGTACGCCAAACCGACCATCCAATCCAATCCAAACCGAGCTTAATCGGCTTGGATGGAAACCGATCCAATTAAGGTTCGGATTGGTTGTGAATGAGAAAATTAAAAAACCGATCTTCTTTGGATCGGTGGTGGATGGTCCATATTAGGTCGGATACCGACCGATGCTCACCCCTAGTGTTTAACATTCTTTGAAAATTTTCTAAAATGTACATTTTTAAGCCTACACCAAGCTTTCCATTCTTGGAATATGGTGTCACTTAATACAATAAAATGTACACAATTTCTAATGTTAACTATATATGGTTCAGCTATTTTTAATGCATCTTGAACACATAAATTTAAAATATGACATGCACATCTAATATGAAAAATATTGTAAGATGGAGGATTTAATGCGGTTTTTAATATACTAATTGAAGCATTTTTGTTAGATGCATTATCAAAACTATACACATAATTTTATCACGAATATAAAAAACATCACAAATTTCTAAAATACGATTTGCAATTTCAATACCACTATGGGGATAGGCAACGCGGTAAGTGATATGATTATTTTTTAATAATCCAATCACTGTTGATCCAATGACAATTTATTCCCATCATTGGAATATTGTTGCAACCCATCCAACAATCGGAAGTTAAAGAAACTCTACAAGTTAAACTCCATAAAATGGCAATCAAAGCTTCACTCATTTCATTGTACATTTTAAAACAATAAGATTTGCAAGTATTCCTAGGGATTCTTTTAAAATAGGGGTTTAATGCGGTTTGATTAAAAGTTTCTAAGTCCCTACTCTCGGAATAGAAAAATGGTAACTCTTCCTTGATTACTAGTCGGGTCATTTCCCGACGAACAAGTTCGGGATCATAAGAATGGCTATCAACTACACCGGTCCTAGGGTGAATTTTTTGTTGGCCGGGGTAGGTCTACAAGAAGTTCTTTGTGTACATTTAGGATGTGTCGTCTTATTGTACCCGTCCCCTCACCCCTCTTCCATTTGTATGGCTTCTAACATGTTTTACAATCTTTTATACCTACACCCGGATTTTCTTTGTCCGGAATATAATCATAAAATTTGTGCCAATCATTAGTTTTCCCTCTAGTTTTCCTACTACTACCCGGTTGTGTTGTTTCGGTTGCTTGTGTTTGTAGTTATTCTTCTATGTCTATGTCTCCTACAAACTCATCGTGTGTACCAATGTGTTGGGTCATAGGGTACTCTTCGGCGGGCTCATTTTGCGGGATAATTGGAGGCCTACGAGAAGTGCTGGTGGAATCTTGTCCACTTTCGCTACGGCCGCTACCTCGTGATCCAGACATGTTGATATAGTGTTGTATGTGAAAAAATTAAATACAATATAGGCGAGATAAGTTTTTTAAAAAAATCTAGAAAACAATAAGAGGGTTGTGAGAGAGAAGATAAAAAAATCAACAAACAAATATGATAAAAAAAAATTATAACTACAAAAAAAATATCAAGACAATAAGAGGGTTGTGAAATTTTGATACCGTACTTCGCGGATACTCGGATATAAAATGATAGTGAAAATAAAAGTAGAAATAGAAGTAGAAGTCCGGACTAGTATATAGATAGAAAGAGAGCTTCTTTGTTGGAGCCTTGGGGGAGTTGAAGACTTGAAGACATAGTTGAATGTTGAATTTGATACGATCGGAATTTGTCGTTTGATCGTTTCTATGTTGCTAGCTTCTTCGTTCACAAAGTTTGGAATGGATTGAGATTGAATTGAGTAGTAGTAGTAGAGAGAATAAGAGAGTAAGGTGTGAAATTTTTAGTTTGGGTTTAAGGGGTATTTATAGGAGAAAAAAAAACAAAAAACAAAAACAAAACAAAACAAAACAAAAAATGGCTATAAGCCATTAGACCCGGGTTTCTGCCGTTGGACCCGCGGGTCGAAAGTTTGACTCGTACGAGTCTAACGGTTCAAAACTCGCAGGTTGGCGAGCGGGTTTCGCACTGTTCACCGGGTTCACGGACCGGGTTATACGGGTTCAAATCCGTTCTTCAACGACCCGGGTCGACCCGCTTATACTCGCGGGTTCGACCCGGACCCGAACCGACTTCTAACGAGCCGGGTTTGGCGAGCAGGTCGCGGGTCAGCCCGGCCCGGTTGCCATCCCTACCCCTCATAGGAGGGTAAATTTCACTCCACCCTATCCAATTTCCACAAATTTGCAGAAAACCTAATCCAGTTTTATATTTTTCATGTATGATCATATCATAGACCCAAAGTTGTTGTAGATGATCATTCTCCGTCCAAAATCACTATAAATTAGTCATTTTGTTTTCCACCTAATTGGTTAATTCGGTCATAGAGGAACATAAATGTATAATTTTAAAAATAAATGGGTGGAGAGAGAGAGAGAGAGAATATTGGACCCGGACTTGCGAGAACTGGGTCGGGTCCAGGTCCTACTTAAAATAATCTATCCGTCGGGTCCGTTAGTGATGCATAAATATTTGCACTTAAGTATTTTTTACACCCGATACCCTATGGTTCCAATATTTTTTACACTAAAGTACATGAATAAAGATTATATTTACACATCTATCTTCAACGATTACTATTTACATGTATATCCTATAACTCTATTATTCAACTTCCATATTTTTGGGGTATTTTTTAACGGGTCCGGGTTGGGATCCGAGTTTGGGTTCGGGTCAGTTCTATTTTGAGCGGACCCGGACCCGGACCCTTATAGATCGGGTCGGTTCCGGTCCAATGTATCCGGTAAATATGACGGTGCTAATATAACAATTAGTTAGAAGTAGGGTCATCTTATTGTAAAAATAATAGAGACGATATTGTAAAAATAATAGAGACGATTCTAGAAAGTATAAAAGCCAAGAGAATACAGTATAATTTGTATTCCCATCTTTTCTTCAAGTCTATACAGGCCTATTTATAGGCTTACAAAAGAAGTTGAAAGGACAAACATGGAGTAAATGGTGAGTGGAGAACATGGAGATCATGGGGTTAGTGGAGAAAATGGGATAATGGAGAGACATTCATATTAATTGATTTTTAACACTCCCCCTTGAATGTCTCGTAATTGTGGATAATAATATGCCTCGATACTGCCTCATTAAAAACCTTACCAAGAAAACCTAATGGGACAAAACTTGGTGAAGGGAAAAAGAGTGCAGTGCATATCTTTTCTCCCCCTGAAAAGATCATCCTTTTAGATCTTTCAAACGATGCATCCCAATCATGTTTACCATCTTTTCAAATGTTGTTGTGGGTAGAGCCTTAGTGAACAAATCTGCTGGATTCTCACTTGACTTTATCTGCTGAACACTTATTTCACCCTTTTGTTGAAGATCATGAGTGAAGAAGAACTTTGGTGAGATATGCTTCGTTTTATCACCTTTGATGTAGCCATCCTTTAGCAGAGCTATGCATGCTGTATTATCTTCAAATAAGGTTGTGGTGATATCTTTATTGACTGAAAGGCCACACATTCCCCAGATATATTGAGATATCGACCTCAACCAAACACATTCACGACTTGCCTCGTGGATTGCCAATATTTCTGCATGATTAGTTGAAGTTGCTACTAGTGTTTGCTTTGTAGAACGCCATGAAATTGCTGTTCCTCCGCAGGTAAACACATATCCTAATTGAGATCGGGCTTTATGTGGATCAGATAAATATCCTGCATCTGCATGCCCAACTAAATCTGATTTGGACAGGTTAGAATAATACAAGCCCATATCCATGGTCCCTCGAAGATATCTAAATATATGTTTCACACCATTCCAATGTCTTCGAGTTGGTGAGGAACTATATCTTGCCAATAAATTTACCGCAAAAGATATATCAGGACGTGTATTGTTATCAAGATACATCAATGCTCCAATGGCACTAAGATATGGTACTTCAGGACCAAGTAGTTCTTCATGTTCCTCACGAGGTCTAAACACATCTTTATTAACATCTAATGACCTCACTACCATGGGAGTACTTAAGGGATGAGCTTTATCCATGTAAAACCTTTTAAGTACTTTTTCCAGATAAGTGGATTGATGCAAGAAAATTCCATCTTTCAAATGTTCAATTTGAAGATCTAAACAATATCTTGTTTTTCCAAGGTCTTTCATTTCAAATTCATTCTTTAAATATTGCACGGCTTGTAATAACTCTTCAGGAGTTTCGATGATATTTAAATCATCAACATAAACAACAATTATAACAAATTTTGATCCTAAACTTTTTATAAACACACATGGGTATATAGGATCATTATTATAACCCTCTTTTATTAAAAATTCACTCAGACGGTTATACAACATCCGTCCTGATTGTTTCAATCCATATAACGCTTTGTTTAATTTAACTGAGTAAATTTCTCGGGAATTATCATTATGTGCTTCTGGCACTTTAAATCCTTCAGGGATTTTCATATATATATCATGGTCTAACGAACCATACAAATAGGCCGTGACCACATCATGAGGCGCATTTCAAGTCTTTCATGCACTGCCAGACATATCAAATATCGAAATGTTATTGCATCCACCACAGGAGAATATGTCTCTTCATAATCAACACCAGGCATCTGGGTAAAACCTTGTGTGACAAGCCGTGCTTTATATCTAGTAATCTCCTTTCGTTCATTTCTTTTTCGTACAAATACCCATTTATAGCCTACTGGTTTGATCACTTTTGGTGTTCGGACTACAGGTCCAAAAACTCCTCGTTTTTCAAATGAGTCTAATTCAGACTTAATTGTCTCTTTCCATTTTGGCCAATCATTTCTATTTCTACACTCTTCCACAGAGGTAGGTTCATGATCATCGTTTTCATTTATGATATCGCGCGCTATATTATATACAAAAATATTGTCGAAAATTATATTATTCCGGTCCCATCTTCTTCCTATAATGACATAGTTAATCGAGATATCTTCATTTTCATTTATTTCAGGTACGTGATTCTCTTCATTATTAACTATGTCAATGGTCTATTCTGGAGAGACATCCTCGATTTGACAATCATGGTTATTTGCTCCTTTTCTTTTTCGAGGATGTTTATCTTTGAAACCAAGTGGTCTACCACGCTTCAAGCGTGCCTTAGACTCACTAGCAATTATAGGTTGTCCTTCAGGGACATCAATTTTGACAGGAGCATTTACAGCTAGAATATGAGATTTCGTTACTCTTTTGTGGTCAGTAAATGCGTCTGGCAGTTGATTTACAATACCTTGCAAATAAATTATCCTTTGAACTTCTAATTCACTTTCTTTTGTTCGAGGATCTAAACTTTTCAATGATAATTCATTCCATGAAATCTCATTTTCCAACTGTTTATTATCTCCCCCTAATGTTGGGAATAGTGATTCATCAAAGTGACAATCTGCAAACCTTGCAGTAAACAAATCTCCAGTTGTCGGTTCAATATACTTGATTATAGATGGAGATTCATACCCAACATATATTCCCGTCCTCCTTTGAGGTCCCATTTTTGTGCGTTGTGGTGGATTAATTGGGACATATACTGCACATCCGAAAATTTGTAAATGGGAAATATTTGGTTCCTGACCATGAACCAATTGTAAGGGAGAATTATCATTGTAAGGGAGAATTGTAAGGGAGAATTATTTGGTTCCATTTTTATTCCAATTGACATACAATAATTCATAAAAGATTGGGATGTAAATTCACCAGCATTATCAAGACGAATTGTCTTTATCGAGTAATCAGGAAAATGTGCTCGCAACCGAATTATTTGTGCAAGTAATCTTGCAGAAGCCAAATTACGAGATGATAATAAACACACATGTGACCATCGAGTTGATGCGTCAATTAGAATCATAAGATACCGAAACGGTCCACACAGGGGATGAATTAGACCACATATATCACCATAAATTCGTTCTAAAAATGATAGTGATTCGTTCTTTATTTTGGCTGGTGAGGGCCTTGTAATTAACATTCCTTTGGAACAAGCAACACAAGAAAATTCATGGGATTGAAAAATCTTCTGGTTTTTCAATGAATGACCACATGATTTCTCGATAATTTTCCGCATCATCGTTGAACCGGGATGACCTAACCGATCATGCCAAACCTTAAATTTATCTGTAAACTTCTGGTTTACAATATCAGTAAACATCATATTTACTGTATTATATGATTCAACCATTCTTATAGTTGTATAATACAATCCAGATGAGAAAGCTGGTAATTTTTCTAACACACACTTTTTCCCCATCATAGTTGAGGTAATACAAAGATATTCAATACATCTTTCATTCATAGTCTCAATATGATATCCATTTAGACGAATATCTTTAAAACTTAATAAGTTTCTTTGAGACTTAGGCGAATAATGCATTTTCAATTATGAATTTTGTGCCTTCCGGCATTATAAAATTTGCTCTACCGGAGCCTTCATTTATCTTTGCACAGCCTGATATGGTATTGACATGTGCTTGATCATTTCTCAGATTAGAAAAATATTTCTTATCTTTAAGAATGGTGTGTGTAGTGGCACTGTCTGCAAGCCATATATCCCCAACTTGGATCTTGGATTGATACATATTCATAATCTAGATAAAGAAAAAAAATGCGAATAAATAAACTTGAAAGCAATATAAGGCATATAATAATAATGAAGAATGACATTAATTTGAAATAAAATTAAGCTAAAGAAAAACTTTAACAAAACTGAATAAAACATAGTTCATAGCAAACTTAAACATAGAAACAAAATAACACGCATAAAGAAAACTTCGAATATCATAAACATCTTGATCACTTCTGGTCACTTCCATCTTCAGGATGGATAAGGAAATCAGCTGCATCCAGGTGCATTAGATCATCGAGGCCTTCGGTGAAATCATTAGAGTCGTCAGCAATGAAATTTGCTTCAACATTCTTTCCTTTGTTCTTCAACGACTCTTGATAAAGATCAACAAAATGCTTGGGAGTACGAAAAGTACGCGACCAATGGCCTTGCATCCCGCATCGGTGGCAGATGCTTTCCTTCATCTTCTTATTCATGCCACCATCATTGTTTCCTCGTGATTCATCCCTAACATTGTGGTTACTTCGACCACCGGGGAAGTAACCTCTTCCTCTTCCTCGTCCATGTCCACGTCCGCGGCCTCGGCCACGACCACGACCACGATTATTATTGAATGCTATCACATTCGCTTCAGGGAATGGAGCAGAGCTAGTAGGACGAGACTCATGATTTTTCATCAATAACTCATTATTTTGCTCAGCAACAAGAAGATAGAATATCAAATCCCCGTATTTTGTAAAACCCTTTTCACGGTATTGTTGTTGCAAGAGCACATTAGATGCATGAAACGTGGATAACGTTTTTTCCATCATATCAGAATCAGTAACAGTTTCACCACATAATTTCATTTGTGAACTAATTCGAAAAATAGCCGAGTTATACTCACTAACAGATTTAAAATCTTGAAAATGGAGATGCATCCAGTCGTAACGTGCTTTCGGAAGAATCACAATTTTGTGATGATCTTACCTCTCTTTCAGTAATTTCCAAAGATCTGCAGGATCTTTGACCGTGAGGTATTCAACTTTCAACCCCTCATGAAGGTGATGGCGAAGAAATATCATTGCCTTCGCCTTATCTTGGTTGGATGTTTCTTTTGATTTATCAATTGTCTCCTTGAGACCTTTAGCATCCAAATGGATCTCCGCATCCAACACCCATGACAAGTAATTCTTGCCGGTAATATCAAGAGCTTCAAATTCAAGCTTGACAAGGTTCGACATGATGAAACTATATATATATATATATATATATATATATATATATATATATATATATATATATATATATGTGCAATTAGAAAAAAATAATTAGATCAAACTATAACTTTTCTGATACACAAGATCCAAATGAATGGTGAGTGTAGAGCATACTTAGTTATAGTGACCAAGATATATAAAAAAATGTGCAATTAGAAAAAAAAAAATATTAGATCAAACTATAACTTTTCTGATACACAAGATCCAAATGAACGGCGAGTGTAGAGCATACTTAGTTATAGTGACCTTAATATTATAATATGAGTATAAAAAAATGTAATTGAAATAATTATGAACAAAAAAAAAATACCTCGAATAGTTGAAGTAGAGCATCGTGCTGATAACGTATTGTAAAAATAATAGACACGATGTTGCAAAAATAATAGAGACGATGCTAGAAAGTATAAGAGAAAAGAGAATAGAGTATAATTTGTATTCCCATCTTTTCTTCAAGTCTATACAAGCCTATTTATAGGCTTACAAAAGAAGTTGAAAGGACAAACATAGAGTAAATGATGAGTGAAGAACATGAAGATCACGGGGTTAGTGGAGAAAATGGAATAATGGAGAGACATTCATATTAATTGATTTTTAACACATCTCCAATAAAGTTGGGCCTAAAGTAGGATTATCCGTGAAAAAAAGAGTTGAACAGGGTTATTAAAACTGGGTAGAGTTTAGCGAAATTTGCCCAAGTGCACACCAAATGGCCGATTAACCAAATAATAGAATCCATACAACACTTGAAAAGCCTTTTTGGCCCATCAATGTTGAGTCATTGAAAGGGATTGGCTGTAATCTTGTGAGAGCTTCATCATCCTGTGTTACCAAATTTGAAGGAGAAGGAAATCGGAAATCGAAAAAAAACAAAAACAAGCACAGAGTGGGTAACTGAATTTTAACCTCTAGTTTGATTACCATGTTTTGCATATATTTAAACCGTATCGATGTAGTTAGTGAAAATAACCAATGCATGGATGTGTATGCACATGTATCAGATCACACCTGTAAATTGGGTTTATAAGAAGAATTGTATGTCTGTATATCTACTTGTCAAAATATGATTGCAAATGAGGTGTTTGATAAAATGTGTGCAAGTGTAGTGTGGTGGTTGGTTGTGAGTAACATGATCGCATATGACATGTTTGTTGTTATGTCTTAATGAAAACAAAAATCGAAATTTATAGATATAGAGATGATGATATGGGTTTAGGGAATCATGCTTATGTTCATATTAGTGGTGATATATGATCATGTCTAACTTTGTCTTCACAATTATTTGAGAGGGATAATAGTCTATGCCACTATCTTTACAATTATTTGACTGTTTTAATCTGAGCTGTGAATACTTTTGAAATTAATTTTGATAATAGACATTGTTGAGGAAGTAGTTGCTAAATCAACTTTAACTTGATTTGGAATGACTAAGTTACAGCAACAAAATGACAAGGTAGTGGGTAGTTACATTTTCTTTTCAAGTGAAATGAAATTTTGTATACAATGCCATGTAAGCTTCCATGAAATTCCATCTTTCTTCTAGTAAAATTTTTAAGTATCGTGAAAAGACCAAAGACCAACTGATTTTCTACTAATTTTGCCACTAAATATCACTGTATTTCCCACTTTTGTTTCTACCTAGACTAAACTACCAGCCAAAAAGATTCCTAAGTAGATGTTAGGAATTTACGTTCAATCTTTCTTATTATGGCCAGTTATGATACAGTCAAGCTTCTTTGTCCTGATTCAGATTCTTCTTCTTCGTCGTCGTCTGATTAGTTACTAGGAGTTAGTCTTCTGGTCAATTTATCTACTGGTCTACCGTTTTTTTTATAGTAATTGCTCGAGTTCTCTTTCATAAGCGATGAATAAGTTTACATATTGTATTGTTCCTAGATTTTCTTTTTCTAGAGAGAGAAGGTCCCCAAAAAAACCCAAAAACCAAAAACCAAAAACCCTAGATCTGAGCTTGGGGGCGGCCGGCGGCTAGGGTTTCATCGCCGTCGCCCCCCCCCCTCCTCTCAAACTCTGTCTCCCAATTCTCGTCTTCTCTTACCCTCTTATTTCTTTCCCCAAATCCTTACTTTTCTTTCTCGGTGTTGGAATCGGTACCGGTTCTTTCGCGGCGTTTGTTCACGGTTCGAAGAACACGACGATACTGAAATCGACAGTGACAAACACGGGCGCGAATCTTGATGCGACGGCGGCGGCGGATCTGAGGAAGAAGAGCACGATTCCGCTGGAAATAGAGATCGACATCGAGATCTGGAAGTGGATGTTCTAGAAGATTCGGGGGAATATTCCGTTTTCAGATCTTAAAAAAATTGGTGCCACCAGTCGTCATTCGGGGTCTACTCCGGTGTCGGAGAAGGATGCGACGACGAGGTCGTCCTTTGGGGTCTACTCTGGTGTCGGAAAAGGATGCGACGTCGATGGTCGAGAACGCCGCATCTTTGGCAGGGCCGAAGGTGCCACGCGGGGTGTAGTTCGTCGTTCGTGAATGTGGTGGTGGGATTAGGTAACTGGGGCTGGCATCATCAGGGATGGCGACGCAGATCGCAGCGGTGCTCGGACTGGTGGCGTCGAGCTGGTGGCGGGAGTGCTACCTAGTGCTGGCGTGGAGCGGCGAGCGGCGAACTACGGGGTAGTCGGGGCTGTCATGGAGGCATGTTGGGGAGGTCGGGGAGAGAGTGGGGGGAGGGGAATTTCTGATTTGGGAGTGCGGTGGTAGGGGAAGATTTGAATTTTAAATTGAGTTTTGAAATTTGAGTTGACGCGGTGGAGTCCCTAAGATCCAAATTTGTCCCTAATATCCAAATTACAACCGACTTACAATTAGCAACAAAATGTATCCTAGTTGGTGTAAGCGATGATTGTCGGGCAATTTTATAGATTGAGTTCTACTTTGATCTTGGTTGGTTAAAGCGAGGGATGTCTTTGGTTCTTTCATGTCAGAGGTCTCGCAGGGGTCAGGTGCGATGTCTACCCTCGTTGCGAGGTTGCGGTGCGAGTCATCAAGGGTGAAGCGAGGGGATGAGAACGAGGACTCAATCTTGATATGGAGTGTCGGATTGGTGAAGTGCCTGCGGGGTCTCTAATATGGTGTTGTCGCTTGTCGTATGGGTCACTGCTGGGGGCGACGAGGGAGAGCGTACGATAGTTGGAGAGGATAAATGGCGTACAAGCGAGGGACTGAGTGAGAGAGTGAGCCCAAATTGGCACGAGAAAGTTGTTCTGGCGGGGGTGACCGATCAGTAGGACTACATTTCGTTGTATTTTTGTTTGTTGGTTGGGGTGTATGAATTCCAGAACTCAGCCTGTTGGGATCTGAACTTCATAAGCCTATTTTTGGTTGTTTGTTTTGTTAAATTTTTTAATGAAACACGGGGGGGGGGGGGGGGGGGGGGGGGGGGGGGAGGGGCGGCAATTGCCAACCTTTTACGATAAAAAAAAAGAGTATACATATTGTACAGCTCCGTGAAAGAGATGACTAAATTTAATAGTTTCTTTGTTCACCGCCAAATTCTTGGAAGAACACAATCTACACATGCACAATGAAGAAGCTTGTCGTAAAATCGTATTGAAACTGCCAGTTTTTGTACTCTGAATTCTCTTAATTTGCAGTCGACTGATTAAGAAAAGAGAAACATGATAGATTTTTTATGTAAATTAAATTTACATTTTAACTTCAATTGAGGCATATATAAAACAGATTAATATCGGTTTGAATCCTGTACAATTAGTAAATATAGTACTTTCAGCACGTTTCTCTCTTGATTCTCCACAAGTATACAAATCATCCCCATATCAAAACACTTAACGGAAAGAGGTTCTTAATTAGATCCTGAAAACTGACCAACACAAGCAAACAATTTTAGCCATTAATTATAACTTTCTTTCATTATTGTCTTAACTCTAAGACTTGTTCCTAGCTGAACTGATACAAACTGATGAATAACGTTGAGGTCAACAATCAATACATCTGCTTCCTCCCCCTTTCCTCTTTCTCTTTCTCTAATACATTCTATTTAGATTTCAGGTAAAAGACACATTAAAATTTGAGTTGGGAGTTGGGATGCTACTGGTAGTACTAGTATATTTACGTGGATTTAATTTTGACTAGTGGTTTACACGTACTATGCACGTCATAATAAATAGAGTTTTTTTAAAAGTAAAAAATTCAGGCGTAGTCTTGGTTTGATCTAAAATCTCATTTACAATAGTTATGCACGTGCGTTGCACAGGTTGGTAGATGGACAAATTACACTAAGGCCTTCTCCCATTATAGGAGTAGATATTAATAAATATAGTTTTTTTAAAAGTAAAAATCTAGGCGTAGTCTGGATTTGATCTAAAACCTCATTTACAATAGTTATACACGTGCGTTGCACGGGTTGGTAGATGGACAAATTACACTAAGGCCTTCTCCCATTATAGTAGTAGAGATGAGATTTGTAATTTTATCCTTTTCCCTTTTTGTAGACGTAAGAAAAAAATTATAGAGAAGGATAAATCGGATATTATATAATTGATGGCTCACTTATGAGCTTAAAAAACTAACAATATTGAGTACTTTTACTCAATAATAATCGTGTATAAACCTAGAATGTCTTATATTTTGAAACCTAGGCAGGTGTTTATGTTGTATAAATTGCAATTATAAATACATATAACTCTTTCTAGTTAAAAAGGAAACGAAATAAGTTACATTAAAAAGGAAAATATAGGGATCTAATTTATGAAGAGGCACAGAGAAGAGATTTTTCTCAGTTTGCTTCTGTTGGAAAGTTGAAACCAGCTTTCTGGATTAATTAATTTTCCACAAATGAGTGAAAGTATTTATTATATTGTAGAGTTTAATCAAACGTGCATTGCACGGGTTGGGATATGGACAAATTACACTAAGGTCTTCTCCCATTATAGTAGTAGAGATAGTTAAACATCTAAAAAATAAAAAAAAAACTTTATCGTTGAACCATAAACAAAAATTACTTTGCACACTCGTGGGAGAGTCAGAGTACAGGGTGGGGTCACAGGATGGCTAGTGATCGGCATGCGGGAAACTCCAGACCACATACACGAGTGTGCGGTTTTTTTGGCTGGTTCGAGGGGCTTTGTCCCCTTTTTTTGGTTGCATGATTATGTTTATTTTTTGGGTAGGGAACTCTTGTATAGGGGGGAATCTCTTTTTTGGGTTGAGAATGAGTATCATGTCCCAGATTGTTGGGCTACATGAACTTCATACTCCATATCCTGATTGGTTGTTTCGTTAAACACCTTATTAATGGAACGTGAGGGGACTTTTGCCCCACCCTTATGGTTTAAAAAAAAAAAAAAAGACAAACTTGAGTAACATCAGAAGTTTATCAAATGACTTTATTATAACTTTAAGCTCACGGTTGAAACTTGTTGTCAATATTGTCTGGATTTTCTAATGGTCAAACTTCAAATTCAAAATCAAACAAAACAGAATTGCTAGCATTTCGACTCCAGAATGTGTTGTATGAATATTTCAATTTGCATTCAAGATGTTTTGAGTCAAATGTTGACAAACTAAACTTTCCTTGCATTTACAGCAGTAAAAGTATATAAATAGTAATGGTTTCATAAATCAACAAACGCCACCTTCTTTGTTTTCTTTTGTGAGTAAATAATAAGAACTATCTTGGCTAAAACCTACATTAGCGATGTCCACTGTTACTGCTGTCTTTCTTCTCTTCTTTCTCACTTTAAGAGTGAGTAGTGGAATACAAGAAGTGAGAATTGGGGCAGTTATAAGTAGTCCCAACTCTCGCGTTGGAAGAGAGCAAACACTAGCGATTGAGATGGCAGTCCAGGACTTCAACTGTTCCTTCGCTAGGTTATCTCTCAATAGCACCCATTTCAGTAGCCAAGGTAATTGCATTAACCTACTTTTTTGAAAATTTATTTGCGTTCACTTCTAATTTTTCATTTTAATTCTTTCGATGTATTTTAGTTTCTAATTTTTCATTTTAATTCTTTCGATGTATTTTAGTGCAATGTCATAGTTATTTATATATTTAAAAGAAAGAAAAAACTTATGCGAACAGAGCTAAAATGTCTAATAGGTGAGATTTTTATTTCAAGGGAGATAAATTTGTAAGAAGTGACTTCGAATTGATTCTTGAATGCATTTAAAAGTTCTCCACACTCACAAATGGATGAGATTCATTGTTACATATCATATCATAGATTAGTCTTGTAGATTTAAAATTTGCAATTGATTTGGGTTCATTCGACCAAGTTCCTTAAGTTTTTTTGTTTGTTTTATGTTAGTTAAAATTTCCCTTTTGCTTCGTGCTTAGTTTTCGAGGTTGTTCTGTTAACTCTCTTGAAGGAGGAAAAATGATTTACTAAATGGAGAAATCAAGAATCCATGTTCCTTTAATCTATCACCTTTTAATCTTTTCAAATCTATTTTGGTCTCGACGCACTTGTTCAGAAACATGCATTTTGTTATAGAAAAATTTATCAAATGTTTTTGTGTAAATAAGATGAGCAATACGTGCTAACACACCACCTAAGATAATTTGTTGTTGGGATTTAGTTTCATCTTAAATAGTTGGCGAGACTTGGCCCAAATTGAGAACCCCCCTTTTCACTTATCTATATGCCTTATGGCCCTTACCATTACAATGAAGTTTGGCTTCCAAAGTGCATGATGTGCTATACAAGTGTTAATATAAAAAACAGTTTGAACATTAAAATGTACTTTGGTGAACTGTTAGAAACTGGAGTCATTTGGTTGTTTTTGTAATTATTTTCCAATGCATTTGTAAGATTTTATAGTGTTATACATATCATTTCTCGTGATGTAATTACAATGGCTTGTAGATTCGCAATCTATAAATTCGTCATAAAAAAGGGATAGCTTAACCTCAGTAAAAATATTTGCTTCACTGTCTATAGTACTGATTTCTACTTTGTGGATGCAGGAACCAAAAATAGCGAAAGAATTTGACTGATATGGCAATAATATTAATAACTTGTTCACCTTTATACTGGTATAACTAGAGTAGGTTGTTTCAAACCTTCAAACTTGAATTGTGCGCAACTATACACTTGTCCTGTTAAATGCCCTTTCCAAATTCATCTAACAGAGTATAAGATCAAAAATTTCCAGAGAATGTTCCATATTATTACATCAAATAAAATATTTATTTTCATTTATACTTCTAAATAAAATGATATTAAAGTTCATATTCAGTTAAATTGTTTATTATTTCATATTCTAGTATCTGTAAATGTGCAGCTCAAAGCCTCATTGACGAATGGGGAGCCACTGCAATCATCAGTACAGGGCCATGGCCGGAGGTGGTACAAATTGCGAAGTTTGCCAACAAAGCACAAGTCCCCATATTGTCTCTATCCCCTTCTCAACCTGTAATTGTCGTTCCGAAGCCATTCTTGTTCCGAATGTCGCACTCAGCATATGGATATATTCAATGCATCACCACTCTCATCAAGCTATACAACTGGAGGCAAGTAGTCATTCTCTATGAAGAAGAAGATGACTATGGAACCACCTCTTCAAGTTTCATTCCACTAGTAAATGATGCTATTCACTCTATTGGGTCTGAGATCAACCATTACACAGCTTTCCCTCGTTACAACTCTCTCTCTGATCATAAAGCTCTACTCAACCGAGAACTTGAGAGGTTGAAGAAACAACTGTCTACAGTTTTCATCATAGTGCGTTGTTCCTCTCCTTCGCTAGCTATTGATCTCTTCAAAGAGGCAGATAGGCTAGGAATGTTGGGCAAAGGTTATGTATGGATTACCGGTGATGATATAACCTCCCTCCTCGACTCAACCTTCACTCCATCCTTCATTTCAACCTACATGCAAGGTGTTATCGGAATCAAAACCTACTTCAATGACTCTAGGAAGTCCTACCGCAACTTTAGTGCAAAGTTTCAGGAAAGGTTCCAAGAAGCATATAATGAGGAAGGTGAGAGGAGCTTTGAGCCTGGTATATATGCACTCCAAGCATATGATGCAGTTCATGTTATCGCACTTTCTTGGGAAGGTGTGCAGTCAACCAACTTCATTGGGTTGAGTGGCCTAATCCGATTCAGAAGTGAAGGAGATTTGATAGAGGGAAAACACTCTTTGGCTTTTCGGATTGTGAATGTTGTTGGTAGGAGTTACAAAGAGATGGGGATTTGGTTCGAAGGAAGAGGATTCTATAGAGAGAAGAGAGAGACAGGCTACGGTGGATCATGGGTGGAGTCATTGGGTCCCGTCTACTGGCCGGGAGGGCTGGAGAAAGTTCCGGGAGGGTGGGCGAAGCTGAAGATTGGAGTACCAGCTATGTCTATGTTTGTGAAGGCGGAATATGATGTGAATGGAAAACTTAAGGATGTAACAGGATTCTCAATAGATGTTTTCAGGATGGCACTAGATCTGCTCGAGTACTACCTTCCCTATGATCTCATTCCATTCGACAACAAAACCTACAGTGAACTCGTTGCAAGTGTTCCTCAGGTAATGAATTTCAGGACCCTTTTTTTATCTTCTAATTAATTTAGAAAAGTAATATGTTTGATGCACCCTGTGTTGTCATTAAAGTGATGTTAGCAAAACAGATCCTAAGCGAGTGCACAACTTGAAACATCACACACACAACCTGTCCTATTGTCGATAGTAAAAAGCTACAGATTTATACTTGTATAAAAAGTACGAATTGAGAAATTTTTCAAGAACCCATCTGTCAATTTTTTACAACAACGGAATTGTCTGAGAAAGTTGATTATATTTCAAGATTTTTTTTTTTTCAAGATTGTTGGTAGCAATGGTAAGTGGTAAGTTGTAACAAGTCCTTAGAGATAGTTTTTCACAAATAAATTCATGGAATACAATTTTTCTCTATAATCCTTTCATTTAGATTGTTGCTTTATCCTTAGGTGTTTTTGGATGTTTATCGCCTTTGGGCTCACTATGTAACTTTATCTCTGTTTCGTTAATATCTTTTTAATGAAGCGATGACGTTGTCATCTTTTAATCAAAAAAAAAATCCTTTCATTTAATTCAAAAAATATTTTGTATGTTCTTTTAACATATACTCCATAAATTATGAGAACACCCTTTAATGGGAAAAATTACAGAACTATACATGAATGTTGATTGACAGAAGTAATATATAACCTGATGACTTTTCTGAGTTGAGTTCATCTTTTTTATCATTTAGTAACCTTATATAAAAATACTAGTGTTTATAAATTTCGACAGGTATTTGATGCAGCGGTCGGAGATATAACCATCCTTGCTAATCGTTCAAAGAACGTCACCTTCACTGCACCATTCCTCCCGTCTGCACTGTCAAGAGTGGTTCGTCTTAAACCAGATCGCACACCATGGATGCTAACTAAACCATTCACAACCGCAGTATGGATTCTACTCGCTGCCACATTATTATACAGTTGCTTTTGTATTTGGTACCTTGAGCACGGAAGGAACCCCAAGTTTGATGGCCCATGGTGGACTCAAGGTGCAGCTGCCCTTTGGCTAATCTTTTCGTCAATATTCTTTGATACTGGTGAGAAATTCTTCTCTATATACATTCTTTTAAACCTAATTACCTTCCCTAATTCTAGTTTAGCGGTACAAGAACTCTCTCTATGATTGCACCCACTTCTTTTCTACCAAGAATCAGTCTGCTACTATTAGTACACAAATCATTTACCTTTTCGCAGTCTGTGTGTAATCCGGCATGGATTACGGTTCTAGGAAGTGATAGTAGGCAACCGAAGGAAAGAAAAAAAAATGCAACATTCTTGGGGTTTCATATGTGTTTGGATCAAGGTTTTAAAACTAGGATCGGGAAAGAGATCGGATTTTTCCAAATATTTGGATCGGGATCAGCCGAATTGGTAGTATTGGATCGATGTATCACGTTTTTTGGATTGGGCACTTTTTAAAATTAAGAGATTTATCTAATTATGTTTCTATAATTAAATTATTTTTAAAAAATAATCATTAATTTTTTTTAAAATGAATTTTTTTTTTTGATAAAAGATGACCTCGTCATCGTTTCATTAATGCAGAATTAAAGAAACAAAGTAGTACAACATACATAGGTCAAACCATACTAGTCTGAACCGAAATCCGAACAACAAAGAAATACATAGAAGCGACTACGAGAAAAAAAACAACAACTACATCGAGCTAAGATACTAGAAAGCGGTAAGATACAAGTGATACACTGCCCGAGGGGACCCCTCTGTAGCAACTCTGCGGCTGGCATTTTTTTAAAATGAATTGATGAATTGGATTCATTCCTTTTACAAATTTAATATTTTCTATTACTGATTTGAACATTTTAATTAGTTTTGAAAATTATTAATGTAGAATAAAACTAAAACAATAGAAATAGGTAGACCAAACAATACAAATTTTATTTACATATATGGAAAAATAAATATAAGTTAGACATAAATGATGTTCATTGCAGAATTACATTGTCATTATTTGAATAAGAGGATCCACTTGATTAGACAATTGAAATATTGTAATTTTTTAATCATCGGATCGGTGGTTTCGGGTTGGGATCGAACCGATCCATCCGATCCAATTGCAAACATGGCCGATCCCCGAGTTATCTTGCTAATCTCGAGATTTAGGGGTTGTATCGGAGCGGCTCCTTGAAAAACGATGAGGATCGTCCGATCTTTTTTGATAACGAGGATAGAGTCTTAAGACTCCAGCCCAAATTTATTCATAAAAGAGGAATTGAACTAACAACAAAGAATTTTACACGGTGTAAAACTGGAGAAAGAGAAATAGTAGAAAAAACAACACAAATAAAAACTAAACTAATGAAGCAATGAAAAGCATTGCCTAAATTACAAAAGCCAGCGACGCAACTGGCAGACAGAAGCAACACGGAAAAGGCAGGAGTCTGTGAGCCACGGCCAGAAAAGGAAGCATCAGCACAATAAAGCAGTGACGAGAAGCAACAAATGCTGACCCTGACGCAACAACCCAACAGCAGGATCATCACAGCCCAGGCAGTGGCATCGATTGCCCACAAGAAGCACAACAAGACCCAAAGCAGTGAGAGAAACAAATCGATTGCAACATATGCGAAAACAACAAAACTAGAGGCCCAGCAACAAAGTCATTCAGAAAAAAGTAACTGTATAGTAAGGGAAGAAGACCAACTGGACCGAAGGGGAGCCTCAGGAGAGAAACATGAGAAAAGGACACCTAAACAGGCAAGACAAAAACATCCCAACAAAGAGGTGGTGATAACTCAAAACAGGGCCCCAACCTAACATCGGCCAAAGCACCCGCTGATAAGAATTAGCAAAAATCCCCAAAAAGAGACCATCGGAACATTTACAAAACAAAGAACGATAAGAGATAGTTAACAGTATGGTAGGATAATAGAACAGTAACACAGTAAAGTGCCTGAAAACTACAGTAATCAGCAAAGTAGCACCATAAAGAAACCTAAAAGTAGCTAAAGAGTATATAACAGTGCAGGAAATTGCGACAACAACCAAAAAAGTAAGTGCAAAAAGCAAATAGCATAACAGCACAAAAGCATTACACAACCCACAGCCTAGACAGCCAGAGTCCAGTATGGACAAAGAGAAACAACTGCGTCAAATCTCAAATCTGCACAAGAGAAAACAAAGAGAAGATTAATACGGCATAGCTAGAACTCAAGGAGGAACAAAATTAGAAAGACGATATAAAACAGCTGCCTCATCGAGGCGTTGAAGGTGCAGGGCATCCACTTTATCATGCGATAAAGAGGAGGACCGAAAATTGGTGAAGAAAATCAACTCATCAATGAGACTATCAATAGGGCGAGAGGTGTGAGAGATGATGCGGTTGTTTCTTTCTTTCCAGATAATCCAGATGAGCGCCATCATAGAAAGATCCCAAGAGTTACAAACACTTTCTTAACAAAAAGGGACCTCCAACTTGTCCACCAAGACATGATAGAGGTGGGAAAAGAGTGCACTAGCCACGCATTCAAACAAATCATCCATAATGGCCGAATAAAATCACATTGCAAAAAAAGATGATCCGCATCTTCATGATGAGTAAGACACAGTGAACACAATTGACCAGTGGTTAAATTCATCTTGTTTAGAATCTCAACAGTTAAGAATTTGTTGTTAATAGAAAGCCAAGCTAGAATTTTCTTTCAAAGGAGCACAACAACTCCAAATAATCTTAGCAAAAGGTGAATTGACACCTCCGTGGTTTAGAAAATTATAAAAGGATTTAACATAATAAGAATCTGAGCTGGTCCAGCGCCAAATGACATTCTCTTTAGGATGCCAGGAATAGCTGATTAAACTTGAAAGAAATTGAATGTAATTAGGAAAAAGAGAAGGAGGGAGAGTAGTATTGAAAGGGATATGCCATTCTCTACGGTCGTTGTGAACGGTGAGATATTCAGCCACAATGGCAAGAGGGTTGAGAGCAAGCCGGAAAAGGTTCGGAAAGACAGAAGCAATCTTGTAATTACCAATCCAAAGATCAGTCCAGAACTTTGTCTTCAAACCATTGGCACACACATTGAAAAGCCCACACTGAAAAGGAGCTACTACCTTCCACACACCCTTCCAGAAAGGGAAAGCCGCCGGAGATAGAGAAGGGAGTAATTCCCAAACCCTATGACGAGAATGACATTTCTGAGTATTCAGACGAGCCCAGGGTAAATTATCATTTTTCAACATTCTCCATAACCATTTACCCAGAAGAGCTAAATTTTGGTTCCTCAGTTCTAGGACACCCAATCCCCCTGCCGACTTAGAAGAATAAACTAGCTTCCAGTTACAGAGATGAGTCCCCGCTCTATAAATATCCGAACCCGACCAGAAGAAGTTCCTTCTAATTTGTTCGATCCTCTTGATAACCCAGGAGGGGACATAGAAAAAGGACATCATATATAAAGGAATTGAAGAAAGAACAGAGTTAACCAAGATCAATCTACCTCCTCGAGATAGTTGCCTACCGGACCAAACGTTGAGTCTGGATTTCACTTTATCAATCATTGGAAACCAATCAGATTTATGCAACTTGCCCCATCTCAAAGGAATGCTAAGATACCGAACAGGGAATGAAGCGGAAGCATAGTTGAAGAATTGAGCAATCTCGAATTGACGGTTGTTAGACCCGCCAAGCCAAAGAACGGAAGTTTTATGGAAATTAATCGATAAACCCGATGCTAATTCAAAAATATAGAGGAAGAGTTTAAGGTTCCTGGAGGGTACAACCGTTGGGCTTAGCGAAGATAATGGCGTCATTAGCAAACTGTAAATTAAGAACACCACGGAAGCTCTGGGATCCACCTAAACCTTCGATAACATTAGCCTCCCAAGCGTTATGAAGTAGTTTACTAAAAACATCAGCTATAAGAGCGAATAAAAGAGAAGAGATCGGATCACCTTGACGGAGACCACACTTGCATTTGAATTTATTACATTCCGTACCATTAATGAGAATAGAGGAAGTGCCAGCAAAAAGAATGGACTTTATCCAAGCGATCCACTTTAAACCGAAACCTCGGTGGAGGAGGATATCGAAAAGAAAATCCAAACTCACATTGTCGTAAGCTTTTTCAAAATCTAATTTTAAAAGAATGCCCTCAGAATTGGATCTATGGCATTCAGAAATAATTTCTTGGGCACAAGCCACACTATCAAGGATAAAACGATTCTTAATAAAACCCGACTGAGCGGGATCAATAAGAGGAGGGATGACTAAACTGAGGCGGTTGGAGAGAACTTTCATTATGATCTTAAAAGTAGTGTTCAGAAGACTAATAGGACGAAAAGCAGAAACCGAGTTAACACCCATGATTTTGGGGATGAGAACGATATGCGCATAATTAATTCGATCAAAGGAAAAAAGACCTTGGTAAAGATCAACAAACATCTCGAGTAGGTCATCTTTGAGGTAATCCCAAAAATTTTCGAAGAAGAAGGACCGGAAGCCGTCCGGGCCCGGAGCAGAGTCGCTCTTCAAAGAAAAAACAACAGATTTAATCTCCTCCAAGGAGAAAGGAGCCTCAAGGCTAGACAGATCATGTGATTCGTTACCATAAAGCTAGGCCTAGTCGAGGTGGATGGAGTAGGGTTTAGAGAATCCCAAAAGGTTTTTATAAAAGTGAAGAAAGGTGGCATGAAGATCAGAATTGGAGCTAAGATTAATGCCATTGTCAACAATGGAAGAAATACGATTGCATCGTTGATGGTGCGATGCAAAATTATGGAAAAAGGAGGTGTTGCCATCACCTTCCTTGAGCCAACAGATCTTAGCCCTATGTGCCCATTTGATGTGGTCGAGGTTAAGAAAAGAAGCGAACTCTCGCTTGCAAGAATTCTGTTCGAAACGGAAGGAACCAGAAATAGGACCAATATCTTCAAGTTGATCAATGGAATTAATTGATGACAAGAAATTATTCTTGAGAGCATTAGCGTTAGAGAAACTATCCTTGCACCAAATTTTGCAACCATGTTTGACAGCATGGAGTTTAAGCAGAATTCGACTCAGGCCGTGAGAGCCCGTAACAGTGGAGAGACAATTAATGATGAGGTTAACGAAAATCTGGTCCTGCAACCAGAATTTTTCAAAGCGGAATTTGAACGGTTTAGAGAAGTTATAGTTAGAGTGGAGTGCAATAGGCACATGGTCCTAAGAATGGTTAGGCAGAGCACGAATGAAAGAATTGTGAAAAAAGGAAATCCAATCTCAAGAGACAAGGAAACGGTCAAGCTTGGCCATAGACGGAGTGAGGCGCATATTAGACCAAGTGAATGTTCTACCGTTTAGTGGTAGATCGATAAGATTGAGCGAGCGAATGCAATCATTGAAGCAGAGTGAATCCGTGCTATTAGATTCATTCCCCCTCCTTTCGTGGGAAAATCTAGTGATATTAAAATCACCACAAATAATCCAATAGCCATTAATACAATCACAAAATAATTAAATTCACTCCAAAACAAGTTGCGACGGTCTACATTGGAAGGACCGTAAATCGAGACAACAGTGAGGCAGCAATTGAATTCAGTCCAATGTAGGCAAACAATGAGGAAAAAATTAAGGCGGCAAACCGAAATAAGAGAGAAGCAGGAATCTTTAAAACTGAAGAGGATCCCACCATGAGTGCCAATAGCGTTGAGTGGAATCCATTTAGAAATAAGAGAACCACCATGGAAAGTAGGAGCGCAGGGGAAATAGAATCTAGTTTTGATTCTTGAATAGAGATCATATCACAACGGGATGATGTGATAAGATGGAACAAGGCTTGCTGTTTAATCGAACACCGTAGATCCCGAATATTCCAAGAGACACTAATCATGACAACGTTTAGACTCATCAGCTCTCGATATTTCAAGGAGACGAATTGAATCAATGTCCGACAAATGGTCCGAGTCAACAACAAAACCCATATCAGAAGCAAGATGCAGAATTTCCGAATTAGACAAGGAGTCGAAATGCACTTGATATACTGAACCAAAAGTTGATTGGTCCATTTTATCAGGTACAAGGGGTGGAATTTCTAAGTTACGAATCTGCGCGGCCAAGGAAGCCTTGGACGCAGAAGATAAATGCGAGTCTTTTTTGGTACGAATATGTGCACTTGAACGAATAAAAGGAAATGAAGATTTTTGCCTCTTAGGAGATACAATAGTATGCTTAATAGAAGCTTTAATAGGAGAATCATTAGTAGCAGTAGCCAGCACCGGAAGGGCAGCAGTGCTGGAGGCGTGGGGGAGAGGATCGCCCTGGTCAGGGGACTGATGGTCAGTAATAAAAGGCCCCTGAGAAGAGAGATTGGGGATAGAAGAAGGCGCAGGGAGAAACCGAGGGGAAGTAGGAAGTAGAGAAGAGTTCGAATGGGGTGACTCTTCTCTACTTCTAAGTAGAGAAGAGTCCGATCTTTAAAACCATGGTTTGGATTTTGTGACGATCGATTAAATTTCATTTTATATTCAAACTCTTGACTCCGAGATAGACGGACCATGAGTCAGATATGATCCTTAGATAAAATAATTACTATAAACTGCACTCCACAGAATCAGGTTCAAGCATGAATTTTTCCATTCTACATCTCATTGTTATATCCTCATTGTATTTAATACTGCGGGTCTTTTGGTTTAGCCTTTAATTCAATTTCATTTTGAAACTCTACAGGGAGTCTCCGTAGCAACTACACCAAAGCAATGATTATGGTATGGTTCTTTTTTGTCTCGATCCTGACATCTACCTTCACTGCAAGCCTTACCTCCATTCTGGATTCCAAGAGATTCGAGCCTGTTCTTCAAAATGGCAAGGTTGGGTGTGGGAGAGAATCGTTCGTGGTAAACTACTTGCAAGACGTGCTCGGATACAGGCAAGACCAAATTGTGAAGTTTGATAGTATTGATGACTATGCTTCAGCATTTGAGAATGGAACAATCTTATCTGCTTATGTTGAGACAGCAGTTGCACGAGTTTTCCTTGCAAAACATGATGGTTACACCTTGCATGGAGAAGCTCTCAATCTCGGTGGCTTTGGATTTGTTGAGTACCTCTACCTTTTCTATTCTATTTTTTTCTTGGATGAATAATTACTTTTTACTCTACAAAAGCACAAATTCTAACCTTACATATTGCTTTTGTCAGGCATTTCCCAAAAATTCGGTATTAGCTTCAGATTTCTCATATGCCATTCTTCGGCTATCAGAGTCAGGGGTGCTAAAGCAATTGGAGCATAGGTGGTTCTCCCTAACCTTCACAACATGTCCAAGCCCAGATACAAATAGAGAGACGAACAGACTGGGACTGGAGAGCTTCTGGTTTCTCTTCCTCTTCACTGGTGCTGCTTCTACCATCATAGTACTACTCTTCAAGGCCCGTTTTTTCCCGAGCTATGGGCGTCGTGCTCATGCATCAAGCATGAGGCTGTGGAAGTCCAAGTTGAGGAGCTTAAAAATGCGACAGATTTCTCGCAGGCGTTCTCTGTCTAAGCAGCAAGTAGCTCCGGAACCAGAATGTGGTGATACTCCAGCAGTTTTGGAGCCTCATCATCATGTTGATGTTGATGCTCACGTTGACAATGGAAATTTTCCGAACTAAAATCATCTGCAGGGTGTATTGTATGTGCTATTCTTTCCACGCATTGTTCGTATTCTCAGGATATAGAATAAAATTAGATTGTACAGCTAACCTTGTTACAGAAAATGGTATAAAGAGATGTAAGAGCATCCACAGTCGTTTGCTTAATTGCCATTTTTGCCATTTTCTGGCAAAGAAGTTGCTGCAGTTCGTAAGACAATTTGCCTTTTTTTTGGAATAATAGTTTACTATATTTGATAAAGAATTTGTTAATTTCCATATTTTAGGTGTCCCTGCTAGTTTATTCTTTTTTCAAACCATCGGATGATGCAGATAGTTGAAATTATGAATTTTTTTAATATAAAAAATCCCTGGATTTTTTCTTTTTTTGCCTTTCGTCCTGAGCAATTTAGAGGAGCTTTTGTATGGATACGAACGTTTTCTTAAGAGATAAATTCCCATGGAATCTCCGCAAGAACTCCTCAGGAGCCTTGTCCTTTATTAAATTGGTTTCCAAGGATGGTGAGGATATATATATATATACACTTAATAAATCGAATTGATTCTAATCGTTTCTTACTTTGGTTTTTTTTTATAGATAAAATGACCGCTCTCGGTCACCTGTTTCATTAAAAAGGTTTTAAAGAAACCAACTATTACAACCAATATAAGTTTCATCTAGATTCGCAGATCTAGACTTCAAAAACATCCAAGTACATAAGGATTACAAAACAATTTTCCCATCCATACATGAAACCAAAACAACCAGCCTCGAGAGTCAAAAAAGCTGATCCATGTCCTTCTCGGAAACAACACCACTTCATCACTTACGTTGGTTACTTCTCGGAAACAACATCACTTCATCAAAGTTTACGCTATGAACTTATACTACGTACGAATGCTACAAGAGTAGAATTCCAGTTTGGAAGTAACCATGCATGTTTGATCTTACTATGAAACACAGACACTTCTAGACTTCCTGTGTTAAATGCTGTTTTCCCAAAATGTTTCCAGTGTGCGTGTCTGTGTCCAGGTTTCATCGACTGTATTTTTTTTTGATCATAAAAGGTTGGCCGTGGGTTTCATCGACTGTATTACAATATGGTTTTTTTATTTTATCGAGTACAGCTCATCAAGATGCACTGAAGAAAGAGATGGAGCGGCTAAGGCAAGTATACCACCAACAAAGTCTGAAGAGCAACTCGGAGAACAACATTAAGCTAGTCAGCTAAAGCCAAAGAGAAAAGCAAGAAAAATTTGTTTTGAATTCAAACAAGAATCAAGAATGTCTGTTTGAATAGGAAAAGAAGATTAATTTTCTAGCAATTATTTTGTGAATTTTTGTTTGTTCAAATTTTTTTTCCATTCCTTTTAACAGGTTCTTTCCACTGGCTTTCTCAATTATTTTTTCCCCTTCTTTTAGCATAGGGGCTTTTGGGTAGTCTTTGTATCAGTTAAAAGTGCTTTTCTGAATTATTTGTTTGAAAGAAAAAAAAAAAGAATTCGAGGAAAGTTGAAGTAAGAATCACTTGCATGTTATGTAACAGTTCTCTTTGTTTTCACAAACAGTACATTACTTCATGGAGTTTGATTTCCTCTTTTACAGAAAAGATTTATCCAGGTTTTTACAATGTTTTTTTGAGTTCCTTCGAGCATCCACAGTCGTTTGTGACAAGAATGGCAAAATGGCTAAATAGAATTTGACAATTTTTGTTGTTTGCTGCAGTCGTTAAATACAAAATATAGCAATTATGTTCACAAAAATATACAGACGTCCAACAAATTTTATTGATAATTTTTTTTTTGGGTTGGACAAAATACAACACACATCTCAAAGCTAATCCCACCACTCATCTACTCCATCCAACCATACAAATCATTCATCAATACAAAATCCTATACAATCCAGTGAGGCAAGAACAAAAAAATTCCCTATGGTATAACAAAATCTCTCTCATTTCCAACTCAAATAGGTTTTGCCTTTTGCTTTCCAAATGAATGGTTATTTTTTTTTGATAAAAGATGACCGCAGTCATCGTTTCATTAACGGTAATTAAAGAAACAAAGTAGTACAATAGAGTTGAAATGGAAACCTACAAGTCACTATTACATCAACCAAATCAACTAAGATAAACCAAACATGAGAGGCACACTAAAATAAAAGCCACAAAAGCTAACTGTCATCCACGTCCCCTGCTAGTCAGAGGGAACGATCTATCCTTTGCAGCTGGGTCTGTCTATTCCCCTTCATTGGTCCTCATCTTCTTCCTAGCCTCTGCTGCACCTACCCATTTATGGATAAGAATGAAGATTTTATGCATTGAGATTGGAAGTGAACAAGAATTATTGCGGAAGATTAAATCATTTCGTTCTAGACAAATGAATGGTTTTGTCTTGCCTTGAATGGTGCATTAATTTTTTGAATCCAGTACCGGCCGGGATAATCCCTCCCAGAACAATATTTTCTTTCAGACCCTTCAACTATTGCTTGCATAATCTCTTCCAAATAGATGTTTCAATATCTTCTTGTCATTTTCCACACGCTTTCCCTATTTGCATAAAAAAATAATAGTTCCTACGGAACCTTCTACTCTACCGGGATTGGCCGTTGATACACAACTTAAACCATTCATTTTTTTTTACTTTATTTTATTTATTACCAAATCAATAACTAGAAAGTAAAAAAGAAAAAAAAAAATCTCTCCTTAGGAATTAGAAAAGTGCGTAAATGATTTTTCTGGTGTGTTGTTAATACAAGATATAAGGACCGCTAATACAAGCAGTACTATACATTTGCTAGTGAAATATTGATTGCTTGTTAAACCCTGTGAATGACGTGAAAGTAGGATACGCCAAATTCAGCGGTCCAAGAGTTTCATAAAATTCTTGGTGGAAAAAAATGGGAGTGAAAGATCCATTGAATCGAATTTGATCCAGGGGAAATAACTCGTGAAAAAGACAATATACGTTTTGACTAAAAAATCTGTACTTAGAATAATATAATTTCTCGAGTACGAGCTTTTGCCGGTAAAAAGGAATCAAATGATTCAAGTGGAGTTTTTTTGGAACATATCAATAAGCTAGACCCATGCTGCGAGTTGTTTCATGCCATAAATAAACACGTAGATATTATGCCAATCATACCTCAACTATTTTTTCTCTTAGCCTTTGTTTGGCAAGCTGCTGTAAGTTTTCGATAAAATCTTTTACACTTTTCAAAAATCATGATTTATCAAAAAAAAATTTATAAAAATTGGTAAGATCCGATAAGATAAGTCTTATATTATGATTATGAACCCCCCGATTCCAAAATCGAAATTCCTGTATATTGAAATTGAATATCCTATAAGAAGAATAACTGGAACTTTGGTATCCAATTTTTTAGTAACGATATCCATTAGAAAAGAATTCTTTAACATCTGATTCCTTACCGCTGAAAAATGGATTAATAAACTTGAAGGATAACCCAGACAATAGAAAGAATAGTTTGATAAATGGTTTATATGGATCCTGTACGGTTGAGACCAAAAGTGAAAATAATATTGCCAAAAATGGAAAAAATGGTATTTTCATTTCTTCATCGAAAGTGGAGTCCATTAATATCTTATTTCGAAGAAATAGAAATATCAAAATATCATTATTTACGATCTATTCGTTCCATTTCTCCCTTTTTAGAGGACACGTTATCACATTTAAAATATGTCTCAAATATACTAATACCTCATCCCATACATTTTAAAATCTAGGTTGAGATCCTTCAATGGTGTATCCCACCACAATTCCACATTTTATGTGGAGACTGAAGATTGCGAAGTTTTTTGTATGAATTTCATCGTTAGCTGCGAGAATAAATAGAAAAAACGAATTGATTTGGACCCCTCTTTTTTTATCGTATTCCAATAAATAATTGGAAATCAATCTAATAAAGGAGAAGGCTCCTGAGTAGTTTTTGTAGAGATACCCTGGGAATTTCTCTCTTAAGAAAATGTTCGTATCAATACAAAATCCATACAAAAGCTCTTCTCTAAATTGCTTTGGACGAAAGGCAAAAAAAGAAAAAATCCAGGGATTTTTTATATTAAAAAAATTCATAATTTCAACGAAAGAAACATCCTGCTAAGAAACATCCTGCTTCGTCCGATGGTTTGAAAAAAGAATAAAATAGTAGGGACACCTTTAATATGGAAATTGCCAAATTCCTTATCAAATATAGTAAACTATTATTGCAAAAAAAGGCAAATTGTCTTACGAACTGCAGCGACTTCCTTGCCAGAAAATGGCGAAAATGGCAATTACGCAAACGACTGTGGATGCTCTTACATCTCTTTATACCATTTTCTGTAACAAGGTTAACTGTACAATCTAATTTTATTCTGTATCCTGAGAATACGAACAATGCGTGAAAAGAATAGCACATACAATACACCCTGCAGATGATTTTAGTTCGGAAAATTTCCATTGTCAACGTGAGCATCAACATCAACATGATGAAGAGGCTCCAAAACTGCTGGAGTATCACCACATTCTGGTTCCGGAGCTACTTGCTGCTTAGACAGAGAACGCCTGCGAGAAATCTGTCGTATTTTTAAGCTCCTCAACTTGGACTTCCACCGTCTCATGCTTGATGCACGAGCACGGCGCCCATAGCTCGGGAAAAAACGAACCTTGAAGAGTAATACTATGATGGTAGAAGCAGCACCAGTGAAGAGGAAGAGAAACCAGAAGCTCTCCAGTCCCAGTCTGTTCGTCTCTCTGTTTGTATCTGGGCTTGGACATGTTGTGAAGGTTAGGGAGAACCACCTGTGCTCCAATTGCTTGAGCACCCCTGACTCTGATAGCCGAAGAATGGCATATGAGAAATCTGAAGCTAATGCCGAATTTTTGGGAAATGCCTGACAAAAGCAATATGTAAGGTTAGAATTTGTGCTTTTGAAGAGTAAAAAGTAATTATTCATCCAAGAAAAAAAAAAGAATAGAAAAGGTAGAGGTACTCAACAAATCCAAAGCCACCGAGATTGAGAGCTTCTCCATGCAAGGTGTAACCATCATGTTTTGCAAGGAAAACTCGTGCAGTTGCTGTCTCAAGATAAGCAGATAAGATTGTTCCATTCTCAAATGCTGAAGCATAGTCGTCAATACTATCAAACTTCACAATTTGGTCTTGCTTGTATCCGAGCACGTCTTGCAAGTAGTTTACCACGAACGATTCTCTCCCACACCCAACCTTGCCATTTTGAAGAACAGGCTCGAATCTCTTGGAATCCAGAATGGAGTTAAGGCTTGCAGTGAAGGTAGATGTCAGGATCGAGACAAAAAAGAACCATACCATAATCATTGCTTTGGTGTAGTTGCTACGGAGACTCCCTGTAGAGTGTCAAAATGAAATTGAATTAAAGGCTAAACCAAAAGACTCGCAGTATTAAATACAATGAGGATATAACAATGAGATGTAGAATGGAAAAATTCATGCTTGAACCTGATTCTGTGGAGTGCAGTTTATAGTAATTATTTTATCTAAGGATCATATCTGACTCATGGTCCGTCTATCTCAGAGTCAAGAGTTTGAATATAAAATGAAATTTAATCGATCGTCACAAAATCCAAACCATGGTTTTAAAGATCGGACTCTTCTCTACTTCGAAGTAGAGAAGAGTCACCCCAATCGAACTCTTCTCTACTTCCTACTTCCCCTCTGTTTCTCCCTGCGCCTTCTTCTATCCCCAATCTCTCTTCTCAGGGGCCTCTTATTACTGACCATCAGTCCCCTGACCAGGGCGATCCTCTCCCCCACGCCTCCAACACTGCTGCCCTTCCGGTGCTGGCTACTGCTACTAATGATTCTCCTATTAAAGCTTCCATTAAGCATACTATTGTATCTCCTAAGAGGAATAAATCTCCTAAGAGGCAAAAATCTTCATTTCCTTTTATTCGTTCAAGTGCACGTATTCGTGCCAAAAAAGACTCGCATTTATCTTCTGCGTCCAAGGTTTCCTTGGCCGCGCAGATTCGTAACTTAGAAATTCCACCCCTTGTATCTGATAGAATGGACCAATCTTCTTTTGGTTCAGTATATGAAGTGCATTTCGACTCCTTGTCTAATTCGGAAATTCTGCATCTTGCTTCTGATATGGGTTTTGTTGTTGACTCGGACCATTTGTCAGACATTGATTCAATTCGTCTCCTTGAAATATCGAGAGTTGATGAGTCTAAACGTTGTCATGATTAGTGTCTCTTGGAATATTCGGGGTCTACGGTGTTCGATTAAACAGCAAGCATTGTTCCATCTTATCACATCATCCCGTTGTGATATGATCTCTATTCAAGAATCAAAACTAGATTCTATTTCCCCCGCGCTCCTACGTTCCATGGTGGTTCTCTTATTTCTAAATGGATTCCACTCAACGCTATTGGCACTCGTGGTGGGATCCTCTTCAGTTTTAAAGATTCCTGCTTCTCTCTTATTTCGGTTCGCCGCCTTAATTTTTTCCTCATTGTTTGCCTGCATTGGACTGAATTCAATTGCTGCCTCACTGTTGTCTCGGTTTACGGTCCTTCCACTGTAGAGTATCGCAATTTGTTTTGGAGTGAATTTAATTCATTTTGTGATTGTATTAATGGCTATTGGATTATTTGTGGTGATTTTAATGTCACTAGATTTTCCCACGAAAGGAGGGGAAATGAATCTAATAGCACGGATTCACTCCGCTTCAATGATTGCATTCGCTCGCTCAATCTTATCGATCTACCACTAAACGGTAGAACATTCACATGGTCTAATAATCGCCTCACTCCGTCTATGGCCAAGCTTGACCGTTTTCTTGTCTTTCAAGATTGAATTTCCTTTTTTCACAATTCTGACATTCGTGCTCTGCCTAACCATTCTTCGGACCATGTGCCTATTGCACTCCACTCTAACTATAACTTCTCTAAACCGTTCAAATTCTGCTTTGAAAAATTCTGGTTGCAGGACCTGATTTTCGTTAACCTCATCATTAATTGTCTCTCCACTGTTACGGGCTCTCACGGCCTGAGTCGTATTCTGCTTAAACTCCATGCTATCAAACATGGTTGCAAAATTTGGCGCAAGGATAGTTTCTCTAACGCTAATGCTCTCAAGAATTATTTCTTGTCCTCAATTAATTCCATTGATCAACTTGAAGAGAATGGTTCTATTTTTTATTCCCTCCGTTTCGAACGGAATTCTTGCAAGCGAGAGTTTGCTTCTCTTCTTAACCTTGACCACATCAAATGGGGGCATAGGGCTAAGATCCATTGGCTCAAGGAAGGTGATGGCAACACCTTTTTACATAATTTTGCATCACACCGTCAACGATGCAATCGTATTTCTTCCATTGTTGACAATGGTATTGATCTTAGCTCCAATTCTGATTTTCATGCCATCTTTCTTCACTTTTATAAAAACCTTTTGGGGTCCTCTAAACCCTGCTCCATCCACCTCGACTGGGACCAGCTTTATGGTAACGAATCACAAGATCTGTCTAGCCTTGAGGCTCCTTTCTCCTTGGAGGAGATTAAATTTACTGTTTTTTCTTTGAAGAGCGATTCTGCTCCGGACCCGAACGGCTTCCCGTCCTTCTTCCAAAAATTTTGGGATGACCTCAAAGATGACCTACTCGAGATGTTCGTTGATCTTCACCAAGGCTTTTTTCCTTTGATCGAATTAATTATGCGCATATCGTTCTCATCCCCAAAATCATGGGTGCTAACTTGGTTTCTGCTTTCGTCCTATTAGGCTTCTGAACACTACTTTTAAGATCATAATGAAAGTTCTTTCCAGCCGTCTCAGTTTAGTCATCTCTCCTCTTATTGATCCCGCACAGTTGGGTTTTATTAAGGATCGTTTTATCCTTGATAGTGTGGCTTGTGCCCAAGAAATTATTTCTGAATGCCATAAATCCAATTCTGAGGGCATCCTTTTAAAATTAGATTTTGAAAAAGCTTACGACAATGTGAGTTGAGATTTTCTTTTCGATATCCTCCTCCACCGAGGTTTCAGTTTAAAGTGGATCGCCTAGATAAAGTCCAGTCTTTTTGCTGGCACTTCCTTTATTCTCATTAATGGTACAGAAGGTAATAAATTCAAATGCAAGTGTGGTCTCCGTCAAGGTGATCCGATCTCTTCTCTTTTATTCGCTCTTGTAGCTGATGTTTTTAGTAAACTACTTCGTAATGCTTGGGAGGCTAATGTTATCGAAGGTTTAGGTGGATCCCAGAGCTTTTGTGGTGTTCTTAATTTACAGTTTGCTGATGACACCATTATCTTTGTTAAGCCCAACGGTTGTACCCTCCAGAACCTTAAACTCCTTTCCTTATTTTCGAATTAGCATTGGGTTTATCGATTAATTTCCATAAAACTTCCGTTCTTTGGCTTGGCGGGTCTAACAACCATCAATTCGAGATCAGTGCTTCCGCTTCATTCCATGTTCGGTATCTTGGCATTCCTTTGAGATGAGGCAAGTTGCATAAATCTGATTGGTTTCCAATGATTGATAAAGTGGAATCCAGACTCAACGTTTGGTCTGGTAGGCAACTATCTCGAGGAGGTAGATTGATCTTGGTTAACTCTGTTTCTCTCTTCGATTCCTTTATATATGATGTCCTTTTTCTATGTCCCCTACTGGGTTATCAAGAGGATCGAACAGATTAGAAGGAACTTCTTCTGGTCGGGTTCAGATATTTATAGAGCAGGGACTCATCTCTGTAACTGGAAGCTAGTTTGTTCTTCTAAGTCGGCAGGGGGATTGGGTGTCCTAGACTTGAGGAACCAAAATTTAGCTCTTCTGGGTAAATGGTTATGGAGAATGTTGAAAGATGATAATTTGCCCTGGGCTCGTCTGATTACTCAGAAATGTCATTCTCGTCATAGGGTTTAGGAATTACTCCCTTCTCTATCTCCGGTGGCTTCCCCTTTTTTGGAAGGGTGTGTGGAAGGTAGTAGCTCCTTTTTAGTGTGGGCTTTTCAATGTGTGTGCCAACGGTTCGAAGACTAAGTTCTGGACTGACCTTTGGATTGATAATTATAAGATTGCTTCTGTCTTTCCGTACCTTTTCCGGCTTGCTCTCAACCGTCTTGCCACTGTGGCTGAATATCTCACCGTTCACAACGACCACAGAGAATGGCATATCCCTTTCAATACTTCTCTCCCTCCTCTTGTTCCTAATTACATTCAACTTCTTTCAAGTTTAATCAGCTATTCTTGGCATCCTAAAGAGGATGTCATTTGGCGCTGGACCAGCTCAGATTCTTATTCTGTTAAATCCTTTTATAATTTTCTAAACCACGGAGGTGTCAATTCATCTTTTGCTAAGATTATTTGGAGTTGTTGTGCTCCTTTGAAAGAAAATTCTAGCTTGGCTTTCTATTAACAACAAATTATTAACTGTTGAGATTCTAAACAAGATGAATTTAGCCATTGGTCAATTGTGTTCACTGTGTCTTACTCATTATGAAGATGCGGATCATCTTTTTTTGCAATGTGTATTCGGCCATTATGGACGATTGTTTGAATGCGTGGCTAGTGCACTCTTTCCCCACCTCTATCCTATCTTGGTGGACAAGTTGGAGGTCCCTTTTTGTTAAGAAAGTGTTTTGTAACTCTTGGGATCTTTCTATGATGGCGCTCATCTGGATTATCCGAAAAGAACGCATCTTCTCTCACACCTCTCGCCCTATTGATAGTCTCATTGATGAGTTGATTTTCTTCACCAAGTTTTGGTCCTCATCTTTATCGCATGATAAAGTGGATGCCCTGCACCTTCAACGCCTCGATGAGGCAGTTGTTTTATACCATCTTTCTAATTTTGTTCCTCCTTGAGTTCTAGCTTTGCCGTATTAATCTTCTCTTTGTTTTCTCTTGTGCAGGTTTGAGATTTGCGGCAGTTGTTTCTTTTTGTCCATACTGGACTCTGGCTGTCTAGGTTGTGGGTTATGTTCTGCTTTTGTGCTGTTATGCTATTTTCTTTTTGCACTTACTTTTTTGGATGTTGTCGCAATTTCCTGCACTGTTATTTACTCTTTAGCTACTTTTAGGTTTCTTTATAGTACTACTTTGCTGATTACTATAGTTTCAGGCACTTTACTGTGTTACTATTCTATTATCCTACCATACTGTTAACTATCTCTTATCGTTCTTTGTTTTGTAAATGTTCTGATGGTCTCTTTTTGAGGATTTTAGCTGATTCTTATCAGCGGGTGCTTTGGCCGATGTTAGGTTGGGGCCTATTGAGTATTGAGTTATCACCACCTCTTTGTTGGGATGTTTTTCTCTTGCCTATTCAGGTGTCCTTTTCGCACGTTGCTCTCTTGACTCTTGAGGCTCCCCTTCGGTCTAGTTGGTCTTCTTCCCTTACTATACAGTTACTTTTTCTGAATGACTTCGTTGTTGGGCCTTTAGTTGTGTTGTTTTCGCATATGTTGCAATTGATTTTTTTCGCTCACTGCTTTGGGTCTTGCTGTGCTTCTTGTGGGCAGTCGATGCCACTGCCTGGGCTGTGATGATCCTGCTGTTGGGTTGTTGCGTCAGGGTCAGCGTTTGTTGCTTCTCGTCACTGCTTTATTGTGCTGATGCTTCTTTTCTGGCCGTGGCTCACAGACTCCTGCCTTTTCTGTGTTGCTTCTGTCTGCCAGTTGCGCCGCTGGCTTTTGTTTCATTGCTTCATTAGTTTAGTTTTTATTTGTGTTGTTTTTTCTACTATTTCTCTTTCTCCAGTTTTACACCATGTAAAATTGCTTGTCGTTACTTCATTTCCTCTTTTATGAATAAATTTGGGCTGGAGTCTTAAGACTCTATCCACGTTATCAAAAAAGATCAGACGATCCTCATCGTTTTTCAAGGAGCCGCTCCGATACAACCCCTAAATCTCGAGATCAGCAAGATAACTCGGGGATCGGCCAAGTTTGCAATTGGATCGGATGGATCGGTCTGATCCCAACCCAAAACCACCGATCCGATGATTAAAAAATTACAATATGTGAATTTTCTAATCATGTGGATCCTCTAATTCAAACAATGACAATGTAATTCTGCAATGAACATCATTTATGTCTAACTTATATTTATTTTTCCTTATATGTAAATAAAATTTGTACTGTTTGGTCTATCTATTTCTATCGTTTTAGTTTTATTCTACATAAGTAATTTTCAAAACTAATTAAAATGTTCAAATCAGTAATAGAAAATATTAAATTTGTAGAGGAATGAATCGAATTCATAAATTCATTTTTTTTAAAATCAATTATTATTTTTTAAAAATAATTTAAATATAGAAACATAATTAGATAATTCTCTTAATTTTAAAAAGTGCCCAATCCAAAAAAACGTGATACATCAATCCAATACTCCCGATCCCGATCCCGATCCAAATATTTGGAAAAATCCGATCTCTCTCCCGATCCTGAGTTTTAAAACCTTGATCCAAACACATATGAAACCCCAAGAATGTTGCATTTTTTTTCTTTCCTTCGGTTGCCTACTATCACTTCCTAGAACCATAATCCATGCCGGATTACACACAGACTGCGAAAAGGTAAATGATTTGTGTACTAATAGTAGCAGACTGATTCTTTGTAGAAAAGAAGTGGGAGCAATCATAGAGAGAGTTCTTGTACTGCTAAACTAGAATTAGGGAAGGTAATTAGTTTTAAAAGAATGTATATAGAGAAGAATTTCTCACCAGTATCATAGAATATTGACGAAAAGATTAGCCAAAGGGCAGCTGCACCTTGAGTCCACCATGGGCCATCAAACTTGGGGTTCCTTCCGTGCTCAAGGTACCAAATACAAAAGCAACTGTATAATAATGTGGCAGCGAGTAGAATCCATACTGCGGTTGTGAATGGTTTAGTTAGCATCCATGGTGTGCGATCTGGTTTAAGACGAACCACTCTTGACAGTGCAGACGGGAGGAATGGTGCAGTGAAGGTGACGTTCTTTGAACGATTCGCAAGGATGGTTATATCTCCGACCGCTGCATCAAATACCTGTCGAAATTTATAAACACTAGTATTTTTATATAGGTTACTAAATGATAAAAAAGATGAACTGAACTCAAAAAAGTCACCAGGTTATATATTACTTCTGTCAATCAACATTCATGTATAGTTCTGTAATTTTTCCCATTAAAGGGTGTTCTCATAATTTATGGAGTATATGTTAAAAGAACATACAAAATATTTTTTGAATTAAATGAAAGGATTATAGAAAAAAAATGGATTCCATGAATTTATTTGTGCAAAACTATCTCTAAGGACTTGTTACAACTTACTAACCATTGCTACCAACAATCTTGAAAAAAAAAATTAAAAGAAATCTTGAAATATAATCAACTTTCTCAGACAATTCCGTTGTCGTAAAAAATTGATTCGTACTTTTTATACAAGTATAAATCTGTAGCTTTTTACTATCGACAATAGGACAGGTTGTGTGTGTGATGTTTCAAGTTTGTGCACTCGCTTAGGATCTGTTTTGCTAACATCTCTTTAATGACAACACAGGGTGCATCAAACATACTACTTTTCTAAATTAATTAGAAGATAAAAAAAAAGTCCTGAAATTCATTACCTGAGGAACACTTGCAACGAGTTCACTGTAGGTTTTGTTGTCGAATGGAATGAGATCATAGGGAAGGTAGTACTCGAGCAGATCTAGTGCCATCCTGAAAACATCTATTGAGAATCCTGTTACATCCTTAAGTTTTCCGTTCACATCATATTCCGCCTTCACAGACATAGACATAGCTAGTACTCCAATCTTCAGCTTCGCCCACCCTCCCGGAACTTTCTCCAGCCCTCCCGGCCAGTAGACGGGACCCAATGACTCCACCCATGATCCACCGTAGCCTGTCTCTCGCTTCTCTCTATAGAATCCTCTTCCTTCGAACCAAATCCCCATCTCTTTGTAACTCCTACCAACAACATTCACAATCCGAAAAGCCAAAGAGTGTTTTCCCTGTATCAAATCTCCTTCACTTCTGAATCGGATTAGGCCACTCAACCCAATGAAGTTGGTTGACTGCACACCTTCCCAAGAAAGTGCGATAACATGAACTGCATCATATGCTTGGAGTGCATATATACCAGGCTCAAAGCTCCTCTCACCTTCCTCATTATATGCTTCTTGGAACCTTTCCTGAAACTTTGCACTAAAGTTGCGGTAGGACTTCCTAGAGTCATTGAAGTAGGTTTTGATTCCGATAACACCTTGCATGTAGGTTGAAATGAAGGATGGAGTGAAGGTTGAGTCGAGGAGGGAGGTTATATCATCACCGGTAATCCATACATAACCTTTGCCCAACATTCCTAGCCTATCTGCCTCTTTGAAGAGATCAATAGCTAGCGAAGGAGAGGAACAACGCACTATGATGAAAACTGTAGACAGTTGTTTCTTCAACCTCTCAAGTTCTCGGTTGAGTAGAGCTTTATGGTCAGAGAGAGAGTTGTAATGAGGGAAAGCTGTGTAATGGTTGATCTCAGACCCAATAGAGTGAATAGCATCATTTACTAGTGGAATGAAACTTGAAGAGGTGGTTCCATAGTCATCTTCTTCTTCGTAGAGAATGACTACTTGCCTCCAGTTGTATAGCTTGATGAGAGCGGTGATGCATTGAATATATCCATATGATGAGTGCGACATTCGGAACAAGAATGGGTTCGGAACAAAAATTACAGGTTGAGAAGGGGATAGAGACAATATGGGGACTTGTGCTTTGTTGGCAAACTTCGCAATTTGTACCACCTCCGGCCATGGCCCTGTACTGATGATTGCAGTGGCTCCCCATTCGTCAATGAGGCTTTGAGCTGCACATTTACAGATACTAGAATATGAAATAATAAACAATTTAATTGAATATGAACTTTAATATCATTTTATTTAGAAGTATAAATGAAAATAAATATTTTATTTGATGTAATAATATGGAACATTCTCTGGAAATTTTTTATCTTATACCCTGTTAGATGAATTTGGAAAGGGCATTTAACAGGACAAGTGTATAGTTGCGCACAATTCAAGTTTGAAGGTTTCAAACAACCTACTCTAGTTATACTAGTATAAAGGTGAACAAGTTATTAATATTATTGCCATATCAGTCAAATTCTTTCGCTATTTTGGGTTCCTGCATCCACAAAGTAGAAATCAGTACTATAGACAGTGAAGCAAATATTTTTACTGAGGTTAAGCTATACCTTTTTTATGACGAATTTATAGATAAGCCATTGTAATTACATCACGAGAAATGATATGTATAACACTATAAAATCTTACAAATGCTTTGGAAAATAATTACGAAAACAACCAAATGACTCCAGTTTCTAACAGTTCACCAAAGTACATTTTAATGTTCGAACTGTTTTTTATATTAACACTTGTATAGCACATCATGCACTTTGGAAGCCAAACTTCATTGTAATGGTAAGGGCTGTAAGGCATATAGATAAGTGAAAAGGGGGGTTCTCATTTTGGGCCAAGTCTCGCCAACTATTTAAGATGAAACTAAATCCCAACAACAAATTATCTTAGGTGGTGTGTTAGCACGTACTGCTCATCTTATTTACTCAAAAAACATTTGATAAATTTTTCTATAACAAAATGCATGTTTCTGAACAAGTGCGTCGAGACCAAAATAGATTTGAAAAGATTAAAAGTTGATAGATTAAAGGAACATGGGATTCTTGATTTCTCCATTTAGTAAATCATTTTTCCTCCTTCAAGAGAGTAAACAGAACAACCTCGAAAACTAAGCACGAAGCAAAAGGGAAATTTTAACTAACATAAAACAAACCCAAAAAACTTAAGGAACTTGGTCGAATGAACCCAAATCAATTGCAAATTTTAAATCTACAAGACTAATCTATGATATGATATGTAACAATGAATCTCATCCATTTGTGAGTGTGGAGAACTTTTAAATGCATTCAAGAATCAATTTGAAGTCACTTCTTACATATTTATCTCCCTTAAAATAAAAATCTCACCTATTAGACATTTTAGCTCTGTTCGCATAAGTTTTTTCTTTCTTTTAAATATATAAATAACTATGACATTGCACTAAAATACATCGAAAGAATTAAAATGAAAAATTAGAAGTGAATGCAAATAAATTTTCAAAAAAGTAGGTTAATGCAATTACCTTGGCTACTGAAATGGGTGCTATTGAGAGATAACCTAGCGAAGGAACAGTTGAAGTCCTGGACTGCCATCTCAATCGCTAGTGTTTGCTCTCTTCCAACGCGAGAGTTGGGATTACTTATAACTGCCCCAATTCTCACTTCTTGTATTCCACTACTCACTCTTAAAGTGAGAAAGAAGAGAAGAAAGACAGCAGTAACAGTGGACATTGCTAATGTAGGTTAATCAGGTTTTAGCCAAGATAGTTCTTATTATTTACTCACAAAAGAAAACAAAGAAGGTAGCGTTTGTTGATTTATGAAACCATTACTATTTATATACTTTTACTGCTGTAAATGCAAGGAAAGTTTAGTTTGTCAACATTTGACTCAAAACATCTTGAATGTAAATTGAAATATTCATACAACACATTCTGGAGTCGAAATGCTAGCAATTCTGTTTTGTTTGATTTTGAATTTGAAGTTTGACCATTAGAAAATCCAGACAATATTGACAACAAGTTTCAGCTGTGAGCTTAAAGTTATAATAAAGTCATTTGATAAACTTCTGATGTTACTCAAGTGTCTTTTTTTTTAAAACCATAAGGGTGGGGAAAAAGTCCCCCCGCGTTCCATTAATAAGGTGTTTAACGAAACAGTCAATCAGGATATGGAGTATGAAGTTCATGTAGCCCAACAATCTGGGACATGGGAGGAATAGGAAGACCAGCCTGCGGCCAAGCAATAGTTAGGATCACAATCCGACCTCAGGAGGTTTTGGGAGTAGCAGCTTTATTGTGGATGGGTTCCACATAAGGGGCCTTGGTTTAGTAGCCCTTGTATCTTTCTATTTGCTTTGCTAGTATTTTCATCGATGTATTTTGGATTTTAGACGTGTTTGTTTAGGTCTATTGTAATTAGTACTACTATGTTTCTTTAATTTCGCATTAATGAAGCGATGAATGGGTCATCTTTTTATCAAAAAAAAAAAAAAAACAATTTGGGACATGATACTCATTCTCAGCCCAAAAAAGAGATTCCCCCCTATACAAGAGTTCCCTACCCAAAAAATCAACATAATCATGCAACCAAAAAAAGGGGACAAAGCCCCCCGAACCAGCCAAAAAGACCGCACACTTGTGTATGTGGTTTGGAGTTTCCCGCATGCCGATCACTAGCCGTCCTGTGACCCCACCCTGTACTCCGACTCTCCCACGAGTGTGGAAGTAGTAACCTCAGCATACAACTCTTTAACCTTCTTTCTAACCTCAGTACCTGCCGTTTTAGGCCAAAATACAATATTAGCATTGATCATGTATATAGTTGTTGATGCATGAGTTGTCTGTGTGTGGGTCTAAAGATTCTATTGTTTCTTTCTAACCATATGGCCCAACAGGTAGCTGCAACCCAAAACCAAAGCTCAATGTTACATATGCAAACATTGAGCTCCCTCCAAGCTCCCCAAACGAACCGAACGGAGTCTGATAGAGGAACCTGCGCAGCAAATCCTCCCATAATGGTATAACATACCGGCATGTCATGAACATGTAATCCACTGTTTCCATGTCATGGTCGCACATCACGCTTTTTCCTGGACCTTGCCGCTTGCGTCTTGCCAAGTTATCCCTAGTTAGAAAATGTCTCTAGTGCGCGACACTCCATGCCAGAAGCCGGACATGGATGCAATATTCGATGCAAGCTACCCTTTCTAAGATACATTCCCACAACTAGCGTTGCCCACCTTGTTTTCTTACGTACGTTTAATTTCCACCACCATTTACACAATAGAGCTTGGTTCATTTGTCGAAGATTAGTTACCCCCATGCCACTGAGCTCCTTTCGTCTACATACAAACCCCCACTTGATAAGCGGGTAACCTTTTCCATAATTCCATCTCCCCTAGACTCGTTCCATAGGAAGCAACATCCAAGCCTATTAATTTTTTTAGTGACCCATATAGGTATCTCGAAGAACGACAAAAAATATAGCGGTATAGAGTTGACACCGAATTGAGCATAACCAAGTGCCCACCAAACGGTAGCAATTTCCCTTTCCATCCATCCAGCCTATTAGCAATTCTCTCAATGAGCTCATTCTAGTCCACTCTTTTAAGATTCCCTGTTCTAATTGGCAAACACAAATATTTAAGCGGCAGGTTTTGTATCGGACAGTTAGGAATAGAGGCCACCATCGTACCATCTATCCTCGTTTCTCCTAGGAATGCAATATTGCTTTTATGAAAATTCACCTTTAGCCCAGACCATTCTTCGAAGAAATACAAAGCCCATTTGATAAAACCGGCCCGAGCAACGTCACATTCTCCAAAGATAAGTGTGTCATCCGCATACTGGACATTTGTTATGGTTAAGACCCCCTCCTAATGCCCATCCCGTTAATAAGTCTCTTTTCTCTAAGTGAGCACAACATCCTGTGCAGACAGTTTGCCACCAACATAAACATAAGTGGGGATAGAGGGTCCCCTTGCCGTAATCCCCTTAGGCATTTGATTTCCTTCCCCGGTGTCCTATTAACCAGGACACATGCCTTAGCCGTCTGCAGCCAAGTTTCTATCCACCCGATCCACCTATGCCCGAATCCTCGCCGTCTAAGAACCTCCAATACACAGTTCCATTCTACTTCGTCGTAAGCTTTTCAAAGTCCAATTTCAATAGGAATCCCGTCACTCGTCGCCTTTTGCAGTCTTGGATAACCTCTTAAACCCGGCCACACCTTCTAAAATCTCTCTACCTGCAATAAATCATGTCTGATACTCATCAATGATATCACCTAGCAACCCCCGCAGTCTATTAACCAGGACCTTGTATATGATCTTGACCGAACAATTGAGTAGACTAATTAGTCTGAAATCTCCGATCTCGGATGCCACCCATTTCTTAGGAATCAGACAAATATTTGCGTAATTCATTCTACCTAATTCTAGGGTACCTTCATAAAAGGCGTTCATGATGTCCATAAGATCCCCCTTTACGGTTTTCCAAAATTGCTTATAAAAAAATACTGGGAATCCATCCAGACCAGGGGCTTTGTCCTGGCCCAGTCCCCCAACCGCCGCTTTGACCTCCCCAATAGTCAATGGGTCATGTAGTGTCGTCACTCTAGTCTGGATGTCATCGTTAAATGCCTCCCAAAGATCCTTAGCAGATTCGTTGCACCCTTCACTTGAGTTACCAAACAACTCCTTATAAGTCTCATCAATATGCTCCGATATAACCATAATATCAGAAATAGTATTCCCCACAATTTCCAGAGCATGGACGTGGTTGTTTCTTCGTCGCATGTTAGCAACTTTATGAAAATACTTTGTGTTTGTGTCACCTTTACGTAACAAGGTCACCCTGGAACGTTGTTGCCACATGACATCTTCCTTGTTATAGGTGTCCATGATTTCATTCCTACACTCAGACAGCCGACGAAATTGATACCCAAGTTTGTCATAACAATTCATGATGTACATCAGTCAAATTTACCAATATGGTTTATATTTCTGTGCAAAGTAATTTTTGTGATGTATATAACATTCAACGATAAAGTTTTTATTTTTTATTTTTTAGATGTTTAACTATCAAAATTAAATCCACGTCAATATACTAGTACTATCAGTAGCATCCCAACTCCCAACTCAAATTTTAATGTGTCTTTTACCTGAATCTAAATAGAATGTATTAGAGAAAGAGAAAGAGGAAAGGGGGAGGAAGCAGATGTATTGATTGTTGACCTCAACGTTATTCATCAGTTTGTATCAGTTCAGCTAGGAACAAGTCTTAGAGTTAAGACAATAATGAAAGAAAGTTATAATTAATGGCTAAAATTGTTTGCTTATGTTGGTCAGTTTTCAGGATCTAATTAAGAACCTCTTTCCGTTAAGTGTTTTGATATGGGGATGATTTGTATACTTGTGGAGAATCAAGAGAGAAACGTGCTAAATTACTATATTTACTAATTGTACAGGATTCAAACCGATATTAATCTGTTTTATATATGCCTCGATTGAAGTTAAAATGTAAATTTAATTTACATAAAAAATCTATCATGTTTCTCTTTTCTTAATCAGTCAACTGCAAATTAAGATAATTCAGAGTACAACAACTGGCAGTTTCAATACGATTTTACAACAAGCTTCTTCATTGTGCATGTGCATGTGTAGATTGTGTTCATCCAAGAATTTGGCAGTGAACAAAGAAACTATTAAATTTAGTCATCTCTTTCACGGAGCAGTACAATATGTATACTTATTCATCGCTTATGAAAGAGAACTCAAGCAATTACTATAAAAATACTGTTGACCAGTAGATGAATTGACCAGAAGACTAACTCTTAGTAACTTATCAGAAGAAGAAGAATCTGAATCAGGACAAAGAAGCTTGGCTGTATTATGACTGGCCATAATAAGAAAGATTGAATGTAAATTCCTAACAGCTACTTAGGAATCTTTTTGGCTGGAAGAAACAAAAGTGGGAAAGAAAGTGACATTTCATGGAAGCTTATATGGCATTGTATAATTTTTTATTACGTCTACAAAAAAGGAAAAGGATAAAATTACAAATCTCATCTCTACTACTATAATGGGAGAAGGCCTTAGTGTAATTTGTCCATCTACCAACCTGTGCAACGCACGTGCATAACTATTGTAAATGAGATTTTAGATCAAACCAAGACTACGCCTGAATTTTTTACTTTTAAAAAAACTCTATTTATTATGACGTGCGTAGTACGTGTAAACCACTAGTCAAAATTAAATCCACGTAAATATACTAGTACTATCAGTAGCATCCCAACTCCCAACTCAAATTTTAATGTGTCTTTTACCTGAAATCTAAATAGAATGTATTAGAGAAAGAGAAAGAGGAAAGGGGGAGGAAGCAGATGTATTGATTGTTGACCTCAACGTTATTCATCAGTTTGTATCAGTTCAGCTAGGAACAAGTCTTAGAGTTAAGACAATAATGAAAGAAAGTTATAATTAATGGCTAAAATTGTTTGCTTGTGTTGGTCAGTTTTCAGGATCTAATTAAGAACCTCTTTCCGTTAAGTGTTTTGATATGGGGATGATTTGTATACTTGTGGAGAATCAAGAGAGAAATGTGCTGAAAGTACTATATTTACTAATTGTACAGGATTCAAACCGATATTAATCTGTTTTATATATGCCTCAATTGAAGTTAAAATGTAAATTTAATTTACATAAAAAATCTATCATGTTTCTCTTTTCTTAATCAGTCGACTGCAAATTAAGAGAATTCAAAGTACAAAAACTGGCAGTTTCAATACGATTTTACGACAAGCTTCTTCATTGTGCATGTGTAGATTGTGTTCTTCCAAGAATTTGGCGGTGAACAAAGAAACTATTAAATTTAGTCATCTCTTTCACGGAGCTGTACAATATGTGTACTCTTTTTTTTTATCGTAAAAGGTTGGCAATTGCCCCCCCCCCCCCCCCCCCCCCCCCCCCCCGTGTTTAATTAAAAAATTTAACAAAACAAACAACCAAAAATAGGCTTATGAAGTTCAGATCCCAACAGGATGAGTTCTGGAATTCATACACCCCAACCAACAAACAAAAATACAACGAAATGTAGTCCTACTGATCGGTCACCCCCGCCAGAACAACTTTCTCGTGCCAATTTGGGCTCACTCTCTCACTCAGTCCCTCGCTTGTACGCCATTTATCCTCTCCGACTATCGTACGCTCTCCCTCGTCGCCCCCAGCAGTGACCCATACGACAAGCGACAACACCATATTAGAGACCCCGCAGGCACTTCACCAATCCGACACTCCATATCAAGATTGAGTCCTCGTTCTCATCCCCTCGCTTCACCCTTGATGACTCGCACCGCAACCTCGCAACTAGGGTAGACATCGCACCTGACCCCTACGAGACCTCTGACATGAAAGAACCAAAGACATCCCTCACTTTAACCAACCAAGGTCAAAGTAGAACTCAAACTATAAAATTGCCCGACAATCATCGCTTACACCAACTAGGATACATTTTGTTGCTAATTGTAAGTCAGTTGTAATTTGGATATTAGGGACAAATTTGGATCTTAGGAACTCCACCGCGTCAACTCAAATTTCAAAACTCAATTTGAAATTCAAATCTCCCCCTACCACCGCACTCCCAAATCAGAAATCCCCCTCCCCCCACTCTCTCCCCGACCTCCCCCACATGCCTCCACGATAGCCCCGACTACCCCGTAGTTCGCCGCTCGCCGCTCCACGCCAGCGCTAGGTAGCACTCCCGCCACCAGCTCGACGCCACCAGTTCGAGCACCGTTGCGATCTGCGTCACCATCCCTGATGATGCCAGCCCCAGTTACCTCATCCCACCACCACATTCACGAACGACGAACTACACCCCGCGCGGCACCTTCGGCCCTGCCAAAGATGCGGCGTTCTCGACCATCGACGTCGCATCCTTTTTCGACACTAGAGTAGACCCCAAAGGACGACCTCGCCGTCGCATCCTTCTCCGACACCGGAGTAGACCCCGAATGACGACCGGTGGCACCAATTTTTTTAAGATCTGAAAACAGAATATTCCCCTGAATCTTCTAGAACGTCCACTTCCAGATCTCGATGTCGATCTCTATTTCCAGCGGAATCATGCTCTTCTTCCTCAAATCCGCCGTCGCCGCCGTCGCATCAATATTCGCGCCCGTGTTTGTCACCGTCGATTTCAGTATCGTCGTGTTCTTCGAACCGTGAATAAACGCCAGGAAAGAACCGGTACCGATTCCAACACCGAGAAAGAAGTAAGGATTTGGGGAAAGAAATAAGAAGGTAAGAGAAGACGAGAATTGGGAGACAGAGTTTGAGAGGAAGCGGGGGGGGGGGGGGGGGGGGGGGGGGGGCGACGGCGATGAAACCCTAGCCGCCGGCCGCCCCCAAGCTCAGATCTAGGGTTTTTGGTTTTTGGTTTTTGGGTTTTTTTGGGGACCTTCTCTCTCTAGAAAAAGAAAATCTAGGAACAATACAATATGTAAACTTATTCATCGCTTATGAAAGAGAACTCGAGCAATTACTATAAAAAAAACGGTAAACCAGTAGATAAATTGACCAGAAGACTAACTCCTAGTAACTAATCAGACGACGACGAAGAAGAAGAATCTGAATCAGGACAAAGAAGCTTGACTGTATCATAACTGGCCATAATAAGAAAGATTGAACGTAAATTCCTAACAGCTACTTAGGAATCTTTTTAGCTGGTAGTTTAGTCTAGGTAGAAACAAAAGTGGGAAAGAAAGTGATATTTAGTGGCAAAATTAGTAGAAAATCAGTTGGTCTTTGGTCTTTTCACGAAACATAAAAAATTTACTAGAAGAAAGATGGAATTTCATGGAAGCTTACATGGCATTGTATACAAAATTTCATTTCACTTGAAAATAAAATGTAACTACCCACTCCCTTGTCATTTTGTTGCTGTAACTTAGTCATTCCAAATCAAGTAAAAGTTGATTTAGCAACTACTTCCTCAACAATGTCTACTATCAAAATTAATTTCAAAAGTATTCACAGCTCAGATTAAAACAGTCAAATAATTGTAAAGATAGTGCCATAGACTATTATCCCTCTCAAATAATTGTGAAGACAAAGTTAGACATGATCATATATCACCACTAATATGAACATAAGCATGATTCCCTAAACCCATATCATCATCTCTATATCTATAAATTTCGATTTTTGTTTTCATTAAGACATAACAACAAACATGTCATATGCGATCATGTTACTCACAACCAACCACCACACTACACTTGCACACATTTTATCAAACACCTCATTTGCAATCATATTTTGACAAGTAGATATACAGACATACAATTCTTCTTATAAACCCAATTTACAGGTGTGATCTGATACATGTGCATACACATCCATACATTTGTTATTTTCACTAACTACATCGATACGGTTTAAATATATGCAAAACATGGTAATCAAACTAGAGGTTAAAATTCAGTTACCCACTCTGTGCTTGTTTTTGTTTTTTTTCGATTTCCGATTTCCTTCTCCTTCAAATTTGGTAACACAGGATGATGAAGCTCTCACAAGATTACAGCCAATCCCTTTCAATGACTCAACATTGATGGGCCAAAAAGGCTTTTCAAGTGTTGTATGGATTCTATTATTTTGTTAATCGGCCATTTGGTGTGCACTTGGGCAAATTTCGCTAAACTCTACCCAGTTTTAATAACCCTGTTCAATTCTTTTTTTCACGGATAATCCTACTTTAGGCCCAACTTTATTGGAGATGACCCTACTTCTAACTAATTGTTATATTAGCACTGTCACATTTACCGGATACCCGGACCAAACCCAAACCCGGTATTGGACCGGAACCGACCCGATCTATATGGGTCCGGGTCCGGGTCCGGGTCCGCTCAAAATAGAACCGACCCGGACCCGGACTCGGACCCCGACCTGGACCCGTTAAAAAATACCCCAAAAATATGGAAGTTTAATAATAGGGTTATAGGATATACATGTAAATAGTAATCGTTGAAGATAGATGTGTAAATATAATCTTTATTCATGTACTTTAGTGTAAAAAATATTGAAACTGTAGGGTATCGGGTATAAAAATACTTAAGTACAAATATTTATGCGTCACTACTGGACCGACGGGTAGATTTTTTTAATAAGGACCCGGACCCGGACCCAGTTCTCGCAAGTCCGGGTCAAATATTCTCTCTCTCTCTCCACCCATTTATTTTTAAAATTATACATTTATGTTCCTCTATGACCGAATTAACCAAATAAGTGGAAAACAAAATGACTAATTTATAGTGATTCTGGACGGAGAATGATCATCTCCAACAACTTTGGGTCTATGATATGATCATACATAAAAAATATAAAATTGGAATGGGTTTTCTGCAAATTTGTGAAAATTGGATAGGGTGTAGTTGAAAATTGGATAGGGTGTAGTGAAATTTACCCTCCTATGAGGGGTGGGGATGGCAACCGGGCCGGCCTGACCCGCGACCCGCTCGCCAAACCCGGCCCGTTAGAAGTCGGTTTGGGTCCGGGTCAAACCCACGAGTATAAGCGGGTCGACTCGGGTCGTTGAAGAACGGATTTGACACCGTATAACCTGGTCCGTGAACCCGGTGAACAGTGCGAAACCCGCTCGCCAACTCGCGGGTTTCGAACCGTTAGACTCGTACGAATCAAACGTTCGACCCGTGGGTCCAACGGCAGAAACCCGGGTCTAATGGCTGTTATAGCCATTTTTTTTTTGTTTTTTTTTGTTTTGTTTTTTTGTTTTTTTGTTTTTTCCCCCTATAAATACCCCTTAAACCCAAACTAAAAATTTCACCCTTACTCTCTTATTCTCTTTACTACTACTACTCAATTCAATCTCACTTCATTCCAAATTTTGTGAACAAAGAAGCTAGCAACATAGAAACGATCAAATGACAAATTCCGATCGTATCGAATTCAACATTCAACTATGTCTTCAAGTCTTCAACTCCCCCAAGGCTCCAACAAAGAAGCTCTCTTTCTATCTATATACGAGTCCGGACTTCTACTTCTACTTCTACTTTTATTTTCACTCTCATTTTATATACGAGTATCCGCGAAGTACGGTATCAAAATTTCACAACCCTCTTATTGTTTTGATATTTTTTTTGTAGTTATAATTTTTTTTTATCATATTTGTTTGTTAATTTTTTTTATCTTCTCTCTCACAACCCTCTTATTGTTTTCTAGATTTTTTTTAAAAACTTATCTCGTCTAGATTGTATTTAATTTTTTCACATACACTACTATATCAACATGTCTAGATCACGAGGTAGCGGCCATAGCCAAAGTGGACAAGATTCCACCGGCACTTCTCGTAGGCTTCCAATTGTCCCACAAAATGAGCCCGCCGAAGAGTGCCCTATGACCCAACACATTGGCACACACGATGAGTTTGTAGGAGACACAGACATAGAAGAAGAACTACAAACACAAGCAACCGAAACAACACAACCGGGTAGTAGTAGGAAAACTAGAGGAAAAACTAGTGATTGGCACAAATTTGATGATTATATTCCAGACGAATAAAATCCGGGTATAGGTATAAAAGTTTGTAAAACATGTTCGAAGCCACACAAATGGAAGAGGTGTGAGGGGACGGGTACAATAAGACGACACATCCTAAATGTACACAAAGAACTTCTTATATACCTACTCGGCCAACAAAAAATCCACCCTAGGACCGGTGTAGTTGATAGCCATTCTTATGATCCTGAACTTGTTCGTCGGGAAATGACCCAACTAGTAATCAAGGAAGAGTTACCATTTTCCTATTCCAAGAGTAGGGACTTAGAAACTTCTAATCAAATCGCATTAAACCCCCATTTTAAAAGAATCCATAGGAATACTTGCAAATCTTATTATTTTAAAATGTATAATGAAATGAGAGAAGCTTTGATTGCCATTTTATGGAGTTAAACTTGTAGAGTTTCTTTAACTTCCGATTGTTGGACGGGTTGCAATAATATTTCAATGATGAGAATAACTTGTCATTGGATCAACAGTGATTGGATTATTAAAAAATGATCATATCACTTGCCGCGTTGCCTATCCCCATAGTGGTATTGAAATTGCAAATCATATTTTAGAAATTTGTGATATTTTTTATATTCGTGATAAAATTATGTGTATAAGTTTTGATAATGCATCTAACAAAAATGCATCAATTAGTATATTAAAAACCGCATTAAACCCTCCATCTTACAATATTTTTCATGTTAGATGTGCATGTCATATTTTAAATTTATGTGTTCAAGATGCATTAAAAATAGCTGAACCATATATAGTTAATATTAGAAATTGTGTACATTTTATTGCATTAAGTGACACCATATTCCAAGAATGGAAAGCTTGGTGTAGACTTAAAAATGTACATTTTAGAAAATTTTCAAAGGATGTTAAACACCGATGGAAATCTACTTTTGATTTGCTACATGTTGTTACTGAATATAAAGAATGTATAAATGATTTTTGTATTGCAAAAAATATGCCAAATTTTGAAATAACTCCCCAAACTTGGTTTTATGCCGAATCTTTGTTGAAATTTTTAGAACCTTTTAAAACTGCATCTTTCAAATTTTTAAAATCTTATGAATCTACTTCTAGTAGCATTTTTATTTCAATAGTTACTATGATGCAAACTTTCAAAGAAATAATCGATGATGTTTTTATTGGTCATATTGTGAAACCTGCATACACCAAATTTTTGAAATATTTTAATCATTCTCCTATGTTGTATTGTATTGCTGCTGTGATGGATCCTCGTATCAAATTAGAAGGTATGAAGAGTTTGATTGAAATATTTTTTTTACTTTACTTGGGGAAGATGAATATGAAATTGATTGAGGAACATTTTTAGTTAAATTTGAATCGACATTAAATAACTTGTATGATTATTATGATAGAAGTTTTGCATCTAGTAGTATAACTTCTTTAGTTAGTTCTTTTTCTGCTACTTCTAAAGTTAAGGATAAGAGTAAATTAGATGATGCCACATTTAATTTACTTGCACAAATTCAATTAAAAAACCTAGGACTAATCAACCAAATGAATTACATTGGTATAATCAACAAGATTCTGAAAGTTTACTTCTTTACTAGATATTTTACAATGGTGGAAGACCATGAACATACTTATAGTATTCTTAAATATATGGCTAAAGATCTACTAACTCCTCATGTCTCTACAGTTGCTTCGGAAAGTGCATTTTCTACAAGTGGCAGGGTTCTAACTGATTACAGGAATCACTTGAAGCCCCAATCGTTGGAGATGCTCGTCTGCACGGAAGACTGGCTGAAGGCCAAAGATAGGAATCAAGGAAAAGTGTTCGACACGTCTATAAGTGGAAACAACTCGCCGGAAGAACAACAACAACAACAATAACAACTAAAATGAAGAATTGAAGACTAGGCAACAACAACAATAACAACAACAAATTGAAGACCAACAAATTGAAGACAATTGTAAATGTATAAAAAAAATTCTAAAATCTTTGTTTGTTATAAAAAAATAGGATAATTGAAGAAAATTAAACTTGTCTCGAAGAAATTTGTTATTGTATAAAACAAATTTGTAAAAAATCTTTATTTCTTATTACAAATTTGGAAACTTGTATAAGTTGAAATCATATTAATAATATATACTTTTTTTACAATTTCACTCTTTGATTCTTATTATTATTATTATTAAAATTACATTTTTTTTAAAGTATAAAAAAATTAAATTTAGACGGGCCCAACCCGCGACCCGACCCGACCCGGGTTGGATCCGAATGGGTTCGCGGGTTGGGCGGGTCGACTTTTTGCATTTCCGACCCGGCCCGGTCCGACCCGGTTGACACTAGGACCCGACCCGAACCCGCCTTAGTTGAGTTCCAACCCGGACGGGTTCGACCCGACCCATCCCGGTCGACCCGTTTGCCAACCCTAGAGGGGTAGAAGAAATTTATTATGAGGGGCAATGCTTTATAGCAAATTATATAGGGTATATATATCATATAAGTTTTTCTATAACTTAAGAGCGGCAATTACTAATCTTAAGATTTATGTGGCTCCGCCATTGTCCTGTTGAGTTGGTGATTGTCACGAGTGTATCAATAATCGTTAAGGTTAAGAGTCACCGGATTGTTGTTGGTTGGTGAACTATGATATATATATATATATATCTCCTTATTAGTGTCTAAGCATTTATAGTCGTTCCCTATATTTCCAAAATTTGAAAAATATAGGAAAGTTCCCTATATTTTTCAAATTTTGGAAAATAAGGAACAATAGCCGTCTATATTTGAGATAATATATAGAAAAATTCCAAATATAGAAATCGAAAGATAATCTTGCGTCCGTTCTATTAAAAAAGTTCTCAGACGCAAGATAATCTTGCGTGTGATAACAAAAAACATATCGTCCATTCAATTATTTTTTAAAAAAAATGTGTCGGACACAAGATCATTTTGTGTCTGACCCAATTAAAACAAAATCTGTAATGAAATCGGACGCAATATCATTTTGTATCCGACTAAATAAAAAAAGAACAATTTTTTCCCCTATTGTTTTTTTTATTATCTATGGAATATAGCATATATGATTTTCTATTCATATAAACTTAATTTGAGATTGGTTTGATATTTGTGATCAAGGGATGAGATGGAATGGGCCTATAGGAATTGTTATGTGTTCAAAGGCGTACAATTTTTTTTATTTTTCAAATGTATTGGACTCAAAATTTTAGTTTCAATTTTTTTTTCCAATAGCTGAGATTCAAGATTAAAAAGATCATCCATCGTTAGACCAAATTTTGGGTTTCAACGACTACAAGCACGACTCAAATTTCCTATTTCTAAAATCCAAATATGAAAATTTTGAGTCTTAATATATAAACAAATGAGTATACATATATAGATATATATGCCTTTTCCATTATTTTTATTAAAGCCTATTTTAAACAAACATAAGTATTCTTTTATTTTGAGCCCAAATTAATTTATTTTAAATGTAAGCTACTTTGGCCCATTACATAAAAGCCCATGAGTTTATTTTCCTTTTTAATACAACTTGTAATGTAGACAATTTTAATAGATTATTTTTATAATAAATAAAATGTACAACTTTTAAAATAGGGACTATTGGAAACACGTGCATTACACGTGCACGTGTTTTGTGCACCTTGTTTGGCCGGATGGGATTAGGAGGGAAAAAGAAGAGAAGTGGAGTTTGTGGGATGTAGTTTTTGTGATCATGGTTGGTTACTACAACTTCCCCTTGAATCCTAGCCTTTGTTTCTTAACTCCTAGATCAATCCTAGCCCTCTATTTGTCCCAAAATTTAGTATAAATACCCCCCCCCCCCCCCCAGCCTAGTTATTCTTGCACCTTTCATTCTCCAAACCTATAGTGAAAGAATACAATTATTAGTAGTGGATTATTAGTAGGAAGTGAGAATAAAAGATTGAGAGTTTGAGTGTGTGTGCTTGCATTCAAGGAGGCCGGCTACAAGCAAGGAGGCTCGGCATCAACACTAGTGATATGGCTAAAAATGGGGTTAAATCGGAATCGTCCAAACGGAACACGAATCTTGAAGTACAGGGATAAGACGGTAATTTCACCAACCAAACAGGCCAAACCGGGTGTCGGATCTTCACCTCAAAAACCCAATAACCCACGAATGGATCCACCTCAAAGTGGGCGCGGGTTTTAACCCACTGCGCACCCATTCCGTCAGGATGAAATCAAGGTCTCTGATTAACCTTAACCAACGGCCTTGATTCACATCCCTCCTACCACTGGGAGCCAGGGATTAAATTCCTTAACTGATTAGAGGGAATATACCTTATCAGATTACTTTCCTTATCTGATTACAAGGAATATTACTTATCTAATCACGGGGATTGCATTCCTAATCCAGTCCCTAAGACGCCTATAAATACCCCCCATCCATCTCCATTGCGAGGTAATCAATCATTCATCAGTTTTTTATGCTCTTTCATAGTTTGCCAGATAACTGACTTGAGCGTCGGAGGGTGCGTCGCCGGGAACAACCCCGGTGTCTCGCACTTTTTGCAGGTGCACGGCAGGAACGACGAACGAGGCCCGACGGAACAGGTACGCAGGTTTTCCTATTCAGTTTCCCCAAGAATCCACAAGTTCTATCTGTTTGCCCCCACACCAAATTTAGCGGCAACAGATTGGCGCCGTCTGTGGGAAACAAACGAATAGGGACCCCTCCTCTTCCCGGTGATCAGGTTCTCCCCTGTCATGCCGCCTCGCAAAGTTAGATCTAGGGGCTCCAACCGAGCGCCCAACCCTGACCAGCAAGAAGTCCATCCTGATCCCGCTCAGCAACAAGGGCAACTCCCCTCTACCATGGAAGAGCCACTCCAACGGAACCCTCCACCTCCTGATCCCAAGGGGCCTAACCCCCAGAAACAGCCTCTTCACCAAGAAAACATTTCCATCCACAACGCCTCCAGCGCCTCCATGGCCTCCCATCATCCCCGAGCCTCTGGTCGCCACAATGCCCCTCCCAAACGCCCGGAAGATGATGACCTTCGTCGCCATCTAGATGAAAAGCGGGCTCGGGGGGAAGCCTCCCGCCAGCAAGAGCGATCCCCCCGACACCGAGAGCACAGGAGGTCCCCGATCCGAAGAGGGAGGAAGGACTCCCCCGACCACTACCGAAGGAGGCACTCTCCAGCAGGCCGGCAGCAGCCTCGAAACAATGAGGCGCCCATCACCCGTGCCGAGTTCCAGCAGTTCCAAGCAATGGTACAACAGGCCCTCAACCTCCGTCAGAACCCCAATGAGCCGAGGGCCCCATCCCCTCCTCCGGTCCGGAGCCCTCGTCAACGGTCTCCTTCTCCTCGACCCGCTCCTACCAATTCCAGACGCACCCCAAGTCCTCGCCGTTCTCGAAGTTACTATCGCCGCAGCCCTCGCTCCCCCTCATACGAAGACGAGTCCCGTGGCCCGGCAGATCACCGCCGGAGAGATGACTCCATGAACCGCCGTCTAAACGAGGTGGAAAAACTATTGGGGCAGATAAACCGAGAAGAAGAGCTCAGGGGGAGGACCCTACGTCCTAGCCGACCCCCGTTCTCCCGGACCATAGTAGAGGCTCCTGTGCCGTTCGGTTTCAAACCTCCCCAGTTCGAGAACTACACTGGGGAGACCGATCCAGTCGACCACATCGAAAGCTTTAAGACTTTGATGCTCCTCCACCAAGCTTCCGATGCCCTCCTCTGCAAGACATTCCCTGCAACTCTCAAAGGCCCAGCTCGAGAATGGTATTCTCGCCTTGCCCCGGCGTCAATATTTTCCTTCGAACAGTTCGAAACCCTGTTCATCACCCATTTCGTCAGCAGCCGAAGGGCCGAGAAGACCAGCATCTCTCTATTGCACCTCCGTCAGCAGAAGGGGGAGAAATTGAGGGACTACGTGAAGAGGTTCACAGCTGAGGCCAGAACCATCGCATCCCTCGATCAATCCGTCGCCACCGCCGCATTCCAATCCAATATCCTCAACTCCAACCTCCGCTCCTCCCTCGCCAAGAAACCACCGCACGACTTTTCTGACCTCCTCCTCCGCACCGAAAAGTACATCCGAGCTGAAGAGGCGGAGGAACAGCCCAACTGGGAAGGAACCGCCTCCGGGTCTAAGAGGAAGGGAACCGAAGAAGAGGGACCGAAGAAGTTTCAGAAGGATAATGCCGGCCAGCGCCGACCTCCCCCTAGATTTGAAAAGTTTACTCCCCTCACCACAAACATCTCCGCCATTTTCATGGAAGTCGAGAAAGAAGGGGTCTTGCCTCCAGCCCCAAAGATGAACACCCCTGCCAAAAGGAGAGATAAAGACAAATGGTGCCGCTATCACCGGGACCATGGGCATGACACCAACGACTGTCGGGCTCTGAGAAACGAGATCGAAGCACTTATCCAGAGGGGGCAGCTGGCGAAGTTTGTAAGAAAGGACGGAGCCGAACTCCCTCCCCAGCCTCGGGGGGCTAACAAACGTCCGGAACGGGAAGAGACGCCAGAATTCGAGGAAGAGCGAGTCCTCCACCTTATCCATGGGGGTCCAATGGGGGGCTCCTCGAACTCTTCTCGGAAAGCTTTTATAAGAGAAGTCAACTCGGTCCGAGCCACCCCTCCCCCCAAAGGCCTCGGAGTGCCCGTCACCTTCTCTGACGAAGATCTCGAGGGCGTCCGCACCCCTCATTGTGACGCACTCGTCATCAACCTTCACATGGCCAATTTCAAAGTCGAAAGGATCTTAGTAGATAACGGTTCCTCCGTAAACATCCTATTCCTCGATGCTTTTAAGGGGCTGAAGCTCTCCCGAGACAGACTCAAGCCCGCCGGGTACACGCTCCATGGGTTCACGGGAGTGCCGGTGACGATCGAAGGGGTGATAACCCTCGATGTCACAGCAGGCAAAACTCCTACTACCCGCACGGAGTCAATGGATTTCATGGTCGTAGATGTCCCAGCGGCCTACAACGTCATTTTGGGTCGGCCCGGCCTGGCCGCTCTTGAGGCCGTCCCTTCTGCTTATCATCTCAAAATGAAATTCCCCACTCGGGCTGGAGTGGGAGAAGTTAGGGGCAATCAGGAACAGGCCCGCAAGTGTTATATGACTTCCACCCTCGGACCCGTCCTCTCTTTAGAAACACTCGAGATCCCACAAGATGCTGCTCGGCCAACTTCCGAGCCTGTAGATGAGCTGGAAGAGGTACTCTTCTCGGAGCAGGAGCTGACCCGCAGGTTCTTTGTCAGCAAGACCCTCCCATCCGCACTATACGCGGATATTGTAAAATGCATCCGAGCCAACCAAGACCTCTTCGCATGGTCAGCGGCAGACAAGCCCGGTATCTCCGAAGAACTCTTGGTCCACCGCCTCAGCGTTGATCCGGGGTCCAAACCGGTCCAGCAGAAGAGGCGCAAGTTCGCCCCCGAGCGTCAGCTCGCTATCAAAGAGGAGGTAGACAAATTGCTGAGAGCCCGATTCATACAGGAGGTGAATTATCCGGAGTGGTTGTCAAACGTAGTCATGGTGAAGAAATCTAACGGAACATGGAGAATCTGTATTGATTTCACTGACCTCAACAAGGCCTGCCCTAAAGATCACTTCCCTCTGCCAAGCATTGACACTCTGATTGACGCAACCTCGGGACATGAGCTCCTCAGCTTCATGGACGCTTTCTCGGGTTACAATCAGATAAGGATGTTCCCCCCGGATATTCCGAAGACGTCTTTTGTAACAGACCAAGGACTCTATTGTTACCGAGTTATGCCGTTCGGCCTAAAGAACGCAGGGGCAACATATCAACGTCTCGTCAACAAGGTATTCCAGGCCCAGATTGGCCGAAACATGGAAGTGTACGTGGATGACATGCTTGTGAAAAGCATCCGAGGCATTGATCACGTGGCCGACCTCCAGGAAGCGTTCGATGTCTTGAGAAAGCACAATATGAGACTCAACCCGAACAAGTGTGCGTTCGGCGTCTCATCAGGCAAGTTCCTCGGCTTTATGGTTAGCTAACGAGGAATAGAGGCGAATCCGGAGAAGATCAGGGCCATACTGGACATGGCCCCGCCTAGAAACGTCAAAGAAGTTCAGAAACTGACTGGTCGATTAGCCGCCATTGGGCGTTTTTTGTCGAAGTCTGGGGAGAAGTGCCTCCCGTTCTTCAAAGCCCTGAGGGGCACTAAGGGGTTCGAGTGGGGGCAGCCACAGCAAGATTCCTTCGACCAGCTTAAGGCTTACCTCGTCAATCCGCCCCTTCTCAGCAAACCCATACCGGGCGAACCCCTCTACCTCTACTTGGCAGCCTCAGAACAGACACTAAGTGCGGTCTTAGTCAGGGAAGAAGAAAGAACTCAGAAGCCCATTTACTACGTCAGCAAAGTGCTTCGGGACGCCGAGCTCCGGTACCCGAAAATTGAGAAAATAGCCTACGCCCTGATAATGGCTGCAAGAAAGCTCCGGCCATACTTCCAGTCTCATTCGGTGGTCGTTCTTACCGACCAGCCGTTGAAACAGATCCTTCACAAGCTAGAGACTTCCGGCCGCCTCATGAAATGGTCGATCGAGCTGAGCCAACATGATATTACTTATCAGCCTCGAACCGCCATCAAGGCGCAGGCGCTGGCCGAATTCATAGTTGAAACAACTATCCCCGACTCCGAACAGACAATGAAGGGACCGCCTATCTGGTCGGTATATGTCGATGGATCCTCTTGCAACGAGGGGAGCGGGGCTGGAGTCATCCTTGCGGGCCCAGATGACTTTGTCCTTCAATATTCCCTCCGAATAAACTTTAAAGCCTCGAATAACGAAGCCGAATACGAAGCACTCATAGCCGGCCTCGGGATGGCCCGAAACGCGGGAGCGCGACGCCTGCAGATCTTCAGCGACTCTCAGTTGGTCGTCAACCAGGTCCTCGGCGAATATGAAGCCCGCGATGACAGGATGGTAAAGTACTTGGCTAAAGTAAAGAGCCTCATGGCGCTCTTCGAGGAAGCCCTCATCCGAAGAATCCCCAGAGAGGAAAATGCCCAGGCCGACGCCCTGTCCAAATTAGCTTCCTCATCCCTGCAAGGCCTCGAACAAACTGTTCTGATAGAAGTCCTCCTCAAGCCAAGCATAGAGGACGAGGCTTTCAACTCCGTCGAAACACTGCCACTCCCCCTCGAAGATAATTGGATGAAGCCCCTCATCGAGTTTTTAAGAGACGGACTCCTCCCAAGGGATCCGAGGGAAGCACGAAAGATAAGGACCCGAGCCGAGCGTTACATACTGGTCGAAGGCATTCTGTATAAGCGGTCCTTCACCCAGGTGGATGGTTGGCCCTACCTAAGATGCCTCTCCCCCGGACAAGCCGATTACGCCCTGCAAGAGCTCCATGAGGGCATCGGCGGAGCCCACTCCGGCTCCAGAGCCTTGGCACGCAAAGTGTTAAACTACGGGTATTACTGGCCCACTCTCCTACGGGATGCCGAACGACACGTTCGGCAATGCACCTCCTGCCAGAAGTATTCCGACATCCGACGCCTTCCACAAGCGCCGCTCTCCTCCCTATCAAGTCCGATCCCCTTTGCAATGTGGGGGATGGATTTACTTGGGCCATTTCCACCGGCCCCCGGACAATTGAAGTTCCTAGTCGTGGCAGTCGACTATTTCTCGAAATGGGTAGAGGCCGAGCCCCTAGCTACAATTACCGAACATAGAGTCGTTCAATTCTTCTGGAAAAATGTAATCTGCCGGTTCGGTGTTCCCCGAGTCGTAGTTACAGATAACGGTACGCAGTTCGCTGGAGCTGCCTTCTGAGCCTTATGTGAAGACCTAGCCATACAGCACCGCTTCTCCTCCGTCTCTCATCCCCAGTCAAATGGCCAAGCCGAGAATGCCAACCGACAGATCCTCTCCGGCATCAAGAAAAGACTCGACAAGTGCTCCAAGGGATTGTGGGTCGATCAGCTGCCCAATGTGTTGTGGAATTACCGAACCACGAAGCGGACCCCGACAGGCGAGAGTCCGTTCAATCTCACCTATGGGTCCGAGGCCCTCATCCCACTAGAAGTTGGAATACCCTCTCCTCGCCTGATAGCCTTCGAAGAAGAACAGAACGCCAGGGAGCTCAGAACGAGCCTAGACTTGATAGACGAAATCCGGGAAAGAGCAGCCATACGGCAGCAAGGTTACCGAAGAAGAATCGAACTCGCCTACAACAAACGGGTCCGCCCAACCGACCTGAAGGAAGGGGATCTGGTCCTCCGAAAGCTGGCCATTTCGTTCCCCGGACAGAAAAGCAAACTAGCCCCAAATTGGGAGGGACCGTACAAAGTCTCCAAAGTGATCCGCCCCGGTGCATACAAGCTAGAAGATCTTGAAGGTAGAGAAATTCCCAGGACTTGGAACGCCGACCATCTTTTGAAATACCAAGAGAAGGCAACCCCGCCTATCTAAGTAACTCGAGATGGCGGACCACTCCTCTCCTGCTACTAGCAATTTTTCCTTTGTTCTTTTTTCTTTTTCATTGTAATAACGGCTAGCAACTTTAGAAGCAGCCGACCATTAGATATTAATAAATAAAGTTCTTTCGTATTTGCCACTACGTCTCTGTTTTTAATTCCTTAATCTGACGATGGTTCCGGAGTCCAACACTTGGCTCGATTCTGCTTCGCAAGTTCGCTTCCGAGCGAACCCGAGGTAGCTCGCCATTCGGAATTGCTCCCACAGCCGTTGAATGGTACGGAGTCCAACACTTGGTTCGACTCTACTCCGCAAGTTCGCCCCTAGGCGAGCTAGGAGTAGTTCGCCATTCGGAATTGCTCCCACGCCCTTAATCTTACGATGGTTCCGGAGTCCAACACTTGGCTTGATTCTGCTTCGCAAGTTCGCTTCCGAGCGAACCCGAGGTAGCTCGCCATTCGGAATTGCTCCCACAGCCGTTGAATGGTACGGAGTCCAACACTTGGTTCGACTCTACTCCGCAAGTTCGCCCCTAGGCGAGCTAGGAGTAGTTCGCCATTCGGAATTGCTCCCACGCCCTTAATCTTACGATGGTTCCGGAGTCCAACACTTGGCTCGATTCTGCTTCGCAAGTTCGCTTCCGAGCGAACCCGAGGTAGCTCGCCATTCGGAATTGCTCCCACAGCCATTGAATGGTACGGAGTCCAACACTTGGTTCGACTCTACTCCGCAAGTTCGCCCCTAGGCGAGCTAGGGGTAGCTCGCCATTCGGAATTGCTCCCATGCCTTTAATCTTACGATGGTTCCGGAGTCCAACACTTGGCTCGATTCTGCTTCGCAAGTTCGCTTCCGAGCGAACCCGAGGTAGCTCGCCATTCGGAATTGCTCCCACAGCCGTTGAATGGTACGGAGTCCAACACTTGGTTCGACTCTTCTCCGCAAGTTCGCCCCTAGGCGAGCTAGGAGTAGTTCGCCATTCGGAATTGCTCCCACGCCCTCAATCTTACAAAGTTTCGGACTCCAACACTTTGTTGCCAAGATCGTTTTACGGGGGTGAGTTCGGCACGTTTCCAGCTTGCTGCAGTTCGCCGAACACACTCGTGCCACCGATCGTTTTACGGGCGTGAGTTCGGCACGTTTTCAGCTCGCTGCAGTTCGCCGAACACACTCGTGCCACCGATCGTTTTACGGGCGTGAGTTCGGCGCGTTTGCAGCTCGCTGCAGCTAGCCGAACACACTCGTGCCACCGATCGTTTTACGGGCGCGAGTTCGGCACGTTTGCCGCTCGCTGCAGCTAACCGAACACACTCGTGCCACCGATCGTTTTACGGGCGTGAGTTCGGCACGTTTGCAGCTCGCTGCAGCTAGCCGAACACACTCGTGCCACCAATCGTTCTACGGGCGCGAGTTCGGCACGTTTGCCTCTCGCTGCAGCTAGCCGAACACACTCGCGCCACCGACCGTTTTACGGGCGTGAGTTCGGTGCCTTTTCAGCTCGGCATCGTTCACCGAACGTTCGTGCCACTGACCTTATTACGCACTTAAGTTCAGCGGCCAACACCAATCAAAAACACCAAGTCTCAGACCTCGGTTCCACGACTCCACAATCATAGCAAACATCCAGCAACTATGATATGACGACAGTTAAAACGATTCCAACTTTATTAGAAACAACCCTTACAAACATCAACATTACAAGACACTAAACGATTACAAGAAGCTGAAAAGCGAAGATTACAAGACACCGGGCCCGGACCCATCAACGCTTCCGAGGTACAGGGACGCTCCTCTTCAAGGACACTTGAGGTCGGCGACGTTTGCCTCCAGAACCCGATCCCAGGCCGGCAAGTTGAGACGTGTCCTCGGCACTGCTTCTGGCCGTCACGCCGACGGATGCGCCGCTCGACGAAATGGCCACTGAGCTCTGCGCGTCCCCCGGGCTCGGATGGCCGAGGCGCTCGCGGGTCGCCATCTCGTAAAAGGTGATGCCCCGCTCGCTCTCCGCTCGGGTGCATGACGTGCTCCTCACATTAATCGGCCCCGAACGCGGCCTCAGGCGAGCCACCTCCGCTTCCAGCTCGGAAATCCGACCTCTCAATGAACCATCTTGCGCGTCAGCCTCAAAGGACGCCGGTACTGCAGAGGTCGGAACTCCGACATGGCTCGCGATGAGATGACGAAGATGGGTGACTTCGATGCTCCTATCGACGGTAGCTCTCTTCAAAACATCGACTTCGGCCGCCAATTCATCTCGTTCAGCCGTGAGATCGGCCACCTTAGTTGTCAGCTCCTCTCCCTCCATCCGAAGCTTAGTCTCTGTAGATTGCAAGTGCTGAATCTCCGAAAGCAGGTCGTCCCTCTCCGCCGTTACCTTGGACAGCGTGTGGCAAAAGCACTTGGTCCGAAGGCTACTAGTGAAGGCAGATGGCGAGGCACCGCCCTCGCTCGAGGCAGTCATCTCGGCAATCCTGCCCTCCAGACGCCGGATATCGCTGTCCCGCTGCCCTAGGATAAGTTGGAGCTGTCCTCGCTCTGTTTCGGCTCGGCGCAGTCCTAGCTCGACCTCGTAAAGTCGCTCTCTACACCTCGCCAGACTCAACCTTGTCGCCCCGAGCCCGGCCTCGGCTCGAACCTTGGCGTCCGACCCTGCGCGGGTTCGAACCTTGGCATCCGACCCTGCGCGCTCGATCTCTTGGTCTACCAGGGCAAGCTGAAAAGAAATACAGACGAGCAACAAAAGTTCAGACATGGCCCAAGTCCTAGACCTCGGGGGTTCTAGAGAACAAATTCTCGAACACGCAACACACAACAAGCAAGTGCAAGAAACCGAGCCCAAAAAGTTGGAGTTTTTCATTCATTACAAAAAGTAGCGGTGGCCAGTCCGCTATTAGGCATTACAAAAAAAAAACAGACGGAAAGAAAAAAAAACAGACGGGATCAGTGCTCGACCTCTTTCCCGGGGCGGCGAGAAGGGGTCGAGGGCGACGCCTCTGAAGGGGCAACCGCCGCCAAGGGGGTAACCACCGACCCCTGAGCTCCGGCGGCTGGATCGACCAAGGGCTCGTCGTCGCCCCTTTCCTCCTCTTCTTCTTCCCCCTCCGATTCGGGGTCAAAGCCTTCGACGTACCCCGGGAAAAGCCGCCAACCCGAGACGTCGACAGAGGGGTAGGCCGCCGTGACCCGGGCAAGGGCGTCGGCGAAAGCTTTGGCCATGTTCACGGCGAGGTAGCCCTGCGCCTTCTCCAAAGTAGCCTCCTCCGCCTTTTTCACTGCCGCCGCTTGGGCCTTGGCCGCATCCGCCATCTGCTTGGCCGCCTCCTCCTTCTGCTGCCGAAGCTGGTCCTCCAGCGTCTTGACCCGGTCCTCGAGGTAGGTCGCCCTCGCCGACTTCGCCTCAAAATTCAGCTCGAGTTTGTCGAGCTCGCCCCGGATCTTGTCCCTCTCCTTCCGGGCCTGGTCGTTCTCCTTCTTCATCTCCTTCTCTTGGGCCGCCAACCTCTCGGTAAGGTGCCCGAAGTGAACAACGATCTGCAGATAAATTGTAAAAAGTCACAAAAATTACAACTTAAGAAGGTCGGCGTGAAAAGGAGGGAGCTCGGCTCAGAACTTACCGACACCGCCGAGCGCGCTATCTCGATGATGTCGTCTCCCTCTCGTCCGGCCTCCATCGCCGCGCGATCCTTCGGCATGGCGAGGTGCTTGACGGCCTCCATGCTCGCCAGGGAATTACCCAGGAACCCGTCGTGCTTCCGAACCTGCCAGTCCGGGACGTGGATCCTCTTATGAGCCTCGGTCAGAAGCTCCTCGGCCGCCTTTGTCAACGGCGGCGTCACCATGGTCAAGACCTCGGTGATGGGCAACTCGCCGACCTTAGCCGACGACGAAGCGGCCCCGACCTCGACCACGGGGGAATCCAAAATCTCTACCTCTTCGGCCACCTCCGTGATCTTCGGGGCCTTGGGCGCCGGCTGCTTCGACGCCACCCTCTTCCTCTTCCTCGGAGCCTTGTTGGCGAGGCTCGTCCTCAACGCGAGCACTGCTTGGTAGTCCATTTGCTCTGCACCAAAAGTTAAGTTGGTTAGCTCGGAACAAGACAAGGGAAAGAAAGCAAAAAGGAAACGAAGACGATAAATAAAAGCAGCGTACTGGGGTTAACGTGTGCGAGCCCTCCCTCATACAAGACGTCCTCCGTCAACTCCCTCCAGTCATACTTCGGCCGATCGAGAAGCACCCGTACGGCGTCTTCGTCTTCGGGGCGAAGTGACGGCGGCGCCTTCACCTTCTTCGAAACTCCTTCCACCCAACCAACGGGAATAGGCCAGGCCTCCGCGCTGCGCACCAGAAGGTACTTCTCACGCCAAAACTTGATAGAGTCCGGACAGAGGACCAACCTCCCCCCATGCCTCGGAGTCAGATAGTACCGGTAGGCCGACCTATTCCCTTGGTGCAGCTGATAGATAGTCCGAAGCACATTCAACTCCGGCTGAATCCCCTCCGCCTGGCAGTGGAGTACGAAGCCGTTTATGACTCTCCAGGCGTTCGGCATAAGTTGGATAGGGCTGACCCCGAACCAATTTAAAACTGTTACCGCGAACGGATGGAGAGGTAGCCGAGCCCCGGCGATAAAGGCATCAACCGGCCAGCAACACATAGTCACCGGCAACGGCGAGTTGGCCCTAACCCCGGGACCCGGCAGCATAAGCTCGTACTCCCGCGGGATCTGGAAGCAGTCCCGAATCGAATCCAGGTCCTCTTCGGAGAGAATCGACACCGTCTCGTCAGCCTCCGTTGTCTCCCTCGCCGCGTTCTCCTCGAACGACCTCGCCCTCCCGTACACTATCCGTTCCGCCTTATCCTCTGGGATTTCCCGAACCCTGTGGAGCCCCGTCAACGGTCCCGGAAGCTGTCCGAACGCCCCCATGCGCTTCGGATCCTGAACAATGGAGTCCTTGCACCTTCTGGCCCTTGGCAGCTCGACTCGAAGTTGGAGCTCCGTCGGCTCCGAGGGAGGGCTCGGACGAAGAAGAAGTGTGGGAAACAGACATGTTTAGAAGATAAATATAAAGGTTACCTTGAAAGGGGAACTCGTCGGAAACTTCGCCGGAAAACAGTCGGTGATCACCTGAAGCTCTCTCACAGCAGACTCAGACGCTAACGAAAACATGGAAAGTAAAAAATGAGGAGGGGGTGAGGGTTTTTATAGAGGAGCCAGCGCGTCAATCGAGGTAAATGGGCCTCTAACGCAGGCCCACCCCCACGAAAACGACAAAAAGAGACCCCAAACGTCACCTCGTTCTCCGCGCTGATCCAGACGGTGCATTAATGATCATCACGTCTGGCAGAAGCCCAAGAGGCAGCGTTAATGGACGTCACATCTGTCAGAAAACACAGACGACGTCACATCTGTCAGAAGCGCAGAGGGTCACATCCACCAGAACCGCCAAAGCTCCACCCAAAGAGAAACAAACAAGTCCGAAACTTCGGCACAAGCTGCCGAGCACTCGTGCCACCGATCGTTTTATAGGCGTGAGTTCGGCACGTTTTCAGCTCGCCGCAGTTCGCCGAACACACTCGTGCCACCGATCGTTTTACGGGCGTGAGTTCGGCGCATTTTCAGCTCGCTGCAGTTCGCCGAACACGCTCGTGCCACCGAACGTTTTACGGGCGTGAGTTCGGCGCATTTTCAGCTCGCTGCAGTTCGCCGAACACACTCGTGCCACCGATCGTTTTATAGGCGTGAGTTCAGCACGTTTTCAGCTCGCCGCAGTTCGCCGAACACACTCGTGCCACCGATCGTTTTACGGGCATGAGTTCGGCGCATTTTCAGCTCGCTGCAGTTCGCCGAACACGCTCGTGCCACCGATCGTTTTACGGGCGTGAGTTCGGCGCATTTTCAGCTCGCTGCAGTTCGCCGAACACACTCGTGCCACCAATCATTTTATAGGCGTGAGTTCGGCGCGTTTTCAGCTCGCTGCAGTTCGCCGAACACACTCGTGCCACCGATCGTTTTATAGGCGTGAGTTCAGCGCGTTTTCAGCTCGCTGCAGTTCGCCGAACACACTCGTGCCACCGATCGTTTTATAGGCGTGAGTTCGGCGCGTTTTCAGCTCGCTGCAGTTCGCCGAACACACTCGTACCACCGATCGTTTTATAGGCGTGAGTTCGGCACATTTTCAGCTCGCTGCAGTTCGCCGAACACACTCGTGCCACCGATCATTTTATAGGCGTGAGTTCGGCACGTTTTCAGCTCGCCGCAGTTCGCCGAACACGCTCGTGCCACCGATCGTTTTACGGGCGTGAGTTCGGCGCATTTTCAGCTCGCTGCAGTTCGCCTAACACACTCGTGCCACCGATCGTTTTATAGGCGTGAGTTCGGCGCGTTTTCAGCTCGCTGCAGTTCGCCGAACACACTCGTGCCACCGATCGTTTTATAGGCGTGAGTTCGGCGCATTTTCAGCTCGCTGCAGTTCGCCGAACACACTCGTGCCACCGATCGTTTTATAGGCGTGAGTTCGGCACATTTTCAGCTCGCTGCAGTTCGCCGAACACTCTCGTGCCACCGATCGTTTTACGGGCGTGAGTTCGGCACGTTTTCAGCTCGCCACCAGTCGCCGAACGCTCGTGCCACCGATCGTTTTATAGGCGTGAGTTCGGCACTGACCCAGCTCGGCACCGTTCTCCGAGCTCTCGTGCCACCGACCGTTTTACGGGCGGGAGTTCGGCACTAAGTCAGTTCGGCACCTCCCGCCGAACGCTCGTGTCCCCGACCCTCTTACGGGGGTGAGTTCGGCACTAAGTCAGTTCGGCACCTCCCGCCGAACGCTCGTGTCCCCGACCCTCTTACGGGGGTGAGTTCGGCGCCAAGTGAGTTCGGCGTCAATCGTCAAATGTCCGCGGCACCGGGTGCGTCACAAGCGTGACTTTGGCTCCCTTCGCACCAGCACCCAACAAGCGGAAACGGCCAAAACCGCTAACTAAGAAGAGCACGACGACGGTTCAAGAGTTCCGTCTGCAGGAAAGATCACCATACCACCTCCTTTGCGATTCAGCAATGCTCCGTTTGGTTCCCGATAGAACTCTGATAGCCAGTGAAAACAGTGAAACTACTCCTCGAAGTCTGATTAAACATCAATCTTTGGGAGTGGGGGGCTCGTGATATGGCTAAAAATGGGGTTAAATCGGAATCGTCCAAACGGAACACGAATCTTGAAGCACAGGGATAAGACGGTAATTTCACCAACCAAACAGGCCAAACCGGGTGTCGGATCTTCACCTCAAAAACCCAATAACCCACGAATGGATCCACCTCAAAGTGGGCGCGGGTTTTAACCCGCTGCGCACCCATTCCGTCAGGATGAAATCAAGGTCTCTGATTAACCTTAACCAACGGCCTTGATTCACATCCCTCCTACCACTGGGAGCCAGGGATTAAATTCCTTAACTGATTAGAGGGAATATACCTTATCAGATTACTTTCCTTATCTGATTACAAGGAATATTACTTATCTAATCACGGGGATTGCATTCCTAATCCAGTCCCTAAGACGCCTATAAATACCCCCCATCCATCTCCATTGCGAGGTAATCAATCTTTCATCAGTTTTTTACGCTCTTTCATAGTCTGCCAGATAACTGACTTGAGCGTCGGAGGGTGCGTCGCCGGGAACAACCCCGGTGTCTCGCACTTTTTGCAGGTGCACGGCAGGAACGACGAACGAGGCCCGACGGAACAGGTACGCAGGTTTTCCTATTCAGTTTCCCCAAGAATCCACAAGTTCTATCTGTTTGCCCCCACACCAAATTTAGCGGCAACAACTAGGGAGCTCTCGGGTTGCACATCAAGCAAGGAGGAGGAGTACTCGTGTGGGCAAGCTCAATCTAGGAGGAGAGGGGCTCTTTCGTTTAGGAGGTGTTGTGTGATTTTTCTCTCCAAATAAGGTGGGTGGTTTTCTATATTTTTAATTTAGATGCCATGCAAGGAGTGTTGAAATGATAATGCATGAAAGAAACTAATAAGAGTACACTTAATTGGAAAAAGGACTTGCTAGTTGATTAAATTAAGGCTTGATAGATTGTATGTTAACTTGTCATGAATCTTAATTTTGTGTGCAAATTGTTTGTAGTTATAGAAATATTGAATTGGGATTGTTGATAATGTCAAAATTGATCGAGTACAAAATGCTAGTAGATGAAATTATTATTTATGTGCTAAATGGACTATCGTGATATTGTTTCGAATGAATAAAATTATCCTATGCATTTGGGTGTATGAAAGAGGGAAAAAAAGGGAATTATATTTATAATGTGATTTTTTTATACCAAGTTGTGTGAGAAATGTCAAAATAAATTATGAAAAGAGCAGTATGCAAAATTAAATTATTGTATGAGAAATGTGTATTAAATTACTGAAAAATTATTTTTAAAATACTGGAGTGTTGATTTAAGTTAAAATATACATTATGGAGATTTACATGGTTTTTGGTGCAAACAAAACAAAGATAAAGGCTTTTGAACATCGAAATGTTCTAATGAAACAGAGAATTGAGTTAAATAAGATTCAAGTTGTATTTGTGACAAAGCTCAAGTTGTCGGTGAGCCCTCTGGTGCTACAGTAGCGCGGGCGTGTTGTCTTGAGGTCGTTGGTTCGATACCTGTGTCCACCATTCTTTTGTGTGCGTTTTTTTAAAACTAATCCATATCCGAACAGAGAGTATAAAACTCTCCGTCTCCTCTTTATATCGCTGAGCGCAAATGGCCCAGTGGCTAAAAATCATCTGCAGGGTGTATTGTATGTGCTATTCTTTTCACGCATTGTTCGTATTCTTAGGATACAGAATAAAATTAGATTCTATAGTTAACCTTGTTACAGAAAATGGTATAAAGAGATGTATGAGCATCCACAGTCGTTTGCTTAATTGCCATGTTTGCCATTTTCTGGCAAAGAAGTTGCTGCAGTTCGTAAGACAATTTGCCTTTTTTTTTCTGGAATAATAGTTTACTATATTTGATAAAGAATTTGGCAATTTCCATATTATAGGTCCCTACTATTTTATTCTTTTTTCAAACCATCGGACGATGCAGGATGTTTCTTTCGTTGAAATTATGAATTTTTTTAATATAAAAAATCCCTGGATTTTTTCTTTTTTTGCCTTTCGTCCAGAGCAATTTAGAGAAGAGCTTTTGTGTGGATTTTGTATGGATACGAACGTTTTCTTAAGATATAAACTCCCATGGAATCTTCGCAAGAACTACTCAGGAGCCTTGTCCTTTATTAGATTGATTTCCAATTATTCATTGGAATACGAAAAAAAAGAAGGGGTCGAAATCAATTCGTTTTTTTTCTATTTTTTCTCGCAGCTAACGATGAAATTCATACAAAAAACTTCGCAATCTTCAGTCTCCACTTAAAATGTGGAATTGTGGTGGGATACACCATTGAAGGATCTGAACCTAGATTTTAAAATGTATGGGATGAGGTATTAGTATATTTGAGACATATTTTAAATGTGATAGCTTGTCCTCTAAAAGGGGGAAATGGAACGAATAGATCGTAAATCATGATATTTTGATATTTCTATTTCTTCGAAATAAGATATTAATGGACTCCACTTCTGATGAAGAAATGAAAATACCATTTTTATCCATTTTTGGCAATGTTATTTTCACTTTTGGTCTCAACCGTACAGGATCCATATAAACCATTTATCAAACTATTCTTTCTATTGTCTGGGATATCCTTCAAGTTTATTAATCCATTTTTCAGTGGTAAGGAATCAGATGTTAGAGAATTCTTTTCTAATGGATATCGTTACTAAAAAATTGGATACCAAAAAGTTCCAGTTATTCTTCTTATAGGATATTCAATTTCAATATACAGGAATTTCGATTTTGGAATGGGGGGGGGGGGGGGGGGGGGATTCATAATCATAATATAAGACTTATCTTACCAGATCTTACCAATTTTTATTAAAAAAAATTTGATAAATCATGAATTTTGAAAAGTGTAAAAGATTTTATCGAAAACTAACAGCAGCTTGCCAAACAAAGGCTAAGAGAAAAAATAGTGGAGGTATGATAGGCATAATATATACGTGTTCATTTATGGCATCAAACAACTCGCAGCATGGGTCTAGCTTATTGATACGTTCTAAAAAAACTCCGCTTGAATCATTTGATTCCTTTTTACCGGCAAAAGCTCATACTCGAGAAATTATATTATTCTGGGTACAGTTTTTTTGGTCAAAATGTATATTGTCTTTATCACGAGTTATTTCCCCTGTATCAAATTCGATTCAGTGGGATCTTTCACTCCCATTTTTTCCCACCAAGAACGTTTTATGAAACTCTTGGACCCCCGAATTTGGAGTATCCTACTTTATTCACAGGGTTTAACAAGCAATCGATATTTCACGGGTAAATGTATAGTACTGCTTATATTAGCGGTCCTTATATCTTGTATTAACAACACACCAGAAAAATCATTTATGCACTTTTCTAATTCCTAAGGAGAGATTTTTTTTTTCTCTTTTACTTTCTAGTTATTGATTTGGTGATAAATAAAATGAAGTTAAAAAAAATGAATGGTTTAAGTTGTGTATCAACAACCAATCCCGATAGAGTAGAAGGTTCCGTAGGAACTATTATTTATTTATGCAAATAGAGAAAGCGTGGGAAAAATGACAAGAAGATATTGGAATATCCATTTGGAAGAGATTATGCAAGTAATAGTTCATTTTGGTCATGGCACTAAGAAATGGAATCCTAGAATGGCTCTGTACATCTCTGCAAAGTGCAAAGGTATTCATATTACAAATCTTACTAGAACTACGTTAAAGGGTCTGAAAGAAAATGTTGTTCTGGGAGGGATTTTCCCGGCCGGTACTGGATTCAAAAAATTAATGCACCATTCAAGGCAAGACAAAACCATTCATTTGGAAAGCAAAAGGCAAAATGTATTTGAGTTGGAAATGAGAGATATTTTGTTACAACATAGAGAATTTTTTTGTTCTTGCGTCATTGGATTGTATAGGATTTTGTATTGATGAATGATTTGTACGGTTGGATGGAGTAGATGAGTGGTGGGATTAGCTTTGAGATGTGTGTTGTATTTTGTCCAACCCAAAAAAAAAACTTATCAATAAATTTTTTGGGCCGTCTGTATATTTTTTTTGTGAACATAATTGCTATATTTTGTATTTAACGACTGCAGCAAACAACAAAAATTGTCAAATTCTATTTAGCCATTTTGCCATTCTTGTCACAAACGACTGTGGATGCTCCAAGGAACTCAAAAAAACATTGTAAAAACCTGGATGAATTTTGTTTGTAAAAGAGAAAATCAAACTCCATGAAGTAATGTACTGTTTGTGAAAACAAAGAGAACTGTTACATAACATGCAAGTGATTCTTACTTCAACTTTCCTCGAATTCTTTTTTTTTTCTTCTTTCAAACAAATAATTCAGAAAAGCACTTTTAACTGATACAAAGACTACCCAAAAGCCCCTTTGCTAAAAGAAGGGGAAAAAATAATTGAGAAAGCCAGTGGAAGGAACCTGTTAAAAGAAATGGAAAAAAAAAAATTGAACAAATTAAAATTCACAAAATAATTGCTAGAAAATTAATCTTCTTATCCTATTCAAACAGACATTCTTGATTCTTGTTTGAATTCAGAACAAATTTTTCTTGCTTTTCTCTTTCGTTTTAGCTGACTAGCTTAATGTTGTTCTCCGAGTTGCTCTTCAGACTTTGTTGGTGGTATACTTGCCTTAGCCGCTCCATCTCTTTCTTCAGTGCATCTTGATGAGCTGCACTCGATAAAATAAAAAACCATATTGTAATACAGTCGATGAAACCTAGACACAGACGCACACTGGAAACATTTCGGGAAAACAGCATTTAACACAGGAAGTCTAGAAGTGTCTGTGTTTCATAGTAAGATCGAACATGCATGCATGGTTACTTCCAAACTGGAATTCTACTCTTGTAGCATTCGTACGTAGTATAAGTTCATAGCGTAAACTTTGATGAAGTGATGTTGTTTCTAAGAAGTAACCAACGTAAGTGATGAAGTGGTGTTGTTTCTGAGAAGGACATGGATCAGCTTTTTTGACTCGAGGCTGGTTGTTTTGGTTTCATGTATGGATCAGCTTTTAAGGTGTTTGAGAACAACTCATGTCTTATATATATATATGAGCTTGAAGAATGTCCGAATCTGTTAAAGAGTCTCGTTATGACTAATCTATCTGTATAAACATTACGATATATCTGTGCTGGAATGAATCGTATGACCTTTATTTGTTGCAATTTTTACCATAATCACCATAATTATCACTTGCACTCATAACTACAGTTAAACTATATATTCAGTATTCACATCTCCAACTATAATAACAATCTCAACTACCATTGCAATTAAAGTACAACTCCATCGAAACAAATTAACAGTATAAATTAAAGAATGAATTATTATATATAGGGATTATTGCAGCTGCAACAAATGGAATGAAAACAATCACTAAAAACAAAAAAATAAAATTGTTTTCATACGTACATATATAAAACGAAACAAACAAATGGGCCGGGCACCTCACAGATTCTATTCCAGAAGGCCCAAATTTAAAAACTCAATTTGCTGATCATTCTAGACAAATTAAGATATATATATATGTCCTGTTTGAACAATAAGAGAAGCTCATATCTCTCCCTCCTCACTTAATTTCTACCAACATTGCATGGATGCATGCAATGTATGCATGCAGTTTCGATCTTTTACGATCGAACTTTCCGGCGGCCGTTAGAGTTAGTTAGTACCTCAACCCCAAATTGAAGGGTGCGCCAGTCTTCTCAAGCCACTGATCAGTCTTTTGAATAAAGGGGCCCACTGTATACTTGATTGCCTCGTCCCTGTTCATGTAAGAGTTAACACCCTTCCACTTAACCCTACCATCAACCTTGGCCCCGGGCCCACGGTTGTTGTACTCAGCATAGTACAAGGTGTCCAAAGCGAAATCCCCATTCCAAGGCATCCACCCTTCTGGCCTGATGAAATCCCCGAGTGTCGACTCCATGATAATAGTCTGAGCATATTGCTTCCATGGTCGGCCCAAATATGTGGGGATCTTGAAGCGTTCAGGGAACAGGGTCTGGTCAGGTACGATCTTGCAGTTATGGATGACGATGGCGGTAGGCTCGTTCTTATCTGTGCGACCGTGTGCAGTGACTGTGTTGGCCTGGCTGGCCTTGGGGCGACGGCAAATGATGAGGCAGTTCTGGAAGACAGAGGAAGAGTCGCCGAAGATGAAGTCAATGGTTCCTGCCACAACGCAGTTACGGTAGAACTGACGGTGGGCCTGGGCATAGAGGGTATCCTGGTATGCGTCCATACGGCAGTTGTAGAAAGCGGCCATGTCACCCTGGACACGGAGGGCCACTGCTTGAGGTTGATTTGGGCCAGCCGTGTTCACGAAACCCATGCCCTTGCATATGAAACCCTGGCCGACGACAGCTGTACGTACACGTACGTACGTGTTGGACAAATATATATATATATATATATATGAACAAACAACACAATAAGAAATAAATAAAATGAAATGAATGAGATCGATCGATCGACTTACAGAAAGTAGAAGTCAAGTATGTTGTGACATCAGGCTGGTGCTTGTCTCCGGTGACCATCGTCTTCCTCGGCCCATCACCATACATGAACACATTAGCCTCCTTCACTGTAACTTGCTCCTTGTACACGCCGGCCTTCACATATATAATGAACCTCTCGGTATTCTTCTTTGGTATCGCAGCCACCGCCTCCTTTATTGTCTTGAATTGACCACTCCCGTCCTGTGCCACCACAATATTTGGCTTCAACCCTGCGTTCCCCTTGGACCCCATCAGCTTCCTTTCTCTTCCCTCCATCCATTCCGGAAAGTTATCGTCAGTCAACATCCTCCCATCTACGGTGGTTATATTCAAGTCACTAATCGTTTCAGCAAAGTTGTGCATTGCAGAGGAAAGCACGGTAACCAGCGCAAGTGCATTGCTAGTTAGTTGCGTCGCATTGACCAGACCAGTCTGCATTTGTCCTTTAAGGTCGGGATGAGAGAAACCATCAAGGCAGGTCTCCTGATAGGAGAGGACTGCACTGAGCCAGGTTCTCATATCGGCAGATCGCCCTTTGAGGTCCGTCGCCTCTTGTACCACGGCTTTGAGTTCGTCAATGGCATAGCCCAACAACTCTTTGCAATTATCGATTGCCATTTTATTCAGAGCATCTTCAGTTGAGATAACATTGGCTTTCTCCAAAGCAGCGATGACATGGTCAATGGTGGCATTGGCCGCAGCGCGGATAACCTCAGTGGAGTCAGCATTGTCGCCAACAGCAGGGGTTAGGGCATTCTTACATGAGTCTTGGAAGTTGGTGGCAGCGCAGATAGTCTCTACGGATTTGATGGAGGTGAGGAGGGGCCCTTCTGTAGGGAAGTTGTGCTGGTGGTCATCTGCCTGGCTAACCTGGACAAGGGAGACGGCAACGACGACAGTACTGATAACAGCAGCGATGAGGAAGGAGGAGAGGCCAACGGTACTGAGCAATGTGCTCTTCTTCTTAGCCATTTTATTTTAATTTAATTACTATACAGGTAGATATATATATATAGATAGATAGATATTTAGATAATTTAGTACTGATACCACAAAACTGATCGAGATGGAATTCACCTGAAGAGGAATGGAGGAAGAGAGAATTAATTTATAGGTTTAAATGGTTGACTTTGTTTCCGCTAATTTTTCTCAACCTTTGGTCCGTAGAGAAAATCGCACCACCGTTCATTTGTCTCAGGCGAGGAATGGGACCCACAATTGACGGAGAAAAGTTGAATGGATATGTGTGAGTTGTAGGGTTGTGAGAGTTTTATGGTGAAGGAATATGTGGACGAGGAAAAAGTATTCTCTTGTTTTTTTTTTTTTAACAGAGAAAAGTAGGAAACAAACAAATCATAAAAAAAGGATAGCTTAACCTCAGTAAAAATATTTGCTTCACTGTCTATAGTACTGCTTTCTACTTTGTGTATGCAGGAACCAAAAATAGCGAAAGAATTTGATTGATATGGCAATAATATTAATAACTTGTTCACCTTAATTTATACTAGTATAACTAGAGTAGAATATCGTTTGAAACCTTCAAACTTGAATTGTGCGCAACTATACAATTGTCCTGTTAAAGAGACTAGTATAATGCACGTGCGATGCACGTGGAGGAAGAAGGAAAAAGACAAAAAAAACCTACCAACACGTGCACGTGCGATGCACGTGGAGGAGGAAGGAAAAAGACAAAAAAAAAAAACCACAAACACGTGCGCTGCACGTGTTTGCACACATACAAAATATTGTTAATTAAATACCAACCCCATCTCTCCCATTATAATAGTTATAGATGTTAGTAACTATACACTTATCTTCTAATTAATTTAGAAAAGTAGTATGTTTGATGCACACTATGTTGTCATTAAAGAGATGTTAGCAATTATGTATATTTCAGTATATACATAATTGGTGTGTTTTAAGTTGTCGAGAATGAGCCCATAGATACTCCCAATTAATCTCAGCTTTTGGCCTACCAATCATATGCGTTGGGTTCTTACGCCAAAAATTCTTCTATTAAAAGGGTGGTTGTAACTTCATCCATGGTTGCTGAGACATGGTTCCTTTTTAGTGTAGGCTGACACATAATGGTAGACCACAAAAGCCTGATGTGGTAATTGATGAGACATGGTTCTCTAGTTCTGAATATTGTCAGCAGACTAAGATTTGCTCATAATATATAGCTCCTTTTTAGTGTAGGCTTTTCAATGTGTGTGCCAACAGTTCAAAGACTAAGTTCTGGACCGACCTTTGGATTTGTTACCGCTGAATCTGGTGTGAGGGTAAACAGATAGAATTTGTGGATTCTTGAGAAAACGAACAAGGCAAACCTGTTGACCTGTTGACCTTCACCGACTTGTTGACCTGGTCTCTTGCCGCTGTTGCGAACCTGCAAAAAGTGCGAGACACCGGGATGGATCCCGGCGACGCACCCTCCGACGCTCAAGTCAGTAACCAGAAGTGATTATGAAAGAGCGTAAATTGGAAAAATATTGATTACCTCTTAATGGAGATGGATGGGGGGTATTTATAGGCGTCTCAGGGATCAGATTAGGCATGTAATTCCTGTGTATAGATAAGGAATGTAATCCCTAATTCCCAGTAAAAAGATAGATGTGAATCAGGGCCGTTGATTAAGATTTAATCAGGGACCTTGATTTTATCTTACTGGACCGGGTGTGCAGCGGGTTGGAACCCGTATCCAGTTGATGTGGATCCGTTTATGGGTTATTGGGCTTTGAATAAAGACCCAGTTCCCATTTCAGACCCGTCAGTAGGTGAAATTACCGTTTTACCCCTGAGCTTTAAGATTCGTCTCCGATGTGAACGGTCCCGATTTAATCCTATTTTTAGCCATATCACGAGCCCCCCACTCCTAGAGACTGAGTTTTTCAGTCTTTGAGGAGTAGTTTTACTGTTCTAATGGCGTACGAGATTTTATCGGTGTTCTTAAGGGAGTTTTGGATCTTGCTTGGGGTGTAACGGTGTTATTCTGGGCTTGTAAAATGTCCCAAAATATTCTCAGAATTTTCTGGATTTTTGGTGATTTTTCCAGATTTTTCTGAATTTTTTCTCATTTTTTTGAATTTTTTATTCATTTTCCGAATTAAATAATTAATTATCGAAAATATTAATTAATTATTCTAATTTAATAATTATTTTTTTAGAATTTAAAAATAATTTTTCTGAATTAATAATAATTTTTAGAATTTTTAATTAATTTTTTTCTATTTTTAAATATTTTTTCGGAATTTTTAAATAATTAAAACAAATAAATAAATAAATTAAATATTACCTGGACACGTGGCGCGATCTGTGCCGTCGGATCCCGGCACGAATCTCGAGGAGGCGCTTTTCCCAAAAAAACGTTATTTTGTCGTTTAGCGCACGTGGCGCGATCTGGACCGTCCATCACCAGAAGCGCGAATTTCTGGAAGATCCAACGGTCGTAGTCGCTCGGCGGTTTTTTTCTCCGTTTTGGAGCTCGGATGGGGACTTGCTCGGCAGCCGACCGGGAGGTGACGCCACGTGGCATCGCCACGTGGCACTTTTTTTTTTCTCCCTTTCTCCCGCCCTGTTCTTTCTCTTCTTCTTCGTTTTCCTCTGTTCTTTCTCTCTTCCTCTCCGCTTCGTCTCGACTTCGTGGCGCGTTTCTTCCCTCGTCTTTTGGACTCAACTCCGAGAGGTGTTTGGCGAGCCCGGAGGAGGGGCTCCGGCGAAGCTGGAGAAGCTCGACTGCCATAGGGTAGGCGAGCGTGGCGAACGAACTTCGAAGCTCGTTGAGAGGGCTCGGCGAGGCTTTGAAGCAGAGCTCGGAGGTTGAAGATAGCTTCGAGGTAATGGAGCTCGGAGACAGGCCATGGCGGAGCTTGGAGATCTCCTCGACGGTTTGACGAGAGAGGAGCTCGAGCTTGGAGGTGTGAGGCTTTGAGCTCGGCGAAGTGGAGGTTGGCGAGTTCGTTGATGGAGCTCGCCGATGGAGGGCCTCGTCAGTTGAGGGCGGAGCTCGTCCATGGAGCTCGGCGAGGTGGAGAGCGGAGCTCGACGAGGTGGGAACCGAAGCTTGACGGCCCAGGGAGCTCGGAGAGGAGAGGAGCTTGGTGGTCGTTTGCTGCGAACGTCTCGAGCATGGCGATGGTTCGAGCTCGACGTCGCCGGAGGGGCTCGACGCCGAAGCGCTCGCCTGAGCTTGCTTGAGCTCGGTGGGGAGTGGAGGTGACGCGAAGAGGTCGCTCGATGGGTTCGATGGAGTTCTTCTTGTTTGGGTTTTTGGCTGTTTTGGCGGGAAGGTGCTGAAGAGGAGAAGAAGGGTACGGGTGTTCGGGTTTGGATCCCTTAACAGGTCCGAACCCAACCCTTGTGGTCCTTTTTCTTTTTTTGGCTTCTTGTTCGGCGAATCCGAGCACGGATTTTGAGGCAAATTTTTGGCCATTTTGCAGCTCGGTAGGGCAGTAGCTCGGATGGTAGATCCGAGCTACGTGGCTTGATCTGGACGGTTGAATGGTGGCACGAATCTTGAGACGGGCTCAGTTCCCAGGAAAACACTATCTTGTCGTTTAGCGACGTTGGCAAGATCTGGGCCGTCTGATCGAGATCTTACACGAATGTTGAGGGAAAAGTGATTTTTCTCCGTTTTGGAGCTCGGATGGGCACTTGCTCGGCAGCCGACCGGAGGGAAGAGCTCGGATTCGATTTTGACAGTTGCTCGGGTTCGGTTTTTCCCTCGCGCGAGTGGCTCGGTTCGGATTTCCGAGCTATTCGGTGCAGCTGTATTGCGGTCCACTTTCCCGGTGCTAAGGAGGTCTGATCGGGGCGTGCGGCCCCTCGTTTCGAAGCTAATTCGAAGATCTACAACTTCTCTTTAGGAGTGGGATGAAGATTCACCCTCCTTCATGGTCAAAATAGCCTCGCAAAATTCTTGTCTCCATGAAGTTGATAAGTGCTTTGGTCTTGGGGATTTTGGAAGAGGAGCTCCACTCCTAGGGGCGGAGAAGATGTGCTAGGAAGACCCTTGTAAGATGTGCTAGGAAGACCCTAGGGGCGAAGAAGGGGCGCGAGTGGCTCGGATCGCTAGTCGCTCGGCTCGGAATACCGAGCGACGTGGAGCGATCTGAGCCGTCGGATCTCAGCGCGGATCTCGAGGCGGGCATAGTTTCCAAGAAAACACTATCTTGTCGTGTAGTGGTGCTGGCATGATCTGAGCCGTCTGATCGAAATCTTACGCAAATTTTGGGGAGAAAGTCGTTTTTCTCCGTTTTGGGGCTCGGATGGGCACTTGCTCTGAATCCAAGCCGGACTCTCTGATGTTGGCGTCGGATCGCCCGTCGCGCGGATTTTGATTTCGAGGGATGTGGGGAGTCATTTGGGAGACGAGTTTGAGGAGCAACTCTAGGAGAGAGTTGTGAGCTCCGAACTCGTTGAGAGGAGGTCCGCCTTAGAGATGAGCGGAGCAAAAAGCTTGACTCTGGGAGAGAGCCATTTGGGAGACGAGTGTGAGAAGGAATTCTGGGAGAGATTTGTGCTCCGAACTCGTTGAGAAGAGGTCCGCCTTGGAGGCGAAAAAGTATTCTCTTGTTTTTAGGTGTAGGGTTGTGAGAGTTTTTTGGTGAAGGAATATGTGGACGAGGAAAAAGTATTCTCTTGTTTTTTTTTTAACAGAGAAAAGTAGGGAACAAACAAATCATAAAAAAAGGATAGCTTAACCTCAGTAAAAATATTTGCTTCACTGTCTATAGTACTGCTTTCTACTTTGTGTATGCAGGAACCAAAAATAGCGAAAGAATTTGATTGATATGGCAATAATATTAATAACTTGTTCACCTTTATACTAGTATAACTAGAGTAGATTGTTTGAAACCTTCAAACTTGAATTGTGCGCAACTATACAATTGTCCTGTTAAAGAGATGTTAGCAACTATACACTTATCTTCTAATTAATTTAGAAAAGTAGTATGTTTGATGCACACTGTGTTGTCATTAAAGAGATGTTAGCAAAACAGATCCTAAGCGAGTGCACAAACTTGAAACATCACACACACAACCTGTCCTATTGTCGATAGTAAAAAGCTACAGATTTATACTTGTATCAAAAGTACGAATTGAGAAATTTTTCAAGAACCCATCTGTCAATTTTTTACGACAACGGAATTAATGTCTGAGAAAGTTGATTATATTTCAAGATTTCTTTTTATTATTATTTTTTTTTCAAGATTGTTGGTAGCAATGGTAAGTGGTAAGTTGTAACAAGTCCTTAGAGATAGTTTTTCACAAATAAATTCATGGAATCCATTTTTTTCTATAATCCTTTCATTTAATTCAAAAAATATTTTGTATGTTCTTTTAACATATACTCCATAAATTATGAGAACACCATTTAATGGGAAAAATTACAGAACTATACATGAATGTTGATTGACAGAAGTAGTATATAACCTGATGACTTTTTTGAGTTGAGTTCATCTTTTTTATCATTTAGTAACCTATATAAAAATACTAGTGTTTATAAATTTCGACAGGTATTTGATGCAGCGGTCGGAGATATAACCATCCTTGCGAATCGTTCAAAGAACGTCACCTTCACTGCACCATTCCTCCCGTCTGCACTGTCAAGAGTGGTTCGTCTTAAACCAGCTGATCGCACACCATGGATGCTAACTAAACCATTCACAACCGCAGTATGGATTCTACTCGCTGCCACATTATTATGCAGTTGCTTTTGTATTTGGTACCTTGAGCACGGAAGGAACCCCAAGTTTGATGGCCCATGGTGGACTCAAGGTGCAGCTGCCCTTTGGCTAATCTTTTCGTCAATATTCTTTGATACTGGTGAGAAATTCTTCTCTATATACATTCTTTTAAAACTAATTACCTTCCCTAATTCTAGTTTAGCAGTACAAGAACTCTCTCTATGATTGCACCCACCTCTTTTCTACAGAGAATCAGTCTGCTACTATTAGTACACAAATCATTTACCTTTTCGAAGTCTGTATGTAATCCAGCATGGATTACGGTTCTAGGAAGTGATAGTAGGCAACCGAAGGAAAGAAAAAAAATGCAACATTCTTGGGGTTTCATATGTGTTTGGATCAAGGTTTTAAAACTCGGGATCGGGAGAGAGATCGGATTTTCCAAATATTTGGATTGGGATCGGGATCATGATCGGGATCGGGAGTATTGGATCAATGTATCACGTTTTTTGGATTGGGCACTTTTTAAAATTAAGAGAATTACTAATTATGTTTCTATAATTAAATTATTTTTAAAAAATAATAATTGATTTTTAAAAAAAATGAATTTATGAATTCGATTCATTCCTTCTACAAATTTAATATTTTCTATTACTGATTTGAACATTTTAATTAGTTTTGAAAATTATTAATGTAGAATAAAACTAAAACGATAGAAATAGGTAGACCAAACAGTACAAATTTTATTTACATATAAGGAAAAATAAATATAAGTTAGACATAAATGATGTTCATTGCAGAATTACATTGTCATTGTTTGAATAAGAGGATCCACATGATTAGAAAAAATCAAATATTGTATTTTTTTAATCATTGGATCTGTGGTTTCGGGTTGGGATCAGATCGATCCATCCGATCCAATTGCAAACTTGGCCGATCCCCGAGTTATCTTGCTGATCTCGAGATTTAGGGGTTGTATCGGAGCGGCTCCTTGAAAAACGATGAGGATCGTCCAATCTTTTTTGATAATGAGGATAGAGTCTTAAGACTCCAGCCCAAATTTATTCATAAAAGAGGAAATGAACTAACAACAAACAATTTTACACGGTGTAAAACCGGAGAAAGTGAAATAGTAGAAAAAACAACACAAATAAAAACTAAACTAATGAAGCAATGAAAAGCATTGCCTAAATTACAAAAGCCAGCGACGCAACTGGCAGACAGAAGCAACACGGAAAAGGCAGGAGTCTGTGAGCCACGGCCAGAAAAGGAAGCATCAGCACAATAAAGCAGTGACGAGAAGCAACAAACGCTGACCCTGACGCAACAACCCAACAGCAGGATCATCACAGCCTAGGCAGTGGCATCGACTGCCCACAAGAAGCACAGCAAGACCCAAAGCAGTGAGCGAAACAAATCAATTGCAACATATGCGAAAACAACACAACTAAAGGCCCAACAACGAAGTCATTCAGAAAACGTAACTGTATAGTAAGGGAAGAAGACCAACTAGACCGAAGGGGAGCCTCAGGAGAACAACGTGCGAAAAGGACACCTGAATAGGCAAGAGAAAAACATCCCAACAAAGAGGTGGTGATAACTCAATACTCAACAGGCCCCAACCTAACATCGGCCAAAGCACCCGCTGATAAGAATCAGCCAAAATCCTCAAAAAGAGACCATCAGAACATTTACAAAACAAAGAACGATAAGAGATAGTTAACAGTATGGTAGGATAATAGAACAGTAACACAGTATAGTGCCTGAAAAGTACAGTAATCAGCAAAGTAGCACCATAAAGAAACCTAAAAGTAGCTAAAGAGTATATAACAGTGCATGAAATTGCAACTAAAAAAGTAAGTGCAAAAAGAAAATAGCATAACAGCACAAAAGCAGAACATAACCCACAGCCTAGACAACCAGAGTCCCGTATGGACAAAGAGAAACAGCTGCCGCAAATCTCAAACCTGCACAAGAGAAAACAAAGAGAAGATTAATACGGCAAAGTTAGAACTCAAGGAGGAACAAAATTAGAAAGACTGTATAAAAAAAATGCCTTATCAAGGCGTTGAAGGTGCAGGGCATCCACTTTATCATGCGATAAAGAGGAGGACCAAAACTCGGTGAAGAAAATCAACTCATCAATGAGACTATCAATAGGGCGAGAGGTGTGAGAGAAGATGCGGTTGTTTCTTTCTTTTCGGATAATCCAGATGAGCGCTATCATAGAAAGATCCCAAGAGTTACAAAACACTTTCTTTACAAAAAGGAACCTCCAACTTGTCTACCAAGACAGGATAGAGGTGGGGAAAGAGTGAACTAGCCACGCATTCAAACATATCGTCCATAATGGCCGAATAAAATCACAATGCAAAAAAAGATGATCCGCATCTTCATGATGAATAAGACACAGTAAACGCAATTGACCAATGGCTAAATTCATCTTGTTTAGAATCTCAACAGTTAATAATTTGTTGTTAATAGAAAGCCAAGCTAGAATTTTCTTTCAAAGGAGCACAACAACTCCAAATAATCTTAGCAAAAGATGAATTGACACCTCCATGGTTAAGAAAATTATAAAAGGATTTAATAGAATAGGAATCTGAGCTGGTCCAGTGCCAAGTGACATCCTCTTTAGGATGCCAAGAATAGCTGATTAAACTTGAAAGAAGTTGAATGTAATTAGGAACAAGAGGAGGAGGGAGAGCAGTATTGAAAGGGATATGCCATTCTCTGTGGTCGTTGTGAACGGTGAGATATTCAGCCACAGTGGCAAGAGGGTTGAGAGCAAGCCGAAAAAGGTACGGAAAGACAGAAGCAATCTTATAATTATCAATCCTGATATGGCTAAAAATAAGATTAAATCGGGACCGTTCACATCGGAGACGAATCTTAAAGCTCAGGGGTAAAACGGTAATTTCACCTACTGAAGGGTCTGAAATGGGAACTGGGTCTTTATTCAAAGCCCAATAACCCATAAACGGATCCACATCAACTGGGTACGGGTTCCAACCCGCTGCACACCCGGTCCAGCAAGATAAAATCAAGGTCCCTGATTAAATCTTAATCAACGGCCCTGATTCACATCTATCTTTTCACTGGGAATTAGGGATTACATTCATTATCTATACACAGGAATTACATGCCTAATCTGATCCCTGAGACGCCTATAAATACCCCCCATCCATCTCCATTAAGAGGTAATCAATCTTTTTCCAATTTACGCTCTTTCATAATCACTTCTGGTTACTGACTTGAGCGTCAGAGGGTGCGTCACCGAGATCCATCCCGGTGTCTCGCACTTTTTGCAGGTTCGCAACAGCGGCAAGAGACCAGGTCAACAAGTCGGTGAAGGTCAACAGGTCAACAGGTTTGCCTTGTTCGTTTTCTCAAGAATCCACAAATTCTATCTGTTTGCCCCCACACCAGATTCAGCGGTAACAGATTGGTGCCGTCTGTGGGAAACGAAAAAGCAACCTGACCTCTCTTCATTAACGATACTAGTTTCAAGCCATACATCCAAAACAGAAGAGGAAGGCAGCGGTCTCCAACCGAAGAACCACTTCCCTTCCTCCTCTCCCTCCTCCGGTTCAAGGTGCTCCTACTCAACAGGCCCCTCAAGGGTCTCGGGGGGCTGCCCACGGGGGCTCCCGTCAGAGTCATCCGAAGCAACATCCTCCTCATGACCGAGTCACGGGTCCCAAACCTTCAGTTGAATCCCTGTCTTCTCAAAGCCCTCCCGAGCGGGATCTTCGTCAAATCATTGCCGACCGCCAAAAGGGGGTCGACCTTAGAACTCGCCTGAATGGATGGCGGGCCCTTGGTCGAGTCCATCAACCCGAGAACTCAGGGGCTTCAAGAATCCGAACCCCCCGACGACCGAGGACTAGAAGATCCCCTCCCCCGAGGAGGCAAAGAGAGTCCCCTCAACATCATCGACGGAGAACTCATTCTCCAGTTAGCCGAGCCACACATAGGGACCGCCAAGCTGGAGAGGCACCAGTCACAAGGGCAAATCTTCAAGACTTCCAAGCGACAGTCTTAAGGGCCCTCAATATCACTCCAAAGAATGACCAGAGGCCACCTACTCATGAGCCAACTAGGAGCCATCGCCTTCAAACACTCAGTCCTCGTCCATCTCCAAGCTACCATCGCCGCAGCCCCAGTCCACCCTCGTATGAAGATGAGTCCTGGGGCTCGGCAAGGTATGATCAAAGAGAAGACTCGATCTACCGCCGTCTCCACGAGATGGAGAGGTGCCTCGGCCGAATTGACAGGGAAGAAGAGCAGCGAGCGATAAACCTCCGCCCGAGCAGACCTCCATTCTCCCGCACCATCATGGAGGCCCCCATCCCAGAGAACTTCAAGTCACCTCACTTCGAATCGTATACCGGGGAGTCAGACCCCGCGGATCACATAGAGAGTTTTCAAACTCTCATGATGATCCACCATGCTTCAGACGCCCTCCTCTGCAAGATCTTCCCTGCCACGCTGAAGGGGTCTGCACGAAAATGGTACTCTCGACTCGCCCCGGCCTCCATCTCCTCATTCGATCAGTTCGAAGGCCTCTTCCTTACTCATTTCGTAAGTAGCCGCCGGACCGAGAAAACAAGTGTATCTCTGGTGACCCTCAACCAAGAAAAGGGTGAACGCCTAAGGAATTACGTTCGACGCTTCACCGCCGAAGCCCGGTCCATTCCCTCCCTCAACCAGTCAGTGCCGCATTCGAGCGCAACGTCACTAATGCCAACCTCAGGGCATCCCTTGCCAAGAAGCCTCCTCGAGACTTCTCATAACTCCTACTTAGGGTGGAGAAGTACATACGGGCGGAAGAGGCCCTCGACCCCCTTGCTCTTGAGGAGACATCTTCCGGGAACAAACGGAAGAACACAAGTGAAGAGGGGACCCAAAAATTCCAGAAGGACAGTAATGGCCAGCGCCGCCCGACTCCACGTTTTGAGAAGTTCACCCCCCTCATTGCTAATATATCAGAAGTTCTTATGGAGGTGGACAAGGAATGGCTACTCCGTGCTCCCCCTAGAATGAATACACCTGGCAAGAAGATGAACAAGGACAAGTGGTGCCGCAAGTTTGGAGCACAACTCTCTCCTAGAGTTCCTCCTCACGCTTGTCTCACAAATAGCTCTCTTCCAGAGCCGAGCTCTTCACTCCGCTCGCCTCCAAGGCGGACCTCTTCTCAACGAGTTCGGAGCACAACTCTCTCCCAGAATTTCTCCTCACACTTGTCTCACAAATAGCTCTCTTCCAGAGCCGAGCTCTTCACTCTGCTCGCCTCCAAGGCGGACCACTTCTCAACGAGTTCGGAGCACAAATCTCTCCCAGAATTCCTTCTCACACTCGTTTCCCAAATGGCTCTCTCCTAGAGTCAAGCTTTTTGCTCCGCTCATCTCTAAGGCGGACCTCCTCTCAACGAGTTCGGAGCTCACAACTCTCTCCTAGAGTTGCTCCTCAAACTCGTCTCCCAAATGACTCCCCACATCCCTCGAAATCAAAATTCGCGCGACGGGCGATCCGACCCCAACATCAGAGAGTCCGGCTTGGATTCAGAGCAAGTGCCCATCCGAGCCCCAAAACGGAGAAAAACGACTTTCTCCCCAAAATTTGCGTAAGATTTCGATCAGACGGCTTAGATCATGCCAGCACCACTACACGACAAGATAGTGTTTTCTTGGAAACTATGCCCGCCTCGAGATCCGTGCTGAGATCCGACGGCTCAGATCGCTCCACGTCGCTCGGTATTCCGAGCCGAGCGACTAGCGATCCGAGCCACTCGCGCCCCTTCTTCGCCCCTAGGGTCTTCCTAGCACATCTTACAAGGGTCTTCCTAGCACATCTTCTCCACTCTCCGCCCCTAGGAGTGGAGCTCCTCTTCCAAAATCCCCAAGACCAAAGCACTTATCAACTTCATGGAGACAAGAATTTTGCGAGGCTATTTTGACCATGAAGGAGGGTGAATCTTCATCCCACTCCTAAAGAGAAGTTGTAGATCTTCGAATTAGCTTCGAAACGAGGGGCCGCACGCCCCGATCAGACCTCCGTAGCACCGGGAAAGTGGACCGCAATACAGCTGCACCGAATAGCTCGGAAATCCGAACCGAGCCACTCGCGCGAGGGAAAAACCGAACCCGAGCAACTGTCAAAATCGAATCCGAGCTCTTCCCTCCGGTCGGCTGCCGAGCAAGTGCCCATCCGAGCTCCAAAACGGAGAAAAATCACTTTTCCCTCAACATTCGTGTAAGATCTCGATCAGACGGCCCAGATCTTGCCAACGTCGCTAAACGACAAGATAGTGTTTTCCTGGGAACTGAGCCCGTCTCGAGATTCGTGCCACCATTCAACCGTCCAGATCAAGCCACGTAGCTCGGATCTACCATCCGAGCTACTGCCCTACCGAGCTGCAAAATGGCCAAAAATTTGCCTCAAAATCCGTGCTCGGATTCGCCGAACAAGAAGCCAAAAAAAGAAAAAGGACCACAAGGGTTGGGTTCGGACCTGTTAAGGGATCCAAACCCGAACACCCGTACCCTTCTTCTCCTCTTCAGCACCTTCCCGCCAAAACAACCAAAAACCCAAACAAGAAGAACTCCATCGAACCCATCGAGCGACCTCTTCGCGTCACCTCCACTCCCCACCGAGCTCAAGCAAGCTCAGGCGAGCGCTTCGGCGTCGAGCCCCTCCGGCGACGTCGAGCTCGAACCATCGCCATGCTCGAGACGTTCGCAGCAAACGACCACCAAGCTCCTCTCCTCTCCGAGCTCCCTGGGCCGTCAAGCTTCGGTTCCCACCTCGTCGAGCTCCGCTCTCCACCTCGCCGAGCTCCATGGACGAGCTCCGCCCTCAACTGACGAGGCCCTCCATCGGCGAGCTCCATCAACGAACTCGCCAACCTCCACTTCGCCGAGCTCAAAGCCTCACACCTCCAAGCTTGAGCTCCTCTCTCGTCAAACCGTCGAGGAGATCTCCAAGCTCCGCCATGGCCTGTCTCCGAGCTCCATTACCTCGAAGCTATCTTCAACCTCCGAGCTCTGCTTCAAAGCCTCGCCGAGCCCTCTCAACGAGCTTCGAAGTTCGTTCGCCACGCTCGCCTACCCTACGGCAGTCGAGCTTCTCCAGCTTCGCCGGAGCCCCTCCTCCGGGCTCGCCAAACACCTCTCGGAGTTGAGTCCAAAAGACGAGGGAAGAAACGCGCTACGAAGTCGAGACGAAGCGGAGAGGAAGAGAGAAAGAACAGAGGAAAACGAAGAAGAAGAGAAAGAACAGGGCGGGAGAAAGGGAGAAAAAAAAAGTGCCACGTGGCGTCACCTCCCGGTCGGCTGCCGAGCAAGTCCCCATCCGAGCTCCAAAACGGAGAAAAAAACCGCCGAGCGACTACGACCGTTGGATCTTCCAGAAATTCGCGCTTCTGGTGATGGACGGTCCAGATCGCGCCACGTGCGCTAAACGACAAAATAACGTTTTTTTGGGAAAAGCGCCTCCTCGAGATTCGTGCCGGGATCCGACGGCACAGATCGCGCCACGTGTCCAGGTAATATTTAATTTATTTATTTATTTGTTTTAATTATTTAAAAATTCCGAAAAAATATTTAAAAATAGAAAAAAATTAATTAAAAATTCTAAAAATAATTATTAATTCAGAAAAATTATTTTTAAATTCTAAAAAAATAATTATTAAATTAGAATAATTAATTAATATTTTCGATAATTAATTATTTAATTCGGAAAATGAATAAAAAATTCAAAAAAATGAGAAAAAATTCAAAAAAATCTGGAAAAATCACCAAAAATCCAGAAAATTCTGAGAATATTTTGGGACATTTTACAGGCCCAGAATAACACCGTTACACCCCAAGCAAGATCCAAAACTCCCTTAAGAACACCGATAAAATCTCGTACGCCATTAGAACAGTAAAACTACTCCTCAAAGACTGAAAAACTCAGTCTCTAGGAGTGGGGGGCTCGTGATATGGCTAAAAATAGGATTAAATCGGGACCGTTCACATCGGAGATGAATCTTAAAGCTCAGGGGTAAAACGGTAATTTCACCTACTAACGGGTCTGAAATGGGAACTGGGTCTTTATTCAAAGCCCAATAACCCATAAACGGATCCACATCAACTGGATACGGGTTCCAACCCGCTGCACACCCGGTCCAGTAAGATAAAATTAAGGTCCCTGATTAAATCTTAATCAACGGCCCTGATTCACATCTATCTTTTTACTGGGAATTAGGGATTACATTCCTTATCTATACACAGGAATTACATGCCTAATCTGATCCCTGAGACGCCTATAAATACCCCCCATCCATCTCCATTAAGAGGTAATCAATATTTTTCCAATTTACGCTCTTTCATAATCACTTCTGATTACTGACTTGAGCGTCGGAGGGTGCGTCGCCGGGATCCATCCCGGTGTCTCGCACTTTTTGCAGGTTCGCAACAGCGGCAAGAGACCAGGTCAACAAGTCGGTGAAGGTCAACAGGTCAACAGGTTTGCCTTGTTCGTTTTCTCAAGAATCCACAAATTCTATCTGTTTACCCTCACACCAGATTCAGCGGTAACAAATCCAAAGGTCGGTCCAGAACTTAGTCTTTGAACTGTTGGCACACACATTGAAAAGCCTACACTAAAAAGGAGCTATATATTATGAGCAAATCTTAGTCTGCTGACAATATTCAGAACTAGAGAACCATGTCTCATCAATTACCACATCAGGCTTTTGTGGTCTACCATTATGTGTCAGCCTACACTAAAAAGGAACCATGTCTCAGCAACCATGGATGAAGTTACAACCACCCTTTTAATAGAAGAATTTTTGGCGTAAGAACCCAACGCATATGATTGGTAGGCCAAAAGCTGAGATTAATTGGGAGTATCTATGGGCTCATTCTCGACAACTTAAAACACACCAATTATGTATATACTGAAATATACATAATTGCTAACATCTCTTTAATGACAACATAGTGTGCATCAAACATACTACTTTTCTAAATTAATTAGAAGATAAGTGTATAGTTACTAACATCTATAACTATTATAATGGGAGAGATGGGGTTGGTATTTAATTAACAATATTTTGTATGTGTGCAAACACGTGCAGCGCACGTGTTTGTGGTTTTTTTTTTTTTGTCTTTTTCCTTCCTCCTCCACGTGCATCGCACGTGCACGTGTTGGTAGGTTTTTTTTGTCTTTTTCCTTCTTCCTCCACGTGCATCGCACGTGCATTATACTAGTCTCTTTAACAGGACAATTGTATAGTTGCGCACAATTCAAGTTTGAAGGTTTCAAACGATATTCTACTCTAGTTATACTAGTATAAATTAAGGTGAACAAGTTATTAATATTATTGCCATATCAATCAAATTCTTTCGCTATTTTTGGTTCCTGCATACACAAAGTAGAAAGCAGTACTATAGACAGTGAAGCAAATATTTTTACTGAGGTTAAGCTATCCTTTTTTTATGATTTGTTTGTTTCCTACTTTTCTCTGTTAAAAAAAAAAAAACAAGAGAATACTTTTTCCTCGTCCACATATTCCTTCACCATAAAACTCTCACAACCCTACAACTCACACATATCCATTCAACTTTTCTCCGTCAATTGTGGGTCCCATTCCTCGCCTGAGACAAATGAACGGTGGTGCGATTTTCTCTACGGACCAAAGGTTGAGAAAAATTAGCGGAAACAAAGTCAACCATTTAAACCTATAAATTAATTCTCTCTTCCTCCATTCCTCTTCAGGTGAATTCCATCTCGATCAGTTTTGTGGTATCAGTACTAAATTATCTAAATATCTATCTATCTATATATATATATCTACCTGTATAGTAATTAAATTAAAATAAAATGGCTAAGAAGAAGAGCACATTGCTCAGTACCGTTGGCCTCTCCTCCTTCCTCATCGCTGCTGTTATCAGTACTGTCGTCGTTGCCGTCTCCCTTGTCCAGGTTAGCCAGGCAGATGACCACCAGCACAACTTCCCTACAGAAGGGCCCCTCCTCACCTCCATCAAATCCGTAGAGACTATCTGCGCTGCCACCAACTTCCAAGACTCATGTAAGAATGCCCTAACCCCTGCTGTTGGCGACAATGCTGACTCCACTGAGGTTATCCGCGCTGCGGCCAATGCCACCATTGACCATGTCATCGCTGCTTTGGAGAAAGCCAATGTTATCTCAACTGAAGATGCTCTGAATAAAATGGCAATCGATAATTGCAAAGAGTTGTTGGGCTATGCCATTGACGAACTCAAAGCCGTGGTACAAGAGGCGACGGACCTCAAAGGGCGATCTGCCGATATGAGAACCTGGCTCAGTGCAGTCCTCTCCTATCAGGAGACCTGCCTTGATGGTTTCTCTCATCCCGACCTTAAAGGACAAATGCAGACTGGTCTGGTCAATGCGACGCAACTAACTAGCAATGCACTTGCGCTGGTTACCGTGCTTTCCTCTGCAATGCACAACTTTGCTGAAACGATTAGTGACTTGAATATAACCACCGTAGATGGGAGGATGTTGACTGACGATAACTTTCCGGAATGGATGGAGGGAAGAGAAAGGAAGCTGATGGGGTCCAAGGGGAACGCAGGGGTGAAGCCAAATATTGTGGTGGCACAGGACGGGAGTGGTCAATTCAAGACAATAAAGGAGGCGGTGGCTGCGATACCAAAGAAGAATACCGAGAGGTTCATTATATATGTGAAGGCCGGCGTGTACAAGGAGCAAGTTACAGTGAAGGAGGCTAATGTGTTCATGTATGGTGATGGGCCGAGGAAGACGATGGTCACCGGAGACAAGCACCAGCCTGATGTCACAACATACTTGACTTCTACTTTCTGTAAGTCGATCGATCGATCTCATTCATTTCATTTTATTTATTTCTTATTGTGTTGTTTGTTCATATATATTTATATATATATATTTGTCCAACACGTACGTACGTGTACGTACAGCTGTCGTCGGCCAGGGTTTCATATGCAAGGGCATGGGTTTCGTGAACACGGCTGGCCCAAATCAACCTCAAGCAGTGGCCCTCCGTGTCCAGGGTGACATGGCCGCTTTCTACAACTGCCGTATGGACGCATACCAGGATACCCTCTATGCCCAGGCCCACCGTCAGTTCTACCGTAACTGCGTTGTGGCAGGAACCATTGACTTCATCTTCGGCGACTCTTCCTCTGTCTTCCAGAACTGCCTCATCATTTGCCGTCGCCCCAAGGCCAGCCAGGCCAACACAGTCACTGCACACGGTCGCACAGATAAGAACGAGCCTACCGCCATCGTCATCCATAACTGCAAGATCGTACCTGACCAGACCCTGTTCCCTGAACGCTTCAAGATCCCCACATATTTGGGCCGACCATGGAAGCAATATGCTCAGACTATTATCATGGAGTCGACACTCGGGGATTTCATCAGGCCAGAAGGGTGGATGCCTTGGAATGGGGATTTCGCATTGGACACCTTGTACTATGCTGAGTACAACAACCGTGGGCCCGGGGCCAAGGTTGATGGTAGGGTTAAGTGGAAGGGTGTTAACTCTTACATGAACAGGGACGAGGCAATCAAGTATACAGTGGGCCCCTTTATTCAAAAGACTGATCAGTGGCTTGAGAAGACTGGCGCACCCTTCAATTTGGGGTTGAGGTACTAACTAACTCTAACGGCCGCCGGAAAGTTCGATCGTAAAAGATCGAAACTGCATGCATACATTGCATGCATCCATGCAATGTTGGTAGAAATTAAGTGAGGAGGGAGAGATATGAGCTTCTCTTATTGTTCAAACAGGACATATATATATATCTTAATTTGTCTAGAATGATCAGCAAATTGAGTTTTTAAATTTGGGCCTTCTGGAATAGAATCTGTGAGGTGCCCGGCCCATTTGTTTGTTTCGTTTTATATATGCACGTATGAAAACAATTTTATTTTTTGTTTTCATTCCATTTGTTGCAGCTGCAATAATCCCTATATATATATATAATAATTCATTCTTTTCTACTGTTAATTTGTTTCGATGGAGTTGTACTTTAATTGCAATGGTAGTTGAGATTGTTATTATAGTTGGAGATGTGAATACTGAATATATATATAGTTTAACTGTAGTTATGAGTGCAAGTGATAATTATATATAGAGATTATGGTAAAAATTGCAACAAATAAAGGTCATACAATTCATTCCAGCACAGATATATCTTCATGTTTATACAGATAGATTAGTCATAACGAGACTCTTCAACAGATTCGGACATTCTTCAAGCTCATATATAAGACATGAGCTGTTCTCAAACACATTAAAAGCGACTAAGTCTAATAGGACAGACACTCAACCCACGAAGGCTATAAGTAAAATCTCTTATCTCCAGACAAGAGTCTTATCTCTTAAGGGGGGAATCGATAGGAGATAAGAGATTCATATCAATCTAATAGATTCATATCAATCTCCTAAATTGTTTCGCAGACCTATAAATACCCTCCACTCTCCTCAGTCAAAAGGTAATCGACAATTTCTCTCTCAAACTCTTTTTCTCTCTCTGGTTCTTACTTTAGGGTGTGTTTGGTTGGAGGGGAATGGAGGGAAGGGGAGGGGAGGGGAGGGGAGGGGAGGGAAGGGATTTTTTAAAACTTTTCTTGTTTAGTTCATTTTTTGGGAGGGGAGGGGAGGAAAATGGAGGGGTGCAAAATCCCTTCTGAGCTACTTTTGGCTTCCCTCCAATATTGGGGGGATTTGGAGGGGAGAGAAAGTAGGTCTAACTTTTTTAAGTGAGCGGACAAAATTGTCATTATTAAATCTAATAAAAAAACAGATCTCTAAATAAAAATCAGATCTTGCAATATTATGGTTCTTTTTTTTAATAACTCAGAACAATATAAAGCAATCAATGACGAGGGAATGCCTCATCATCAGAGGCCCTTCATGAAAGGTTGCTTGTACATCCACTTCAATGTGGAATTCCCAGATTCGGATTGAATTTGTTCATCCACTTCTTTTCTTTGAGTTCTATGTATGTCCCTCGTTACTAAGATGCATGACTTAGAATTGATGTGATTGCAGATGTCGCCCCATTTGATCCAGGACAATACGTGTCCATCTACATCAATGAGGTATTGTCCTTTATGCATAATGTTATCCTAAAATTTTTATACTTTCTATTTTTTATGTTTCATATATTTTCTACCTGCTTATATTTTATGGTTTCATTTTGCAGATGATCAAGTTGACATTTCTCCTCGCCTTGAGAATGTAAACCCTGCTGCATGCTGTGCCAATGGACGAAGAGTATGTCTTTACAGCAATAACAAAGGTATTGTTTGGGTTATGTCTTATCATTTGCTGCATATGAACTTTTCTTAAGCTTATTTATTTTCTGCTATCCCCTATTTATTAATTTGTACTATCAAATGTAATAGGAGTAATGATTTTTATTAGTATGCCTCTGTACAATGAGACATCATTTTACACTGCTTTTTAAATATTTGCTGGCTGTAGCATACATAAATTAGGTCTAATTTTTCTAGTTCTAGTTTACGTGAGACACTTGATGTTTTTTTGTGGTTGAGGTTTGTTATAAAATGTAAAAGGGTATAAAAGTAATTTTATTATAAAATCTCTTCCCTCCCTTTGTGAACCAAACACGAAGATAACTATATTCCCTCCCCTCCCCTCCTTTGAACCAAACAGAGTCTTGATTAAAATCCTTCCCCTCCCCTCCCCTCCCTTCCCCTCCATTAAAATCCCTCCCCTCCCCTCCCCTCCCCTCCTTTGAACCAAACAGACCCTTGGCGTCGGAGGGTCTGTCGCCGGGGCCATCCCTAATGTTTGAGGCTTTTACAGGTCCATCGGTCCCGTCGGCAACCGTCTGATACAGATCACGGTGTTCAATGTACGATCCAGGTCCACTCTTAGGAGCTCAAAGGTTAGATCTTTAGAAGTTTTCTTCAGAAATGAACTCATTATCTGTTTGCTCCCACACCAATATAAGCAGCAATAGATTTGCGCCGTCTGTGAAAAACTACACATGCCATCTAGAATAAGAGGGAGAGCAGCGACCTCAAGCCATCTGGCCAAATCTCTTCGTCAACAAGCTCCTCCCGTGGAAGACCTAATTCCTCCTCAACAGCTGGATCCACCCCAACAGCCTGCCTAATCAAGCTCCATCAACAGAGAGGCACTAGGGGGATCCTGACAAAGCCATCATGAACTGCGCCATGAACAACTCCATCTGCACTACAGTATCTCAGTCCATAATGCTTCCAGCTGGCCTCACGAAGTCTCCGAGGGTTTAGAGATTTCTGCCACATCTGCAATGTCAAACAATGGGGGACTGATTTAAGGATTTGTTTGAACAAAAGGTGTGCATAGACTGAAACCTCCCACCCATAACGTCAAGTGAAACGGAGAAGCAAATCTCCCTGAAGGCAGAGATCAAGACCCTCCTCCTCTCATAGGGGGCAGACTGCAGAGATTCGAAAGCATCTTGAAAGAAACAATGAACAAGAAACCCCAGTCACTAGGGCCGAATTGAAGAATTTCAAGCAAGACATCCTTCGAGCCATCCAAGATATTCATGATGAAGGTCGAAGCTCACGAGGCCGCCACTCTACTCCTCCAAGAAATGAAGAATCCAGCGACTCAATTAGTTTGAAGGGGATGGACAACTAAGTCCTTTGCCACATCTGAGAAGTAAAAGATCGTCTGGAACTACTGCCTTAGTCAACCCCCTTTAAGCAAATCCATCATTGATGCACACATTCCTAAGAACTTCAAACTCCACAATTCGAGTTATACGATGGTGAATCTGACCCGACTGACCATATTGAGAGTTTCAAAACCCTTATGAGGGTCTACGACGCCACCGATGTGCTCATGTGCCGAACGTTCCCCATAACTCTGAAAGGGTAAGCTAGGGAATGGTATTCCCATCTCACTCCATCGTCAATATTGTCCTTCGACCAGCTCGAGGAGCACTTCATATAGCACTTCTTCACTAGCCGCAAGGCTAAAAAAAGAAGTGCTTCCCAATTGAAACTAAAGCAAATAGACGGAGAAATGCAAAAAGACTTTGTCAAATACTTCACAGCCGAAGCAAGGTCTATCTCTTCCCTAGACTCATCGGTGGTGGTTGTTGCTTTCCAACACAACATCATGAACAAAGACCTGAAAGCCTCAATTGCGAAGAAGCCTCCTAAAGATTATACTCAGCTCCTAGAAATGAGTGACTAATATATTAGATTCAAGGAATCTCTTTATCCTCAAGGGTCACCTTCCGGAAACAAACAGAAGAATGCAAGCGAGGAAGTACCCAAGAAGTTTTAGAAAGACGGCACAGGTCAACGCCGTCCACCTCCAGCACCATGCTTTGACAAGTTCACTTCTCTCAACGCAAACGTATCTGTCATCCTCATGGAAGTTGAGAATGACAGAATAATCTGTCCTCCCCCAAAGATGTCCACCCCGCAAGAAAAGAGATAGGTACAAGTGGTGCACATTTTATAAGGACCATGGACACACCACTGATAGTTGCCGAGACCTCAAAGAATAACTTGAAGGGCAGGTTATGTAACATCCCCACAGAATTTTTTTCTTTTATATATTTTTTTACGTGCATTGCATGTAAAATTTTATGCACACGTTGATTCCTAAAATTTTCTTGAATCATGGAAAAAATTTCCCTTCATTTTTCAAGCCAGAATTGTGTGATTTATTTTAATTAAAATCTACTAGGCCTAAATTAACTTTTGTAGCCCACTAAAAATAATTACAAATTTAAAGTCCATGATTATTTTTTTGTGTGCATTTAATGTACATTTAAAATTTAGTTAGATTGGTACAGTTTGCCATGTGTAACACACACATCTAACTTAATAAAAACTAATAATAAAATTTGTATGAAGAAGTGTGCACACACATTGATTACACGTTCACGTGCATGTGCGCACCCCCGATTGGCCAGCCAAACATGAGAGTGAGGAAGAGTGGGGTGAGTTTATGGTGAGTGGTGAGTTCTTTTAGGGAGTAGGAAGTTATTAAATCTACTCCTGAATTTGTCCTATAAATTGAGAACCTCTTGCCATGAGAAAAATGCAAATCAAAATAAAAAAAAGAAGAGAAAGAGAGCAAGGAGTTGCGGTTTTTGCTAGATAAGGAGGAGGATTTTTTTGGGGAGCTTTGGAGCATTTTTTAGGGGTTCAACTACTAGATATTCTATCTTTTGAGGTGGGTGTCTCTTTAATTTCTAATTAAGTTATTTTGATGCATGAAATTGTTAGATAATTGCTTTGTGTAGTCTAGAATGTGATTGGTGAATTAATTTGAGTATGAATGCATGCTAGATTAAATAGATGAATAGTTGTAGATACAATATGGAAATTGAATTGTCATGCTTTTAAAATAAATTTGCATGAGATTTCTTGTATGTTAATATCATATGTGTTTCCTCATGTATGTTAATTCATGAATGTTGGTTCATATTAGATTTTGCTACACCATGATTAAATTGTATATGTGAAATTAAGAATGTATAGCTATTTGTAAAATTGAGAAATTCTTGTTAGGAACTACATGTAGTTTTGTAAGTGGATTTGTGGGTGTGAATTTTTTCCCAATTTTATATTGAATAGTAGAAGCCTTCATGCTAAATGTATAAGCCTAGAACAATTTGAAGTCCAATTTGATGAAGGAGAAACAAGAATGTAAAAGTTAAAGATTACACTGTCTACATTAATTTGAATAATTTACAAGTTAAAATATATTAAATTAGAGGAAAATCTCGTTCTGAAAATTTTACGGGCGCTGTGTATTGCAGTAGTCATCAAAATAATTAAAAAAGAAGAAAACTTGAAGTTATACAATTAGATTAAAAATGTTTCAGAAATAGAGAGTGTGTTTAAAAAGAACTTAATAGAGATTAGATCAGTTAGTGATGTTAGACTTCTTGGTTGGCGCGTGTGGGGCCTAGCGCCACTGGGTTGCGCTCGGGTTCGATCCAGGGGGAGGCAACGTGTTTTTTTGGTATTTTTCTTTCTTTTTATTAATAAATTGGGTTTTATTAAAGGACTAGGTTTGCCCGTTGACACGTGCTTACGGCACGTCTTCGAAACGGTACACCTAATTTGATTATATAAAATAGTTTTAGAGGTCCAGCAAATTAATTTAAGTAGCAAACATTTTATATGAGAAAGCAGTATATCTATCTTTAAGCTCAACCATCGCCTTAGCTTGAACTTACCTGAAATGCATATAGTTTGTTAGAAACACTGCATAGAGTTTTTTTTTAACTTCAGCATCACTTTTAGATGCTTGTAATAGTTAAGTAAAGACATTAAAATATAGGTATTATTGAGCTTACTCTAATCTCATAACCACTATGAGCATGTCTAAATACAATGGTAACACAGGTGCATATATGAAGGTATCTACAATACCAGTAATCTAAACATTTGTTTGTCTGCGACTCAGTTTGCAATTGAAATATCACTTATTATTATTTCAACCAAAATGAAATACATGAAGTTTTCAAAACTTTAATTCAAGCTAATCATTTCTTTTATCTCCACTTTGTCTCCTCATTGTACCTTTATAAAAAAAAAAAATCAAAATGGATAAATAATGAATTTACTTTAGCTGTCTTTCTTGAGTGGAGAGTTTGCACCCTTCACTGGTAAACTCTAGTCATCCCAATCCTATATATCCAAACATACACTAAAAGTTCTTATATGTTATGTTATCCATGGTTTCTAATAACCAGTAAAGGGAACACTTCACGGTAGTATTTTCTCTTGTAGTAAAGAAATTAATGTTGCATATTTGTCAAGTTATTTTAGGTTGCTAGTCAGCTTACCTGTCCTGCTATGGTTTGGAAGTCCAAATTGAGGCCACCAAATAATCCATCTCTCACTTGCGTACACCTTAAATCTAAACCAATAAAAAAACTCATCAAACAAATCACCAAATTAAAATTTTTTTAACCCAAAAATAAAACAATCATACCTCTCTGAACTTAAATCTCATGCACACACAGAATTCGAGTCAGTAAAAAACTGAGTAATCCCCTGCACACAAAAAATTAAAAATTAGAATGAGAATTCGGTTAATGAGATGAAATTAGATTCGTCGCATCGCATATAGAGGCTCTCGATTCAGTGGAGGGGAGTCGCCAATACGGAGTCGCTTGATATTCGCACTCGATTTGGTGGAGGAGAGTCACCGATACGGAATCAGCAGTAGATCAGATATCGGCGGCGACCTCTTGATTGGGGTTCGACATTGGATTTGGATTTGGATTTGCTTTGAGATTTTCAAAATTGCAAAATTTCAAAATTTTAAATTTTAAATTTTTTAAATATTTTTAATATTTTTTATTTTTCAAAATTTTTAAAATTTCCAAAATTCGAAAACAATTAAAAATTTTTAAAAAATTAAAAAATTTTATTTTTTTTAAAAATTAAAATATTTTTTAAAAAAATGTTTTAAATTTTATATAAGTTTTTTTTGTTTTTTTTTTGACTTTTTTGATTTTTTTGAATTATTTTTGAATTATTTTTTAAGTTTTAAAATTTTTAAAATTTTTAGTTTTTTTATTTATTATTTTTTTTAAAAAAATTTAAAATTTTTATTTTCTTAACATTTTGAATAGAAGAGGGAGAGAGAGAGAGAGAAAGAGAAAGAGAAAGAGAAAGAGAGAACTAATTAAATAAATGAAGGAGTTGTTTTGGGTGGGGGAAACTTTGGGGGGGGGGGGGGGGGGGGGGATGTGTTTTGTAAGGTTAGATCCGGGCCTATGATTTTGGGGGAATTGAAGGAGAGCCACTTGATAGCTTTCTTTGTGTTTTATTATATAGAAATAAAAGTATGGATTATTGGAAAATATTAGAAATGAGTTAAATATAAAACTGAGATTCATTTTGGATTAAATAAACGGGAAATTTTTAATTGAATAAAAGACAATTGGTTATTTTGTCTAGGGTTATATTATCAGATTTAAAATGTGAATTAAGGAGAAAATTTGGGATTGTTGAATATAAAAATTGAGTTTTGGGACGAAATAAATACCAATTTTCTTTTTGATTAAGAAGAGGTATTTTAAAAGTTTTATCATTTGGATTAAACTTGATCTAAAGTTAATTTGACATTGTTAAAAAATGAAATTTAAAGTTGAATATCATATTATTTAGAAAAAGAATCCATTGAATGAAAATACAACTTCATTGAGAATGATATTAGAATGGGATGAATAAACCATCTATTTTACATAGAGAATGTTGGTTTGAAATGTTGGATAAGACTATGAAACTAGTTATAAAAATAACTGAGTTGTGTGAGCAAGGTATAATTGGATATGTGAATGACTGAAATTTTAAAATGTGAAGAAAGAGTGTATGGATAACCCATGATGTTATGAACATGAATAGTGTTGATACTAGAGGCTAAGTGAGACAGAGTACCGGCAAAGTGATGAAAGTGATAATTGAAATTTGAGAAGTGGCTAATTTGAGCTATCGTTCTCGGTATATTGTTTAAGATAGGTAGGAGAGTAAGCTAGCTCTAGGCGGTATTATTATTCATTTCTAAATTTAAGGATAGGCACTAGAAGAAGATGTGATGAAACTTGGGGCAAACGTATGTGGAGCACTTCTATATAGTCTGACGGTGGATTTATGGACTATAGACCCGATCAGACTGTGGATTCCTGGGCTGTGGTTGCTTGCGGAGTGAGATGAGCCTCAATTAAATTCGAGACTAAGATTGATCGGACGTTCGATTCCAGGATCATGAGTAGTCGGGCGGATAGGAGGTATATCTCCAATATATATGTTTATACCGGTCCTAGAGCCGCACTTGCGGGATGTTCGCACGACGAGGATTCTGTATAGTCTGACGGGGAATTTCGGGACTGGAATCCGCACTCGTGGAATGTCTAAACCTTGCTTTTGTTACCTTAGTAGAATTTTCATAATGAGGGATTGAACCCTATAATGAGGAATACGATAAGGGCTTGCCCTCGGAACAATATAGTATGGGATGCATAGAATCCGAATAAGTATGCATTAGTGTCATCGTAGTGTAAATATCTGCATTAGGTATAAGTCATATCATACACTGACACAACTAGGATAGTTACTTTTCCTATTTGCATTCAAGTTTATGTTTGCTAAATTAAAGAATCGCTGTATTATAGCATTGTGTCAGCTGTATGTAACTGACGTACTCACAGTTTTCTAGTTGCAGGATTGGACTTGGCATGGACTTGAAGTGACTATGATGAGTTGTTACAAGATTTGTAACCCTTGTTTTCCCTTTTCTTGTATTTTGGATGTATTTATCTTTTTTTGGGTATTTATTCATATTGTATTCTTCTGTTTCTTCTGAACCGTGTAATTGATCTTCATTATCAATATAAAATCATCAATTCTTTTATCACCTGTGATTTGATCTTTTTGATTCGAATTTGTCTACCTATTATTTCACCTCTAGTTGATCGTTTGATTTTTTTTATTATTTATTGTTCATGGCCTATAATTATCGTTGTTTCCTATCTCTTATTGGATCCTATTCATACCCAATAACCGTTTTTACCCTAAAACCCTATTCTATTTCTTCTTGGGTTGAGACCCAATACCCGAACCCTATTACCCCCCCCCCCTCCCCCCCCCCTCCCAAAACCTAATTCATCCTATATATAATCACCTGTTTTACCCTTCAATCAAAACCCTAATCACCTACTATTCTAACCCTAGCCGCTATACTCCTTCCCCCTACGTGTAGCACCCCAAATTCCCATACTGGAAATCTGAGACCCTACTCCAGGAGTCGAACTTCAAAATAGTCACAATCACAGAAATGTACAGAAAAATTAAAACTTTTATTCCATATAATTGTTTTACAACTGTTACAATATCCAAATAAAAATTACATTATTTACAAAAAATATAATAACACTTGAATATGTTCCTTGGATGCTTGGACCAACTCAAGCTCTGTTATACCTGTGAATCGGCTCCGGATACCTACAAGGTGGGGAATGTCAGTACTTCGACTGACGCAATGCTGATAATAACAGCGATCTCCGTGCTAACAATCACAACCATAATTTATGCAAAAGAGAAAATTGATGTGACTACTATGGGTTAATGGATTCAGGTTGTAGTGTTATTGTTGTAATACTCCGCAAAATTGGAAATGACAAGTTTGCCCTCGTGTGTTACGCACGTGTATTTTGTACCATTACTGGTAATATTTGTAACGTGTTTTACTACGTATTTTGATTTCCAACTATTTACGCATTTTCCGTATATTTTTATCCTATTTGAGTCAACTAAAATATTAAATTTTAATCTCTGGGTTTTATGTGCTTTTTGCGTGTTTTTGATGGACGTATTGATTATGTGTTTTCACCGCTACGTGTAATATTTTCTATGTGTTTAAATTATTTATTTTATCTAATCAAGTCAATTTTTATGAAACGGAACTTTATTTTTCTCGCATTTTGGTCTATATACTTTTGTAGTGTAATGCACGTGTTTTCCATGTACGTGACAATTACGTCGTGGAATATATAAAATTAATAAAGATATTTTTTTAATTTTTTTCGAATATATTTTAATATTTTTCCATTGATAAAGTCGTTTTCGTATTTTTCGTGCGAAGTACGTGTTTTTCGGTGCGCGTATTTAATCGTATTTGTTTTCAAAATAAATTTCAGAGTGTGTGTATTTATTTTATTTGTTCATGAAAAATTATTGATTTTAATTAAACTAATTTTTATGTACATATTATGTATATAATTTATGTTTTTTTAAAAATAATTAATTTGTGAACAGTGAGCTAGTGCAAGCACGTGCACGTGTATATGCATGAAATTAGAAGGGAAAAACTGGCTGCTTTTACTAGGAGGAAAAAAGTGAATTTTGAGTTTTTGAGTGGAGTTGATGGAAGTGCTAGTGGTGTTCATGTGAGAGTAGTTACTATAACCACTTTATTAATCTCCTACTAATACGCCCTAATATCCTACCTTTCTCTTCATCTCTTACTTCTTTCTTTCTCTGACTCTGCCGAAACCAACCCTCTTCCATCTTTTCCTTATTGCTCTGACATCCGATGCCCAAGTCCATCAACAAATCATTTAGACTTATCCATCTAATACATGTACAAACCTATACCCCTACACTCTACTCCTCATTTCTTTTCCTCCCCTGTCATTTTCGAAAGCATGCCCCCCCACTGTTGCTTTGTCTCCACCTACTCGCGATATGTATACATTGTGAAGAAGGAGGTGTTGTTGTAGTGTTGGCCGAATTGATGCTCTTGCTGTTCGTGTGCTGACCGAAAGTAGGACATGGAGAGTTTTTCTTGCGCGCAGATTTCGAGGAGGCGAAGCGGAGTTTCAAGGATCCCTTATTCTAGGAGTGTGATTGCTGGGAATTAAATTTTTTTGGGTAAGTGATTCTAAAATACTTTCTAAATTAGGAGTAAAAATTTGCATGCTAGTTAATGTAGAAATTTGATTTGTTAGAATTGATTGATATGCTAATTCGCAGATCGCTTAATTTTAATTATTTTATGTCATGAGGTGTGAATTGATGGTGTGATTCCCATAAGCAATTAGAATTTGTGTTAAATTAAATGATGTATCGTTTGGAAAATTGTTGGTATGATATTTGATGCATGTTAGAATTGTAGTCACAAGAATGCAATATGTGTGAAATATGAATTTTAATGCTAATGTGAAAAAGAAATGCGGATTTAGTCTCATTAGTTTATTTAATGATTATAGAAATTTTTATAGATGAATTTTGATGAAAGACAACTTTTTTATGTGAAAAATTGATTATATGTGTTCTAACACAAGTTTGGGGAGAAACTTTGTTTTATTGTCAAAACTTTATAAAATTTTGAATATAATATACTACACTATAACGTTTTGATAGAAACATATTCTGGAAAAATTATTTACAGTCCATTAAAAAGTTAGAACGATCGTATTAGTGAGTTTTGTGAAAATAAACTAATCACAGTACTGTATGAACAAAACCTTAGCATTCTGACTTTACGTCAGTATTCGTACATGGACTTATTAGCTAGTTGGTGCACCACAGTGACATTACTGTAGCGCGGATTGGTCAGGGGTCTTGAGTTCGAATCTTGACAGTTCCCTTCTTTTTCTGTTTTGGCTTCAATTAACCCAACGGCCGAGATTGTGTACTTCTGGTTTGCGGCCTATCCTTGTGATAGGTTAGTCACATGGACTTCTTGGTTAGTGGAGGGGCCATAGGGCAGTACTGTAGCTCGCTGTTAGGCTTGGGTTTGAAACCCTGTAACTCCATTTGATATTTTTTGGTGTTTTTGACTTTTGAAGAGTTTTAATGTAAATAAAATTCTGGAGAAAGTTCTAATATTCCTCTAAAATGATTTAGAGTTTATTAAAAATAGTTTCATAATATTTCATGTATTTTTGTGAGATAAAAAGTGGATTTTACATTAAAGAACTCGAGTTTATCGATTTAAAAAATAAGAAGGGATTTTTATAAATTGTGACTCTTGTATAATTAAAGAGAGATGGATATTTGGATTGCAATTATATATTTCTTAATGAGATTTTTTGATTTTCTATACTTGATTGAGATTATTTGAAATGCATACAACGTTATAAGTGAGGAAATTGATAAAGAGGTTGAATTGACTTATGTTGTGTTATGCGATTATAAAAGAAATGTTTTTTTGAGAAAGAGACGTGAATAAAGAAAATGAAAGATTAATTTGAGATTGATTATGACATATTGTTGATCTCTAGAAAGAGATAGTTGTTGGAATCTAGAGGTTAGGCGAGACCCTAGTAACCAGCAGTTTTATTTATGATTTTGAGAGCTAACCAGTATGGGTTGAGCATCTCTTGAGAAGTAGCAAAGTAGGTTGACTGTCTCTTTTGTTTTGGTTTAATTCCTGTAGGGTAAGCTAGCTCTAGGTTGTGATGATTTTATTTTAAACAAACAAAATTGTAATGACTACACTATAGTGGAGATGTGATGAAAGTAAGAGAAAAACATGAGTATGAGGGCTATTGGATTGGCGGCGTAAGAGTGTTCATAGGATGTCCTCATGATGCGTCATGATTAGGGCGTGGATACTACTCCAGAGTACCGTCCCGGTGGCGATGCTTGTGGAGTATTTGGTGACTACGGGTGGTGCCATGGTCTATGGTAGGAGGTAAATTGACCACAGGATGCCTGCATGATGAGTCATGTGTCAGTACATGAGATTCTTTCCAGTGTGCCTGGACATGAGCTCGTAACTCATAGAATACCTAGGATACTTACTGTAGTTACCGTATTAGTTTAAATCATGCAAGGGATCGAACCCTACAAGATGAAGAATGATTAAGGGCTTGCCCTCAGACCTATGTAGTATGGGATGCATAGAATCCGAACAAGTGCGCATTAGTGTCATGTAACATAAATAACTGCATTAAGGATTAAGTGCACAACGCAACATGACATCAATAGGATAGTCCCTTTGTAGCTTTTTTTGTGATCAAGTTTTTGTTTGCTAAAGTATTTAAGAATCATTATACTGTTCGGCATAGCGAGGATGGTCATGTATAATATTTCGTCGGTTGTAAGCAACTGACGTGCCCACAGTTTTATATGCAGGACTTGGAGTTTACAAGAAGATATAAAGATGAATTTGTTACTGATGATTACTTTAATATTTATGTTGTTTCAATTGTACCTTTATTATTGTTGTATTTTATTTATTCCGCTGCGTGTTGATGTGAAAGACTCTGATGTAATCATTGTTAAATAAAAGTTTTGAATTTCGTGTAAAATTGTACGAAATGAAGTGTAAAGATCATATGGAACTTCGAATTCGGTCTTATTTGAAAATCGGGGTGTTACAGTTGTATGCCATGATCTAACAACTAAATGCATTAATCACATTTCTTATTCTAATGCAAGCAAGACTTTGGAGAATGCATGCATCCCATACTACATAAGCCCCCAAATCTAAATGTATTTCTCCAAATTTTAGGGATTCGAATCATTGCCAGGCATCCTACTCTTGTACTCAACCTGTTCCCAATAGATTTTCGTGTCTGAGGAGGTTGCAGTCACTCGATCTAGTCCCGTACTGCAGTTCCTAAAGTGGTGGTTGCGTTTGTGACTTAGTACCCGCGCACGGACCACACTCAAAAATTTGTGTCAAACCTTCCGGTACAAAATCATGTACCCAAATGACATCAATGATTCACATATAGAACAAAACCACGCGCATAGGAACATGATGGCCTTAAGGATCAAATCCCCCTATCCGACAGGAGCTCCTCTCCCGTTCCTTACCCCGACTCTTTGGGAATTAACAGATCGAGATACGAGACCCACGAACTCAAAATCTAAGAACCAAATCCGTATCCCTACGACAGGAAAAGTACAACACCCGACTATGATCTGCTAGTACTAATATAATGTACATACCCCTAATACACCACTCTAATGCTGATTCTTGATTTTGATGATTACAACACAATGCAAAGTTGTTGTTCTAGTTTTTACATATTACAGGATATACAAAGGCAAAATGTTCTAACAAGCTTCTTAAAGCAAGTTGATCAAGCACAGCTACAAACAAAGTTCTTATAGCTAATAGATCAAGAAAGCTACAAGGTTTCCAGCTTACAAGAAAAAGACGAAGGCTAAAAGTTATCTCAAGACTCAAGACTCATGAACAAGACATATGCTTCAATTTATTGTATTAAGTGTCTTGTAACAATTGTAACCTTTTTATTTTCTTTGAGTCTTAGAAATTCTGTAACAGCCTTGTCACACACACTCACACATTATCTTTAAAATAATTGAGTGCTTTTCAAACTTAAAACGATCAAAACAAAGATTGAAAAGGCTCAGCTGTTAAGTACCAGTCGACCGCCATAAGGCACCAGTCGACTGTCTTAGTACGAAACTAACTGAACTTATTTAAACTCTGACCAGTCGACTCATAATGGCAACCCAGTTGACTGTTCAAGTCGTTTCGACAGTTTGCTGATTTCAAAAAAAAATAAATTCGAATTCAAAAGTTTATTTCCGTTGGTTGATAGTTGATACAACTGCCTCCCAACATCCAGTGTTTCTAACTCTATAAATAGAGAATAGAAATCACTTTGAAAAGGTTAACAACATTCCAAGCTTTTTGTTTTTCAAAGTTCTTAAGCTTTTGGTTTTAAAACAAGAAGAAGCATTCAAAAGCATTCTCTTTCTAAGTCTTGGTTCTCTGAAATCAGTCTTGCATAACAGTGATTTCATTTTAGACTGATTTCGGAAGTTGACCTAATAGCCACGCATAAAATCACATCCACAACAAGGCTATTGGTTGATTGTAAACTTTTTGTTGTTGTTCTTCACTCTTGGGTTGTGAGAGTGGTTTCCTCTCGATTGCAGAGTAGGGCTGTAGGGTGTAGAGTCATATTTTTCACTCTTGGTGGAAAAGTGGGTTGCTTTCTCTAGTTGTGAGAAAGGACTACGAGTTGGATAAAGTTGTTGTCTAACGCCGTAGGTTGTTCTTGTAATTATTTCAAGAATAGTGGAAAATCCCAAGTGGGTTGCTTGGGGACTGGATGTAGGTAGAGAGGACCGAACCAGGATACATCGTTTGTACTCTGTGGTTGTATCTCTTTGAACTTGCATTTCATTTTCCTGCTTTTTATATTTCTCTGTGAAACGTATCTGGACAGTCGACTGTGTCCTCTTATAAGTCGACAGTCAGACTTGTACTACTTTCTCTCTGAAAACTTTTGTGATAAGTCGACTGGCTCTTCTATAAGTCGGCTGATCAGACTCGTTTTAAAATATTCTTCTTAACTGTCGACTGGTTTATCTCTTCAAGTCGACTAGTCAGAAGAAAAGTTTAATTCCGCAATTAATTTTTATAAAACACTATTCACCCCCCCTCTCTAGTGTTTCTTGTCTTGCCTACAGGATCCAACATTTGGTATCAGAGCTTGGTTGAGTGCAATGGCAACTACTTCGAATGCAAATCAGTACCATGAAGGCCAATCAACTCAAAGGCCACCCCTCTTCGATGGAACCAATTACAACTATTGGAAGTGTAGAATGAAGATCTACCTTCAGTCCATCAACTATGAAATATGGAACATGACGGAAACCAAGTACACCGCTCCTACCATTCCATATGCACAATGGAACGACGACATGAAGAACCAAATAATGAACAATGCAAAGGCGATGAACGCGCTATTTTGTGCCCTTACAAGTTCAACCGTGTGTCCAATGCAATAACCGCACATCAAATTTGGCACACACTCGAGGTAACTCATGAAGGAACAAACAAAGTGAAAGAATCTAAAATATCTGTTCTTGTTCACAGGTTTGAAATGTTCTGCATGAAGGAGAATGAGAATGTGCCCGAGATGATTACAAGGTTCACAGACATTACAAATTCACTTGCGGCACTTGGAAAGACATACACTCAAGCCAAGATGGTGAGAAAGGTACTTCGTGCACTAACCCCCGAATTGGAGAAGAAGACCACCACCATAGAAGAGGCCAATGATTTAACACAACTTTCTCTTGAGAATCTTGTGGGAAATCTTATGGCCTATGAGGTACAACTTGAAGTGCGCAAGAAGGATGCCGAACCACAACAATCAAAGACGAAGACATTAGCATTCATAGCCATGTCGGACTCTGAGGATGAAGAAGAAGATAAGGAAGAGATTGCCATGTTCACGAGAAAATTCAAAAAGTTCATAAGAAAAGGTAAGTTTAATTCAAAAACTAAGGATTCTAATGAAATAAGACAGGACATATGAAGAAGGATTGCCCACTAGAGAATGCAAAATCTAAGGGAAAGACATCCAACTTCAAGAAGGATAAGTACACAAAGAAAAAGTTTGTGAAAAAACAAAAAGGCATACCAAGCAACTTGGGATGACATCGATTCTTCGTCGGAAGAAGAAATTGATGAGACAAACGAGGTTGCAAACGTGTGTTTTATGGCATCTCAAAATCAAGTAAGTAGTGAGAATGATTCTAATGATTTACTTGATGCTTTCAATGAAATTTTTCAAGAACTTAAAAAGGAAAAGATTAGAGTTAAGAACTTAAAGAAAGTTAATCAAACACTTTCTCAAGAGAATCTTAACATTGATAAAGAAGTAAAATCCTTAAATTCTCGTATTTCTAGTTTATATATGGATCTTGAATCTCTAAATAAAAATTATGAAGAGATATCCAAGAACGTATCTAAATTTAATAAAGGAAAAGAGAATTTAAATGATGTTCTTCAAAATCAAGTAAAATATAGTCAAAAGTTTGGACTTGGTTTTAAAAAGTCACTTGAAAAATCTCATTCTTCTAAGAACACTAGTGTAAATAAACCTATATCTATTTTTAGTGTTAAACATAAACTTATGAGTTCTTTAAAAAACCTAAAACTGTAAGTTTTCTTGATAAAAACAAATCTAAAATTCAGCCAAGTCGACTGCACCCATCCCCCAGTCGCCTGTCCAGAGGTACTAAGTCTTATTCAACAAGGCAAATACCTCAGATAAGTCGACCTATACTACCTCCCAATCAACTGACTAATAGTAAAAGTCGACAGAAAGGTGTTGTAAAGTCGACTGGACAGAGCAAATATGTATGGGTTCCAGTCAACCTGAGTTCGAAAGATAGAATTGCTTACATTAATTCATATATGCTGAATGTATGTAATTCTGCAAATTTCATTTCTGCTTATGGTGGAAAATCAAACTCAACATGAGTTTGGTTTCCCACAAACTAATCTATTTTGGACCCAATGAAAAGGATACCATATTCACAGTGAATTTTTTATAGGTACCTAAGAAAGATCGTTGGATACTTGACAGCGGATGCTCGAAGCACATGAATGGTCATGCCTACCTTCTATCTTCCATACAAAACATTGATGGAGGAACAGTTATATTTGGTGACAACAATAAAGGAAAGGTAATAGGAATTGTTATGGTCGGTAAGGACACTAACCCCTCTATAGAAGATGTTTTATTAGTTAGTGGACTTAAGCATAACCTATTAAGTATTAGTCAACTTTGTGATAAGGGTTATAAAATCATGTTTGAAAAAGATGCTTGTTTAATTTATGATTCTACCATGCAAAATATAATTTTTCAAGGGTTTAGGAAAAATAATATTTATGAATTGTGTTTAAAAGCATATGAGTTTTCGAATGATTTTTGCTTAGTAGTTTCTAATAATGATTCTTGGCTTTGGCATAGACGTTTTGGCCATGTGAATATAAAAAATCTCTCTAAATTGTCTAAGTACAACCTAGTTAAAGGGCTGCCAAGACTATCCTTTAAAAATGATAAGTTATGTGAATCATGTCAACTAGGTAAACAAATTAAATCTACTTTTAAAACAAAAGAAGTAATTTCTACTAGTAGGCCGCTCGAATTAATTCACATGGATTTATTTGGTCCTACTAGTGTTGCTTCTTTAAATAAAAGTAGGTATGTATTTGTTTTAGTAGATTATTTTTCACGATTCACTTGGACTTTCTTTTTAAAACATAAAAATGATGCTTTTGAAGAATTTGCAAATTTTTATAAACGAATTCAAAATCAAAAGTCTCTAACCATAGTCAATATTAGAAGTGATCATGGTGGAGAATTTGAAAATAAAACGTTTGCAGAATATTGCAATGAGAATGATATAACTCATTCATTTGCATTTCCTAGAGCTTCACCACAAAATGGAGTGGTTGAAAGGAAGAATAAGACTTTGCAAAAATGTGCACGTACCATGCTTATTGAAAGCAATTTACCTAAGTATTTTTGGGCTGAAGCAGTTGCTACAGCTTGTTATGTTTTAAATAGAATTTTGATTAGGCCTAAGCTAAAGAAAACATGTTATGAGCTATTTTTTGATAGAATCCCCAAGGTCTCTTACTTTAAAATATTTGGATGTAAGTGTTTTATTCTGAACACTAAGGATAATTTAGATAAATTTGATCCTAGATCTATTGAGGGTATCTTTGTAGGATACTCAAATAGGAGTAAAGCATATAGAATCTTCAACAAGTCAACAATGACTATTGAAGAATCCATGCATATTGCATTTGATGAATCTCTGTCTTCATCGACTTTAATTGAAGATGATGAAACTAATTCATCACCCTTAAATAAAGTAATTACATCTTTAGAACAAACTAGTCTTACGGATAAGTCGACCGATAAGGAAATCAAGTCGGCTGATGTGAAATAGTCGACTGAGGGACTTGTCAAATCGACTGATCCTGTTGTGATGTCTCCAACTTTATCAAAGTCTTTTGTTGAAATTAGAGATCATCCTCATGACTTAAAAATTGGTGACATTTCACATGGTATTCAGACGAGATCACATGTTAATATGATATCTCACACAGCTTTCTTGTCGGATTTTGAACCGAAGAATATACAAGAAGCATGTGAGAATGAATTTTGGATGAATGCCATGCAAGATGAGTTAAACCAATTCATAAGGAATGATGTATGAGATTTAGTTCCATGATCTCCTGATCGTACTATAATTGGTACTAAATGGGTATTCAAGAATAAGTTAGATGAATAAGGACAAGTTGTTAGGAACAAAGCTAGACTAGTTGCTCAAGGGTATAATCAAGAAGAAAGCATAGAATTTGGTGAAACATATGCTCCTGTTGCTAGATTAGAATCAATTCGTATCTTTAGCTTTTGCTTGTTTTATGAATTTTACACTTTTTCAAATGGATGTTAAAAGTGCATTCCTTAATGGGTTTATAAAGGAAGATGTTTATGTTAAACAACCACCAGGTTTTGAACATGAACAATTCCCAAACCACGTTTTTAAATTGAAAAAGGCTTTATACGGTCTTAAACAAGCACCTCGTGCTTGGTATGATCGATTGAAGACTTTTCTTTTAGAAACAGGTTTTGAAATAGGTAAAGTAGATACTACTTTGTTTATTAGAAGAATTAAGAATGATATTTTAATCATACAAATATATGTTGATGACATAATTTTCGGTTCTACTAATAGTAATCTATTTCAAGAGTTTGCTAACACCATAAAAAAAAACGAGTTTGAGATGAGTCACATGGGTAAACTCAATTATTTTCTTGAACTACAAATTAAGCAGTCACAAAATGGCATATTTATTAATCAAGAAAAATATGCAAAGGAATTACTCAAACAGTTTAACATGGATAACACAAGTAGTAAGACCACACCTATGGCTACTACCACTACCTTTGACAGAGATGAATTAGGTAAGAGTGTCGATCAGAAACTCTATCGAGATATGATTGGCTCACTCTTATATATAATTGCTAGTAGACCAGACATTATGTTTAGTGTATGTTTGTGTGCTAGATATCAGTCAAGTCCTAAAGAATCTCACTTAAAAGTTGTGAAATGCATTTTAAGATATATTAAAGGCACGTCTGGTTATGGTCTATTTTATCCATACACCGACAATTTTCAACTTTTTTCATATAGTGATGCGGATTTTGCTGTTAGTAAAACTGACCGGAAGAGCACTAGTGGGACATGTCACTATTTGGGACATTCACTAGTCTCTTGGTGCAGTAAGAAGCAAAATTCAGTATCCCTATCTACTACAGAAGCTGAATATATCGGTGTAAGTTTGGCTTGTGCCTAAATTTTGTGGATGAAACAAACCCTATTAGACTATGGTATTTCTTTTGAAAAACCTTCAATAATGTGTGATAATACCAGTGCCATTAACTTATCTAAGAATTCGGTTCAACACTCACGTACGAAACATATTGATATTCAACATCATTTTCTACGTGATCATGTTTTAAAGAGAGACATTTCTTTAGACTTTATTTCTACTGATAAACAAGTAGCTGACATATTTACCAAACCCCTTAAAGAAGACACCTTTATAACCTTAAGAAGAGAACTAGGGATTTGTAATTTTCATGATATTTCTTGAATTTTTTTTTGGTAAGTCAACTTAAACACATTGTTCGGTCAACTGCCAAGTATTGTTTTAAATTTTGTCTGAAGTTTTATGCTCTGTACAGTCGACTGAGCTCAGCACCTAGTCGACTGACCAGTTGTATTAATATTATGTTCAATTTTTTTAACTCTCGACTAAGTCGACTGCCTACTAATACCAGTCGACTGTCGCGAATCAGTTTTTCTTTAGATTCAAATTTTGGTACATCTTTTAAGGCAACTGTTCACCTTTTTACTCTTCTTTGACCATATCTAAGCCGTTGATATCCTTCTCCTTTGATCTCAGCCATATATTTCTGTGTCAAAACCCTAAACCTACCCCCTTCCTTTCACTTTTACCTTACCTTTATCTCCCAGATCTGAAGAAGAGAAAAGAGAAGTCGACTGCCGCTGTTGCTACTGCTGTCAATTTCTAGCCTTGTGAAGATCCAACTCCTCTGATTTCTTGTAGATTTCAAGTCCACTTGAAGTTTTAGAGTCTCTTTATTGGTATACTCCTTTTCCTCCTTTTTCTTTCTTATTATGGCTCCTAAGAGATCTAAAACATCTCATGTAGACGAAGGCTCCTCTTCTAGGGACTACATTCAATATCTTAGAAGTCCCGACCTTGTTGAAAAATGGTACATCATATGTTTCATGATGATTTTTCCGGGTCGGTTTGTAAATTTTCCCGATCTTGATAGGTTTAATCTCATATCTTTGTTTCAACATTGTGGTCTTTATGAATTCTTGTCTTTAGAAAATCAACCCTACTACTACCCTCAACTCATTTATTTGTTTTATACAAATATGAAGGTTGTTCAATCAGATGATGGTAGTGAGATTCTCATCTATACATCTGTCAAAAATAAGAAGATGAAACTCACCTCCGAAAGAATCAACCTTATTTTGGGTTTAGATGATGAAGGGTTTGACTTAGAAGAAATTGAGATGGATGATGCCACCACTTTATCTAGAATTTATTTGCCTAATCATGGACCCCCTATTTCAAATAGGTCCATTACCCCTGTTACAAAACTTGTTGCACAGATACTATCATACAATATCATTCCCAAAATCGGGAGTTATGATCACTATTCCATGGAATTACAACAAGCCGTTTATGCAATATTCAGCAAAATTAATCTAAATTGGGGTCGTATCATTTTTTCTAGGCTTCATAAAGCTCATACTTCCTTTCTTCCTTTTGGTGCTCTTCTTACTCGAATCTTTTGTGCTTATGATGTCGATCTCGATTCAGAGACCAATGTTGTAAAGCACTATGAGTGTTTTGATCGTGCAAGTTTAGCACGCATGAAGCTTCTTACTTCTCCACCTAGGTTTACCTCTAGGACTTCCCCTCCAGTTCCTTTAGCTACTTCAGCTTGTCCATCTTCTGCTTCTAGTTTCTCTCGTCCTCGAGCAAATTTTGATGATCCTCGCAGTATTTATAATGCCTTCAAATATATCATGGATCGTCAAGATGTTCTTGAGTCACAAATTTCCCATCTTACTCACCTATTCACCACTCAATTTCCTCCTCCCTCTCATGATGACCAAGATGAAGAAGATGAAGATTGATGAGTTACTATTTTTATTATTTTCTATGTATTTTCCTACCTATTGTTGCATTTTCTCTCTATTATGTAATCGTTTGAACTAAGACTAAGTTTGTATGAATGCATTTTTTTTCTGTATTGTTTGTTTGTGAGGAGTATTTTTCCCATTTTTGTTGATGACAAAGGAGGAGAACATATAATAAGCTTTTGTATGTTTATGCTTTGTATTTATATATTGCTTTTTATGGTGATACATATATTTGTACATGCTTTCACACCTATGCATGTTGTACATTTGATAGAGGGAACATGTGAGCACTTGTAATATTTATTCCCTTTATTATAAGCTATTGTGTTGTCATCATAAAAAAGGGGGGGGAAATGTTGATTCTTGATTTTGATGATTACAACACAATGCAAAGTTGTTGTTCTACTTTTTACATATTACAGGATATACGAAGGCAAAATGTTCTAACAAGCTTCTTAATGCAAGTTGATCAAGCACTGCTACAAACAAAGTTCTTATAGCTAATAGATCAAGAAAGCTACAAGGTTGCCAACTTACAAGAAAAATACGAAGGCTAAAAGTTATCTCAAGACTCAAAACTCAAGAACAAGACATATGCTTCAATTTATTGTATTAAGTGTCTTGTAACAATTGTAACCTTTTTATTTTCTTTGTCTTAGAAATTTTGTAAAAGCCTTGTCACACACACTCACACATTATCTTTAAAATAATTGAGTGTTTTTCAAACTTAAAAAGATCGAAACAAAGATTGAAAAAGCTCAGCTGTTAAGTACCAGTCGACCGCCATAAGGCACCAATCGACTGTCTTAGTACGAAACTGACTGAACTTATTCAAACTCTGACTAGTCGACTCAGAACGGCAACCCATTCGACTGTTCAAGTCGTTTCGACAGTTTGCTGATTTCAAATTTTTTTTTTTTGAATTCAAAAGTTTATTTCCGTTGGTTGATAGTTGATACAACTGCCTCCCAACATCCAGTGTTTCTAACTCTATAAATAGAGAATAGAAATCACTTTGAAAAGGTTAACAACATTCCAAGCTTTTTGTTTTTCAAAGTTCTTAAGCTTTTGGTTTTAAAACAAGAAGAAGAATTCAAAAGCATTCTCTTTCTAAGTCTTGGTTCTCTGAAATCAGTCTTGCATAACAGTGATTTCGTTTTAGACTGATTTCAGAAGTTGACCTAATAGCCACGTATAAAATCACATCCATAATAAGGCTATAGGTTAATTGTAAACTTTTTGTTGTTGTTCTTCACTCTCAGGTTATGAGAGTGGTTTCCTCTCGGTTGGAGAGTATGGCTCTAGGGTGTAGAGTCAGGTTTGTCACTCTTGGTGGAAGAGTGGGTTGCTTTCTTTAGCTGTGAGAAAGGACTACGGGTTGGACAAGGTTATTGTCTAACGCCGTAGTGTGTTCTTGTAATTATTTCAAGAATAGTGGAAAATCTCAAGTGGGTTGCTTGGGGACTGGATGTAGGTCGGGAGGACCGAACCAGGATACATCGTGTGTACTCTGTGGTTGTATCTCTTTGAACTTGCATTTTATTTTCCTGCTCTTTAAGTTCTCTGTGAAACTTGTCTGGACAGTCGACTGTGTCTTCTTATAAGTCGACTGGTCAGACTTGTACTACTTTCTCTCTGAAAACTTATGTGATAAGTCGACTGGCTCTTCTATAAGTCGGCTGATCAGACTCGCTTTAAAATATTCTTCTTAACTGTCGCTCCAGTCGACTAGTTTATCTCTTCAAGTCGACTTGTAACTCCTGTTTCCCCGTATTTGTATTTTATACTGTAATTTGCCATATTATACTCTTTCATCTATTTGAGATCCGTATTTTATTTCTATTCGAATAAAATCGTTATTTTTGTCTCGACTCAATTTGGGTTCTTTTATCAAATTCAGTTGTGTGCTATTTGTGTCGTTCTCATGAGGAAATGACAAATTCTTCCCTTTTATCTCTCTAATCCCCATTTTATTGCATTTTGAGCATTTCTCATGTTGGGCTCTTTTTGAAACGGGTCCCCTAAAACCCAATACCCTCTAACCCTATTATATAAACCCCTAACCCTAATCCCTAACCCTAATCATCACTGTGTTAACCTAATTACCCTTCCGCCGCTAATCATCTTCCCCGTTCCCTTCTCCTTATCTTTCGCCATACCCAACCCATCTCCGTTTCCCTCTCCGCCCACCTCGTCAACCCACTCCCGCTCGCCATCTCACCACCGTAGAACCCCCACCATCGTCTTCTTCTCCCTCGAACTCAACCTCCGAACCCATCACCCATTTCTCGCCATTACGTCTCCCTCACCCTCACTCTCGACTCCGACCAGATCCCCGCCTCTTCGCCATCCCTAGCACACCCCCCTAGACCACCTCTACCTTTCCGTTGCTTCGCCAGACTCCGACGAACCCCACGCCGCTCTCACCCTGTTCCTTGAACCGAACAGAGCATCCCCATCGCCGTCGTCCGCCCCATCGCCGCGCCGTCGCTTCCCGACGTAGCGCCGCCGTCGAAGAACCCCGCCGTCCCCGCTGCACCCCCCATCTCTCTCCCTCTCTCGCTGTTTTCGATCGAAGGTCGAAGAAGAAGAACGAAGAAGAGAAGGGCGGGAATCGATCTGGGCCCTTGGATCTCTTCAAGATCCGTGCTGTGATCGGTGTCCCATGTTCGTCCACAGCAGATCCCGAAGCCGCTGTCCCCTGTTCGGATCCGATCCGCTGTGCGAGAGAGATCTGATTGGATCCGTTTCGCTGTTTCCTGTTTTGCCGCGCGCGATCTGTTTCTGCTGTTTTGCTGTTTTGGGTCGATCGTGTGTGCAAGGAAAGCTCGATCTCAGATCAGTTTTTGGACGCGCATTTCGAGGAAATTTCCGGGGATTTTTCTACTCTATTTGCTTCAACAAGCGGAGATTTCAACCGTCGATTTAAGGCAAGTAACCTTGTACATCTTATTGTCCTAGTACAAGTCTCTTTGAAATACCACATGTAGTTAGTTTGTGACTCTCCTTTGAAATATCATAGTAAAACAATTTGAACCTTCAAACTCACCAATCTAAGAGTCACAAAACTTCCTCGTAATAAATAATAATTCAATTGGACTCTTTTATCTCCTTGAACTTGCGAATCACATGGACATATGAATTAAGGACCCCTAGAAATTGTAGACGCATATAAATTTAGTGTTTTGGCAATTGGTGATTATTATGACTTGGAAAATATTATTATTCGCTGTTTGATTCCCATTACCATGTATTTGTGCCACATAATGATTTTAGACACCAAACTACGTAATTCTATGAAATCTACATTAGTGAATTATTTCCCTATGTTGCTGTCTGGATTTCCTTTTGCGGTTTCGACCCTCTTATCTTTGGAATTTGGGCCCGAGGCCTGAATACAAAACGTAGATCAGGATGTGTAGATGTCGATCGACTCCAGAATGATTGAATTTGGAGTTACGGTCTAGGAGATATGGCTGTTATACTGCAGCTGTGTCAGTAGGCGCAGTTCTGTAAAAACTGCTGTATATATTGACTTTGCGATTTATTTTAGCTGTACAAACAGCGTGCGTTTGACCCCAAATTTTGTGTGTAGCTGCTGGACATCATCTAGGACATCCCTAAATTTTTCTAGAATTAATTTACAACATTTACTTAGGTGTGCTTGCTTGATAAGAGTTAATAACAATAACAAGCCGGGGTTTGGGAAAGATTATAGAGTGGACAATATAGATACGTGTACTCGGAAGGGGGCCCGTGTTTCCCAATACTTGGTTCATGAACTTGTTGTATCTTGTTTGATTCATGGAGTCGGTTACTCGGCTCATGAACTTGTTTGATTCATGAACGCATTGTGCGGTCATGAACTTGCTTGTGGATTCGCGAACTTGCTTCGTGAACTTGTTATTTAATTTTCGATTCATGAACCAAGGCTTGCTTGATACTTGATACCTGAGTACGCCGCCCTATAAACTCCATTACTAGGTCTAAACGAAATTGTTTGACTGTAGCAACCATGTAGTATAATGGATGCATGTCGTGCTACCTAGATAGTAATCACTACTAGACTTGAACTTGATAACTTGAACTAGACTTGAACTTGATAACTTGAGACTAGATAACTTGATAACTTGAGCTAGACAACTTGATACTTGGACTTGACAACTTGATACTTGGACTTGACATTTGAGACCTGACATTCAAAATAACATATGACACTAGACTTGAGATTTGACGCTTGATGTTAAACACCCATATAGGTACACTTGACTTGTGTTTCACCACTAGCAGTTGTTATCCAATCTAGTTATTAAGATGTTCCCTCTTGCTAGCTAGTCTTTGAATTTGCCTACTACTTCTTATAACTCTGCTTATTCTTGATTCCAATTCTTGTTTTTCCCTTACTTGTACTTGCTTTCACTATTTGTGGCCCTAGCTTGCACTAAGGGCATTTTCTTTTGTTTCCCCTCTTGTTTCCCCTGTTTATGTTTACTAAACAGACTTGGGAGACAAGCTTCCTGCTGGGATTGGCGAGCAGGCATTTCAGGTTTTGCTTGGAGCAAGGACCTGTTTAAATGGTTGCTTTCCTTAAGGTATTTATTTCTTCTGCTGTTTAAGACTTGTTTCCGAGTTACACTTGATTCAGACATGGGAACTATTTGAATATTATTATTTGTTTAAATTGTTTCCTGTTGCTTAATAATTATTCATGCATGCTTGGTTATATATATTCATCTTGTATATTCTTGTTATGATGCTGGGTCGATCCTACAGCTTATGGATGATGTAAAAATCATTCGCTGGGCTTCGTCACGTGCTCGTATTCCATATTTTTGGGAAGCGGGGCGTGACACGACTGGTTAGAAGAATAGTTTAATTCCGCAATTAATTTTTATAAAACACTATTCACCCCCCCCTCTATTGTTTCTTGCCTTGCCTACAGGATCCAACATCTAATCCAAGACTCACCCTAACCATTCAGGTGACATAAAGGGTTCCTCCCACAATCCTGCCTATCGACTCGCGGCCCCGGTGACACAATGTCCTGCTCGCCACTTCCCCTAGCTTAGAATTCGTCAATCACCATGGCCCGCATTCATCCTTAACCGGCATGAATAAAACTCGACGACACCAACTTGGACATCCAACGCCTCAGCGGAAGTTCACATCTTGGGTCGATAGACATAGGGTATCACCCTACCCTTGTGACTAACTCGAGTCACAACATCCAAAATAAGAGTCAAACACCAACAAGACCAGCAGTAGACACCATTCATCCCCAAACAACGAGTCATCAACTCTTAGGTACACAAGGGGAAAGGTTCTACCAACACTTAGTCAAAACCATGACTAAACAAACTAGGGTGTTTCTGCCTAAAACTTAAAAAGGTCATAACTCCCATAATACAACTCAGATTTGGGTGTTCTAGCCCAATCTGGAAAGGTAAAGACCTAGGCTACAACTCTCTAGTTGATCATCTCCTCAGAATCAGTCATCTAATTCCATAAAATAGCCTCACAAGTCTCAGCCTGTGTACTTCCTGTACACTGGCTGCACCTTACCGATAGCATAAAACTCTACATGCTCATCGAAATGATACAAATCCTGGTTCTGTAGAAAGGTATGAATGTCCTCTACAACTTCGTAGTTGATCACCAATCCCAATTGTTTCATTTGATTACCCTAAAACAGTCATTTTCCCTAGGTTTACAGAACCATACATAAAGCATTACTCAGACAGAGCCTATAGCTCAAAATCTTTTTCTGTCACAACTTTCAAAAATCATATTTATTATTCTACTCACAGGAAATTCTTGAAATAGGGCTTTTGGGAAAGTTCTAGATGTCTTGTCACGCCCCGTTCCTAAAAGAATACAGAATACGGATACCTAACAAAAGCCCAGCGAATAATTTTCATCATCCATAAGCTGTTCAAGAAATCTTTACAATATGCACGAGAAATATTCAGAGTCAGAAGCGATTTTAATCAACCACATGCACATAATGAGTCAAAATACCATCAAGAATATTTGAAACCAAATACATAAATCTCAAATAGTCATGATCTGAATAAAATACAAGTCTTGGGTCACATTGCCCAAATACAAGAAATAAATCCAATTCTCAAAATACATTATTGTTCAAGCACGATACAAGAAATAATAATAATGAAAAGCAGCACTAATACTTCAAGTCTTCGATACCATCTGGATCCTGTTCTCCAAAATCTGCAATTCATCGAATGCAGGAAAGAGAAAAAGAGAAAACACAAGTACCCATCAATTGCAAGTCACGGATCACTTATAATGTAGGATACAAGCACATGGGAAAACAAACTAACACATGGTACAAGCATGATGTCAACATAAACAACTAGCATGGTAAAAGTGATCAAGTGTACGTGGCATAAGCCAAGTGTCAAGTAAACAAGTATCGTGTAAACAAGCATCAAGTGTTAAGTGTCATATATTCATGTATCAAGTATCATGTGTCATGTAATCATGTATCAAGTATCAAGTTTCAAGTCTCATGTAAATAAGTCTCATGTATCATGTAGTCAAGTATCAAGCAAGCATGTATCATGTTCTCGTATCATGTATCAAGTCTTGTAGTGAAATACTATCTAGGCAACACTTCATGCAGCCCATACTATATGGTTGCTACGATACAATAGTTCCGCTTTAGATTTCATAGTGGACCATAGAGGGCAGTATACTCGGGGACAAGCATGTAATTGAGCTCCAAGCTCAAAGTATCATTTTCACGCCCCGCTTTCCAAAAATACGAAATACGAGTACGTAACAAAAGCCCAGCGAATGATATTCATCATCCATAAGCTGTTCAGAAATTCTTTACAACATATCACAATATAATTAGAGTCGGAAGCCAGAAAAGCCAACCACATGCACATATGAACCAAATACCAACAAGAATACTTGAAATAAAATATATTAATCTCAAATAGTCATGATCTGAAATACAAAAATAATCCTGGGTCACATTGCCCAAATACAAGAATAAATCAAAGTCTCAAAATACAATTATTGTCCAAAATAAGCAACAAGAATAATAATAGCAAAATTCCAGCATCTAGTACATCATGTCACCAATACCCTCTGGAACATGTCTTCCAAAATTTGCAATACAACGAATGCAGGAAAGAGGAAAAAAGAAAACACAAGTACCCGTCAATTACAAGTTACAGATCACAAATAATGTAGGATATAAGCACATGGAAATGGGTGAATCTAAGCAACAAACCTAGCATGGTATAATCATGATGTCCCTTAAACAACTACCATGGCAAAAGTGATCAAGTGTACATGGTATACAACAAGAGTCAAGTAATCAAGTATCTTATAATCATGCATCAAGTGTCCAGTGTCATGTAATCATGTATCAAGTCTCAGGTTATCAAATCTCATGTAAGCAAGTCTCATGTATCAGGTGTCAGGTATCAAGTCTCATGTATCAAGTAGTCAAATGTCAAGCAAGCATGTATCATGTTCAAGTATCAAGTTCAAGTCTTATAGTGAATTACTATCTATGTAGCACTTCATGCCGCCCATACAACATGGTTGCTACAACAAACAGTTTCGCTTTAGATTTCATAGTGGACCATAGAGGGCAGTGTACTCAGGAACAAGTCAAGTAACAAGTATCAAGCACGAGTCACGTAATCGTGAACAAGTGGCAGCAAGTATCAAGCACAAGTCACGTAATCGTGAATAAGTGGCGACAAGTATCAAGCACGAGTCAGGTAGTCATGATCACGTGGCAACAAATAATATCTAGCATGAATCATGTAGTCATGAAATATGGCAACAAGTAATATCAAGCATGAATCATGTAATCATGAGACATGACAACAAGTAATGGGAAATACGGGCCCCCTTCCGAGTACACGTTTCTGAATTATCCACTATTCGATCTTTCCCTTAAACCCCGGCTTAGTTACTTTTATTATTATGGTCATCAAACAGACATGAATGTGCAATAAATAGTGTTAAACTAACATGTTATAATCAGGTTTAGTTTCAGGGAAACAAATCAGCGTGCATAGATAATATACAGTGACATAATCGAGCAAAATGGTGTAGGTTCATAATTAGGACAGCATGACAGATCAGTACTAAAATAGTGATTCTCGTCTCTACAGAAATGCAAATCTAGATCTGTCAAAGGATCTGGAAACTAGACATCCACAGGAATCCAACGCATATAAATAATTCATATAGTAATTCACAACAATACAACTCAAAACTGATTTGAATACAGAATTTAGGTTTAGCCAGAAATCAGGAAAACAACTTCAAGAACAAGAAAACAGCATGAAAACACTTTGAATAAATCCACGAAAAATCTGGGGTATTCCCCTATAAATCTAGAATCAAAATAAAAAGTTTCATAATATTCTAGTAAGTATAGATAAGCCATCAAAAATAAGAAAGCAACATGAAAACATAGTTTAACGAATCTGGAAATCTCAACACTGCTGTACGAAAACTAAGATATCTCGCAACCGGTGAATCTAAATCCAGTTCTGCCAAAAGGACATGAAAATATATAAATTTTACTAACTTTCATATTTCATAAAGAATTTTCATACAGTATAAGAAATTATAGTGAAAACATGGTTCTTTACTGAATAGCGCGCAAAATAAAGCATGAGAAGATTTTAGAAAAGAGTATGAAACACCACATAAAATTTATCTTTAAAATTCATCAAAAATCTGGGTAGTCCCTAATATCATATAGAAACACTGAAAAAAATATTAGATCAAGATAATATGTATAGAATAGTTCTTGAAAATAGTTTGTTAACAAAATTAACCCAAAACAGAATTTGGAATTGATCGACACCTCTGTACCAAAACATTAGTCATACGAAATCCAAATAAAGTAAAACCAGTGGGGTTTGAAAATAGAAAAATTATCTAAAATTCGTTTTTTATTTGGAATCAAGATTCGGACTGTAGCATGAACGAAAGCAGTAATCAAAACAGAACACCCAGAATTTACAAATTTCACACTTCTAATCAAGAACATCACAACTTCAAGAATATTGATCCAAACACATCCAAACTTGAAATACAACCTATCAAAAATCTAAACATCATGATTTAGGGTTACTAACATGTCCACTCCTATTATTCCACATGGGTTTTAATCCAAACATAATTTCACACAAATTTTCACATACATGGTTCAAAATCAAGTTTTGGGCAAAAACTAGGTTGTCTCCTATCAAAATTGGTGTCATAAGTCATCTATGGCCAAATTATCACAATATAGACAAAATCCATCAAGGAAAACACAATCTTTGGTTGTCTCTAGACCCAACTACACTATATGTGAACTTTTTGACATTTATCAACCTAATGAATTGTAGTACAAGTTACTTGCCTTATTATGGAGATGAGCACGATCCTAATGTGAAGAGAACCAAAACCCACAAACTAAATCCTCTCCAAGCGCGAATCCAAGCAACCAAAGAACAAAACTCCCATACAAACAATCTCCTTGATGCAACGAACGAAGTGGAGAATACCCACTTCAAGAAACCACAAAGAGAGATTTGTGATGATGTTGATCTTGTTGGTGGTGGTGTTCTTTGGTGGTCGGCAAGAGGATGGGAGAGGGATTTGTATGGGTTTTGATGGTGGCCGGAGTAGGGGCTTGTACAGGTGGTCAGAGGTGTCGATGGAGGGTGGTCGGATGTTAGGGAGATGGCCGGATTGGTGTGGGAGCAAGTGCATGCCGGGAGGAAAGGTAGGAGGGGAGGCCGAATGTGAATAGGAGTGGGAGAGCGATAATAGAGATTAGGGTTAGGGTTTAGGGAGGTTAGGGATTTATATAAAGGGTGTAATGTGGGTTAATGGGTTGTGGGTATTAGTATGTAGTAATAGGTATACAAATGGGTAATGGGTATTGGGTAAATTTCAAATGTGGATACAATATAGGGTGAAATCTATGGCTCTAGAAAAATCTAATTATGAGTCAAAAATCATAGGGTTGGAAAATCACCACCAAAATACCATCACATCACCATGGAAAAATACAATGAAGATAATGAGGCCAAAAAAAATGAGGAAAATAAACAAAATGATGAAACTAGCCAAAAACGACGAACAAACAACTCAAGGAGCTCAAAATGAAATAAAAATGATATATATTGAAAACAAATCCAATATACGGTTCAGAAAAATACAAGAGAGATAAACTACACAAAATGAAAAATACACTACAAAATATATAAAATGGAAAACAGGGGTTACAATCCTACCCACGTTACAACAAAATTTCGTCCTTGAAATTTGCTTAGGTGGTACATAGGACAAGGCAAAAACAAACTACTGGGAGAAGGGTAACAAAGCAAAGGGCTAAAGGGAAAGGAACAAAGCAGTGGCAACACCAGAAAAGAAGGAAGGGGATAACAATGGCACCAGATGGAGAATAAACAGTATCAAAAGGAAAGAATCAACACAAGATAACAAAGCAATAAGGGAGTCGACAGAACAGAAATCAAAGAGAGAAAAGACAGAAATGAATTGAATCAACCAATAAGTCAACGGATGAGAAAAATTGCAGGAGATAGAGGAATCCAAAACAATGCAAAGAAGGAGAAGCAACAATATGATCCTGGGACCTGTGGATTATGGGCCCACCATGCTTCTGCTGTGCCACTCTGATCGGGAAGACTGCCACTAGCATCCAACGATGCCGACCGACGGACCAAGCAAGAAAGAAAATAATGGATAGCCCCAGAATCAAGGAATATGGGTACGAATAAAATGAATTCATACCCAAGAAGAAATCAATCAAAGAGGATGACTGAAAAAAAAAGAAGACTGAAGAATCAAGGAATTGAATAAGAAAGGATCAAAAGGGAAGGAATAAGACTAGTATCAAGATCAATTTTGATAATAATTCATTTATGCATGCATGGTTGGTGAAATATTGAGCAGATCCTAGTTCGAGCCAAGCTTGTCTAATATATTAGGCAACTAATACATTAGCTAAACCTGGTGCTCTGATACCACTAAAAATCCCATCACGCCTCGCTTCCCAAAAATACGGAATACGAGTACATAACAAAAATCCATCGAATGATTTTCATCATCCATAAGCTGTTCAGGAATTCTTTACAACATACCACAATATAATCAGAGTCGGAAGCCAGAAAAGTCAACCACATGCACACATGAACCAAATACAAACAAGAATACTTGAAATAAAATATATTAGGGAGATGGCCGGATTGGTGTGGGAGCAAGTGCAGGCCGGGAGGAAAGGTAGGAGGGGAGGCCGGATGTGAATAGGAGAGGGAGAGAGATAATAGAGATTAGGGTTAGGGTTGAAGGAGGTTAGGGATTTATATAAAGGGTGTAATGTGGGTTAATGGATTGTGGGTAATAGTATGTAGTAATAGGTATACAAATGGGTAATGGGTATTGGGTAAATTTCAAGTGGGGATCAATATAGGGTGAAATCTATGGCTCTAGAAAAATCTAATTAGGAGTCAAAAATCATAGGGTTGGAAAATCACCACCAAAATACCATCACATCACCATGGAAAAATATAATGAAGATAATGAGGCCCAAAAAAAATGAGGAAAATAAACAAAATGTTGAAACGAGCCAAAAACGACGAACAAACAACTCAAGGAGATCAAAATGAAATAAAAATGATATATATTGAAAACAAATCCAATATACGGTTCAGAAAAATACAAGAGAGATAAACTACACAAAATGAAAAATACATTCCTAAATACATAAAATGGAAAACAGGGGTTACAATCATGTATCATGTAATCACTTGTCAAATTGTGCAAGTGGCTTGCGTGCAAGTATCAAGTAATCATGTCAAGTAATCACGTAGGATCAGTGGATCCCCTTCCGAGTACACATTTATGAATTATCCACTATTAGATCTGTACCTTAAATTCCGGCTTGGTTATTTTATTATTAATGTCCAACAAGCATATATATGTGCAACAAACATCAAGAATAACATGGCATGATCATGTGACAAGTTCAAGTAGCAATTTAAACATGTAAAAGTGCAAGATATTTCATAAGGGAACAAAATAAACACATCTCAAGTTCAGGACAACAAGACCATGCTGTAGTAAAACAGTGATTCCAAGAGTTAGAAACAAGCAAAACTAGATCCGTCGAAGGATCTAGAAACTAGACTTCCACACGAATCCAGTGAGTATAATTAAGTCATATACTAATTCACAACAACACAGCTCAAAACTGATTTGAATACAGAACTTAGGTTCAGCCAGAAATCAAGAAAACAAATTCAAGAGCATGAAAACAACATGAAAACACATTAAATAAATCCATGAAAAATTTAGAGTATTCCCCTATATGTTCAGAATCAAAATATAGTGTTTCAGAATTTTCCAGGAAAAATAGGTAAGTCATCAAAAATACGAAAGCATCAAGAAAACATAGTTTAGCGAATCTGGAAATCCCAACACTGCTGTACGAAAACCAAGATATCTCGCAGCCAGTGAAACGAAATCCAATTCCACCAAAAGTGTATGAAAATAGATAGAATTTACTAACTTTCACATTTCACAAACAATTTTCATACAGTAAAAGGAATCATAGTGAAAATAGGGTCAACTTTCACATTTCACATTTCACCAAGATATCTCGCAGCCAGTGAAAAGGATTTTTTTTTCAAAAGCCATAGAATTCACTCATATTTGTATTCCTATTTGTATTTGACTCAAAATCCAAAACCCAATTGTATGCCTATTACTAGATACTAATACCCACAACCCATTAACCCACATTTAAACCCTATATAAATACCTATACCCTAACCCTAACCCTAATTTTCCTTACTCTCAATCCCGGCCCCGCTAACTTTCTCCCTCACTCCTTCCCGACCTGCACAACCCGAGCCCCCAAAGCCTCCACACACCTGGCCATCCCCTACCCAGGTCGAGCACCACATAGCCGGCCACCACCCCTAGCTCCAGCCAACCCCTTCAAGCCGAGCCCTTTTCCTTCCATTGAAAAAAAAAATCCTTTTAGGGGTCAAAAATCATGGGAAAGGGAAAATACAACCAAACTCCACCACAACACCAAGAAAAATAAAATAAAGATAACGAGATCAAAAATTACGAAAAGATCAAAATAATGAAAAATGAGATGGAAGAGACAATCCCTCAAACACAAGGAGCTCAAAATGAAATAAAACGAATATATATTGAAATCAAATCCAATATACAGTTCAGAAAAATACAAGAGAGAAAGAAATACACCAAAAATGAAAAATACAGTCCAAAAATACACAAAATGAAAAACAGGGGTTACACTCCTACCCACCTAAAAAGAAAAATTTCGTCCTCGAAATTCAAAAAGAAGATACATAGGGTAACCCCAAAACAACAACAACAACAACAACAACAAAAAAGAAAAAAAAAAAAAAAAAAAACTACTCAAACAAATGAGGAAACTTCTGTTGAATCTCCTCCTCCCGCTCCCAAGTCGACTCACCAGGCGAGTGAGGATTCCAAGCAACAGGAACCAACTTGATGACCTTGTTCTTAGGCACTTTCTCCCGCCGATCCACAATAGCAACTGACGGAATCTCACAAGTCAAATCCGGCCGAATGGTCAACCCAGAATAGTCGATCACGTGGCTCTCATCTCGGATATATCTCCTGAGTTGTGAGACATGGAAGACATCGTGCACTCCTGCTAAAGCTGGCGGCAAAGAAAGACGATAGGCCACCTTGCCTACTCGCTCCAAAATCTAAAACGGTCCAATAAAGCTCGGGCTAAGCTTGCCCCCGCCACCGAACCGAATGACACCGCGCCACGGCGATACCTTAAGAAAAATATGGTCACCAACACCAAACTCCAAAGCCCTACGATGGACATCAACCCACCGCCTCTGCCTATCCTAAGCTTCCTGCAAATGCTTCCTGACCTGAACCATTGCATCCACTGTCTTGATGATCAACTCCAGACCCAACAACTTCCTCTCACCAATGTCATCCTAGCACACGGGCGATCTGCACTTCCGCCCATAAAGTGCCTCGAACGGAGCAGCTTTAATACTGGCTTGAAAGCTGTTATTGTACGAGAACTCTACGAGATATAAATGATCCTCCCAAGACCCACCAAACTAAAGCATACAGGACCTCAACATGTCCTCAAAAATCTGAATAGTCCGCTCTGACTGTCCATCAGTCTGGGGATGAAAAGCTGTACTGTACTTTAATTTACTCTCCAAACTGTTCTGAAAACTCTCCCAGAACTGAGACCTGAATCTCGTATCCCTGTCGGATACAATACTGACTGGAACCCCATGAAGTTTGACAATCTTTTGCATATACCTCTCAGCTAGGCTCTTAGTAGACTGACCGATGCGGAAAGGAATAAAGTAAGCACTCTTCGTCAAACGTTTGACAATCACCCAAATGGCATTATGACCCTTAGGAATCCTTGGCAAAGCGATCACAAAATCCATAGTGATATGTTTCCACTTCCACTCTAGAATAGGAAGCGATTGAAGAACTCCAGCGGTTCTCTGATGCTCTACCTTAACCTGCTAGCAGATCAAACACCGAGCAACATACTGAGCCACAGCCCTTTTCATACCCTGCCACCAGAAATGAAGCTTCAAATCTCGATACATCTTAGTACCGTCAGGATGGATAGAATACGAAGACTGATGGGCTTCCTCAAGCAACCTTTGACGAACTTCACCTTCCAGGACACATAATCTGGACCCAAAACGAAGTGATCCATTAGAATGAATAACCATATGCGTCCTGGACCCAGACTCAACCTCAGCTCGAAATCTCTGCAACTGTGCATCACTAGCCTGTGCTTCTTTAATATGATCAACAAGATACAACTGCAGCTGAAGCACAAAAAAACTTCGATCAGAACTCGGAAACACAACATCCAACTCCAACCTCCTCATCTGCTCAATCAGATCCCTCTGCAGAGTTAAGAACATAACAGCCGGTCTCCTGCTCAAAGCATCTGGCACCAAGTTTACTTTACCAGGATGATATTGCAAACTGATGTCATAATCGACCATAAGCTCCAACCAACGCCTTTGCCTCATGTTGAACTCCTTCTGGGTGAAGACGTACTTAAGACTTTTGTGGTCTGTAAAGATCTCCACTCGATCCCCAAGTAAATAATGTCTCCACAGCTTCAAAGCAAAAATCACTGCCGCTAACTCCAAGTCATGATTCGGATAGTTCTTCTCATGCGGCCTCAACTGCCTCGATGCATACGCAATGACTCGACCCTTATGCATAAGAACTGCTCCAAGACCTTTACCAGAAGCATCACAGTGAACCACAAATCCGCCTGAACCATCAGGAATAGTCAACACAGGCACTGACGTCAATCTGTTCTTCAACTCAACAAAAGCTCCATCACACTCATCAGACCAACATAACTTCTGATCCTTCCCAGTCAATTTAGTCAACGGTCCTGCTATCTTCAAAAAATTTTGGACGAACTTTCGATAATAGCCAGCCAAACCGAGAAAATTCCTGACTTCTGAAACTGAAGTGGGAATAGGCCAATCCTTCTCAGTCTCAACCTTAGCAGGATCCACAGAAATACCATCGCCAGAAAGAATATGCCCCAAGAAAGAAATCATGTCGAGCCAAAACTCGCTATTGCTAAGTTTCTCATAGAGCTGATTCTCTCTCAAAGTCTGCAGAACCACTCTAAGATGCTTAGCATGATCTTCCCGATTCCGAAAATACACCAAAATATCATCAATGAAGACCACCACGAATTTATCCAAGAACTGAGAGAAAATCTGGTTCATAAGACTCATGAATACAGCCGACACATTCGTAACTCTGAATGGCATCACAAGATACTCATAGTTCCCGTATCTAGTCCTGAAAGCAGTCTTCTGTATATCTGCAACCTTTACCTTGACTTGGTGATACCCAGAATGAAGAGCCAACTACAAGAAAACAGCAGCCCCACTCAGCTGATCAAACAAATCATCTATCCTTGGTAACAGATACCGATTCATCACAGCAACTCTGTTCAGTTCTCGATAATCCATGCACAGTCGATGACTACCATCCTTCTTATAAAAAAAAGGACCAGAGCACCCCAAGGCGAAACACTAGGTCTGATGAAATCCAAATCAAGCAACTGCTGAATCTGCACCTTAAGCTCTGCTAGCTCAACCGGTGCCATCCTGTAGGGACTCTTCGACATCAGCTTTGTTCTAGGCTGAACATCAATATCGAATTCCACTTCTCTATCAGGGGGTATGCCAGGCAACTCATCTGGAAAAATATCTAAGAAATTCCGAACTACTAGAGGCGCAGCCTCACAGCCTGAGTGCAACTCCATCGCACAAACCTCCTGATCAACTGTAGCTCAGCCAAGGGAAGACTCCCCGGCATGGAACTCAAACTCTGTGTGATCTGGAATCCAGAACACAACCTTCTTGGCACGGCAATCAATAATGGCATGGGTTTCACCCAACCAATCCATACCCAGAATAACGTCAAATCTCGAATTCCCAATTAGAATCAGATTGGCTTTGAACTCTGTGCTACCAATAACAATAGGACACTGCCTGCACTCCTGAGAACAAATGACAACTCCACCACCTGCCACAATGTTCCAAGCTTCTGACATGTTGCTGCACTCCAACTGATGGCGAGCGACAAATCGAGAGGAGACAAAAGAATGGGTCGCCCCAGAATCAAACAGAACATGAGCAGGGGAGGAGCACACGAGCACAACACCTAAGATAGAAAGCAAAAGAGACAAGGAAAAGAATGGATGACACCAAAATGAAGGAATATGGGTACAAGAAGAATGAATTCATACCAAAAAAGAAATCAAATAAGAAGGGATAAAAAAGAATGGAATAAGACTACATCCAGATCAATGTTGGTAATAATTGATTCATTTCTATGCATGCATGCATGGTTGGTGAATGTTGCGCAGATTCCAGTTCGAGCCAAGCTTATCTAATATATTATTTGCCCAATATATTAGCCAAACCTGGGGCTCTGATACCACTAAAAATCCTATCACGCCCCGCTTCCTAAAAGAATACGGAATACGGATACGTAACAAAAGCCCAGCGAATGATTTTCATCATCCATAAGCTGTTCAAGAAATCTTTACAATATGCACGAGAAATATTCAGAGTCAGAAGCGATTTTAATCAACCACATGCACATAATGAGTCAAAATACCATCAAGAATACTTGAAACCAAATACATAAATCTCAAATAGTCATGATCTGAATAAAACACAAGTCTTGGGTCACATTGCCCAAATACAAGAAATAAATCCAAGTCTCAAAATACATTATTGTTCAAGCACGATACAAGAAATAATAATAATGAAAAGCAGTACTAATACTTCAAGTCTCCGATACCATCTGGAACCTGTTCTCCAAAATCTACAATTCATCGAATGCAGAAAAGAGGAAAAGAGAAAACACAAGTACCCGTTAATTGCAAGTCACGAGTCACTTATAATAAAGGATACAAGCACATGGGGAAACTAACTAACACATTGTATAAGCATGATGTCAACATAAACAACTAGCATGGTAAAAATGATCAAGTGTACATGGTATAAGTCAAGTGTCAAGTAAATAAGTATCGTGTAAACATGCATCAAGTGTCAAGTGTCATGTATTCATGTATCAAGTATCAAGTGTCATGTAATCATGTATCAAGTTTCAAGTTTTAAGTCTCATGTAAACAAGTCTCATGTATCATGTAGTCAAGTATCAAGCAAGCTTGTATCATGTTCCCGTATCATGTTCAAGTATCACGTATCAAGTCTTGTAGTGAATTACTATCTAGGTAACACTTCATGCAGCCCATACTACATGGTTGCTACAACACAACAGTTTCGCTTTAGATTTCATAGTAGACCATAGAGGGCAGTATACTCGGGGACAAGCATGTAATTGAGCTCCAAGCTCTAAGTATCATGTATCATGTAATCACGTGTCAAGTTGTACAAGTGGCAAGTATCGTGTCTTGCGTGCAAGTATCAAGTAATCATGTCAAGTAATCACGTAGGATCAGCGAATCCCCTTCCGAGTACACATTTCTGAATTATCCACTATTTGATCTGTCCCTTAAACCCCGGCCTGGTTTTTTTATTATTAATGTCCAACAAGCATATATATGTACAACATACATCAAGATTAACATGGATGATCATGTGACAAGTGTAAGTAGCAAGATAAATATGTACAAGTGCAAGATATTTCATAAGGGAACAAAATAAACACATCTCAAGTTCAGGACAGCAAGACCATGCTGTAGTAAAATAGTGATTCCAAGAGTTACAAACAAGCAAAACTAGATCCGTCGAAGGATCTAAAAATAAAATAAAGATAACGAGACCAAAAATAAGGAAAAGATCAAAATAATGAAAAATGAGATGGAAGAGACAATCCCTCAAATACAAGGAGCTCAAAATGAAATAAAACGAATATATATTGAAATCAAATCCAATATACGGTTCAGAAAAATACAAGAGAGAAAGAAATACACCAAAAATAAAAAATACAGTCCAAAAATACACAAAATAAAAAAACAGGGGTTACATGTCTACTACAATTTCCTTGTTGTACACTTCCTCAGATTCTGCCCTTACAGAGCCATGAGGGTACCATCTTATTAAAGTGTCAATACTGACTAGGTTCTGCACAATACATGCTAATATATTCATCATAAATCACATGATTATCAAATGGTCATCAAATTTGCATTTCCAGAAACTAGACAGCATCATGTGTAACATGCAAAAAGTTTCACATCCAAACTCCAAGTATTCAATGAGTTCCACCTGTTATAAACATGCATAAAAGTTTTCCTGTTCTTCAGTTACTGTCTTGACTATTGAACTTGCATAAATTTTTGTCCAAATAGTTTCATGATTTTTCTGTAGAGTCCAGATGCATGCAAGATAACATGGTAAAAATTTGAGAAGTAGAACATGAGGCAATTAATTCTAAGAATTCTCACAAGTTCAGTTGTTACAGTAACACACCCAGTCTCTGCCTTACGACTCAGTACTCAAAAATGATTTTATTAAAATATCAATAACATCAAAAAAATCTGAAATAAATAATGTAGCTTCTAGACATCCATGAGATCATTCTATAAAAATTTCAAGATCAAATTCCAATTATTTTGTTCTCTAGAAATTCGGGAACTTATCATTCAGATCATGTTTTCGGTTTCCATTTTCAGATTCTAAAAATCTACTCCTAATCAAACATTTCCTTAGCTATTACTACTTGATTCATGCAAAAAAAAAAGTCAAACAGGAGAGACAAGACTAAAGTTCAGATAACTCCCCACCCTTGGTTGGCTTGAGAAAATGAGATTTGTCTTGGGCTTCCTCTTCCAAATCCTTCTCCAAGAGCTTTAGAACACTCCTTTAATTTGACTTCTTTCACTCTCTCCTTCTCTTTCTTTTTCTAAAATTTCCGAGCTCAAGTGGGTGAGAAGTAGGGGTTTTTAACAAGAGAGGAGGAGTGAGGGTGAGAGGGGGGACGTAGTGGGGTGATGTGGCAAGTGGTTTTTCCAAAAAACAAGGGTTTTTAGTCCATTGTTTTGGAGATAAAGCTTGATTGAAAATTTTGGCCTTTGATCAAGTTCTAGATGAGAGATGAGAGGTTTAATTTGAGTTCATGCAAGGAATATCCATTGTAGTACCATACAATTACATATTTGCATATGCATCGTACTCAAAACTAGTGTATGTACTAGTGTCGGTCCTTCTCATTCTCGTGCACCATCAAGAACGCAACCACCCACATGAACTGCCCCACAAACATAAATGCACTCCATCACTCATACATATATAATCAAGCAAACACTGCGATATATATATATATATATATATATATATATATATATATATATATATATATATATATATATATATATATATATATATATATATATATATATATATATATATATACTAGTATCGATCCTTCTTGTTCTCGTACACCATCAAGAATGCAACCACCCACACGAACTGCCCCACAAACATAAATGCACTCCATCACTCATACACATATAATCAAGCAAACACTACGATATATATATATATATATATATATATATATATATATATATATATATATATATATATATATATATATATATATATATATATATATATACACACACACACACACACACAGAATAGTATCTCACCCATGGTATTACACTACCTCCAGCACCTCCAACTTCTGGCTTCACCTCTGAAACACTTTCCCCACCCAATGCAGACCACGATCACCACCACCCCTCCTTCCTTTCTGCCTCGGCCTGCATCCCGATCCCCCTTCTTCCTCGCTGTGCTGCCTCCGCCTGCCGTGTGCACTTTACAACCACCGACCAGCCAGCGCAACCACCCTTGGCAACCCCCTGTTGCCCTGCCTCCTCCGGCGACTCCCTAATCGCACCGCCCTTCTCTTCCTGAAGCACAACAACGACAACAACCCCAGCACAGCCCCTCTCGGTTGTTCACTCTCGACGCAAGCAGCCGCCTATCCTCGCCGCGACGATGCTATCCCGTCGTGCTGCCCCTATCTGCTGTCATCCTCCTCCTAGTGCACACACCTGACCCTGACTGCCTCTTCCTTGTGTGTTTACGGGTTGGTCATGTTTTGACCAAGTGAGATCTCGACCGTCGAATCTGCTTGATCATCATCATCTTGATCACCATCTTGATCATCAAGAACCGTGCCAATCGTGCTCGTTGCTAGGAATCTATTCTCGTTATTCTCTTCCTCTCGTCAGATTCGTTGACTATCTAATGCAAGTAACTTGTATTAATTTTTTGTATATACAAGTACAAAATTCCGCTTGTAGTGTCACTTTTGTTTATAGATTCATTCTCATAAAAAAAACCCTTGTTAGATCTTGTATCTATTTGTTGATCCATCCGTAGTCATCCTTTGTTACACACACGACATGAAATAACTTAGATCTGATTTGTTCTTGATGCATGTATGTATGTTGTTCCGTGATCCATGCCATTTGTACGAATCTTGCATTCTTGATGCATTAGTTGTAATATCTTGTAGTAGACTTGTTAGACACCCATACCATGTTGTTTTGGACATCTATTATACAATGTTTTGTATTTAATTTTAAATTGGATTTGTTGGATATGAACTATTTGATTTAATGCATGAGAAAGATTTCTATTTTTGCTGCTGCCCTGTTCTTTTTTTTTTATTTTAGACCCTTTTGGGATCAGTAAATAAAACTAATTTGTGAATATAAATAGTAGATCACGCTGTCTATTTTCTAGAATTTTGTGAGGTTAGTTATTGCTGTTTTTCTACAGATGTGTTAAAAATTTCAGATTATGTTTTATGTAACTTCTGTATAGTTATTCATTTTTATACTGATGTTAAAGATAAGATTTGGATCTAACATTTTTCTGGGTGTAACTAGACTCGACTGGGATTAACCCAAATTTTTTGTAGATTTATTTGATGACATTTATAAACTATTCTATGCTTGTGAACAAACTACTATACTTCCAGAATTTTATGTTGTTCAGTATATAACCACGTTTTCAACCTGATTCTAGCCGATGTTGGTTAAAACTTTGTGAATATAAAATATAGCTTGCTGTATATATTTTTCAACCCTTTTGATGGATTTGTATTTCGAGATATATTTTGAAATCTATCATTGTTTTAGTACTACTATGTTTAAGGTTTCAGATTTACAAACTTGTTGTATCTTGCTATTTCCCGAATTTATTTTACTATACTATCTATGTTGGAATATTATGAAATTATATTTTCTGATACTAGACATACTAGGGAAAACCCCATATTTTTTTTGGATTTAATTAGTAAGTTTTATGACAATTTCATGCTTATGAATACAACCTTGTGATTTCTGGCTGAACATGTTTTCTGTATATAATTCTGTTTTGAGCCATGTTCCTGCAATTATTATATGATTTATATATATGTGCTGGATTGGCCCGAGAGGTTATTTTCTAGATTTTCTGACGGATCCAGATTTGCATGTCTGTGGCAACAGAAATCTCAGATTTGGTGCAGTAGTGTCTTGCTGTGCAGAACTGAAAGTTTCGTTGTCCTAGTCTTTTATGAGTTGTCTGCCACCTGTGCCTATTTATGTTTGACCTGAACCTATCCCTTGTTCATAACATGTTATTCTTGCCCTGTCATGTGCTCGTATATACCCGTTTGATAATAATAATAAGTAACCAAGCCGGGGTTAAGGGAAAGACATTAGTAGTGGATAATATAGGTATGTGTACTCAGAAGGGAGCCTCGTTCCCGTTTTATGTTTGATTCATATTGATTCATGAACCTATTACACTTTATTTTTGATTCATGAATCCGTTGACTCGTGAATCTGTTGTACTTTATGCTTTGATTCATGGACCTGATTATCTATGAACTTGTTGATTCATAAAACTGTTTATTCACGAATCCGTTAATTCGTGAACCTGTTTAATACCTGATTCATGAAACTGTTCTTGTTACCTGTTACATAATGCCTGAGTACATGGCCTTATAGAAACCCACCACTAGATCTAAACATAAATTGCATGTAAGTAGCAACCATGTGGTAAAATTTTGGGATGCATGAAGTGCTACCTAGATAAAAATAAACACAAGACTTAAAATATCATCGTCACCTGTATGTTCCTGTTACCTGTACATGCTACCTGACACCTGTTACATGTTTACTTGCTTGCATGATACCTGATACCTGTCATATGTCACATGCACCATGTTATCACATCATATTACTTGTTCTATTCCTGTTTTATGTTAACCATTCTGTGACCTGTACTCCATGCTTATTCAGTTCTTGCTTCCACTGTTACTCTATACTTGTCTGTCTTTTCTGTACTTGTTGCATGCACTACAAGCGTCCCGTAACTTGCATTGACGGGCGTTTTGTTTTTTTCTCTTCCTGTAATTATTAAACTTGCAGACTTTGGTGACCAGCTCCCCGAAGGAGTAGGTGATCAAACATTCAAGTTGACTGGAGTTATGCTACAAACTATTTCCTGTTGTTTTGAATAAATGTAATTGCTACATGGATTATTTTGTATTGGGTTGTTTGACCCAGAATTTGTAACTTGTTCCAGATTTGGTTTATTTGAGATTTATTTATTCCGTTGCAAGTAAATTTTGTTGGTTATATTAATTTATTCATGCATGTGTGGTTGCTTATTTCCTGCTTATTCCTTTTTTATTCATGTGAAATGTTGAAACGATCCTTACAGCTTATGAATGGTGAAAGTCATTTGCTGGACTTAGTTGCGTATCTGTATTCTGTATTCTTTTTTGGGAAGCAGGGCGTGACAAATTTTTTAGTGGTATCAGAGTGCCAGGTTGTGCTAATGTATTAGTTTGACTAATATATTAAACAAGTTTGTCTCGGTCAAGGATTGGCTCAACAATACACAGACCATGCATTACATGAACAAATAATAATTAACTTGATCTGGATGCTAATTGTTTTTGATTTTGTGCAGGCCATGGCTCGCAGAGATTCTACTTCCCACCCACAGGAGTAACAACCTGGATTAGAGGTTGTTACAAATGTGCTTGAGCAGCTGATTAACATGCAGCAGAACCACAATGATCTTGTGATGGCCGCTTTGGATGTTGCTCGGAACCCGACTCCCGTTGTGCCTACGCAGGCAGCTCTTCCTCCTCGTCCGGGTACAGTTGCAGACTTCATGAGACTGCACCCAGACAAATTTTCTGGCACTGAGATGCTGCTTGAGGCAGAACGGTGGTTGATTAGGACAAAGCAGTTGTTGTTGGCAGCGAGAGTTGCTGATACTAATCGTGTGGATGTGGTGACCATCTAGTTGATGGACCTTGCCCACATATGGTGGAGGGCTAATTTCGAGCGGCTCGAACGGCCCATTGCTTGGATCACGTTCACCAGGTTCTTCTTGGAGAAGGAATTTCGTAGCAGCACTCGAGTTAAGATGGAGTAGCAGTTCCTTACCCTGAAATAGGGTGCTAGGTTAGTGGATGAGTACGCGGCAAAATTCACCAGGCTTAGCCATTTCGCAGCTGCTTTAGTGGCGAACGAAGCGGATCAAACTTGAAGATTGCTTCTAGGTCTTAAGCGAGATATTCATATGCATCTCGTTTCCCTTCGCCTGTGTACTTATGCTGAGGCTCTTGAGGCAGCCCGAGCTTAGCAGCAGGCTCGTAGCAGGTTGGCTCCTCCCCAGTGGATTGTTCAGCATTCTGTTGTTGCTGTTAGGCCTTTCTAGTGGCCCAGTTCGGAGGCCAGTCCTGGCTCATCTCGTCAGGTCGGCTCCATACCCACCTACTGTCCCTCGGGGCGATGGTTTCTGCAACTTCTGCCAGATCCCGGAACATGTGCGCAGAGACTGCAGGCGCGCCAGCGTCGTTGTTTTGGAAGTGGTGCTACTGACCATTCAGTGTGAGATTGCCCACAGCGGAGGATGTCTCTTCCAGCCAGGGGTCCAGTTCAGCAGGAAGCGCCAATTCGTGGTCTAGTCAGGCCACCGCTTCCCCCTCGGCAACAGATCGTCTGTCAGAGGACCGCTGCCCCCAGAAGAGGTTAGGCTTACAACCTGACAGCTGCAGATGCTGAGACGGCAGAAAGTGTTGTTGCAGGAATTTTGCATTTTATTGTCTTGTTATTTTCCTTCGGTTCTTTCACTTATCTTGCACTGTTCATTCATATTACCTTTTCTGCATGTTATTCCTCATTCCTTATTCGTCATTCTTCTTTCCGTGCATTTTGAATCTATCATAGGTGTTATCCTAGTTCATTCTTTCCCTGCTCATGTTCTCTTTGATTCCGGGGTGACTCATTCCTTCGTCTCTTCCCGCTTTGTGGATCGACATCAGTTGGAGTGCAGCATCATGTCTGAGGCTTGGAACATTATCACAGGTGGCGGTGTTGTTGTCTGTTCTCGGGAGTGCAAGCAGAGTCCCATGGCTATTGGTGGAGCAGATTTCAAGGCTGACCTGATCGTTATTGGGATTTCTGGATTCGACATCATTCTCGGTATGGATTGGTTGGGTAGTCCCATGCTGTCATAGATTTTCAAGCGAACAAAGTTGTATTACGATTCCCACACCGTGCAGAGTTTGAGTTCCATGCTGGGGAGAAACCCCTTGGCCGAGCTAAGACTGCAGTTGATCAAGAGACTTGTGCTATGTAGTTGCACATAGGCTGTGAGGCTGTGCCTCTAGTAGTGCGAGAGTCTCTCGATGTATTTACAAAGGATTTAACTAGCTTACCCCCAGATAGGGATGTGGATTTCGGTATTGAAGTTCAGCCTGGTACGACGTTGATATCGAAGAGTCCCTATAGGATGGCACCAGTTGAGCTAGTAGAGCTGAAGGTGCAGATTCAAGGTTTGCTAGATTTGGGGTTCATCATACCCAGTATTTCACTGTGGGATGCTCCAGCTCTTTTTGTCAGTAAGAAGGACAGAAGTCGTCGAATGTGCATCGATTACCGAGAACTGAACAATCTTACTATGAAGAATCGGTACCCGCTGTCCAGGATTGATGATTTGTTTGATCAGTTGGGCGGAGCAGCTATCTTTTCGAAGTTGGATCTTCACTCAGGGTACCATCAGGTCAATGTGAAAGCAGCTGATATGCAGAAGGCAGCCCTTAGAACGAGGTATGGGCACTAAAACGAATGTGCCAGCTGTGTTCATGATTCTGATGAACAGGGCCTTTTCCCCGTTCCTAGATAGATTTGTGGTGGTCTTCATCGATGATATTCTGGTGTATTCTCGAAACCAGGAGGAGCATGATGAATTTCTAAGGTTGGTTCTTCAGACTTTGAGGGAGAATCAGCTCTATAGAAAACTCAGCAAGTGTGAGTTTTGGCTTGACCGAGTTACCTTCTTGGGGAACATCAACTCAGGCAATGGTATCTCTATTGATCTGTCCAAGGTTGCGGCTGTGAGAGATTGGCCAATGCCCAAGTAAGTTTCAGAGGTGATAAGTTTCCTTGGTCTAGCAAGATATTATCGGAAATTCGTCCAAAATTTTTCGAAGATAGCTGAGCCATTGACTAAGCTGACAGGGAAGGATCAGAAGTTCTGTTGGTCTGAGGCTTGCAGTGAGACTTTTGCTGAGTTGAAGAGCAGGTTGACGTCAATGTCAGTGTTGACTATTCCAGATGGTTCGGGCAGATTTGTAGTTCACTATGACACTTCTGGCAAGGGTCTTGGTGCAGTTCTGATGCAGAAGGGCCGAATTGTTGCTTATGCATCGAGGCAGTTAAGGCCGCATGAGAGGAACTATCTGACAAATGATTTGGAGTTGGCAGAATTGATCTTCGCTTTGAAGCTGTGGAGACACTATTTACTTGGAGACCGAGTGGAAATCTTCACCGACCACAAAAGTCTCAAGTATGTCTTCACCCAAAAGTAATTGAACATAAGGCAGAGGCGTTGGTTGGAGTTAATGGCCGACTATAATATCAATCTGCAATAGCATCCCGGCAAGATCAACATGGTACCATATGCTTTGAGCAGGAGACCAGTAGCCATGTTTCTGACTTAGCAGAGAGATCTAGTTGAGCAGATGAGGAGGTTGGAGTTGGACGTGGTTTTGCTGAGTTTTAATCAGAGTTGCATGATGCTTCAGCTTCAGTCGTCTCTTATTGAGCAAATTAAAGAGGCTCGGGCTGGTGATGAGCAGTTGCAGAGATTCAGAGCAGAGATTAAGGCAGGTTCCAGAACAGATATGGTCATTCATGAAGATGGATCTGTTCGTTTTGGGTCCAGGTTGTGTGTTTCGAAGGGTGAAGTTCGTCAGAGGTTGCCTGAAGCAGCTCACCAATCGTCGTACTCTATTCATCCCAGAGGTACTAAGATGTACCAAGACATGAAGCTTCACTTCCGGTGGCATGGTATGAAGAGGTCCATGGCTAGGTTTGTGTCTCAGTGTTTGATCTGCCAGCAGGTGAAGGTAGAGCATCAGAGAACTGTCAGACTTATTCAACCGCTTCCCATTTCAGATTGAAAGTGTGAACACATCACTATGGATTTTGTGACCACTTTGCTAAGTAGACCTAAGGGTCACAATGCCATTTGGGTGATTTTTGACCGACTTACGAAGAGTGCTCACTTTATTCCTTTTAGAGTTGGGTAGTCTACTGAGAGCCTAGCAAAGAAGTACATGCAGAACATCGTCAAACTTCATGGGGTTCCAGTCGGTATTGTATCCGACAGGGATAAGAGGTTCAGATGTCAGTTTTGAAATAGTCTTCAGAGTAGTTTGGGGAGTAAACGGAAGTACAACACAAATTTTTACCCCCCAGACAGATGGACAGTCAGAGAGGACCATCTAGACTCTAGAGGACATGTTGAGGTCCTATGTGTTGCAGTTTGGTGGATCTTGGGAGGACCATTTGCAACTTGCTGAGTTCTCGTACAATAACAACTTTTATGCCAGTCTTAAAGCTGCACCGTTCGAGGCACTATATGGCCGGAAGTGCAGATCACCAGTGTGCTGGGATGAAATTGGTGAGAGGAAGTTGTTGGATAAGGAGTTGATCACCAGGACAATATTGATGCGGTGACTCAGATCAGGAAGCATATTCAGGGTGCACAAGATAGGAAGCAGAGATGGGCTGATATTCATAGGAGATCCATGGAGTTTGAGGTTGGTGACCATATTTTCCTCAAGGTATCGCCGTGGCGATGTGTCATTCGGTTTCGTGGAGGGGGCAAGCTGAGCCCGAGGTTCATTGGGCTGTTTGATATCGTGGAACGAGTAGGCAAGGTGGCCTATTGTCTTGCATTACCACCGGCTTTATCAGTAGTGTACGATATCTTCCATGTCTCACAACTCAAAGATATATCCGTGATGAGAGCCACCTGATTGACTACTCAGAGTTGACCGTACGGCCGGATCTGTCCTGTGAGATTCCGCCAGTTGCTATCTTAGACCAGCGAAAGAATGTGCTGAAGAACAAGGTCATCAAGCTGGTTCGGGTTTCTTGGAATCCTCACTCGCCGAGTGAGCCAACTTGGGAGTTGGAGGAGGTGATCCTACAGATGTTTCCTTATCAGTTTGAGTAACTTTTTGTTTTGTTGTTGTTCTTTCTTTCTCTTTCCGGGGTTACCCTATGTACTTCTTGTTTGAATTTCGAGGACGAAATTCTTCTTGTTAGGTGCGTAGGGTTTATCTTTTTCTTTGTCTACCTATTATTTCATCTCTGGTTGATTAGTTGTTTTTTTTATAATTTATTGTTCATGGCCTATTATTATTTTTGTTTCCTATCTCTTATTGGATCCTATTCATACCAATAATCGTTTTTACCATAAAACCATATTCTATTTCTTCTTGGGTTGAGACCCAATACCTTAACCTGGTTACCCCCCCCCCCCCCTTTAACCTAATACATCCTATATATAATCATCTGTTTAACCCTTTAATCAAAACCCGAATCACCTACTATTCTAACCCTAGTTGCGATATCCTTCCCCCTACCTCCAGCACCTCCAACTTCCGGCTTCACCTCCGAAACCCTTTCCCCACCCAATGCAGACCACGATCACCACCATCCCTCTTTCCCTTCAGCCTCACCCTGCATCCCGATCGCCCTTCTTCCTCGCTGTGCTGCCTCCGCCTGCCGTGTGCACCCTACAGCCACTGACCAATTATCGCCCTGCCCCCTCTGGCGACTCCCCAGTCGCGCCGCCCTTCTCCTTCTGAAGCACAACAGCGACAACATCCACAGCGCATCCCCTCTCAGCTGTTCACTCTCGCCGGTAGCAGCCGCCTGTCCTCGCCACGTTGTTGTTGTCCCATCGTGCTACCCCTGTCTGCCATCATCCTCCTTGCAGTGCACACACCCGACCCCGACCGCCTCTTCCTTGTGTGCTTGCGGGTTGATCAAGTTTTGACCAAGTGAGAACTCGACCGTCGAATCTGCTTGATCATCATCATCTCGATCACCATCTTGATCTTCAAGATCTGTGCCGATCGTGCTCGTTGCCGTGAATCTGTTCCCGTTATTCTCTTCCTCTTGTCAGATTCATCGACTATCTAAGGCAAGTAACTTGTATTATTTTTTTGTATATACAAGTACAAAATACCGCTTGTAATGTCACTTTTGTTTCTAGATTCATTTCCATGAAAAACCCTTGTTAGATCTTGTCTCTATTTGTTGATCCATTCGTAGTCGTCCTTTGTTACACACACGACATGAAATAACTTAAATCTAATCTGATTCTTGATGCATGTATGTATGTTGTTTCGTGATCCATGCCATGTTGTATGAATTTTGCATGCTTGATGCGTTAGTTGTAGTATCTTGTGGTAGACTTGTTAGACACTCATACCATGTTGTTTTGGACATCTATTATACCATGTTTTGCATTTTGTTTTAAATTGGATTTGTTGCATATGAACTATTTAATTTAATGCATGAGAATTATTTCTCTTTTTCCTGCTATCTTGTTCTGTTTCTGTATTTTAGACCATGTTAAGGTCGGCAAATAGAAATAATTTGTGAGTATAAATCGTAAATCTCGCTGTCTTATTTCAAGAATTTTCGACAGATCTCAGTAACAATTTATGAGGTGTGTGTTATTGCTGTTTTTCTACAGATGTGTTAAAAATTTTAGATTCTGTTTAATGTGATTTATGTATAGTTATTCATTTTTATACTGATGTTACAGATAAGTGTAACCTCTGTTTTCCTTTTTTTGTATTTTGGATGTATTTATCTTTATCTGAGAATTTATTCATATTGTATCCTTCTGTTCCTTCTGAGCCGTGTATTTGATCATCTATTGTTTTGTCTCCTGTGATGTGATCTTCTTGATTCAATTTGTCTGCCTAGTATTTCATCTCTAGTTGATCGGTTGATTTTTATTATTATTTATTTTGTTCATGGCTTATTATTATTGTTGTTCCTATCTCTTTTGGATCCATCCCCACCCTAAAACCTATATCCCAATATCTCATTGGATCCTATAATACCCAACTACTATTATTATTATTTTTTATTGGATCCTATTTAATTTTTTTTCATGGCCTATTATTATTATTGTCGTCCTGACGCCATCGCTGTCCGTCGTCATCCTCCTCGCAGTTTTCACGTTTAACCCCATTCGTTTCTCCTTGAGTGCTTGCGGTTGATCCTTAAATGCTTGCGGTTTGTCCAAGTGAGATCTCAACCGTCGGATCTACTTCATCACCTTGATCACCATCTTGATCATCGAGATACGTGTCGATCGTGCTCGTCGCTCGGGATTCCTTTCCCGTTATTCTCGTCTTCTCGTCGTTTTTGTCAAAAATTACAAGACAAGTAACTTGTATTAATTTTTGTTGTATATACAAGTACTAAATACCGCTTATAGTGTAGCTTTTGTGTCTAGATTCATTCTCATGAAAAACCATTGTTAGATCTGGTCTTTATTTTTTGATCCATCCGTAGTCATCATTTGTCACACACACGACATGAAATAACTTAGATCTGATTAGATTCTTAATGCATGCATGTATGTTGTTTCGTGATCCATGATGTGTTAGTTGTAGTATCTTGTGCTAAACTTGTTAAAATACCCAAACCATGTTGTTTTGGACATATATTACACTATGCCTTGTATTTTGTTCTAATTTGGATTTGTTGCATATGAACTATTTGATTTAATGCATAAAAAGATTTTTTTTGTTGCTACCCTGTTTTGTTTCTGTATTTTTAGATCTGTTTAAGGTCAGTAAATGAAATAAATTTATGAATATAAATTGTAGACCCCGCTGTCTATTTTCCAGAATTTTTGACAGGTCGCAGTTTGGATTTGTGAGGTATGAGTTATGGCCGTTTTACTACAGCTATGTAGAAAATTCCAGATTCTGTTTTATGTGAATTCTGTATAGTTATTTATTTTAATACCGATATTAAAGTTAAGATTTGAATCTAATATTTTGTTGGGTATGACTAGACTTGACTAAGATTAATCCCAAATTTTTGTAAATTTATTTGATGACATTTATAAACTATTCTATGCCCGTGAACAAACTATTATATTTTCAGAGTTGCACGCTGTTCAGTAAATAACCGTATTTTCAACTTGATTCTAGTTGCTGTTGATAAAAACTCTGTGAATATAAAATGTAGCCTACTGTATCTATTTTATGACCCTTTTGATGGATTTGGATTTTGAATTATATTTTGTAATCTATCGCTGTTTTGGTACTGCTGTGTCTAAAGTTTCTGATTTACAAACTTGTTGTATCTTACTGTATTCTGATTTTATTTGACTATACTATCTGAGTTGGAATAGTATAAAACTTTATTTGCTGATACTAGACATACTAGGGAATGCCCCAGATTTTTCTTAGATTTAATCAGTAAGTTTTTATGCCATTTTCATGCTTATGAATAAAACTCTGTGATTTCTGGCTAAACACGATTTCTGTATATAATGCTGTTTTGAGCCATGTTTCTTTAATTATTATATGACTTATATATTTGTGCTGAATTCGGCCGAGATTCTATTTTCTAAATTTTCTGACGGATCCAGATTTGCATTCTTGTGGCAACAGGAATCTTGGTTTTGGTGCAGTACTGTCTTGCTGTCGAGAATTGAAAGTTTCATTGTCCTAGTCTATTATGAGTTGTCTGTCACCCGTGTATGTCTTCTACCAACCTGAGTTGTTCCTTGTTCCTTGCCATGTTTTTCTCACCCTGTTGTGCACTTATATGCCTACTTTAATAATAATGACACATAATCAAGCCGGGGTTAAGGGAAAGATCTAGTAGTGGAAAATATAGAAATGTATACTTGGAAGGGGGTCGTGTTCCCACCTGTTACGTGTTTCATGATTACATGATACATGATTCTGTTTACCTGATTACCTAGCTATAAATTTCCCTTTAGGAAGGTGTACTCAAAAGGGGACCCGTAGGTCCTACCTGTACCTGTAACTGTACCTGTTTACCTGATACCTGAGTACACGGCCCTATACAGTCCACTATTAAATCTAAAGCACAACTTGTTTGAATGTGTAACCCCTATTTCCCAAAATACGTATTTTCGGTATTTAAAATTTTTGTAAATTAGTTTTCCGCTTTCAAATTCTTTTTGTTAAAATATATTTTTGAATCTTCCATTAAAGACTATTTTTTAATCAATAATTTTATTTGTAACTATTTCCTATGATTTTTATACAAGTCTTATTACTGATATTATTACTTTGATTTCTATTATTGTTACTATTACTATTATTATTATTACTATTATTTTCTTTTATCATTTTTCTTCTTATTATTGTTGTTATTTTTAATTTTTTTTTTATTATTATTAATCTATATAATAAAATACAAAGAAAGCTATCAAGTGGCTCTCATTCAATCCCCTTAAAATCAAAGGCCTAGATCTAACCTCACAAAACACATTTTCTTCCCCAAAGTTTCGCCCCAAAACTCAAATTCAATCCCCCAAAACAACTCCTTTATTTATTTAATTCTCTCTCTCTCTCTCTCTCTCTCTCTCTCTCTCTCTCTCTCTCTCTCTCTCTCTCTCTCTCTATATATATATATATATATATATATATATATATATATATATATATATACTTGAGGAAACATAGACTTTTATACCCCAATTTATAAAAAAATTTCAACATATACTAATGAAAACATGGACTTTTATTTACAACTAATTATTGTCATACTATTCAAACATGAGCTATATAATTGTTGATTTACTGGTTACAAGGCTTTTCATATGTTGTATCGTTCTGAAGACATGCCGTAGGCACGTGGCCATGGGCAAATCTAGTATTTCTATAAAATCCCAATTGTATATTTTTATTGGTTATTTTATTTTACCAAAATCCAAACCCATTTTAATTCCTATTAGATCCCGTATATCATATTAACCCATTTGTTATCTACCCTATAACCCGTTTTAACCCCTACACCCTAACCCGTACCCAATATCCTATCTCTACCCGTCAGCAGACCCTAAGCCTAATTATAACCCCTCCTTGTATATACCTACCCCAGTTACTCAACCCTATCACCCTACAGCCGTTCCGTCCTCCTCTCTCCCTCGTCCTCCCATGCACCCACTCCCGATCCCTCCTGCTCGCTCCCCATCCTCCTGCCTCCTCTCGGCATCCTCAGCTCTCCCTGATCCCCTTCCCGGTGCTCCTCTGCCTTCTCCTTCCCTTCTCCTTTCCTGCTGCGATGCCAGATCGCCACACCGGTTCCTCCTCATCCTCTTCTCTCCTTCGTGATGTCCCTATTTTCATGTGTCGACCACAGCAGCCGCATCAGCGAAGCCCCGTGCGACACCCCGACATCGATGTGCCACCGCAGCTAGAGCCAGCTCCGCCAGTCGCGACCTCCCCTGTCGTGTTGTCGCACCTTCACGATGCATCTGCATCGTGACACACCTCGACAGCAGCCTACGCCCACCTCGGCGTCCTCCCCTGTGCCGCGATAGCCCACCTCTACCCCGTGCTCCACCTCCGTCATGTCGCGGTAGTAGCCTCTCCCTCTCGGTTATCCCCATAGTCGACCACCATCCGCCTACCGTTCTACACCGCCTCCTGCCATCCAAGTGCACCGTGTTGACAACCCTGGCTGAGCCTCGATCACCTAAGTCTCTCCTCTGTTTGTGATGGCTTTGATTTTGGGCCGTCGATCGCCTTGATGATCAAGATCATCATATCCATCATTCGATCTTGATCATCTTGATCATCCGATCAGATTCTGGCCGTTCGATCCCCATCATTGATTGTGATCTTGATCTCTTGATCTCGACCATCGGATCTACTTCATGATCATAATCTCCATCATCATCAGCTCTTCAATCTCAGCCGTCTAATTGTGTTCGTGGTCTTGATCGTCTTCATCTTGTTCACGATCGATTGTTCATCTTGTTCGTGATCATCTCGTTCGTGAGTCGTTCATTGTGTTATTGTGTTCATGCATGGGAATCTGTTCCCGTTATTCTTGCTTTTGCTTTTTTTTCGTCGTCGTCTCTCAGGAAAGTAACTTGTATTCTTTTCGTTGTGTAATACAAGTACTAAATACCGCCTGTAGTGTAGTTATGTTATAGAGACAATTCTTCTGTGAAAACCCTGTTGTATCTTGTCTATATTGTGTTGACCCACCCGTAGTTGCCTCATTACACACATGACATGAAATAACTTAGGAATGACCACTTCTTGTTGTATACATGCATGTTGTTCATGACTTGTTGTATGATCTCATATTCTTGATGTGTCGATAGTAGTATAACTTGTTATAGACTTGCTAAATACCCTATAACATGTTGCTTGGACACCTGGTACACTATATTTCATGTTTGGTTATGTTTTGGATGAGTTTCACATGAACTAGTTGATTTTGTGCAAGAAGGATATTTTATGTTTTGTCGATTCTCTGTTTTTTATCAGTATTTTAGACCCTATTAAGTTAAGAATATGAAAATTATTTGTGAATATGAATTATAGAGAATTCTGTCTACTTTCTAGATTTCCTGACAGATCTCAGTTTCGATTTATGAGTTTCGATTTATGACTATTTTACTACAGATGTGTTTAAAATTCCAAATCCAGTTTTATAAGTATTCTGTATGGTAATTTATTTTTCTATTGATGTTAAAGATGATATTTTGATCCAATATTTTGCTGGTTACAATTAGAAATGATTGGGATTAATCCTTAATTTTTATGGATTTATTTAATAACTTTTATAAACCATTTTGTACTTGCAAACAACTATTATAATTACAGAATTTTCATACTGTTTAGTAAAGAAACATAATTTCGACATAATTCTACTTTATGTATCTAAAAGCTTTGTGAATATGAATTATTGCCTTCTATATCTATTTTATCACCATTTTGACGGATCTGGATTTTGATTTAACTTTTGTGAGGTATCACTGTTTTAGTACTGCAGTGTTTGTGATTCTAGATTTTCAAAACTGTCATATCTTGTTGCTTTCTGATTTTACTTGACTATTCTATTTAGGTTGGAAAATTATGAAACTTTATTTCTGATACTAAACATATTAAGAAATACCCCAGATTTTTCTTGGATTTAATTAGTAAGTTTTTATGACGTTTTCCTGTTCATGACTACAAACTTCTAATTTCTGGCTGAACATATTTTCTGAATTCAATTCTGTTTCCGAGATTCTATTTTCCAGATTCTTTGACAGACCCAGGTTTGCATGTCCGTCGCAACGGGAATCCCAGATTTGGTACAGTACTGTCTTGTTGTCCTGAACTAGAATTTTTGTTGTCCTATCCTTTTATGAGTTGTTCTTCACCTGTACATGTTTGTCTTCCGTTCTGAACCTGTTACTTGTTCATGCTATATTAGTCTTGCCATGTTTTGTACACGCACATGCCTGTTTGGTAATAATAATAGGAAACCAAGTCGGGGTTAAAGGAAAAGATCTAATAGTGGAAAATATAGAAACATGTACTCGGAAGAGGATTCATAGATCCTACTTGATTATTTGGAGCTTGTTATTTGGTTATTTGGAGCTTGACACGTGATTACTTGACACATGCACTTTTGACACAGAGCTTGATATTTGGTTACTTGGAGCGTGATATTTGGTACTTGGAGCTTGATATTTGGTATTTTGAGCTTGATTACTTGAGAGCTTGTCCTTGAGTACACTTCCCTCTATGATCCACTATAAAATCTAAAGAGAAACTGTTTGAATGTAGCAACCATGTGGTAAAAGGATGGATGCATGAAGTGCTACCAAGAAAGTAATAAATACAAGACTAGAACATGATCACTTGATACTTGATACTTGATACTTGTTACTTGTACATGATACTTGATACATGACACTTGCTACTTATACTTGATACTCGACACTTGTTACTCATTACTTGTTTACATGATACTTGATACTTGAGATTTGTTACATGCCACTTACACTTGTTCATCTTGCCATGCTAGTTGTTCTATTTTGTTATCATGTCTATTCCATGCTATGTTGTTTACCCCTTTCTTGTATTTGTGCCCGCACTACAAGCGGCCAGTAACTTTCATTGACGAGAGTTTTTGTTTTCATTTTTCTCTTCCTACAATTTATTAAATTGCAGATTTTGGAAACCAGTTGCCAGATGGAGTAGGTGATATGATATTCTAGTTGCTGGAGATTTTGTTATATCTATTTATTTTCTTGTTGCTTATCTTGAATAATTGTACTTGGTTACTTGGATTATTTGTATTTGGGCAGTGTGACCCGGGATTATTGACTTGTTTAGATCTAGTTTATTTGAGATTAATATATTTTGTTTCAAGTAATCATGTTGGTATTTTGATTCATATATGCAAGCGTGGTTGACTTCTCTTGCTTCCGACTCTGATTATTCGTGTAAAATGTTGTAAAGATCCTGACAGCTTATGGATGATGAAAATCATTCGCTGGGCTTAGTCACGTATCCGTATTCCATATTTTCTTTTTGGGAAGCGGGGCGTGACAGAATGTAGCAACCATGTGGTAAATTTTGGGACACATGAAATGCTACCTAGTAAGGATTAAGTACAAGACTTGTAATAACATGATCACTTGCACATTCCTGTTTACCTGTACATGCTACCTGACATCTGTTACTTGCTTACCTGCTTACATGCTACTTGACACATGTCACATGTTACCTGCACCCTGTTACCACATCATATTACCTAAATCTGTTTCTGGTTAATGTTAGTCATTCTGCTTTACTATTACTCTCATTCCATGCTTATTCTGTATTTGTTTCTGCTGTTACTCTATAATTGTCTATCTGTTTCTTTCTGTACTTGTTGCCTGCACTACAAGCAGCCCGTAACTTGAATTGACGGGATTTTTTTTTTCTTTTTGCTGTTCCTGCAATTTGTCAAATAGCAAACTTTGGTGATGTCACGCCCTGCTTCCCAAAAAGGAATACGAAATGCAGATACGTAACAAAAGCCCAACGAATGATTTTCATCATCCTTAAGCTGTTTCAGAATCTTTACAACACATCACATATATAATCAGAGTCGGAAGAAAAAGGCACAACCATTCATGCAATATTGAAACAAATTACCAACAGAAATTTACTTGAAACCAAATACAATATCCTCAAATAAATCAGAGTCTGGAGAAAACAAATATCCTGGGTCACATCGCCCAAATACAGATAATATCCAACAAACCAAATACATTTTTACTCAATGTTCTAGCATCAACTAATAATAATAATAAAGCAGAAATTTCCAACTTAATACATCCTTTCGCCATTACCATCTGGCAGCTGACCATCCTGATCTGCAATTAGTAAATTTGCAGGAAAAGGGAAAAGAAGAAAACAAGTACCCGTCAATTGCAAGTCGCTGGTCAAAAATAATGTAGGATACAAGCACATGGGGAAAAACTAAACAGATCAAATTAATAGTAGAAACAGACCTAGCATGGTATGGCAGAATCAACTAGCATGTATACTAACACGTATCAAGTGTTAAGTGTCAAGTGTCAGATAATATGCAAATAGATATACAGATAGTGTTAAGTAATGTGTCACATGGTAGTGTCAAACAGATAACAAATAATCAGATAACAGATAACAGATTCAGATTCAGATTTCAGATTTCAGATACAGATACAGATTTCAGATATCATGTTCTTATAAGTCTTGCGTGATTACTATCTAGGTAGCAATTTATGCCGCCCATACAACATAGTTGCTACAACAAATAATTTCGCTTTAGATTTCGTAGGGCATTATATAGGACCGTGTACTCAGGGTTCAGACAGATAGAACCTAGTGGTTCTCTTCTTCTCTACACCTTCCTATAAGAAGTAATGTAGACAGGGCCAGAACACAGATCCAGACAGACAGATAAAACCTAGTGGTCTCTTCTACTCTACACCCTCATATAATAAGTAATCTAGACAGGGTCAGAATACAGATAGTCATATGCGAAACACGGGCCCCCTTTCTAAGTACACATTTCTATATTTTCCCACTACTAGATCTTTCCCATAAACCTCGGCTTAGTTACTTTTATTATGATTATCAAACAGACATGAATGTGTACAAAATAGTGTCAAATTAACATGGTATAATCAGTATTAGGTTCAAGGAAACCAACCAGCGTGCATAGATAATATAGAGTCACATAAACGAGCAAAATAATGTATGTTCATGATCTGGACAGTATGACAGATCAGTACTAAAACAGTGAAACCCGTCGCTTAAAAAATACAAACCTAGATCAGTCAAAGGATATGTAAACTAGACATCCACATGAATCCAATGCATATAAATGAGTCATACAGTACTTCACAACATCTTATCTGAAAACAAGTTCGAAGACAGAAAACATGTTCAGTCAGAAATCAGGAAAACGAATTCTTAATCAGAAAAACAGCATCAAAGCTCATCAAATAAATTCAGGAAAAACTGGGTTTCCTATATATGTTTAGAATCAAAATGTAAAGTTTCATAATATTCCAGTAAGAATAGATCAGTCATCAAAAATACAAAAGCATCAAGAAAACGTAGTTTAACGAATCTGGAAATTTCAACACTGCTGTACGAAAACAAACATATCTCGCAACCAGAGAATCTAAATCCAATTCCGCCAAAGGGATATGAAAATAGATAGATTTTACTAACTTTCACATTTCAAAAAGAATTTTCATACAGTATAAGGAATCATAGTGAAAAAATGATTCATTACTGAACAACACGCAAAATACAGCACAAGTAGATTTTTGAAACGAGCATGAAACACCACATAAAACTTATCAATAAAATCCATAAAAATTCTGGGTAATCCCTAACTTCATAAAGAAATACTGACCAAAATATTAGATCAAGATAATATGTATAGAATAGTTCTTGAAAATAGTTTGGTAACAAAATCAACCAAAAACTCAATCTGGAATAGATCGACACCTCTGTACTAAAACAGTCATAACTCAGTCATGTGAAATCCAAATCATGCAAAACCAGTGGGGTTTTAAAATAGAAAAAATTATCTAAAATTCATCTTTTATACAGGAATCAAGATACTGGCTATAGCATAGACGAAAACAGAAATCAAAACAGAACACTCAGTAAATACAGATTTCACACTTCAAAACAAGAACATCATAACTTCAAGAATATTGATCCAAACACATCCAAACTTGAAATACAACCTTCCAAGCATCTAAAAATCATGAATTAGGGTTATTAACATGTCCACACCTATTACTTCATATGGGTCTTATTCCAAACATCAATTCACACAAATATTCACATACATGCCTAAAAATCAAGAATTGGGAAATTCCTAGGTTATCACATATCAAGATTTGTGTCATGAGTCATCTATGGCCAAATTATCACAATAGAGACAAAACCAATCAAGGAAAACACAATCTTTGGTTGTCTCTAGACCCAACTACACTATAGGTGAACTTTTTAACTTGTATCAAACAAATGAATTGGAGTACAAGTTACTTGCCTTAGTTAGGGGATGAAGAACGATCTACACACGAAGAGAAGCGAAACCCAGAAATGAAATCCGCTACAAGCAACGAATCTAAGCCCAACTGTCACGCCCCGCTTCCCAAAAATACGGAATACGAGTACGTAACAAAAACCCAGCGAATGATTATTATCATCCTTAAGCTGTTTCAGAAATCTTTACAACACATCACAGAATATATCAGAGTCGGAAGCAAAAAGGCACAACTATTCATGAATAATTGAAATAAATTACCAACAGAAATTTACTCGAATCCAAATACCATGCTCTCAAATAAAACAGAGTCTGGAAAAATAAATATCCTGGGTCACATCGCCCAAATACAAAATAATATCCAGGTCTCACGAAAACAAATATTGTTCTAGCACTACAAGAAATAATAAAAACAAAATTCCAGCCTCTAGCCCATCATCTTGCCAATACCTTCAGGAACCTGTCCTCCAAAATCTGCAATACAACGAATGCAGGAAAAAGAAAAAGAGAAAACACAAGTACCCGTCAATTGCAAGTCGCGGGTCATAATAGAGTAGGATACAAGCACATAGAATTTGGAAAAACTAACTAGCACATGGTATAGGTATAATGTCAACCTAGACAAACTAGCATGGTAAAACTGTCAAGTGTACATGGCATAAAACTAGTAACAAGCAAGTATCCTATAAACATGCATCAAGTGTCAAGTGTCGTGTAATCATAATTCAAGTATCAGGTATCAAGTCTCAGGTAATCAGGTAACAGGATAATCAGTTAACAGGTAATCATGTATCAGATAAACAGGTATCAGGTATCATGTTTCATGTATCATGTAGTCAAGTATCAAGCATGCATGTATCATGTCAAGTATCATATTCAAGTATTATGTTCAAGTCTTGTGTGATTACTATCTAGGTAGCACTTCATACATCCATCTTTTTACTATATGGTTGCTACAACAAAACAGTTTCGCTTTAGATTTCATAGTGGACCATAGAGAGCAGTATAATTAGGTACAGAAAACAGAAAACAGGTTCATGAATCAAAAAAGGTACACGAATCATCTGATTCATGCATCAACGGGTTCATGAATCAACAGGTACACGACCAACATGTATGTGCATCAACAAGTAACCGGTACACGACCAACAGGTACGTGCATCAACAGGTACATGAACCAAAAAGGTATCATGCATCAACAGGTTCATGTATCAACATGAATCAAAATGGAAAACACGGGCCCCCTTCCGAGTACACATTTCTGAATTATCCACTACTAGATCTTTTCCTTAAACCCCGGCTTGGTTACTTTTATTATTAATATCCAACAAGCATGAATACGTGCAAAATAGTTTTAGATAAACATGATATGATCAGGTATAGGTTCAGGGAATCAAATTAGCATGCACGGATGATATACATTAACATATACGAGCAAAATAGTCTAGGTTCATAATCAGGACAGTAAAACCAAGCAGTACTAAAACAGTGATTCTAAGAGCTACAGGCATGCAAATCATGATCCGTCAAAGGATCTGGAAACTAGACATCCACACGCTTCCAATGCATATAAAAAATTCACATACTAGTTCACAACATCTCAACTCAAAATTGATTTGAATACAGATTTTTTGTTCAGCCAGAAAGCAGGGGAACAAATTCAAACACGTAAAAACAGCATGTAAACTCATCAAATAATTCCACGAAAAATCTGGGTTAATAAACTATAGATATAGACTCAAAATAATATGTTTCATAATATTCCAGGAAGTATAGACAAGTCATCAAAATAAAAAGTAACACAAAATCATAGTTTGACGAAGCTGGAATTTCTCAACACTTCTGTACGAAAACAAGGATATCTCGCAATCAGTGAATCGAAATCCAATTCCACCAAAACGAAGTGAAAATAGATAGATTTTAATAACTTTCATATCTCACAAATATTTTTAATACAGTACAAAGAATTAGGGTGAAAACAGGGTTCAACATAGAACAGCACGCAATTTACAGCAAAAGTAGAGTTTGGAAAAAGGATATGAAACATCGTGCAAAACTCATCTTTAAAATACACTAAAAATCTGGGAAGTCCCTAACATCATGAGAAAACACTGAGCAAAATATTATGGCAATATATTATGTGTAGCCTAGATCTTGAAAATAAATAGTTCACAAAATCTACACAAAACTGAATCTGAAAACTACCGACACGTCTGTACCAAAATTATCATATCTCAGTCATACGAACTCCAAACGTAGTAAAACTGGTGGTGTTTGAAAATAGACACAATTATATAAAATTCATTTATAAATCTCGAAGTTGAGATTCGGACCCTAGCATAGGTGAAAACAGCAAACAACACAGCACAACCCTCAAATTCCAGATTTCACACTTCATCTTAAAAACGTCATAACTTTCGCAATAATGAACCAAACTCAACCAAATTTGAAACACAGCCTACCAATCATCTAAATATCATATTAAAGGGTTTCTAACATGTCCAAGACTAATATTTTCACATGGGCAATCCATCAAACACGTCTCATGCAATATATCACATACGATCAAAATCAAGTTTGGGCAAAACCTATGACATAAACCTATCAATTCTCATGTCATAAGTCATCTATGGCCTGATTTAAATAATAGAGACAAAATCCAAAAATAAAAATACAACTTTTGGTCGTCTCTAATCTCAACTACCCTATATGTGAACTTTTTGACTTGTATCAACCAAATGAAATTATGTATAAGTTACTTGCCTCTAATGGAGTGAAACACGACGCAAATGAGTCCAAGTGCAAAATCCATGAACAAAATAGCATTCCCACGCGTTTCCAAGCGAACTCACGAACCAAAAATGCCTTACGATCAACCTCCTTGATGCACGAACCAAAGTGGATGATACCCACTTGACAAATCAGCAAAGGAGAGAGTTTTGTGAGGATTTTAATGGTGGTGGTGCTGTTTTGGATGGTGGCCGGCCACAAGGAAGGAGAAGGAAGTTGTAGGGTTGATGGATTTGTATATATGGAGATGGAGAGGGATGAGATGGTCGAATATGGAGGCAAGGGGGTAGAGAGAGACTCAATTTGGAAAGGGGGTTATGCAGGCCGGATTGCTGTGGTGGGGACAAGAGAGGAGGCCAGATTGTATTTTTGAGAGGGAGAGAGAGAATAGAATTAGGGTTACGGTTAATTAGGATTAGGGTATTATATAAGGAGATTAATTTGGGCTAATGGGTTGTGGGTATGGGTATGTAGTAATAGGTATACAAATGGATAATGGTATTAGGTAGGTTTCAATTGGGGATACAATTTATAGAAAATTCTATGGCTCCTAAAAATCTCCTTAAGGGCCAAAAATCACAATTTTGAGCAAACGCCACCAAAAATCCACCACAATACCAAAATAAATAATAATGATGAATGAGGCCAAGAAAATGAGAAAAAGAACTCAAAATGGCGAAAATGAACAAAACGGCGAACAATCAGCACAAGGATGTCAAAAATGAAAGAAAAAGAATATGTATTGAAAATAATCCAATATACGGTTCCGAAAAAATACACGGGTTATAATAATACAAAAAAATAAAAAATACACTCCAAAATACCAAAAATGAAAAACAGGGGTTACACCAACGAACGAAAACTCCACACGAACGATCTCCTTGAAGCAACAATCAAAGTGGCCAGTACCCACTTCGAGAATCCATAAGAAAAGAGATGCAAGGGTGTTGATGGTGATGGTTGTTGTGGTGGTTGCCGACCAAGCAAGCAAGGGGAGGATGGTGCTCGGGTTTTGTGTGTAGGCCGAAGGTGGAGGGGATGTGGGGGTCGGAGATGGTGGTGAGGGGCTGTCGGCGTGGAGGAGGTGGCCGGAGGTGTTGTGTGGCTCGGGTTGGGAAGCAAACTGGAGAGGGAAAAAGGGAGTTAGGGGCCGGGATTGAAGATAGAGAGAGAGAATTAGGGTTTAGGGTTAGGGTTTTGGGATTAGGGGTTATATATAGGGGGTTGATGTGGGCTAATGGGTTGTGGGTATTAATATGTAGTAATAGATATACAAATGGGTAATGGATGTTGGGTAAATAACAAATGGGAATACAATTTAGGAGTGAATTCTATGGCTCTTGAAAAATCTTATTAGGAGTCAAAATCATAGGTTTGGGAAATCACCACCAAAATCCATCACAACGCCATGAAAAAAATAAAATACAGATAACGAGTCCAAAAATGAGGAAAAGAATCAAAATGATGAAAAACGAACAAAAGAGACGATCAAACAACACAAGGAGCTCAAAACGAAATAAAATGAATATATATTGAAAACAAATCCAATATACGGTTCAGGAAAAATACAAGAGAGATAAAATACAAAAAAATAAAAAATACACTCCAAAATACATAAAATGAAAAACAGGGATTACAATCCTACCCACCTAATAGAAAATTTTCATTCTCGAAATTCAAAAGAAAGATACATAGGGTAACCCCAAAAACAAAGAGAGAAAAAAACAAAACAAAACCAAAACAAACTACTTAAACAATTGAGGAAACTTCTGTTGAATTTCCTCCTCCAACTCCCAAGTCGACTCACCAGGCGAGTGAGGATTCCAAGCAACACGAACCAACTTGATGACCTTGTTCTTAAGCACTTTCTCCCGTCGATCCACAATAGCAACTGGCGGAATCTCACAAGTCAAATCCGGCCGAACGGTCAACTCAGAATAGTCGATCATTTGGCTCTCATCTCGGATATATCTCCTGAGTTGTGAGACATGGAAAACATCGTGCACTCCGGATAAAGCTGGCGACAATGCAAGACGATATGCCACCTTGCCTACTCGCTCCAAAATCTCAAACGGTCCAATAAACCTTGGGCTAAGCTTGCCCCGCCACCGAACCGAATGACACCGTGCCACGGCAATACCTTGAGGAAAACATGGTCACCAACAATAAACTCCAAAGCCCTACGATGGACATCAGCCCACCGCTTTTGCCTGTCCTGAGCTGCCTGTAAGTGCTTCATGATCTGAACCACTGCATCCACTGTCTTGGTGATCAAATCTTGACCCAACAACTTTCTCTCACCAATGTCATCCCAGTACACTGGCGACCTACACTTCCACCCATAGAGTGCCTCGAACGGTGCAGCTTTAATACTAGCTTGAAAGCTGTTATTGTACGAGAACTCTACATGGTGCAAATGATCCTCCCAAGACCCACCAAACTGAAGCATGCAGGACCTCAACATGTCCTCAAGAATCTGAATAGTCCGCTCTGACTGTCCATCAGTCTGGGGATGAAAAGTTTTACTTTACTTTAGTTTGCTCCCCAAACTGTTCAGAAGACTCTCCCAAAACTGAGATCGGAATCTCGTATCCCAGTCGGATACAATACTGACTGGAACCCCATGAAGTCTAACAATCTCTTGCATATACCTCTCAGCTAGGCTCTCAGTAGACTGACCGACGAGGAAAAGAATGAAGTGAGCACTCTTCGTCCAACGGTCGACAATCACCCAAATGGCATTATGACCCTTAGGACTCCTCGTCAAAGCAGTCACAAAATCCATGGTGATATGTTCCCCCTTCCACTCTGAAAAAGGAAGCGGTTGAAGAAGTCCAGCGATTCTCTGATGCTCTGCCTTAACCTGCTGGCAGATCAAACACTGAGCAATAAACTGAGCCACAACCCTTTTCATACCCTGCCACCAGAAATGAAACTTCAAATCCCAAAACATCTTAGTACCGCCGGAATGGATAGAATACGAAGACTGATGAGCTTCTTCAAGCAACCTCTGACAAACTTCACCTTTCGAAACACATAATATAGACCCAAAACGAAGCGATCCATCTGAATGAATAACCATGTCCATCCTGGACCCAGACTCAACCTCTGCTCGAAAACCCTGCAACTGCGCATCACTGGTCTGCGCCTCTTTAATCTGCTCAACAAGAGACGACTGCAGCTGGAGCACCAAATAACTCTGACCAGAACTCGGGAACACAACGTCAAGCTCCAACCTCCTCATCTGCTCAATGAGATCTCTCTGCTGAGTAAGAAACGTAACTGCTGGTCTCCTACTCAAAGCATCAGGCACCAAGTTTACTTTACCAGGATGGTATTACAACTAATGTTATAATCGGTCATAAGTTCCAACCAACGCCTTTGCCTCATGTTCAACTCCTTCTGGGTGAAGATGTACTTGAGACTTTTGTGGTCTGTAAAGATCTCCACGCGGTCTCCAAGTACATAATGTCTCCACAGCTTTAAAGAAAAAATCACTGCCGCTAACTCCAAGTCATGAGTAGGATAGTTCTTCTTATGCGGCCTCAACTGTCTCGATGCATACGCAACAATACGGCCCTTCTACATGAGAACTGCTCCAAGAACCTTACCAGAAGTATCACAGTGAACTACAAATCTGCCTGAACCATCTGGAATAGTCAACACAGGCGCTGACGTCAATTTATTCTTCAACTCAACAAATGCCTCATTGCACTCATCAGACCAACAAAACTTCTGATCCTTCCCAGTCAATTTAGTCAACGGTCCCCCTATCTTCGAAAAATCCTAGGCGAACTTCCTATAATAACCAGCCAAACCAAGAAAACTCCTGACTTCTGAAACTGGCTTGGGAATAGGCCAATCCTTCACAGCCTCAATCTTGGCAGGATCCACAGAAATACCATCTCCAGAAACAATGTGCCCCAAGAAAGAAATCCTGCCGAGCCAAAATTCGCACTTGCTAAGTTTTCCATAGAGCTGATTCTATCTCAAAGCCTGCAGAACCACTCTAAGTTGCTCAGCATGATCTTCTCGACTCCGAGAGTACACCAAAATATCATCAATAAAGACCACCAGGAATCTGTCAAAGAACTGAGAGAAAACACAGTTCATAAGACTCATGAATATAGCCGGCGCATTCTTGACCCCGAACGGCATCACAAGATACTCATAGTGCCTGTATCCAGTCCTGAAAGCAATCTTCTGTATATCTGCAGCCTTCACCTTAACTTGGTGATATCCAGAATGAAGATCCAACTTCGAGAAAACAGCAGCCCCACTCAGTTGATCAAATAAATCATCGATCGTGGGCAACGAATACTGATTCTTCACAGTAACTCTGTTCAGCTCTCGATAATCCATGCACAGTCGACGACTACCATCCTTCTTATCAACAAAAAGGACTGGAGCACCCCAAGGTGTAATACTAGGTCTGATGAAACCCAAATCAAGCAACTACTGAATCTGCACCTTAAGCTCTACCAGCTCAACCGGTGCCATCCTGTAGGGACTCTTCGATATCGGCTCTATTCCAGGCTGAACATCAATGCCGAATTCCGATTTCCTATCAGGGGGTAAGCCAGGCAACTCATCTAGAAAAACATCCAAGAAATCCCGAACTACTAGAGGCGCAGCCTCACAGCCTGAGTGCAATTCCATTGCACAATTCACCTGTTCAACTGCAGTCTTTGCTCGGCCAAGAGAAGACTCTCCGGCATGGAACTCAAATTCTGCCCGATCTAGAATTCTGAAGACAACATTTTTTGTTACGGAAATCAATAATGGCATGGGCTTTACCCAACCAATCCATACCCAGAATAACGTCGAATCCTGAATTTTCAATTATAATCAGCTTTGAAATCTGCGTCCCCAATAACAACGGGACATTGCCTGTACTCACGGGAACAACTGACAACTCCACCACCTGTTACGATGTTCCAAGCCTCTGACATGTTGCTGCATTCTAACTGATGGCGAGCAACAAATCGAGAGGAGACAAAAGAATGGGTTGCCCCAGAATAAAAAAAAACATAGGCAGGAAAAAAACAAACAAGGATGATACCTAAAAGGAATCAACGACAAGGAGAAAGCAAAGACAATCAAGGGATAGAGAGAAGCAAACAAGGAATCAATGGATTGAATAGGAAGGGATCAAAATGGAGGGAACAAGACTAGTATCCAGAATCTGAGTTGGTATATATTTCATTTATGCATGCATGGTTGGTGAAATGTTGTGCAGCTCCCAGATCGAGCCATGCTTGTCTAATATATTGGGCAACTAATACATTAGCCAAACCTGATGCTCTGATACCACTAAAAATTCTGTCACGCCCCGCTTCCCAAAAAGGAATACGGAATACGGATACGTAACAAAAGCCTAGCGAATGATTTTCATCATCCTTAAACTGTTTCAGAATCTTTACAACACATCACAGATGTAATCAGAGTTGGAAGCAAAAGGCACAACCATTCATGCAATATTGAAACAAATTACCAACAAAAATTTATTTAAAACCAAATACAATATCCTCAAATAAATCAGAGTCTGGAGAAAACAAATATCCTAGGTCACATCATCCAAATACAGATAATATCCAACAAAAAAAATACATTTTTACTCAATGTTCAAGCAACAACTAATAATAATAATAAAGCAGAAATTTCCAACTTAATACATCATTTCGCCATTACCATCCGGTAGCTAACCATCCTGATCTACAATCAGTAAATTTGCAGGAAAAGGGGAAAAGAAGAAAACAAGTACCCATCAATTGCAAGTCGCGGGTCACAAATAATGTAGGATACAAGCACATGGGAAAAAACTAAACCGATCAAATTAATAGCAGAAACAGACCTAGCATGGTATGGCAGAATCAACTAGCATGTATACTAACAAGTGTCAAGTGTTAAGTGTCAAGTGTTAGATAATATGCAAACAGATATACAGATAATGTTAAGTAATGTGTCACATGGCAGTGTCAAACAGATAACAGATAATCAGATAACAGATAATAGATATATAACAGATTCAGATTCAGATTTCAGATACAGATATAGATTTTAGATTTCAGATACAGATACAGATTTCAGATGTCATGTTCTTATAAGTCTTGCGTGATTACTATCTAGGTAGCACTTCAAGCCGCCCATACAACATGGTTGCTACAACAAACAATTTCGCTTTTGATTTCGTAGGGGATCATATAGGGTCGTGTACTTAGGGTTCAGACAGATAACAGATAATCAGACAGATAGAACCTAGTGGTTCTCTTCTTCTCTACACCTTCCTATAAGAAGTAATGTAGACAGGGTCAGAATACAGATCCAGACAGACAGATAGAACCTAGTGATGTGCCTAATTTTTATACAAATATTTGTATTCAATAACCCATTAAAAGTGCTTGTTTTCAATTATATTGTCTATAAGTCATCTTGTTTCTCTAAGATTTCAATTGATTATTTATTTATAAAGAAATAAGATTTTTAATGCAAAAAGTGATTTTTAATTTTTATAAGGGTGTAAAAGAAAAAAAAATTAAAAAATTTACATGGATTTGGATAAGCCAAAAAGATAAAAATCTGTTATTTTAAGTTTATCTAATTAAATTTAAATTTAAATATTAAACTCTAATTTGTATTTTGCAGATATATCCAAATCCTAGTCTACAATTCGTCTACAACTCCTATAAAAGCAACACCAAACCAGGAAGTAAAAAAACAACACGGAAGAGCAAAAAAATAAAATAAAAAGAACCTGTGTTCACGAAAAGAAGAAGCCAGCAAATACACAGAAATTACAAAAAGAAGCCAGCGAACAAAAAGAAAAAAAAGAGAGAGAGAAATAGAGAGAGACTCTAACTCTTCTCTCTCTGTCTCTCTGTTCTCGGATTAAAGTAAAGAAGGATAGCGGCGCATCACGTGAGGCTTCTACCAGACAGCAGGCGCAGGACAGGGCTCCTGTGCTGACGCGGCGACAGGGCTCGATTGACACCAGGTGCGACAGTGCTTCGACTGGCGTGCGAAGCTGACTGCTTCGATTTGACTGGCGGCAGAGACACTGACTGAGGTGGACGGCACTTCTTCATCTCCTGCATGCGGCAACGAAGCAGCAGCTGCCGCACGTGCTGACGTGACGCGCTGACAGACGGCTGACGCGACATCGACTGTGCTGCTGATCTGACGGGCGGCTCGGGTTACGAAGCGACGGCTTGGCTACTTCTTTGGGTGCAACTTTTAAGACAGAGGGGTTTGCAATAAATTTTTTATTCTTTTTCTCCTCTTTCTAATTTTTTTGTAATGCACTCCTTGAACAAATTTAATATTTTTATTATGAACATGTGCAATTAATTTCATTATTGGGCAGATTGAAACCATAGTCATGTAATGTTATAATCTTCTAAACGCTGCTTTCATCACTTATTGATTAAGCCTGATTGTATTGATAAAAATTTATAATATGAATCAAACTTGTTCAGAAGTTCTTAGGGCAGTCGACTGAGAGTGACAGCAAGTCGACTGACATGAAGAACCTGATGTTATCAAGTTTGCTTATTATAAAACTGACTCTGTAATATGAGCATAGAGACGACCCGTATCTTGTGCTCATACTTTTAACACAGGAATCATTAGGGGTTCTTGGTTTAATCAACTTGAAGGATCTAGATTTGATACCAATTTCTAGAACTTTGAGTGTTTGTTCGTTTCCATTGTTCCTATGCTTTCTTCAAGTGCAACTTAGTAGATACCGTGATAAATACTTAAGGAAAGAAACGAATTAGAGTAGATACCATGCTTAATTCTTGGCCTAGGGAAACATTAACTTTAAGGAGTAGATACCATACCCTTAAAGGAACAACATGAGTGATGAGAATAGTGTAGAAGGTAATCTAGCATTCTTGACTATAGGTGGAAATCAAGCCCAACTCATTTAATTGATATTCTTGAGATACTACTTGATTTAGTTTTTAATCTTTTCATTTCCTTTCAAATAAACTTTTAGAATAAACTTTATGATTTGCATTTTTTTCTTTGTTTTATTGATTAGTGAGTTAAGTACTACAATCTCTGTGGGATCGACCCTTGCTTTTCACTACGCTTCTATAAACAATTCGTACACTTGCAAGATTTTAATTTGTGTCTAGTTTATCTATTTATTTAGATAGCTGAGATATACAACAAGTTTTTGGCGCCGTTGCCGGGGATTGTTTAGTATTTTAACTTGCAAATCAATTTTTAGCTTTTTCTTTTTTCTTTTTCTTTTATTATATTTTCTTTCAGGTTACATTCCAAAAACAACAATGGGTGAGGAAGTACCAAATCGAGTACCAATGCAAGACAAATTCACTCCGAAGAATATTGAGCAACCTTCTTGCATAGCTTTTCAACCTAATGTCACAGGAAATATGCATCTATCACCTCAATTACTCAGCATGGATCCCCACTTCAGTGGCAGAATAGACGAGGATCCGCACCTCCATTTGCAGGATTTCTTTGATCTTTGCAGAACGCAAAGCATCCAAGGGCTTACCCCCCAAAAAATCAGGTTAATTTTGTTTCCATTCTCATTAAAACTTAATGCTAAATTGTGGTATAATTCTTTGGAACTAGGATCAATTCAATCATGGGAGCAATTGGCAACAAAGTTCTTGAAAGAATTCTTTCCAGCCCAGAAAACCAAACAACTAAAAAGGGAGATTCAACTCTTCCAACAAAAAGATGGCAATTTATTCTTCGAAGCATGGAAGGACTTCAAGAACAAGCTTCTCAAGTATCCTACGCACAACATGCCTAAGGATGATCAGGTACAAGCATTTTATGAGGGTTTAAATGACACTAACAAAGCAATTGTAGATTCAGCTTGCAATGGAATCTTAATGAGGAAGAGTGGTGAGGAGGCCATCGAGCTATTTGAAGAAATCAGCGAGAACTCACAATAATTCTCAACAAGAAGGGGCCTGTCGAAAAAACAGGGAGTTTACGAAATTTCTAGCAATAATAGCATGCAATTAGAAATGAAAATTATGAACAAAAAGATTGATATGCTTGTTAATGCAATTTCGACGATGGGTGGTGTAAAAAACCAAACAAAAGAAATTTGTGCAATTTGTTCTCATTCTGATCATACAACTAATACATGTCTCATGTCTTCTTTCACAGATCAGGAGCACGCAAACTACGTAGGACAGGGAATGTACCCGCCCCAGAACAACCCTTTTTCAAACACGTATAACCCAGGGTGGCGAAACCATCCAAATTTCTCATGGAGCAATAATCAAAACCATCAAGGCAATCAATTCGCACAAGGGCATACGCAGCAATTCCAGAATGGGAATGGGTATGATAGGCCAGTACAAGAACAGAAGGAGTTGGAATTTGAATCCACCGTTCTTCAATTACTCCAACAGCAACATCAAACAAGCAACCAACAAGGACAGGCCATTCAGAAATTGGAGACTCAAATAGGTCAAATTGCTAAAGAGTTAAGTGAAAGAAAGGCAGGGAAACTCCCATCACAAACCATACCAAACCCTAGAGGACAAGAACAACTCAAATCTGTGACAACACTAAGAAGTGGTAAGGTAATTGACAGCAAGGTTGGAACACACGCAAACGAATCAGATACACAATCATTAAAATCTTTGGGTTCCAACAAGGTAAGTGAAAAAGAATGGGCAGTTTTGCCACCATTCCCTCAAAGATTAGTCAAGCAAAGGAAAGAACAACATTTATTTGATATTTTTTAAACTCTCAGGAAGGTAAAAAATCAATATTCCCCTACTTGATGCTATTAAACAAATTCCTTCTTATGCCAAATTTTTGAAAGAATGTTGTACTCACAAGAAAAATTTTCAGGTTCAGGAGGATGTGGCTCTAACAGAAGAAGTGAGTGCGGTGTTATTGAAAAAATTGCCTCCTAAGTTGAAGGATCCAGGTAGTTTTACCATTCCTTGCAGGGTTGGTGAGCATGTTTTTGAAAAGGCACTGTTAGATTTGGGGGCAAGCGTCAATCTTCTTCCATACTCTGTGTACGAAAAGCTAGGATTGGGGGAACTCAAACCAACATCCATCACCTTGCAGTTGGCTGATCGCAGCATCAAGAGACCTAGAGGTATTTTAGAAGATGTCTTAGTTCAGGTAAATGATGTCATTTTGCCTGCAGATTTTGTTGTTTTGGATATGGAAGACTCTTCGGTGCTATCTTCCTTACCTATCATCTTAGGTAGGCTCTTTATGAGTACAGCTGATATAAAAATTTGTGTTAAAAAGGGCACTATAAGTATGAAAGTAAATGGTGAAAAGGTTGAGTTTAAAATGTTTGATGCACCAAAATTGCCACACGATGATCATGAATGTTATAATGTTGATGTGGTTCAGGAGATTTTCGATCAAACATTTCAGGTACATAGTGTCGATCCATTACAAGCCTAAATTACACTCTCTAACATTATCTCAAGTTGAACAGGAATATGATGATTGGAGGATTGCAGAGACAATACATACCCTTAGAAATCCAAAATCATATTCAGGTAAGTTTGCACCTGTATTTGAAAATCTGGTGTCTAATAATACTTTTGTTTCTTCTGTTACCAGGATACCAGACGTGGAACTAAAGTCGCTACCTGAACACTTGAAGAATGAATATTTGGGGAAAAACCAGACGTTACCTGTGATAGTTGCTGAAAAATTAAGCAAGCAGGAAGAAGAGACGTTGTTGAGAGTATTGCAAGAACACAAGGGTGCATTAAGGTGGACCATTGCAGATAGGCTTATGTCAAGATGGTACGGTCCGTACGTTGTTACAAAGGTTTCTCCACATGGAGCATTGGAGAAAAAATCAAACGTTCAAGGTGAATGGGCATAGTGGGAAACCTTATAGCGAGATGAGTTTTGAGCCGTAAGAGGGAGATATTGCATAAACTCATCAAGTCTAGTTGAAGACAAGAAACACAGCGCTTATTGGGAGGCAACCCAATTTTCAGGGGAGTACTTACACTCTCTCTTTATTCATTTCTTTAATCATTTCTTTATTTCTTTTATTGCATTTAGATTTGATTTATCTTTTAGTTTATTTTATTTTAATTTTTGGATTTATCTTGTAGGATTGCAGAAAATTTGAAGTTGCCGGGGCGGAGCTGTTTTGAACACATGCATTGATGGCTGTTGTTGAGCAATTTGGAGTCAAAATCTGGAAAGTGATTCAAAGAGAAGTTGTAGCCTATCTTCTTAGCTTTCCAGAAAGAAAAAAAAATTCAGCCCATTTGGACATCTACAGCTCCAGATATCGCCAAAATAGTGAACGCTGCTCGTGCAAAATTTTCAAGACGAATCAGGGGAGAAATTCTTAACTTTACGCATTTTTTGTTTTTCTTTTTTCCTTTCCCATTGAGGACAATGTGGTATTCAATTTTGGGGGGAAGATTTACAAATTTATGATTTATTTTTAGAAAAGAAAAAAACAAAATTTTTAAAAAGGATTTAAATTAATCTCACCATTACACTTTTGAGTTCTTCATTTAGATAAGCATTGAAATATTTTTTTGGGATAAACAATTTCTTATAAAGTAAGAGTAAGCATACTTATTTACTTTGGGATTATTGAATTTCAAAATTCCTTACAAAATTGTGTGGGTCATGCTATTATACATAAAATACAAATGTGATGCTTTCTCTTGTGATTATCCCCTTTGATCTAGTCCTAAACAGAGTTTAAGTAAATAGAATAATAACGAAAAAAAATGAATAAAGTCAATCTACTCCAATGTTTTGAGTTGCTTAGTAACTAGGGGTATTCATCACCAATGTTTACTTTTACGTCAAACGGCAACTTGAAATATGAGTATGTAAAGCACTTTAAAGTTTGTGACTTGTTGAGTAACCGGGTGGATTCATCACAAATATTTTGCATTCGCGTCAAAAAGGCAAGTGACAACTTAGAGAAGAAACTAAAAAAAATAAAAAAATAAAAAAAATTTTAAAAAAAAAGCTCTAGTTTGCTACTCGGCTTGCAGTAGTGAGAATGGATAATCACAGATGGAGTTGTTACATACTATAATTAAATTAATGGCATGACAAATACGATTGGGTTGGGAATTATGAATAAATAATTGCACTAGAGAAAGTGGGTATGCTTAGTTTTACTTTATGTTCAATTGTTTATATTTTTAATTGCGATTTTGATACTTACATGATGAGATCTCTTAGTATGATGAGTGGAGTTATTCTTGAGCATTTTTCCCTTATTCATAATTTTACTTTTTGCTTGAGGACAAGCAAAATCTTAAGTTTGGGGGTATTTGATGTGCCTAATTTTTATACAAATATTTGTATTCAATAACCCATTAAAAGTGCTTGTTTTCAATTATATTGTCTATAAGTCGTCTTGTTTCTCTAAGATTTCAATTGATTATTTATTTATGAAGAAATAAGATTTTTAATGCAAAAAATGATTTTTAATTTTTATAAGGGTGTAAAAGAAAAAAAAAATTACATAGATTTGGATAAGCCAAAAAGATAAAAATCTGTTATTTTAAGTTTATCTAATTAAATTTAAATTTAAATATTAAACTCTGATTTGTATTTTGCAGATATATCCAAATCCTAGTCTACAATTCTTCTACAACTCCTATAAAAGCAACACCAAACCAGGAAGTAAAAAAACAACACGGAAGAGCAAAAAAAAAAAAAAAGAACCTGTGTTCACGAAAAGAAGAAGCCAGCAAATACACAGCAATTACAAAAAGAAGCCAACGAACAAAAAGAAAAAAAAGAGAGAGAGAAACAGAGAGAGACTCTAACTCTTCTCTCTCTGTCTCTCTATTCTCGGATTAAAGTAAAGAAGGACAGCGGCGCATCACGTGAGGCTTCGACCAGACAGCAGGCGCAGGACAGGGCTCCTGTGCTGATGCGGCGACAGGGCTCGATTGACACCAGGTGCGACAGTGCTTCGACTGGCGTGCGAAGCTGACTGCTTCGATTTGACTGGCGACAGAGACCCCGACTGACGTGGACGACACTTCTTCATCTCCTGCGTGCGGCAACGAAGCAGCAGCTGCCACACGTGCTGACGTGACACGCTGACAGACGGCTGACGCGACATCGACTGTGCTGCTAATCTGACGGGCGGCTCGGGTTACGAAGCGACGGCTTGGCTACTTCTTTGGGGCAACTTTTGAGACAGAGGGGTTTGCAATAAATTTTTTATTCTTTTTCTCCTCTCTCTAATTTTTTTGTAATGCACTCCTTGAACAAATTTAATATTTTTATTATGAACATGTGCAACTAATTTCATTGTTGGGCAGATTAAAACCATAGTCATTTAATGTTATAATCTTCTAAACGCTGCTTTCATCACTTATTGATTAAGCCTGATTGTATTGATAAAAATTTATAATATGAATCAAACTTGTTCAGAAGTTCTTAGGACAGTCGACTGAGAGTGACAGCAAGTCGACTGACATGAAGAACCTGATGTTATCAAGTTTGCTTATTATAAAACTGACTCTGTAATATGAGCATAGAGACGACCCGTATCTTGTGCTCATACTTGTAACACAGGAATCTTTAGGGGTTCTTGGTTTAATCAACTTGAAGGATCTAGATCTGATACCAATTTCTAGAACTTTGAGTGTTTGTTCGTTTCCATTGTTCCTATGCTTTCTTCAAGTGCAACTTAGTAGATACCATGCTAAATACTTAAGGAAAGAAACGAATTAGAGTAGATACCATGCTTAATTCTTGGCCTAGGGAAACATTAACTTTAAGGAGTAGATACCATGCCCTTAAAGGAACAACATGAGTGATGAGAATAGTGTAGAAGGTAATCTAGCATTCTTGACTATAGGTGGAAATCAAGGCCAACTCATTTAATTGATATTCTTGAGATACTACTTGATTTAGTTTTTAATCTTTTCATTTCCTTTCAAATAAACTTTTAGAACAAACTTTATGATTTGCAATTTTTTCTTTTTTTTTATTGATTAGTGAGTTAAGTACTACAATCTCTGTGGGATAGACCCTTGCTTTTCACTACGCTTCTATAAACGATTCATACACTTGCGAGGTTTTAATTTGTGTCTAGTTTATCTATTTATTTAAATAGCTGAGATATACAACATCTAGTGGTTCTCTTCTACTCTACATAAGAAGTAATGTAGACAGGGTCAGAATACAGATAATCATATGGGAAACACGGGCCCCTTCTAAGTACACATTTCTATGCTTTCCCACTACTAGATCTTTCCCATAAATCCCGGCTTAGTTACTTTTATTATGATTATCAAACAGACATGAATGTGTATAGAATAGTGTCAAATTAACATGATATAATCAGTATTATGTTCAAGGAAACAAACCAGCATGCATAGATAATATAGAGTCACATAAACGAGCAAAAGAGTTTATGTTCATAATCTGGACAGCATGACAGATCAGTACTAAAACAGTGAATCCTGTCGCTAAAGAAATGCAAACCTAGATCCATCAAAGTATCTGGAAACTCGACATCCACACGAATTCAACACATATAAATAAGTCATACAGTACTTTACAACATCTTATCTCAAAACAAGTTCGAAGACAGAAAATATGTTCAGTCAGAAATCAGGAAAACAAATTCTTAATCAGAAAAACAGTGTCAAAGCTCATCAAGTAAATTCAGGAAAAATATGGGGTATTCCCCTATATGTTTAGAACCAAAATATAAAGTTTCATAATATTTCAGTAAGAGTAGATTAGTCATCAAAAATACAAAAGCATCAAGAAAACGTAGTTTAATGAATCTGGAAATTTCAACACTGCTGTACGAAAACAAACATATCTCGCAACCAGAGAATCTAAATCCAATTCCGCCAAAGGGATATGAAAATAGATAGATTTTACTAACTTTCAAATTTCAAAAAGAATTTTCATACAGTATAAAGAATCATAGTGAAAATAGGATTCATTACTGAACAACTCGCAAAATACAGCACAAGTAGATTTTTGAAACGAGCATGAAACACCACATAAAACATATCAATAAAATCCATAAAAATTTTGGGTAATCCCTAACTTCATAAAGAAACACTGACCAAAATATTAGATCAAGATAATATGTATAGAATAGTTCTTGAAAATAGTTTGTTAACAAAATCAACCAAAAACTGAATCTGGAATAGATCGACACCTCTGTACTAAAACAGTCATAACTCAGTCATACGAAATCCAAATCAAGCAAAACTAGTGAGGTTTGAAAATAGAAAAAATAATCTAAAATTCATCTTTTATACAGGAATCAAGATACTGGTTGTAGCATAGACGAAAACAGCAATCAAAACAGAACACCCAGTAAATACAGATTTCACACTTCAAAACAAGAACATCATAACTTTAAGAATATTGATCCAAACACATCCAAACTTGAAATACATCCTACCAAGCATATAAACATCATGACTTAGGGTTATTAACGTGTCCACACCTGTTACTTCACATGGGTCTTAGTCCAAACATCAATTCACACAAATATTCACAAACATCAAGAATTGGAAAATTCCTAGGTTATCACATATGAAGATTTGTGTCTTGAGTCATCTATGGCCAAATTATCACAATAGAGACAAAAATCATCAAGGAAAACACAATCTTTGGTTGTCTCTAGACCCAACTACACTATAGGTGAACTTTTTGACTTGTATCAAACAAATAAATTGGAGTACAAGTTACTTGCCTAAGTTAGGGAATGAAGAACGATCCAAAAACGAAGAGAAGCGAAACCCACGAACGAAATCTGCTACAAGCAACGAATCCAAGCCCAACGAACGAAAAGTCCACACGAACGATCTCCTTGAAGCAACGATCAAAGTGGCCAATACCCACTTCGAGAATCCACAAGAAAAGAGATGCAAGGGTGTTGATGGTGATGGTTGTTGTGGTGGTTGCCGGCCAAGCAAGCAAGGGGAGGATGGTGCTCGGGTTTTGTGTGTAGACCGAAGGTGGAGGGGATGTGGGGGTCGGAGATGGTGGTGAGGGGCTGTCGACCTGGAGGAGGTGGTCGGAGGTGTTGGGTGGCTCGGGCTGGGAAGCAAACCGGAGAGGGAAAAAGGGAGTTTGGGGTCGGGATTGAAGAGAGAGAGAAGTGGGACCCTAATTATTGAAAGTTTTGGGTTGATGGTTGAGTTATGAGTCTCTAGAGGGTAAGTGGACCCTAATTACCGGTGGTTGAGATTTTGTGATTTGGTTAGTTAGGCCTTGTTGTTGATCAGTTGAGTTAAGTCCGGTACGATACACCAAACTCTAGGAGATTCATAATCAACTAATTAACTTAAAAGATAAGGACAGACACTAGATGGTGATAGGTGAGATTTCTATTTTAAGGGAGATAAATTTGAAAGAGGTGACTTCAAATTCATTCTTGAATGCATTTAAAAGTTCTCCACACACACAAATGGATGAGATTCATTGTTACATTTTATATCATAGATTAATCTTGTAGATTTAAAATTTGCTATTGATTTGGGTCCATTCGACCAAGTTCCTTAAGTTTTTTGTGTTTGTTTTATGTTAGTTAAATTTCCCCTTTTGTCGTGCTTAGTTTTCGAGGTTGTTTTGTTTACACTCTTGAAGGAAGAAAAATGATTTACTAAATGGAGAAATCAAGAATCCATGTTCCTTAATCTATCACCTTTTAATCTTTTCAAATCTATTTTGGTCTCGACGAACTTGTTCTGAAACATGCATTTTGTTATAGAAAAATTTATCAAATGTTTTTGAGTAAATAAGATGAGCAATACGTGATAACACACCACCTAAGATAATTTGTTGTTGGGATTTAGTTTCATCTTAAATAGTTGGCGAGACTTGGCCCAAATTGAGAACCCCCCTTTTCACTTATCTATATGCCTTACGGCCCTTACCATTACAATGAAGTTTGGCTTCCAAAGTGCATGATATGCTATACAAGTGTTAATATAAAAAAACATTTTGAACATTAAAATGTACTTAATTTGGTGAACTGTTAGAAACTGGAGTCATTTGGTTGTTTTCGTAATTATTTTCCAATGCATTTGTAAGATTTTATAGTGTTATACATATCATTTCTCGTGATGTAATTACAATGGCTTGTAGATTCGCAATCTATAAATTTGTCATAAAAAAGGGATAGCTTAACCTCAGTAAAAATATTTGCTTCACTGTCTATAGTACTGATTTCCACTTTGTGGATGCAGGAACCAAAAATAGCGAAAGAATTTGACTGATATGGCAATAATATTAATAACTTGTTCACCTTTATACTAGTATAACTAGAGTAGATTATTGTTTGAAACCTTCAAACTTGAATTGTGCGCAACTATACACTTGTCCGGTTAAATGCCCTTTCCAAATCCCCCATATTGTCTCTATCCCCTTCTCAACCTGTAATTGTCGTTCCGAAGCCATTCTTGTTCCGAATGTCGCACTCAGCATATGGATATATTCAATGCATCACCGCTCTCATCACGCTATACAACTTGAGGCAAGTAGTCATTCTCTACGAAGAAGAAGAAGATGACTATGGAACCACCTCGATCTTCAAGTTTCATTCCACTAGTAAATGATGCTATTCACTCTATTGGGTCTGAGATCAACCATTACACAGCTTTCCCTCATTACAACTCTCTCTCTGACCATAAAGCTCTACTCAACCGAGAACTTGAGAGGTTGAAGAAACAACTGTCTACAGTTTTCATCATAGTGCGTTGTTCCTCTCCTTTGCTAGCTATTGATCTCTTTAAAGAGGCAGATAGGCTAGGAATGTTGGGAAAAGGTTGAGTAGAAACTTTTAAAAAGTGGGACAGTTTGGGAAAAAATTCCCTTTGTTCCCTACTTTTTTCTGTTAAAAAAAAAACAAGAGAACATACAAAATATTTTTTGAATTAAATGAAAAGATTATAGAAAAAAATGGATTCCATGAATTTATTTGTGAAAAACTATCACTAAGGACTTGTTACAACTTACCACTTACCATTGCTACCAACAATCTTGAAAAAAAATAATAATAAAAAGAAATCTTGAAATATAATCAACTTTCTCTTGTCGTAAAAAATTGACAAATGGGTTCTTGAAAAATTTCTCAATTTGTACTTTTTATACAAGTATACAGGTTGTGTGTGTGATGTTTCAAGTTTGTGCACTCGCTTAGGATCTGTTTTGCTAACATCTCTTTAATGACAACACAGTGTGCATCAAACATACTACTTTTCTAAATTAATTAGAAGATAAGTGTATAGTTGCTAACATCTCTTTAACAGGACAATTGTATAGTTGCGCACAATTCAAGTTTGAAGGTTTCAAACAATATTCTACTCTAGTTATACTAGTATAAAGGTGAACAAGTTATTAATATTATTGCCATATCAGTCAAATTCTTTCGCTATTTTTGGTTCCAGCTGCATCCACAAAGTAGAAATCAGTACTATAGACAGTGAAGCAAATATTTTTACCGAGGTTAAGCTATCCTTTTTTTATGATTTGTTTGTTCCCTACTTTTCTCTGTTAAAAAAAAAAAAAACAAGAGAATACTTTTTCCTCGTCCACATATTCCTTCACCATAAAACTCTCACAACCCTACAACTCACACATATCCATTCAACTTTTCTCCGTCAATTGTGGGTCCCATTCCTCGCCTGAGACAAATGAACGGTGGTGCGATTTTCTCTACGGACCAAAGGTTGAGAAAAATTAGCGGAAACAAAGTCAACCATTTAAACCTATAAATTAATTCTCTCTTCCTCCATTCCTCTTCAGGTGAATTCCATCTCGATCAGTTTTGTGGTATCAGTACTAAATTATCTAAATATCTATCTATCTATATATATATATCTACCTGTATAGTAATTAAATTAAAATAAAATGGCTAAGAAGAAGAGCACATTGCTCAGTACCGTTGGCCTCTCCTCCTTCCTCATCGCTGCTGTTATCAGTACTGTCGTCGTTGCCGTCTCCCTTGTCCAGGTTAGCCAGGCAGATGACCACCAGCACAACTTCCCTACAGAAGGGCCCCTCCTCACCTCCATCAAATCCGTAGAGACTATCTGCGCTGCCACCAACTTCCAAGACTCATGTAAGAATGCCCTAACCCCTGCTGTTGGCGACAATGCTGACTCCACTGAGGTTATCCGCGCTGCGGCCAATGCCACCATTGACCATGTCATCGCTGCTTTGGAGAAAGCCAATGTTATCTCAACTGAAGATGCTCTGAATAAAATGGCAATCGATAATTGCAAAGAGTTGTTGGGCTATGCCATTGACGAACTCAAAGCCGTGGTACAAGAGGCGACGGACCTCAAAGGGCGATCTGCCGATATGAGAACCTGGCTCAGTGCAGTCCTCTCCTATCAGGAGACCTGCCTTGATGGTTTCTCTCATCCCGACCTTAAAGGACAAATGCAGACTGGTCTGGTCAATGCGACGCAACTAACTAGCAATGCACTTGCGCTGGTTACCGTGCTTTCCTCTGCAATGCACAACTTTGCTGAAACGATTAGTGACTTGAATATAACCACCGTAGATGGGAGGATGTTGACTGACGATAACTTTCCGGAATGGATGGAGGGAAGAGAAAGGAAGCTGATGGGGTCCAAGGGGAACGCAGGGGTGAAGCCAAATATTGTGGTGGCACAGGACGGGAGTGGTCAATTCAAGACAATAAAGGAGGCGGTGGCTGCGATACCAAAGAAGAATACCGAGAGGTTCATTATATATGTGAAGGCCGGCGTGTACAAGGAGCAAGTTACAGTGAAGGAGGCTAATGTGTTCATGTATGGTGATGGGCCGAGGAAGACGATGGTCACCGGAGACAAGCACCAGCCTGATGTCACAACATACTTGACTTCTACTTTCTGTAAGTCGATCGATCGATCTCATTCATTTCATTTTATTTATTTCTTATTGTGTTGTTTGTTCATATATATTTATATATATATATTTGTCCAACACGTACGTACGTGTACGTACAGCTGTCGTCGGCCAGGGTTTCATATGCAAGGGCATGGGTTTCGTGAACACGGCTGGCCCAAATCAACCTCAAGCAGTGGCCCTCCGTGTCCAGGGTGACATGGCCGCTTTCTACAACTGCCGTATGGACGCATACCAGGATACCCTCTATGCCCAGGCCCACCGTCAGTTCTACCGTAACTGCGTTGTGGCAGGAACCATTGACTTCATCTTCGGCGACTCTTCCTCTGTCTTCCAGAACTGCCTCATCATTTGCCGTCGCCCCAAGGCCAGCCAGGCCAACACAGTCACTGCACACGGTCGCACAGATAAGAACGAGCCTACCGCCATCGTCATCCATAACTGCAAGATCGTACCTGACCAGACCCTGTTCCCTGAACGCTTCAAGATCCCCACATATTTGGGCCGACCATGGAAGCAATATGCTCAGACTATTATCATGGAGTCGACACTCGGGGATTTCATCAGGCCAGAAGGGTGGATGCCTTGGAATGGGGATTTCGCATTGGACACCTTGTACTATGCTGAGTACAACAACCGTGGGCCCGGGGCCAAGGTTGATGGTAGGGTTAAGTGGAAGGGTGTTAACTCTTACATGAACAGGGACGAGGCAATCAAGTATACAGTGGGCCCCTTTATTCAAAAGACTGATCAGTGGCTTGAGAAGACTGGCGCACCCTTCAATTTGGGGTTGAGGTACTAACTAACTCTAACGGCCGCCGGAAAGTTCGATCGTAAAAGATCGAAACTGCATGCATACATTGCATGCATCCATGCAATGTTGGTAGAAATTAAGTGAGGAGGGAGAGATATGAGCTTCTCTTATTGTTCAAACAGGACATATATATATATCTTAATTTGTCTAGAATGATCAGCAAATTGAGTTTTTAAATTTGGGCCTTCTGGAATAGAATCTGTGAGGTGCCCGGCCCATTTGTTTGTTTCGTTTTATATATGCACGTATGAAAACAATTTTATTTTTTGTTTTCATTCCATTTGTTGCAGCTGCAATAATCCCTATATATATATATAATAATTCATTCTTTTCTACTGTTAATTTGTTTCGATGGAGTTGTACTTTAATTGCAATGGTAGTTGAGATTGTTATTATAGTTGGAGATGTGAATACTGAATATATATATAGTTTAACTGTAGTTATGAGTGCAAGTGATAATTATATATAGAGATTATGGTAAAAATTGCAACAAATAAAGGTCATACAATTCATTCCAGCACAGATATATCTTCATGTTTATACAGATAGATTAGTCATAACGAGACTCTTTAACAGATTCGGACATTCTTCAAGCTCATATATAAGACATGAGTTGTTCTCAAACACAAATTAAAAGCTGATCCATACATGAAACCAAAACAACCAGCCTCGAGTCAAAAAAGCTGATCCATGTCCTTCTCGGAAACAACACCACTTCATCACTTACGTTGGTTACTTCTTGGAAACAACATCACTTCATCAAAGTTTACGCTATGAACTGATACTACGTACGAATGCTACAAGAGTAGAATTCCAGTTTGGAAGTAACCATGCATGTTCGATCTTACTATGAAACACAGACACTTCTAGACTTCCTGTGTTAAATGCTGTTTTCCCGAAATGTTTCCAGTGTGCGTGTCTGTGTCTAGGTTTCATCGACTGTATTACAATATGGTTTTTTATTTTATCGAGTGCAGCTCATCAAGATGCACTGAAGAAAGAGATGGAGCGGCTAAGGCAAGTATACCACCAACAAAGTCTGAAGAGCAACTCGGAGAACAACATTAAGCTAGTCAGCTAAAACTAAAGAGAAAAGCAATAAAAATTTGTTCTGAATTCAAACAAGAATCAAGAATGTCTGTTTGAATAGGATAAGAAGATTAATTTTCTAGCAATTATTTTGTGAATTTTAATTTGTTCAATTTTTTTTCTTTCCATTTCTTTTAACAGGTTCCTTCCACTGGCTTTCTCAATTATTTTTTCCCCTTCTTTTAGCAAAGGGGCTTTTGGGTAGTCTTTGTATCAGTTAAAAGTGCTTTTCTGAATTATTTGTTTGAAAGAAGAAAAAAAAGAATTCGAGGAACTTTGAAGTAAGAATCACTTGCATGTTATGTAACAGTTCTCTTTGTTTTCACAAACAGTACATTACTTCATGGAGTTTGATTTTCTCTTTTACAAACAAAATTCATCCAGGTTTTTACAATGTTTTTTTGAGTTCCTTGGAGCATCCACAGTCGTTTGTGACAAGAATGGCAAAATGGCTAAATAGAATTTGACAATTTTTGTTGTTTGCTGCAGTCGTTAAATACAAAATATAGCAATTATGTTCACAAAAAAAATATACAGACGTCCCAAAAAATTTATTGATAAGTTTTTTTTTTTGGGTTGGACAAAATACAACACACATCTCAAAGCTAATCCCACCACTCATCTACTCCATCCAACCGTACAAATCATTCATCAATACAAAATCCTATACAATCCAATGACGCAAGAACAAAAAAAATCTCTATGTTGTAACAAAATATCTCTCATTTCCAACCCAAATAGATTTTGCCTTTTGCTTTCCAAATGAATGGTTTTGTCTTGCCTTGAATGGTGCATAATTAATTTTTTGAATCTAGTACCGGCCGGGATAATCCCTCCCAGGACAACAACATTTTCTTTCAGACCCTTCAACGTAGTTCTAGTAAGAATTGTAATATGAATACCTTTGCACTTTGCAGAGATGTAAGTAGCCATTCTAGGATTCCATTTCTTAGTGCCATGACCGAAATGAACTATTGCTTGCATAATCTTTTCCAAATTGATGTTCCAATATCTTCTTGTCATTTTTCCCACGCTTTCTCTATTTGCATAAATAAATAATAGTTCCTACGGAACCTTCTACTCTACCGGGATTGGTTGTTGATACACAACTTAAACCATTCATTTTTTTTAACTTCATTTTATTTATTACCAAATCAATAACTAGAAAGTAAAAAAGAAAAAAAAAATCTCCTTAGGAATTAGAAAAGTGCGTAAATGATTTTTCTGGTGTGTTGTTAATACAAGATATGAGGACCGCTAATACAAGCAGTACTGTACATTTGCCCGTGAAATATCGATTGCTTGTTAAACCCTGTGAATAAAGTAGGATACTCCAAATTCGGGGGTCCAAGAGTTTCATAAAACGTTCTTGGTGGGAAAAAATGGGAGTGAAAGATCCCACTGAATCGAATTTGATACAGGGGAAATAACTCGTGATAAAGACAATATACATTTTGACCAAAAAATCTGTACTCAGAATAATATAATTTCTCGAGTATGAGCTTTTGCCGGTAAAAAGGAATCAAATGATTCAAGTGGAGTTTTTTTAGAACGTATCAATAAGCTAGACCCATGCTGCGAGTTGTTTGATGCCATAAATAAACATGTAGATATTATGCCTATCATACCTCCACTATTTTTTCTCTTAGCCTTTGTTTGGCAAGCTGCTGTTAGTTTTCGATAAAATCTTTTACACTTTTCAAAATTCTTGATTTATCAAAAAAAATTTAATAAAAATTGGTAAGATCCGATACGATAAGTCTTATATTATGATTATGAACCCCCCCCCCCCCCCCCCCCCCCCCCCCCTATTCCAAAATCGAAATTCCTGTATATTGAAATTGAATATCCTATAAGAAGAAAAACTGGAACTTTGGTATCCAATTTTTTAGTAACGATATCCATTAGAAAAGAATTCTCTAACATCTGATTCCTTACCACTGAAAAATGGATTAATAAACTTGAAGGATATCCCAGACAATAGAAAGAATAGTTTGATAAATGGTTTATATGGATCCTGTACGGTTGAGACCAAAAGTGAAAATAATATTGCCAAAAATGGAAAAAAAATGGTATTTTCATTTCTTCATCAGAAGTGGAGTCCATTAATATCTTATTTCGAAGAAATATAAATATCAAAATATCATGATTTACGATCTATTCGTTCCATTTCCCCCTTTTAGAGGACAAGCTATCACATTTAAAATATGTCTCAAATATACTAATACCTCATCCCATACATTTTAAAATCTAGGTTCAGATCCTTCAATGGTGTATCCCACCACAATTCCACATTTTAAGTGGAGACTGAAGATTGCGAAGTTTTTTGTATGAATTTCATCGTTAGCTGCGAGAAAAAATAGAAAAAAACGAATTGATTTGGACCCCTCCTTTTTTTCGTATTCCAATGAATAATTGGAAATCAATCTAATAAAGGACAAGGCTCCTGAGTAGTTCTTGCGGAGATTCCATGGGAGTTTATATCTTAAGAAAACGTTCGTATCCATACAAAATCCACACAAAAGCTCTTCTCTAAATTGCTCTGGACGAAAGGCAAAAAAAGAAAAAATCCAGGAATTTTCTATATTAAAAAAATTCATAATTTCAACGAAAGAAACATCCTGCATCGTCCGATGGTTTGAAAAAAGAATAAAATAGTAGGGACACCTATAATATGGAAATTGCCAAATTCTTTATCAAATATAGTAAACTATTATTCCAGAAAAAAAAAGGCAAATTGTCTTACGAACTGCAGCAACTTCTTTGCCAGAAAATGGCAAAAATGGCAATTAAGCAAACGACTGTGGATGCTCTTACATCTCTTTATACCATTTTCTGTAACAAGGTTAACTGTACAATCTAATTTTATTCTGTATCCTAAGAATACGAACAATGCGTGAAAAGAATAGCACATACAATACACCCTGCAGATGATTTTTAGCCACTGGGCCATTTGCGCTCAGCGATATAAAGAGGAGACGGAGAGTTTTATACTCTATGTTCGGATATGGATTAGTTTTAAAAAAACGCACACAAAAGAATGGTGGACACAGGTATCGAACCAACGACCTCAAGACAACACGCCCGCGCTACTGTAGCGCCAGAGGGCTCACCGACAACTTGAGCTTTGTCACAAATACAACTTGAATCTTATTTAACTCAATTCTCTGTTTCATTAGAACATTTCGATGTTCAAAAGCCTTTATCTTTGTTTTGCTTGCACCAAAAACCATGTAAATCTCCATAATGTATATTTTAACTTAAATCAACACTCCAGTGTTTTAAAAATAATTTTTTAGTAATTTAATACATATTTCTCATACAATAATTTAAATTTGCATACTACTCTTTTCATAATTCATTTTGACATTTCTCACACAACTTGATATAAAAAAATCACATTATAAATATAATTCTCTGTTTTTTCCTCTTTCATAAACCCAAATGCATAGGATAATTTTATTCATTCGAAACAGTATCACGATAGTCCATTTAGCACATAAACAATAATTTCATCTACTAGCATTTTGTACTCAATTTTGACATTATCAACAATCCCAATTCAATATTTCTATAACTACAAACAATTTGCACACAAAATTAAGATTCATGACAAGTTAACATACAATCTATCAAGCCTTAATTTAATCAACTAGCAAGTCCTTTTTCCAATTAAGTGTACTCTTATTAGTTTCTTTCATGCATTATCATTTCAACACTCCTTGCATGGCATCTAAATTAGAAATATAGAAAACCACCCACCTTATTTGGAGAGAAAAATCACACAACACATCCTAAACGAAAGAGCCCCTCTCCTCCTAGATTGAGCTTGCCCACACGAGTACTCCTCCTCCTCCCACACGAGTACTCCTCCTCCTTGCTTGATGTGCAACCCGAGAGCTCCCTAGTGTTGATGTCGAGCCTCCTTGAATGCAAGCACACACACTCAAACTCTCAATCTTTTATTCTCACTTCCTACTAATAATCCACTACTAATAATTGTATTCTTTCACTATAGAATAACTAGGCTGGGGGGGGGGGGGGTATTTATACTAAATTTTGGGATAAATAGAGGGCTAGGATTGATCTAGGAGTTAAGAAACAAAGACTAGGATTCAAGGGGAAGTTGTAGTAACCAACCATGATCACAAAAACTACCTCCCACAAAATCCACTTCTCTTCTTTTTCCCTCCTAATCCCATCCGGCCAAACAAGGTGCACAAAACACGTGCACGTGTAATGCACGTGTTTTCAATAGTCCCCTATTTTAAAAGTTGTACATTTTATTTATTATAAAAATAATCTATTAAAATTGTCTACATTACAAGTTGTATTAAAAAGGAAAATAAACTCATAAGCTTTTATTTAATGGGCCAAATTAGCTTACATTTAAAATAAATTAATTTGGGCTCAAAATAAAAGAATACTTATGTTTGTTTAAAATAGGGTTTAATAAAAATAATGGAAAAGGCATATATATCTATATATGTATACTCATTTGTTTATATATTAAGACTCAAAATTTTCATATTTGGATTTTAGAAATAGGAAATTTGAGTTGTGCTTGGAGTCGTTGAAACCCAAAATTTGGTCTAACGGTGGATGATCTTTTTAATCTTGAATCTCAGCTATTGGAAGAAAAAAATTTAAAACTAAAATTTTGAGTCCAATACATTTGAAAAATAAAAAAAATTGTACGCATTTGAACACATAACAATTCCTATAGGCCCATTCCATCTCATCCCTTGATCTCAAATATCAAACCAATCTCAAATTAACTTTATATGCATAGAAAATCATATATGCTATATTCCATAGATAATAAAAAACAATAGGGGAAAAAATTGTTCTTTTTTTATTTAGTCGGATACAAAATGATATTGCGTCCGATTTCATTACAGATTTTGTTTTAATTGGGTCAGACACAAAATGATCTTGTGTCCGACACATTTTTTTTAAAAAATAATTGAACGGACGATATGTTTTTTGTTATCACACGCAAGATCATCTTGCGTCCGAGAATTTTTTTAATAGAACGGATGCAAGATTATCTTTCGATTTCTATATTTGGAATTTTTCTATATATTATCTCAAATATAGACGGCTACTGTTCCTTATTTTCCAAAATTTGAAAAATATAGGGAACTTTCCTATATTTTTCAAATTTTGGAAATATAGGGAACGACTATAAATGCTTAGACACTAATGAGGAGATATATATATATCATAGTTCACCAACCAACAATAATCCGGTGACTCTTAACCTTAACGATTATTGATACACCCGTGATAATCACCAACTCAACAGGACAATGGCGGAGCCACATAAATCTTAAGATTAGTAATTGCCCCTCTTAAGTTATAGAAAAACTTATATGATATATATACCCTATATAATTTGCTATAAAGCATTGCCCCTCATAATAAATTTCTTCTACCCCTCTAGGGTTGGCAAACGGGTCGACCGGGATGGGTCGGGTTGAACCCGTCCGGGTTGGAACTCAACTAAGGCAGGTTCGAGTCGGGTCCTAGTGTCAACCGGGTCGGACCGGGCCGGGTCGGAAATGCAAAAAGTCGACCCGCCCAACCTGCGAACCCATTCGGATCCAACCCGGGTCGGGTCGGGTCGAGTCGGGTCGGGTCGCGGGTTGGGCCCGTCTAAATTTAATTTTTTTATACTTTAAAAAAAATGTAATTTTAATAATAATAAGAAGAAGAATCAAAGAATGAAATTGTAAAAAAAAGTATATATTATTAATATGATTTCAACTTATACAAGTTTCCAAATTTGTAATAAGAAATAAAGATTTTCTACAAATTTGTTTTATACAATAACAAATTTCTTCGATACAAGTTTAATTTTCTTCAATTATCCTATTTTTTATAACAAACAAAGATTTTAGAATTTTTTTTATACATTTACAATTGTCTTTAATTTGTTGGTCTTCAATTTGTTGTTGTTGTTATTGCCTTGTTGGTCTTCAATTCTTCATTTTAGTTGCTATTGTTGTTGTTGTTGTTCTTCCGGCGAGTTGCTTCCACTTGTAGACGTGTCGAACACTTTTCCTTGATTCTTATCTTTGGCCTTCAGCCAGTCTTCCGTGCAGACGAGCATCTCCAACGATTGGGGCTTCAAGTAATTCCTGTAATCGGTTAGAACCCTGTCACTTGTAGAAAATGTACTTTCTGAAGCAACTGTAGAGACATGAGGAGTTAGTAGATTTTTAGTCATATATTTAAGAATACTATAAGTATGTTCATGGTCTTTCCACCATTGTAAAATATCTAGTGAAGAAGTAAACTTTCAGAATCTTGTTAATTATACCAATGTAATTCATTTGGTTAATTAGTCCTAGGTTTTTTTAATTGAATTTGTGCAAGTAAATTAAATGTTGCATCATCTAATTTACTCTTACCCTTAACTTTAGAAGTAGCAAAAAAAGAACTAACTAAAGAAGTTGTACTACTAGATGCAAAACTTCTATCATAATAATCATACAAGTTATTTAATGTCGATTCAAATTTAACTAAAAATGTTCCTCAATCAATTTCATATTCATCTTCCCCAAGTAAAGTAAAAAATATTTTAATCAAACTCTTCGTACCTTCTAATTTGATACGAGGATCCATCACAACAGCAATACAATACAACATAGGAGAATGATTAAAATACTTCAAAAATTTGGTGTATGCAGGTTTCACAATATGACCAATAAAAACATCATCGATTATTTCTTTGAAAGTTTGCATCATAGTAACTATTGAAATAAAAATGCTACTAGAAGTAGATTCATAAGATTTTGAAAATTTGAAAGATACAGTTTTAAAAGGTTCTAAAAATTTCAACAAAGATTTGGCATAAAACCAAGCTTGGGGAGTCATTTCAAAATTTGGCATATTTTTTGCAATACAAAAATCATTTATACATTCTTTATATTCAATAACAACATGTAGCAAATCAAAAGTAGAGTTCCATCGGTGTTTAACATCCTTTGAAAATTTTCTAAAATGTATATTTTTAAGCCTACACCAAGCTTTCCATTCTTGGAATGTGGTGTCACTTAATGCAATAAAATGTACACAATTTCTAATGTTAACTATATATGGTTCAGCTATTTTTAATGCATCTTGAATACATAAATTTAAAATATGACATGCACATCTAACATGAAAAATATTGTAAGATGGAGGGTTTAATGCGGTTTTTAATATACTAATTGATGCATTTTTGTTAGATGCATTATCAAAACTTATACACATAATTTTATCACGAATATAAAAAACATCACAAATTTCTAAAATATGATTTGCAATTTCAATACCATTATGGGGATAGGCAACGCGGCAAGTCATATGATCATTTTTTAATAATCCAATCACTGTTGATCTAATGACAAGTTATTCCCATCATTGGAATATTGTTGCAACCCGTCCAACAATCGGAAGTTAAAAAAACTCTACAAGTTTAACTCCATAAAATGACAATCAAAGCTTCTCTCATTTCATTATACATTTTAAAATAATAAGATTTGCAAGTATTCCTATGGATTCTTTTAAAATGGGGGTTTAATGCGATTTGATTAAAAGTTTCTAAATCCCTACTCTTGAAATAGGAAAATGGTAACTCTTCCTTGATTACTAGTCGGGTCATTTCCCGACGAACAAGTTCAGGATCATAAGAATGGCTATCAACTACACCGGTCCTAGGGTGGTTTTTTTGTTGGCCGGGTAGGTATATAAGAAGTTCTTTGTGTACATTTAGGATGTGTCGTCTTATTGTACCCATCCCCTCACCCCTCTTCCATTTGTGTGGCTTCGAACATGTTTTACAAACTTTTATACCTACACCCGGATTATATTCGTCTAGAATATAATCATAAAATTTGTGCCAATCACTAGTTTTTCTTCTAGTTTTCCTACTACTACCTGGTTGTGTTGTTTCGGTTGCTTGTGTTTGTAGTTCTTCTTCTATGTCTATGTCTCCTACAAACTCATCGTGTGTGCTAATGTGTTGGGTCATAGGGTACTCTTCGGTGGGCTCATTTTGTGAGACAATTGGAGGCCTATGAGAAGTGCCGGTGGAATCTTGTCCACTTTGGCTATAGCTGCTACCTCGTGATCTAGACATATTGATATAGTAGTGTATGTGAAAAAATTAAATAAATCTAAAAGACATAAGTTTTTAAAAAAAAAATCTAGAAAACAATAAGATGGTTGTGAGAGAGAAGATAAAAAAAATCAACAAACAAATATGATAAAAAAAATTATAACTACAAAAAAAAATATCAAGACAATAAGAGGGTTGTGAAATTTTGATACCATACTTCGCGGATACTCGTATATAAAATGAGAGTGAAAATGAAAGTAGAAGTAGAAGTAGAAGTCCGGACTCGTATATAGATAGAAAGAGAGCTTCTTTGTTGGAGCATTGGGGAGTTGAAGACTTGAAGACATAGTTGAATGTTGAATTCGATATGATCGGAATTTGTCATTTGATCGTTTCTATGTTGCTAGCTTCTTTGTTCACAAAATTTGGAATGAAGTGAGATTGAATTGAGTAGTAGTAGTAAAAAGAATAAGAGAGTAAGGTGTGGAATTTTTAGTTTGGGTTTAAGGGGTATTTATAGGGGGAAAAAACAAAAAAACAAAAAAACAAAACAAAAAAAAACAAAAAAAACGGCTATAACAGCCATTAGACCCGGGTTTCTGCCGTTGGACCCGCGGATCAAACATTTGATTCGTACGAGTCTAACGGTTCGAAACCCGTGGGTTTCGCACTGTTCACCGGGTTCACGGACCGGGTTATACGGGTTCAAATCCGTTCTTCAACGACCCGAGTCGACCCGCTTATATTCACGGGTTCAACCCGGACCCAAACCGACTTCTAACGGGCTGGGTTTGGCAAGCGGGTCGCGGGTCAGCCCGGCCCGGTTGCCATCCCTACCCCTCATAGGAGGGTAAATTTCACTACACCCTATCCAATTTCCACAAATTTGCATAAAACCAATTCCAATTTTATATTTTTTATGTATGATCATATCATAGACCCAAAGTTGTTGTAGATGATCATTCTCCGTCCAAAATCACTATAAATTAGTCATTTTGTTTTCCACCTAATTGGTTCATTCGGTCATAGAGGAACATAAATGTATAATTTTAAAATAAATGGGTGGAGAGAGAGAGAGAATATTGGACCCGGATTTGGAGAACTGGGTCCGGGTCCGGATCCTAGTTAAAAAAATTTAACCGCCAAGTCCAGATCCTAGTTAAAAAAATTTACCCGCCGAGTACGGTAGTGATGCATAAATATTTGTACTTAAGTACTTTTACACCCGATACCATACGGTTCCAATATTTTTTACACTAAATTACATGAATAAAGATTATATTTACACATCTATCTTCAACGATTACTATTTACGTGTATATCCTATAACCCTATTATTCAACTTCCATATTTTTGGGATATTTTTTAACAGGTCCAGATCGGGGTCCGAGTCCGGGTCCGGGTCGGTTCTATTTTGAGCAGACCCGGATCTGGACCCGGACCCGGACCCGTATAGATCGGATCAGTTCCGATCCAATGCCGGGTCTGGGTTTAGTCCGGGTATCCGTTAAATGTGACAGTGCTAATATAACAATGTTAGTTAGAAGTAGGGTCATCTCCAATAAAGTTGGGCCTAAAGGTAGGATTATCCGTGAAAAAAAGAATTGAATAGGGTTATTAAAACTGGGTAGAGTTTAGCGAAATTTGCCCAAGTGCACACCAATGGCCCATTAACCAAATAATAGAATCCATACAACACTTGAAAAGCCTTTTTGGCCCATCAATGTTGATTGGTCTCTTAAGTGAAAGGGATTGGCTGTAATCTTGTGAGAGCTTCATCATCCTGTGTTATCAAATTTGAAGGAGAAGGAAATCGGAAATCGAAAAAAAAAACAAAAACAAGCACAGAGTGGGTAACTGGATTTTAACCTCTAGTTTGATTACCATGTTTTGCATATATTTAAACTGTATCGATGTAGTTAGTGAAAATAACCAATGTATGGATGTGTATGCACATGTATCAGATCACACCTGTAAATTGGGTTTATAAGAAGAATTGTACGTCTGTATATCTACTTGTCAAAATATGATTGCAAATGAGGTGTTTGATAAAATGCGTGCAAGTGTAGTGTGGTGGTTGGTTGTGAGTAACATGATCGCATATGACATGTTTGTTGTTATGTCTTAATGAAAACAAAAATCGAAATTTATAGATATAGAGATGATGATATGGGTTTAGGGAATCATGCTTATGTTCATATTAGTGGTGATATATGATCATGTCTAATTTTGTCTTCACAATTATTTGAGAGGGATAATAGTCTATGCCACTATCTTTACAATTATTTGACTGTTTTAATCTGAGCTGTGAATATTTTTGAAATTAATTTTGATAGTAGACATTGTTGAGGAAGTAGTTGCTAAATCAACTTTAACTTGATTTGGAATGACTAAGTTACAGCAACAAAATGACAAGATAGTGGGTAGTTACATTTTCTTTTCAAGTGAAATGAAATTTTGTATACAATGCCATGTAAGCTTCCATGAAATTCCATCTTTCTTCTAGTAAAATTTTTAAGTATCGTGAAAAGACCAAAGACCAACTGATTTTCTACTAATTTTGCCACTAAATATCACTTTCTTTCCCACTTTTGTTTCTTCCTAGACTAAACTACCAGCCAAAAAGATTCCTAAGTAGCTGTTAGGAATTTACGTTCAATCTTTCTTATTATGGCCAGTTATGATACAGTCAAGCTTCTTTGTCCTGATTCAGATTCTTCTTCTTCTTTGTCTGATTAGTTACTAGGAGTTAGTCTTCTGGTCAATTTATCTACTGGTCAAATGTTTTTTTTATAGTAATTGCTTGAGTTCTCTTTCATAAGCGATGAATACGTATACGTATTGTACTGCTCCGTGAAAGAGATGACTAAATTTAATAGTTTCTTTGTTCACCGCCAAATTCTTGGAGGAACATAATCTACACATGCACAATGAAGAAGCTTGTTGTAAAATCGTATTGAAACTGCCAGTTTTTGTACTCTGAATTCTCTTAATTTGCAGTTGAGTAATTATTAATTAAGAAAAGAGAAACATGATAGATTTTTTATGTAAATTAAATTTACATTTTAACTTCAATCGAGGCATATATAAAACAGATTAATATCGGTTTGAATCCTGTACAATTAGTAAATATAGTAATTTCAGCACGTTTCCCTCTTGATTCTCCACAAGTATACAAATCATCCCCATATCAAAACACTTCGCGGAAAGAGGTGCTTAATTAGATCCTGAAAACTGACCAAACACAAGCAAACAATTTTAGCCATTAATTATAACTTTCTTCTAGTAAAATATGAAATTCTGTATACAATGCCATGTAAGCTTCCATGAAATGTCACTTTCTTTCCCACTTTTGTTTCTACCTAGACTAAACTACCCGCCAAAAAGATTCCTAAGTAGCGTTTAGGAATATACATTCATCAATCTTTCTTATTATGGCCAGTCATAATACAGCCAAGCTTCTTTGTCCTGATTCAGATTCTTCTTCTTCTGAATGGTTAAAAAAAAAAAAGACAAACTTGAGTAACATCAGAAGTTTATCAAATGACTTGATTATAACTTTAAGTTCATGGCTGAAACGTATTGTCAATATTTTCTAATGGTCAAACTTCAAATTCAAAATCAAACAAAACAGAATTGCTAGCATTTCGACTCCAGAATGTGTTGTATGAATATTTCAATTTACATTCAAGATGTTTTGAGTCGAATGTTGACAAACTAAACTTTCCTTGCATTTACAGCAGTAAAAGTATATAAATAGTAATGGTTTCATAAATCAACAAACGCTACCTTCTTTGTTTTCTTTTGTGAGTAAATAATAAGAACTATCTTGTCTAAAACCTGATTAACCTACATTAGCGATGTCCACTGTTACTGCTGTCTTTTTTCTCTTCTTTCTCACTTTAAGAGTGAGTAGTGGAATACAAGAAGTGAGAATTGGGGCAGTTATAAGTAATCCCAACTCTCGCGTTGGAAGAGAGCAAACACTAGCGATTGAGATGGCAGTCCAGGACTTCAACTGTTCCTTCGCTAGGTTATCTCTCAATAGCACCCATTTCAGTAGCCAAGGTAATTGCATTAACATACTTTTTTGAAAATTTATTTGCGTTCACTTCTAATTTTTCATTTTAATTCTTTCGATGTATTTTAGTGCAATGTCATAGTTATTTATTTATTTAAAAGAAAGAAAAAACTTATGCGAACAGAGCTAAAATGTCTAATAGGTGAGATTTTTATTTTAAGGGAGATAAATTTGTAAGAAGTGACTTCAAATTGATTCTTGAATGCATTTAAAAGTTCTCCACACTCACAAATGGATGAGATTCATTGTTACATATCATATCATAGATTAGTCTTGTAGATTTAAAATTTGCAATTGATTTGGGTTCATTCGACCAAGTTCCTTAAGTTTTTTGGGTTTGTTTTATGTTAGTTAAAATTTCCCTTTTGCTTCGTGCTTAGTTTTCGAGGTTGTTCTGTTTACTCTCTTGAAGGAGGAAAAATGATTTACTAAATGGTGAAATCAAGAATCCCATGTTCCTTTAATCTATCACCTTTTAATCTTTTCAAATCTATTTTGGTCTCGACGCACTTGTTCAGAAACATGCATTTTGTTATAGAAAAATTTATCAAATGTTTTTGAGTAAATAAGATGAGCAATACGTGCTAACACACCACCTAAAGATAATTTGTTGTTGGGATTTAGTTTCATCTTAAATAGTTGGCGAGACTTGGCCCAAATTGAGAACCCCCCTTTTCACTTATCTATATGCCTTACGGCCCTTACCATTACAATGAAGTTTGGCTTCCAAAGTGCATGATGTGCTATACAAGTGTTAATTTAAATTATTTTCAAAAAAAAAGTGTTAATATAAAAAACAGTTTGAACATTAAAATATACTTTGGTGAACTGTTAGAAACTGGAGTCATTTGGTTGTTTTCGTAATTATTTTCCAATGCATTTGTAAGATTTTATAGTGTTATACATATCATTTCTCGTGATGTAATTACAATGGCTTGTAGATTCGCAATCTATAAATTCGTCATAAAAAAGGGATAGCTTAACCTCGGTAAAAATATTTGCTTCACTGTCTATAGTACTGATTTCTACTTTGTGGATGCAGGAACCAAAAATAGCGAAAGGATTTGACTGATATGGCAATAATATTAATAACTTGTTCACCTTTATACTAGTATAACTATAGTAGGTTGTTTGAAACCTTCAAACTTGAATTGTGCGCAACTATACACTTGTCCTGTTAAATGCCCTTTCCAAATTCATCTAACAGAGTATAAGATAAAAAATTTCCAGAGAATGTTCCATATTATTACATCAAATAAAATATTTATTTTCATTTATACTTCTAAATAAAATGATATATATTAAAGTTTATATTCAATTAAATTGTTTATTATTTCATATTCTAGTATCTGTAAATGTGCAGCTCAAAGCCTCATTGACGAATGGGGAGCCACTGCAATCATCAGTACAGGGCCATGGCCGGAGGTGGTACAAATTGCGAAGTTTGCCAACAAAGCACAAGTCCCCATATTGTCTCTATCCCCTTCTCAACCTGTAATTGTCGTTCCGAAGCCATTCTTGTTCCGAATGTCGCACTCAGCATATGGATATATTCAATGCATCACCGCTCTCATCAAGCTATACAACTGGAGGCAAGTAGTCATTCTCTACGAAGAAGAAGATGACTATGGAACCACCTCTTCAAGTTTCATTCCACTAGTAAATGATGCTATTCACTCTATTGGGTCTGAGATCAACCATTACACAGTTTTCCCTCGTTACAACTCTCTCTCTGACCATAAAGCTCTACTCAACCGAGAACTTGAGAGGTTGAAGAAACAACTGTCTACAGTTTTCATCATAGTGCGTTGTTCCTCTCCTTCGCTAGCTATTGATCTCTTCAAAGAGGCAGATAGGCTAGGAATGTTGGGCAAAGGTTATGTATGGATTACCGGTGATGATATAACCTCCCTCCTCGACTCAACCTTCACTCCATCCTTCATTTCAACCTACATGCAAGGTGTTATCGGAATCAAAACCTACTTCAATGACTCTAGGAAGTCCTACCGCAACTTTAGTGCAAAGTTTCAGGAAAGGTTCCAAGAAGCATATAATGAGGAAGGTGAGAGGAGCTTTGAGCCTGGTATATATGCACTCCAAGCATATGATGCAGTTCATGTTATCGCACGTTCTTGGGAAGGTGTGCAGTCAACCAACTTCATTGGGTTGAGTGGCCTAATCCGATTCGGAAGTGAAGGAGATTTGATACAGGGAAAACACTCTTTGGCTTTTCGGATTGTGAATGTTGTTGGTAGGAGTTACAAAGAGATGGGGATTTGGTTCGAAGGAAGAGGATTCTATAGAGAGAAGACAGAGACAGGCTACGGTGGATCATGGGTGGAGTCATTGGGTCCTGTCTACTGGCCGGGAGGGCTGGAGAAAGTTCCGGGAGGGTGGGCGAAGCTGAAGATTGGAGTACCAGCTATGTCTATGTTTGTGAAGGTGGAATATGATGTGAACGGAAAACTTAAGGATGTAACAGGATTCTCAATAGATGTTTTCAGGATGGCACTAGATCTGCTCGAGTACTACCTTCCCTATGATCTCATTCCATTCGACAACAAAACCTACAGTGAACTCGTTGCAAGTGTTCCTCAGGTAATGAATTTCAGGACTTTTTTTTATCTTCTAATTAATTTAGAAAAGTAGTATGTTTGATGCACACTGTGTTGTCATTAAAGAGATGTTAGCAAAACAGATCCTAAGGGAGTGCACAAACTTGAAACATCACACACACAACCTGTCCTATTGTCGATAGTAAAAAGCTACAGATTTATAAAAAGTACGAATTGAGAAATTTTTCAAGAACCCATCTGTCAATTTTTTACGACAACGGAATTAATGTCTGAGAAAGTTGATTATATTTCAAGATTTCTTTTTATTATTATTTTTTTTTCAAGATTGTTGGTAGCAATGGTAAGTGGTAAGTTGTAACAAGTCCTTAGAGATAGTTTTTCACAAATAAATTCATGGAATCCATTTTTTTCTATAATCTTTTCATTTAATTCAAAAAATATTTTGTATGTTCTTTTAACATATATACTCCATAAATTATGAGAACACACTTTAATGGGAAAAATTACAGAACTATACATGAATGTTGATTGACAGAAGTAATATATAACCTGGTGACTTTTTTTAGTTCAGTTCTTCTTTTTTATCATTTAGTAACCTATATAAAAATACTAGTGTTTATAAATTTCCACAGGTATTTGATGCAGCGGTCGGAGATATAACCATCCTTGCGAATCGTTCAAAGAACGTCACCTTCACTGCACCATTCCTCCCGTCTGCACTGTCAAGAGTGGTTCGTCTTAAACCAGATCGCACACCATGGCTGCTAACTAAACCATTCACAACCGCAGTATGGATTCTACTCGCTGCCACATTATTATACAGTTGCTTTTGTATTTGGTACCTTGAGCACGGAAGGAACCCCAAGTTTGATGGCCCATGGTGGACTCAAGGTGCAGCTGCCCTTTGGCTAATCTTTTTGTCAATATTCTTTGATACTGGTGAGAAATTCTTCTCTATATACATTCTTTTAAAACTAATTACCTTCCCTAATTCTGGTTTAGCAGTACAAGAACTCTCTCTATGATTGCACCCACTTCTTTTCTACAAAGAATCAGTCTGCTACTATTAGTACACAAATCATTTACCTTTTCGCAGTCTGTATGTAATCCGGCATGGATTACGGTTCTAGGAAGTGATAGTAGGCAACCGAAGGAAAGAAAAAAAATGCAACATTCTTGGGGTTTCATGTGTTTGGATCAAGGTTTTAAAACTCAGGATCGGGAGAGAGATCGGATTTTTCCAAATATTTGGAGTGGGATCGGGATCAGGAGTATTGGATCGATGTATCACGTTTTTTGGATTGGGCACTTTTTAAAATTAAGAGAATTATCAAACTATGTTTCTATAATTAAATTATTTTTAAAAAATAATAATTGATTTTAAAAAAAATGAATTTATGAATTCGATTCATTCCTTCTACAAATTTAATATTTTCTATTACTGATTTGAACATTTTAATTAGTTTTGAAAATTATTAATGTAGAATAAAACTAAAACGATATAAATAGGTAGACCAAACAGTACAAATTTTATTTACATATAAGGAAAAATAAATATAAGTTAGACATAAATGATGTTCATTGCAGAATTACATTGTCATTGTTTGAATAAGAGGATCCACATGATTAGAAAATTTTAAATATTGTAATTTTTTAATCATCGGATCTGTGGTTTCGGGTTGGGATCAGACCGATCCATCCGATCCAATTGCAAACTTGGCGATCCCCGAGTTATCTTGCTGATCTCGAGATTTAGGGGTTGTATCGGAGCGGCTCCTTCAAAAACGATGAGGATCGTCCGATCTTTTTTGATAACGAGGATAGAGTCTTAAGACTCCAGCCCAAATTTATTCATAAAAGATGAAATGAACTAACAACAAACAATTTTACACGGTGTAAAACTGGAGAAAGAGAAATAGTAGAAAAGACAACACAAATAAAAACTAAACTAATGAAGCAATGAAAAGCATTGCCTAAATTACAAAAGCCAGCGACGCAACTGGCAGACAGAAGCAACACGGAAAAGGTAGGAGTCTGTTAGCCACAGCCAGAAAAGGAAGCATCGGCACAATAAGCAGTGACGAGAAGCAACAAACGCTGACCCTGACGCAACAACCCAACAGCAGGATCATCACAGCCCAGGCAGTGGCATCGACTGCCCACAAGAAGCACAGCAAGACCCAAAGCAGTGAGCGAAACAAATCAATTGCAACATATGCGAAAACAACACAACTAAAGGCCCAACAACGAAGACATTCAGAAAAAGTAACTGTATAGTAAGGGAAGAAGACCAACTAGACCGAAGGGGAGCCTCAGGAGAGCAATGTGCAAAAAGGACACCTGAATAGGCAAGAGAAAAACATCCCAACAAAGAGGTGGTGATAACTCAATACTCAACAGGCCCCAACCTAACATCGGCCAAAGCACCCGCTGATAAGAATCAGCCAAAATCCTCAAAAAGAGACCATCAGAACATTTACAAAACAAAGAACTATAAGAGATAGTTAACAGTATGGTAGGATAATAGAACAGTAACACAGTAAAGTGCCTGAAAATTACAGTAATCAGCAAAGTAGCACCATAAAGAAACCTAAAAGTAGCTAAAGAGTATATAACAGTGCAGGAAATTGCGACAACAACCAAAAAAGTAAGTGCAAAAAGAAAATAGCATAACAGCACAAAAGCAGAACATAACCCACAGCCTAGACAGCCAGAGTCCAGTATGGACAAAAAGAAACAGATGCCGCAAATCTCAAACCTGCACAAGAGAAAACAAAGAGAAGATTAATACGGCAAAGCTAGAACTCAAGGAGGAACAAAATTAGAAAGACGGTATAAAACAACTGCCTCATCAAGGCGTTGAAGGTGCAGGGCATCCACTTTATCATGCGATAAAGTGGAGGACCAAAACTTGGTGAAGAAAATCAACTCATCAATGAGACTATCAATAGGGCGAGAGGTGTGAGAGAAGATGCGGTTGTTTCTTTCTTTCCGGATAATCCAGATGAGCGCCATCATAGAAAGATCCCAAGAGTTACAAAACACTTTCTTAACAAAAAGGGACCTCCAACTTGCCCACCAAGACAGGATAGAGGTGGGGAAAGAGTGCACTAGCCACGCATTCAAACAAATCGTCCATAATGGCCGAATAAAATCACAATGCAAAAAAAGATGATCCGCATCTTCATGATGAGTAAGACACAGTGAACACAATTGACCAATGGCTAAATTCATCTTGTTTAGAATCTCAACAGTTAATAATTTGTTGTTAATAGAAAGCCAAGCTAGAATTTTCGTTCAAAGGAGCACAACAACTCCAAATAATCTTAGCAAAAGATGAATTGACCCTCCATGGTTAAGAAAATTATAAAAGGATTTAATAGAATAAGAATCCGAGCTGGTCCAGCGCCAAATGACATCCTCTTTAGGATGCCAAGAATAGCTGATTAAACTTGAAAGAAGTTGAATGTAATTAGGAACAAGAGGAGGAGGGAGAGCAGTATTGAAAGGGATATGCCATTCTCTGTGGTCGTTGTGAACGGTGAGATATTCAGCCACAGTGGCAAGAGGGTTGAGAGCAAGCCGGAAAAGGTACGGAAAGACAGAAGCAATCTTATAATTATCAATCCAAAGGTCGGTCCAGAACTTAGTCTTTGAACCGTTGGCACACACATTGAAAAGCCCACACTAAAAAGGAGCTACTACCTTCCACACACCCGTCCAGAAAGGGGAAGCCGCCGGAGATAGAGAAGGGAGTAATTCCCAAATCCTATGACGAGAATGACATTTCTGAGTAATCAGATGAGCCCAGAGCAAATTATCATCTTTTAACATTCTCCATAACCATTTACCCAGGAGAGCTAAATTTTGGTTCCTCAGGTCTAGGACACCCAATCCCCCTACCGACTTAGAAGAACAAACTAGCTTCCAGTTACAGAGATGAGTCCCCGCTTTATAAATATGTGAACCCGACCAGAAGAAGTTCCTTCTAATCTGTTCGATCCTCTTGATAACCCAGGAGGGGACATAGAAAAATGACATCATATATAAAGGAATCGAAGAGAGAAACAGAGTTAACCAAGATCAATCTACCTCCTCGAGATAGTTGCCTACCGGACCAAACGTTGAGTCTGGATTCCACTTTATCAATCATATTTATGCCAAACCAATCATATTTATGCAACTTGCCACATCTCAAAGGAATGCCAAGATACCGAACATGGAATGAAGCGGAAGCACAGTTGAATGAAGCGGAAGCACAGATCTCGAATTGATGGTTGTTAGACCTGCCAAGCCAAAGAACGGAAGTTTTATGAAAATTAATCGATAAACCCGATGCTAATTCGAAAATATAGGGGAGGAGTTTAAGGTTCTGGAGGGTACAACCGTTGGGCTTAACGAAGATAATGGTGTCATCAGCAAAATGTAAATTAAGAACACCACGGAAGCTCTGGGATTTACCTAAACCTTCGATAACATTAGCCTCCCAAGCGTTACGAAGCAGTTTACTAAAAACATCAGCTATAAGAGCGAATAAAAGAGAAGAGATCGGATCACCTTGACGGAGACCACACTTGCATTTGAATTTATTACCTTCCGTACTATTAATGAGAATAGAAGAAGTGCCAGCAAAAAGACTGGACTTTATCCAGGCGATCCACTTTAAACTGAAACCTCAGTGGAGGAGGATATTGAAAAGAAAATCTCAACTCACATTGTCGTAAGCATTTTCAAAATCTAATTTTAAAAGAATGCCCTCGGAATTGGATTTATGGCATTCAGAAATAATTTCTTGGGCACAAGCCACACTATCAAGAATAAAACGATCCTTAATAAAACTCGACTGTGCGGGATCAATAAGAGGAGAGATGACTAAACTGAGACGGCTGGAGAGAACTTTCATTATGATCTTAAAAGTTGTGTTCAGAAGACTAATAGGACGAAAAGCAGAAACTGAGTTAGCACCCATGATTTTGGGGATGAGAACGATATGCGCATAATTAATTCCATCAAAGGAAAAAAGCCTTGGTGAAGATCAACGAACATCTCGAGTAGGTCATCTTTGAGGTAATCCCAAATTTTTTGGAAGAAGGATGGGAAGCCGTTCAGGCTCGGAACAAAATTGCCCTTCAAAGAAAATACAGTAGATTTAATCTCCTCCAAGGAGAAAGGAGCCTCAAGGCTAGACAGATCAAGTGATTCGTTACCATAAAGCTGGTCCCAGTCGAGGTGGATGGAGCAGGGTTTAGAGGACCCCAAATGGTTTTTATAAAAGTGAAGAAAGGTGGCATGAAAATCAGAATTGGAGCTAAGATCAATACCATTGTCAACAATGGAAGAAATATAATTGCACGTTGACGGTGTGATGCAAAATTATGTAAAAAGGAGGTGTTGCCATCACCTTCGTTGAGCCAACGGATCTTAGCCCTATGCGCCTATTTGATGTGGTCGAGGTTAAGAAGAGAAGCGAACTCTCGCTTGCAAGAATTCTGTTCGAAACGGAGAGAATCAGAAATAGGACCAATCTCTTCAAGTTGATCAATGGAATTAATTGAGGACAAGAAATAATTCTTGAGAGTATTAGCGTTAGAGAAACAATCTTTGCGCCAAATTTTGCAACCATGTTTGAAAGCATGGAGTTTAAGAAGAATACGACTCAGGCCGGGAGAGCCCGTAACAGTGGAGAGACAATTAATGATGAGGTTAACGAAAATCTGGTCCTGCAACCAGAATTTTTCAAAGCGAAATTTGAACGGTTTAAAGAAGTTATAGTTAGAGTGGAGTACAATAGGCACATGGTCCGAAGAATGGTTAGGCAGAGCACGAATGTCAGAATTGTGAAAAAAGGAAATTCAATCCTAAAAGACAAGGAAACGGTCAAGCTTGGCCATAGACGGAGTGAGGCACATATTAGACCAAGTGAATGTTCTACCGTTTAGTGGTAGATCGATAAGATTGAGCGAGCGAATGCAATCATTGAAGCGGAGTAAATCCGTGCTATTAGGTTCATTCCCCCTCCTTTCGTGGGAAAATTTAGTGACATTAAAATCACCACAAATAATCCAATAGCCATTAATACAATCACAAAATGAATTAAATTCACTCCAAAACAAATTGCGACGCTCTACAGTGGAAGGACCGTAAACCGAGACAATAGTGAGGCAGCAATTGAATTCAATCCAATGCAGACAAACAATGAGGAAAAAATTAAGGCGGCGAACCGAAATAAGAGAGAAGCAGGAATCTTTAAAATTGAAGAGGATCCCACCACGAGTGCCAATAGCGTCGAGTGGAATCCATTTAGAAATGAGAGAATCACCAATGGAATGTAGGAGCGCGGGGGAAATAGAATCTAGTTTTGATTCTTGAATAGAGATCATATCACAACGGGATGATGTGATAAGATGGAACAAGGCTTGCTGTTTAATCGAACACCGTAGACCCCGAATATTCCAAGAGACACTAATCATGACAACGTTCAAACTCATCAGCTCTCGATATTTCAAGGAGACGAATTGAATCAATGTCTGACAAATGGTCCGAGTCAACAACAAAACCCATATCAGAAGCAAGATGCAGAATTTCCGAATTAGACAAGGAGTCGAAATGCACTTGATATACTGAACCAAAAGAAGATTGGTCCATTCTATCAGATACAAGGGGTGGAATTTCTAAGTTACGAATCTGCGCGTCTAAGGAAGCCTTGGATGCAGAAGATAAATGCGAGTCTTTTTTGGCACGAATATGTGCACTTGAACGAATAAAAGGAAATGAAGATTTTTGCCTCTTAGGAGATTTATGCCTCTTAGGAGATACAATAGTATGCTTAACAGAAGCTTTAATAGGAGAATCATTAGTAGCAGTCGCCAGCACCGGAAGGGCAGCAGTGCTGGAGGCGTGGGGGAGAGGATCGCCCTGGTCAGGGGACTGATGGTCAGTAATAAGAGGCCCCTGAGAAGAGAGATTGTGGACAGAAGAAGGCGCAGGGAGAAACAGAGGGGAAGTAGGAAGTAGAAAAGAGTTCGAATGGGGTGACTCTTCTCTACTTCGAAGTAGAGAAGAGTCCGATCTTTAAAACCATGGTTTGGATTTTGTGACGATCGATTAAATTTCATTTTATATTCAAACTCTTGACTCCGAGATAGACGGACCATGAGTCAGATATGATCCTTAGATAAAATAATTACTATAAACTGCACTACGCAGAATCAGGTTCAAGCATGAATTTTTCCATTCTACATCTCATTGTTATATCCTCATAGTATTTAATACTGCGAGTCTTTTGGTTTAGCCTTTAATTCAATTTCATTTTGACACTCTACAGGGAGTCTCCGTAGCAACTACACCAAAGCAATGATTATGGTATGGTTCTTTTTTGTCTCGATCCTAACATCTACCTTCACTGCAAGCCTTAACTCCATTCTGGATTCCAAGAGATTCGAGCCTGTTCTTCAAAATGGCAAGGTTGGGTGTGGGAGAGAATCGTTCGCGGTAAACTACTTGCAAGACGTGCTCGGATACAGGCAAGACCAAATTGTGAAGTTTGATAGTATTGACGACTATGCTTCAGCATTTGAGAATGGAACAATCTTATCTGCTTATCTTGAGACAGCAACTGCGCGAGTTTTCCTTGCAAAACATGATGATTACACCTTGCATGGAAAAGCTCTCAATCTCGGTGGCTTTGGATTTGTTGAGTACCTCTACCTTTTCTATTCTTTTTTTTTCTTGGATGAATAATTACTTTTTACTCTTCAAAAGCACAAATTCTAACCTTACATATTGCTTTTGTCAGGCATTTCCCAAAAATTCGGCATTAGCTTCAGATTTCTCATATGCCATTCTTCGGCTATCAGAGTCAGGGGTGCTAAAGCAATTGGAGCACAGGTGGTTCTCCCTAACCTTCACAACATGTCCAAGCCCAGATACAAACAGAGAGACGAACAGACTGGGACTGGAGAGCTTCTGGTTTCTCTTCCTCTTCACTGGTGCTGCTTCTACCATCATAGTATTACTCTTCAAGGTTCGTTTTTTCCCGAGCTATGGGCGCCGTGCTCGTGCATCAAGCATGAGACTGTGGAAGTCCAAGTTGAGGAGCTTAAAAATGCGACAGATTTCTCGCAGGCGTTCTCTGTCTAAGAAGCAAGTAGCTCCGGAACCAGAATGTGGTGATACTCCAGCAGTTTTGGAGCCTCATCATCATGTTGATGTTGATGCTCACGTTGACAATGGAAATTTTCCGAACTAAAATCATCTGCAGGGTGTATTGTATGTGCTATTCTTTTCACGCATTGTTCATATTCTCAGGATACAGAATAAAATTAGATTGTACAGTTAACCTTGTTACAGAAAATGGTATAAAGAGATGTAAGAGCATCCACAGTCGTTTGCGTAATTGCCATTTTCGCCATTTTCTGGCAAGGAAGTCGCTGCAGTTCGTTAGACAATTTGCCTTTTTTTTTGCAATAATAGTTTACTATATTTGATAAAGAATTTGGCAATTTCCATATTATAGGTGTCCCTACTATATTATTCTTTTTTCAAACCATCGGACGATGCAGGAAGTTTCTTTCGTTGAAATTATGAATTTTTTGTTGGATAATGGCTCGATTCTGGTTCAGTATGTTTATATCATCGTATCTGCAGCACATCAGTCGACTGACTGTGGGAACCAGTCGACTGTCCAGAGGAAGTTTCAAAGGCTAAAGATACAGCAGAAGCAGTCGACTGAAGATGTGTCTCAGTCGACTGTTCAGAACTGAAGACCAGTCGACTGGTAAGAAGACCAGTCGACTGTAGGCGGGATTTTGAACTAGAAAAGGCCCAATTCGAAAGGCCCAGTAGTTTCCCTATAAATACACCCGTTAGGGTTTTGTAAAGATAGACCTCTAATTCGGATTTTGTAGCCGTCATCTCTGTAAGGGTTTGTTTCACCCATTGGTGATTATTTGAAGAAGAAACCCCAACCGCCCCGTGGATGTAGGCATGTGTTTTGCCGAACCACATTAAATCTTTGTGTCCTTGTGTTTGTTTTGAATCTGGGTTTCTCGCTATTTCTCTCTGTGTTTGGTATTCCGCATTAGTATTTCGCACAACAAGTGGTATCAGAGCTTTCGGTTCGACCTAGAGGGAGATGGCGAGTGATGCAGATGCAACCAAGGATGTTGTGGGATCAAGTTCGTCCAGAACAACGATTCACAATGCAAAATTTGAAGTTGAAAAATTTGATGGAACAAACAATTTCGGGATGTGGCAGTGTGAGGTGTTGGATGTTCTGGTTCAACAAGAACAAGATGTTGCTTTGGAGGAAGAAAAACCAAAGAATATGTCCGATGTAGATTGGAAGAAGTTGAATCGAGTTGCGTGTGGGACTATTCGGCTCTTTATTGCGAAGGCTCAGAAGTATGATTTGATGAGGGATACCATTGCTGCGGTGTTGTGGAAGAAACTCGAAGACAAATACATGAGGAAAAGTTTGGAGAATCGGCTGTATTTGAAGAAGAGGCTTTTTCGCTTCACCTATACTGAAGGTATGTCTATGAACGCTCATGTTGAATCATTTAATAAATTATTGGCTGATTTGTTAAATTTGGATGAGCAAATTAAAGATGAAGATAAAGCCCTAATTCTGTTGAATTCATTACCTGAAAGTTATGATCATTTAGCAACAACTTTAATATATGGAAAAGATACTGTTAAATATGAAGATGTTGCAAATGCTCTGTTGAATAATGAAACTAGGAGAAGGGATAAAATGGTTGATAGAGAAACTTCTGAAGCGTTGATTGTAAGGGGCAGAACTGAGACCAGATCTGAGACCAAATCTGGGAATAAAGGAAACAAATCTCGTTCCAAATCGAGAGGAGTTTCAAAGGACAGAAAAATACCAGCCAGAGATGAATGTGCTTTCTGTCATGAAAGGGGGCATTGGAAAAAGGATTGTCCTAAGCTACGAAATAAGGGAAATTCGACTGCAAATGTGATTGTTGATAATGTAGATAGTGACGATGATTTTTCTTATGCACTTGCAACTAGTCCCTCACTTTATCAAGAAGTATGGTTTCTTGATACAGCAGCCTCCTATCATATGTCTTGGAAAAAGGAGTGGATTACTTCTTTAGAGTATATGGATGGTGGGGTAGTTTTGATGGGAAATGATGCGCCTTGTAAGAAGGTAGGAATCGGGAAGATTGAATTGTTAATGCACGATGGTCTTATTAGGGAGCTTTCAGATGTATGGTATGTTCCAGATTTGAAAAAGAATTTGATTTCACTTGGTGTTTTGGAGGCCAGTGGATTGAAATTTGCAAGTGAAGGTGGCAATCTGAAGGTGACTAACGGATCACTTGTGGTGATGAAAGGGCAAAGAAAAAGGAACTTGTTTTTCTTGCAGGGAAAAATATATTTGGGTCAGGCTGCCAGTGTAACTGAAAAGCCTAAACAGATTGTTCCCGACTCTACTAGGTTGTGGCATATGCGACTCGGACATGCAGGAGAAAAGGCCTTGCAGGGGCTTGTGAAGCAAGGGTTGCTTAAAGATGCTAAAGGTTGCAAGTTGGAATTTTGTGAACATTGTGTTTTGGGTAAGCAAACTAGGGTGAAATTTGGTACAGCTGTACATCAGACAAAGGGTATCCTCGATTATGTGCACACAGATGTTTGGGGCCCTACTCAGACACCTTCTATGAGTGGTAGACACTGGTTTGTTACGTTTGTTGATGACTACTCCAGACGAGTTTGGGTATATACCATGAAACACAAAGATGAAGTTTTGACATTGTTCACAAGTTGGAAGAAGAAGGTTGAAAACCAGACTGGAAGGAAGATTAAGGTTCTAAGATCTGATAATGGAGGGGAATACAAGAACGATCCGTTTCTGAAATTGTGTGAAGATGAAGGGATCCAGAGACACTTCACAGTTAGGAAGACTCCACAGCAAAATGGGGTTACAGAAAGGATGAACAGAACCTTACTTGAGAAGGTGAGATGTATGCTAGCGCAGTCTGGATTGAAGAAGACATTTTGGGCAGAAGCTGTTATATATGCAAGCCACATTGTCAACCGTTTACCATCAGCAGCACTTGAAGGCAAAACGCCTATTGAGGTATGGAGTGGTAAACCTGCATCTGATTATAGGTTTTTGCATATATTTGGTTGTCCTGCTTATTTTCATGTAACTGAAACTAAACTTGATGCAAGAGCCAAAAAGGCTATATTTGTTGGTTTTAGTACTGGTGTCAAAGGTTACAGGTTGTGGTGTCCAGAACAGAAAAAGTTAGTAATCAGCAGGGATGTTACTTTTGATGAGACCAGCATGATTAGTTCGGGACAGTCGACTGGTCTGCATATCCAGTCGACTGGTCATCAGCAGAAGACAACAAGAGGTATTAACTCGGGACAGTCGACTGACGAGTGCTCTCAGTCGACTGGTGCGAGAGTTCTCCAACTGGTGGAGTTAGAAAAGTTTTCAGTTGAAAATCCTACTCCTGCCCAAAATGAAGATGATGTGGTTGATACTGAGGATGAGGAAGAAGTTCCTATCCAAGACCCTCCCCAGCAGGAAGAATCAATTGCAGCAAGAAGGCAAAGAAGAGATATCAAACGACCCTCTCGCTTTACAGAAACAGTTGCATTTGCTCTTCCCATTGTAGATGATGAAGTTCCCTCCAACTTCAAAGAGGCTACTAGAAGTTCTGAAAATGCAGATTGGAAAGTTGCTATGGATGAAGAGATGAACTCTCTTCATAAGAACAAGACTTGGGATCTAGTGCAATTGCCAAAGGGGAAGAAAGCCATTGGTTGCAAGTGGGTGTATACGAAGAAAGAAGGTCCAAAAGGCAGTGTTCGGTTCAAGGCTAGACTAGTTGCAAAGGGGTATGCTCAAAAGGAAGGAATTGACTATAATGAAGTGTTCTCTCCAGTTGTGAAGCATCCTTCTATTCGGATTTTGTTAGCTTTGGTAGCACAGTTTGATCTTGAATTGACACAGATGGATGTGAAGACTGCATTCTTACATGGGGACCTGGATGAAGAAATTTATATGTTGCAGCCAGATGGGTTTAAGATTGCTGGGAAGGAAAGTTCTGTTTGCAGGTTGAAGAAGTCTCTCTATGGGTTGAAGCAATCTCCAAGGCAGTGGTATTTGAGGTTTGATCAGTTTATGAAAGTGCAGGGATATTCCAGAAGTGAGTATGATCATTGTGTCTATTTTAGAAAATTGCAGGATAACTCTTTCATATATCTGTTATTATATGTGGATGATATGTTGATAGCCTCTAAAAATGCTAAGGAGATTCAAAATTTGAAGAATCAGCTGAGTTCTGAATTCGAGATGAAGGATCTTGGTGAAGCCAAGAAGATACTTAGGATGGAGATAGCTAGAGACAGAGCAAAGGGCATAGTGAGTTTGACACAGATGCAATATCTTTTGAAGGTGCTGAAACGGTTTGGTATAGATGAGAAAACTAAACCAGTCAGTACACCCTTAGCCACTCATTTCAGAATTAGTGCTTCTCAGTCTCCAAGTACAGATGAAGAGAGACAGTATATGGCTAATGTACCTTACACTAGTGTGGTTGGCAGTTTGATGTATGCCATGGTTTGTACTCGACCAGACATCTCTCAGGCGGTGAGTATGGTTAATCGATATATGCATGATCCAGGCAAAGAGCATTGGCAAGCGGCTAAATGGATTTTGAGGTACATAAGTGGCACCACAGATGTGGGTTTGAAGTTTGAAAGGGATGACAATATTAGCAGGTTATTGGTGGGTTATGTTGATTCTGACTATGCAGGTGATCTAGATAAGAGGCGGTCTACTACAGGCTATTTGTTTACTATGGCTAGAGCACCTATAAGTTGGAGGTCCAATTTACAGTCCACTGTAGCGTTGTCTACTACTGAGGCTGAATACATGGCAGTTGCTGAGGCCATGAAGGAAGCCATTTGGATTCATGGACTTTTGAGGAGCTTGGGGATTCATCGGGAGAAGGTGGAGGTACACTGTGACAGTCAGAGTGCTATCCATTTAGCGAAGAACCAAGTTCATCATTCGAGGACCAAACATATTGATGTCCGTTATCATTTTGTGCGTGATTTGATAAAGGATGGTGATATTCTTCTGGTGAAGATTGGGACAGCTGATAATCCTGCTGATATGTTGACCAAAATTGTTGGGGCAGCCAAGTTCAAGCATTGCATGAACCTGGCTAATATTTTGCATGCTTGATGATTTGGAATGGGCGGTTGGAATGGTGCTTCGCTATTTGTTTGGTTAGTATGTGATATCATACTAAGGTGGAGTTTGTTTTTGTTACATTTGGTGATGAGCATTTGCTTTGGAGTATTTTTGGAGATTGCTTGGGCTACTTGGAAGATCTCACCAATGTGGAGATTGTTGGATACTTGGAAGATCTCGCCAAGGTGGAGATTGTTGGATAATGGCTCGATTCTGGTTTAGTTTGTTTATATCATCGTATCTGCAGCACATCAGTCGACTGACTGTGGGAACCAGTCGACTGTCCAGAGGAAGTTTCAAACGCTAAAGATACAGCAGAAGCAGTCGACTGAAGATGTGTCTCAGTCGACTGTTCAGAACTGAAGACCAGTCGACTGGTAAGAAGACCAGTCGACTGTAGGCGGGATTTTGAACTAGAAAAGGCCCAATTCGAAAGGCCCAGTAGTTTCCCTATAAATACACCCGTTAGGGTTTTGTAAAGATAGACCTCTAATTCGGATTTTGTAGCCGTCATCTCTGTAAGGGTTTGTTTCACCCATTGGTGATTATTTGAAGAAGAAACCCCAACCGCCCCGTGGATGTAGGCATGTGTTTTGCCGAACCACATTAAATCTTTGTGTCCTTGTGTTTGTTTTGAATCTGGGTTTCTCGCTATTTCTCTCTGTGTTTGGTATTCCGCATTAGTATTTCGCACAACATTTTTTTAATATAAAAAATCCCTGGATTTTTTCTTTTTTTGCCTTTCGTCCAGAGCAATTTAGAGAAGAACTTTTGTATGGATTTTGTATCGCTTTTGTATGGATTTTGTATGGATACGAATGTTTTCTTAAGAGAGAAATTCCCAGGGAATTTTCTGCAAAAACTACTCAGGAGCCTTCTCCTTTATTAGATTGATTTCCAATTATTTATTGGAATACGATAAAAAAAGAGGGGTCCAAATCAATTCGTTTTTTCTATTTATTCTCGCAGCTAACGATGAAATTCATACAAAAAACTTCGCAATCTTCAGTATCCACATAAAATGTGGAATTGTGGTGGGATACACCATTGAAGGATCTGAACCTAGATTTTAAAATGTATGGGATGAGGTATTAGTATATTTGAGACATATTTTAAATGTGATAATGTGTCCTCTACAAAGGGGGAAATGGAACGAATAGATCGTAAATAATGATATTTTGATATTTCTATTTCTTCGAAATAAGATATTAATGGACTCCACTTCTGATGAAGAAATGAAAATACCATTTTTTCCATTTTTGGCAATATTATTTTCACTTTTGGTCTCAACCGTACAGGATCCATATAAACCATTTATCAAACTATTCTTTCTATTGTCTGGGTTATCCTTCAAGTTTATTAATCCATTTTTCAGCGGTAAGGAATCAGATGTTAAAGAATTCTTTTTAAATGGATATCGTTACTAAAAAATTGGATACCAAAGTTCCAGTTATTCTTCTTATAGGATATTCAATTTCAATATACAGGAATTTCGATTTTGGAATCGGGGGGTTCATAATCATAATATAAGACTTATCGGATCTTACCAATTTTTATAAAATTTTTTTGATAAATCATGATTTTTGAAAAGTGTAAAAGATTTTATCGAAAACTTACAGCAGCTTGCCAAACATAGGCTAAGAGAAAAAATAGTGGAGGTATGATAGGCATAATATCTACGTGTTTATTTATGGCATGAAACAACTCGCAGCATGGGTCTAGCTTATTGATATGTTCCAAAAAAACTCCACTTGAATCATTTGATTCCTTTTTACCGGCAAAAGCTCGTACTCGAGAAATTATATTATTCTAAGTACAGACTTTTTAGTCAAAACGTATATTGTCTTTTTCACGAGTTATTTCCCCTAGATCAAATTCGATTCAGTGGATCTTTCCCTCCCATTTTTTTCCACTAAGAATTTTATGAAACTCTTGGACCGCCGAATTTGGAGTATCCTACTTTCACGTGATTCACAGGGTTTAACAAGCAATCAATATTTCACGAGCAAATGCATAGTACTGCTTGTATTAGCGGTCCTTATATCTTGTATTAACAACACACCAAAAAAATCACTTGCGCACTTTTCTAATTCCTAAGGAGAGATTTTTTTTTTCTTTTTTACTTTCTAGTTATTGATTTGGTAATAAATAAAATGAAGTAAAAAAAAATGAATGGTTTAAGTTGTGTATCAACGGCCAATCCCGGTAGAGTAGAAGGTTCCGTAGGAACTATTATTTTTTTATGCAAATAGAGAAAGCGTGTGGAAAATGACAAGAAGATATTGGAACATCCATTTGGAAGAGATTATGCAAGCAATAGTTCATTTTGGTCATGGCACTAAGAAATGGAATCATGGAATGGCTCCTTACATCTCTGCAAAGCGCAAAGGTATTCATATTACAAATCTTACTAGAACTGTGTTGAAGGGTCTGAAAGAAAATATTGTTCTGGGAGGGATTATCCCGGCCGGTACTGGATTCAAAAAATTAATGCACCATTCAAGGCAAGACAAAACCATTCATTGGTCTAGAACGAAATGATTTAATCTTCCGCAATAATTCTTGTTCACTTCCAATCTCAATGCATAAAATCTTCATTCTTATCCATGAATGGGCAGGTGCAGCAGAGGCTAGGAAGAAGATGAGGACCAATGAAGGGGAATAGACAGGCCCAACTGCAAAGGATAGATCGTAACCTCTGACTGGCAGGGGACGTGGATGACAGTTAGCTTTTGTGGCTTTTATTTTAGTGTGCCTCTCATGTTTGGTTTATCTTAGTTGATTTGGTTGATGTAATAGTGACTTGTAGGTTTCCATTTCAAACTCTATTGTACTACTTTGTTTCTTTAATTACCGTTAATGAAACGATGACTACGGTCATCTTTTATCAAAAAAAAAAACATTCATTTGGAAAGCAAAAGGCAAAACCTATTTGAGTTGGAAATGAGAGATATTTTGTTATACCATAGAGAATTTTTTTGTTCTTACGTCATTGGATTGTATACGATTTTGTATTGATGAATGATTTGTACGGTTGGATGGAGTAGATGAGTGGTGGGATTAGCTTTGAGATGTGTGTTGTATTTTGTCGAACCCAAAAAAAAATTGTGACATCCGTATATTTTTGTGAACATAATTGCTATATTTTGTATTTAACGACTGCAGCAAACAACAAAAATTGTCAAATTCTATTTAGCCATTTTGCCATTCTTGTCACAAACGACTGTGGATGCTCGAAGGAACTCAAAAAAACATTGTAAAAACCTGGATAAATCTTTTCTGTAAAAGAGAAAATCAAACTCCATGAAGTAATGTACTGTTTGTGAAAACAAAGAGAACTGTTACATAACATGCAAGTGATTCTTACTTCAACTTTCCTCGAATTCTTTTTTTTTTCTTTCAAACAAATAATTCAGAAAAGCACTTTTAACTGATACAAAGACTACCCAAAAGGGACGGGTAACATTTCTAAATCTCCAAGTCAAAAAATGAGCTCCCGAAAACCCGGAACTCCCCCCCTCTCCTCCAAACCCAAAAACCTAACCCTACCCTCTTCTTCTCCGTCACCCTCCACCACCCCCTCCTCTCCTTAATCGCCTTTAGCTTCTCCAGAGCCTCCCTCTCCACCCTCCTCTCGACCAATCCTTCACCCTCACTCAAAACCCTTCACCCTCCACTGTTTTCTTCCTACTTCGGCTTCCTGCTACCTACCACTTCCGATTCTTGTTGCTCACTTCCTTCACTCCTTCTTCCCCCCCCCCCCCTCTTCGTCCCTATGGATCCAGTAATGAGAAAGGTGGTGAGACCCAAGCTTCGTGCTGGGCAGACGCAGGCCGTCGGCCACGCACCCGTGAGGACTCTGGGGCCTCTCCGCTTCCACAGCAAGGTCCCTCGCAAGGCTGCGGCGGTACCTATCCTCTCTCTCAAGGAGAAGCAGCTGAAGGTCCATGCCAGCATAGAGTTGGACTCTGGCGATCATGATCGGCGAGACCGTAGAACTATCTCCATATCAAGCGAGCGAGGCTCCGATGATGTCGCGGGTGTCGACAGAGCCAGAGGGTCGGTGGGGGAGGCCGCTGAGGGTGCATCGTCGACAGAGGTTTGTCCATCTCAACCCAGGGGTAAGTTGGTGTATGTCGAGCATGATGAGTGGAAGACGCAAACGCGTGTGCCAAGCCCCAGTCAACTGCGGTAGATGGACGGCTCGAGCGCTCCGAAGGGTTTTCGTCGTAAGGAGGACGGTGGACTTGAGCCCAAGTGTTATAACTGTGGGATGTGGGGACATTGGAAAGCTGAGTGTAAGGAACTCTCTAAGTGCTTCTTGTGTAAGAGAAGGGGGCACCTCTCTTCGGCGTGTTCTTTGCGGCGAGGGGAGGAGGACGTATCGACTGGTAGTGGTACTGGACCATCGCGCCGTCAGGCGCAGCGTCAGCCTTCCCCAGAGAGCTTCAAGCAGCCGGTGCTCTTGCCGCCAGGGGGAATGGATCGGGTGGTGCCTGCGCATGTGCCTGTCACAGGGATGAGTTATGCCGATGCTCTTGGGGTCCCGATGGGCAAGGAAGGGCTGGAACCAGAGTTGGTTCGTGTCGTCATTCCCCCCACGGCAGAGATGGAGGAGCGCGAGTCCAGTTTGCGCCTCAGCATCGTCGCGGTCGCCACGTCTGGGCAGCCCAACGAACGTAGCATCAAGCTCTAGCTGCTGCAGCGGTGGCCTAACACCATTGATTGGGAATGGACGGTTAAGCGACTCCGTGAGGATGCCTTCATCATTCCGTGCTCGACCGAGGCTAGGGTGCGAATGGTGCTGAGTAAGCATGCGTTCTCCGACGTGGACTTCTCCGTCGCGTTGTCGAGGTGGACGCGTAATGATGGTGAGTTTCGAAGTGTGGAGCTCAACTCCGTTTGGATTTTAATATCCAACTTCCCCATGGTGTGTTGGAGTAAGGAAGGTTTTCAAGGGCTTGTTCAATCTTTTGGTTGGGTCGAGGAGTTTGATCAGGCGACGAAGTTCCGTAACAAAGTGGACGTTGCGCGTATCCGAGTTTCCGTTCTCAACGAAACCAAGATACTGTCGACGGTCTTCGCTATCTTCAAAGGGGTGAGCTTCAAGGTGGGGATTTGTTCTGAGGTGAAGCGTTTCGTTCCGAGCGTATCGGCGATGGACGCGGTGGTGGTTTCGTCGGACGTCGTTAAGGTGGCTTCGCATTCGCATGGGGTTTCGGACGTGCATGGGCTTTTGATTCCAGAGGTTGAAGACACCTCTCCACCATTGGATCGGATGGATTCTAAGGGGTAATGGAAATTAGGGTGGGCCCCAGTGAATTGGGTACGTCTCATTATCCGGACCATGCTAGTTTGTACGAGGGAGGTACCCTGGCTTCCAACTCAGCTGAGCTGCCATCTACAGATGGGGCAGGTCATTTCGGTCAGAGTAGAGGGCTGCAGCATCGAGCCGTGTGCGCCTCACAATCAAAGCCTGCGACCCTACATGCCAAATCCGAGGTTGCCGTTTCCAAGGGGGTTAAGTTCGCTTGTGATGTGACTAGAGCTGAAGGTGCAGGAGCTATTATATCAGACTCGGTGCAGAGATCTATGCAAGAAGCTTTTGTTCAATTTTTAAGAGGAGATGTGAGCTCTCTTTCTAGTGATCAAATTTATTCTTGGGCTAGCCTTTTGAGGGCTTATTCGTATGGGCCCTCCAAGCCCATTAGAGACTTATCAATTTATGGAGGCCCTACATTTAAGAGTGTTGAGCAGGGCTCAGAGGAGGAGGCTGTTTCGGATTCCAAAGGGGTTGTTCAGTCCGGGTCTAGAAAGAGACAATTTCAGAGTGTCGAAGAGGGTGGGTGTAATTTCTCAGAGCAGGATTACCAGAGTGGCGATGACAAAGCTAGCTTCGACTCCCCAAATGATGATGATTTAATCGACTCGCTTAAGAACATAGAGGACACTTCTCCACTGTCGATTGCTGCTCAAATCTGGGACATTGAGAAAGAGGCCAGAGTAGAGGATTCTCCTATCAGATTTGGTGCCTCTAGGAAAGGCAAAGAGGTGAGCGTAGAAGTCCCCAGACGCAGCTCTCGCCAAAGGGAGCGACATGGGAGTCGCCCGCAGTCCAAAGATGATCTGATTGCTTCGGCTGTCAAGTTGAAAGCCCCCATTTCTGCCCTTGAAGGTGAGTCTATGTCAAATTATGCTATTCTTGATTTCATTCCAGATTCTTTATTAATTAGTTTAGCTAAGGTGTGTCGAATTAATTTGGGTTCTGAGATCTCATCTCGGGTAGACTGTGCTAGGAGTATTAGAGAGTGGGCTAGGCAGCCCGGTAGTCTGTAAATAGGCTACTTTTTGGAGAGTCCTCTTGTTGTTTTCCTAATGGAATACGCCTTTTGGAATGTGAGGGGGTTAAACTGTAGTAAGAAGCGGAGAGTTATCAGGGAGACGTTGTTCTATCAACGTCCTGCGGTAGTTGGTTTGTGCGAGACTAAGATGGAGTGTCCATCAACGGATCTGCTTGATCGGATGGTCCCTGGTTGGAAGTGGGAGTGGTGTATTAAACCATCACGATGGCATTCTGGAGGCATCATTGTTGGCTTCAACAATGACGTTTTTGAATGCATAGACGTCTTCATTGGAGAGTTTTCGGTTTCCGTTAACCTTAAATCTAAGAGCGATCATGAGATCCAAGTTTTCTCCATGGTCTACGGGCCTCATTCCTCAGCCGAACGCTCCGTGTTCTAGGACGAACTAATTTTCATTCATCATAAGTGGGGGAAAACATGGGTTTTGGGGGGTGATTTCAATATCACTCGTTTTTCGGAGGAGCACTTGGGACAGGGGTCTAGTCAGGCCGAGAGAGGAAATTTCAATAGGATTATCAACTTGTTAGAGTTGAGAGAGATTATTGTTCCCGACCGGAAATTCACGTGGTCCAATATGCAAGCTAGGCCGATTCTGGCCAAGCTTGATAGGATCTTCGTTTCTGAGGAGTGGGAAACTCTCTTCCCACTCACTGCGGCAAGATCGACGTTTCGGAACACTTCAGACCACATACCGCTGTTTCTGTCAACAGGGGGGACAGGAGTAGGCGGTCTAAAATCTTCCGATTTGAAAAAGCCTGGCTCCGTAATGAGAACCTTCGGTCCATCGTCGAGGAATCTTGGAATGCTCCTCTCCGGAGGAGGACCGGGGAAACCAGGGGACGCTGTGTCCGATTGGAATTCCAAGATTCGGAGGCTTAGAGGTTCGCTCAGGATATGGGCTGGGCAGGAGAGGAGGCGGGCCAATGCGGATAAGGTTAGAATTATGGGAGAGATTCAAGCCCTAGAGATTGTGGAGGAAACTATAGACCTTTCCTTTAATGAGTTGTCGGATCTCCAAAAGTCCAAAATTGAACTTGATACGATTTTCAAGATGGAGGACGACTTCTGGAGGCAAAGATCTCGTGACCAGTGGTTACAAGAGGGGGATGCTAACACAGCATACTTCCATCGAGTAGCCAATGGGCGTAGAAGATCCAACTTTATTTCGGGCCTCCTCATTAACAACAGGTGGGAGTCAGACCAGAATTTGGTATGTTCCCACATCGAGCGTCATTTCAGAGCCCTTCTGGGATGGCACAGTAATCGGCTTTGCTCCCTTCATGATTCTTTCTGGGTACGCCCTCCGGTAGTTGACCCAGAAAATCTGGAAAAGCCATTCGAGATGTGTGAGATTCTCAAGGCGATTAAAGAGATGGGGCAGGATAAAGCTCTTGGGCCCGATGGGTTTCCCATCCTCTTCTACTCGACTTTCTGGGATATTGTCAAGACGGACCTCTTTGCCATTTTTGAAGCACTTTTCTTGGGGTCCGTCCAGATTGACAGTCTCAACTATGTGTCCATCGTTCTTATCCCCAAATCTGAGGATACCAAAGAGGTGGGCAATTTTAGACCTATTAGCCTTCTCAACGGCTCCTTCAAAATCATCACGAAGGTCCTCGCAAATAGGTTGAAGCCATGTCTCAATGCGATGATCCATCCTGCCCAAAGCGGGTTCATTCAAGGGAGGGACATTCTTGACAGTATTGCTATTGCCCACGAAACCATCTTCCAATGTGATAGGAATAGAGAAGAAGGCTTTATGCTCAAGCTTGACCTTGAGAAAGCCTATGATACGGTGGAATGGGAGAGCATGGTCGAGGTCCTTCAGTCTAGAGGTTTTGGACCTGAAGTGGACTGATTGGACTAGCAAGTGCATTAGAGGTGGCAAATCGTCGATCTTGGTCAACGGACTTTCGACCAACCTTATTGCTTGCAAAAGAGGGCTTCGACAAGGGGATCCCCTTTCCCCTCTCCTCTTCACCCTGGTCGCTGATGTCTTATCAGAAATGACCCTGCATTGTGCCAACCACCAACTTCTCCGTGGCATTAGAGGGATGGGCGGTGTCCGTAATAGTCTCATTCTTCAGTATGCAGATGATACTCTTCTATTCGGTCAGAATGAGATGGATGAGATTCTCATTTACAAAGGCATCTTGGTATTATATGAGGCGTGGTGCGGGCTTAGAGTTAATTTTGCTAAGAGCAATCTTATTGGGCTGGGCAGGTGTGACGAGGTGTCCCCCGCCCTGTTGGCTAACGTCCTTGACTGCAAAGTGGGGAGGTTCCCAACCAAATACTTAGGAGTTCCACTGCGGTCGGGTCGACTCAAACGTACTGATTGGGTTACCCTTATTGAAAGAATTGAGAAGCGTCTCCCGGGGTGGAAGAGGAAACACCTCTCGCTAGGAGGCAAAATCACACTCATTAATTCGGTCCTCTCCAATCTCCCTATTTATTGGATGTCCATCTACGAATTCCCCATCTGGGTTATCAACAAGATTGATAAGATTCGTAGGGATTTCTTGTGGAAGGGGGGTCGAGAGGATGGCAAAGGTCTGCCTCTTGTTAAATGGAGCCAGGTGTGTAGGAGAAAACAGTTTGGAGGGCTGGGAATCTTAAACCTCCGAGACATGAATAGAGCCCTTCTTTGTAAATGGTGGTGGAAGTTCCATTCGCGCCTTCCTTCGGACCACTGTTGGGTCCGATATAGGAGGTGTAGACGATTCAAATTTGGGGGGGTCAGCATCGTCGAAACGTGTCTCCAATGTGGAGGGGTATTGACAAGCTCGGCGAGCTCTTCCACAGCCATTCTCCAAGTTCTGTGGGGAATGGGACGAGTACCCGCTTTTGGCTTGATGCCTGGGCCGGCCCAAACTCACTCGCCTCCTTGTTTCTGGACATTTTTGAGCATGCTCTTGATAAGGATGCTCTAGTGGCAGATTACTGGGTCAGGTCCTCTTGGCATCCCTAGAGTATCGCCCCCTGAATCTGTCAGCATTCCCGCCTTCAGCGCCCCTATCGTCACTTTTTTAGGTGACTCTCATAGAGTGTCGGAGCTATCGACTGACCAGAGAGGGTGGCGGTTGAACCCGGGCAACCAATTCTCGTTCAGCTCCATGTATTCAGCCCTTTCCGACGGAGGGATTAGATGTGACCTCAGTAGAGTCATATGGAGGACGAGCGCTCCGCACAAGGTCCTCGCCTTCCTATGGCTGGTCTCTAAGGATGCAATTCTGAAAGAGCCAATCTTGCTAAGAGGGGTTTGATTACAATGGTATCCTGCCCTAGGTGCGGGAATGGAGAGGAAAATATTGGCCATCTGTTCCTGGAATGCATTTTTAGTAGGCGACTCTGGGAATTCCTCCTTATGGGTTTTGGAATCAGCAGATTCCCTTCCAATGTTGTTCACTTATGGGGGGAGTTTCGGGTAGCGGAGATTGGTCGAGAGCAAGTGAGAGAGTGGGACTGTTTAGTTGCAGCTATTTTATGGGTCATTTGGCTTAATAGAAATGATTCATGTTTTAGAGATCGTTCTTGTAACTTCACTCGGTTAGTTTATAAAATCTTGTCTCTTACTGCATTTTGGTTGTCTATCCCAGGTGTGAGGAAGAAAGTCAAGACGAGGATCGTTTTCCCGTCTGAGGAGGCTGGCCCGGGCTACGGCAACTTCTGATACAGACGATCCGTCTATTTTGCCATGACTTCGTTGTTTGTTGATTTTCTTCTGTTCTAGTGATATGATGTATTTTGAGATTATGTATTTTGGGAGTTGGTGTGATCTTTGTAGCTTGTATCAGTTATGTAATGGCTTCACTTATTTATGAGATCCGATGGCAATTCTCTTGCCATCTTTTAATCAGGAAAAAAAAAAAAAAAAGCCCTATGTTAAAAGAAGGGGAAAAAATAATTGAGAAAGCCAGTGGAAGGAACCTGTTAAAAGGAATGGAAAAAAAATTTGAACAAACTAAAATTCACAAAATAATTGCTAGAAAATTAATCTTCTTTTCCTATTCAAACAGACATTCTTGATTCTTGTTTGAATTCAGAACAATTTTTTCTTGCTTTTCTCTCTGGTTTTAGCTGACTAGCTTAATGTTGTTCTCCGAGTTGCTCTTCAGACTTTGTTGGTGGTATACTTGCCTTAGCCGCTCCATCTCTTTCTTCAGTGCATCTTGATGAGCTGCACTCGATAAAATAAAAAACCATATTGTAATACAGTCGATGAAACCTTGACACAGACGCACACTGGAAACATTTCGGGAAAACAGCATTTAACACAGGATCGAAGTCTAGAAGTGTATGTGTTTCATAGTAAGATCGAACATGCATGGTTACTTCCAAACTGGAATACTACTCTTGTAGCATTCGTAGTATAAGTTCATAGCGTAAACTTTGATGAAGTGATGTTGTTTTCGAGAAGTCACCAACGTAAGTGATGAAGTGGTGTTGTTTCCGAGAAGGACATGGATCAGCCTTTTTGACTCGAGGCTGGTTGTTTTGGTTTCATGTATGGATGGGAAAATTGTTTTGTAATCCTTATGTACTTGGATGTTTTTGAGGTCTAGATCTGCGAATCTAGATGAAACTTATGTTTTTTTTTTTTGAAACAAAAGTGACCTCAAGATGAAACTTATGTTGGTTGTAATAGTTGGTTTATTTAAAACCTTTTTAATAAAACAGGTGACCGAGAGCGGTCATTTTATCTATATAAAAAAAAACAACGTAAGAAACAATTAGAATCAATTCGATTAATTAAGTATATATATATATCCGATCCTCACCATCCTTGAAGATCTTATCCTGAGCAAGAGCTGCAATTCTCTGCTTAAGATGACTATTTCCAGCAGTCAGTAGCGATCGTTGGTGATCCAGGAACGCAACTCTCGGAGACAATGCCGATACTTCCGTCTACATCAATCAAATTATTACACTATTGCGTTGATGCTAGAATCATTTTCTGAGCTTTCAAATACTAATATATGAGCACCTGTAGTGCCGTTACACTTCGCTCTAGCTCCGATACGTACTGAAGCTTCCTCACTCGAGATCGCTGTGCTGATTGCCTGTTTGCCAAAATCCTAATCCAAACCCAAATTTGTATATCACTTTACAGTCATATATATATAGAAAATTGAGTTGCGAATACTTATGAATAGGTATCCTACATACATTTTGAACTGAGGAAATGGAGCGAGAGTATTAGTTAAGTTTGACGAGTACGTCTCTCACCTTTTGACCCTCTTGGGGTCGACAGTGACCGCATCAGTAGCTGATAGTATCACCCCAGCGGGCATGCCACCACCACCACACTGCAACTCTACTTTGCACTGACTCTCCACTTCCGACTCATTCCGGCCCATATCTTGATCCTCCACCATCGTCGCCACCTTCTCCTCATTAAAGCTATTGTGGTCCGACGGTGACGAGGGGTTCGACGACGAACCACCCGCATTGGGCGGCACATCGTCGGAGAACATGTACATGAGCTGGTCATCATCCAACCTATCAAACTCACTCACATCACCATCCCCGTTACCACCGTTGCCCATAGGGATTTCCAAGAACACGGCCGAGTCGCTCACCGAGCGGTGGTGGGACCCACGCCGGGCAGACGAGAAGTCGAGGAATTCGTCCACCCAGGCATTGGCATTGCCACCGCCGCTAAATGGCCCCACATCCACAGAGGGAGTCCTCTGGTGGTGGGGCCAATTGAAGTTGGTTGAAATGTTAGGTACTTTTGGTGGTAACTGAGCCATGTCACCTTCTCGCACAAATTCCTAAAACAATGACTGATCAATGGAAATGCAGTGTAGGCAACCATTGTTTGCTCTCTTCTTGTATAAGAGAGGGGACTCAGGAGAGCACATGATAAGAAGATACAGCTAGCAACAGCTGCTATATATATATATATATATATATATATATATATATATATATATATATAATACAGTAGCGTTTGCAAATAATCATATAGAGGAATACTCTATTAATTGTAAACGTTACTGTAGCGTGCAAATGCGTGAAAACCACTTAACCCATCGTTCAAAACAATGGGTTAAGTTTTTTTTTTGATAAAATAGTGACCACAATCACCAGTTCCATTAATGAGAATTAACGAACCAAAAGATACAAAATATTACACATCCAGTCTAATCACATCTACTACGCATCAAACAACGATCATGGGAACAAGATACAGAATACAAGGAGTAAAGTACAGTAGCAACTCCAGTAGGCCGAACCAAGCCCTCCAAAAGGCCATGATCTCCCATGTAGCGGTGAGAGAGGTAGGCGTCGACTGATATCACCCACGGAGCTACTCCTCATCAATGAGTAGCCGCTTCCTCACTTCGGAATGCCCTGCCCCAAAATTTGATCAGCTTTACAATTTTATAAAACATAATATAAAATCTACAATGAGTATTACGAAAACATGCATCATTTCTATCTTGCCATAAAATCCAAATAATAGCAGCTGTTGTAATGTCCCATATCCCCCTACTCTCTTTCCTAATGTGGTTATATCTCCATCTACCCCAAACGTCGTTAATAGTTATTGGATAGTCTACCAAACCAAATCCCAATCCCATAATTTTCCATGCTAATTTAGCCTTAGGACATTGCAAGAAAATGTGGTTAGTTTCTTCCTTTCCATTGTTGCATCTTTGACATCCCGCATCGATCGGTACTTTTCACCTCCTCGAGTTGACTTTTGAGAGGATCACGTCATTCATAACGAGCCAAAAGAACGCTTTCACCTTAAGCGGACAATTGATTTTCCAGATGATTCTTGCTTCCTGGTTTCTAAGCCCTCCGTCATTTTAGTGAGAATACATGGAGCTAACAGTGAACACCTGGCTCTGGTTTAGTGTCCATACCTTATCATCTCTTTCGTCGTTGGAGAATTGCATACCGTTCAAGACTGTCAGCTTAAGCCTGTGAAGAAGCTCTTGATGATCTGAAGATAGGTTTCTGCCGAAGTTAATCACAAAACTACTATCTCCCTTGTATACATCTGAAACCAGAACATTTATATTTGTAGTTCGTGTTGCAAGATCTGGGAAGCGCGAGATTCCCACACCATCTGTCCAACCAGAATCTCATTTCTTTGCCATTCCCAATTTTACATCTAGTGTTTGCATAGAATAGCTCCCCCAGCTTAGCGATCCCCCTCCAGATAAACGATGATTTCCCCGGATGCTCATGTTTCCAAATCTGTATTTCTTCCATCTCCTATATAGCTGAAAAGAATTACCCCACCATGCCTTCCTTCATTTGTTCATCTTCCACCACCATTTGACTAGTAGAGCCTTATTCATATCTTTGAGGTTAGTCATACCTATACCAGCAAATTCTTTCTTCTTGCACACTCTTTTGTAGGGTTATATGATTAGACAGAAATAAATTTATTTATTTGTCATTTTATTAATAAAGCAATTTTTGGTTTATTCACAAATATTGATATTGTGCATCAATAAGGTCTATGCTGCATAGTAATTATGTCTATGCACAAAGAACATATTCATAGTCTATAATAGAACTGGATATTCTATTTGGCAGACTGTAGCACAACAAGTGAGAGGGTTGACTCGAACTTGTTGTGCTAGTTCGTTTAGTACGAATTGATGGAACAAAGAATGATTACACTTGTAAATAACCACAAGACAATGTTATCGTTAAAGGCAATATAAACATGACCTCTAAATCCTGAGCATATAGTGAACTCATTTTTTAATATCGCGCATTTTGATAAATCAAAGAGTGAGGCCTTCTAGACCAATACCACGATGCATTAGATGTGTCTTATTAGAAATATGAGAACATGTATTTGCAATACAAAATCCTATATCTAAAAGAGAAGATATTCCTTTGTTCATTTAACGAAGTAATCTGACACTAAAATCCCATGAGTATATTTTACAAAAAAAAATATTTTATTATATACAAATTTTTATTTTGTAAAAAAAATAAATTTTAGAGTCATTGTCAGATTGTATGAAAGGTTAAATGTGAAAACAAAATTTAAGTTACAAATTGATTCATGGAGGTGGTATCACGAATTCCAATAGTGCGTTTGTGAATATCGGTAAAGGAGGGGTGTTTTGTAGAACTATATTGTGACATGAGTCTAATAATAATTTAGGTTTTAGTTGGGTAGCAAAATACAAATATATAGTGGACAGTATTGTAATTATATTCCAACTAGGATTTCCTAAAGTTCTTAACTCTAGGCTTTCATCTCCTCTATAAATATGAGAGTAAAGCTAAAACCTAGCCGTCTCTCTCGTGTGCCTCCCACCAAGATATAGGAGGAAAGGAGAGGAAAAACTAGAGTTAGAATTGAAGGAGAAAATGAAACAAGAAATCAAAGCTTGAAGGTAAAACTTATTGATTTCTGTTCTTATCATTTTATTTGAGATTAGATTAAATATTAGATCATTGTGATCTTGGAAATAGGGTAGAACAAAATCCCAACATCTTTCCCATTAGACAAGGTGAAACTCTTTTCCACCATCGTGAAACCCTTTCCACAAGAAACTTCGTCTGCATTTGTCTATTCTGTCGATAACCCACTTCGATAGTTCATAGATCGACATCCAATAGATTGGTAAACTGTAAGAACCGAGTTAATCAAGGTGATTCTGACCCGTTGTTTCAAACAACGGGTTGAATTTAGTATGCCTTACCCGTTGTTTCAAATGACGGATTATGTGGTTTTCACGCGTTTACATGCTATAGTAATGTTTGCAATATATATATATATATATATATATATATATATATATATATATATATATATATATATATATATATATATATATATATATGGGGAAAAGGGGTATAAGCAACTTGCTCATTTAGTAAATAAGCAATTGATGATGTGGCATACATGTGATTGGAAAATTATTAAAAGGGTTAGTTGTCCAATGTATCATATGCATGCCACATATCAATTGCTCATTTACTAAATGAACAAGTTGCTCATATCCCTTTTACCCATATATATATATATATATATAGGGAGCCCTTCGGTTGAGAACTAATTTGGTGAGAACTACGTGAGAACTCACGGAGTAGACCCCCCCATGAAAAACCGAACCGGTCATCTCGCTTTGCACACCTTAGTTAGCATAACATAAAGAAATCAAGTAATTTGAAGTTCATTTATCCATAATTTACATCATCGCAAAATTGTATGGCTGAAAATTCTACTCCAATTGATGGATGGGCAAATGAACTTCAAATTACTTGATTTCTTTATGTTATGCTATCTAAGGTGTAAAACAAGATGGTCGGTTCGGATTTTTCATGGGGGGTCTACTCCGTGAGTTCTCACAGAGTTCTCACCAAAATTAGTTCTCAACCGAAGGGCTACCTATATATATTTATATATATATATATTTATGATCATGCGAGAACTTCTTCGGTGAGAACCACCTGTGAACTTTTTGAAAAATCTGATCCATTCATTTTGATCTACACACCTAAATTAGTCTACGGATGAGAAATCAAGTTATTTAAAATTTGTTTGTCCATACATTAAAATGTTATAAATTGTATGGTTGAATATTGATGTTTTTTATAACAACATGATGGATGGACAAATGAATTTCAAATGACTTGGTTTTACATATTTAGACCAATTTAGTCATTCGAAACAATGTGAACGGTTCAGATCATCCATATGATGACTATGTAAAAAGTTCACACAAAACTTATCATGATCACTCGCTATTGCTTTTGTATCTCTCTATATATTTTTATATATTTACTGTCAAAATCTCTTCTCTTTAGATTTAGAAGATGAGAATGAATGAATGAATGAATTGATGAGCATGTTTAATGTTCTTTGGTTCCCATGTGCTCACTTTCTCTACTTGCTCACTCTTTTTTTTTATTCTTTCTTTCTTTCTTTATAAACTTTGCTTAATTATAATCTCGTGTCACATGCAGATATCCTATTACTATGCATTTCTGAGTATATTATATATGTTATATGTATGTATACTTCATGTATCACTCATATGTTAGTTTAGTTTCCTGGTAGCTTCTTCATTTAATCTTGTGACTTAAGATTGTGGTTCTCTCTTTTGTGTAGGTGATATAAAATTAGTGAGAGTGAACGTAATCTTATACTGATAGGAGCTGAATTTCTCATTTAAAGTAGTTGTACATTAAATGAGAGAGACTAGTTAGGAGAGAGACTAGTTAGGATTGTAGGCTTAGCTTTGTAATTGTTCTCTGCTGTTTCGTTCTTGAAACGGATTGATATATAATTATTGTACTACTTGTTTCGTTAATGTTTTATTAATGAAGCGGTGACGATGTCACCTTTTTCTCAAAAAAAAAAAAAGTAGTTGTACATTACGAATTACAGTATAATTTATTGTATATGATTAAAATTGTTTATATTGGTTTACATGTCATGATATCCGAGACTCGTTCTGATCTATCTGTTTCCATATCCTAATGTGATTATTGTGATCACCTTTTTTGTTGTGGTGATTAGATCTCTGATATGCATTTTCGGGCTCATTATTTATGTGAATTGGTCCCTTGAGTTAGGCCCAGCGATAGCAAAACTGTCGACCTCCATTAATATTTCATATATATTACTGTATGAAAAGTTTCATATATATGCATGATAATTGCGAAATTTGAAAACAGCAATTAGTACACAATTTGTGTCTTATGCCAAGTATTAGAACAAAGCAATTGTTGATATATCTTTGTGTAACCTGTTGCATCATGTCAGTCCATGTCCTCACTACTTAATTACTAACCATCTTTAACTTAGCTCAAAAAATCATTAAACTAATCTGCCATTTAATCAGTTTCATTTGTGAAAACCAATGTCACAGATTCCTAATCAAGAAAGAAATCTCATACTAGTAAACAGAGCCCATCAAGATAGAAAGCTTTGAGGAAACCAATGACAATAGCATTTCTGGTTGCCAATGATTATGGCACTAAATCCCACCAAAACATGTGCATAAGCACAAGCTTAGATCATGTATTAAGTACAGTAGAAATTCAGAGAGAGAGTAGGGGGTAATGGGAAAAGGACAGGCATGTGAGGACTGTGCAGAGAAGGGGACAGTGCATGAGGGCTGCCTCACTACAATGTGTAGCAATAGTTGCGTTTATGGATTACATCCAGTCTCTTCTTGTTTCTCTTGTGAGCCCTCACAATCACTGCATTCAATGGCTTTCTTTCTCAAAGTGAATGCATGCAACTTGAGCCAATAATAATAATAATAATAATAATCATGAATCATATCACAATTATATCTTTTTAAGACCAACAGATTCGAGAAATGGTCATTCATTTCCAACAAGGTACATGGATAAAAAATGAAGTTGGGCTCAACCAACCAACTGTATTTGGTTAAGATGCATAATAACAACTGAACTGAGAATGAGGATGGGATAAATTATTCAGTGTTTCAGAATGAGGATGGGATAAACTAACTCGGTTTTTCAAAGACCGAGTGTTAGTCTTGGATTTTTCGAATTCTAACACTCGGTCTTTGAAAAACCGAGTTATTTTTAACTAAACTCGGTCTTTCAATGACCGAGTGGATCATTTCGTAAATACTTTCAAAAGTGGGTCAGTTTGGTAAATACTTTTAAAAAGTGGGTCATTTTGGTAACAAGTTCTGAAAGAAAATGGGTAGAGGAGCAACTTGAGGATTCAATCAAGTTGTTGGACTTGGTGAATGCTGTAAGAGAATGCGCGATTTTCGCCGAGGAGCATGTTCAGGATGCGAGGTTGGGTGTGAGAAGGAAAGGTGACAATGCAAATGTTGGTGTTGTCGCATATCGGAAGAAGGTGCAGAAAGAGGTGAAGGGTTGCTACAAGTTGTTGAAACATGTAGAAGCGTGGAATGGTGGTCTTGTTAGGGATTGGGATTTGATGGTGGTTGATAAGGTGGTGAAGGATTTGAGGGAGGCTGTGATTGGTTTGGTTAGGAGGAGTGTTGTGTTTGTTGTCGAAGAAGGGGAGGAAAGAGGAGCTGGAGGAGATGGAGGCTAGAATTAGAGGAATTGAGAATGAGTTAGAGTTGTTGTTTAGGAGATTGATTCAAAACAGAGTATTTCTTCTCAACATTCTTAGTTTGTAGTAGAAGTTTCAATGAGTAGTTGTACAGTTAAATTTAACAGATATGGGACTGAATTTGGTTGATTAATAATAGATGATGCTTCAAGTTATTTTTTGTATTTGTGTTAGATGTGTTATTGTTCTTGCATTAGGAGGTGAACCCTCTAAATTCTCATGTCTTAATATCTTTTGGTCTCTTTCGAAAACTTTACTTTATCGTTTTCTCTAATCAATTGAGAATAGTTCAAATTGTGGATAAATTTGAGCTATTATTCTGTGTGTTGTGTGTTCTATTACTGTATATTTAACAAAAGAAAGAATTAAATTTTATATTACATATTTACTATTTGACATTAAAAAAATATATTAAATGATTTAACGTACTTTGACCTAATTAAAAAGTACATTTATGAACATACTGACACAAATAAGATGTGACATGACATACTAACACATAAAAAATTATGAAAAATATATTATTATTATTATATTAGATTTAAAATGTTAGGTATATTACTTTAATTTTACTACTTTCATACTATTTATATATTACAAGACTCAAGAATGTGAAGTCCATATAAAACACTTTTGCATTAATTAAAAAGTACATACAAGGACATACTGACACAAATACGATGTGACATGATAAACTAACACATGAAAATTTATGAAAAACTATATTAAAAAATGTATTATTATTATATTGATTAAAAGAGTTTGGTATATTACTTTTATTTTACTACTTTCGTACTACTTACACATTACAAGACTCAACAATGTGAAGCTCATATAAAATACTTTTGCATTAATTGCTTGTGAATATCATTTTCTCAAGTTTTTTTAGAAGGGTAAAAGGGATATGAGCAACTTGCTCATTTAGTAAATGAGCAATTGATTATGTGGCATGCATGTGATACATTGGACAACTAATTCTTTTAAGGATTTTCAAATCACATGTATGTCACATTATCAATTGCTTATTTACTAAATAAGCAATTTGGTCATACAACTTTTTTCCTTTTTAAAATCATAGTACAAAATTAGTACAATTTGTACTACTCATATTAGATATGTGTGTCTGACATAAATATATGACATGTGTCCACAATGATATAATTTTTAAATAAAAGTGTCTGTACTTCATAGATTGAGTTGAAGTGGGATTCTTGTTTCTTCCAAATATTAGTTATTTTCCTCAGATTCTAGAAGGAAAAAAAAACTTTAAAATGGAGAAAATGAATTACGAGGGAAAAAAAATAATTCAGACCAACTTCTTAAAGCGGAAAATCTTGATTGAAGAATTACAAAAATAAATCTTGAAATATAGTGCGTGCAGTTCAAATAAGTGACGATTTTAGAACTGCAAATCAATGAGAGAGAGAGAGAGATGATCGAAGTGGAGGCTGAGATCATGGGCGATTTGTTGTAGTCTCGGAGGTAAATGGTAATGCTTTTTCTTTCCTTCACCTTTGTGTTGGATTTTTCATGACATTTTTGTAACCTAGTTCTGATGATGAGTTTGAAATCTTAACGTACATACTGCTCGTCCATTGCAGTATATGATGAAAAAAAAATAATCCAACACAATATTGGCAGTGTACTTTCCCAGTATGCATTTCAAAATATCTGATAATTGATTGAATTCCGAACAGACTTAGTATTAACAGCTCGAACAGAGTTTGTAACGATCGAGGGAACGCTGGTTTATGTTGTTGATCTCCACTAGTTTGTAACGCTTTGCCTCAGCAGATTCTTGAAACTTTTGCAGAATTGATGATTCCTCTACTCTTGCACCTCATCCTCAAAAGATTTAGCATTCAATAACACATCTTCTTGTTAGGCCTATGATAAGGATGCATCATCGAACATAGATTTTTCGCAGCTCTTCTTCTAATAGTTCCTACAAGCAACTAACAATCCAATAGCTCATTGCATAGTCATGTCTAAATCGCATATCAATCAGAAATCAGCACACGAGACAACTTGTTCTTCTATATTTCCTACTGGATGCTTCATGCAGACATACAGACTACCACAATGTTGCATGTTTTATTGTGCATTTCAGCTACACGTGTACTACATGTAGTTCAGCTACCTATGTTGTCAAAACAAGTAAATCAACCAGTATGTTGCTTGCAGCTTATTTGCCAAGCCACTGAGTTCTGGAAGAACCAACCATCAATGATTAGCTGTAGCAATGCCTAAAACTTAACTCTCAAACCATCAGAATCAATCAGACCCAAAAAAGAAAAAAAACACCAACATGACTGGTTTTAGCATCAAGCCTACAGAGCCTGGCCATGTTAGAACCTGCAGTGACCCCACCAAAAGTTCACCCAACCCTCGTCAAGCTCGAAGAAGATGCCCACAATCTCAAAGCAAGTGTCAACACTTCAAATCAAGTGATGCTCTTATGCAAGAAGTTGAGAGAGGTTGGAAGTTTGTACAAGTCCATTGACTACTACAAGCATTTTGCAGCACTACCCATGAAAGAAAAGAACTTGTTACCAAAATAACCCACTTTTGAAAGTATTTACCAAACTGACCCACTTTTGAAAATATTTAGCAAAATTACCCATTTAGTTAAAAATAACTCGGTTTTTCAAAGACTGAGTGTTAGAATTCGAAAAATCTAAGACTAACACTCGGTCTTTGAAAAACAGAATTAGTTTTAACTAAACTAGGTCTTTTAAAAACCGAGTGGGATAGTTTGGGAATTTAAAAAAAAAAGTAGGGAAGTTTGGAAAAAACTTTCAAAAAGTGAGGCAGTTTGGGAACAAATTCCGTGATTGTACAAATGCGGGTAAGATCATATTAACATTTAATACCCCTGAGTACAAAGGATGTATCTAAGTTAAAAAAAATTGCATGATCTTCTCAAAATTTAAGAACAAAGCACATGAGGTCTTCGAAGTGCCTAAAATGGCATAACACCATTGGGGACTTGGGTATCTTAACCTAATCAAAGCTTCCTCGATTTTGGCATCAAGATTTGGGTATCTTATATCAAAGACAAAAAAGTTGTTTGCTACTAGATTCAGATTGGAGTACCATCGGAGTGTGGATCACTGTGTCTTTGCATCGAGTCTTCTCACATATATATGATTTATGATATGATAGTGCACCTCAGAATCAGAGCAATGTCAGATAGTTTCATCAATATACAAAGCACAATACAATCACGTATCTGACATTAAACCAGACCGCCTAACTCTGTTGAAAGCCACCACCAATCAGCTTAAAGATTGATACAGTACTCAAGGCAATAATGGAGTCAAACTTACAGTAAATATTGAAAAAGAGAGGTAATTTGCACAGGAAATTTCCATAACACTAATTCCAGTTCATGAAGGCAGCAAGTTATCATCACAGTTTCAGTTTAGGTGTGCAACTGAAGCAACCATCCATAAACCCGAAACAACGACAAGAACATTAAAATAGGCTCTTTCCCAAATCTCTGCGGATCAACCAAAATTAGTTACAAGTTTATTAAAGAAATCAATCTAAATCTAAAGCTACCACCCAAACCTGTAATTCAATAATTTCAACATCGATAACATCAACGAAGGTAATTCATGTTGCAGCTGGAATATTTACAGTATGAGTAATCATTTCTAACTTAAATGTCTACAGATTGAGCAATATATAACTCAAAACAAACAGTGTGAACCCATTAGAGAAGTACATTGACGCTGCAATTTGTCGGAGAAAAAAAACAGCAGGTCTGCAAGTAGACCACCAAGTCCTTCAGCAACCCAAGTCTGACAGCTTGCAAGCCACAATTATTCTTCACTGTGGGTTTCCACATGCTGAGATTTGCCCACCATGAGCTCCTACAGCTGTTGCCCAAGTATCTAATTATCGAAAGGAAGTAGTGAGATAAAAGAAAGCAAAAACATTTTATAATGACCAATTTAAAAGTGTAGTTTGGTATCTAAAGACTCTTAAGACTCAGACTTTGGGGGCTGTTCAGCATGTGACTTCTGGCAATTTTAACTTCTAATCTTCTATACTTTAATACTTTAATCACTGTAAGTATATGAATGCTAATTATTAAAGTATATAAAAGTCCAAGACATTTGCTCTGGAGTTCAAAATCAACCCCAGGATATCCTCCACTCCTGTCATGGATCTGATCCCAAGATGAGCTAGTGATTTCACAACGTGGGTATTATTATGTTTAGGATTAGGAATCTAATCCACAGGATCAATGGTACACTTTGAGTTGAATTATCTTTCATGTTCTCTAGGGTTTCCTCTAAATAAAGGGGATATTACTTCTCTTCTCAGAAATTCATCCTATGAAAGATTTTCATTTTCCTTAGTAGCATAAAACGTTCCCAAGGCCGGATCTATATAATTCTACCAAATAAAATATCTAATTTACATTATCAAAATAAACCACCGTGAACTTGTTTTATTGTGCACGACTCCTAGTCCTATGAGCTACTTATATTGGACAAAATAGCTGTTTAAAGTTAACAACTAATGTAAAATATCCACTTCGCCTCTTTATTCATGGCATTTTAGAAGTACTTTTGTCAAAAAAAGGTCACGTGAAAGGCAAGACACTTACTGGGTAGCTTATTACAAATACAGAGTCCTGAATGTCAGGGAAAATTCATGATAGTTTTCTAGGAAAGGCTTCAAAGTTTTTGTAAGTTTTTCAAAATACAATTTAGTGATATAGATAATCATATCATGCTGTTGTACGTTACACGAGATAGGGGTACTGAGGCCTAAAGTTAGGCAACCAAGATTAGCAGGAGATACACTCCTTTTTCAAATTTTGAAACAGAGATGAGCACACAGTGCATTGAGGCAGTAATAATCAAGAGACTCCAGAGGCATCACTACTTTGCAAACTGAAGGCAGGCACAAGTGGTTAACTCAGGAACCACTAGGAGATTAACTGAATACCCCAATTGATACTGGCATGCCACTTTTTCCCCCCACCAAAAAAAATTATTGGCATGTCACTGTGATGCATACATAAAAAGGGAAATTTACTTTGTTTAGTCTCACAATTATGGAGGACAAATTACATTGGAAAGAAGCAAACAGCAATTGAGTCTTACCATGTAAGTTTTGCAATCAAAAAGGCATGATTATTGTTCTTTTGGGATGGAATCAGCTGCAAGATTAACCTCCATCACAGGATCAGCTGCAGGATTAACCTCTATCACAGGATCAGCTGCAGGATTAACTTCTATCCTAGGATCAGCTACAGTATTAACCTCCATCCCAGGATCAGCTGCAGGATTAACTTCTATCCCAGGATCAGCTGCAGGATTAACTTCTCTCCCAGCATCAGCTGTAGGATTAACTTCTATCACAGGATCAGCTGCAGGATTAACATTGATCCCAGGATCAGCTGCAGGATTAACTTCTACCTCATTATCAGCTGCAAGAATTGCAAAAATTGTCATTTATTAATTCCTAACTTATTAGCATGTAAGACTGGTAACAAACAAAACTACCAGGACAATACCAAAAAAATTGAAGGAATAGCTAACAAGCTAATCCAATTTTTTGAGTTGTAACATCCACTAAAAGTAACAAAATTATCTTCAGGAAATTGAATGTTACTTTTCATTATGTCACAAGCTTTAGGCACAATAAGAGACGTTATATCAGTACTCAGTCTCCAGAGCAAAGATACGAAAACTAGATGCCTGATAATGGTAGTAGTTCTGTAGTTGGAAAAATATGTGGCCCGTGGGAAAAGCCCCCACTTCATATATAACTCAGTACATTGAACAATCATTCTAGCTGACTACAATCATCAACAAGCATCATCATCTACAGTTTTGGAGAATAAACTAATTTGCTTCTGTTTTTCTACTGTATATCAAAATGCATGAACCATGACCAACAAGAATATTGGAGTAAAATGATGTCACTCAAAACAGCATCAGTTGCAACAGCCAGCTTTTCAGAAATCCTCACAAATTCAGCCACATTAGCTAGGTTTCCCCTCTTCTTCCAGAGCTTCTGTATGCTAATATGATCATCTTCCATGCCATAATTTACCTTCATATGTTCTCTGCATGGCAACATTCAAACATATTCTTCTTCAACTAGTCCTTGGTTCAACCAGCATTTTCATGAAACTCAATATCATACTTATGTTCTCCCTAGGCAAATGAATACATCTCTAACTTAGCCAGACAAGGCTGTAACATATAATCAAGCATAGAAATTCATTGCACATAGGTTGGGTCGGCCAAATTAATTCCTTTTAGCGCAAAAATAAGTGATTTGTTGTTTCAGCAATCGCAAAGATTTTGTTGGATTTGAATTTTCTAATTTAGTAATAGAAATGCTCATAAACCATAGGATAATTAGTTTATATATATATATATATATACACACACACACACACACACACACACACACACGCACAGTCCCTTTCCGTTGTTCACTTGCCTCCGTGTGCATTCAGCGTTCGTACTTCACATTGATATACACGTCTAAATTAGTCTAAATATGTAAAATTAAGTCATTTGAAATTTATTTGTCCATCCATTATGGCATTATGACATTATTAAAAAACGATATTTATGACTAATAGTAATTATAATTGTACGGCAGAATATCGTTTTTTTAATAATGACATAATGGATGGACAAATAAATTTCAAATGACTTAATTTTACATATTTAGACTAATTTAGATGTGTATACCAATATGAACAGTTCGGAGCGTCAATACGAAAGTCGAGTGCACACGGAGGCGAGTGCACAATGGAAGGGACTGTATATAGGGGACCCTTCGGTTGAGCACACGTTTCCGTGAGCACTCACCCTTCTGGCCATTGTATGAATGATCCAAACCGTTCATATTGATCTACACGTCTAAATTAGTCTGAATATGTCAAATCAAGTCATTTGAAATTCATTTGTTCAACCATTTAAGCGTTACAAAATTGTAAGGCTGAATATCGTTTTTTTAATAATGACATCGATGAGCAAATGAATTTCAAATGACTTGATTTTACATATTTAGACTAATTTAGACGTGTAGATCAATGTGAACGGTTTGGATCATCCATACGATGGTCAGAAGGGCAAGTGCTCACGGAAAGGAGTGCTCATCCGAAGGATTTCCTATATATATATATATATATATATCCTTACCCATTTTGGTTCATCTCTATCACCATTTGTTTAACAGCCTAAACAATGGTTGGAAGGGAATGTAATCATCAAAGTTACAAATATTTGACCTATAATTGTTTCCTAAATAAATGTTTTCAGGAAAAGAGCATTGACAACCTCATCCAACCCTACTCCCACCACCTACTAACTCTTTTAACCCCTCAAGTGATTGATGCAAATCCAGTATCAACCACAAAGGATTCAGTTTCCACCTCAAGAACAGTGGATATTTACATAAGACAATCTTCGGTATGCCTTCCACGCGCTTCAATAGATCAAAATCAAACATGCAGTCAACAACAAGCCACCTCGATCATGCTTCCTTTAGACAAGTGTATACAAATGAACGGCACACACGAAATTTACATTACTTCCCCACTATCATGTAATTCCAATAAATGGACGCCTCAACCTCGGCAGAATCCTCCAAAGGTACTCTTGCATTCTACTTCGTGCGAATTCAAAGATAGCAGCCTCAATTTATAGGTATGATTGACCATAGGTTTGAGAATTTGATGTGTGAGTGAGATTTTCCCATGATCCACTTATTTCTTAGTTAGGTGAACTTTACTGCTCAGTCAAGTGGTCAACCATAATAGTACTTCGATTCAACCAAAGGACCTAATATTCTATTTAAGCAATGGTTAAACTTTTGACCATCAATTGCATCCTTTAATAGCTATATTCAAGGTTTTAAATGTCAAATACCGGTGTGTGTCGGCCTAGAAACTTTTTTTTTATATCGAGATATATCGGAAGATATATCTGGATATCTAATATATAGCAGATTGTTATGTCGGATAAAATAATATATTGTAAATATGATCTACATGACATGTACATGCATTGCAATCTCACATTTATCACATAAATAACACAAATAATACAAAACTAAGGTAGTGTTCTTTTTCTCCTCTTACAAGAGATTTACCTCTTGTAAGAGGTGGTCCACCTCTTACAAGAGTTTTTTTAGTGTTCTTTTTTTACCTCTTATAAGACATTTTCCCCAAAATCTCTTATAAGCCTAAAAGACTTCTAGTAGCCTCTTTCAAATTCTTACAAGACTTCTATCACTTAAAAAGTCTATATTACCCCAGAGTCTATATTATAATTGTTACTAATTTCAAAAAGAATTTCCTTTTATATGTTTTTTATTATATTCTTCGCCTTTTTATTTTTTAAATTTAATTTTTTATGAAAAAATAGAAATAGTTTTGGATGGCATAATGAAGATTGATTTTTTCTGAGATTTTCTCTGTGAGCGATCAAAATCCTCCTACTCATTCTGAATGCCAAATGCCCAATTCTTCGTGTTATAACTATTTTTTTATTTTTTTGTATTTTTTCTCCAATTTTTTATTATATATTATTAGGTTTTCTGTAGAACTTCCATTGTGTTGTAACATTCTATATACTGAAATATATATAACTGACGAACTATGGGAACTGAGCTGGTAGGATAACAAGTGTAAATTTATATGGTTTATTATTGAGAAAGAGGCAATGAGGAAATATAATCGTGTACCAGATCTTGATGATGGTAACACAACCCTCTAAGAAGTTCTGAGCTCTCCCTTCTTTCTATGTTTTATTGTTTTCGTTAGCAATTTTGTTTTGCGTTGAAATTGTGAGAAATTGGTAAGAGCGAAGTGATGATGAAATTCATGGTCTATCAATCCACTGAATAATTCTTGATGTTATACATTTTTAAGCACTTGGCTTTTTGATATCGTCTTGGATTAGGGTTGATAAAATTTTTGATTTGCTTTTGTGAAGTAGTAGTTTCAAACTGAAGTCTCTATCTGAATAGGATAGATTGCATCTAATTCTCTGTACTTAATTCTGTGATCAGGTTTCACTCAGAATAACAACTCAACTCATAGAAGACATTTGTGTAAATTATTGTTTTAAGAGTGCTATCGTGATAGTCAGGAATAGTAATTCTGTAGAGAAAATGTATCAGGAGATATATAGTGAAAACATTGGACTGTGGATGGATAAATTATGTCTTTAAAAAACAAAGTCTTTCGTGACAACATTTACCGATCATTTTGTTTATATATTATTAATTTGAGCTTATCTTTTCTTGTCCTTCATCTCACTATTTTTATACTTCGGGGTAATATAGACTTTGGGGTAATATAGGTTCTTGTAAGAGGTGAAAAAAAAACAGAAATCTCTTATAAGAGGTTCTTATAAGAGGTTATTTTTATATAAAAAGAACAGCTCAAAAAGAGGCTCTTACAAGAGTCTCTTACTGTAAGGCAAAAAAAAGAACAGTACATAAGTGAATTAATGAACACACTCATTAATGTCTGATATACAATAAATTATATGATGCCAAACATACATATGCATGAACTAAAATATGGCATAATGAAATTGAAAAATCAACCAAACCAACCGAAATATATAGATTATAGAAATAGAAAGCATCACAAAGTTTGGCATACCTAATTCGAAACAAAAGAAAAGAACGATCAGTTATAAGAATCCAAGAGCAATTTTGGGTTTGACTTTATTCAAACCCTTAAAACCAAAAATATTTAACAGCATATATCACCAATATATTTTGGGGACATATCGGCCGATATATTTCCCGTTGTCCTATATATCGCCGATATTTTCCCCCAAAAAGATGTAAACTAAATTTTCGAATATACCGTGTCAGTTTACTCTTGAACCTGATATATCGTATCAGATATATCGAGAATATTTAAAACATTGGCATATTCCATATGGACTACAACTATATCTAATATCTAATCGACATTAAGTTGAAGATCATTTGTATGACGATACTCAATTCATGCTGAGCATTTTGTTAAAACTCTAGCCTAGTAATTAGTCTCACATACAATCTCATACAAGTTCTTCATTAAATTTATTATAAGTTATATTTGTGAATTCTAACTCCTGCTGTGTACTTTAAGTTGTGTGCTTATTAAACTCTAACATGATAGATCCCGCTACCCCACAAAAACTGTCATGAATCCAAGATCTGCCATTAAAACGCTATGCTCGTTTCTATCCCTCAACAGTATAATTTCTTACCAAAAACATGCAAGTACCCAGGCCGGGTTTTTGTACTTGGGTCCTAAAGTAACCTGAATGCTCAAATTATTAAACAGGTTTGACCAGGTAGGTTAAGGGCCAGATGAATTTGACACAGTTGCTATTACTAATATAGTGTTTTGTTGACCCAATTATACCTGCAATCATTGATCTCAAATCTCAGTAAGGACAAACAGAACCCAATAACTTGGTTCAGGTCAAAATTTTACACCCTCAGTAATGACAGCTTGATATAATAACTGATAACCCTTACACAGAAAGGATGTTTTTTAATTGACTGATCAGTGCTAGGAAATGTGATCAGGATATTGGGAAAGTCTCAACGCGGTAAACTTCTTGTTTTCGTGTTTGGTCTCTTTCAATCTCTATAATCCTTTCTTTATTGCACAACTTGATCACACACTTTGTTGTTTCTCATATTCAAATTTTGTGCAAATAATTTTGTAATGTTTGCAATAAAGATTTAAATTATTTTATATTACTTGCAGCATCAACCATACATTCTTACTTCCAGGGGTTATAAATAGATAACTCACAAGTTTACTAGATATCAGTAACATTATTGAATCTATCTAACGATTTTGAGATTTATCCTGTAAAGATGAGAAGCAAAGTGTGTCCATTGCTAAAAGCAAAACACCTCAGCGAACTTGCAACCTTCCACTTAAAGAGCACATAGGTTTCCTTGTGACCCATGAAATGAAACTTTAAAAGGAACACTAGAACGTGAAAAGGGAAAAAGACACTAAAAGCATCTTCAACTCGTATGCACATACTTAAATGAGATGATAAGACATATTATCAAGAAAAAATGCAACAAGCAAATATTTCTACTAAGGTTAAATCCTCTTAGGCCCTTGACCAAAAATTATCTTCCGGTTAGCCCATTTGACTAGTCAAAGTAATCTTTTAGCCGCTAGGTATCTGAAATCTTCCTATAAGTCCCCTGAGTACATACGTACATACTACAAGGGCTGTATTTTTAGAAAACCCAAATTTTCCCTTTTCTATTAAGAAAAATCAATAAATACTATAATAGAACCAACTATTATTTTTCCCTCCGAACCGCACTAATTCCCTCCAAACTCCATCTCTCTCCTCCATTATTCTCCATGGACACAAACTAATTCTCCACCAAAAATTACTTTTCTTCCTCTATTTCCCACATAACAAAACCCAAAATTTTCACCTTCCACTTTAACTCCCATCTAGGAAGCACGAACTCTTTAAGGAGGTGCTCGCACTCGAGTCGGATTCATATCGGACACGAGTGCGGCGGGATACGTACCGGGTGCAGCGGGGTGCGTGTCCCATTAATTTAAATTAAAATCATAAAATAGGGTGCAGCTGGGTGCAATTTTGAGTGCGGTTGGGTGCAGCTGGGTGCGGCGTGATACGGGTCTTCGTTTTTTAGTGCAAATTTGGTTTTTAGTGCAGATTTGGGTATCTTTTGACCCAAAACATGAAACGTTTCAATAAAATGCCATCAAATTCCTAGATCCCCAAATCGTCTATTTCTCTTCAGATCTCATTTTCTAACTAGGTTGTGTGATGTTAGACCTTATGATTATGTTAGACTTATTAGTGTTTTATGACTATTTTTAGAATTTTATAACTATATTGTGCTATATTGTCATTTTGAATCTCTTTGTTAATGAATGATGAATGATAGTGATTTTGACTTTTTATACAAAAATATAAAAATTAATTTAAAAAATATAATTATATAAAATAATTATTTAAATATTAGCCGCATCCCCACTGCACCTACATCTCACTGTAATTGAAAATTGCTGCAACTCCACACCCGCATCCGAATAGGTGCTTCCTAGACTCCCATTTACTTTCATCTACCCCCTACCATTTACTTTTTTGTGCTTCATTCAGTCCCATCGAAATAGGAAAAAAAGATGCAAGTTGTTCACAAAGGATACTTCCAAGTGTACAGTACATTTCCTCCCAAAACGGTTCGCTTTATTTCAAAATTTACCTTCATTATTGTACATCATTTAATCTCGTTGGTGTTTTGTAATTTTCTATTTTAATTTCCCGGTTGGTATGATGGAGGAGTTCATAGTTATTGTTGGAGTCAAACGGGGGGATTGTCACACAATCAATTTGACATCAGGTTACAACTACGCTCGATTAGTTGGAAAATTTGCATAACGATTCAATGTTGACCCTGATATGGTATAGCTATCCTACACTATTTCATCTCAGTCAGCCAGTAACTTCACACTTTTTTGGATGTTGACTTGAGAAATATGTGCAATATCTTTCTAAAGATTAACAAGAGTATGATCATCATGCAAATGGGCATTAGGTTGCTAATTTTTGTCATGAAATTAAACTTACTTTCGGTTTAAGGAATTTTCTTTATTAAGTTGATTTTCTTCTAGTGCAAGGCTTAATTCATTATGAACTATTTATTTTTTAGAAGTTCTGTTTTTCTTATAGTTGTACAACTTTTTCTCCTACTGAACTACTTTGGACCTAATCCTACTATTTCTGCGTATAACAATCTACATTATCATTCATAACCAATTATTTTACACGTATGTATTATACTCTCTATAATGAATGTCAGCAAGGGTGAAACTAGTACATCAGATCATCCGCGTGCAAGTAGAGGATTTATCGACGAACTATTAAAGATTGCACTAAAACAAATGGCCAAGTTACAAGCCTTGTCATGTTACAAAAGAAATTCATCGTGATTTTGGAATGCAGATTAATCATCGCCGTGTGTAGGAGGGAGAGGAAAAAAACTAACTACGCTGGTACAAGAAAATGCTTATTGAAACAAACCTCGAAAGCTTCGTTCATCTGGATAGTGATTCAGGTGGAAGATTCAAACATTTCTTCCTTTGCCTACATGCAAGTTATCATGGATTCATCTTTTCCTCCCCCTCCCACACACGGCGTTGCATGGATGCATGGATGCAGGCCATTGCATTCCATGGATGGAACACATCTTAAAGACAGGTAAACATATTGTTTGTCTGTTTATCCTGTTAACATACTGTGTTCCATTCAAATGTACTCTTTATTAGTTGAACCTTTTCTTTTTGCTGCAAATGTACTATTTTCTTCCCTCCCCTCTGTTTCTTCTCAAAGTAGACTATTCTTGTACCAAACTATCTTATTATGCTTTTGGTGTAACGTTCTTTTTTATAAATCTTTTGTTTACTTGCAGGTAGAAGGGTACTTTGTTGGCTGCATTGAACGGGAAAGGCGACAAATCAAAACTTTGACTGAGAGGTGACGACGGCGAAAGAGAGTGGGAGAGGATGTTGTTGGGAAAGCCGGAGAGAAATCGCGGCTGCGATGGGATCGCGGAATTAAAAGAGGCTACTAGTTGGGAAAAAAAGCTTTGTTGTTGTTGCTCTAAATGGTATATTAGGGGCCTAATAGAAAGATTTCAAATACCGAGGGGCTAAAAGAGTATTTTGACTAGTCAAATGGGCTAACAAGAAGAGAATTTTTTACCAGGGGCCTAGGAGGAATTTACCCTTCTACTAAAGCATCATGAAATAAGCTGTTTAATAATTCCAGTGTCTTGCATCATTATCTTACTGGAATACACAACAGCAACACAACTCAAAGATTCAAACTAATATCCTCGTGAATTAGTAACTTAGTGTTAATCAAATCATTGTGAGAGAGATGTATAAAAACACGACAACTATATATATACATAACAGACATAATGAAGGTTTAAGCAGCTATAATTTAACAGACATAATGAAGGTTTAATAATCAGTTGTCCTTACCTTTAGATTCCGCGAACCTGTCCTTTATAAGTTTCACCTCCCCTTCTAGCTCCACTAGCTTCCTATGCATCACTGAAATAAAGTCTCTATACTGATCAAACTTTACATGCCACATACACTCAACATTATGGAGCAACTCCTCTGCCGTCCTTTGCATTTCCAGCCTCTGCATCTCCAACTCTCTTGAAGTAAGGACCAGACCGCCGGACCCAGGAACATCCTTATAGAGAGGTTCATCACCCTGCGGGCACTTCTTTCTATATTCAGCAAACTTAATCCGGGTTTCCTTCAGCACTTTTTTATAACCAGCCACTAGTTCAAACACAACATTAAGTTCATGCTCATAACGATGAACATCATGCTGCCACTTTTGTTGCTCTTCTACCCGGGTTTTCTCCAAGTTTAGAATTCTCTGATTCTTTTCCTCGACCATAGTGTTCCAGTACTGGAGTTGTAAATGGGCTTCCATGCATGCTTGTTCCTTCTCGACATACAACATCTTAGCCTTTCGCATTGCCCGCTGGATCTCTTCCATATACGAATCGATACCAGATGGCGCCTGTTGTTCCCCCCAAAGCCCACCACTCCTCATCCTTTTCTGCTGATTGTTCTGATGGAATTGGGTAAGATCATCATCATCCATATCAACATTCTCAATATGTTGCTTTCCATTGTTTTCAAAGAAGATTGAAGGACCCTGATCAGGGTCAAGCATCATGCTCTTATTAGCATCTATACCTGCCGACAAAAAATCACCGGTATTTTGGTCGAGTGAGTTAACGCGCTGACCATAAGAAACCTGAACTGTCTCCATAGCATGAAGAAGGTCGGTCGAGGTTGACGTCCCCAAATTTGAGAAATCTTCATCCCCCTTGCACAAGTTTTCAAACTCCATACTCTTCACTTCATTTGAACTGCATCTCCTCATGCAGTGATCAAAATGTTCAGTTCTCCCTTCATCGACCCAATTACCCACTTCACCCCCCTTGCAATCATCAACGCCATCCATGAAAACCCCGTTCTCACCCAATCCCAAACTCAACCCTGGCCCTTGTCTCTCACAACCCACATCCTGAAGCTCTTCGAAGCTCCTCTCATAATTGCCTTCACAGTCCTCCTCATCCATTGAAGCATCCATGGAAGAATCAGGCTCAGGAACTAGGACTTCCGTCACTTCTGCTCCTCCCTCAAACAGTCCAAGCTGCTGGTATTTCAACAAACACTGAAGGTGTGAAGCATAATGACAGCTCCCCAACCTCGGGGCATTCAAAATCTCCTTTTCAACCAAATCCCACATCAACCCAGTCCAATCTACCTTTCCTGCCTTCCCCTCCTTCACCATCTGCACCGCAGCCATCACCTCAGCAGGAAAAATAAACAAGTCATCCTCATCCTCATCCTCATCCTCCAAAAACACATAATTCGTAACAAACTCCTCAATGACTCCTTTCACATCTTCCCTTGCAAACAATTCCTGATGTCTCTCCTTGTCCTCCTCCTTATCAACAGGGAGTTTTAGCGCCATCGCAAGATCCGACATACTAACCTCAATCTCCACACCATTCACAATGCTAAAATTATTCAACTGGTCATAACTTGCAATCAAGTGGATAATCAAATCAGCCCGAATCTCCTCCGACAGATCAAGATTGACAAAATCCCAAAGGTTAAGCGCACGGAAAAGCTCTTCATGCGCACCAAAATCTATCCTTTTCGATGGTGAAAAGGGTATGGCTCTAAAATTTCGCAACAAACAAGGGTATCTATACCTAGTCATAGCACACTGTGTTTTCGATCTCCGCCTTCTTCCTTGAGTAGGGAAAGAGGGTTGTACCTGAGGAACAGTGGCATCAAGTTGCGGCATTTCCTCTTCATCCAACTCTTCTGTCTCTTCTTCATCCTCGTCATCGTCGTCGTCGTCGTCGTCGTCCTCTTCTTCTTCTTGCTCCTCCTCCTCCTCCTCTTCGTCATCTTCCTCTAACTTCTCTTCATCAAAGTCCTCCCCTTTTTCTTCCAAAATATCTTCTTTCTTCTGAACGTCACCTTCTTTCTTGATCTCTCCATCTAATTCTTCTGCTTCTTCGCCTTCTTTCATTGAATCTGCATCGAACTCCGTCGATTCATCGTCGTTCTCGCCCAATTCTTGATCGTTGGTTAGGATTTCGTCCGGTTGAGGCATTGCAGGGCGATTGCGGGGTTTTTCTGCTGCTGCGCGCTTCCTCTTAGGCATGAGCAGTAGGGTTTTGGGGGATTGTTGGGAGTAAAAGAAGGAGCTTTTTGGGGATTAGGGTTTTGATCGGATTTTGTGAGGGGGGAAGACGAAAGAGAGGAAGTTGAAAGGGAATATTTTACCAAAATGACCCACGTTTTGAAACGATTCACCAAACTGACCCGCTTTCGAAACTATTTACCAAATTGACCAAAGTGTGGTTCTATGATTTTCTCCCACACTTGGAAAAATTTTGAACTTACAATTTCTACCTGAAATAGCAAGTTAATTTGAACTAGACTTGCTATTTTAGATAACGAATAACGAATGTAGTTATGCTCATTTTTTTCAAAGAATTTTGTACATAAAATTTATACAACTACACTCGCTATCTGAACATGAAATATATACAACTACACTCGCTATCTCAGATAGCGCGTCTAGCGAGTGTAGGTCTATACATTTCAAGTAGAAATTACATGTTTAAAATTTCTCTAACAAAAAATTACAACTACACTCGCTATCTGGAATAACGAGGTCAGTTGAATTATACTTGCTATCTGAGATAGCGAGTGTAGTTATATACATTTCAGGTAAAATTGTATGTTTAAAATTTCTCTAAAAAATGAGTGCAACTACACTTGCTAAATCAATTGAACTTGATTCGCTATCAAAGATAGCGAGTGTAGTTATATACAGTAGTAATATACACGTGCGATGCACGTATTAAATTTTTTTGAAAAAATTAAAGTAAAAACACTGATTTACACGTGTGATGCATGTCTTAAAAAATATGATTATATATTTTTAAAAATAAATGTGAAAAATACAATGGGAGAGTTGGAGGTGCATGTGCGTTGCACGTAAGTATGTATATTTACAACTCCAACTCTTCCATTAAAATAGTAGAGGTTATATATTATATTATAGATAGATAGATAGTAATTTTCACATGTGATGCACATTTAATATATTAAAAAAAAAAGTAAAAAATCTGACGTAGTGATGACTCGAAACTGAGACATTTTTCATATTAGTTATGCACGTGCAATGTACGCATTGGTAAATTTACAAAATTACAAGTGATACTAAGGCCTTCTCCCATTATAATATTAGAGTTAGAGATTTTAGGTAGAAATTGCATTTTCTTGAAAAATAAATACAACTACGCTCGTTATCTGAAATATCGAATTCATTTGAACTAGGTGGTAAATTGTTTCAAAAGTGGGCCGGTTCGGTAAATACTTTCAAACAGTGGGTCATTTTGGTAAAAAACGTTGAAAGGTTCAATTTTGACAATATTATAAGAACAGATTGGATTTTGCATATTGGTACCTGTTGGAACTCGGATTTATGTAATAGTTTTCTTACAATAAAATTGCATTAGAGTTGGCTAGTAATATATGAATATTTGTTTTGTCTACAATGTTAAAAATATAAAGTTAAATATGGATAGTATATTATAAGGAGATTGCTATAAAGCTTTTCTCGTGCTCAGAAATAAACTGATACTTTCTAAGAATAAAACTAGGAAGATGATTTTGTATAGATTGAGTGATTGATTAGGGAGTTATATTTACTTCAATGATGCAAATCATAACTTCCTTGCAGCATCTGATACATTTTTTTCGATAATTGGATTATTATTTCACTGTGTTTTTGCTCGAGTTTTTCTCTTCCCACCATTTTTAGAGACACGATGAATGCATGAATCTTGTGAACTTATCAAATAGTTGTAAATTTGTAGGACAATTATAAATGTAGTACATCAGGTCAGGTCATGTTACCATATATGAAAGCTTAATGCGATTGACGATCGATAAACATTTGCAATAATTATATAGAGAAATCTTCGGTTGCACACTACTTTGGGAGCATTTCGTGAGCACTCACGAAATAGAACACCTATGACAAATCTGAACCACTCATATTGTTCTATATATATTAGATAGCCTAACAATAAAAAATCAATTAATTTGAAATTCATTTGTCCATGATTTACATCATCACAAAATTGTATGGCTGAAAATTCTAACAGCATGATGGATGGGCAAATGAACTTCAAATTACTTGATTTTTTATTGTTAGGCTATCTTAGGCATATAGAACAATATGAGCGGTTCGGATTTTTCATAGGGTCTTTATTTCATAAGTGCTCACCAAAAGTAGTGTGCAACCGAAGGGGACTCTAACTATATATAATAGAAAGGGAACTATGAATATTTTATAGGCTAAATTTAAAAAAATGACACTAAGTTTTGGGTTAATTTTTTTTAAAAAAAGGACACTAAGTTTTTTATTTATTTTAAATGATACAAAATTTGAAAAAACTTCACTGGGTTAGTCAGGATTAGGGTTAGGGTAGGGTTTAAAAAAACAACATTCATCTTTCATTTGTGTTTAAAAAAACATTACTGATATGGCTAAAAATAAAGGTTAAATCGGAACCGTTCAAATTAGGCGCGAATCTCAAAGCTCAGGGGTAAAATGGTAATTTTACCTACAAACGGGCTCGAAATGGGAACTGGGCATTTTTCGAAAGGCCCAATAACCCACAAACGGATCCGTCTTAACTAGGTACGGGTTCCAACCCGCAAGAAACCCAGTCCGGCTGGATAGAATTAGGGTTTATGATTTTACTTAATCAACGGCCCTGATTCCTTCTATCCATTCACTAGGAAGTAGGGATTTGATCTTATCCCAAAATTGGTCCCTAAGGCGGCTATAAATACCCCCCATCCCCCACTGTTACCAGGTAATCAATCTTTTGCCAATCAAAGCTCTTTCATAATCTTTCTGATTACTGACTTGAGCGTCGGAGGGTGTGTCGCCGGGATCAACCCCGGTGTTTCGCACTTTTTGCAGGTCAACGGCGGGAGATCACAGTCAAACTTCGGCAGAAAGGTGTTCAGGTTTGACTATTCAATATCCCAAGAATCCACAAATCTATCTGTTTGCCCCCACACCGATTTCAACGGCAACAGATTGGCACCGTCTGTGGGAAACAACGAATAGCAATCCATCCTCTTCCATCGGTTAAAATCACCTCCAATCATGCCTCCAAGGAAACTGAGATATAAAGGGTCCAACCGTGGGCCGACTCATCCTCAACCGCAACAGGAGGTCCCCCTCCAAACCGTCCAGCAGCAGGGGCAACTCCCACCTCAACCTGATCAGCCCCTGCAGCAGGAGCATCCTCCTTTTCACAACCCTCATCCCCAACGGGCTCAAGTCGGGCCCCAGAACACCGGTATTGGGACCTCTCGCCCTCCTCCGTAGAAGCGACCTCTTCATCGCGACCACATCTCCGTGTAACACCCCGAATTTCAAATAAGGACAAATTCGGGATTTCACAGGATCTTTACTTCACTTCGTACAATTTTACAAGGAAAATTTAAAACTTTTTATTCACAATACATCAGAGTTCAATTACAACTTGGTTTTACACAGCGGAAGAATGAAATTTACAATAAAATATTTACAACATCTTTAAAAATAAAACAGCATCAGCATATCCACTTTATAGCTTCGCGAATAGTCCTTTACCTGCATGTCAATCTGTGGGCACGTCAGTTATTTACAACTGATGAAATGTTATACACGGCTATCCTCTCTATGCCGGGAATAGTATAACGATCTCATACTTTAACAAATCACAAAAAAATTGAATGAACAAGTAAAGTGTCAAAAGTGATTATTCTAAACATAAGTGTATGTCATGCCTTAATGCCTAATGCACACATTTCTATACTAGGATGACACTAATGCACACTTGTTCGGATTCTATGCATCCCATACTACATAGGTCCAAGGGCAAGCGCCTACGTTCTTCACAATACAGGGCTCGATCCCTCGCCATGAAAACTACCCGGTAGCAAAACAAAGTTCAGACTATTCCACGAATGTGAATCCCAGCCTTGGAGTCCACCGCCAGCTGTTATAACAGATTCCACATCGTACGAACCGTCCCGTATGTGACCCTCTAGCCCAGTATATATATATATACATTAGAGACGGTAAACACAAAAATCCATCCGTCCGACTACTCAAGATCTTGGAGTCCACCGCCGACCCGTCCTCATAGTCCCGGATTAAAATATAATAATCCGTCTCCCACAGGGCAACCTCAGTCCACCAACTGGGTCTATAGTCTTGGAGTCCACCAACAACTATATAGAGCACCCCACTTACGTTTCCCTAAGTTTACTACATCTTCACTTATGTGCCTAAATTTTCTTAAGTTCAAGACATGAATAATTTTCATTCAAAGAATTAGTTTTACCTCCTACCGGACTTAATCAACAACTGCGAGATAGCCCCATGGCCATATCTCCAAATCATATCTCAAATATTTCTTTCAATAATGCCGGTATCGAGGTCTTACTAACTCTATGTCATAAACTTTCATGTACAAGAAAACATGGATACACATACCCTTTAATTATAATCATGTCTTAAACCTAAATAATTCCATCTTTCAATTCATTCACAATTGATCACAATCTTGTCTTCATTCATGATCTAGTCATTTATTCAAGATCTTTATAGAACAAAAGTAATTCCTTTCATATATACAATTTCTATCATAACCCAAGTTCTTGCAATGTCTCATTTAGCATTATATATGAATCTCTTATCATATATATTTCATTCACAAATCAACAACAATAATTCTTCACTCACATTTTCATTTGTAATTTCAAACTCATGTAATAATTCCAATAATCAAGTACAAGAACAATTAATTTCACATACCATATTTCTTTTATCCTTCTAAAATAGTATCATACCTTAATAATAAATCTTAAAACTTTACTTACTTTTTATTTCAATCTTTCTTTTTAAAGTCATAAAAATCTTAGAACTAACTTTAGTAAGTTCTAAATCATTTATAGGAATAATGGTATTTCTTTCCAAAATTTTAACTTGCTTTTAAAATTCATTAAAACATCAAAAAAAAATAAAAGGGCACCCCTGAGCATCGAACCCGTGACTATACCCAGTCGGCACCCGAGACCACCCACTAGCCACTAACCCATGTGGACTTGGCTGTCACATGTTCAAACAAAATCCCATATGTATCGACTTTCGGCACTAGACTCACATCAAAGTCTTAAAAAGAAAATCATATTCTTAAAATAATTAACTTAAGAACAACATTTCAAAATGTCTCTTTTACTTCTCAATCATACATAGAAAATATTTTAAGCAATTTCAATAAAGCATTCATTACATTTATACCATTTGTAACACCGTATGACATCTTATTAAAACTTATGCCATTAATTAAAACTAGTATCATACACGTGCACACGTGCACGTGGGAAAAAGTGAAGGATAATGAAAAGGGTAAGAAGAAAATAATTTCCAAACCGATCCACTTTCAAAAACGGGTCAACTTTCGAAAATATTTACCCAAGTTAGTCCATAAGTAAAAAGAAAATAATTTTCAGACTGATCCACTTTCGGAAATATTTACCAAACAGGTCCAATTTCGAAAATATTTACCAAAGTAACCCGACCCGTGCAACAGAGCGGTTATATCAGAGCATTGGCAATATTTATCCTCAAAGATTGGCATGACCAACATAACTAATATTATAATTCAGTCATATACAGTAATCTTTATAAACTCATCTTATTAATTCTAAAGTTTGGCAATATAATTCAGTCATATAATTTCCAATATATAACTCATCTTTTTGAGCTCGTCATAAACCCATGATTCTTATTACAACATTAGAGATTGTGTGAATTACAAATATAATATTTTTAACTACAAGGGAAAAATCTCATAATTTTCAAGCAATTATATATCTTTAACATTTGTAAATTAACATGCATATTGTTCATAGTGATAACTCATTATTTCATTTTCTTATTTCCAACTAACACGATGACAATTAATTTCTTAATCGTATCAAAATTTTCCACAATTCATGACACACACAAGCATGGATTTGTTCTACATTTATCATATCAATTTTATCTATACTATTCATTTAACATATTAGCATGTACATTCTAAAAAAATTAGAAAGTAGGAGAATACCCACCTTATAGAGGCTTGACAATGAAAGAGAGTGAACACCTCTTCTAGCTCCAAAGTGACCTCCTAGATCTTCCCCTTCTAGCAAGAGCCTCCAAGCACAAAAAAAAACTCTCTTCTATCTTTCTTTTCTTTTTCTTGATTTGTTTTCTTGTTGTGTGTGAAATGAGAAGAAGAGATGTGCTATTTATAGGATATTGGGAAGGTGTATTTTGCAAAATTTCACCCCTAATAAATCACCTAATTAACTCTTACAACCCTTCCAATTCTAAACTCCCATAACCTACAACTCTCCATCTCCCCACTCTTCCACTCTCTTCTCACATTCAATCTCTCTCTCCCCCCACTACCGAAAACCAGCATTAGCCCTTGAAATCGTGGCCCCCAACTCTACTCAATGCCACGTCATTTTTTTTTTTTTTCCTTCCAATGACGTTACAACATCAGATTGTATTTGCTGTTCTCATCAACAAAGGTGGGGCCACCCACCATCCAACCATGCATTATTACTATATATATATATATATATATATATATATATATATATATATATATATCATTCCATCCATTCCCTTATCAACAGCACCATTATACATTTATTCACCATTCATATCATATATCCTTATACAATTTACCAACATTCAACTCAATATACATATTTATATATACTATGTATAATGTTATACTATTTATTATATCAAAAGCCATTAACCATATATTAACTTATACATATGTATACACTACTAATATATATACATATACTACTATTTATATTATTTGAAAATCACGTGTGTTATACACACTCCGAAATTTATTTTGAAAAACAAATGCGTTTACCGAAAACACGTGCGTAGGAAACACGTGCATTGCACGTAAAATATCAAAATGCGAAAAATTAATTTTATTGATGAAAAATTATTAAATATAATCGAAAACAATATAAGAAAAATATATTTACTAATTTTGTGTATTTCATGATGAAATCGCAACACGTAGAAAGCACGTGCATTATACGTGCAGAAAATTGAAAAATGCATTTTAATCAAAACAAGGAGAAAATAAATTTTCGTCTTATAAAATAGATTTAAATACATAAAAATAAATAATTTAAATCTATAAAAATATTATACGTAGTGGTGGAAACACGTGCATCAAAACACGTAAAAAGCACGTAAATCCCAGGGATTTAAATATTATATTTTAGTTGACTGAAATCAATATGAAAATGTATAAATAGTACGAATCCAAAATATGTAGTGAAATTCATTACAAAATATACGTGCGTAACACCCAGGGGCAAAATTGTAATTTCCAATTTTGCGGGGTGTTACACTCCGTACATAACCCTTCAACGGGCTCAATAGCATCCCATAACCCTCGACCTTCCGAAGACCTCCTAAACATCCTCGTCAACCGGCAAAAAGAAGAGGACATTCGCCACCGTTTGGATGAAAGGCGGGCCTGTGAGGGAGCCTCCCTCTCAGAAAGTCTAAATGAGCGATCTCCTCGTCGCCGCGACCACAGGAGGTCCCCTCTTCATAGGAGAAGGAGGGAGTCCCCTGAGTACCTTCGAAGAAGGCATCATTCTCCCGCTGGTCGTCAGCCCCAGAGGGACGAGAACGGACCTATCACCCGCGCCGAATTCCAACAGTTACAGGCTACAATCTTGCAGGCCCTCAATCTCCCACCAAACAACAACAACAATGCTCAGAGGGTCCCCACTCCTCAGCCGGTTCAAAGCCCTCATCCTCGGTCACTAAGTCCTCCTCAAGCTTCGAGCCACCGCCATCATATCTCTAGTCCTCGCTGTTCTCCGAGCTACCGTCGCCGTAGCCCACGCTCCCCTTCGTACGAAGAAGAGTCCAGAGGCTCACTTGGGTACCGTCGAAGGGATGATGCTGTCTACCGCTGTCTCCATGAGATGGAGAGGCGCATCGACCAACTGGACATGGAAGAGGAGCTAAGAGGGAGGACCCTCCGTCCGAGCAGACCTCCGTTCTCCCGAACTATCATGGAGGCTCCCGTTCCAGCAAACTTCAAGCCCCCGCAGTTCGAGACATACACGGGGGAGTCAGACCCCGAGGATCACATCGAGAGTTTCAAAACTTTCATGTTGATCCACCAAGCTTCCGATGCTCTACTGTGCAAGACCTTCCCAGCTACCCTCAAAGGTCCGGCTCGGGAATGGTACTCCCGCCTCGCCCCAACCTCCATCTTCTCTTTTGAACAATTTGAGACCCTCTTCATCACCCATTTCGTCAGCAGCCACTGATCCAAGAAGACTAGTATTTCACTGCTCTTTCTCAATCAGAAGAAGGATGAGAAACTACGAGATTATGTCAAGCGGTTTACCGCGGAAGCTAGGTCCATTGCCTCCCTCGACCAATAAGTCGCTGCAGCCGCCTTCCAGTCCAATGTCCTCAATTCGAGCCTCCAGTCCTCCCTAGCCAAAAAGACCCCGCGAGACTTCTCCGACCTTCTTCTCAGAAGCGAGAAGTATATCCGGGCAAAGGAAGCTGAACATCGCCCCATATTCGAGGGGTCTTCCTCCGAAACCAAGCGAAAGGCAGTCGAGGATGAAGCAGCTAAGAAGCTCCAGAAGGACAACGGGGGTCAGCGCCGCCCACCTCCCAGATTTGAAGAGTTTACCCCTCTCAACGCCAATATTTCAACTATTCTCATGGAAGTTGAAAAAGAAGGGGTTCTGCCTCCTACCCCAAAGATGAATACCCTCGGGAAGAAGAGGGATAAGGAGAAATAGTGCCGATATCATCGAGACCACGGCCACGACACCAATGACTGTCGGACTCTGAAGAATGAAATCGAAGCTCTCATTCAGATAGGGCAGCTATCTAAGTTTGTAAGAAATGACCGGATTGATCTTCCTCCACCCCCCAGGGGGGCTAACAAGCGGCCCAAGAGGCGTGACGAGACTCCCGAATTTGAAGAAGAGCGCATCTTGCACCTCATCCATGGAGGTCTGATGGGAGGAACCTCCAACTCATCTCGAAAGGCTTTCATCCGGGAAGTCAATTCGGTGCACAACCTACCCCCTCCCAAAGGCCTCGGAGTCCCAGTCACTTTCTCGGATGAAGACCTAGAGGGCGTTCGAACCCCCCACTGTGATGCACTGGTGATTAACCTCCACATGGCTAACTTCAAAGTGGAGAGGATTCTGGTGGATAATGCCAGCTCTGTCAACATTCTCTTCCTTGCGGCCTTCTGAAGGCTCAAATTATCACGGGACAGGCTCAAGCCCGCCGGCTATACTCTTCATGGGTTCACGAGAGTGCCAGTGACTATCGAAGGGGTGATAACCCTCGACGTAACCGCTGGCAAAACTCTTACTACTTGAACGGATCCAATGGACTTCATGGTTGTCGACGTCCCAGCTGCTTACAATGTGATCCTAGGCCAACCTGGCCTAGCTGCTTTAGAAGCTGTCTCATCGACTTATCATCTCAAAATGAAGTTCCCCACCAAGGCAGGTGTAGGGGAAGTAAGGGGGAGTCAGGAGATGGCCCACAAATGCTACATGACCTCGACCGGAGGACCCGTTCTTTCTCTCGAGACCCTCAAAATTCCCCAAGGGAACACCCAGCCTATGTTAGAACCGGTAGACGAGCTGGAGGAAGTGCTATTTTCAGAGCAAGATCCGAACTGCAAATTCTTCATCAACAAGGCCCTCCCCTTTGCCCTCTGTTCTGACATAGTCCATTGCATCAGGAAGAACCATGACCTCTTCGCCTGGACAGCCGTCGACATGCCAGGAATTTCCGAGGATCTCCTTGTCCACCACCTAAGTGTTGCTCCGGGGTCCAAACCGGTCCAGCAGAAGAGGCGCAAATTCGCCCCTGAGCACTAGCAAGCTATAAAGGAAGAAGTGGACAAGCTCCTCAAAGCCCGGTTCATGCAAGAAGTCAACTATCCCGAATGGCTCTCTAATGTTATTATGGTCAAGAAGGCCAATGGAAGTTAGAGGATTTGCATTGACTTCATGGATTTGAACAAGGCATGCCCTAAGGATCCTTTCCCTCTCCCCAGCATAGATACCTTAATCGACGCTACTTCGGGCCATGAGTTGTTGAGCTTCATGGATGCCTTCTCCGGATACAACCAAATCAAAATGTTCCCCCCGGGTATCCCGAAGATGTCCTTCCTCACAGATCAAAGCCTCTACTGCTACCGAGTGATGCCCTTCGGGCTCAAAAATACTGGTGCCACCTACCAGCGCCTCGTCAATAAGGTCTTCCAGAATCAGATCGGCCGAAACATGGAAGTGTACGTTGATGATATGCTAGTCAAAAATATCCATGGATTCGACCATGTCGCCAACCTACAAGAAGCCTTTGACGTGTTGAGGAAGCATAATATGAGATTAAACCCGAACAAGTGTGCGTTCGGGGTCTCGTCTGGTAAATTTCTGGGCTTTATGGTCAGTCAAAGGGGGATCGAGGCCCATCCCGAGAAGATAAAAGCCATACTCAACATGGCTCCTCCAACAAACGTAAAAAAAGTTCAGAAGCTCACAGGATGCCTCGCGGCCATAGGGCGCTTCCTGTCTAAGTTAGGGGAGAAGTGTCTTCCTTTCTTCAAAGCCCCCAGGGGGCTAAGGGTTTTGAGTGGGGCCAATAGCAGCAATAATCATTCGACCAACTGAAAGCCTATCTGGTCAACCCCTCCACTCCTCAGCAAGCCTACTCCCGGGGAAACACTCTACCTCTACCTCGCTGCATCCGAACAAACCCTCAGTGTTGTCCTAGTAAGGGAAGAAGACAAGGCTCATAAGCCTATCTATTATGTGAGCAAGGTCCTTCGGGATGCCGAGCTCCACTATCCGATGTTGGAAAAGATAGCCTACGCCTTGGTTATGGCAGCTAGGAAGCTTCGTCCATATTTTCAGTCCCACTCGGTGGTCATCCTTAACGACCAGCCACTCAAGCAAGTCCTGCACAAGCCCGAGACCTTCGGACATCTAATCAAATGGTCAATCGAGCTGAGTCAATATGACATATCTTATCAGCCTCGGACCGCTATTAAAGCCCAAGCCTTGGCCGAGTTTATAGTAGAAAGCACCATACCGAAAGTAAGTCAAGCAGCAAATGGGCCACCCATGTGGACAGTGTATGTAGAAGGGTCTTCTTGCGCAGAAGGGAGCGGAGCTGGGGTCATACTGGCGGGCCCAGATGACTTCGTTCTCCAATACTCCCTCCGCATCAACTTCAAAGTCTCCAACAACGAAGCTGAGTATGAAGCCTTAATAGCAGGCCTGGGTATGGCTCGCAAGGCAAAGGCACAATGTGTCCGAATATTCAGTGATTCGCAGCTGGTGGTTAATCAGGTCTTAGGAGACTACGAGGAGCGAGACAGTCGAATGGTTAAGTATCTAGCCAAGGTCCAAAGTCTCATGGCTTCGTTCGAAGATGCACAAATCCAGCGGATCCCTAGATAAGAGAACGCCCAAGTAGATGCCCTCTCAAAATTGGCCTCCTCCTCCCTCCAAGGTCTCGAGCAGACCATCCTAATCGAAGTACTCCTAAGGCCAAGCATCGAAGAAGAAATCCCCGACTCGATGGAGTCACTACCTGTTCAGCTCAAGGATAATTGGATGAAGCCTTTGATTAAGTTCCTCAGAGATGGGAGCCTTCCTCAAGATCCTAAAGAAGCCCGTCGAATCCGAACGAGAGCAGAGCGGTACACCCTCGTTGAAGGGGTCTTGTACAAACGCTCCTACACCCAAGTAGATGGTCGACCCTACTTGAGATGTCTCTCTCCCGAAGAAGCCTCATATGCCCTCCAAGAACTCCACGAAGGCATAGGCGGAGCCCATTCAGGATCAAGGTCCCTCGGCATTCAGCAACGCTTCTCCTCCGTCTCCCATCCTCAGTCCAATGGTCAAGTAGAGAACGCCAACAGGCAGATCCTCTCCGGCATCAAGAAGAGACTAGATAAGTCGGCCAAAGGCTTATGGGCAGAACAACTTCCTAACGTGTTGTGGAACTACCGCACTACGAAAAGGACCCCCACAGGAGAGTTGCCATTTAATCTCACCTATGGGTCCGAGACTGTAATCCCCTTAGAAATTAGTCTGCCATACCCTCGCCTTATCGCCTATAATGAAGAGAAAAATGCCAAAGAGCTCCGAGCAAACTTGGACCTGATCGATGAGCTCCATGAAAGAGCTTCAATTCGCCAGCAAAATTATCGGAGAAGGATTGAGCAGGCCTACAACAAAAGGGTCCGTCCTACAGATCTCAAGGAGGGGGCTTGGTCCTTATAAAGCTAGCCATCTCGTTCTCCGGTCTAAAGAGCAAGCTAGCCCCGAATTGGGATGGACCATACAAGATCTCCAAAGTAGTTCGGCCCGGAGCATATCATCTTGAAGACCTTGAAGGCAGAGAGATACCAAGAACTTGGAACGCCGACCATTTACTAAAGTACCAAGGGGTGTTTGAACGCCTCTCCGAGTACCTTCAAATGTCGAGCCATTCCTATCTTTTTATTTGTACTTGCTTCTTTATGTTCTCATTGTAATAACAGTTTGCAACTTAGAAGCGATCGATTAGCAATTATCAATAAAGAGCTTCTTTCCCCTCATAATTCTCTTGCGATTATTTTATCTCTGTTTAAGACCTTTAATGACGCTTGCTCAAACGACGCATTCGAAGTCCAAAACTTGGCTCGATTCTGTTTCGCAAGCTCGCTCTTAAGCGAGCTAGAAGTGGTTCGCCATTCGGAACTGCTCCCACAACCGTTGAAACTTACTCAAACGACGCGTTCGGAGTCCAAAACTTGGCTCGATTCCGCTTCGCAAGCTCGCTCTTAAGCGAGCTAGAAGTGGTTCGCCATTCGGAACTGCTCCCACAACCGTTGAAACGTACTCGAACGACGTGTTCGGAGTCCAAGACTTGGCTCGATTCCTCTTCGCAAGCCCGCTCTTAAGCGAGCTAGAAGTGGTTCGCCATTCGGAACTGCTCCCACAACCGTTGAAACTTACTCAAACGACGCGTTAGGAATCTAAATCACTTTGCTGGATAATTGACAAAGTTTCTATAACTATACTAGACATGGGAGAAGAGTACTTGGAGGAGCTAACCTTTGGTTCTTATGGTTCGTTTAAAGTTGAAGTAATTCTTCAACAGGCTGCTCTCCACTGCAAGAAACTGGCTTCTCTTACAATTCGCAGTGGCTCTAATATAGGGGATGCTGCAAAAACCATAGCGCTGCTTATCAATCTCAAGTTCATGAGGTTGACATTCCGTGCCTATAAGAAGGAATATTTGCTTCTGATTTTGAGTAGTTGTCAAAAGTTGGAGGAGTTGTACTTGAATGAATGCCCCTTGCTTCACTTGGCCGGATAACTGATGAAGATATTCAGGCATACATTTCTGAGAGACTCACATTCCGAGCTATGTATTGGAGAAAAACCACTTTCTCCTCAAAATTCACGCAATATCTTGATCAGACGGCACAGATTTGGCCACGACCACAAAACGACAAGATAGTGTTTTCTCGTGATCCACACCGTCTTCTACATCAAGATCCATGTAAAACCTTCAGATGGACGCCCCAGATAGTGCCACGTCCCTCGGAGTCCAAAACTTGACTTGATTCCGCTTCGCAAGCTCGCTCTTAAGCGAGTAAGAAGTGGCCCGCCCTTCAGAAGTGCTCCTACAACCATAGATGACTAACAAAACACACAAGTCCAAAAGAGGAGACAAGCTTCGATTCTACAGAGTTTGGGGAACAAATCAAATTACAAGACTTGTATTTTTCTCTACGACGAAGTTACAAGAGATAAAAACCCAAAATTACAAGACCGACTCCTCGTACTTAGACAAGATACAAAACTTGGAAAACAAAAAACTACTTCAGTGCCTCCTAGGCACAGGGATGCTTCGGTTTAAAGATACCCGGGGATGGCAGCGCCTAACCTCGAAGCTCGTCCCTAGACCGGCAAACTGAGACGCATCTTCTGCACTGCTTCTGACGGTTGCACCAACGGATGCTCCGCTCGACAAAACAACCACTCCACTTTGTGCGTCACCCGGACTTTGCCGAGCGATGGGCGAGCGAGTCGCAAGCTCGTAAAACGAAATGCCCCGCTCGCTCTCTTCACAGGTACACGAAGTGCTCCTGAAGTTGATCCGTCCGGGTTAGGGCTTGAGGCGAGTGACCTCCGCCTCTAGCTCGACGATTCGTTGCTTCAGAGAGTCGTCCTTTACGGCTATCTTGAAGCGAGGAAGCACAGCGGAGCCTGCGGCACCAGAGCTGTCGGCAATAATTCGACGGAGATGAGTAACCTCGATACTCTTGTCGACCGTAACCCTCTTCAGATCGTTGACCTCCGCCGTCACCTTGCTCATTGTTGCTAGAAACTCATCGCGCTCCGCCGTCAACTAGCCCATCGCTGCTGTTAGTTTTTCTCTCCTCACCATAAGTTCGTCCTCGGCTATCATCGAGTCGAAAAGCTCAGCTAATAGGTTGTCTCTCTTCGTCGTCAACTTCGACAAGGAATGGCGGAGACGCCTAAGCCTCAGACCGAGACTAAAGGCTGTGGACGAACCATCACCATCGCCTTCATGGGTCGTCTCAGCAAGCCTCCCTTCTAGTCTTCGAATCTCGATGTCTCAGCGGCCTACAATCAGTTGCAGATGATTTCGTTCACTTTCGGCTCTGCGCAGCCCCAACTCAACTTCATAAAGGCGCTCTCGGCACCTAGTGAGACACAACTTCGTTGCCCCTAGGCCGACCTCGAAACGTAACTCCTCCGCCGCATGAGTTGGTTCGACAAGCTGCATCACCTCAATGAGCTAAAAATTCCAAGGCAAATGACGAAAAAACTTAGCAAAAATTGGCAATTTGGTTAACACAAAGCCAACACCCGAACAAGGTGATGTGTACACAGCAAAATTTCAAACAAAAAAAAAATTGTGAACACGTAGCCAAAGCTTTAGGCAGGGCGACGTGAACACTTATCCAAATTTGAAGAAAATTTTTGTAAACTCATTTCCAAAGATTCACACATAATCGAACTCAAAAAGATGGATTTTCATTCATTCCAAAAAAATGCGGTGGCCATTCCGCAATTAGGCAATATATCCAAAAGTACAAAAGAAAGAAGAAAAAGAAGCAGAAGAAGTCAGGGGGCGACCTCTTTCCCAGGGCGACGGGATTGCACGGGGTCAGATTCCCTCGAAGGCGCGACCATCGCTAGCGGAGTCACCTCGGACCCCTGGCGTTCGCCAACAATCTCGACCTCGGCGTCCCCTTCATCATCCCCTGCTTCCCCCTCGGACTCGTCATCGAAGCCGTCGACGTGGTCGGGGAAGAGTCACCATCCGGAGCAGTTGACCTCGGGGTACCGCTCGGACACTTGCTCAATGGAGCGAGCGTATGCCTTGGCCATATTGGCCGCGAGAAAGCCCTGCACTTTCTCCATCGTTGCAGCTTCGGCCTCCTTCGCCGCCGCAACCTTGGCAGCTTCCACAACCTCGGCCTGCTGCTTGGCCGGCTCCTCCCTCTGCCGAAGCAGATCGCCCTCGAGCTTCGTGACGAGACCTTCGAGGTATTCCAGCCTCGTCGTCTTCCCCTCGGCCTCGACCTTCAATTTCTCGAGCTCGTTGGCGAGACGAGCTTTTTCAGCTCGAGCACGGTCGACCTCCTTCTTGAGGTCCTTCTCGAGCTCCGTCATCTTCTCCATAAGATGACCAAGTGGGCGGTTATCTGCAGCCGAGCAACAAAAAAAAGTTAGAGAAACAAATATGCAAGTTATCTACAAGGAAGAAATCGATACTCACCGATACCGCCGAACGAGCGATCTCGAAGGCATCGTCGCCTACGCTGTTGGCGTCCATGGCAGCCCAATCCTTCGGTGTCGCCAAGTGCTTCACCGCTTGCATGCTCGACGTCGAGTCGCCGAGGAAGCCGTCGAGCTTCCGAACCTGCCAGTCCAGAACGAATATCTTCTTGTGCTCCTCAATTAGGAACACCTCGGCCTCTGCCGTCAACGGGGCCGACTCCATCCCCAGGGCAGCGACCATCAGGAACTCGCCAGCCTTAGTCGATACCGAGGTCGCTGCTAGTGCCCTCCTCGGGGTTACGATTGCGGAAGCCTCCGCCTCTTGAACGGCGGCATCAACGGTCTTTGGCTTCTGCGCGGTCACCTTCGTGGCGACCCTCTTGCGCTTCCGAGGTGCCTTGCTTCCGCGGGCCGCCCTCTGTGCCAGAATTGCACCGTAATCCATAGCCTCTGCAATGAAAGAAAAGTTCGGTTAAAACAAGTTATGACCGAATTAGAAAGACAAACAAACAAACAGATAAAGTCGCATACTAGGATCTACGTGACAGAGCCCTCCCCTGAAGAGCGCGTCCTTCGTTAGGTCCCTCCAATCAAACTTTGGCCGATCGAGGAGAATCTGAACCATCTCCTCTTCGTTGGGGTAGAGCACCGGCGACTCCCTTACTCTCTTCGTCACCTCTTCCACCCAATCCGAGGGTATGGGCCACGGTTCGTGACTCCGAACTATGAAATACTTCTCTCGCCAGTGCTTATCGAGTCGGGGCAGCTGACGAGCCAAACACCCTGCCTCGGAGCCAAGTAGTATCTGAACTCGGACTTATGCTGCTGATGAAGCCGATAAATTGTCCGGAGCACCCTCAAGTCTGGCTCGATCTCGGCTGCCTGACAGTGGGGCATGAACCCGTTGATGACCCTCCACGCATTTGGCATTAGTTGGATGAGGCTGACCCCGAACCACCTAATCACTTGAACGGCGAACGGGTGGAGAGGAAGATGCGCCTCAGCGATGAAGGCGTCGACCGGCCAGAAACACATGTTTACTGGCATCGGCGAGTTGGCCCTCACCTCGGGACCTGGCAGCATCGACTCGTACTCCTCCGTGATATGAAAACACTCCCGGATCGCTGCCATGTCTGCCTCGTTAAGAATGGAGACTATGTCATCCGCTTTCGAGGTCTCTCTCGCTGCGTTCTCCTCGAAGCTCTGCCCCCGACCATATACTATACTCTCGGCGTGCTCCTCCAGAAGCTCTCGAACCCTATGGAGCCCCGTCAACACGCCTGGCAGTCTGCCGAACTCCCCCATACGCTTCGGATCTTCCACTATGGTGTCTCGACCATCAACTCTCTTGCCCTTGTCGATGCGAGGTCTCTGACTCGAAGAAGGTGCTTCGCCAGCAGAGGGGGAGGGCTCCAAAATAGGGGAAAGAGACATTTTATACTTGAAATAAACTAAGTATAATTTACCTTGAAGTGACATGCTCGGTCGGAAAGTTCACCAGAGTACTGTCTACGATCGCCGGAATCTCTCTCTAGTGAAAATAATCGCCTGAGTGAAAATTCGGAGAAGTGAAAAATGAGAGGGGGGGTGAGACTTGTAGAGGTTGGCACACAAAACGAGGATGTTGGGCTTCAAAAGACCAACAGTCAGGCCAATTTACACAAAACGAAAAAAAGTTGTACCGTCGAATTAATGACTAACGGTCAAAATTGTCAGAAGATCAACGATCAAAAGGCCAGCTGTCATCTCCAAGCTGTCAGACTCACTTTGGGCTTCGGCACGCCTTGCCGAGCGTTCTTGGCACCGACGCCCAAACGTGAGAAAAAACTCTCGCTTTGGACTTTGTCACGCCTTGCCGAGCATTCTTGGCACCGACGCCCAAACATGAAAAAATTCTCACTTTGGGACTTCGGCACGCCTTGCCGAGCATTCTTGGTACCGACGCCCAAACATGGAAAAATTCTCACTGGGACTTCGGCACACCCTGCCGAGCGCTCTTGGCACCGACGCCCAAACATGGAAAAAATTCTCACTTTGGGACTTCGGCACACCTTGCCGAGCGCTCTTGGCACCGACGTCCAAACGTGAGAAAAAACTCTCGCTTTGGACTTCGGCACGCCTTGCCGAGCGTTCTTGGCAGCGACGCCCAAATATGGAAAAATTCTCACTTTGGGACTTCGGCACACCCTGCCGAGCACTCTTGGCACCGACTCCCAAACATGGGAAAAATTCTCACTTTGGGACTTCGGCACACCTTGCCGAGCGCTCTTGGCACCGACGTCCAAACGTGAGAAAAAACTCTCGCTTTGGACTTCGGCACGCCTTGCCGAGCGTTCTTGGCACTGATGCCCAACATGGAAAAATTCTCACTTTGAGACTTCGACACCCCTTGCCGAGCGCTCTTGGCACTGACGCTCAAACATGAGAAAAACTCACTCTGGACTTCGGCAAAAACTCGCCGAACCCTATTTTGACACGTGTCGCCACGCCGAGGTATCTCTGCACCTCGACAAGGGGACCCCGAACCCCTTAGGCTTCGGTCTCCTTCCTAACACGTATCTGGCGAGGGTCGGCAACGTTGCCGAAGCAACTTGCCACCGAGTGAAGGAAAATACACCTTTGAGCAACCACAGGCATTAGATCTCCCCAAAATTCGCGCCCCATGCTGATGGAGAGCCCAGATCGTGCCACGTCATAAATAGAATTAAAAAATATATTTATATTTATTTAATTCGAATTGTTTATTTAAAAATTGCGGAAAATTGATTAAAAATTCAAAAAAATAATTATAAATTTGGGGAAATATTTTTGAGCCCCTGGATAAATAATTATTGCTTAGAATAATTAACTAGTGCTCCCGAAAAATAGAATACCACTCCGCAAAATTAAATAAATGGTTCAAAAAATCACCAAAAGTCCAGGAGAGCTCAAGAACAAGCACAACTAACTCTGAAAATCACCATAATACCTCATATAAAGATTCGAAACCCCTTATTCAGACTCTGATACAACTTTGCAAGCCAATAAAACAGTAAAACTACTCCTCAAAGGCTGATCAAACTCAGTCTTCGAGAGTGGGGAACTCGTGATATGGCTAAAAATAAGGGTTAAATCGGAACTGTCCAAATCAGGCGCGAATCTCAATGCTCTGGGGTAAAATGGTAATTTCACCTACAAACGGGTTCGAAATGGAAACTGGGCCTTTTTTGAAAGGCCCAATAACCCACGAACGGATCCGTCTTAACTGGGTGCGGGTTTCAACCCGCAAGAAACCCAGCCCGGCTGGATAGAATTAGGGTTTATGATTTTACTTAATCAATGGACCTGATTCCTTCTATCCATTCACTAGGAAGTAGGGATTTGATCATATCCCGAAACTGGTTCCCAAGGCGGCTATAAATACCCCCCATCCCCTACTGTTACCAGGTAATCAATCTTTTGCCAATCAAAGCTCTTTCATAATCTTTCTGATTACTGACTTGAGCGTCGGAGGGTGCGTCGCCGGTGCTTTGCACTTTTTGCAGGTCAACGACGGGAGATCAGGGTCAAACTCCAGCGGAAAGGTGTTCAAGTTTGACTATTCAACATCCGAAGAATCCACAAATCTATCTGTTTGCCCCACACCGATTTCAGCGACAACAATCACTTAACTAAACAGATGTATAAATAAACCCCCCGAACTAACTCTAACCCTACCCTAACCCTAACTAACCCAGTGGAGTTTTTAAAAGTTTTGTGTCCTTTAAAATAAATAAAAAAACTTAGTGTCCTTTTTTTAAACTAGCCTAGAACTTAGTGTCCTTTTTTTTTAAATTTAGCCTATTTTATAGGCTAAATTTGAAAGAAAAAAAACTTGAACTATAGCCTTTATGCAGAAAACCCCTATGACATTTTTTTAATGCAGAAACCCCTCCTGAACTATGATTGTTGCAAAAAAATCTCCCTGAAGTATTTCAAAAAACCACATCTAACTTTTGTACATGTATCAATAACCTCATTCACCTATGCAAGTTGGTTCAAAAATCATCATATAACTTTCTCATTATTGTCAAAAACCTCCCTCAACTTTAGCAAAAAGTCTCACGCTGGCGGGGTGTTTTTTTGCAACAATAGTTCAGGAGGGGTTTCTGCATTAAAAGGGTCGGAGGGGTTTTCTGCATAAAGGCCATAATTTTTTATTTATTATTTTTTGTTCTCAAATTTGGCCTATTTTATAATTTGATTACACAAAAATTACTTTCACTTTTATGGGATAAAAAATACTATTGGTAGTAAACAAACTCAGGCCATGCATTTAATATTATGCTGAATAAGAATGAGATGAAATCGGGCCCCAGAGATTAATTAGTACCTTTGTTTCAACTCATGGGATGATCTAGTTTATTTTGATTTGTTCTCACACTATCATGGATGTTGAATGTTTCTTAAATTATGTTTATTCTATTGTACTTCATATGTTTCTTCTTTTTGACAGGCTACTCCACATATTTTTAAGTATGTTTTTCATTATTGAAGCATAGTGGCAATATTATGCAATTTCCTATAAAAAAGATTTCAACGTTACTTTAGGATTAGAATTGAATAACATCATCAAACACAAGTTGTATCTGTTTTTTTTTCCTTTGCTCTATCTAATTCTTCGTTCAATATAGACTAAGCAAAAACATAAACACATAAGTTCTTTGTACAATAAATCATGGTAAAAGAAATGTGCAAATGTACAGGTAGTAGAGTAATGCCACACCTACAACCAATCTTACTACATTTTTCTTTACTACCTTACGTGACACACTATTATTAAAAATTCCTACCATATACTCTACAATAATCTCTGCTAGTAGTGTCAGGGGCGTATATGAGTTTCAGGGGACCCTAAGAAAATTATGAAATGAGCATTTTGCAAGTTGACAAAGTAATAATGATAACTATTTAAATGCAAACAAACTTGGAGTATTGGGGAACAAACTATTTAAATGAAAACAAATATACATATATGGTTTCAAAAAAAAAATTTAATTGATAACGTACGTTTTTTATATGAAATGTCTTGTGGCCAAAAGAAACTCAGACAAACTTTAACAACAAAAACGAAATATATTATCTCAAAGAGATAAATATGATATATTAGAGAACACGATCAGAATGAAATGATAATAAATATATGTATATGAGGATACTAGTTGGAAGCTTAAAATGTAGAATAACCATATGCACTTGAAGATTTGGTTAGAAATTTATCATAAACAGGTAAATATGATATACTATAGAACATTGAAAAAATATCATAGAGTGACATACATGGGCTATGTGAAAAATAATATTAAATTAATAAAATGGTAAAATGACATGTATGACTATGTGAAAAATAATTAGTTTTAAAAATAAGAATGATTAAAAAATTAATTGGCTCCTGCAAGTTTGAACTTACGACCTTCACATTATTAGGACAACACTCTAACCAAGTAAACTAATAAGCCAATTGTTTATATAATGTAATTATATCACATACTACTTTTTAATATTGTAAATACTTAAAAAATATGGGTCCCCATAAAATTGGGGCCCAAAGCAGTTGTTTGTGTTGCTTGAGCCCATATTCGCCCCTGAGTAGTGTGCCACATAAGGCAGTTGATATGGTTAAAAGTGGGGGTAAATCGGAACCGTTCAGAGTGGGCATGAATCTCGAAGTCGCAGGGGCATGATGGTAATTTCATCTACAGACGAGTCTGAATCGGGCACCGAGCCTCTTCTCTTGGACCCGCTAGCCCATGGACGGATCTGGTAGACAGAGATCGGGTCTCAACCCGCTAGGGACCAGTCCAACAGGATAGGAAAAATCCTAGTTTGTCCCTATCTTATAGGGATGGTTGTAACCAACCTCAACCAGCTACACCGGGAAATAGAGATCTACCCTCATCCTGAAAAGGATCCCCATGGCGACTATAAAACCCCCCTGACCTCCTACTGTTAAAGGTGATCACACTTTACACACTTGAGCTCTTTTTCCTTGACTTTTTCTGTGTATTGACTTGATCGTCGGAGAGTTCGTTGCCGGGATCCATCCCGGTGTCTCGAACATTTGTGCAGGTCGCAAGGGAGCACCAAGGAGCCAACAAATCACCAAGGAAGAAGAAGGGGTCAACCTGTGTGTGAGTTTCTACGAACCTACAAATCTCATCTATTGCCCCTACACTCAAATTCAGCGGCAAAAGATTGGCGCCGACTATGGGAAACCTCACTCGAGAAGCAATCTCGTCTTCCTCATTCAAACCACGTTACTCTCAACCTTGCCTCCCAAGAAGAGACCCGCAAACTCCAACCGAAGGACAACCTCTTCTCATCCTCCTCCTCCTCCTCCGTAGGGGGATCTCCCCCATCCCGACCAACCAACCCAGCAGCTCGATCCTCTGGCTACGCAGTCCGTCCAGCAGCCTTTGGGACCCCAGGATGCAGTGGGGGAACCCTCTCGATGGAGTCGCCAAAAGCAACCTATCCATTAGGTTCGAGTCTCCATCCACAATGTCGACACCAATTCCATGGCTTCCTATACTCCCCCAATTCCAAAGGATCTGCGGAACGTGATCAATAATTGGCAGACCGAGCACGGACCCGATCTTCGTACCCATCTGGAGGAGAGGCAGGCCCAAGGGTCGAACCCTTGTCGCGAGCAAGCCAGGGACCGTTCACCACCCCGATCCAACCGAGGGGGGTCTAACTCTCCCTGTAGACGAAGAGAGTCGCCCTAACATCGCCCAAAACGGAGCCGTTCCCCGGCAGGTCGCCATGCACCTCGGGACCATCATGAGCGGGAGGCCCCCATCACAAGGGCAGAATTCTAGCAATTCCAGAAGGTGGTCCTCCGGGCTCTCAACGTTGCCCCCAACAATGGTCGTAGGGCTCCCAGTCCTCTGCCAGCTCCTCACCATCCTCGCCGTTCCCATAGTCCTCGACCGACTCCTTACCATCCGCACCGCTCTCGAAGTTCTAGACAGGCTGTGATCCATCGCTGTCCTTCTCCCGATCACCACCGTCGCTCTCGTAGTCCGTGCCCTACCCCAAGTCACCCTCGTCTCTCAGTCAGTCCACCTCCTACTCTGAGCCATCACCGGCACACCCCCAGCCCTCCTCGACATGAGAACGAGTCCCGAGGTTCAGCCAGACAAGACATAAGGGAGGACTCAGTTTACGCCGTCTCCACGAGATGGAGAGGTGCCTCGGCCAGCTTGACCGAGATGAGGGGTGACATGCAAAAGACCTTCGTCCGAGCAGGCCCTTATTCTCCCGTACCATTATGGAGGCTCCAGTTCCCAACAACTTCAAGCCTCCACATTTCGAGACCTACACTGGGGAGTCAGACCCCGCATATCACATTGAGAGTTTCAAAACTCTCATGATGATCCACAATGTATCCGACTCCCTCCTTTGCAAGACCTTCCCGGCCACACTGAAGGGACCGGCTCGGGAATGGTACTCTCGACTTGCGCCGGCATCTATCTTCTCCTTCGACCAGTTCGAGGGTCTCTTCCTCACGCATTTCGTGAGCAGTCGGTGCACCGAGAAGACGAGCGACACCCTATTGTTCCTCAGCCAAAAGAAGGGCGAACGACTAAGGGACTATGTCAAACATTTCACAGCCGAGGCCAGGTCCATTGCTTCTCTGGAATCCTCGGTCGCCACCATTGCCTTCCAGTCCAACGTCCTCAATGTTGGCTTTAGGGTGTCCCTCGCCAAGAAGCCCTATCGGGACTTCTCAGAGCTCCTACTTCGGAGCGAGAAGTACATCCGAGAGGAAGAAGCCGTCCGCCGCCCCACCTTCGAGGCCTCATCTTCTGGGAACAAGCGGAATGGTGCAGAAGAAGAAAGAGCTAAGAAGCTCCAAAAGGACAATGGGGGTCAGCGGTGTCCTCCTCCTCGGTTCGAGAAATTCACTCTGCCTAACGCGAGTGTATCTGCCACCTCATAGAGATAGGGAACGATGGCCTCCTACCGCCTCCCCCAAGGATGAATACTCCGGTAAAAAAGAGGGACCAGAGTAAGTGGTGCCATTTCCATCGGGACCACGGTCACGACACAGATGAATGTCGGGCCTTGAAGGATGAAATCGAGGCCCTCATTCTGCGAGGGCAACTCAATCGGTTCGTAAAAAGGGACCGAGCCAATCCGCCCCCGCCGCCTCGGGGGGCTAACAGGTGAAATAAGCAGCGCACCGAGACTCCGGAGGCCGAAGTAGAGGGCATCCTGCACCTGATACACGGGGGCCCAATGGGGGGAGATTCCAACTCCTCCCGAAGAGCCTTCGTAAAGGAGGTCAACTCTGTGCAGAGCCTTCCTCCCCCAAAGGGCCTCAGAGTCTCAGTGACATTCTCCGATCGGGACCTAGAGGGCATCCGCACGCCCCACTGCGACGCCCTCATCATCAATCTCCGCATGGCAAACTTCGAAGTTCGTCGCGTCTTGGTAGATAACGGCAGCTCCGTGAATATCCTTTTCTTGGAAGTCTTCAAAAGCCTCCCGCTGTCTAGGGAACAGCTCAAGCCCGCAGGCTACACTCTCCACGGGTTCACAGGGGTCCCGGTTACGGTCAAGGGTGTAACACCCCGTTAAATTGGAAATTACAATTTTGCCCTCGTGTGTTATGCACGTATATTTTGTATCGTGTTTTCACCCCGTATTTTGATTACCAACTATTTATACATTTTCAGTATTGATTTCCCTCTATTTTTAGTCAACAAAAATATAATATTTCAATCTTTGTATTCTACGTGTTTTCTACGTACGCAACAATTACGTAGTGAAATATAAAATTGATAAATATATTTCTCTTATGTTATATTTTATCATGTTTAACATTTTTCTGTTGATAAAATCAATTTGCGTATTTCGGTATTTTACGTGCGAGGCACGTGTTTGTTTCGGTGCACGCATTTGGGCGTATCTTTTCTTGAAATGAATTTTATAAAATGTGTGCACATTTATTTTAGCATTATAAATTTTTACGTAAAAATGAATAGTGTGTGTGTGTGTGTGTGTATATATATATATATACATATTATATAAGTGTATAAGTGGATTAATGTGTGATAGTGTTGGTTATAAACATTTGGTTCATAATCAGTGGATTAAGTGTGTGTGTTGTGGTGTATGGTTAGGAGGGGCCCACGGGATCAAAGCACAACACTAAGTTGTGCTGTTTGAATATGGTTGTGAGTGCATGTGCATATGCACACTTGGAGAGTTGAAGTATGACCGGATTTTACTTGGGCAAATGGCCGGTTTTGGGCATGATATGAGAGAGAATAATGGGAGAAGAGAGTGGAGAGTTGGGAGTTAAGAATTAGAAGAGGTAGGAGTTATAAGGAGGTGAAGAGATTGGAGGTTTTAGGAGTTAGGAAGATGTAGGGTTGGAAAATTAAAAAGAGAATTTATTAGGTTGTGTAATTATGCAAATTGAACCCTAGTAAAATCCTATAAATAGCCCCATCCTCTTCTCTTTTGTCCACACCAAAATAAAATAAATAAGAGTAAGAAAAAGAAAGAGAGAAGAGAGTTTTGTGCTTGGAGGCCATTGCTAGGCGGAGAAGAGCTAGGAATCATTGAAGCTAGAAGTGGTGATCATTCTTTCAATCGTTCAAGCTTCAATCAAGGTGGGTGGTTTCTTACTTTCTAGTTGTAGAAATATCATGCTAGAAATTATAAATTAGTTCTATGAGATGATATTGATATGTAGGTGATTTTCATGCTATTATACATGATATGAATAATATGTGTGTGGTTAAATAATAGAAAGAATTGATACCATGATTCATGTTAAAACTTCATCCTTGGCGAATGTATATTTTGAATAAGATATGAAAAGTAGATTTAATTTACACTTTTATATGTGCTGAAAATGAGTAGTAAAACATAAAAGTGAATGTTCTCTTACTTTCTAATTGTAGAAAAAGTACATGCTAATTAAAATGAATGAATAGTATGGAAATTTTGATTATGATAAACTATTGAATGTGGTGAAAATAGTAGTGAACCATATAAATTAAATTACAACATGTAGTTGTTAATGAGAAAATAGATAATTGATTATTTTGTCATGAATTGATGTACATGAAGAATAGTAGCTTTTTATGAAAATGTTGGAAACACTTCTTTTGATAACTAAATAAATTTTTATAAAGAAAAATTTATGTTATGGAGCTCATTGGATTGTTATAAAAATATAATATGCTATCCGTGACTAAAAAGAACGAATGCAAAATTGTGTTGTTTAATAAGGAGAAACCACTTTGTCAAATTGTTCTATTTTTCTAAAATATGAATTGTCGATCAGTAAGTTACTGTTATAAAATAATCTCAGTTGTATAAATTTATTTTGATCAAATAAAAGGATTGATCAAGTACGAGGAAATCGAGTTGTATTTTTAATAAATAATGTAATAACAGAAAGTTAGCATAAGACCCATCGGGTTGCCTGTAAGCTGTGGGACGCACTTGGCCCGTTGGCTTAGCCCTGCGCTGGATACTGTCCGGGTTGAGTTCGAAACTTGTTAAGGCCCAATTTTTTTTTTAACTAAGTTTTTTTTAAAAAAAACTATTTCAACCCGAGATGAGTTTAAGGAGATTTTTGTCTGGGAATTTGACACCTTGCCCACTTGGGCTAGTGGTTATCTGTGAGTGCTTTGGGCACTGTGTGGGCATGTGTTGGTTCGAAACCCAGGTTGTGTGGGCTTTTATTATATATATTTTTTGAGTTAAATTAATGAGTTTAGAGTAAATTAAAATTTGGGGCAATTATAGTGTTCATAAAATGTTATAGAGAATCTATTAAAAATAGTTCTAAAGATTTCCATGTATATTCTTGAGGAATAAAAGAGACATTGAGATATAATGAGATATTGTATTTAAAATAAATTAGTGAATAGCATGATTTAAATTCTTAGAAGAAAAATAAAGTGTTGATAAGAGAATTAATTCTCTTAGAAATATATTTTACTTTTACTTGATTTAAGAAATATTTTGCGATGGTTGAGACATATCATATGAGTTCAAATTGTTAATGAGTTTTGACACAAATAAATTATTAGAGGATGCGAGCTTTATATTTTTTTGAATACTAATTCGTTCATGTGATTTTGATGTGATTATACACTCACTTGATTTAAGACATACTTGGTTTGGGTTGATTATGAATATGTGCTTAAGTTGTTAAAAAGATTGATAATGGATGAAAATTCTGTTCATAAAAAAGGATTATTTTCTATGGAAAATTATGAATGAATGAATGAATCATGGGTAATGCAAAAAAAAGACATTGATTAAATTATGGATAAGTTAGAGACATGAATATAATAAGTTAAGACATGATTATTAAAGGGTATGTGTACCCATGTTTCTTGTACATGAAAGGTTTATGATTTAGAATTAGTAAGACCTCGGTTACCGGTAATTTTGAAAGAAAGATTTTGAGACTTGATTTTGAGATAATGTCGTCGGGCGATCTCGTATTTTGTGAACAAATCCGGTATGAGGTAAAGCTGATTCTAGGGTGATAACATATTCATGTCTTGAACTAAAAATAATTAGGCACTTAGGTGAAGATGTAATAGACATGTGCAAACGTAAATGGGTGCTTCTATATAGTCAACGGTGGATCTCCGTGGCTATAGATCCAGTTGGTGGACTGTGGTTGCTCCGTAGGAGATGGACTGTATTTTATCCGAGACTTAGGGTAGTCGGCGGATGTTTACCAAACTCCAAAGAATATGTACATACCAGGGCTAGAGGGGCATTTACGGGATTATTCTCACGATATAATAGCCAGGGAGACTGGGATCTGTCATTATAGCCAGGGAGGCTGAGATCCGTATCTGTGAAATAAATCTAAAACTTGTTTAATTACTGGGTAGTCTCATGGCGAGGGATCGAACCCTTCAATGTGGAGTACGTAGGCACTTGCCCTCGGACCTATGTAGTATGGGATGCATAGAATCCGAACAAGTGTGCATTAGTGTCATCCTAGTGTAGAATTGTGTGCATTAGGCATTAAGGCATGACATACACTTATATTTAGAATAATCACATTTGACACGTTATTTATTCATTTCAATTTTATTGTGTTTTCTTAAAGTATGAGATCGTTATACTATTCCCGGCATAGAGAGGATAGCTGTGTATAACATTTCGTCAGTTGTAAGTAACTGACGTGCCCACAGATTGACATGCAGGTAATGGACTATTCATGGAGTTATAAAGTGGATATGCTGTTGCTGTTTAGAAGTTAAAGATGTTGCAAATGATGTTAAAGTTATACAAGTTGTATTTCATTGTTGTACTCTTTTAGTCTTCTGCTGTGTAAAAACCAAGAGTAAAGGAACTCTGATGTAATATTGAAAAGTTTTAAAATTTCCTTGTAAAATTGTACGAAGTAAAGTAAAGATCTTGTGAAATCTCGAATTTATCCTTATTTGAAATTCGGGGTGTTACAAAGGGAATTATAACCCTCGATGTAACGGTTGGAAAGGCCCCGAAAACTCGCACAGAGCAAATGGACTTCATGGTGGTCGACGTCAAGGCCGCTTATAATGTTTTCGTGGGTAGACCAGGTTTGGCCGCGCTTCAAGCCATTCCTTTAGCCTACTACATGAAGATGAAGTTCCCCACCCCCTCAGGAGTGGGAGAAGTGAGGGGGAGCCAAGAAGCGGCTCGGAAGTGCTATATGACCTCGATGGGGGGTCCGTTTCTTTCTTTGGAAGCTCTCGAACTTCCTCAGGAAGGCGGCCAAACTATCTCCGAGCCCGTGGACGAATTGGAGAAGGTGGCCTTCTCCGAAGAAGACACCACTAAGACGTTCCACGTCAGCAAAGCTCTCTCCCCCTCCGTGAAGAAAGATATCTCCCGGTGTATACGGGAAAATCACGACCTCTTCGCATGGACTGCAGCAAACATGCCCGGGATTTCGGAAGAACTCGCAATGCACCATCTGAGCGTCACCCCTGGGGTCAAGCCTGTCCAGCAGAAGAGGCAAAAGTTTTCCCTCGAGAGGCAACAGGCAATCAAGGAGGAGGTTGAGAAACTCCTCAATGACCGGTTTATTCAGAAGATGAACTACCCTGAGTGGCTCTCCAACGTGGTAATGGTTAATAAAGCCAACGAAAGTTGGAGGATATGCATTGACTTCACTGATCTCAACAAGGCGTGCCCGAAGCACCCCTTTCCTCTTCCCAGCATCGACGCCCTGATCGATGCAACTTCCGGGCATGAGCCCCTCAGCTTTATGGATGCCTTCTCAAGATACAACCAAATAAGGATGTTCCCTCCGGACATCCCAAAGACCTCGTTCGTGACGGACCAAGGCCTCTACTGCTATCGTGTTATGCCATTCGGCTTGAAAAAAGCGGGGGCTACCTATCGGTGCCTGGTGAACAAGGTCTTCCGAGACCATATTGGTCGAAATATGGAGGTCTACGTCGACGATATGCTGGTCAAGAGCACTTGAGGGCAGGAGCACACCCTTGACCTTCAAGAAGCCTTGGAGGTGCTCAGGAGGCACAATATGAGACTAAACCCGAACAAGTGTGCGTTCGATGTCTCATCAGGCAAATTTCTGGGGTTTATGGTCAGCCAGAGGGGCATAGAGAAAAACCCCAAAAAGATCCAAGACATTCTCAAAATGGCTTCCCCCTCCAACGTCAAAGAGGTGCAGAGGCTCACGGGGCACCTCACCGCAATCGGGCGATTCCTCTCCAAGTCCGGAGAAAAGTGCCTCCCCTTCTTCAAAGCTCTCAGGGGGGCCAAAGTCATCAAGTGGGGGCCGCAGCAACAGGAGTCCTTTTACAAGCTCAAACAGTATTTATCCAACCCCCCGCTTCTGAGTAAGCTGGCACCTGGAAAGGTCCTCTACCTCTACCTTGCAGCTTCGGAGTAGAATCTCAGCACGGTCCTTGTGAGGGAAGTGGATAAAACGCAAAAGCCTATCTATTACGTGAGTAAGGTGCTCCGCGACGCCGAACTTCGTTATCCGAAACTGGAAAAGATGGCACTCGCCTTGGTCATGGTGGCCTGAAAGCTCCGCCCTACTTCTAATCCCACTCGGTGGTCGTCCTTACCGACCAGCCGCTGAAACAGGTTCTTCACAAGCCGGAGACTTCCGGACGGCTCATGAAGTGGTCTATCGAGCTGGGTCAGCACGACATCAGCTACCAGTCCAGGATGGCGATAAAGGCCCAAGCACTAGCCGAGTTTATCGTGGAGAACACCATCCCTGACTCATGCGAGTCGCCTATCGACCCCTCCGTCTGGACCATCTATGTAGACGGGTCCTCCTGTGCCGATGGAAGCGGGGCCGGCGTCATCCTAACTGACCCAGATGCTTTCTTCCTCCAGTACTCCCTCCGCCTCAACTTCCCGGTATCAAACAATGAGGCAGAATATGAAGCCCTAATTGCGGGGCTCTGCTTGGCTTGCAAGGCGGGTGCCGAACATGTAAGGGTCTTCAGTGACTCTCAGTTTGTGGTCAATCAAGTGTCCGGGGAGTACAAGGCGAAAGACGACCACATGGCTAGGTACTTGGCGAAGGTGAGGGAGCTTCTAACTCTATTTAGAGATGTTCAACTCTAGCGGGTTCCCCGAGAGGAAAGCACGCAAGCGGATGCCCTCTCTAAGCTCGCCTCTTCGTACCTCCAAGGTCTATAACGGACCGTCTTAATAGAGGTCCTTCTCAAACGAAGCATCGACGAAGATGGATCGGAGCCAATGGAAGCATACCCCCTAACACTTGGGGAAAACTGGATGAATCCCCTCCTCGAGTATCTCCGAGATGGAGTCCTCCCCGAAGATCCGAAAGAAGCAAGGAGGATCAGGACACGAGCAGAGCGGTACACACTCTTGGATGGGGTCATGTATAAACGCTCCTACACCCAGGTCGATGGTCGGCCCTACCTGAGATGCCTCTCCTTGGAAGAGGCGCTCTATGCCCTAAAGGAAGCCCATGATTGTAGCGCCCCGAATTTCCAATATAATATCTTAGAAATACGTGGCACAATTCCCAGCATCAACTTTAATTGCATTAGTAGACACAGTTCAAAAACACAGATAATTTTTATTTCAAACCTTTATTACAACAATCTTTACAAACACAGCGGAATACAAAATACCTTGAATTACAAACTTTTTTTTACAACACTTCTTTTACAAAATTTACACAAAAGCTCTATCACATCAATTTTTCTCAAGCATCCAAACCCCAAGCTCTAAGGAACAATAACCTGTAAGACATGAGGCTAGAGATAAACCTAACCCTCAAAACTAAAGGGGTGAGCCATAATGGTGTGAGTGACATAAAAACAAAAGCAACATAAATAAAACATTAAGCATGTAGTCATCAACAATATGTATTAACAGCAAGAGTAAATGAATGAGAAATAACAATAAGTGAAGCATGAAAACATCAAGAAATATAAGATAGTAATTAGTAACACATGAAAACATCAAGTGAATCTAGACTAAGTGTCAAGTGTAGGAAAAGCAAGAAAACACAAGCATAAAACCAAGTCAAGAAAACACAATCTCTATATGCTGACTCTCTAATGCGTACTTGTCGGATTCTATGCATTCTATAGTACGTAGGTCCGGTGCAAGCCCTTAACGATCTCCACTTTATAGGGGTAACCCCTCGTTATGTAACTAATCCTACTACAGTGATGGAAAACAAGATTCAGAATACTCTGCGAATAGGCACCACAGCCCTCGACGAGCAAGCATCATGTAAGATAGCTCAAAAAAATAACCGGAGAATCATCTCCCAAACCCGTGTACCCCACGAATAGGCTTGCAAGGCCCTCGACGTGCAGATACACCAGATACATTCTGTGAATAGGTCTGCCGACCCTCGACACGCGAACATACAAATGTCCTCTCGGGACCGAACAACAAACAGTCCTGAAACGCATCTGTTGGACTAAACAAACCATGAGCCTATACTTACGTTTCCCAAGTTCCATCACATTCCCACTAGTGCCTGTTTTTAATTTGATTATTATTAAACCACAAAAATTCCCATATCTAGAGTTAGTGTATCCTGCCAGACTTAAAAATACTCAACAACAACTAAACCAAGGCCTCCAGATCTAACTCAAAAAATCTCAACTGCCGGTTCACAGGACTCCCACTCAACTCCTAGAGATCTCAACAAGACCAAAATTCACAAATCTATCGTCAAAGCGATCATAGGGAGAAACCTCTCTAATTAACAAAACCTAAATCTTTATAAAATTCCAGAATCCAAATCCAATAATAAAATATCTTGAAAACATGTGTTCTGTAGAAACAATAATATTTAGAATAGTAAGTTATAGATCCGAAAACATTTAAAGAATCAATCGTTTAAAGAACATCAGAATAACTCAAGAAAGCATCAGTAACAGTCGACTGTAAAGAGTCATCAGTCGGCTGTCCAGAGCGAAAATCCAACATTTTTAAGAAAATAATTCTAAGTATTGACAGTCGACTGTAAAAGTCACCAGTCGATTGTCCAGAGCGAAAAACCAACATCTTTAAGAAAATAAATTCTAAGTATTAACGGTCGATCGTAAAAGTCACCAGTCGACGGTCTAGGGCGAAATTCCAACACCTCGAGAAAATATCAAACAGAGCAGAGACAGTCGACTGGAGAAATGGTTTAGTCGAATGTTCCGCACGAGATTTCAAGAAAACAAGAAAAAACACAGCAGCCAGGTAGCGACGGTCGACTGTCGAATCATTCCAGTCGACTGTCACACCTACAGACTGTAGTTTGGGCTGTGCATATTTCAACCGATACGAAGATTTTCTTTACAAAAACGAAATCTATAAAAAGTATATTTCTGATATGATCAAATACAACTTGTAGGATATACAAAGATCCATAAAAACCAATCGAAAACCGCTTGAATTGTTAAAATATAATTTTGATGAATTTCAGCAAAATAAAACATGAATGTGTGCATATATCAAAATTAGAGTTTTTAAGAATCAGTCATATATCAAAATAACTTTGTTTTTATATTCCAAACCTTATCAGTACCAAAATAAGTTGAGATACAGTCAAATCCTTCGAAAACGCATAAAACTTAATTTCTTCTTAAACAACAAAAATACGATATTTATGAAAAACGTTTGTGCATACTTGTGCACCAAAAGAGCTTCACAAATCCATAAATTAAAATAACAAAATATTCAGATTTAAAACTTAGCATTTGATTAAATCCAAATTCGAATAATATCTTTCACAAAATCACGAATCCCCAAATTTAGTCAAAATGTATCAAATTCAAATCTAGACATCAAAAATCAAATCCTCAAGACATGGTCTTTTAATCCATTACTCATTCTCAAAATTCCTCAAACTCAATCTCAACTATTCTCAATAGTTGATTCATAAACAAATTTATCATTAACATGGCCAAGTTGCTTTCATCCAACTCACCAATAGTCCCAAAAATCTCATCTTTAATCAATTAATACATAACTTTCACCATACTCAATCAAATCAGTAATAATCCTAAAAGAAATAGCCTACTCACAATTTATATTAGATTCTCCCACAATTTAAAATCATCCACATGCAATTCCATTCACATACAACAAGGGTTCACAAAAGATCCAATTTTTAACTCAGCCATTCATTCAATCCACCACATGTATTCATATCAAAAACCCTAGCATGCTTTCTACTAGATGAAACACCACATACAATATTCAAAGAAAAAAACAAAACAATTGTATTACTCACATACAACATACACAAAACAAAATAAAACAGAACAAGTCACTCACCTCAATAAAGAAATCCAATTGAATTAATGGAGAATAAGAAAAACCCTTCTTTTGCGAAATCCAAGGTCACCTCCTTAAATCTCCAAGAAAATAAAAACAATAAAACCTTTGTGTTGTGCAGCGAAAGACGGTTGCACTCCACCTTTTTAAATAGGCCGGAATCAATAGAATTAGGGTTTTGAACACATTTGCTCGTCCTTTGCCCACAGTAGCTCGATAGCTCAGCTAAGCTGTTCGGTAGCTCGACTGAGACTCCGGTAAGTCGGCGGCTCAGATGTTCGGCTAAGCTGTTCGGTAGCTCGGCTGAGCACTCCGGTGAATCGGCAGCTCGGATGCTCGGCTAAGCTATTCGGTAACTCGGCTAAGCACTCTGGTGAGTCGGCAGCTCGGAATGAATCATTGGGACACGTGGCTTAATCTGGAACATTCATCATGACACGAATCGTGAGGACGGGGTTCAGATCACGATAAAACGCTATCTTGTCGTTTTGTAGGTGTGGCATGATCTGAGCCGCTCATCGGATTCGGACACAAATTTTGAGACAATCTGACGGTGAAACTGGCTCGGCGGCATTTTTCTCCATATGTGGGGGTCGGTACCCCGTCAGTTCGGCCAGAGCGGCTCGGTGGCTCGGTGGCTCGTCCTTTACCCACAGTAGCTCGGTGGCTGGGCTGAGCTATTCGGTAGCTCGGCAGAGCACTCCGGTGGCTTAGCAGATTGGATCGAGTCTTCGAACCACATGGTGGGATCTGAGATGCTCATCGTGGCTCGTATCACGAAGTTGGAGGTTCAGATCATGAGAAAACGTTATCTTGTCGTTTTGTGGGTGTGGCGTGATCTGAACCGGCCATCATGTTTCGACGCGAATTTTGAGACAATCTGACGGTGAAACTGGCTCGGCGGCATTTTTTTTTCCATATTTGGAGGTCGGTACCCCGTCAGTTCGTCAGATTGACTTGGTGGCTCGGCGAGTCACGAGTCGTCGAGCGGTGATTTTAAGCGAACTGACGCATCTTTCCTCTGAACCGTCACAGCTTTCTCTTTTTTGTCGTTTTATCTCCCTTAATGGGCCTCTCAGCATTTCGAAAGCCCAACAGTCGCTTTCTTGGCTATAAGTTCTCAGCCCCCCCCACCCCTTAGCTCATTTCTCACTTTTACTTCCAAGTTTTTACTTTTGCTCTCAAGTTGCTCTGCTAGCGGCGATTTGTGCTCCAAGGCAGTTGTGCTAGCTGTCGCAAGGGCCAGGCGATTTCTGGCGAACTCTTTCCGACCGTAAACTTCACATCAAGATCAGTCTTCTTTGCCTTAGATATTTATTCGAGATGTCAAGAGTAAACTCGGGAAGTGAGGCATCATCCTCGGGAGGTCGGAATGTCGAGGAGGGGAGAGAAGTAGTGAGCTGTAGAAAGGGGAAGGAGATAGCAGGGTCGTCTGCGGCCGAGGATAAGGAGAGTGTAGTGGTTCGGTCCTCGGTAGTCAAGGAGATTGTGGAGATTGATAGACGAGCTGGCGAATCGGGTCGGATGCCTGGCATGCTATCCGGTCATGCTGGGATAAAGCAGTACAGCAGCGAGCTGCCGAGCAAGGCGATCATTGGTCACATGGCAACCTATGAGGAGAACGATCCGAGGGAGCTCACTGAGGTGGATGACCTCCCTTCGGTGCTAACCGAGCGGGATCTCCTCCGAATTAGAAAGGGGTTCGCCATCCCTCAGGAGTACAGGCTGGTCCTCCCCAGCCCCGGGATGCGAGCGAACACTGTCCTGTCACTGGACACATGCATTTTCTCCTAGGATGCCTTGAACGCCGTTCTGCGCTTCCCCCTTCATCCCTTTGTGACGGAATTCCTTCAGTGGTACTGTCTGGCCCCCATACAGTTCATACCGAACACTTGGCGCTACGTGCTCGGTTTTCTGCTTCAATGTCGAATTGCAAAAGTGGAGCCGGAGCTCGTCATCCTCCGAAGTTTATACCGAATCAACAAGATGAGTAAGCTCGAGCCTCGCTATTACTTGTCACCCCGGAGAGGAGTTAAGTTAATAGAGAATCCTGATTCGATAAAGCTGTGGAAGGGGAAGTTTTTTCTGATAAAGGGGCCCTCGACATTGGATTTCCCCACTCGATGGAAGGAGGAGGTACCGAAGTTTACAAAGGCCGAGCCGGTGTTGACCACTGCCGAGGCGGAGGTGGCGGCCAAGCTGATCGCTCTCTCGATGTTGAGCTGGAGGGAGATGACCGAGGAGGTGCTTCACGGGTCGGGCCTTAGTCCGATCGCCCCGAGTTCGCTCTTGACATCTCACTTCGCAATTCTCTTTTATCGCCTCGTACATTCTTCTAACTTGTTTCCCCTCTTTTTTTTTTTCACTTTGGACAGAGGCGCCGAACATGGACTTTAAGGGCATGATGACGGAATGAAGCAAAATCGCCGATGGCAAGAAGAGGAAGAGGATGAGCACGGGTCCTTCGTCAGGCCAACCCACCAAGGCACCCTCGTCTGTTGCCGCTCTTGCTCCTCGGGAACCGTCTTCGGCGGTAGTTGTCCTCCCTACCCCGTCTGCCCCTGCAGGTGAGGCTTTCTCCGTCTCGGCGGCGCTGGCACTCGAGGCCCCGTCCTTGACCCCGCAGGCCGAGGAGATCTTGACCGAGGTTCACAAGAAGCGGTTCGTCCCTGATTGGCAGGTGATGAACCACGACGGTTTTTTGGGGGATTCGGCGATGAGCATGCTGGCTGTTTGCCATCTCCCGACCGCGAAGGACCAAGCTGCCCTGAAGGCAGGGACGACCGGCGAAGACGCTCTCGAAGTTGCTCGATCGCTTATGTCGATAAGTCTCGATTCTTTTTCTTGAAAATTTTCTAAGTCCATAGCTCAGTTTTCGTTGTGTTCTAACTGCTTCTTCTTGCAGGACACTTGCCACTTTGGCCATCTCATCAAAGAGTATGCCGAGCAGGAGAGGGAGCTAAAGGCCCTCAGTTGCAAGGACCGAGCGGAGAGGGCGAGGGCCGTGAAACAGCTCGATGTGGAGCAGCATCGCTCGGACGCTTTGGAAACTCGGGTTGTCGACCTCGAGGTGGCCTTGGCGCAAACAAAGGAAGAGCTCTCTACGGAGGTCGCTAAGGCGGTCGAGGAGAGGTGTTGGATCCTGTAGACTAAGCAACAAACACTAGAGGGGGGGTGAATAGTGTTAATAAAAAAATGCGGAAATTTTCTTCGGAGCAGTCGACTTGGTTGTGAACCAGTCGACTGAAATGATCAAATAAAAGAAAATACAATAACTCGGTGCAGTCGACTTATAGATAAGGCAGGCGACTGATGACACAAAGACAGTACAACAAATACGAGACTGATCAGTCGACTGATAGTGCAAGGAGTCGACTGTCCAGACAAGATTCACAGAATCTAAAAGTAAACAAATAGAAGAGCGAAGTCAAGACAACCAATCACAGAGTACACAAGATATATCCTGGTTCGATCCTCCCGACCTACATCCAGTCCCCAAGCAACCCACTTGAGATTTCCACTATTCTTAAAAAAATTTTACAAGAATACCCTACGGCGTTAAGACAACAACCTTGTCTAACCCGTAGTCCTTTCTCTCAACCAGAGAAAGCAACCCACTCTTCCACCAAGAGTGAAACCACTGACTCTACAACCTAGAGTCAAAAACCACTCTCCCACCGAGAGCAAAAGTAACAAGAAGATGTTTACAATCAACCTATAGCCTTGTATGTGATTTAGTGATGTAGTACATGGCTAAAAGAGGTTGACTTCTATATCCAGTCCAGAACGAAATCAGATGTTATACTGGACTGAATGTAGAGAACCAAGACTTAGAGATTTGAAAGCTTTGTCTCTTGGAAAAATAACACTTAAAATCTCAACAATGGATGCTCGGAATGTTGTTGATTCTTTGCAGTGAGATATGAACTCTTATTAATAGAGTTTAATCTCCTGGACGTTGGGGGACAGTTATTCCAACTGTCAACCAACGGATCTAAGAGCTGTTGCTTTTTGAAAAATCAATTTTGAAAACAGAAAACGGTCAAAAGTACTCGTACAGTCGACTGGGTTGCCATATGAGTCGACTGGTCAGAGTTTGAATAAATTTAAACAATTTTGTACTAATCAGTCGACTGCCAGAGGTATCAGTCAACTGGTACTCAACAGTTAAATTATTTCAAACTGTTTTGACTCTTTTGGGGTTTTTGAAAAACACACATTATGAATTTTGTGAGTGTATGTGTGTGTGACAAGGCTTTACAATCAGACTAAGACTCAACAAAAGTAAAATACAATGTTTTACAAGACATAATAACTTGACACATTTGAGCTTGAGGTCTTGAGTCTTGATTTGAGTCTTGTCTTGAATCTTGTCTTGAGTGAAGTCTTTGTCTGTAGCCTTTGAGCTTGTTCATTTGTTCAGCTGAAATAATCTTTTGTATGTGCAACCTGTAATGTTAGCTGTATAACATAGACACATGTTGCAGTGTGTTGTGATAATCAAAATCAAGAATCAACATTCTCCCCATTTTTTATGATGACAACACAATAGCTGATAATAACATATAATATACAAGCATAGTTTAGATATGCTCCCCCTATTAAAAACACATCATGCATACAGATAAAATGTATCTTTAAAGCATGTATCAGTCGACTTAAAAATATGCCAGTCGACTGAACAGAAAACACATACATAGTAAAATCACAATCACAAATAATAATCACAGATGAAGCAGTCGACTTATATGCCTGTAGCCAGTCGACTGACCAGAGATAATTTTTAATACACAGAATCAAATACTTAGAGGATATCTCTCCCCTTTTGTCATCAACAAAAAGCACAAAATAAACAGCCTTTCGCATTACAAAAACATAGAAATAAACTAAGAAATGTTATAATAAAAAATTCATGAAGACAAAATAAAATAGAAAATTACATAAATAGAGAAAAATAAAAAATCTTCAATCGTCCTCATCTGAATCTTCATCGACAGCATGAGAAGGAGGAGGAAATTGGGTAGTGAAAAGATCAGTTAGGTGATCAACTTTGGAATCAATGGTGTCAAGTTTGGAGCCAAGAAAGTGAAGTTGGGTATCCACAGTCTCTGAATGTTTCATAAGATAAGAGACACAATCATCGAGAGTACGTGGATCATCATAGTTAGCTTGAGGAAGGGATGAACTAGAAGAAGCAGAAGGTCTAGAAGGTCTAGAAGTAGAACCTAAAGGAGCTTGAGAAAGTGGAGGAGACCTAGTAGAAGGTTGTGGTTGTTGAGGTGGAGTATCAAGAAGCTTCATACGTGCTAAACTAGCATGATCAAAGCAGTCATAGTGAGTAACAACATTGGTCTCGGAATCGAGATCAACGCTGAAAGCAGTAAAGACACGAGTGAGAAACCCACCAAAAGGTAAGAAGTGAGTGTGGTTTTGGTTGAGTTTAGAAAAAATGACCTGACCCCAGTTTACAGCAATTTTACCAAATATTGCATAGACAGCTTTTTGTAATTCTAGAGAATACTGGTCATAACTTCCTGTTTTGGGAAGGATGTTATAGGCTAGTATTCTAGCTACAAGCTTAGCAATAGGGGTAATATTTTTGCTAGTCATTGGAGGGCCATGATTGGGTAAAAAGATTTTAGATAAAACAGAGGCATCATCTAAAATAACATCCTCAAGATATAATCCTCCGTCATCAATACCCAGAATTTGATTGATTCTCGTGGGTGTGAGTGTCATTTTGATATTTTTCACAGATGAACGGATAACTACATCCCCATCGTGTTTTTGTATAACTCTCATATTTGTGTAAAACAAATAGATGAGTTGGGGATAATAATTGGGTTGATTAGAAAGTGAGAGAAATTCAAAAAGACTACTATTTTGAAACAAGGAGACAAGATTAAAACGGTCGAGATCATTGAAATTAACAAATCTTCCAGGGAAGATGACAATGGTACAAATAATGTACCATTGTTCTAACAGATCTGGACTCAAAAGATATTGAGAGTAGTCTTGGGAAGAAGAGCTACCCTCATGAGTTCTCTTAGAACGTTTGGGTGCCATGATAAAGAGACAAAGGATGAGATTTTTTTTTTTTTTTGAGGAAAATGTGGGATAATGCCACCCTGTTTCATTAATAAGTGATTAATAAACAACCCCGAGGACTCGGGAAAGAAGAAGTACAATGCAGAAAATAAAACATAACCCCCAATAAAACCCTGGGGGGTGGGTTACATCCTCTCGCCTAAAGGCAACCAAAACACAACAAAAACAACAACATCAAACAAGGTACTGAGGCCTGATACAAGATAAGAAGTAGTGAGGCGGGTGTCCATTCATCAGTCCAGAGTTGGCCCGATCTCTATCTCCTCGTCGTCATAATCCTCCACCTGGAAAACCCTTGCAATTCTTCCTCTTGCTCCTGAGGCAGCAGCTGTAGCCCAAAAGGAAATAAGATGCATGATATGAGTAAGATTACTAGAAGTAGAGTTACATGAAGCACGGAAATAAAAATTGTTTCTATCTAGCCATAACACCCATGTGGTAGCTGCAATGGCAATAAACCATGCATCTTTCATATCGTGACGGGAAGAGGCGAATCTGGAGCCGACCCACAGCTCCTCATAGTCTCTTGGATAAGCACTTGTTCCTAGTGCTCTCAGCACCTCTACCATGACGGCCTTGCTTCTGGCACAGTGAAGAAACAGATGATTCAAATCTTCCACGTGTACATTGCAGAACCCACAGTTGGTCGCAATGTGAGGTTGCCTCTTGGCTAGGTTCTCTCTAGTGAGTATGGCATTGTTGAGAACAAGCCAGAGGAAGACTCTAATTTTCAGAGGTGTTTTAGTCTTCCATAGTACCATTGCCCAGTTGGGCCTGCATCCTCGGTAGTGAATCCGGTGGTAAAGTGATCTGACCGAGAACACTCCCTTGCTTTCGAGTTCCCAACGCATGTAGTCTGGGCCTTGGGCACATCTCACCCCAGACTGGGTAATGCGCATTTGTAGATCCTGCAGTTGCTGTAGCAAACTTGGAGAGAGAGTTCCTTGGAACGGTGGTCTCCACGCCCCCCTTTTCCACGTTTCCGCTACCGAGATATTCGGTCGTTTCGTTTTAGCAAACAGCTCTGGGAATTCTTCCTTAAGGGTATGATGACCGCACCACTTGTCCCACCAGAATCTGGTGGTTCGACCATTGCCGATCAAAGATGAGGTTGCTGAGTTGAACGGTCCGCTGGCTTTCGCCACTCCTTTCCAGAAGCGGGAGACTTTGGATCCTACTCGAAAGCCTAAGTTTCTTGTCCCCTTCCCTCGAAGGTAAGGTTGGATAAATTCCTGCCACCCTTCTCCGCCGTGGTGGAACACTTTCCACCACCACTTTCCCAAGAGTGCCAAATTCATATCTCTGAGGTCAATGATGCCAAGCCCTCCGTGCCTCTTTTTCATGCATGTGATATTCCATCGAATAAGGTGATAGCCTCCCTTATTTGAGTCAGCACCTTTCCATAGAAATCTCTTCCTGATCCGGTCAATCCTTTGGATCACCCACTTTGGGAGTTCAAAGAATGACATGTAGTATATGGGCAGATTGGATAACACAGAATTGATGAGTACCACTCTGCCCCCCAAAGAGAGAGATTTGCCTTTCCACCCGGACAGTCTGTCCTCCACCCTGTCAATAATAGGTAACCAGTCAGCTTTAGTGAGCCTCCCTGGACGGAGAGGAAGCCCTAGGTACTTGAATGGGAATTCTTCTATCGCACAGTTGAGAATGGTGGCATGCTCCCGAGTTTCAGCTTCTGAGAGTGAAATAGGGATTAGCGCACTCTTGTGGAAATTAATTCTAAACCCAGACCAGGCTTCAAAGCAATAAAGGGCCCCTTTAAAGCATATGGTCTCCGCTCTAGTCCCATTTCCAAAAATTAGGGTGTCGTCTGCATATTGGAGGATCGTGCAACCCTAATTGGTAGTGCTGCTGGCCACTGGAGAAATCCACCTTTTTTTGGCAATTTTCTAGCATTCCTCTGATCACATCCGCTACAATAGTGAAAAGAAGTGGGGACAGCGGATCCCCCTGACGGAGTCCCTTCTTGCACGGGAACGACGGGCCTGGTCTCCCATTCACTGAAATTGCCGTTTTGCTAAAGTGTAAACATTGTTTGATCCATCTAATCCATTTGTCTCCAAAACCTCTTCCCCTGAGAGCCTCTAGCAAACATTCCCAATCCACAGAATCATAAGCCTTCTCAAAATCTAACTTGAGGAGGAAGCTCTTGGAGTTGCTCTTGTGGCAGTGGTGGATGACTTGCTCCGCCGTAGCCACGCAGTCTAGGATACATCTGCCCTTAATGAATCCCGTCTGAGTTCTACTGATAAGACAATCCATAATGCCTCCCAAGCGGATAGCAAGGACCTTAGTGATGATCTTAGCCGAGCAGTTTATCAGGCTAATCGGTCTAAAATCCCCAACGCACTTAGAGTCCTCCCGTTTGGGGATTAACACAACTTCTGCAAAGTTGAACATCCCCAACCTTAGGGTATTGTGAAAGAATTCCGTCATCATATCCATAAATTCTCCTTTAATTTCTTCCCAGAACACTTGGTAGAACAACATAGGAAAGCCATCTGGCCCAGGCGACTTGTCAGCTCCCATCTGGTCAATAGCCGTTTTGACCTCCGTCTCCGTGAAGGGTTCCTCCAAGGAGGAGACAGATTGATCTGTAGCCATCTGATACTCATGCCAGAAGTCCTCACCCATAGGGATCCTAAAGTCATTCTTCTTCCCGAAGAGACCCTTATAGAAAGATTGGAAGGTAGAGGAAATCACCTTATCATCCTGCGAAGTTCCTGTGTCTGTCTGAATTGACAGGATAAGATTGGATCTTCTTCTTGCACTTGCGACCCGATGGAAGTAGGCCGTATTCGCGTCTCCCTCTTTGAGCCACGAAATCCTGGATCTCTGTTGCCATTTGATCTCTTCCAGTCTATACAGATTGGCAATGTTATCCCGAAGAGCTAGAAGCCTGTTTCGCTCTTCCTGCGACAGGATTCTAGTTTCTTCCACCCTCTCAAGCTCCTCAATTTCTTCCAGAAAGGACTCTTTATCACGCCAGCTGTTCGCGAATCTAGATCGATTCCATTTACATAGCCTCTTTCTTAGTCTACGAATTTTTCCACACCATCGAGAGGCCGCGTCCCTGCCTGCCATGGGAAGAGCCCAGTTCTCCATAACCAAATGGTGGAATCCCCGAATTTCCAGCTAGGCCTTCTCAAATCTGAACTTCCTAGGTTTGCGAACTCCTCGATTCCCTACATCGAGGAGGATCGGGGTGTGGTCTGAAGTAGGTTTAGGGATCGATCTGGCCGAAGCTAGAGGAAATAAAGCTTCCCAATCCATAGAGACTAGAATCCTGTCCAACTTGGCCATAACCGGCTCCGCTTGCAAATTAGACCAAGTAAAAAGTCTATCATTGATTGGGATATCAATCAGTTCAAGTTCCGTGATAACTCTATTGAATTCCTCTCGGTGCCTGTCGCTAGCACCTCTACCCTTGTGCTCAAAGGCAAATCTAGTAATGTTGAAATCCCCACCCACAATCCAAGGTCCCGACCAGCGCTGACGGATGTCGGCCAGTTCTTGCCAGAAGGCCTCTCTATCTGTGGCCACGTTCGGCCCGTAGACCACAGTCACCGTCTGCATCCAATCATCGGAGCGTCGCTTAAGTCGGGCAGTCAAGGAGAACGTACCACAGTGCTCCTCTTCGCAGGAAAGAAGATCCGAATTAAACCCTATAGCAATTCCCCCTGAGGCCCCGACAGAGGGGCGTAACAACCACTCCTTTATCCTGTTGCCACCAACTCTTTTGAGTTTGAATCCGTGCTGGAGTTTGGTCTCCTGCAGCCCCACTACATCCGCCTTGGAATTGTTAATGACATCCCGCACCATACCCCTCTTACCCCTATCCCCCAGACCCCTAACATTCCAAAATAGTGTATTCATTGGGGATATATGTCAAGGGAGATCGTTGTGGAGGGCGTAGGGCCGGCTACATCCTCGAGAATGATAGTCGACCCCTTGCCGACTCCAGAAGCGTTATCATCAGATGACCTAACTCTTTGAGTTTCCCAGCCCCGAATTTTATTGAGGAGTAAGGCTATACGCTCAGTGTCCCAGACTTCTAACCCACATGTGAGAGCTAGACTTAAAACATCAGAATCTGACATGCAATTTAAAATAGAAGCTAAATAACTTGTCGTACCTCCATAGTCGTGCTTAGCGGCCTTGGCTGCCGCAGCAACCTCAAGATAGTCATCCAAGGACTCCACATGAGCCCTCTTGGGCGATCGCTGAACTCTGAATCCAATCGCTCTACGGTGCTGTCCCGGGCTAAAACCCGGAGCTGACTCTGGAACTGTGGACCGAACAAGCTCTGGCGATGTCTCCCTCTGGGTGTTAGCAATGAACTCCGTGTCCTCTGATTCATCTTCAGAGATAGAGAAGTCAACATCGAGGTTCAATCGACCTTCTCGATCCTCATCACTGTCTGTGAGAACCGCCCCGTCATTAAGGATGGGCGCTTTCACACCGGACCCCTCATTGGGCCCGTCGCATGGAGCATCAACAGAGATAACATTGGACTCAGCTATTGCGGTCCCCTCTTTGGGCCCGCTCTCAATTAGGTGAATAGACGTGGACTTCGAGTAAATGGGCTTGCCACATACAGCAACATCAACAGTAAATATGGACTCCTCATTGTGCCCAATATTACCAATAAAAGGCCCACTTGAAGGCCCATTAGAACTGCCTTCAACAGCACAGTTACCCACAAGTGATCCGCGGCACAGCGTACCGCTGTTATCGAACGAAGAGTTCATTGAAAATTGCAGCGCTTCAGCGCATGTATGAGCTGTCAACATGTATGAGCTGTCAACAAAGGATGAGATTTTACCAAGAGGGAAGAGAGACAAACAGCAGATGCGTGAATCAGCAGCCTGCAGTCGATTTGCCTGAAAAAACTCCTTCTTCTTGCCTTAGGGTTTCAGATTTGGGGTTAAAAAAATGAAAGTGAAGATGGAAACTGTGAAAAGGGGGTTTTAACGAAGAATAGACGGCTCAGATGCAAGGGGAAAGAAATCAACGGTTACATAGAGTATCACGGGAGAGTAAAAAGATAGGATTTGTATCTCAAACAGCTGCGATGAATAGTCGCTGAAGACATTTGAACTCGCGACAGTCGACTGGTAGGGTATATCAGTCGACTTAGTCGAGAAGAGACTAAATTTTATATGTCTACTGAGCAGTCGACTGTCATAAGGACCAGGCGACTGATCAGAGAACAAAAATAGATATGTTTTAAAGTACAGTACAGTCGACTTACTCAAGAACACAGTCGACTTAACAGAAACAATTGTCAACAAATATCAATAAAATCACAAATTTCAAGTTCTCTTCTTAAGTTAATGAAATTATCTTCTTTAAGGGGTTTGGTAAATATGTCTGCTACTTGTTTATCAGTAGAGATAAAGTCTAAAGATATATCTCCTTTTAAAACATGATCACGTAGAAAATGATGTCGAATATCAATATGTTTCGTACGTGAATGTTGAATCGGATTTTTAGATAAATTAATTGCACTGGTATTATCACACATAATTGAGGGTTTCTCAAATGAAATACCATAATCTAATAAAGTTTGTTTCATCCACAAGATTTGTGCACATGCCAAACTTGCAGCGATATACTCAGCTTCTGTGGTTGATAGGGATACGGAATTTTGCTTTTTACTGCACCAAGAGACTAGGGAATGTCCCAAAAAGTGACATGTACCACTAGTACTCTTGCGATCAGTTTTGCTTCCAGCAAAATCAGCATCGCTATATAACAGAAGTTGAAAATTATCGGTGCGTGGATAAAATAAACCATATTCAGATGTGCCCTTAATATATCTTAAAATTCGTTTCACTGCTTTTAAATGAGATTCTTTAGGACTAGATTGATATCTAGCACATAAACATACGCTGAACATAATATCTGGTCTACTTGTAGTAATATATAAGAGTGAACCAATCATACCTCGATAGAGTTTTTGATCAACACTCTTACCTAATATATCTTTGTCAAGAGTAGTAGTAGTAGCCATAGGTGTGGATTTACTACTAGTACTATCCATGTTAAAACGTTTGAGTAATTCCTTTGCATATTTTCCTTGATTGATAAATATGCCACTTGAGGACTGTTTAATTTGAAGTCCAAGGAAATAATTGAGTTCACCCATGTGACTCATCTCAAATTCATTTTTCATGGTATTAGCAAACTCTTGACATAGATTATTATTAGTAGAACCAAAAATTATATCATCAACATATATTTGTATGATTAAAATATCATTCTTAACTCTTTTGATAAACAATGTAGTGTCTACTTTACCTATTTCAAATCCTGTTTCTAAAAGAAAAGTTTTCAAACGATCATACCATGCACGAGGTGCTTGCTTAAGACCGTATAAAGCCTTTTTCAATTTATAAACATGATCTGGAAATTGTTCATGTTCAAAACCTGGTGGTTGTTTAACATAAACATTTTCTTTAATAAACCCATTAAGGAAGACACTTTTAACATCCATTTGATAAAGTATAAAATTCATGAAACAAGCAAAAGATAATAAAATACGAATAGATTCTAGTCTAGCAACAGGAGCATATGTTTCATCAAAATCTATACCTTCTTCTTGATTATACCCTTGAGCAACTAATCTAGCCTTGTTCCTTACAACTTGTCCTGATTCATCTAACTTATTTTTAAATACCCATTTGGTACCAATAATAGTCTGATCAGGAGGTCGAGGAACTAAATCTCATACATCATTCCTTATAAATTGGTTTAGTTCATCTTGCATGGCATTCATCCAATATTCATTTTCACAAGCTTCTTGTATATTTTTAGGTTCAAAATCCGACAAGAATGCTGTATGAGAAATCATATTAACATGTGAACGTGTCTGAATACCATGGGAGATGTCACCAATTATTAAGTCATGAGGATGATCTTTAACTTCAACAAATGACTTTGGTAAAGTTGAAGATATCACAATAGGATCAGTTGACTGGACAGGTTTTTCAGTCGACTGCTTTACTTCAGTCGACTGGAAGTCCTTATCAGTCAACTCATCAGTCAGATTAGTTTGTTCTAAAGATTTAATCACATTATCTAAAGGTGATGAATCAATTTCATCATCTTTATTTAAAGTTGATGAAGGCAAAGATTCATCGAATGAAACATGTATTGATTCTTCAATAGTCATTGTAGACTTATTGAAAATTCTATATGCTTTACTCCTATTTGAGTATCCCAAAAAGATACCTTCATTAGATCTAGGATCAAATTTGTCTAAATTATCTTTTGTGTTTAGAATAAAACACTTACAACCAAATGTCTTAAAATAAGATACTTTAGGAATTCTGTTAAAAAATAACTCATAACAAGTCTTCTTTAGCTTAGGTCTTACAAGAATTCTATTTAAAACATAACAAGCTGTAGCAACAGCTTCAGCCCAAAAGTACTTTGGTAAATTGCTTTCAACAAGCATAGTACGTGCGCATTCTTGCAAAGTCCTGTTCTTCCGTTCAACCACTCCATTTTGTGGTGAAGCTCTAGGAAATGCAAATGAATGTGTTATACCATTCTTGTTGCAATATTCTGTAAATGTCTCATTCTCAAATTCTTCACCATGATCACTTCTAATAGTGACTATGGTTAGAGATTTTTGATTTTGAATACGTTTACAAAAATGTGCAAATTCATCAAAAGCATCATTTTTATGTTTTAAAAAGAATGTCCAAGTGAATCTTGAAAAATCATCTACTAAAACAAATACATATCTACCTTTATTTAAAGAAGCAACTCTAGTAGGGCCAAATAAATCCATATGAATTAATTCGAGCGGCCTACTAGTGGAAATTACTTCTTTTGTTTTAAAAGTGGATTTGATTTGTTTTCCTAGTTGACATGCATCACATAACTTATCCTTTTTAAAGGATAGTTTTGGCAGTCCTTTAACTAGGTTATACTTAGATAATTTTGAGAGATTTTTCATGTTCACATGTCCAAATCTTCTATGCCATAGCCAAGATTCATTGTTAGAGGCTATTAAACAAAAATCATTTGAAAATTCAATTGCATTTAAACACAATTCATAAATATTATTTTTACGAAAACCTTGAAAAACAATATCTTGCATAGTGGAATCATAAATCAAACATGCATCTTTTTCAAAAACTATTTTATACCCTTTATCACATAATTGACTAATGCTTAAGAGATTATGCTTTAAACCGCTAACTAATAATACATTTTCTATGGTTGGGTTAGAAATTTTACCGACCATGCCAATTCCTATGACTTTGCCTTTGTTGTTATCTCCAAAGGTGACAGTTCCTCCATCTATGCTTTGGATGGTGGATAGCAGGATGGCATGTCCTGTCATATGTTTTGAACACCCGTTGTCTAGTATCCAGCGTTCTTTCTTGGGTACCTATAAAAAATTTAAGGTAAATATGGTACCCTTTTTATTGGGTCCAAAACACATTAGTTTGGGGGAAACCAAACCCATGAAGAGTTTGATCTTCCTCCATAAGCAGGAATATAATTAATAGAATTACACACAGTTAAAACATATGAGTTAATATAAGCAATTCTATCATTCTTATTTAAGCTGACTGGAATCCATATAACCTTGTTCTGTCCAGTCGACTTACCAGTGTCCTTCAGTCGACTGCTATTGTGAGTCAGTCGACTTGATGGTACACTAGGTCGACTTATATGAGGTTTTAATCTCGTTGAATGAGATTCAATTCCTCTGGACAGACGACTGGTAGATTGGCTCAGTCGACTTACCAGAACATTAGTCTTGCTTTTATCACTTACATTAACAACCTTAGGGTTTTCAAAAAATTCATACAACTTGTGTGTAATACTAGAAATAGATGCTGACTTATTTTTACTAGTGTTTTTAGCATGAGACTCTTTTACAAAAGAATTTTTAAACCCAAGACCATATTTTTGACTAGATTTTACTTGATGATGAAGGACATCATTTAAATTCTCTTTGCCTTTGTTAAACTTAGATACGTTCTTTGATATCTCTTCATAACTCTTTTTGAGAGTTTCAAGATCAGTATCTAAATTTGTAATGCGAGAATTTAAAGATTTCACTTCTTTATCAAGGTTAAGATTTTCTTGAGAAAGTGTTTGATTAACTTTCTCTAGACTCTTAACTCTAATCTTTTTCTTTTTTAACTCTTGGAATATTTCATTAAAAGCATCAAGAAGATCTTCTGAATCATAGTTATTACTTACATGTTCTTGTGCAGCCATGAAACACATATTTGCCACTTCGTTGTTTTCATCCGTTTCTTCTTCGGAAGACGAATCACTATCATCCCATGTAGCTTGATAGGCCTTCTTGTTCTTGAAAAACTTATTCTTTGAATATTTGTCCTTTTTGAAGTTGGATGATTTTCCCTTGTTCTTTGCATTTTCAAGGGGACAATCCTTCTTTATGTGTCCTGTCTTATTGCACCTGAAACATGTAGGAGGGTCATTAGAATCTCTATTTTTAGAATTAAACTTACCCTTCTTTAGGAATTTTTTAAATCGTCGAGTGAACATTGCTATCTCCTCTTCATCTTCTTCCTCATCTTCTGAATCTGCCATGGCTTTAAAAGCCAATAATTTCTTCTTTGCTTGGTGAGATTCTGTATCCTTCTTTCGATCTTCGAGTTGGACCTCGTATGCCATGACATTGCCCACAAGATTCTCAAGAGAAAGTTGAGACAAGTCATTTGCTTCCTCTATTGCTGTGGTCTTCTTCTCCCATTCTGGAGTGAGTGCACGTAAAACTTTTCTAACCATCTCCGCTTGAGTGTAAGTTTTTCCAAGTGCCACAAGAGAGTTTGTGATGTCTGTGAATCTGGTGATCATCTCGGACACAGTCTCATTGTCCTTCATTCTGAACATCTTAAACTGTGAACAAGAACAGAAATTTTAGACTCTTTGACTTTATTCGTTCCTTCATGTGTTACCTCGAGTGTATGCCAAATCTGATGTGCAGTTGTAGCATTGGATACACGGTTGAATTCTTCCTTTCTGAGTGCACAAAATAAGGCATTCATTGCTTTGGCATTGTTCATCGTTTGGTTCTTTTGATCATCATTCCATTGTGCATATGGAATGGTAGGGGCAGTGAATTCCGTCTCTGTCATTTGCCATATCTCGTAGTTGATTGATTGGAGGTAGATTCTCATTCGGCACTTCCAATAATTGTAGTTAGTTCCATCGAATAGCGGTGGCCGTTGTGTAGATTGGCCTTCATGGTACTGATTTGTATTTGAAGTAGTTGCCATAGCCTGTAACCTCGCTCTGATACCAAGTGTTGGATCCTGTAGACTAAGCAACAAACACTAGAGGGGGGGTGAATAGTGTTAATAAAAAAAATGCGGAAATTTTCTTCGGAGCAGTCGACTTGGTTGTGAACCAGTCGACTGAAATGATCAAGTAAAAGAAAATACAATAACTCGGTGCAGTCGACTTATAGATAAGGCAGGCGACTGATGACACAAAGACAGTACAACAAATACGAGACTGATCAGTCGACTGATAGTGCAAGGAGTCGACTGTCCAGACAAGATTCACAGAATCTAAAAGTAAACAAATAGAAGAGCGAAGTCAAGACAACCAATCACAGAGTACACAAGATATATCCTGGTTCGGTCCTCCCAACCTACGTCCAGTCCCCAAGCAACCCACTTGAAATTTCCACTATTCTTGAAAAAAGTTTACAAGAATACCCTACGACGTTAAGACAACAACCTTGTCTAACCCGTAGTCCTTTCTCTCAACCAGAGAAAGCAACCCACTCTTCCACCAAGAGTGAAACCACTGACTCTACAACCTAGAGTCAAAAACCACTCTCCCACCGAGAGCAAAAGTAACAAGAAGATGTTTACAATCAACCTATAGCCTTGTATGTGATTTAGTGATGTAGTACGTGGCTAAAAGAGGTTGACTTCTATATCCAGTCCAGAACGAAATCAGATGTTATACTGGACTGAATGTAGAGAACCAAGACTTAGAGATTTGAAAGCTTTGTCTCTTGGAAAAATAACACTTAAAATCTCAACAATGGATGCTCGGAATGTTGTTGATTCTTTGCAGTGAGATATGAACTCTTATTAATAAAGTTTAATCTCCTGGACGTTGGAGGACAGTTATTCCAACTATCAACCAACGGATCTAAGAGCTGTTGCTTTTTGAAAAATCAATTTTGAAAACAGAAAACGGTCAAAAGCACTCGAACAGTCGACTGGGTTGCCATATGAGTCGACTGGTCAGAGTTTGAATAAATTTAAATAGTTTTGTACTAATCAGTCGACTGGTACTCAACAGTTAAATTATTTCAAACTGTTTTGACTCTTTTGGGGTTTTGAAAAACACACATTATGAATTTTGTGAGTGTATGTGTGTGTGACAAGGCTTTACAATCAGACTAAGACTCAACAAAAGTAAAATACAATGTTTTACAAGACATAATAACTTGACACATTTGAGCTTGAGGTCTTGAGTCTTGATTTGAGTCTTGTCTTGAGTGAAGTCTTTGTCTGTAGCCTTTGGCTTGTTCATTTGTTCAGCTGAAATAATCTTTTGTATGTGCAACCTGCAATATTAGCTGTATAACATAGACACATGTTGCAGTGTGTTGTGATCATCAAAATCAAGAATCAAAAAGAGGGCCGCAGCGGCGAAGGCTTTGGAGGCGGTGAAGTTGGAACAAGCCGAGGCCGTGGAGAAGGAAAGGAAGAAGATCGAGGATGAGGTGAAGAAGCACATGGCTGCCAACATGGAGCTATCTTATGCTAGGGCACTCGACCATGTCGAGGCTCGCGTCCCCGGCTTCGAGAGGGTGGGGTACCGGCTGTGGCCAGGCGGCGAGGAAGAAGAGGAAGAGGAGGAGGGAGAAAAGGAGGAGGGCGAGCAGCAGGATGACGAAGTGCCTGCCGATCTCGAGACTGTGGCAGCCGACCCCCGAGCTGGGGTGACGGGGGACGAGGGGCCGTCCACTGAGGCGCCTGTTTCCGAGCTGCCGCCTAAGGTGGACCCTTGATATCCTCGTTCTTGTAAATTGTCTTTTTATGTACTGCCTTGTAGCAGACTGGCCACCACTTTTTGATATGAATAAAGTTTTGTTCGAACTCTCTTCTCAAATTTGGCTAAGTGTTGGACTGTTTTGAAATTGAATTTCTTCGAAATTTGGCTAAGTGTTCGACTCGAGATTTCTCCGAAATTCGGCTAAGTGTTGAGCATTGTCCTTTGTCTTTTTGTGTTGATATGCTTCTGTTTTTTTAAGTCGTCGAACCGAGTTCGGTCTCCGAAGCAACTCGTCTTCGCACTGAATTAGATGAGGCGAGGTGAGCCCTCTCGTGGCCGAGAGAGTTTCCTCAAGAGCGAGTTGAGGCTAGAAGATGTCAAAGCAACCGCGAGAGAGTATTTATCTGAGCTGAAACAACTACAGAAGCGATCTCACGAGGTTCGTCTTGAAGGCGAGGTGGAGTTACTTCAGAAGACACTATTCGACGTTGAGAAAGAGAAAGGCGAGCTACTGGCGGAGGTTTGCCATCTGGAAATAGCTGAAGAATAAATATCGGCGGAGGAAGATGAATTAGCCTCGGTAGTGGGTAAATTGAAAATCGAGCGCGACGAGTTGACGGCGAGGGTCGAGCAGTTGAGGAGAGTTACAGTCGATACAAGCATCGAAGTGACCCACCTTCGTCGCATTATAGCCAACAGCGCCGATGCCACAGGCTCCGCCAAACTTCCTCGCTTCAAAATATCTGTGAACGACAACACTTTGAAAGATAGGATCGTCGAGCTCGAGGAGGAAGTTGCTCGCCTTAAACCTCAGCCTATAAGGATCAATGTTCGGAGTACGTCGTGTACTTGCGAAGAGAGCGAAAGGGAGATCTCGTTTTACGAGCTCGCGACTCGTTCGCCTATCGTTAGGCGGAGCCCGGCCGATGCTCAGAGTGGGGTGGCCGCTTCGTCTAGTGGCGCTTCGGTGGGAGCCACAGTCAGAGGCAACGCTGAAGAGGCATCTCGGGTTCGTTGGTTTAGAGACGAGCTCGGAGGTTAGGCGTTGTGTCCCTGAATCGAAACGTCCCTATTCCGAAGAAGCGTTAAATAAGTTGTATTATGCTTCTTTGAGTTTTTGTAGTACCCTGTAGTAGTAGCTTGGTCTTGTAACTTGAACACTTTTGTTCGTTAGAATTTTATATAAGTGAAAGCTTTTGCTTCTCTTCTGTGTTCGTGTGCTTCTGTTGGTAGGCATTTATTCAAGCAAAACTCCTCCAACTTTTGACAACTACTCAAAATCAGAAGCAAATCTTTCTTCTTGTAGGTGCGGAGTGTCTAACTTTAACTTCAGACGAATCCTAGGGACTGAAGGTTTAACACCTCTAAGTACTCTTCTCCCATGTCCAGTATAGTTGTAAACACTTCGTGCACGTCGTTTAAGCGAATTTTAACGGTTGTGGGAGCGATTCCGAATGGCGAACCACTTCTAGCTCGCTTAAGAGCGAGCCTGCGAAGCAGAATCGAGCCAAATGTTGGACTCCAAACTCGTCGTTTGAGTATATTTCAACAGCTGCGGGAGCAATTTCGAATGGCGAACCACTTCTAGCTCGCTTAAGAGCGAGCCTGCAAAGCGGAATCAAGCCAAGTGTTGGACTCCGAACTCGTCGTTAGAGTATGTTTCAACGGTTGTGGGAGAAATTCCGAATGGCGAACCACTTCTAGCTCGCTTAAGAGCGAGCCTGTGAAGCGGAATCGAGCCAAGTGTTGGACTCCGAACTCGTCGTTTGAGTATATTTCAAAAGCTATGGGAGCAATTCCGAATGGCAAACCACTTCTATCTTGCTTAAGAGCGAGCCTGCGAAGCAGAATCGAGCCAAGTGTTGGACTCCGAACTCGTCGTTATAGTATGTTTCAACGGTTGTGGGAGCAATTTCGAATGGCAAAACACTTCTAGCTCGCTTAAGAGCGAGCCTGCGAAGTGGAATCGAGCCAAGTGTTGGACTCCGAACTCGTCGTTAGAGTATGTTTCAACAGTTGTGGGAGCAATTCCGAATGGCAAACCACTTCTAGCTCGCTTAAGAGCGAGCCTGCAAAGCAGAATCGAGCCAAGTGTTGGACTCAGATCTCGTCGTTTGAGTAAAAGAAATTAAAAACAGAGAGATGCATGCAATCACAAGAAAAATATGGAAAAAAGAGGCTCTTTATTGATAACTACTTAGACGGCTGCTTCTAAGTTGCAAGCTGTTATTACATTGAAGAAATAAAGAAGCAAAATACAAGTGAAAGGAAAGGAATGGTTCGACATATGAAGGTACTTAGAGAGGCGTTCGGGGGCTCTCCTGGTACTTCAATAGATGGTCGGCATTCCAAGTCCTAGGAATCTCTCTACCTTCAAGATCTTCAGGACGGTATGTTCCGGGGCGAACTTCTTTGGTAATCTTGTAGGGTCCTTCCCAGTTCGGAGCTTGCTTACTCTTTTGGCTGGGGAATGAGATAGCTAGTTTTCTGAGGACTAAGTCCCCCTCTTTGAGATTGGTGGGACAGACCTTCTTGTTGTAGGCCAGCTCGATCTTCCTTCAATAATTTTGCTGGCGGATTGATGCTCGTTCGTGGAGCTCATCAATCAAATCCAAATTTGCCCGAAGCTCTCTGGCATTCTGCTCTTCTTCATAGGTCATAAGACGAGGAGATGGTAGACCAACTTCCAAGGTGATCACAGCTTCGGACCCATAGGTGAGATTGAAGGGCGACTCTCCTGTGGGGGTTCGTTTCGTAGTCCGGTAGTTCCATAGTATGTTAGGGAGCTGTTCCGCCCACAACCCTTTGGCGGACTTATCCAGCCTCTTCTTGATACCGAAAAGGATCTGTCGGTTGGCATTCTTCACTTGGCCGTTTGATTGAGGATGGGAGACAGAGGAAAAGCACTGCTGAACGGCGAGGTCTTCACACAGAGATCGAAATGCAGCCCCTGTGAATTGTGTTCCATTATCGGTTATTAGGACCCGAGGCACGCCGAACCTACAGATGATGTTCTTCCAGAAGAACTGAAGCACTTTGTTCTCAGTGATTGTAGCCAAAGGCTCGGCCTCCATCCACTTCGAGAAGTAGTCGATTGCCACAACTAAAAATTTGAGTTGGCCGGGAGCTGGTGGAAACGGTCCTAGTAAGTCCATCCCCCACATGGCGAAAGGGATCAGACTTGATAGGGAGGTGAGTTATGCTTTGGGTAGGCGACGAATGTTGGAGTACTGCTGACAGGAACTGCATTGCCGGACGTGCCGTTCGGCGTCTTGTAGGAGGGTAGGCCAGAAGTACCCATAGTTCAACACTTTCCTAGCGAGGGACCTTGACCCTGAATGTGCTCCGCCTATACCTTCGTAAAGCTCCTGTAAGGCATATGAGGCTTCTTCCGGGGAGAGGCACATCAAGTAGGGTCTGCCGTCTACTTGGGTGTAGGAGCGTTTGTACAAGACCCCCTCAACAAGGGTGTACCGCTCCGCCCTGGTTCGGACTCTGCGAGCTTCCTTTGGGTCTTCGGGGAGGAGCCCATCCCTTAGAAATTCTATCAGAGGTTTCATCCAGTTGTCTTGAAGTTGGACGGGCAGCGACTTCATCGAGTCGGGAGTTTCTTCTTTAATGCTTGGTCTGAGGAGCACTTCAATCAGGACGGTCTGCTCAAGACCCTGAAGGGAGGAGGAGTCTAGCTTGGAGAGGGCGTCTGCTTGGGAATTTTTTTCTCTGGGGATCCGCTGAATGAGCGCCTCTTCAAATGAAGCCATGAGATTTTGGACCTTGGCTAGATACTTAGCCATTCGGTCATCTCGCGCCTCGTACTCGCCTAAGACTTGATTCACGACCAGCTGAGAGTCGCTAAAGATCCGGAGGCATTGTGCCCCTGCCTTGCGAGCCATGCCGAGACCGGCTATAAGGGCTTCATACTCCGCTTCATTGTTGGAGGCCTTGAAGTTGATGCAGAGGGAGTATTGGAGAACGAAATCATCTGGGCCTGCCAGAATGACCCCGGCTCCGCTCTCCTCAGTGCAAGAGGATCCGTCTACATATACCGTCCAGAGGGGAGGCCCCTTTGCTGCTTGGCTGACCTCTGGGATAGTGCTCTCAACAATGAATTCAGCTAAGGCTTGAGCCTTGATTGCGGTCGGAGGCTGGTATGATATGTCATGCTGACTCAGCTCGATCGACCACTTCATCAGCCGGCCCGATGTCTCGGGTTTGTGGAGAACTTGCTTAAGCGGTTGGTCGGTAAGAACGACCACCGAGTGGGACTGAAAATAAGGGCGAAGCTTCCTAGTTGCCATTACCAAGGCGTACGCCATTTTCTCTAATCTCGGGTAGCAGAGCTCGGCATCCCGAAGTACCTTGCTCACGTAATAAATGGGCTTCTGAGCCTTGTCTTCTTTCCATACCAAGACAGCGCTGAAGGTTTGTTCGGAGGCAGCTAAGTAGAGATAGAGTGTTTCCCTGGGGATAGGCTTGCTGAGGAGTGGGGGGTTGACTAAATAGGCTTTCAACTGATCGAATGATTCTTGTTGCCGTTGACCCCATTCGAAGCCCTTAGCCCCCCTGAGGGCTTTGAAGAAGAGAAGACACTTCTCTCCTAACTTGGACAGAAAGCGCCCTATGGCTGTGAGGTGCCCCGTGAGCTTCTGAACCTCTTTCACATTCTTGGGAGGAGCCGTGTCCAGTATGGCTTTGATCTTCTCAGGGTTAGCTTCGATTCCTCTTTGGCTGACCATGAAGCCTAGGAATTTCCCCGACGAAACCTCGAATGCGCACTTATTCGGGTTGAGCCTCATATCATGCTTCCTTAATACATCGAACGCCTCTTGCAGATCGGCCACATGATCGGCCCCATGGATGCTCTTGACTAGCATGTCATCAACATATACTTCTATATTTCGGCCGATCTGTTCTTGAAAGACCTTGTTGACGAGGCGTTGATAGGTCGCACTGGCATTCTTCAGCCCGAAGGGCATTACCATATAGCAGTAGAGCCCCTGATCGGTAATAAAGGAGGTCTTCGGGATATCCAGAGGAAACATGCGGATTTGATTGTACCCGGAGAAGGCATCCATGAAACTGAGCAGCTCATGGCCCGAAGTGGCGTCGATCAGGGTGTCAATGCTTAGGAGAGGGAATGGATCTTTAGGGCATGCTTTGTTCAGGTCGGTGAAGTCGATGCAGATTCTCCAACTTCCGTTGGACTTCTTTACCATAACCACATTGGAGAGCCATTCAGGGTAGTTGACCTCTTGTATGAACCGAGCCTTAAAGAGCTTGTCCACTTCTTCTTTTATGGCTTGTTGGCGCTCGGAAGCAAATTTGCGCCTCTTCTGCTGCATCGGTTTGGACCCCGGAGCGATGCTGAGATGGTGGACGAGGAGTTCTTCGGAGATTCCGGGCATATCGGCAGCCGACCATGCAAAGAGGTCGCTGTTCTTTCTGATGCACTGGACTATGTCGGAACATAGGGCAGATGGGAGGGTCTTGCTGATAAAGAACTTTTGGTTCGGATTTTGCTCGAAGAAGAGCACTTCCTCCAATTCATCCATCGGTTCGGACATAGGTCAGACATTCTCTTGGGAAATCTCAAGAGTTTCGAGGGAGAGGACTGGATCCCGGTGGAGGTCATGTAACACTTCCGGGCCATCTCTTGGGTACCTCTTACTTCCCCAAATCTTGCCCTGGTGGGGAATTTCATCTTGAGATGATAAGCCGACGGGACGGCCTCTAGAGCAGCTAGACCAGGTCAGCCTAGAATCACATTATAAGCGGCTGGGACATCGACGACCATGAAGTCCATCGGTTCCGTTCGGGTAGTAGGAGTCTTGCCAGCGGTTACGTCGAGGGTGATTACCCCTTCGATAGTTACTGGCACTCCCGTGAACCCGTGGAGCGTGTAGCCGGCAGGCTTGAGCCTGTCCCGCGATAACTTGAGTCCTCAAAAAGCCGCGAGGAAGAGGATGTTAACGGAGCTACCATTGTCCACTAGAATCCCCTCCACTTTAAAGTTTGCCATATGGAGGTTGATCACTAGTGTGTCACAATGAGGGGTTTGGACACCTTCAAGGTCGTCATCTGAAAAGGTAACTGGTACTCCGAGGCCTTTGGGAGGGGGCATGCCGTGTACTGAGTTAACCTCTCTGATGAAAGCCTTTCGAGAGGAGTTGGAGGAGCCTCCCATGGGGCCTCCGTGAATGAGATGTAGGATGCGCTCCTCTTCGAACTCGGGAGTTTCCTCGCCCCTTTCAATATGTTTGTTAGCCCCCCTAGGGGGAGGAAGATCAATCTGGTCCTTTCTCACAAATTTAGTCAACTGCCTCCTCTGGATGAGGGCCTCAATTTCGTTCTTCAAGGCCCGACAATCATTGGTGTCGTGGCCATGGTCCCGGTGATAATGGCACCACTTCTCTTTGTCACTCTTCTTGCCGGGGGTATTCATCTTAGGGGTAGGAGGTATGACCCCTTTCTTCTCAACTTCCATGAGAATAGTAAAAATGTTGGCGTTAAGAGGAGTGAATTTCTCGAACCTGGGAGGAGGGCGGCGCTGGCCACCGTTGTCTTTCTGGAGCTTCTTGGCTCCCTTTTCTTCAGTCGCCTTTCTTTTGGTTCCGGAGGAAGGCCCCTCAAAGGTGGGGCGATGCTCAGCTTCCTCAGCCCGAATATACTTCTCATTTCTGAGAAGGAGGTCGGAGAAGTTTTGCAGGGGCTTCTTGGCTAGGGAGGACCGAAGGCTGGAGTTAAGGACATTCGATTGGAAGGATGCTGCAGCGACTGACTGGTCGAGGGAAACGATGGACCTAGCTTCCGCAGTGAATCTTTTCACATAGTCTTTGAGCTTCTCACCCTTCTTCTGATTGAGGTAGAGTAGCGAGATGCTGGTCTTCTCTGTGCGGCGGCTACTTACGAAGTGGGTGACGAAGAGGGTCTCAAATTGTTCAAAGGAGAATATGGAGGATGGGGCGAGGCGAGAGTACCACTCCCGAGCCGGACCTTTGAGAGTGGCCGGGAAGGTTTTGCACAATAGAGCATCAGAAGCTTAGTGTATCAGCATGAGGGTCCAGAAGCTCTCGATGTGGTCCACGGGGTCTGACTCCCAAGAGTAAGTCTCGAACTGTGGGGGCTTGAAGCCTATTGGAATGAACGCCTCCATGATTGTTCAAGAGAAGGGAGGTTGGCTTGGACGGATGGTCCTTCCTCTAAGCTCCTCTTTCTTGTCTAGCTGACCCAGGCACCTCTCTATCCCGTAGAGACGACGGTAGACAGTGTCATCCCTTCGACGGTAGCCAAACGAGCCTCTGGACTCGTCTTCGTACGAAGGGGAGCGGGGGCTACGACGACGGTAGCTCAGGGAGTGACGAGGAATAAGGTCATGATGGCGGTTGCTAGGAGCTGGAGGAGGAGGAGTTAGGGACCGATGGCAAGGACTCTGGACCGGAGGAGGAGTGGGGACCCTCTGAGCATTGTTGTTGTTGGGTCAGAGATTGAGGGCTTACAAGATGGTTGCTTGGAATTGTTGGAATTCGGCACGGGTGATAGGAGCATTATCATCCCTCGGAGGTTGCTGACCAGTAGGGGAATGAGGCCTTCTTCTATGGTGCTCAGGGGACTCTCTCCATCTTCGGTGAGGATGGGACCTCCTATGTTCTCGGCGATGAGGAGATCGCTCATTTGGACGTTGTTGGCAGGAGGCTCCCTCTCGGGCCCGCCTTTCATCCAAATGGCGGCGAAGGTCCTCTTCTTTCTGCCGATTGAGGATGGTATTGCGGAGGTCAGAAGCTCGGGGATTGTGAGATGCAATGGAATCGGTAGAGGGGTTGTGCACGGAGACATGGTCATGTTGGAGAGGTTGTTTCTGAGGATTGGGACGGGAGCCCCCCGCGCCGGCATTCTGAGGCCCGGTTTGACCGCGAGGGGGTTGAAGATTCTGAGGAGGAGGTTGGCCCTGCTATGGGGCCTGATTAGGTTGAGGAGAGGGTCCCTGTGGCTGGACGGTTTGGAGGGGGATCTCCTGCTGTTGAGGAGGAGTAGGTCCACGGTTGGACCCTCTGGATCTCATTTTTCGGGGAGGCATGACTGGAGATGATCTTAACCAATAGGAAAGGAAGGATCGCTATTTGCGGGTTCCCACAGATGGCGCCAACCTGTTACCGCTAAATCTGGTGTGGAGGCAAACATATGGAATTTGTGGATTCTTAGGGAAACTGAATAGCAAGCCTGGAAACTTTCCACCGGAGTTTGACCGTTGACTCCCGTCCTTCACCTACAAAAAGTGCAAGACACCGGGGTTGATCCCGGCGATGTACCCTCCGACGCTCAAGTCAATAACCAGAAAAGATTATGAAAGAGCGTAAACTGGAAAAAGATTGATTACCTCTTAATGGTGGTGGATGGGGGGTATTTATAGCCGCCTTTGGGATCAAATTAGGAATGAAATCCCTAATTCCCAGTGAAAGGATAGATGCGAATCAGGGCCGTTGATTAGGATTAATCAGAAACCCTAATTCTATCCTGCTGGACCGGGTTCGTTTCGGGTTTGAACCGGTACCCAGTTGAGGTGGATCCGTTTGCGGATTACTAGGCTTTTGGAAAGAAGACCCAATACCCACCTCAGGCCCATTTTTAGGTGAAATTACCATTTTACCCCTAAGCTTTAAGATTCGTGCTTGATTTGGACGGTTCCGATTTAGCCCTATTTTTAGCCATATCAGCAACTACCTAGACCTCATTGACGAGATCTGCGAGAAAGCCGCAATCCACCAGGAGACCTACCGTCGTAGGATCACTCAAGCTTACAACAAGAGGGTACGACCGATCAACCTAAAGGAAGGGGACTTAGTGCTGAGAAAGTTATCAATTTTGGATCCAAGCAAAAGAGGCAAGCTGGCACCCAATTGGGAAGGACCATATAAGGTCTGTAGAGTTATACGCCCGGGCGCGTATCAACTTGAAGACCCAGGGGGCAGGAAGATGCCAAGGACTTGGAACGCCGAGCACCTGATGAAGTACTGAGAGGGTGTCTAAACGCCGCTCCAAGCAACTTCCCCAGGACTACGAAAACCTTACTTGTATCTTCTTTTTAATCAAAATGTAAAGGCGGTATGCAACTTAGAAGCGGCCGCCCGGTTATTTCCAATAAAGAGAAATTTCTCCTCACAACTTCCCTATCTTTTGAGTAAACAAACTCTACCTAACAAATTCTCTATTTTGGGGGTAGTCCAACTCTACTTGCAAAAAAAAATTCTTTCGAACGATGAGGTTCGGAGTCCAAAACTTTGCTCGATTCTGCTTCTACTACTCGCTCATAAGCGAGTAAGAAGTGGTTCACCGTTCGGAATTGCTCCCACAACCGTTGACTCTCTTTGTAAACGACGAAGTTCGGAGTCCAACACTTGGCTCAATTCCGCTTCTACAACTCGCTCATAAGCGAGTAAGGAGTGGTTTGCCATTCGGAATTGCTCCCACAACCATTCTCTTTTTTAAACGACGAAGTTCGGAGTCCAACACTTGTCTCGATTCCGCTTTTACTACTCGCTCATAAGCGAGTAAGAAGTGGTTCGCCATTCGGAATTGCTCCCACAACCGTTGAATCTCTTTGTAAACGACGAAGTTCGGATTCCAACACTTGGCTCGATTCTGCTTCTCCAACTCGCTCATAAGCGAGTAAGAAGTGGTTCACCATTCGGAATTGCTCCCACAACCGTTGACTCTTTTTTAAATGACGAAGTTCGGAGTCCAACACTTGGTTCGATTCCGCTTCTACTACTCGTTCATAAGCGAGTAAGAAGTGGTTCGCCATTCAGAATTGCTCCCACAATCGTTGACTCTCTTTTAAACGACGAAGTTCGGAGTCCAACACTTAGCTCGATTCTGCTTTTACTACTCGCTCATAAGTGAGTAAGAAGTGGTTCGTCCTTCGGAATTGCTCCCAAAACCGTTGATTCTCCTTTAAACGACGAAGTTCGGAGTCCAACACTTGGCTCGATTCCCCTTCTACTACTCACTCATAAGCGAGTAAGAAGTGGTTCGCCATTCAGAATTGTTCCCACAACCGTTGACTTCCCTTTGAACGACGAAGTTCGGAGTCCAACACTTGGCTCGACTCCGCTTCTACTACTCGCTCATAAGCAAGTAACAAGTGGTTCGCCATTCAGGGGTGCTCCTACAACTATCGACAACCATAGATGCTAACAAAATACACAAGTGCGAAAAAAAACAAGTATCATTTCTGAAAAGTTTGAGGAACAAGTCAAATTACAAGACCAATTACTCATCTTTACGACGAATTACAAAACTTGATAGGCCAAAATTACAAGACTACTTCAATGCCTTCTAGGAAGTGGGATACTCCTCTTGAGCAACAAACGAGGACAACGAACATTTTGTCGCTGCGACCCCGCACCCATTGAGGTCCCCAAGCCGGCGAGCCTAGTTGTGTCTCTGAGCATTGCGCCGGCTGAGGCTCCACTCGACGAACCAGCAACTTTGCTTTGAGCGTCCCCAGGATGCCCTGGGATCGGAGGCGAACGTAACGCTAACTCGTGGAACGATCGCCTCTGTGAGTACTCGTCTCGAGAGCAAGATGTGGTCCTGACGTTGCTCCCCACCGAAAAACATCGTAGTCGGTGAACCTCCGCCTCTAACTCAACGATGCGCTCCTTCAGCGAATCATTCGTTACCTTGACTTGTAGGCAAGGAATTCTTCTCGTACTACCTACACGAGAAGCTTCAATGATAGTTCGCCGAAGTTGCGCCGTCTCCAGGCTCTTCTCGAGCACCACGTTCTTCAGACCATCTCTCTCTGCACTGACGTCGAATAGGGTCTGCCGAAGTGACTCTGCCTCCCCTTCAGGGGGTGCTTCTCGAGCTCGTTTCTTTAGTCGCTTCAACTCGGAGTTGCGCCGCGCCAGTGTTAGTTTGTGATGACCTAGTTCTGCCTCGCTCTTGAGAAACCTCTCTTGACTACGAGAGAGGGCCAATCTCGTCGCTCCTAAGTCAATCCGAAGACGAGAGACCTCAGCCGCTACCATCTTCGGCGATGCCTCGACCCATTGACACAACTCGGCAATCTGAAAAGAAAGAACACAACAACGCTGAGCTTGAGAAACACCCATAGTAATGGATCATATATGAAACAACTCAGGCCCCAACACTTAGTTGATTTTCACCAAAAGTCAGTCTTTCATTAAAAAAACTCAAGTACAAAGAGCGGTGTCCAGTCCGCTATTAGGCATCAATACAAAAGACCCTAGATGAAGAACCACGACTAAAACACGGAAAAGTTACTAAGGGAGTTGAGTGTCCACCTCGGCGGATGGAACCATGAGCGCTAAGTCACCTTTACCGCCCTCAGCTGTCTCTGATGCCGGCGCCATCGCCAACGGAGGCTCGGTCACTATGTCCTTCTCATCGGTAGCGTCATCTCCTCCTTCAGCCTCTGCCCCTTCCTTGTCGGGGAAAAAGAAATACCCCGAACATTCGAAGTCGGGGATACGCTCGCCGACATCCTTCAGCGCCTTGGCGTAGGCCTTTCGCATGTTCTGCTCCAAATAGCCGATCGCCTCCTTCTCCGCCGCGGCCTTGGCCTCCTTCACCGCCATGTCCAGCTCGAACGCAGCCTTCTCCCTCTCGACAGTCCTCTCCCGAGCCATCTCCTCCTTCTCCGCAGCAGCGGAGTCCTTCGCCTTCGCCAGCGCCTCCTCCAGAAGCCTGATTTCAGTGGCTTGCGTTTCTACCTTGAGAGCATCCGCCTCTAGCTCTCTCTTGGCCTTCGAGCGCTCCACCCTCTCCCGATCCTGCAGAGCCTTTAGCTCTTTCTCCTGCTCCGCCACTTGTTTCATCAGGTGGCTGAAATGACAGATCGCCTGCGAGAACAGCAGTGGTTGAAGAGAAGGGCGAATAAAGAAGACAAAGGTCGAACGGGAGATTGAGGCTTACCGTCATCTACGCCTTGGCGATCTCCAAGGCCGAGTCGCCCACTGTCCCGTGCTCCATCGCCGCCTTGTCCTTGGGCGTGGCGAGGCTGCGGACGGCATCCATGCAACTCGTCAAGTCTCCGAGGAAACCGTCCTGCCTAAGAACCTTCCAATCCGGCACAAAGATCCTCTTCAGCTTGTCCGTCAGTATCACCTCGAACGCCACCATGTGAGGCAGAGCTGTCAGGGTGAGCATAGCCGAACAGTCGAGTTCCTTCGCCGACGGAGTGACAGGATTGGGGACGGCTTCCAAGTCCACAACGGGGGCGGCAACACTCTCAACTCGTGCTGCCTTTGACGGAGTAGGCCGGTCAATGGCGTGCTTTCTCTTTTTCTCCTCAACTCGCTTGCCACTCAGCGCCGATCGCCTGTTCATAATATCCTCAAAGTCCATGGCAGTAGATTCTGCAAAAAGAGATAAAAAAAGGGAAACAAAATTAGAATTTTGTTACCACTAAAATACTTGGAAGTACGATCGATGAAAGAGAACTCGTACTAGGGTCAATCAGGCTAAGGCCTCCCCCAAAGAGGCTCTCCTCGGAGATCTCCTTCCAATGCATAGTAGGCCGGTCCAAGAGGATGCCGACCATTTCGTCCTCTTCGGGACTCAAGATCGGCTCCATCTTCGCCCTCTTCGGCACATCCTCCCTCCACACCGTGGGGATGTCCCACGGCTTTTTACCCTGAACAAGGAAGTATTTATCTCGCCAACACTTCACGGAGTCAGGATTGTCGACCAACTTAACGCCCTTCCGAGCGGTAAGATAGAAGCGGTACTCCGTCTTTGTCTTTTGATGGATCTTGTACAAACGGCGAAGCATGCTGATCCTAGGTTCGATCCTGGCAGCCTGACAATGAAGGACGAACCCTGTGATGTGCCTCCAAATGTTCGGCATCAGCTGAATGGGGGGTACCCCATACCATTGCAGCACTCCCCTTATAAAAGGGTGTAGAGGGAGGCGTAGCCCTGCATGGAAAGCGTCGTAGGGAAAAATATAAGTATCGGAGGGGAGCAAAGAGCAAGACCTGATCCCTGGCACAGGGACGAAGACATCAAACTCTGGAGGGATCATGAAGCACATCCGGATGATTTACAGGTCCGACTCCTTCAGGATACTAACGATTTCGTTCGCCTCAGTGCGCTCCCTAGGATTGTTCTCCTCATAAAAATGTGCCAACCCTTGCTCCGCCCGCCGTAACTCCTCCGCACCATACTGTCGGGTCCCCCCAAGGGTAGACACGGTGATCGAATGTCTCTCGAACGCGCCCATCCTCCGATCTATCTCCACTATTGATTCCACTACCGACGAAGAGAGAGCCGCCTCGCCGCCTCCGCCTTCGACGACGAGATCTTCTTCTACTTTTAGAGAGGACAGGACAATGGGGGCTTTCCCTTTATCGACCAAAGAAGGAGTGGACTGGTGGGCTACTTCGGGCTGACTCGAGGAGGAGGCCTCTTCGCCGGAAGACACCCTAGACATCTCTTAAAACTAAAATAAATTACCTGAGAAGTGACAACCACGGTCGGAATGCTCGTCGGAGAACGGAAAAGACACCTGAAGCTCCGCTCAAAGTTACGAAGAGAAGAAATCTCAGGTGAAGTGAAAGTGAGAAAGTGAGGTAAAAAAGAAAGGGGATGGGGATTTATGGTAAAATTTGATGGGCTTGGGCTGCACAGCTTAGGCAGCCCAACAAGCACGGAAGTCTAGGTGGTTAGAATACGAAACGACAAAAAAGAAGCAAGCAGAAGCAGCTCGAACCCGTTGACCATTCAACGCCTTTCGAGCTCGCCGCTTCGTCTGAATCGCTCGACACACCGTTCGCCAAGCTCGCCGTAACATCCGAGCAGACGTGTTTCCGAGCTGAAAACACTAAAAAATGTGTTGACCAGTTAACGCTTTCCCAGTTCACCGCTTCGTCTGAATCACTCGACACACGGTTCACCAAGCTCGTCGTCATATCTGAGCAGACGTATTTTTGAGCTGAAAACACCAAAAAATGCGTTGCCAGTCAACGCTTTCCCAGTTTGCCGCTTCGTCTGAATCGCTCGACACACGATTTGCCAGGCTCACCGTCATATCCGAGCAGACGTGTTTTCGAGCTGAAAACACCCAAAAAGCGTTGACCAATCAACATTCCTCGAGCTCGCCATTTCGTTCGCCAAGCTCGCCGTCATATCCGAATAGACGTGTTTCCGAGCTGAAAATGCCAAAAAAAGCGTTGACCAGCCAACGTTCTTCGGGCTCGCCATTTCGTTCGCAAAGTTCGACACCCCGTTCGCCAAGCTCGCCGTCATATCTGAGCAGACGTGTTTCCGAGCTAAAAACACCAACAAATGCGTTGACCAGTCAATGCTTTCCCAGTTGGTCGCTTCGTTTGAATCGCTCGACACACGGTTTGCCAAACTCGTCGTCATATCCGAGCAGACGTGTTTTGTGAGCTAAAAACACCAAAAAAAGAGTTGACCAGTCAACGTTCTTCGAGCTTGCCATTTCATTCGCCAAGCTCGATACCCCGTTCGCCAAGCTTGCCGTCATATCCGAACAGACGTGTTTCCGAACTGAAAACACCAAAAAAGCATTGACCAGTCAACGTTCTTCGAGCTCGCCATTTCGTGTAACACCCCGCAAAATTTAAATGACAATTTTGCCCTCGGGTGTTACGCACGTGCATTTTGTACTATTATTGATTATATCCATAACGCATTTTGATATGTATTTTGAATTCCAATTATTTATGCAATCCCGTATTCTTAAAATCACATTTGAGACAACTCAAATGCTAAATTTCAATCTTTGAGTTTTTACGTGTTTTTTACGTATTATCGATGCACGTGTCGATTTTGGGTATTCCACCGTTACGTGCAAAGTTTTCAATAAATTTCAATCATTTATTTTTATAAACATGTTTTAATTTGTTTTGTAAACGAAAATTCAATTTTTGACTATCTTTATTAAAATAAATTTTCTACGTGCAATACACGTGTTTTCTGTACGTTTGAGTACATTATCGTATATGTATACTAAATATATTCTTATGTTGCATTCCAATTAATTATAAATATTTTTCGGTTCATAAAGTCAATTTTTGTATTTTTGAGATTTTACGGGCGACGCACGTGTTTTGGTGCATGTGGTAGGGTGAAAATGGCCTGGGGCCCAACCAGGGCCCAGGACAGCTATCGCTCAAAAATGAGAAAAGCAACAAACCGGCTCGGCTTCGGACCGTTACCGGCTCGGCGCCGAGCCTCAAGTTCACTCCTACAGAACTGGTCTCCTCGTATCCGACGAGCCCCAATGGCCCTCGGCCTCCGACCCATGACAGCCCCACGGGCCGTCCGTCCAGTCTGGCAAGGAATGAGGATGACCTGGCGCAGCCTAGGCCATCCGATTCCCCCAAAGGCACAGGAGCCCCATGATCAGCCATGTCAGCTCCAAATACCACCAAGGGCTTTGCCACGTCAGCCCTATACCACTTTTGGCACTGCCACGTCAGCCCTAAACCCCCTGGGCCTTCTGCCACGTCAGGCCCATGGGCTTTCGGGTGTAGACCCGGCCCCCAAGCGGATCCAAACCCAGTTGGAATTCCCTATAAATACCAGACCCTCACCCACCTTTTCAGGTAATCAATCTTTTACCACCCAAATTTCCCTAGTTATTGCTACTCTCTCACAGAGACTGACTAGATCGTCGGAGGGTCCACCGCCGGGATAAACCCCGATGTTTCAGGACCGTCTGCAGGTACCCGAGGCGAGGCGATCCGAGCCGATCCTCAAGAGCCGAAGCGAGCCTCACGCTCGTCGTCCCGTGCCGCACTCTTCCCTCATTACAAATTGAGTCCGAACTCACACCTGGTACATCCACACTGCGACCAAAAACAAACCGCATCAGGTTGGCGCCGTCTGTGGGAACTTTCTTCTTTATCCGGTACGGACGACAGTCCGAGCCTCGCCACCGACGCTCTCCCTCGACCCAATCTCTCATGGCTCCCCGAGCCCGAAGATCAGCCCGTTCCGCTCGACCAGACGGGCCTCATCCCGAGGGGGCCCTCGACGGAGGGCAAGCATCCAATAATCCGGGTGGAAACCCCGGACCCCAGCAAAGCGCTTCACACATCGCCGAGCCCGACCTTCGTCGGGTCATTGTGAACAGAAGGGCTAGCCAGGCTAGGGGAGGGACCGCTTCCAACTCGGTCTCGAACCACTCAAGGCCCGCACAAAGGGAAAGGCCGTCGACACTCAGCCGCATCGGCCGAATTCCTACGCCCCGACCCAACCCTATTGACCATGGCGCCCAGGGGCGAATTCTGAAGCTTCAGAGATGAAATCATGGAGGCTATCCATGGGGCGCCGAGGTCCGCGACTTACAGCCGATCCCTTCAAATGAGCGAAGGGAGGAGTCGCACTCGTGCGCCGACCCCCCCTCCTGAGCGCGCAGACGAGGTGCTCCGATGCCTCCTAGAGATGGAGAATCGAATCGAGCGCATCGGCGACAGGAATCCTAACCTAGTCCAAGGACGGGGGCCTTCTCGACCTCCGTTTTCCGTCAACATCATACAAGCGGAGATCCCCCGGAACTTCCGACCTCCGCAGTTCGAGACTTACAACGGCGAGGGTGATCCAGCTGATCACATGGAGGGCTTCAAAACCCTCATGATGATTCACAGCGCTTCGGATCCCCTGCTGTGCCGAGCCTTCCCGGCCACCCTCCGGGGTCCGGCCAGGGATTGGTTCTCCAAACTCACCCCTGGCTCGATCTTCTCGTTCGACCAGCTGGAAGCCAGCTTCCTGGCCCACTTCATCACAAGCCGGAAAAGCGAAAGGACGAGCGCTTCCCTGCTCGACCTCAGTCAGAGGGAGGGGGAGTCGCTCTGTAACTTCGTCAAGAGGTTCACAACCGAGGCCAGATCTGTCTCTGCCCTCGACGCAGGGGTCGCCTCGGCAGCCTTCCGGCACAATGTCCGCCACAACCAGCTAAAGGTCTCCTTAGCAAAGAGGCCACCTCTGGACTTCCCTGACCTTCTCAACCGGGTCGAGAAGTACATACGAGCTGAAGAAGCTCTGAATCCAGAGGGCAGCAAAGAAGTCGTGGGGAAGGGCAAGCACAGGGTCGATGATGCCGAACCTGCCAAGAAAACAGTAAAGGAAGGGGTCGGCGCGAAGAGGGTACCTCCGGTCCCTCGCTTCGAAAGGTACACTCCCTTGACACATAACGTGTCCGCCATCCTCTTAGAAATTGAGGACAAGGGCATTGTCCGACTACCTCCCCGATCCAATAACAACAAGAAGCGAGATCAGCGCTTCTACTGCCGTTTCCACTGAGAGCATGGGCACGATACCGACAAATGTCGGGCCCTGAAAGACGAAATTGAGGACCTCATCTCCCGAGGGTACCTTCGAGAATTCACCAGAGACAGCCCACGGGATGGTGAGATGCTAGGAACCGGAGGCCTTCGCCTCCGAACCCTGCTCCGAACCGCATCCAGGGTCGGGATCCCGAACCCGAGGGAGCGGCGGATACGCCATTCATCCTACACTGTGTCCACGGAAGGCCAATGGGGGGAGAGTCAAATACTTCCCGAAAAGCCTTCATCCGAGAGGTGAATGTTGTCCAAGACAACCCCTCGCCCAAGTTGCAACCGGTGCCTGTCTCCTTCTCCGGAGAAGACCTCGAAGGCGTTCGCCTCCCTCATTGCGACGCCCTCGTCATTGGCCTCCACATGGCTAATTGTGAGGTTCGACGAATTCTCGTCGACAACGGCAGCTCGGTAAATATTCTCTTCCTCGAAGCCTTTGAGAATCTCAAACTACCCAGAAACAAGCTCAAGCCAGCCGAATACACCTTGCACGGGTTCTCTGGCATCCCGGTCGTGATCGAAGGGATTGTTACTCTCGACGTCACCGCGGGATCGGCTCCTGTCAAGAGGACCGATTCCATGGACTTCATGGTGGTAAACGTCAAAGCAGCTTACAACGCCATACTCGGCCGACCCGAACTATGCTCCCTTCAAGCGGTACCTTCGGCATACCATCTGAAGCTTAAATTTCCCACCCCGCAAGGGGTCGGCATAGTCCGAGGTAGCCAAGAAGCAACACGGTCATGCTACATGACCGCCGTCGGAGGAGGTGTGTTCCCCCTCGACGCCGTTGAGCTCGAGCCCGAAAGGGACGGTCCCGCCCCAGAGCCTGTCGATGAGCTGGAGGAGGTCCCGTTCGGTGCCGAGGATGAATCAAAGTGGTTCCGGGTGAGCCGCTCGCTCCCCGAGGACTTGAAGCCAGGCATAATCGCCTGCATCCGCCGCAACGTTGATCTCTTCGCCTGGAAGCCCTCCGACATGCCCGGGATCTCCGAAGACTTGATTATGCATCGGCTAAGCGTCATTCCAGACTCTAAGCCGATCGTCCAAAAGAGACGCAAAGTCGCACCAGAGAGGCAGTAAATTGTGAAGACAGAAGTCGACAAACTCTTGTCGGCTCGATTTATTCAGGAGGTCAACTACCCCGAGTGGTTGGCTAATCTCGTCATGGTGAAGAAGGCAACTGGGGGCTGGCGGATCTGTATCGACTTCACGGACTTGAATAAAGCATGTCCAAAAGATCCTTTCCCCCTCCCCCGCATCGATGCCTTGATCGACGCAACCTCGGGGCATGAGCTACTGTCCTTCATGGATGCATTCTCAGGGTACAATCAGATCCGGATGTTTCCACCGGACATCTCCAAGACCTCGTTCGTCACCGACCAGGGTCTCTTCTGCTACCGCGTTATGCCCTTCGAGCTAAAAAACGCCGGGGCCACATATCAACGGCTCGTCAACAGAATCTTCAAAGACCTGATCGGCCGCAACGTGGAAGTCTATGTCGACGACATGCTCGTCAAGAGCCGGGCCGGGCCGGACCACGTCGCCGACCTCGAGGAAGCCTTCGGAGTCCTCCGGCATCACAATATGAGGCTCAACCCGACTAAATGCGCCTTCGGCGTATCCACTGGGAAATTCCTGGGGTTCATCGTCAGCCAGCGCGGCATCGAGGCGAACCCAGAGAAAATCTAAGCTATTATTGACATGGCCCCACCCCGGAATGTCAAAGAAGTTCAGAGGCTCACGGGCCGGTTGGCTGCAATTGGCCGTTTCCTCTCCAAGTCAGGGGAGAAGTCTCTCCCCTTCTTCAAGGCTCTACGCGGAAAAGGGGGCTTCGAGTGGGGTACCCATCAACAAGAAGCCTTCGAATAGCTGAAGCAGTACCTCACCAATCCTCCTCTCCTCAGCAAGCCCGAGCCAGGCGAACCACTATGGCTCTACCTGTCCGCCTCGGATAGCGCACTCAGCGCCGTCCTCGTCCCAAAGGAAGATGGGGTCCAGAGGCCATTGTACTATGTGAGCAAAGTTCTGCTCCCCGCCGAGACGAGGTATGCAAAGATAGAGAAGGTGGCCTATGCTTTGGTCATGGCAGCCCGGAAGCTTCGTCCTTACTTCCAGGCCCACTCCGTCCAAGTACTGACCGACCAGCCCCTGAAGACTGTCCTTCACAAGCCCGAAAACTCCGGCCGCTTAGTCAAGTGGTCGATTGAGCTGAGTCAGTTCGACATCAGCTACCAGCCGAGGACGGCCATCAAAGGCAGGCCCTCGCCGAGTTCATCACCGAGTGCACGGTCTCCGAGCAGCCCAGTACCGAGGCCTCGGATCCGACCTGGGAGGTTTTTGTCGATGGATCATCATGCGAAACGGGGAGTGGGGCTGGCATCATCCTTCGTGGCCCCGACCAATTCTTACTTCAATACTCCCTCCGCCTCAACTTTTCGGCCTCCAACAACGAGGCGGAATACGAGGCCATGATCGCAGGATTGACCCTAGCACGTCGAGCTGGAGCCAAGCAAGTCCGGGCCTTCAGTGATTCTCAGCTCGTGGTCAATCAGATCACCGGAGAATACGAAGCCCGCGATGAGCGCATGATGAAGTATTTGGCGGTGGTCCGACGTCTCCTAGCATCCTTCAGCCACTCCACCGTCATTCGAGTCCCTAGGGAGCAGAACGCCCAAGCAGACGCATTATCAAAACTCGCCTCTTCCTCCTTCGAGGGTCTCGACCAAACGGTACTCATCGAAATTCTTTTGAAGCCAAGTATCAACGATCAAGACCAAGAGGCGATGTGTGTTCAAGATGGTGCCAGTCCAGACGACTGGACCACTCCCATCCGGAGATTCTTAGTCAGCGCCGAGCTTCCTGAAGACCGAGCTGAGGCCAGACGTGTCAGGGTCCGAGCTGAAAGGTTCGTCATAATTGATGACATCCTCTTCAAACGCTTATACACCTTGGCCGATGGCAAGCCGTACCTCCGCTGTCTCACCAGCGACGAGGCCGGCTACGCTCTCAGGGATCTTCATGAAGGGATCGGCGAATGCCATATGGGGAGCAGGACGCTCGCCCGGAAGGCCCTGAATCAGGGTTACTATTGGCCGACCATGCTCCAAGACTCGCAAGACCTAGTCAAGAGGTGCGGCCCATGCCAAAGGTTCTCCCCTATCAAGAGGCTTCCTCAAGCCAATCTCCGATCCCTAGCTAGTCCTACCCCATACGCCATGTGGGGCATGGACCTTGTGGGCCCCTTCCCCGTAGCGGTAGGGCAAAAGAAGTTCTTGATAGTCGCCATCGACTACTTCACCAAATGGCTCGAAGCCGAGCCTCTGTCCAGCATCACCGAGCGCCAAGTACAACAATTCTTTTGGAAGAACATCATCTGCCGGTTCGGAATCCCCCGGGTCCTCGTTACCGACAACGGAACCCAATTCCAAGGTCAGAACTTCCAAACATTCTGCGCGGACGTCGGTATCCAGCAACGTTTCTCCGCTATTTGCCACCCTCAGTCCAATAGCCAAGCGGAGAACGCGAACAGGCAAATCCTCGACGGCCTAAAAAAGCGCCTCGACAGTTCCCCCAAAGGACTTTGGGTCGAAGAACTACCAAGTGTGCTATGGGCGTACCGAACCATCAAGAGGATCCCCACGGGAGAGACGCCGTTCGCCTTGACCTACGGGACGGAGGCAGTCATCCCCGTCGAGGTCGACCTGCCTTCTCCCCGTATCATCGCCTTCGACGAAGCTGACAATTCATCCGGCTTGAGGGCCAACCTGGACCTCGTCGCCGAAGTCAGAGAGAAATCCTCAATCCGGAGAAGCATCTACCAACAACGGATCGAGAAGTTTTACAACAAGAAGGTCCGCCCCACAAACATCAAGGCGGGGGACCTCGTGTTATGAAAACTGTCCGTCTCTGATCCAACCAAGAAGAGGAAATTGGTCCCAAACTGGGAAGGCCCATACCGTGTAGTCGAGGCTGTACGCCCTGGTACATACCGATTGGCAGATATGGGCGGCCGGCTCATCAGCCGACCCTGGAACGCCGAGCACCTAATGAAGTTCCTGGAAGAGCGAACATAGGTTCTAGCTTGGCTAATGTATATAAAATCTTTTGTAAGCTTTCATGTGTAAAGGGCCGCTTCAGCGACCCTCCCTATCTTGTATGAAAGAAATATCTTTTTGTCAAACTCCGAATGACTCGGCAGCTCCGACCTAACACCGGACAATAGGATCGGCACCCGAGTCCTCACTCCGGTATCGTCTCCAACATCTCGGTAGGTCCGACCCAGCTTCAGGCTCGACGGATCGACGGAGCCCCACTTCGATCCCTCACGGATCGACGGAGCCGAACCTCGCCTCCGCCATCATTCAGTACACTACTAAACAGAGCAAAGAAGGAACAGAATTCTTTATTCATACTCTTTTATTTGGCTCTGAGAAAACAAACAAAGACCGTTACAGGACCACTCCACTCATCTCGAACTGGAGGAAGCTGCCATCTTAGGGCCCCTCGGGTCCGACGAAGGGCGGGACCACTCCGACCGAGCGACTAGGAGCCCTCTCCTCGTCATGATGGTCCTTAGGCTCAGCCACGGTCGACACACCAGCCACGGAGCTCTGGGCATCAACTGGTCGCATACGCTCCAACAGCAGCAGCGCCGAGGGAACCCCCTCCGCTCGCCGACCCACGGAGGAAGATGTCGAGACACCCAGCATCGTCTTGTAACGGTGTATCTCCGTCTCCTTCTCCACTATGACGTCACGAAGTAGCCTCTCAGAGGAGGGTCTCTGCACCGAGGCATTCGACATGGTATATCCAAGACCGACACCTCCGAGGTCCCGATCCACCATTGCCCTCCTCAGCCGGCTCGCCTCCTCACTCAAGGCCTCAGACTTATTCTGGTAATAAGTAAAGGCCGCATCAGTGTCATGAGCCCCCTTTCGGTAGCGAACCAACGTGGCCTCCAGGGCCTCAACCTTACTCCGGAGCCACGCCACGTCGGAGCGACAGGGGTCCACCTCAGGAAGAGGAGCCACAACCTACAAGAGAACCAGCCAACTCAAAACACATAAGCAAGGAGGTTCAGAAATATCCGAGGTCAAAACACTTGGCCAGTCAAAAATCCTTTTTTATAAATTGAGTTGCTTCTTACAAAAAATGCGGTGGCCAGTCCGCGGAAAGGCAAATACAATCGAGAGAGGGAAAAAGAAAGACAAAAATTATACAACTTATTTTCCCACCTCAGCATCGGCCGGGTTCACAGGGGGGTCGGCAGCCAGGTCATCAACGGGCCCTTCTTCGTTAGGGGTCTTCGGTGTCCCCTCGACCTCCATGTCATACTCGAAGTTGGACAGGTCGATGGTCGGGTAGAAGTGCCTCACATGACTGAGGGCCTTCGCGTAACACTCGTCCTGGGCCTTAATCACTGTCATCTGACCCGCATTCGTCAACTCCTCCCTCTCCTTGGCGAACGCATTCGTCAACTCCTCCTTCTCCTTGGCGAACTTCTTCTTCAAGGAGACCACCCTCTTCCCCCACTCCGCCTCCTGGGCGTCGAGCTCGAGCTTCATCTTTTGCTCCCTCTTGTGCGAGCCCTCAAGCTCGATCCGCATCTCCTTCATCTCCCGCTCGCTCTTATCCGTCCGAGCTCGCTCTTGTGCCAGGGACGCTTCGTAGAGGTTCTTTACGTTAGCTCCCTGCATGCAAGCCTGCGACCGACAAGCGCAGATAAGGAAAAGACTTCCGCAGTAAAATTAACAAGGGGGATAGGGTCGACGAGCTTACCAGCACGGTGGCCTGCGCCAGGCGCGTGAACGCCACCTCCACGGGCTCGCTCTCCATCTCTTTGCGGTCGCGAGGGGTTGCCAACTTTTCCACCACCTCAACGGCCTGGGCCTCCTCGGTCAGACAGTCCCCCATCCGAACCGACCAATCCGGTGCCCACCGTTGCCGCAACATCTCCACCACCGGGTCCTCTTCCTTGACCTCGATCAAGGGACCTTTCCCCTTGTCAAGATCGGATGCCTTCGCTTGGCCCTGGCCCCTCGAAGTAGCCGCCCCCTTGCTCGTCTCTGAGCGAGTCCTCTTGGTCCTCGGTTCAAGCGGGGCCTCCGAGATAGCTAGGGACGACTCCCTCGGCCTCTTCGTCGCCTCCACCTTCTTCTCGGCCTTCTCCTTCTTCATGGCGAGCCTCTTTGCCTTGATCGACTCAGGATCCATATCTGCAAGAAGATCCAATAAGGACAATGAGCACAGAGGAACAACAAAGTCAAAAGAAAGAAACAACTACATACACAGAACGGCCAGGCTCAGTCCGACGCTCGCCAGGTGACCCTCGGTCACCTTCGGCCAATTGATACTGTATGACAGACGAAGGCGCTGCACAAACCCCCACTCCTCGGCCGTCAGGTCCCTCGGCCTCGGCGTTTTGTAGCTCGGCTTAAAGTGGTTCCATCGAGTAAGGATGTTCCAAGGTTCCTCACTCCGGATCACCAGATATTTCTTCTTCCAGTCCTTGATGGAGTCCGGGTGACCGTGAACAACCTTCCCCTTACTCCGGGGCAAAATGTAGTAAACCCCCTCAGCCGACGAGCTGATCATCAACATCGCTCGGAACACACTCAGCCGTAGGGGTACCTTCTGCTCCTCGCACAGCAGTACGAAGCAGATGATCTGCTTCCAAGAGTTCGGCCCATACTGCATCGGCGCCAAGGATGCCCAGTTCAGCACCTCGCGAACAAACGGGTGGACCGGCAGCCTCAGTCCGGAGATGAAGGCGTCCACGGGGAAGACGCAATACCAATCAGGCAGGGGATCGATCGGTCGAAGGGTTGAGTTCGGCAACATGAGCTCGTAGCTGGACCCTATGTGGTACGCCAGCTGCAAAGCCTCCAAGTCACCTGCCTCCAGAACGGTCGGAAGTGTGTCCATTATCACCCTCTTCCGGCTCGGCGACGACGGCTGGACCCCAAACAGCTCCTTGTCAGAAAGATCGTCGGGATACCGGCGAAACGACTTAGGTTGTACGGGCGACCCTGTCATCAAGTTACGATAAACAGGTGCCTGGCTCGAGCCCCCGGTCCTCGACCCCTTCTTCTTCGGAGCCCTCTTCTTCTTGGCTCGTTCCGGCGAGGGGGTAGATAATCGCCCCAGACCGGTCGGCATGGCACTCGAGCCCACACCCTGACCTCCTACCTGAGTCCCTTCGGCTTCACCCCCTTCGGGGCCACCCTCCTCTCTAGAAGCCAACCCTAGAATCTGGACTTCGCCTGAACTACCACCCCCTCCTCAGATTCGCTGCTCTCCACCACAAAAAGCCTCCGAGATCGCAACGGCTTCACATTATACACTGGCTGCTCCTCGCCTACCGGCTCCTCCCATGAAACCGAATCGGAAAGCTCCACATTATGCACAGACTCCCCCTCAAGTACAGGCTCCTCCCACGAAGTCGATTTGGAGGCGGGTTTCACTTCCCCCCTAGACGTCGACGCTGACGAGCCAGACTGAGCCCTATCCATCTGTGCCTAAACTAAACAGACTTACCAACTAACCTGGGGTCGCCTCGGATGAACGAGCCTGGTGCAGCCAACTGTAGGGACGAGCGCTGAAGTGTTGGAAGATTTTTTGAAAGAGAAAGAAGCGTGTAAGAAGTGGGCGATAGGGGGAGAGGGGGGGACATTTATAGAGGATGAAAACGACTCCTCGATTTCCGCAATTACTGTTCACCGATTGACGTGTAACTGCCGCCTGGAAAATCGCGCCACGTCCTTGAAACGTGCGCTGCTGACGTCACCCAGCGCCAGGCTGGCAGCCAGACACAGGGGTCAGTTCGGATGGAATGTTCGGCGGAAAAACATTTTACTTAAGATTTAAGGTGCCGTCCTTCGACAGACGCCCCGGGCTCCAGGGCTCGGTCGGCTCCCCTCTCACCCGCGAGCAGCCCGGGGCTTACGGCCTCGGCAGCCGAAACCCCGAACTGTTCGAGGGTGGGAGAAAAGCCACCATCGCCTGGAACCCTATCGGAAGACAGATCGGACCTCCTCCCCTCGGAGGCGACCCATCTAACCGAGGTTCTTTAGCTCCAGGTCCGGAATACGGTTGATCACCCTCCCGTCCTGATCTCTCTCGGGCCAAACAACCGTGTCAGGGCCGTCTGACCCGAAAAAGGATCCGGACGGCAAAGTCACCGCCAATCCGAGGCTCCTCATTCCCCGGTCCGGATTTTGGCCGTTATCCCTCTCGCCCTGATCTCCCCTAGATCTGGCTACCGTATCAGGGCCATCAGATCCAAGAGAAGATCCGGGCGGCAGGGTAACCACCCCTCCGGCACAACCAGGGTTAAAATTTTGCAAGAAAAAGACGTTCGCCGAAGCAGACACCTCTGATGGCCAGTGGACCACCCTTGCTGTGACTAAACCTGCTAAGGGGAGAAGGGTATTTATAGCCTCCCCCATAGATCTGCCGTTATAACATCGGGAAAGCCAAACGACGGAAGCCCATGCGCCATGCATTTATTAGGCGGCGCCATTAATGCCCCTAGGAAATTGGAACACCTGCACAGATCCCGGAGCGCCTTCAATACTCCGCAAAGACAACAGACCGCCCCACGCACAACGAATCGCCATCACCCTTACCGACCCATAATCCCTCGCCGGCTCGAGGTCCGGTCTGGCACCAGGGTACTCTTCTTCGGAAGATACACCGGCTCGCCATCACCCTTACCAACCCATAATCCCTTGCCAGCTCGAGGTCCGGTCTGGCACCAGGGTACTCTTCTCAGGAAGAAACAACGGCTCGCCATCACCCTTACCGATCCATAATCCCTCGCCAGCTCGAGGTCCGGTCTGGCACCAGGGTACTCTTCTCCGGAAGACACAACAGCTCGCCATCGCCCTTACCGACCCATAAACCCTCGTCAGTTCGAGGTTCGGTCAAAGCATCAGGACAACCCCCTCTCGAAGGCCCAGCGATTCGCCATCCCATTTTCACGACCATGAACTCTCCTCCACGGCTAGCTCTCGCACCCCCGCAGGAGTGGGGGGCTTGTGTGGTAGGGTAAAAATGGCCTGGGGCCCAACCAGGGCCCAGGACAGCTATCGCTCAAAAATGAGAAAAGCAACAAACCGGCTCGGCTTCGGACCGTTACCGGCTCGGTGCCGAGCCTCAAGTTCACTCCTACAGAACTGGTCTCCTCGTATCCGACGAGCCCCAATGGCCCTCGGCCTCCGACCCATGACAGCCCCACGGGCCGTCCGTCCAGTCTGGCAAGGAATGAGGATGACCTGGCGCAGCCTAGGCCATCCGATTCCCCCAAAGGCACAGGAGCCCCATGATCAGCCATGTCAGCTCCAAATACCACCAAGGGCTTTGCCACGTCAGCCCTATACCACTCTTGGCACTGCCACGTCAGTCCTAAACCCCCTGGGCCTTCTGCCACGTCAGGCTCATGGGCTTTCGGGTGCAGACCCGGCCCCCAAGCGGATCCAAACCCGGTTGGAATTCCCTATAAATACCAGACCCTCACCCACCTTTTCAGGTAATCAATCTTTTGCCACCCAAATTTCCCTAGTTATTGCTACTCTCTCACAGAGACTGACTAGATCGTCGGAGGGTCCGCCGCCGGGATAAACCCCGGTGTTTCAGGACCGTCTGCAGGTACCCGAGGCGAGGCGATCCGAGCCGATCCTCAAGAGCCGAAGCGAGCCTCACGCTCGTCGTCCCGTGCCACACTCTTCCCTCATTACAAATTGAGTCCGAACTCACACCTGGTGCATCCACACTGCGACCAAAAACAAACCGCATCAGTGCACGTGTTTAAGCGCGTTCTTCCTTCAAAATAAATTTTCATGAAATGTTTCTTTCTATTTTAATTATACATGAAAGTATAATTTTAAAGTTAATTTTATATATTTATTACATATATAAATAAGTTGTTTTAAAGAGATTGAACAAATAAATTATTTTGTACACAAAGCACGTGCACATGCACACGTGCGATGTGCACATTTTGGGGACCGGGCTGTTGTGAGAGGAGGGAAAAATTCTGAAGTTTGATTTTGAAAAGAGGGAGGGAAAACAAGTTTTAGATATGGGGTTAGTGGTGTTCATGTGGGAGGTAGTTATACTAACTACCCTACTACTCTCTTATAAAAATACCCCCTTAGTCTCTCATTCTCTCATCTCTTCTCCTCCCTCTCTCCTGCCCATTCCGAAAGCAAAGTTCCAAACAAACCAGCATAGCCTTGTCCATTTCCCCACCTTATCACCTATTTCCACTTGCCTATATACATATACTAATGTATATATATGTACATACATAGTATGTGTATATGAAAGAAGATGGGAGTTGTTCTTGATGTTGCCAAATGGAGATGGAGATACTCACTATTGCTGACCGGAAGGATGTGGGAGGCTTGCTTGGAGGCACGGATTTCGAGGAGGTTGCAATTGGAGTTTCTTTAGGAGCTCCTAATTCTAGGAATTCATTTGAGTACATATCTTCAACTTTAGGTGGGTGTTTATTAAATGCTTTCTAATTTAGGAGTAGAAATGCATGATAGATAATATATGGTTCATTTGGTTGAAATTGAATTGATTGCGTGCTAATTAATGTAGAAATGGATCGTTAAATCTTGATTGGTGTGGTAGATGCAAATTGCTATTCTTTTTCTAAATGATATGATTGTTAGTTGAAATGCCAGAATTGAAGTGATTGCATGAAATTGATGCATGTTGAAGACATGATTAGAATAATGCAAATATGTTGTTTGTTGAGAATGTGGCAAAGAAGTGTGATTATAAACTCAAAATGTTATTTATACAAGTATAGAGATTTTTATAAAGTGATTTTGATAAAAGACAATAGTTTATTTGGAAAATTGATTGAATATATATTTTGATGCATTTTAAGGATTTCGTTGAAAAAGGAGAAACTTGTTATTTGAGAACATATACGATATTGTTTTTAAAAGGGATATATTCTGGAAATGATCTATATTTTTATATGGGAGTACAAATCAATTAAAAGGTTGAAAAATATATGCAAGATGCAGTTGGTGAAATTGACAGTCGACTGACTACCTTCCACAGTCGACTGGCAAGTGTAAGAAATTGGGTTTTCGTCGGCAGGACAGTCGACTGACTACCTTCACAGTCGACTGCTGCTGGTGTTTGGGTTTTTTTGCGGAACAGGCGACTGATATTGTCACCAGTCGACTGAACCGACTGTGCTATTATTGATGTTTTAAAGTTTTCCTAAAACAGTCGACTGATACCGACTGAGATGTTTTGATGTTCGCTGGACAGTCGACTGATACTGTCACCAGTCGACTGAACAGAACTGTTTATTTTGGTTTTGAGTTTGGATCTGATTTTGACAAATGAAAGTTAAATAAGTTGAATACGAGATTTTATGATTATTAATATTTGACTGAGTTTTATTGTGAAATGCACACCAGGATATGAAAGATGAAATTGATAAAGATATCGAATTGAATGGTTCTCATGTTATGAGATTATAAAAGAAATGTTCTGAGAAAGAGTTTGTGAACAAAAGAAATGAAAATGATTATTGGAGATTGATTATGAAACATTGTTGATCTCTAGAAAGAGATAGTTGTTGGAATCTAGAGGCTAGGCGAGACCCTAGTGACCGGTAGTATTATCTATTGATTTGAGAGCTAACCGTTGAGGGTTGAGCATCTCTTGAGAAGTAGCCAGGTAGGTTGACTGTCTCTGTTGTTTTGATTTAAGTCCGGTAGGGTAAGCTAGCTCTAGGTTATGATGATTTTCTTTTAAAACAAACATTGTAAGGCTGTGGTGGAAGTGAGAGAAAAACACGAGTTGAGGGCCATTGGATGGGTGTTGTTGAGGGTATGCACAGGCTGTCTTCACGATGCGTCGTGACATGACGTGGATACTACTCCAGAGTACCATCCGATAGCAATGCTTGTGGAATGTTTGGTGACTGCAAGAGGATCGTGTGCCATGAAGGAGGCTGAATTACCGCAGAATGCATGCTTGATGAGTCAAGATATGGCGCGGGATTCCCCTCCAGGTTTTCTGTACACGTGCTTGTAATCATAGAACATCTATGATACTTACTGACATTACAGAGAGATACATAGTGAAGATGTGATGAAAGTGAGAGAAAACACGAGTATGAGAACTGGGGTTTACGGTGCCACAGAATGCATGCTTGATGAGTCAAGACATGGCATGGGCACAACTCAGTAATGATCGGACTCTAGCCACGCTTGTGGGATGTTTGGTGACTGCAAGAGGATCGTGTTCAGGGAGGAGGCTGAATTACCATAGAATGCATGCTTGATGAGTCAAGACATGGCGTGGGATTCCCCTCCAGGGTCTAGTGCACGTGCTTGTACTCATAGATCATCTAGGATACTCACCGTAATTACAGTAGTAGATTAAGTCATGGTGAAGGATTGAACCCTACAATAATGAAGAATGATTAAGGGCTTGCCCTCGGACCTATGTAGTATGGGATGCATAAAATCCGAACAAGTGTGCATTAGTGTCATATAATATAAATAACTGCATTAAGGACTAAGTGCACCGCACAACACGGCATCAACAGGATAGTCCCCTTTTGTAGCTTTGTTTGTAATCAAGCTTGTGTTTGCCAAAGTATTTAAGAATCGTTATACTGTTTCCGACATAGAGAGGATGGCCGGGTATAATATTTCGTCAGTTGTAAGCAACTGACGCGCCCGCAGTTTTATATGCAGGAATTGGAGTTACATGAAGATATAAAGATGATTTGATGCTGTTGATTACTTAAATGTTAAAGTTGTAACCATTGTACTTTTATTATTGTTGTATTTTATTAATTTCGCTGCATATTGATGTAAAAGACTCTGATGTAATTATTGTTGAAATAAAAGTTTTAAATTCCTTGTAAAATTATACGAAAGAAGTGAAAAGATCCTGTAGAACATCTCGAATTCAGTGTTTTGGGATTCGGGGCGTTACATTTCGTTCGCCAAGCTTGACACCCCGTTCGCCAAGCTTGCCGTCATATCCAAGTAGACGTGTTTCCGAGCCGAAAACACCAAAAAAAGCGTTGACCAGTCAACGTTCTTCGAGCTCGCCGTTTCGTTTGCCAAGCTCGACACCCCGTTCGCCAAGCTTGCCGTCATATCCGAGCATACGTGTTTCCGAGATGAAAACACCAAAAAAAGCGTTGACCATTCAACGTTCTTCGAGCTCGCCATTTCGTTCGCCAAGCTCGACACCCCGTTCGCCAAGCTCACCGTCACATCCGAGCAGACGTGTTTCCGAGCTGAAAACACCAAAAATAGCATTGACCAGTCAACACCTTCCCACTGTTTGCCAAACTCCACATAACGTTCGCTGTGTTCGGCACACTATCCTCCAAGCTCGGGGCCCCGTTCGGCGCGTTCGCCTTACCGTACGCCCAGATCGCCGTATAGGCGTAATTCCGAACCGAAGACACGACAAGCCCCTTCTCTCCTGGCCGTCAGATCACCCAGAATTCCTCGCCGGCGCATGATCAAGGGCTCAGATTTGGCCACGTCATAAATACAGCGATTAATCCCTTTTTTCTATTTTATTAATTCGGATTATTTATTTAAAAATTGCAAAAAATGATTAAAAATCCTGGAAAATTAATTAAAAATTCTGAAAAATAATTAGAAATCCAGGAGAACATTTTTGAGTCCCGAGATAAATAATTCTTGCTCAGAACAATTAATTAGTGCTCCTGGAGAGTAAATCGTTGCCTTACAAAATTGAATAAATGGTTCGAACAAATGATGTAAAAAACGAGAAAAAATCACCAAAGATCCAGAGCAACCTAGAAGCCACTCTGAGCATGCTACCAGCTCAGAAGAGCAACATCACCCCTGACAAGATTCGAACACCCATTGAGAACTCTGATAAAGCCATCTACGCCATTAAAACAACAAAACTACTCCCACAAGGTTGTAACACACAGCCTTTGGGAGTGGGGGGCTCGTGATATGGCTAAAAATGGGGATAAATCAGAACCGTTCCAAGTGGGCACGAATCTCGAAGTCGCAGGGACAGGATGGCAATTTTATCTACAGATGGGTTCGAATCGGGCACCGGGCCTCTTCTCTTGGACCCGCTAGCCCATGGACGGTTCTGGTAGACAGAGAGCGGGTCTCAACCCGCTAGGGACCAGTCCAACAGGATAGTAACAAATCCTAGTTTGTCCCTATCTTATGGGGATGGTTGTAACCAACCCCAACCAGCCACACCGGGAAATATGGATCTACCCTCATCCTGAAAAGGATCCCCATGGCGACTATAAACCCCCCCTGACCTCCTACTGTTAAAGGTGATCACACTTTGCACACTTGAGCTCTTTTCTCTTGACTTTTTCTGTGTATTGACTTGATCGTTGGAGGGTTCGTCTCCGGGATCCATCCCGGTGTTTCGAACGTTTGTGCAGGTCGCAAGGGAGCACCAAGGAGCCAACAAATCACCATGGAAGAAGAAGAGGTTAACCTATGTGTGAGTTTCTACGAACCTACGAATTTCATCTATTGCCCCCACACCCGAATTCAGTGGCAACAGTAATAAAAATAAATGTAGTAAGATTGGTTGTAGGTGTAGCATTACCCATAAGTAGTAAAAACATTACCTCTCGGACAAGAAGCTAATATCAACATATCTAAAGGACTAATCTGTTAAAAACTCCGTACCGGGTCCCCAAATCCCATGCATCCGACCCATTTCCCGCACTCAACACCGATATCCAATCTCACTCCAAAACCCAAAACCCATCAGAAAAACGGAGAAAGCGGGTCGGGTATGTCGCAGTTCTGGAGACCCGGATCCGACCGACCGAAACCGGTCATCGTCGACGACGAAGAGGGCCGCGTCCTCTTCTTATCCACCCCATTTTCCAGCTCTTCTGGGTAATGCGCACTTTTCCCTTTTTTCTTGTTGACATTTGATCGAATAGTTGATATGCACATCCAAAACTCGCTCTTTTAATCAATTTTCTTGAATTTGACAGATATGGGCGTTCTACTTTGGAGAAGCAGAAGCAGAGGTTGCCGGTGTTCAAGTATAGGAGTGCCATTTTTTATTTGGTCGAGAACCATGCAACTACCATTGTTGTTGGTGAGACTGGCAGTGGCAAATTCACTCAGATTCCTCAGGTTCGATTGATTTTGATTAATTTTGACTGATTTTGGATTGATGGGTTTGGACCCATGGTTGGTGTGTAAGAGCATCTTCGATAGTCACCTTCATTTTGAAGGCCTTTGTTGCCGCTGAATCTGGTGTGGGGGCAATAGATATAATTTGTGGATTCTTGAGAAAACGAATAAGGCAAACCTGTTGACTTGTTGATCTGCACCAACGTGTTGACTTGGTTTCTTGCTACCGCTGCGAACCTGCAAAAAGTGTGAAACACCGGGATGGATCCCGGTGACGTACCCTTCGACGCTTTTGTCAGTAATCAGAAAGATTATGAAAGAGTTTTATGTAGAAAAATATTGATTACCTTCTTCTTATGGTGGGGGGAGAGGGATTTTTATAGTCGCCTTAGGGATCCGTTTCGAGATAGGAGCAAATCTCTAATTTCCGGTGTGGATGGATAGAAGTGGTTAAAACCACCTTTTAAGGAAAATTATGAATCTGAATTCTTCTTTATCCTTCTGAACTGGTTTGTAACGGATTGAGACCCGTACCCAGTAAGACAGATTCGTTTATGGGTTATTGGGCTTTGAAGAAAGACCCAATCCCTATTTTAGACCCGTTTGTAGGCGAAATTACCGTTTTACCCCTAAGAGCTTTAAGATTCGTGTCCGATTTGAACGGTCCCGATTTAATCTCATTTTAGCCATATCACGAGTCTCCCACTCCTGAAGACCGAGTTTAATAGCCTTTGAGGAGTAGTTTGTTGTTTTAATGACGTACGAGATTTTAACGGAGTTCTCGGGAGAGTTGGATCTAGCTCGGGTGTAACGGTGTTATTCTGAGCTTGTAAAATACCCAAAATTATTCTCAGATTTTTCTGGATTTTTTTTGTGATTTTTCCAGATTTTTCTGATTTTTTTTGAATTTTTTATTTAATTTCCGAATTAAATAAATAATTATCGAAAAATTTAATTAATTATTCTAATTTAATAATAATTATTTTCGGAAATTAAAAATTATTTTCCGAATTAATAATTATTTTTTAGAATTTTTTAATTAATTTTTTCTGATTTTAAAATATTTTTTCGAATTTTTTAAATAATTAATTCGGTTAATTTAATAAATAAATTAATTAATTAATACCTGATGACATGGCGCGATCATGTGCGTCGATCAAGATCAGATGAGCGCGCATTGTGAGGAGCCCATTTTTCTCTGGTTTGGTGCTCGGTGGCAAAAACTCTCAGCTCCTGCTGCCGAAGTCCCCCACGTTGACACGTGGCAAAGTCAACAGTTTGCCGTTGACTTTTTTTTCTTCTCCCGCTTTGTTATCTTCTTCTTCTCTTTTTCTTTCTCCTTCGTCTTACTTCGACTTCTTCCCACGCTTCTTCGAGAAACCCACAGCCCCTGTGGCCCCGACTTTGCCCGTCCTTAACCTCCGCTGCACCATGAACGTCACCTTCGACACTTCTTCGGGCGAGGGAGGAGCAAGCATGGCGAGGAGTTCGACGAGGTGGTAGGAGGTAAGGTTAGAGTGGGTTTCATGGAGCTCGAAGGTGGTTTGGAAGAAGCGTCGACGGCGGAGGGTCGAGGTCGAAGCTCAGCGGAGGTGCGGGGGCTCGATAATGGGTTTGGAGTTCTGCATTGGAGAAGCTGAGCTCGGTGAGGGGATGAACTCGTTGACGAGAGCTCGCTCGAGGGAGCTCGAAGAAGGAGATGATGGAGCTCATTAATTGCGGTGGTGAGCTCGTGGAGTTGATGAAGGAGATAGAGAGGCTGAGCTCGGCGTAGAGGTCATTGGGTTCGCCGCTCGATGGGTTCGTCGGAGGTTGAGCTTGGCGACTGAGTTTGGCAGTGGAGAAGAGCTTTGACGTCGTGGGTGATGGAGCTCGGGAGCTTTGATGGGGCTCGTTGGTGTGGAGACGAGAGGATGGCTCGAGCTTGGAGAGGAGACGGGGTCGAAGCTCAGAGTTGGGTTGGAGCTTGACGAAGCTCGGTCGAGGAGCTTGGTGATGGCGAGGTCGAGCTCGGCATGGAGCTTAGTGCTCGGCGGAGCTCGCTCGACGGAGCTCAAAGAGGGAGCTGATGGTTCTCGTGAAGGTGGAGTAGAGCTTGGCGGAGCTCTGCGGCTCGAAGCGGTGACGAAGCTCCTTATTGGAGCTCGCCGTTGGAGATCGGCGACGGCGAGCTAGGCGATGGAGGAGGTCGGCGGAGAGGTGGGGTTAGGAAGATGGCAAGGTCTGAGGTCGAAGGTGGCTTGAGATTGACGAAGGAGTTGTCGCTGGGTTTTTGGCACCAGAGTATAGGAAGAAGAAGAATACATGGTTTCGGGGGTTTGGGTTTCTAACGGGTCCGCACCTGACCCGTTACCCCTCTTGCCTTTCTTTATTTTTTTGTTGTTTGTTTGTGCAGATCTGAGCCGTTGACCGTGGTTAAGAACGAATTTCGAAGCAAAATTTTTCTCCAATTTGAGGGTCGGTGGCAAGAGCTTTCGGATTGCATTTCTGAACTAGGAGAGGACTTCGGCTGCCTGACACGTGGCGGTCAATGTTGACCGTTGACTTGGTCAACGTTTGACCATTGACACTATCTTTTTGCTTTAATCACCATCGTTGATCTTGATTTGACTGCGGATCTTGAGGCAGTTTTTTCTCCAATTTGAGCTTCAGTGGCAAGAGCGCTCGGATTGCATTTCCGAACCAGGAAAGACTTCGGCAACTTGACACGTGGCGGTCAACGGTTGACCGTTGACTCGGTCAACATTGACCATTGACTTTTTTGATAAATTTTTCTCTCGTTTCTTGGTCGGTGGTAAGAGCTCTCGGATCAAGCTACCGAAGTCAAGGAGGCTGACACGTGTCCAAGTTGCGTTGACTGGTCAACGCATTTTCTTGCGTTTGAAGCTCGGTGGCAGGAGCTCTCGGATCATGTTGCCGAAGTCTGGGAGGCTGGCACGTGTCCAAGTTGCATTGACTGGTCAACGCATTTTCTCGCGTTTGAGCTCGGTGGCAACAGCTCTCGGATCATGTTGCCGAAGTCTGGGAGGCTGGCACGTGTTCAAGTTGCGTTGACTGGTCAACGCATTTTCTTGCGTTTGGAGCTCGGTGGCAAGTGCTCTCGGATCATATTGTCGAAGTCTGGGAGGCTGGCACGTGTCCAAGTTGCGTTGACCACGCATTTTCTTGCATTTGGAGCTCGGTGGCTTGAGCTTTCGGATCACGTTGCCGAAGTCTAGGGGAGCTTCGGCGCAGCTGTATTGTAACCGACGTCCCCAGTGCTACGGTGGTTGGATCGGGGCATGTGACCCCTTGCTTCGAAGCTATCTCGAAGATCTACAAGTTCTCTTCAGAAATGAGTTGGAGAATCTTCTTTTTCATGGTCAAAATAGTCCCGCAACATCTTTGTCTTCGTGAAGTTGAGGAGAGCTTTGTACGACTGTTGAGAAGATCCGATCTTGGAGGCAAGTTCAAGGAGCGCCTCTAGATGAGTTAGGCTCCGAAGTCTATTGGAAGAAGTTCGCTCGGTTAGGCGATGGCTCTAGGAGAGAGCCGTTTGGGAGGCGAGTTTGAGGAGCAACTCTAAAGGGGAGTTGTGCTCCAAACTCGTTGAGAAGAGGTCCGCTTTGGGAGCGAGCGGAGCGAAGAGCTTGGCTCTAGGAGAGAGCCGTTTGGGGAGACAAGTTTGAGGAGCAACTCTAGGGGAGAGTTTTAGCTCCAAACTCGTTGAGAAGAGGTCCGCTCTGGGAGCAAGCGGAGCGAAGAGCTTGACTCTAGGAGAGAGCTGTTTGGGAGGCAAGTTTGAGGAGAAACTCTAGGGGAGAGTTTTAGCTCTGAACTTGCTGAGAAGAGGTTTGCTCTGGGAGCGAGCGGAGCAAAGAGCTTGGCTCTAGGAGAGAGCCGTTTGGGAGACAAATTTGAGGAGCGACTTTAGGTGAGAGTTTTAGCTCTGAACTCGTTGAGAAGAGGTCCGTTTTGGGAGCGAGCGGAGCGAAGAGCTTGGCTCTAGGAGAAAGCCGTTTGGGAGGCAAGTTTGAGGAGCAACTCTAGGGGAGAGTTTTAGCTTTGAACTTGCTGAGAAGAGTTTCGCTCTGGGAGCGAGCAGAGCGAAGTGCTTGGCTCTAGGAGAGAGCCGTTTGGGGGACAAGTTTGGGAACGACTCTAGGAGAGAGTTTTAGCTCCCAACTCGTTGAGAAGAGGTCTGCTCTGGGAGCGAGCAGAGCGAAGAGCTTGGCTCTAGGAGAGAGCCGTTTGGGAGACAAGTTTGAGGAGCAACTCTAGGGGAGAGTTTTAGCTCTGAACTTGCTGAGAAGATGTTCAACAGTTGTAGGAGCAATTCCGAATGGTGAGCTCCCCCGTACTTGCTTGTTTGCAAGCGGCTAAGGCAACGTCGAATTAAGTGTTGGACTCCGAACTTGTTGTTAAGAGAGTTAACGAATTGTAGGAGCAATTTCGAATGGTGAGCTGCTCTGCACTTGCTTGTTTGCAAGCGGCTAAGGCTACGTCGAACCAAGTGTTGGATTCCGAACTCGTCTTTTGAGCTTAGTAAGTTGTGGGAGCAGTCCTGGAGGACAAGCTGGACTCCGAACTTACCATTTAGCGAGTCGTAGAAGTGACTCAGAGAAGTAGAAATGAAGCAAGTGCAATAATAGGCAAAAGTTTATGTTTTATTGAAATAAACTAAATGACTGCTTCGATGGGGCGAACCATTATTACATGCTGTGGCCGGGTTACAAGCATCGGCCTTATTGAAAACCGAGATCCTACTTCTACGATAGGGTAAAGGCCTTTTGGGAGGAGTTGGGTTCTCCCTCCGTTGGACCTCTTTGGATGAGGTGAGGACGGCCCCAGGTTCGGAATCTTGGAACTCGGCGGACCTCTCTGTTCGCTTGTAGGCTCATCGGGTTGGAAGGTCGGCCCCGTCTCTTCGGACGAACTTGTCCAGGTGTCCCCGCTGTATAAGCTCTTCGATCTCCTCTATGAGAGCCAGACAATCATTCGTGTCGTGGCCGTGGTCCTTATGAAAGCGGCACCACCTATCTCTGTTTCTTTTCTTGCCAGAGGTATTCATTCTAGGAGGAGCGCAGAGTAGCCTTTCTTTGTCCACCTCCATAAAAACTGCTGATATACTAGCATTGAGAGGGGTGAACTTCTCAAAACAAGGAGCTGGGTGGCGTTGGCCATTGTCGTCCCTCTGGAGTTTTTGGGACCCTTCTTCGCTCTTTTTCTTCCATTTGTTCCTGGAAGATGATTCCTCGAGAGTGGGGGGTTGAGAGCCTCTTCCACTCGGATGTACTTCTCACTCCTAAGCAGGAGTTCTGAGAAGTATCGAGGAGGCTTCTTGGCAAGGGACGCCTTGAGGTTGGCATTGGTGACATTGCGCTCGAATGCCGCAGAGGCTACTGATTAGTTGAGGGAGGCTATAGACCGGGCTTCAACGGTGAAGTGCCGAACGTAATCTCTTAGGCGTTCATTATTTCTTTGGTTGAGGGTCACCAAAGATACACTTGTTTTCTCGACCTGGCGGCTACTCACGAAATGAGTAAGGAAGAGCCCTTCAAACTGATCGAACGAGAAGATGGAGGCCGGGGCGAGTCGAGAGTACCATTATCTCGCAGACCCCTTCAGTGTGGCAGGGAAGGTCTTGCAAAGGAGCGCATCCGAAGCCTGGTGGATCATCATGAGAGTTTTAAAACTCTCGATGTGGTTGGCGGGGTCCGACTCCCCATTATATGACTCAAAGTTAGGGGGTTTGAAGTTTTGCGAGACCGGGGCTTCCATGATGGCTCGGGAGAACGGGGGCCTGCTCGGGCGGAAATTCCTCGCCCGTTGTTCCTCTTCTCTGTCAAGTCGGCCAAGGCGCCGCTCTATCTCGTGGAGACGATGGTAGATCGGGTCTTCCCTTCGGTCATATCCTGCCGAGCCCCTAGACTCTGTCCCATGCGAAAGTGGACTAGGAGTGCGGTGGTGACGACTTGGGGCAGGTTGAGGCCTAGGTGCCCGTTGCTCGCGGTTGGGAGCGACGTTGAGGGCCCGCAGGACGGCCTCTTGAAAATCTTGGAACTTCGCCCTTGTGACTGGTGCCTCTCCAGCTTGACAGTTCCTATGCGTGGCTCGGTTTACTAGAGTATGACTTCTCCGCCGATGGCATTGAGGGGACTCTCTTCGCCTCCTCGGGGGAGGGAATCTTCTGGTCCTCGGTCTGCAGGGGGTTCGGACTCTTGAGACCCCTGGGTGCTCAGGTTGATGGACTCCCCCAAGTGCTCGCCATCCATTCAGGCAAGCTTGGAGATCGACCCCCTTTTGGCGGTTGGCAATCACTTGACGAAGATCCTGCTCGGGAGGGCTTTGAGAAGCCATAAAGTCAACTGGAGGATTGGGAACCGCTACATGGTCATGAGGAGGATGTTGCTTTGGACGACTCCGACGGGAGCCCTCCTGGGCAGCCCCCCAAGACCCTGAAAGGGCCTGTTGAGGAATAACACCTTGAGCTGGAGGAGGAGGAAGAGTGGTTCTTCGGCTGGAGATCGCTGCCTTGGCTTGAAACTAATCTCGCTGATGAAGTTAGGTTGGATTGCTTTTTCGGTTCCCACAGACGGCGCCAATCTGTTGCCGCTGAATCTGGTGTGGGGGCAATAGATAGAATTTGTGGATTCTTGAGAAAATGAATAAGGAAAACCTGTTGACCTGCACCAACGTGTTGACTTGGTTTCTTGCTGCCACTGCGAACCTGTAAAAAGTGCGAAACACTGGGATGGATCCCGGCGACGCACCTTCCGATGCTCTTGTCAGTAATCAGAAAGATTATGAAAGAGCTTTATGTAGAAAAATATTGATTACCTTCTTATGGTGGGGGGAGAGGGGTTTTTATAGTCGCCTTAGGGATCCGTTTCGAGATAGGAGCAAATCTCTACTTCCCGGTGTGGATGGATAGAAGTGGTTAAGACCACCTCTTAGGGATAATTTTGATTCTGAATTCTTTTTTATCCTTCTGAACTGGTTTGTAACGGGTTGAGACCCGTACCCAGTAAGACAGATCAGTTTATGGGTTATTGGGTTTTGAAGAAAGATCCAGTCCCCATTTCAGACCCGTTTGTAGGTGAAATTACCGTTTTACCCGTGAGAGCTTTAAGATTCGTGCCCGATTTGAACGGTCCCGATTTAATCCCATTTTTAGCCATATCAGCCTTCAAAAGGAATATTCTTGGAATATTTCTTTTTGAAGGCTCATCAACTCCAACAAGACTGCTATCGGGTCCTCCACTACCCGGACCCGAACCCGGTACCTCACGGGTCCAAAAATTGGACCTGGACCGGACTTGCGAGAACCGGGTCCGGGTCCGGGTTAAAAAAACTACCCGTCGGATCCGGTAGTGGTGAACAAATATTTGCACTTAAATCTTTTTGCATCCGGTACCCTACAATTCTAACAATTTTTACTCTAAAGTACATGAATAAATATTATATTTACACATCTATCTTTAACAATTACTATTTACATGTATATCCTATAACCTTATTATTCAAATTCCATACTTTTTGGTGTATTTTTTAACGGGTGCGGGTCCGGGTCGGTTCTATTTTGAGTGGACCCAGACCTGGACCCGGAAGTGCATCGGGTCTCATTTTAGGACCCGGATCCAGACTCGTATAGATCGGGTCGGTTCCGGTCCAATGCCGGGTCCGGGTCGGGTCGGGTCCGGGTATCGGGTAAATGTGACAGTGCTAACTCCAACCATGCTCCTTCAAAATTTGTTTCTTCAAATTTTATTTATTTTTTTAAAATTAAACTAAAATAAACTATACATTAATTGTATACTAATAAAATTTAAAACTACTTTAATTTCCGGATAAATATTTTTAATTATAAAATTATTAGATTAATTTTATTTTAAGCGATTATTAATGACTTAAAAATTTCCCAATAAAATGATTAATTTTATTTAGTTGTCACCTTGCCTAGATTATGAATGAAATAGTAAATTGACATTAATCCCATAATTTTTATAATTTAATAGTCTTTTGAAAATATGTTAAGCTAATACAAAATAACTAAATAATCTTAACTATAAATATTGTATCAATTATTTTTTTCAAACGGTAAAAAAAGATTCAAAATTGGTCTCATTTTAAAGGTATCGTCGAGACCTTTCCAACAATACCAAAATAATAAAATTTGGATTAATATTTTATAAGATACATTCATCAAATATATATATACACATTTTAATTAAGAGGATATGAAAGGAATTATTGAAAAGAAGTTAAGATGAAAGAGGGTCTAATGAGAATTACAAAATGTGAATTGTGTTTTGAAGGGGCTCTCCTCATCCTTCATGTTTGAAGGGGCTTGCTCCTCCTCCTTCATTTTGAAGGGGCATTTGAAGCCCTGTTGGAGTATCCCGGGCCTTCATTTTAGAGATGCTCTAATTGGTATTTAAAAAATGAAAAAGTGAAGTTAAATATGGGTTTTGAGGGTATGTTAGAGCATCCAAGTCGTGTGCTATATATCCATATTATGCATTTTATAGCATTTTGAGTGCCGCAGGCGTGTGCTATATATGTGCATATTTTACCCCTTTTTCGCTACATTAGAATGCTATATTTGAGAGAAGATATAGCAATATGCATATTATAGCGGACGAAACATGATGTTTAGTCCCAAATATTTTTTAATATTTTAAATCCATCGGACGGAACATCATGTTTCGTCCGATGAAATTAAATTTTATGTATTTAAAAAAAACCCCGGAAAAGAAGAAAATAGAGCATGGACGAAACATCATGTTTTGTTCGTGGAAATGGAGGTTTTTTTGCAAATTTTTCGACATTTTTTTGGGATTCTATGGGTTGGATTGTCTATGATTTTCTATGGATTATTTGATTAGGACGGTTGGATTGACCCTAATCTAATACCTAAATTAAAGGGAAAAAACAATAAACCTGGACGATGTTTCGGCTGAGGCTTTTGAAATTGTGCAAAAGCGTCGGACGAAACATCTGACCAAAAAAATTTATTTTTTAATTTTTTGTTGTCTCCGATGAAACATCATGTTTTGTCTATAATAAAAATATTAAAAAATTACTATAATGTACAAAAAATATAAAAAATTTAAAAACTTTTCTTCGGACGAAACATCATGTTTCGTCCATTTTTCGTCCATTCAAATTTTTTCTAACTTTACTATATTTTGCCATTTTGCCACTGCAGCAAAACACCGAAATGCTATTTCTAAATATGCATATATGCATTTTATAGCATGCATGACTGTGGATGCTCTTATGGAGGAGTACAGATAGTCGAGGTGTTTCTATGAGAAGTACGATGAAGTTGCTTTGTTATGCGTGACATTGTAGAATAACTTATGTAGAAGTGAGTAATATAGGAGGTTGAACGTGAAATGCCCAATTAGGTGCTTTCTTCATCGACTTTTCAGAATTGCTCCTACAACTCGTTAACCCCCTCAAACAACAAGTTTGGAGTCCAACACTTTGTTCGATGCCGCTTTAGTCGCTTGCGAACAAGCAAACACGGAGTGGCTCACCATTCGGAATTGCTCCTACAACTCGTTGGAGAATCTTAAACAGCTAGTTCGGAGTTCAGAATCATGGTTAGAAACTGCCCTCACAACTTGCAAGTATGCGGGTTCGGGGCTCGAAAACGACCATTCCAACACTCCTACAACTGGCGACAATATGAGTACAAGCTATCCAATCCTCTACGAAACTTGCCTCCAAGCGACCCTCTTCTTCCAAACGAGTTTGGAGCTGAGCTCTCCCCTAGAGTTCTCTTCAAACTCGTCTCCCGAAAGGCTCTTTCCTAAAGCCTGATGATGTAGTCCGTCCCACTCGCCTCCCGAGTGGCCTTCTTCCAAGCGAGTTCGGAGCTCAACTCTTCCCTAGAGTTCTCCTCAAACTCGTATCCCGAACGACTCTCTCCTAGAGCCTGATGGAGCTCAACTCTCCCCTAGAGTTGCTCCACAAACTCGCCTCCCGAGTGACCTCTTTCCAAGAAAGTTCGGAGCCTAACTCATTTAAAGACGCTCCCTAAACATGCCTCCAAGAATGGATCTTCCAAAGAGTCATACAAAGCTTTTCTCAACTTCATGAAGGCAATGATGTTGCGGGACAATTCTGACCATGAAGAAGGATGATTCTTCAACTGACTTCCGAAGAGAAATTGTAGATCTTCAGGTTATCTTCGAAACAAGGGGTCAGACGCCCCAATCGGACCTCCGTAGCTCTGGTAAAGCTGGTTACAACACTGCAGCGCCGAGACAACAAATCGTTGACTGGTCAACGATCAACAGTCAAAATCTCCACGTGTCGTCTTCTCGAAGTCTCTCTAGACCTCGGCAGCTCTCGCCGAACATTCTTGCCACCGACGTCGAAACGAGAGAAAACAACGTTGACTGGTCAATGGTCAACGGTCAAACTCGCCACGTGTCGCTCTCTCGAAGTGTCTCTGGACCTCGACTGTGGTCCTCGAGCATTCTTGTCACCGACGTCGAAAGGTGAAGAAGGGAGATCCATTATCCAAAACCCACAAAAAGGGGGTTAATTAGCTCGCGGGTTGCGGATATGGGTCTCAAGCTCGTAATCCAAACCCACAAAACAAACAGCCAAAGGGGTTTGAGGGTCGCGGGTTCGGGTCTCAAACCCGCAGTTCAAACCCGCACCTTCATCTTCTTCATTCTCCCTTCTTCCTTCACCCCGAAACTCCACAAGCACCTCCACCGTCGCCGAACTCCTCCTTCACGAGCTCCAACTCCTTCCTCGCCTCGTCGACCTTAACCCTCATCGAGCTCGCCTCCACATCAACGAGCTCTCATCGACGAGTTCCCCTCGCCGAACCATGCAAAGCTCCGACTCCTCCGTTATCGCCGAGCTCCACCAACCCTCGCCGAGCTCGCCTCCACGTCAGCAAGCCCTCATCGACGAGTTCCTCTCGCCGACAGTGACTCCGCTCGCCCTCGAAGAAGTTGAAGACGAAATCAAAGGAAGAAGTCGGAGGAAGGAGCCGAAGGAAGAAGAAGAAAAAGAAAAAAAAGAAAAAAAGAAAGGGGGGGGGTCGGCGTTGACCGGGTCAACACAATCCGAGCGTTCTCAGAACCTACGTCAAAATGGGGAAAAAATTGCCTCGTCGCGATTCGCGCTTGATCTTGGTCAACGCCTCTGATGGCACCACATGTACAGGTATTTATTTATTTAATTAATTAATTGAATTAGTTATTTCAAAAAATCCGAAAAATTAATTAAAAATTCTAAAAATAATTATTAATTCAGAAAATAATTTTAAAATTCAAAAAATGATTAAAAATTGGAAAAATTTTAGAAAAATCTGGAAAAATCACTAAAAATCCAAAAATTTCTAAATTTTTTTGGGGGTATTTTACAAGCTCAGAATAACACCGTTACACCTCGAGCAAGATCCAAACTCCCCCAAAAACTCCGATAAAGTTCTGCAAACCATTAAAAATGGGCGAACTACTCAAAGGCTATGAAACTCAGTCTTTAGGAGTGGGGGGGCTTGTGATATGGCTAAAAATATAACCAAATCGGGACCGTTCAAATCGGGCACGAATTTTAGAGCTCTCAGGGGTTAAACGGTAATTTCACCTAAAAATGGGTCCGAAAATGGGAACTGGGTCTTTTCCAAGCCCAATAACCCAAAAATAGATCTGTCCTACTGGGTAAGGGTGACGGCTCATTACAAACCAGCCCAGGTCATTTAAACAGTAATTCAAATTCATAGTTATTTCTAAAAGGGTTTAACCAAATCTCTTATCATGAAACGATTTAAACTCTACATCTTATCCAAAAATACCGGGAAGTAGAGATAAATGATTATCTCGAAACTGTTTCCAAAAGGCGATTATAATACCCCTCTACCCCACCATAAAAAAGGTAATCAATATTTTTTCACAAATCGCTCTTTCATAATCTTTTTGATTACTGACTTGAGCGTCAGAGGGTTTGTCGCCGGGAAAAATCCCGGTGTATAGAACTTTTTGCAAGTTAGTGGCAGTGGCAAGAAACAGTCAACGCCGGCAAGAAGTCAATAGGTTTGCTTTTATTGTTTCTAAAAGAATCTACAAATCATCTGTTTGCTCCCACACCAAAATTAGCAGCAACATGAAGCAAAGGCCATGTCAAACTTTTTCCATACAGATACGTTTTCAACTAGTAAATGTTCAATACTAATGCTTTGTTTGGTTTTCTTTTTTTGCTTGCTTCTACAGTAGCATCAATATTCACATCTCAATAACAAACGTGGTTTGAATTAAAATGATTTTTAAATGCAAATTTCACTTTCGGTGCTTCTTCCTGACATAATTATTATCAGAATATAAATAATAGATTATCTTAATCATTATATAATTGAAAAAGTTATTAACTTCTTGTAATCTGTTATCACTTTCTTATGGTTCAAAATTCAGTTAATTTTTGGACTTCCAATTAGGAACTAGCTAGTATTGTCCATAGCTCCGATAATCGTATTTTGATAGTTGGCTTGGAAAAGTTCTTTTGATAACTACCTTGGGGCTAAAACCCTTAAAAATCAATTTAAATCATTTCATTTTATTATTGAGTTCATTTGAATTTGATATGAATATTTGATACATCAACACAGACATTGGGCTTCCTCAACATTTGACATCTTCAGTGGGTCCCACGAGGCTGCAGAGCAACATTTTGACACTTTCGAGAAGCGACTTTCAACATGCGGTCGAGCTGGCAGTCAGAGCGTGTTCAAAAAGCTTTGCCAAAGGTGGGCCGGGCCTGGGGGAATTGAGTTTTGGGCCAATTATTAATGATGGATTGGATGTGGGCCAAAGCTCAAGTAAACAGAACCAGCGACAAATTGAGAAGAAAAGTGCCTGCCCCATTGTTCAGCAAATTAACTCTGGGATTTGTGATAAGGAAATAGATGATGGTGAAGAGGAAGGAGAGCAGGATGATGGATCATGATATATGTAAAGGACCTAATGCGCAAGAGGAAAGAGAGTTAGTCAGCAAGGAGGGATCTTCTAGAGGGGAGGACAGGATCAGAGCATTAGATGACATGGGAGTGGGAGATGAAATACACGACACTGATAGTGAAAATGAAAAATGGGAGAGAAGAGTGAAGGCTCTAACATTTGGGACGTTGGAGGAGGAACACAAAGAGCCTAGTATAGAGCCCATAGGAAGGGTAATTGATGAAACAAAGAGGAAAAGTAAAAGACAAATTGACAGATTGGGATCAAAGGGTGCATGTGAGGAGGATCTTATCAGATCGGCGGCAAAAGCAAAGGAACCAAAATTGGCTTGTGGAGGTTCATTTTCAATTCTGAGTTCTATTTCGGATAATATGCTTCTTTACTATGCTAGCATGTTAGGATTAGACATGGGATCCAATAGCCGAGAACAATTACAAAGGGTTGGTGTGCTTAGAGAAGAAGCCTATAGACTTAGGATATAGACTTTCCTATATAGACAGGTCGTGTAGGGGTAGATGCTCAATATTAGTTTCCATGTTATACATCTTTTGGAATGTTAGAGGGATGCGATCTAGAGTTAAGAGTAGACTGGTTAGTGACACTATCGCTAAGATTAAACCAACTATTTGTGCCTTCTAAGAAACTAGGATTATTGATCCTAAGATTAAAGACTTCGACGGTCTTAGATCGTTAAGGGATTTTGATTGGCGTTGTAAGACGTCTAGAGGAATGTCGGGGGGATTTGCGTTAGGGGTGGACTCTATCATATTCGATATTGTGGACGAATTCGTCGGTAACTACTCAGTGACTATTAGAATTAAAAGAAATTGGAATAGTTGGGAACATATGGTTACTTCGGTTTACGGCTCGTTTAATGGTAGCCATAGTGATGGGTTCTGGCTAGAATTAAGAGACATTGGAGGGATATAGGAAGGTCCTTGGGTGATAAGAGGGGACTTTAACATTACTAGATTTCAAAACGAACATCGAGGTAGGGGATGTAGCAAAAGCGACAGACAACAATTCAATCTCATCATCAATGAATTAGACCTCATTGATATCCAGGCATCGGATAGAAGATTTACATGGACTAACATGCAAGCAAATCCAACCTTAGTTAAACTTGATAGAATATTGGTTTCAACAGATTAGGAGGAGAAATTCCCACTTGTGGAGTTTAGATCTATACCAAGATATACGTCAGATCATATCCGACTCACACTAAACTGTGGAATTAGTAGAAGAACTCCACAATGACAGTTTAGATTTGAGAAAGCATGAACTCTCAACTTTAACATTGGGAAGACCATATAGGAGTCTTGGGAAGACCCAATTGATACAACAGATGCAGTCTCCAAATGGAACATCAAACTAAGACGACTGCACAAATGCCTAAAGAATTGGGCAAACGAACATGGGGAAATAAGAAGAAATAAAGAAAAACTGGGGCTAAGAGTTCAAGAATTAGAAACCATTGAAGATGATAGATGTTCGCAAAGAGCTAAATTTGAGGAACTAGCTTCCGATAGAATAGAGCTACACAGAATTGGGGAGATGGAAGAGTGCTATTGGAGACAAAGATCGAGGATACAATGGCTTAAGGAAGAAGACTCAAACACTACCTTCTTTCATAAGGTGGCTAATGGTAGAAGGCGTCATAATAAAATTGGGGGATTATATGTGGATGATGTTTGGAAGGAGGATGAGATAGCAATAAGAAATCATATAGATGGAACCTTTAGAGACCTACTTGGAAAGAAGAGAATACATAGATGTCAGTTGAATCGGATATGTGGAGTGACTCAAAATTAAGGGGAGTGAGGGGTTGGAAGAGAACTTTGTGGAGGAGGAGGTGCTAAAGGCAATCAAGATGTTGGGATAGGACAAGGCCCCGGGCCCGGATGGATTCCCAATACTGTTCTATAAAATGTACTGGAATGTCATCAAGAAAGACTTTTTAGATATTTTTTAGGAACTTTTTTGGGGGGAAGTTCAACTGATGACTAAATTATGCGAACATTATCCTCATCCCGAAGAATATTAAGGTGCTTAAGGTGACTGATCTTAGACCAATTAGTCTGTTGAATGGTTCTTTCAAAATCATCACTAAAGTGTTGGCTAATATACTGTCCCTGCATCTAACAGATATTATTGATGAATCACAAAGCGGATTTGTAAAAGAAAGAGATATCTTAGATTGTATCGCGTCAGCCCACGAAATTGTTTTCAGGGGAAGCAAAGATAAAGACGGATGCCTTTCTTCTGAAACTAGACTTTGAAAAGCCCTATGATACGGTAGAATGGGACTGTGTGGATAAAGCGTTAGAACTAAAAGGTTTCAGGGCGAAGTGGATGAAGTTGTGTGTTAGAAATGAAAAGTCTTTCATTCAACTTAATGGAGCACTAGGAAAGGAAATAAATTGTCATAGAGGGCTGAGGAAGGGAGACCCACTCGTGCCATTGATTTTTACTATTATTGCTGTGACTAAGAGAAGCAGAGAAGTAGGACTCACCAAAGGGCTTAGGGTGAAAGGAGTCTCTGTGCCTTTGTCAATTCTACAATATGCAGATGATACTCTGTTATTTGGTATGGCACATGCGGAGGAAATCATCGCCATTTGAATCTAACTAAGATGTTATGAATACTGGTCCGGATTGGCTGTTAATTTACATAAAAGCTGTGTGATGGCCTTCAGTAAAAACACGACGATGTCAATTGAGATCTCAGCAATGATGGAATGTGAGAAAGGAGATTTCCCCTACATTACTTGGGTTCGCCTATCAGACTGGGAAAGATGCTGAAGGAAGATTGGATTCCGCTAGTGGAAAAGACTGAGAAAAAACTGGCGGGATGGAAAGGTAATTTGCTATCTCTTGGAGGTAGAATTACTCTCATCAACTCGGTGCTAAGTAGTCTGCCTACGTACCCGATGTCAATCTATGAAATACCTAGTTGGGTTATTGAAAGAATTGATAAGTCCAGGAGACGATTCTTATGGAAAGGTACTAGAGAGGATAACAAGGGGTTTTACCTAATTAGATGGGGTAAAGTGTGTAAAAAGGAGTTCAGAGGGCTGGGAATTGTGAACCTCCGGGATATGAATAAGGCACTACTATCTAAATGGTGGTGGAAAATGCACAAACGACACAAGGCGTGGTGGGAAAACTCGTTCTTGATGTACCGTAGACAAAAATCAGTTAGATATGGAGGAAGAAGGAAGCACGGGAAAGTGTCATACCTGTGGAAAGGAATCGCCAAGGTTGGGGAAATTTTCCACGTTAATACTAGTTGCAAGATTGGAAACGGGAAAGACACCAGGTTTTGGATGGACAAATGGTGTGGGGAGAACTCACTACAGTCTCTCTTCCCACTGCTGGCAAGGAGAGCAACAAAAGAGGGCGCTTTGGTGGCGGACGTTTGGAAACAGGACAGACTGAGTATTGCGTATAATGGAGCACTCCCCCAGGAAGCCCAAGAACGACTTCAAAACTTTAGAGCTCTTCTAGAAGAGGACCAATGGCAGGATAGGGATCAGGATGACATCAGAGAATGGAGATTAAATACTAACCGTTCGTTCTCAATTAGGTCCATGTATAGTTTCTTGAATGATGGGGGTATTGGAAACTCGGAGGCAAATATCATATGGAAGTCGAAAGTTCTGACCAAGGTCAAGGGCTTATTGTGGTTGGTGTTGAACATCGCTATACTTTCCAAAATGAATCTTAGGAAACACAACATACCGATCGATAAGTCCTGCTCTCGATGCAACTTCGGAGAGGAGGATACAATACACATTTACATACTTTGTCTTAAAGCTAGATTGATTTGGGAAATGATGGGGCTAGGGTTTGGGATTATAGAAACACTGAACTATATTGCGATATATGGGGGATATGGAGATCGAGAAATATTAGGAAAGAATATAGGTTATCTTGGGATATTACGGTAGCGGCTATTGAGTGGATCCTGTGGCTAGATAGAAACGATGCTTGCTTCCGTAACATTAAATGCTCTTTTCATATGATGTTGCATAAAATTCTGGTTCTAATAGATGCTTGGGCAGGTCAAGCAGGGGCGAGAAAGATGCTTCATATGGAGGGGGGAGTAGCTGAGTGGTGGTTAGAGGTAGTCATCTCCCTTCTCGCGATGTGCGGATTATGCTGGAGATTTATGTTCCTCTTTTTTGAGCCGGATTTATATTGTATTTAGTCTGGCAGATTATGTTTTATTATGTTCCTAGATATAGTGGTATGTATTAGACTGGATCTCTAATATTTGGTACTCTATGTTTCGTTAATTTTTCATTAATAAAATCGGTGACTTCGGTCACTTTTATCTCAAAAAAATAAAAAAAACACATTGGACCATGCCTGCAACCCTTGATAGCTAGTTGACAAGTACGTTGACATCTGTTGAGTTATGCAACCTACTACTATGGCTCTAATTTTCCCTGATCTAAAAAAATGTAAGATGATAAAAATTTCTAATTGAAAAATATTTATCTCGATTCCCCAAAGAAACATTCATCTCTTCGTCATAATCTATACTACTGTATAAGTATGGTTATTGAAAAATGTATTCTGGTTGCCAAATTTCCCCTTGGTGGGTATAAATATGTATTCAGTAAAATTAAATTATATTATTTTCTATTTCTTGCCTTCTGCTTTTATTCTAAAACTATTTATGAGAGATATTTCTCCTTGATTTTCTCTTAATCCCTCAAATTTCCATAACAGATATATCCCCCCCTTTTTTTTTTAACTTTCTTTCACATATTTACTAGAGGTATTCATCCCTTTCTTTTCCCCCTTTCTAATATTTTATATGCTATATAGCCAAGCTATAGTTTAAAGAAACAATTGGAATAACTTGTATCCCACGGTCCAATAACTAGTATTACTTAAAGACTAGAATTAGATGGAATGACACTTCTATGTAGTGAAAACATTTTGCATCGAAAAAGTAAATATGCTTTCTGAAAATTTTACTTTCTTTTATTACCTTCAGAAAGAAGAATCGGGAGCAGGCTTCAGAAGACTGTGTTCCAAAGAAACTAGCTGCTATACTTTCGGTGGAAGTCAGTTCTTAACTTGGCTTTACATTATTGAACTCATGTTTAAAGTTTGCAACAGTGTTTTTCTGGTCATTTTTTAGTTGTAGCTGTCACAATGTGAATGGCATCAGTACTTTCAATGTGACAGGGTAAAGGGTATCCTATGGAAATTTATTATCTTGAGGAGCCTACCTCAGATTATCTTCAATCTGCTGTCAATTAATGACGAGGTAGATTCTTGTTTATTAAACTCTGTTCCAATAAACACCTGTTAACTTGATGTGAACTTTCTACTGTTGCAGGAACCGGTGGGCGACATTCTGGTGTTCCTTACCAGCCTTTCTACTGTTGCAGGAACCGGTGGGCGACATTCTGGTGTTCCTTACCAGCCAAGATGAGATTGAAGCTGCAGTACATTTTCTTTCAGATCATTCTCGAGAAAAGAGAAGTCGCTCTTCTGCTAGTCTTTATACTCGTAACATGTTTTTGCATGTAAACTCATGAAAATTGATACAAATTAGCATATCAACTTTTTGAAACTTGATCATTTGTTTACTGCTAATGGGTGAGAAGGATTAGTAGAATTAATCGGCTGTTAATTTTTGCCTTTGAAGTCCTTGTCTCTGTATCATTTTCCTTTCTAATATATCTATCTATCTGTTTGAAATTTTTTAGAAAAGAAAATTATGTCAGACAAGAAGGCATGATAGGTTCATTCATTCTCACTGGTTTCCGTGTGATTCTAATTTTCTCATTTTACTTTTTCATCCATTATTCATGTTATTCCTATGACCATGTATGATCTCTCATCCAGCTTCAGTGTATGCTATTCAACTGGTAGATTTGGTATATCAATAGTTATAATTCAACTCGTAGACACAGGGCTTCCAAAACTGGAAGAATCAGGGAAATTGATTACGTATTCTCTAAATCCCCCCCCCCCCCCCCCCCCCCCCCCCCCCCCCCCCCAAAAAAAAAAAAAAAGTAATGTCAATAAAAATTGTTCCCTATTTATGGGAAGCATTGTTCCTTTTGTCTTTCTTAGATTCAGAGACAGTAAAAAATACTTTACTGGATTATTGGATTGATTATAACTTAGTACAATGTCTCCTATATATAGGAGAGAAGTAAGGATTAAACTAATATATTTTCCGATATGGGACCAAAAGGAGTAATATAATATATCTCATCTAACATCCCCTCCCAAACTCAAGTTGGTTCAAGCAACAAGAGTTTGAAATATTGACGATGTTTCATGTGACAGGGACGGCGCATGGACGGTGCTCGATGGTGCAAGGGACGACACTCAGTGGTGCAGGACCGATGCTCGGTGATGCAAAGATTGAGGGACGATCCGACTCTTTGATGTGAGATTGATAGGATCCAACTCTTGGACCTGGGATGGACGTCAGGATGGCCCTGGGTGGTAAAGAGAACACCTAGAACAACAGGATGTGGTGGCGGCGCTATATATATCTAAACACCTCCTCTCAGGCTCACGGTGGGTTAGCCAGTGTGAGTTTGCTTATGAGTATCGAAATCTCTCGGGGTTAGGATGACGAGTGTAGAAGTTGAAGAACCTATAAGAAAAATTTTATTTATTTATTTTAATCTGGATCTGGAGAAGTCTGTTTTGGGTGTGGATCAGACGAAGTGGATTAGGGTATTGATTTGGAAGTAGTAGGTTTAGGCTTTGGAGCGGGTCAGGTTTGGGATATTAGTGTAGGTTTTCGGGTTTGGGTAATCAGGTGATAGGATTTTGAGTTGTGATTGATTTTGAAATGGGTTGTTGGATCTGGAGCTTGCGGCTAGGGTTTTGGTGGTGTTGGTTTGGGAGGGTGGCGGCCAGGGTTGAAGGGAGGGAGGTGGAGAGAAGGCCGGGCTAATGGTGGTGCGCGGTTGTTCGGAGGTGCAATGGAGGCAGAGTAAGGTGGTGGCGGCTAGACTATCGGGTAGAGGATGAAGTTGGTTGGGTATGGCTTGGAGGTGGCTGCAGGTGAAGTTGGCAATGGAGTGGAGTTTCGGGATGTAGGTGGATGCAGTGGTGATGGAGATGATGGCAGCAAGGAGGCAATGGTGGTGATGAGGTGGCTCTGGAGTTGGAGGGTAATGGGTTTTAGTGGAGGAGAGAGGTTGGGATGATGGTGACTGTCAGGTGTGGGGACAACAAGATGGTGGTCGGGATGATGGCTTGGAGGTCGGGTTTTGATGGAGAAGATGAAGTGGAAAGGAGTTCGGGTGATGATGGCTGATGGAGTTGGCGGCTTGATGGTGATGGAGAAGAAGATTAGGGATTGATTAGGAGAATTTGGGATTGATTAGGAGAATTTGGGATTAGGGATTGATTAGGGTTTGAGATTAGAGATTGGATTTGGGATTTTTTTTTCTTTCTTCATGGCTATTGATCCAGGGGCGGATCCAGGATTGAAATGTGAGGGTGGCTGGAAAAAAAATTCCACACAAGATTTAAACCGTCAATAGGATCCGACACTTTTTAAATTAAAAAATTGAGAATGGAGGGTGAAATTTGTTTCCTTTTTGCATTCATCATATCATAGAACACCTATCCTGCTTTAGGGAAGAAAAAAAAAATACTAAGCATCATAGTCTGATAGTTAAATTATTTGTTCTAACTAGCACGTAGGCCGATAGTTAGACTAAATAGGAAAGTTAACCCAACCTGAACTCTAATCTAATAATAGCATAAACACTAAATTTGGCGATACAGCGAATTTATAATGGGCAATTAATCAAACTTATAATGACAAAATTTCACCTCAAGGGTTCATCCAAATTTTTCAAGTCCACTTATAACTAAGACAAACTTTTCTAAAACATATAACAATTTAAAACATATAAAAAAAGAACGCTAAAGAAGAGGAGGTTGTAAGTTTTATTAGGAGGGGCTGTAGCATATAGACCCCCAAATATTCCTATATATATATATATAAATAATGGGGCTACAAATTTTTGGGGGGGCTGTAGCATACCCTAGCCCCTCCTTGGATCCGCCCCTGTATTGATCTAGGGTTTTGGATCAGAGTACTCTCATACCATGTTAAATTCATAGACGCAAAAGAATACTACTTTATTAGATTATTGGATTGATTATAAGTGAGTACAATGTCTCCTATATATAGAAGAGAAGTAAGGATTAAACTAATACATTTTTCGATATTAGACTAAACTGAGTAATATAATATCTCACATCTAAGAGTCTCCTGTCAAACATTTCAATAATCAAAGTCTTTGCTATCCTTTTCTCCTGAAAATACTTGTCTGATTGTTGCAGGAATACAGTCAGAACGGAATAATGTACAAGACTATTAGGAGTTCCCAAGAAGTATATATTCATCCATCTTCTGTGTGCTATTCAGGTCTCCAGCAATCTCCTAATTTGTTTTGAGATGACTTCTCTCATTGTCGTTCTGCAATTTTTTAATTATTAAGGAACAGTATTAGCCATTTGAATGAAGGAACACCCTTAAGAATATATTGTCTTTCTTTATCTTAATTGATTACTCTTGATTTTATAGAAAACAAGTATTTTAGAAATAAAATTTTACCTCTTTGAAGCAAACATGAACCTGACGACTGATTGTAGATATTTGTTTATTATCTATAGTTATTCTGATATGTAAAACTTTGTCTCTCCTTCGGTTTATGGATCAACTATTGCAATAACCTATGTTTTTTGCATTTCTGCTTGCCACATTTTATTACGGAGAAGTCCTACTTCAGCGATTTGACTGACATTTCGTTTTTTTTCAATTTTTTCTTTGTTTCCAGAGTAAATCAAAAGTGGGTGGTCTACCATTCTTTGGTCTCCACTGACAAGCATTACATGTGTAATGTCATCTCCATCGACCCTTCTTGGCTTATTGAAGCTGCTCCTTGCTTTTATTAGCTCCGCACGCCCACCCGTGCTCTCTTCTGACATCTGCTCTTCCAAACTTAAGAGCTACTCTAGACCCACAAGAGAATGATGGCTTGCCTTACATTATCACGACCGGAACCAGAGCCTACTCGTGTTTATTCTCCATTGCTGAAGCTAGAATGGAAGCAATTTTATGGGCTGGGACTGTGCATATTTCTTCTATTCCAGGGTTGTTTAAAATTGCCTAATTGTTAACCACCTCCTTGCTTGTGAACAAAATTAATAGACGAACAATATTACAGTCGACTAGTGAAATCTAATTCTCTCGTGGTTTTGGATTCTTGGTGTATTTAATGTCTGATTTAGTTGTATGTGCTGAAAGATCATTCGAGATTCTTGAAGAATGAAGTTGTACAAGTATTTCAGAATGCACTCGGATGTCTAATTTGTCGCATTGCAGTTTTCTTTCTCATCTAATGGTGATGTTTGTTTCCTTGCAATAGGGCTTATTACATCGAAAGGTTCAAACTTGTGGAGTATTAAGCGCATATTAGTCATGATATGTTCAAATCTAAAGTCAGAAGTTCAACTACACTTTCAATTGGTACGTCAATATTTTCTTCCCGATAACTGATGTGAGCATGGTTGAGATCGCTCTAAAGTGCATCAGAAATTTGGCAGGTACTTGTTCAAGTAAGTCCTCAAAAGTTGAATGGAGGTGACTGACCTGGGAGTTGTAAAAGCTAATGCGAGACTGGTGCATCAGCCATCCTTCTAGGTTAGGTGCTTCCATTTTCTATACTTTCTGTTGGTACTTGCAAGATACAAATATATATATTTTTCCGATCCTAATACTTAACAGATACTGAACTTTATAATATGATGATGATGATGATGATGATGATAATAGTGGCAAATCTAGTGGGTGGTGCCAATCACTTTCATGCAATTATAATATTAGCTGGTAATATATTGCCGACTTGCCTATGTTGTATTGTTGTCCACGCCACACAGCTATTATGTGAAGTGGGAATATAATATATGGTATAAGTTTTGACTCATAAGACAATAAAGTAGCTGTCAAGGTTCAACCAACAAGGAAACTTTTTAATGGATATCTCAACAAGGCGAATAACTTTTTTTTTTAAATTTTTTTTAAAGAAAAAGGTGGACTATGACCACCCTGTCTCATTAATAAGAAATTAATGATACAAATCCAGAGAACTGAGCCAAGCCAGATTACAACCTACAGACAAGAAATAAAGCATACATGAAGCAACATGACCCGTACGAACATCAAATATCTCCAACAACTCTGGAGGGTGAGCCGACAAACAAGATCGGTCCAGCAAAATTGTATGTACGTCAGTTTAGCTTCGTGCACTGTCTCTACGATACATGCACACCCACCTGAAACTAGTCTGGCAGGAGAAACAAGTAACTTTGAAAACCCTTTAACTCATCTGTTGCTTTATTGGTCTAAGTTTTAGGTTTTCTAGTGTTTTAGTGTTTTAAGTGCATATGTTTGTCAGTTTGTGAGCGAAAGCTCAAGAATTTGAATCCTGTTTACATCATTTTTCATTATGGGATAAAATGTATGTACGGCTACAACCCTTATTTTCTTAAGTTAACTTATAATCACTTCCTTAGCGGAGGGAGGAAGAGAGGAGGGGGAACATTTGGGACCTCAGAAATTTTGTAAAACCTCGTAATATAGACCAAAATTTCTATTTGGCCTCCTCCAGTTAAAAACAATTTGGGATCCCTAAGTCTAATCCGCCTCTTATTAAAGGCTCAAAATAGTGGTATGAGCTTTGGGCTAAAAATTAACAGTGATACTTATTATTTGATCTGTGTAATCATTGGATAAAATTTTGAATAAGAAACTAGTGTGTACACAAGTTACAAGTATATTTATTCATTTGAGTCGTATCTCTTAGCCTCTAGTATTATAACGGTATAAATAGTGTAGTATGATTATTGATTAGTATTACTCTTACCAAATTTAGAGTACAACTGTACAAGTGCGAAAAAATACATGACACTAAAAATATAAATTCGAATATTTACTTTGATTATAATTTTATTTTGATCCAATTACTTTAATTTTTCAAAACAAAAGTAAAGTAAGATTTTCGGCAACAATAATGTCGATGCCGATGCCGGGAGAAAGAAAAAAATTGGGACCCCATTTTGATTTGTTGTCGGGCTCCGCCACTGACTTCCTAGATATTACAAAATTAATTTACTTGAAATTGATAATAAGTAAACCAAATTTGGTATGCATCTTGATGACCTCATAGGATAATCTTATGAGCACGGCACATAGGATTTTTTTTCCCTTTCATTCACATGAACGTACCGAGTGTGGAAAAAAAAAGAGAAGATCCGACAAGGGAGATCTTTCCAATTTTGTCAAGATTTTTAATGTGGGACCCCCGAGGTTGTGGGACCCAATAAAACACGCCCCTACTGTATGTGGGCCCGCCCTCCCCTCACAAAATTGTGGGGCCCACTTGACTTGAACACGGTTTCATTTCCTGCCACAACTTCCATTTCCTGCCGCACATCTGTTATTTTATTTTATTTTATGCTTACAATTTGAAGGAAATTTCCATTTAGAGCCCTTTCTTTTTGACTCAGAATTTCCAAAATAAGTATACTACCAGAGGTTATGTTTTTTTTGATGAACTACCAGAGGTTATGTTAAAAGATTAATAAAACATCGAAACAGCACTGTTTTTTCTTTCGGTTTCATCCATAGCAGAAAAATACGCCTACAAGTAGGGCTGCAATCAATCGAGCCGAGCCGAATACCTTCAGGCTCGAGCTCGGCTCGTTTACGAAACGAGCTCACTTTTAAGCTCGAGTTCGGCTCGAGCTCGGTTCGAGCCAAGCTTTGACCGAGCTTTGACCGTATTCGAGCCGAATAGCTCGCGAGCTTAGCCTAAAAAAAAAACCCAAGCTCGAGCTCGGCTCGTTTACGAAACGAGCTCAGTTTTGAGCTCGAGCTCGGTTCGAGCCGAGCTTTGACCGAGCTCGAGCCGAATAGCTCGCGAATAGCTCGATTCGTTTGCAGCCCTACCTACAAGTACCTCAAGTTGTACCCGATATTTTAATATATATCGGATTCATCACAAACTATTATGCGATGTATATATGATAAAAGAAGGTAATCAAACTGAACTGTTTGTGCTAATTGCAACCACGAAGAAATCGAACACATCAATAACATTCGAACAAGATCAAGGCATTCCTTTGGCTGGTTATGAATAACGCGATTCTTTCAAAAATGAATCTTAGGGGTCGTAACATTCAGATAGATGCTCAGTGTCCAAGATGTACTGAGGGAGAGGAGGATTCCTAGCATATTTTCCTCTGTTGCCCATAAGCGAAATTATTATTGGAAGTTTTGATTTTAAGTTTTGGGACCTTAGCGCTGCCAAACGATATAGGGGGATCTATGAGGGTGTTGGAGAGTGAATAACATTAGAAAAAATTATCGCGTCATGTGGGATATTTCGGTAGCGGCAGTCTTGTGGATTTTGTGGCTAAATAGGAATGAAGCATGCTTTCGTAATAACAACTGTTCATTTCAAGTCACATTGCATAAAACTTGTTTCCTTATTGTTGCTTGGGCAGGTCAAATGGGGGCTAGAAAGAGGATGGGCCTTGAGGATGCAGAGTAATTGACATAGGATGGCAACGGGGGACACGCCGGTCGAGAGGAGTACAAGGAATTGGGGATGCTTGTCCAAGTCTAGGCTGGTGGCCGTTTTGGGTTTCTTGTGTAGGGTGGGATCTACGAATTGTAACACTTTTATAATTGGATGTTTTGGAGATCTAGATCGGTAAATCTTGATGGAACTTATGTTGGTTGTAATTTTGGTTTCTTTAAAATCTTTTTAATGAAACAGGTGACCGAGTACGGTCATTTTATCGTAAAAAAAAACACATCAATAACATTAATGAGTATATTAAAAAACAAATGTAGCACTGATCAAAACGAAAAGATAATATATATATATATATATATATATATATATATATATATATATATATATATATATATATGGGAAATGCTCCATTGAAAATGGGTCTAGTTTTTACGGGTTGGAAAACACCAATCTGAGCTGTTGGATCGTTCATGATCGGGATCAGCGGCTCAGATCGAGCTCCCCATAACCCGTTTCAATTGATCAGCGGAGGGTTATTTTGGAAATTTCGTCCCAAATAACTCTTCGCTGAACAAATTCTAAAAAAATTGATATAACCTAGGCCGTTGTTGGGAACAACGGCCTAGGTTATAAAAAAGTGAATTATAGGCCGTTGTTTGGAACAACGACCTTGTTCTAAATTTTTATAACCTCGGCGTTGTTGGGAACAACAGCCTAGGCTATAAAATTTCTATAAAATTTTATAGCCTAGGCTGTTGTTGGGAACAACGGCCTAGGTTATAAAAATTTAGAACAAGGTCGTTGTTTGGAACAACGGCCTATAATTCAATTTTTTATAACCTAGGCCGTTGTTCCCAACAACAGCCTAGGTTATATTCATTTTTTCTGAGCGAATCAGGCGAAGAGTTATTTGGGACGAAATTCCCAAAATAACCCTTTGCCACTTAAGTGATATTGGGTGATGGGCGGAGGCTATCTGAGCCGCTGATCACAATCAAAAGTGATCCAACGGCTCGGATTGGTGTTTTCCAACCCGTGAAAACAAACCCGTTTTCAATGGAGCATTTCCATATATATATATATATATATATATATATATATATATATATATATATATATATGGAAAATGTGGAGTATGACCACCCTGTTTCAACCCTGTTTCATTAATGAGAGGTTAACAAAATATATCCAGACTACTGCGCAAATATACAAAAACTATAAAGCAGGAAATGAAACATAATACCTCCAACAAAATCCTGGAGAGTGAGACATGTCCAAATCAGTACCAACATAGTAAAGAGTAACATGTTAAGTATGAACACAATTACTGTTTTAAATTTTGGCCGATACGGCTGAAATTACAGCCGAAATTTCATATCTGCTAGCTTGCCGATATGAAATCACAGATTTTATAAATGTGTAGATTTCGGCCGAAATTGCCGAAATATCAGCCGAAATATTGCCGAAATTGCCAAAATATCAGCCGAAATAGACACACTAATGTTATTGTGAATATATAACTTTTTTTTGTTTTACTTCTTACATACAAGTTTTTCAATATAGGACCTTAGGCTAAGATAATGTGAGGATTTCTCTCAATTGTTTGTGTATAGGCAAAGTCAAGTAAGTCTATTAATTAATATATTTTTTTAATCAATGCAAATTTAATTTAGTTATATACTTATATTACATTCTCTTTTATATTGTTGTTAAATTGCGTATATTTAGATTAATTCATGTCATTAGTTACATTATACAATATTTTATATGATAAATGACATGTAGAACATATAATATCTTGTTTAATAACAAAAAAATATGTTTATTGAGTTTCCGAAATGAACATCCGAGATGATCACATTTCTTCGAGATCTCCGACGATATCTCCAATCCGAGATGAAACACACTTTGTCGAGATGAGTCCGAAATCCGAGATTTAAAACCTTGAACATAATAAAGGTCCCTCCAACAAAACCCTAAAGGGTGGGTGACTAATCCGCGATGCTCCGCTCAGTCGAGAGTAGAGTCAATCACAACCTCCTCGTCGTTGTACTCGTTTACCTGGAAGTAAGGCTGCAAACGATCCGAGCTACTCGCGAGCTACTCGGCTCGAGCTCGGTCAAAGCTCGACTCGAGACGAGCTCGAGCTCGAAATCGAGCTCGACAGCTTAACGAGCCGAGCTCGAGCCTGGGCGTTTTGTAATTATTAGGCTAAACTCGCGAGTACTTGGCTCGAACTCGGTCAAAGCTCGGCTCGACTCGAGCTCGAGCTTGAAACCGAGCTCGATTGATTAACGAGCTGAGCTCGAGCCTCACGAAACTCGGCTCGACTCGGCTCGTTTGCAGCCCTACCTGGAAGGCTTTGGCGATCCTCCCTCTCGGACCTATCGCCGCAGTTGTGGCCCATGAGGAAATAATATGCATGATATTAGTTATATTATCAGAAACACTATTACAAATTTCACGGAGGTAAAAGTTATTTCTGTTAAGCCATTAAACCCAAGTTGTTGCGGCGATGACGGTATACCACGCTTCCTTCATCTCATGTATTTTATTAGCCAATTTGAGATCTGTCCACATGTCCTCATAAGACATGGGATAATCATATGCCCCAAGGGTCCTCAGTACCTTGACCAAAGTCGTTTTGCTCATAGGACATTCTACAAATAGATGGTTTAATAATTCCATGAACGACTAAAATATTGGGTGAGTGGATATGTGCTATCATATGTAAAGAAGTTTGGAATGTGGTGGCTTTCTACTTTAATCAAAATTTTCATTTTTTGATATTCCAAGCTTCTTTGCAAAGCATTCAGGTTACCTTATAATAATTTAATTTCATCTATGTTTTTTATTTAAAAAAAATCATCTTTTGGTATTCCAATCTTCTCTTCCTCGCAAGTTAAGCATATACACATACCGACTTCCTACTATTACGGTTCATGCTTTATTAGTAGTATATGAGAATAAAAATTTGAAAAAGTTTGAGTCAGATATAAGGGTCTATTTTTAATATTTCAAAAATAGATTCCCTCCCTGTAAACTCTATAATAACTAACTCTCAATCCTTGTTCTAAGTAAGCTGCCATGGCAAAGTATCTTCCCTTACCTCTCACTCTCCTTGTCCTTTCTCTCCTCTGCTTCCCATACTACTCTCAATCCCGCCATATCTCAACCCCCCGTAATTTCAATATTCTCATCTCAGAAGGCAAAGATCCATCTTCTTCTAATTCTACAAATGCAACCGATACAACAAAATGCGAGCAAACGTATGGATTCCTGCCCTGCACGACAACGGTGGCAGGAAACATGTTCCTGGTGGTGGTCTATGGGTTCGTGATGTTCAAGGCAGCCACTTTCTTGTTGTCCGGGTGCGAGCTTCTACTTGAAATTCTTGGCCCTGGTATTGTAGGGGGACTCTTACTCCCCATTCTCGGCGCGCTACCTGATGCCATGCTCATTTTAGGTACACCTTTCTTGAATTTTTAGGTTCTAGTGAGAGTGCAGTACTTATTTCGTAATTTCACATAACTTTGTTCCCAAATAGGTCTTAAAATGCTTTCTGTGAGGTCATTCTGGATTTATGAATTACTATTATGTTCTCCAATTTGGATATTAAGATTCTCTGGAATTAAATTTTAGACCTCATACCTGAATTTGGATGGTGATGCCATTGCCTGCAGGTGCTTGGCATGGTTCTCAAAGTTTTTCTTTTTGAGATAAAAGTGACCGAGGTCACCGATTTCATTATGAAAGATTAACGAAACCACAAACTAGCCTACTACAAGATATTACAGTGCACTGCGGCATGGTTCTCAAAGTTAGTTAATCAGTGTTGATTCTTTGAGTTTTATAACTAGAAAGTTTGGATTTTCCGTTTTATTCTTCTTCTTAACAGCTTGTCCATCTTGTAAGTTTGATGGAAATCGATTTTAGCCCTTCTAAAATCCTAGATTTAGTTTTCCCCCTTTATCTCTTTTTGGCCTTTCCAAAATCAGATTTTCGATGTGCTTATTTTGGTCAAATGATTGTGAGATATTTGGGCTCAATTGTTTGGATTCTTTCTTTGGGCTTTTGATATGAGATTCAACAATTAAAGCTTATTAGATTGGGATGTATTGTTCTATATGAATATGCATTCCTGGACGACAAATATATGGTGTATCAATTACCTGTTAGGAGCTTGAGCCTTGAGGCCCAGTACATTACAGATTAAGAGCTCTTGTTCCTTATAAAGTCTGTTTACTTCGTCCAAAACATAAGTTAATAGTGACTTTGTCCTAATACTAAGGGGACTAGATTCCTGAAAAAAATACTAATGAAACTAGATAGATATGGTGATAAGTTTCTGATGCTTGATTCATCATTTTCACTGCAATAGTTTTTTTTTATTATTGTAAACAGTGGGTCCACACACTCCGTACTTCATTAAAAAGATTTTAACAAAACAAATAACCAAGATAAGGGCAATGATGCTCATGTCTCCCAACAGGTGGGCTATGATACTCATTTCCCGTCAAAAAACAGAATCCATCCCGTACAAAATAGCTCCCTACCCAAAAGACAGATAATAAATTACAGATACGACAACATGATTCCGTTCACTAGATCACCAGAACCTCCCAAAAAAGTGGCCCCTCAATCTGAACTGAGGTGAATTATTGTTTTTGATGTTAAAGGATGGAGTGAGATGCTCCGGCGTATATATATATATATAAACCGGAAGTACAAAACAGCGGCGAAAGCCCTGGAAGAGTGCCGCCGTACCACCCAAAAATACAACCCAACAGTAAGAGCTGTGAATTATTGTTAAGTAGTCAGCTTTTGCTTTGTAGGGTAATGCCCTTTACCTTGTCTCCTACCCTTGCTTTCATTTAACTTTAAGTTTGGATTAATTTAGTTTGTTTTATCTTTTTAATGAAACCATCTGAAATAATCCAGATTGGATTTTAAAATTGTGGTCGGTTATTAATTTAATTTGGATTGCAATTTGCAGTATCTGGACTCTCTGGAAGTAAAGAAACAGCTCAAAAACAGGTCCTGATTGGAATGGGTTTACTTGCGGGTTCAACGGTCATGCTTTTGACATTACTATGGGGCTCTTGTATTGTTGTTGGCAAGTGTGATCTTAATGAGAACTCAGTTTCAATAGATTCACAAAATACGAAAGGCTTCAGTCTTTTTGGTATGTTCATGTTCTGTCTACAATCAGTTATTCTTAATGCAAAGGTTCTTACCAGTTCTTACCGTCATTACTGGCTTTCCCAGCAAGCCTTCCCATGTTGTTATGTTTTCTACTTTTTTCCCTTTTTGAATAAAGTTATTCTTTCTCCTTTTTACTTCTGTTTGTGCTGAAAACTTTGAGCGGTGGTAATGTTTGCTTGGAGCTTAGGTTTGTTTCATCAAAGAGACATATCAGACACTTTCCATCAATTTTCTTTTCTCAGAAATGAATTTGTTTAGGAAGAGATTTTTATTATTTTTTTATTTTTTATCGTTAAACGGTGGGTGGAATACCCCCGCGTTTCATTAAAAAGAATTTAACAAAACATACAACCAAAAATAAGGCTTATGAGGTTCAGATCCCAACATGCTGGGTTCTGGATCTCATACACTCCAACCAACAAACAAAAATACAATGAAATCTAATCCTACTGATCGGGTGACTTCGTCCAAGTCAATTTCTCTAGCCAATTTGAGCTCATTCTCTCTCTCAGTCCCTTGCTTGTTTAGGAAGAGTTAGAACTCATATACTACCAACATTTTCACTATGTTTGGTTTTGATTCTTTGGATATTGTATCCACAGTTTTTCTCTTATTAATATGAATTACTTGATTTTTTAAAAAAAAATTAGTTAATTTAATTCATTACTGTTATTTTTGTTTGTTTGTAGAGAGTTGCTCCATATTCACAACTTTTTTCCCTGTTGATAATTGTCAAATATATATAGAGATATGTATTGATGTTGCATGATTGATTTTTTCTAATTTGTGTGTTAATGAATTTTAGGTGCCAGCTAGATTTATAGATTACAGAAAGCTCCTCTGTTGTCCATAATGTTTTCTTTAAAAAGAGAATAATTCTTCTTGTCTAAGGATTTATCACTAATTAAGAGAAGATTTACATTAACTTTTTCAAATTCTTTGATGGATCCTTCTGCTTCATGGCTAACCTCATCTCGATGAGAAACATCATAGAATTAGATGCTGGTGACGATGATTTAATCATCTTGAATAGCCTTAATCTTTTTATATGAGTGAAGATTAACCTTAAATTTGGTGAATGACCCAGAGTGAAATTTCATTAAGAATCTTTCCTTTTCAGGATCTGGTGTGACAGTTGATCTGCAAACTAGCTACGCTGCAAGAATTATGGCAATATCAATCGCTCCCTTCATTATTGTGCAACTACCAAAAATTTTCAGGTTTCATGCGCAGCATTTGATGGTCTTGCTTGCTCTTATTGCTTCTGTTGCACTTGTACTTTCCTACTGCTCGTATCAGGTATTTTTTGCTCACCTCGAGTCCTTGTAAAATCTTGAAGATTGTATTTTTCACTTGCCACTGGTGTGCTTTAATTTTATAGGATGGTTTGCTAGTTACCATGCATGACAAATGTAGTTGCTCATTATAATTTTTTGAGCTTTGTTTATAATTACACAATAATGTAACATTATCTTCTAATTTTTATGTGTTTTTTTACCACCATTTAAATTTTTTTAAAGAATGTTACTACCTGTAATGAGTTATCTAATTCTATTATATATAATTGTGTATCAATTTCTTTTTAAAAAAATTCATTTAATGGCGTGATTTTTAAAAGGTTATAATCATTATAAAATGGATGTTATACTTTTTTCTTCTAATGTACTATATATGTATGTATCATTGAAACAGGTCTTTCAGCCTTGGATTCAGAAGAGAAGATTAGCATACGCAAAGCACAAACATGTGATTTCAGGAATTCTGCGACATGCGCAGTTGAATCCCCTCGAGCGCCTCCTCACCCCTGAGGGAGAACCTAATGTAGAAGTCATTAAGAAGTAAGAATTTTCGACACATTTCATACAGTTAGTTCACTGGATACAATTAATTTGATGCACTAACTTATGCTTTTGTGTTAATCTGATTGCAGATTGTTTCACAGAATTGATACGGATTCGAATAAGCATATATCCCATTCTGAGTTTACTGCCTTTCTCATTGGAATCAATTTTGGGGAAATAGATTTGGACAAAACTGATGCTGTAGATAAACTTATGGATGAATTCGACACATCAGGCGATAACAAACTTGACGAGACCGAGTTCATTCAAGGAATCTCAAAGTGGCTTCACGAAGCCAAACGTACAGTTGGAACCTCAGAGCATTTCGTCGATGACTTTCATATGGTAAGTTTCTTTTGTTAGAAAATAACAATAAAATGGAAAATATCAGATTTATTTGGGTTTTTTTTTTTTTTTTTTTTTTTTTTTTTTTTTTTCTCTAGATGATTTCACTTAGCATTACAACTATCTAGGAAAACCTAAGAAACCCTAATTAGCTGCACTGAACCAAACTTACAAGACTGCCGACAACAGGGGTGAGTGTGCAGTAGTGTTTAACATTTGGAGTTTCAGATCAGGCTACAACAAATAACAAATTCTTGATGTGATTCAACTGATTAAAACTCAAAATAATACGGTCGTTAAACTAATATGTGCAGAAAACAAAAGATGAACACGACATGTTGATTGATAAGAGTGATGAGGCTGTAGAGAGTGTTGAAAATCCCACCCGGATATGGATCAAAGCCGTCTCACTATTACTGCTGGGAACCGCATTGACAGCTGCATTTGCAGATCCTCTTGTAGATGCTGTGGACAATTTTTCGGCTGCAATAAAAATACCTTCATTCTTCGTCTCTTTCATTGCAATGCCTTTAGCCACCAACTCAAGTGAGGCTGTATCAGCAATTATATTCGCCAGTAGAAAGAAGCAAAGAACTTCTTCGCTCACATTTTCTGAGGTTAGTTTCTGTCTTTGTAGTTACGATTAATTTGCAGAATGCACTCGTGTTTTGATCCATTCTGATTTTTGGCTATATTTCAGATATACGGTGGGGTAACCATGAACAACACGCTCTGTTTGGCAGTTTTCCTAGCACTAGTTTACATGAGACATTTAACCTGGGATTTCTCAGCTGAAATTCTCGTCATTCTTCTCGTGTGCATTATAATGGGTGTTGTCGCTAGTTTCCGCACGAATTTCTCTCTTTGGACGTGTCTCCCGGCATTCTTTCTCTATCCATTGACTCTCGTGATAGTTTATGTTCTTGATTATCAATTTGGGTGGTCATAGATTACTTGTGTGTGAATGCTGATAACTGATTAGAATTGATGTAGCAGGTTTTTCTTCCGAGAAGATTGATCACTTGTACCCTTCATCTTTCCATTAGAATCACGACGATGATTTGTATTTTGAGACGCATTACTATTTTGTGATAACCGAGATGCATTATTAATACATAAATGGCTGATTTGTATCGTATACTTTCTTGGCAATTCTGTGTTTATGTTTTTCACTCTTCCTGCAACCACAAGAGAGCATTTTTCCATGTAGTAGGTGAACATTCACAGACTTGGCAAAGAATTGAACATCATGACCAAATTTCAGCTATTCTTTACAGATCCCCTACACCTTTATTTTATTCCTCATTTAGCATTCATGATAAACTCAGCCAACTAATAGTTTGACAAAATGTCCATCTTATATCAGACTTTTTCTACCATTAGTTTTCACTGACATGTCTGCAATTTCTTTCTGAAGGCCAATATTACTATTACTGATAAAGCAAAGCTATCACAGATTGCTCGCAGTTGGGGAAAGTGGATCGTAGTCGTCACTTGCCACAAACACGATGAACATCATGGACGGACGCTTCAACTTTGAAATTCATCCTAAAGAGCATGCATTATTTGTGTTTCTTGATAGATGCCAGACCACACGAGCTAGAGCGGTTTTCTGTCTTTCGTTTTAAAGTTTTCTCCAATGAAAGAAACCTCATATATACATATATATATACCATGTTGGCAACGAGCACATGAATTCGATTAATGTGAATACAAATTAGGAAGAAGTTTGTTTCATGTCGCAATCTTCATGCCATAAAAACGACTTTGGCCAGTCCCCACTTGCTCCTTTTCCAGTACTAGAAACCCTAATAAAGTTAAAGGGAAAGAGAAGAAAAGAAGAAACAAAGAAATTGAATTTGGGGTTCATTCATTAATTATACCGAAACAAAGAAGCAACATAATGCTGATAGCTAGTAGTTGTAATGGAATCTGACATGTTTGATTCTCTAGCTCATACATATTCCATGAACCTTGAAACCGATAGTATGTGCACTAGCAAACTTATCAGGAACTCGAATGTAGATCAAATCAGACGATTAAGTTGTTGTTGTTGTTAATTGTAGTCATCGATGTCTGTAATTATCATTCTCAGAATGAAAATAAAGCTGATAAATTTATAACATGAAAGTTTGAGACGATGAACTTTTTCCCGATTCAATCTTTTAACTAAACAAGCTATCATTTCAAATTTTTTTTCCTACTACATTAGGTACTGCTAGTTTTAACCTACATTCATCACTTTAAAGCTTCAGTCTCGTATCAACATCATCCATTGCTTTGCTTCTCTGTTCCTTATCGATGTCATGATCCATTGGCTCCTCCGGCAGGAATGAGTAGAAAGGTTGTCGAGATGCACTCATCGTCTGAACCATGTAATTAACCAACATCAATATACTAGTAATACCAAAAAAGGGGGGGAAAGGTATAAATGGATTCATGATATTCGTAGGCTTACTTGAGACGGTAATATGGAGAATTCATGACGTTCTTGCCGTTGTGTAGGCGGAACGTTCATGGACAGGTTTGTTCTCGATACTGGATGAGTTGATGAGGTGCCCAAAGCGAGAAATGTATTATCAGAAGTATCACAATTCTCTCTTTGACGTTTTCTCATATGAACGTCGGAGTTCTTCCACTCGACTATTGGATATAAACTAGAGTTCGACGAACTGTCTCTGCTACAAGCATCAAAGAAATTCAACCAGTAAATGCAAAATTTTATTACACACAAAAAAAAGAAGCAAAACTACACATAAGAAACTTCAACGAGTACCTGAAAATGGTGTTCTTGTAGTCGAATTTGAAAGGAACTTTCCCATCCAATGAAGCCGGTTCATTAGGGTTGATCATGGAAGAGCCGAGATGAGGGTTTTTGTAAGAGAATGACATGATCTCAGGATGAAAAGGCCATTGGTTGTTGTTGCCTGCAATCTATACTAGACTCTAACAAATTTTACAATTAGCAACAGATTCACTGAAACCTTTTTACACGCAAAAAAAAAAAAAAAAAAAAAAAAAACAATTGAATACATACCCTCTCTTGATCAGAACATGAAGAGTGCAAGTAACTTTGGAGTGAAGGGGGCTCTATCTGAACATTTTCCCCAGATAGTGTAGGCACCAATGCTGCCCTGTTCACCTACAACAACAAAATTAACAAAATTATAGAAAAAAAACACTAAAAAAATAAAATAAAATCATAATTTTTTTACCATTTGGACTGGTGAGTGCTTCACTGATTGGAAGAAGTCTATAACATGCGACGACGAGGAGGAAGAAGAGGAAGAGGAAGAGAAGCATGAGCGAAACAGGGGACCCGGATCGCGGTTAGAGGACATGGGCAATGTGAAAGAAGGAAGAGAAGGGATGTTAATAATATTGGAAGGTGGTGATGAGAATTCAGTGTTGTTGTTGTTATGTTGCTTCTTTTGTTGTTCTTCAATTCTGAGTTTTTCAAGTTGCGCGACGCCGAGCCCCCTAAGAGGCACCTTCTTGGCCTTGTTCTTCTTCTTGGGTTGTTGCTCTTCACTCAAAACCATTTCTGCAAAAAACTCGAAACCTATATATATATATAAATATATATCTGTAATTGAGTTTGTATGTATGATATGATATGCTATGAAAAGAGAGAGAAGAAATGTGAGAGGTTTGGGGTTGAATATATAGGGAGAGAGAGGAGAGGGAGAGTGTGAGAAGAGAAGAGAAGGTGAAAATGAGCAAATGGGAATCTAACTGTTGGGATTGATTGGATTGGGTTGGATCTCATTTGAGCGAATAATTAGCCCAAAATTTTGGATAGTAAAATGACCAGCTCAAACTTTTGGAGCAAATCTCTCTCTTTTCTCACCTACATATATGCATGTATTTATTTTATATTCATTGGTAAAAGAATCAATCTCAAATCACAAAGAAATTTATCTTTATATCTAGTGCTAAGTGTATAAGTTTTTTTGCTGAATTAATTAAGCATAAGCTATCCTGTGTTTCATTAAAAAAGATTTAACGAAACAAGTACAAAATGAGGTTCAAATGCTTACAGGATTTAACCGCAAACCTGTTACAGCCTGGGCATCATATACTAATATATGATCAACATACCGACACATGTATCGCAATCATACAAGTATCAAGTGCAAGAAAATGTACAAAATCAGTGACTATAACATTTGAACAAAATGTACACATCCAAAAATTTTGTGAAAATATGAAGAAAAAATTTGTTAATAAGATTTAAGATTTGGTTACTGATTTTGTAGCTAAATAGTGATGAGGTTTGATATTGGAGATTTGAGAATATTTGCCTGAGTAACAATATGTTTTTTTTAAATTAAAAATACTGTAGATTAGGAAATATATCTAATTTTGTGTGTGAATAATTTAGTCCTGTTCATGAAAAGATCTTGTTAGGATCTGTGAACTAGATTTGAGCACCTCATAGGATTTTCTATTTGATTATAGATTTTCTTTCTTTTTCTTTCTCTGTTTTTAAATTGTTTTATTATTTAGATCTAACTGAGATATGGTTGATATCTTGTTTGTAATAGCTATTCATTTTGTTGGAGTTAGAAAGATTTCCGGGCATGAGCAGATTTTCTAGGTTTTGAAAGTAGACAATTTATATAGAAGGTAATTTCAGTGTCATATGATTACTAATTGGAAGAAAATAAATCCAATCTTTTGGTTTAATCTCAAATTTGAATTTGAATAAGAATTTACAGAGTACTATATATAACTAAGCAAAATGTACTGTACAATTAAGCAAAAAAGGTTAGAAAAAGAAATGCCCAAAGAATAGTTTGCTTTTTTCTAGAGCTAATGTGAGAGTGTAAGGTGATTGAAGTGCTACTTGATAGTTATTATTCTCTCAGCAGCCAGAATTTGTACTAAATCCAATATTTTTTTTGGAGAGCGTGTTGGTTTGAATAAGCAGCGCCGCACACTTAGATATTTGCAGATGGAGTTGTGTTCTATGCCGTTTAAATACCTTAGTACTACGATTAGCTCGTCATGCATCCCCGCTGCTAAAATTGCAGTGATGTGGTGGAGAGAGTTCATAAATGTCTATCTGGATGGCAGACTAAGACTCTTAGCTTTGTGGGTAGGTTGGTTGTTTTGAAATCTGTTGCTTAAGCTCTTTCAATGTACACGTTAGTTCACAGTTGGGTCCCGAGATCTGTTGTTGATAAGCTTGAGCAAGAATTTTGTGTTTTTCTTTGGGGTGAAGGCAATGGCAGTAGGGATTGCATATGATTTCTTGGGTTAGGATTTGTAAATCCATTGAGTTCGGTGGTGTTGGTTACAGACGATTGGACATTCTACATGAGAGCCTTATACCTAAAAATTTGGCTCGAACTACTGTTTAAGTAATTATCTGCTAAGTATAAGCTCCATTTATTTATGTGGTGTTGGGTTTTATGTCACTTGTTCGGTGTGAAGAGCAGATGATGATACAAGTAGAAGGTTCGAAGCGAAGGATCAAAGAGAATGAGAAACAGTCAGTAGCAGTAACAACCAATAGAGAAAGGGATGGTCGACTGTCACCTTCTCAGGTTGATGGTCTGGGAGTTTTGGTCGACCGCAACTATGTGCGGACGACCGTCTGCGGCGCTGATGGATTTTTTGGGTGCGGGTTTGTTGATTCGATTGAAGCCCACTTCGTCTTCTGATTTGATCGTACGACTCTAATCGTATGTTTATATCTTCAGTATACATCGGAGGGCTATTGTATCAAGATATCTAAACTAAGGTTTCTCTAGATCTATAAATACAATGTAAACGAATCATAAAACGATATGATTCTATTGAGTGCCAAATAGAAGAAGAGAGTACTTCATATGCCAGGGTGAGAGAGTTTCTCCATTGTAAGCAGCAATCAAGTTCCAGTTAGGCTTGATGTTAGGGTTTGGCCTCAAATACACGTAAGCACTGAGTACTTGAAGTTGGCGAAGAAGAGGATGAGACAAAGAAGCAAGAGAAGACAAGCAGCAGTAGAAGAATGCAGTCTGGAGAGTTGCGATCGACTGACCTGGGGGTGCGGTCGACCGACCTAGTCTGCTGAGAGTTCTTCGAGTGTAAAGGTCCAACAGAAGAGGGGACAGTGACCGGCCTTGGGGGTGCAGTCGACCGATCAGCTCTCGGGTTTGGTTCTACATGTTAGAGTCAACCGACCTTGGGGGTGCGGTCGACCGACATCGGCGGCTGATTGTTTTTGGGCTTACGAGTTTAAAGGCCCAATTGCTAGATTTGTGTTTATATTTTAGTGTTTACTTGGGGCTATATATATGGCCGTAAACTCTAGGGTTTAGTGATCTGAATAGATTTAATCCATAATTTGTGCAATCAAGAGGTGAGCCGTTATTATTGTTCAACTTCAAGAGAGGATTGTGCCGAGTGTTTCAAAGGTGAGAGAGAGAGATTGAGAGTTGTAATCTCTTTTGTAATCTTTGTATTTCTTGGGAAATAAGGAGTATTTGTTATCTCTGCATATTGACTGTGTTCTTGTGAGATTTTGCATATATTGTGGTGGCTTGATCTTGGTTCATCTATTTCTTGGGAGTTTCTATTGCTTGTGGTGCACTTCTGCTATTAGCACTACAAGTTGTGGGGTAGATTTCTCCGACAAGTGGTATCAGAGCAATTGGTTCGAGATGGCCGATAACAAGATGAAGATCGAGAGATTCGATGGGAGTGACTTTGCGATGTGGAAGATTCAGATGATAGCATATCTTCGTCAGAAAAATCTTGATGGTCCGTTGTTTGATGAGAAGCCGGTAGGTGCAGATAAGGATGCGAAGGTTTTGGCAGATTGGAATCATTTGGATCAGAAGGCGCTGGGGCAGATTCAGTTGGGGCTGAGTAGGAAGGCATTATTTCATATCTCAAGGCAAAGACCACAAAGGAGGCTATGGAGATTCTCACGGATATGTATGAGAAATCGTCGGCATCTAATCAAATTCGTCATCTGAAGAAATTTGTTAATATGAAGTTGAAGGAAGGAGGTTCAGTAGTAGAGCGTGTGAACAATTACTGTATGGTTTACAACTAGATGGAAGCTACAGGTTTGAAGTTTTCAGAGAGGGGGCAGTCATTGTTAATTCTGTCTACTTTACCCGATAGTTATGGTACGGTGAAACAGACTATTACAGGCACTATGAAAGATTCGACGACTCTACAGGATGTGGTGAGTAGCATTCTGAACGAGGGGGTGAGAGGGGTAAGAAATGAGGGATATCCATCATCATCTTCTAGAGATTCCGCCATGTACGTTGAGAAGAGATGTGGGAGGCCTAAGAGCAGTCGAAGGAGAAAGGATCAGAGTAGTTTATCTGAGAGTGGGTCTGATGACAGCAATGGGGGACATGGGCCTGAGTGCTGGTATTGTCACAAGAAGGGTCACATGATGCGCAGTTGCAAGTCTTATATGAAGAAGAAGTATGAGAAACCGAAGAGAGATACTCCAAAGGAAGCTCAAGTGGGGCATGTTGAGGATCTATGCTTATCAGCTCGGGAGGAGTTGGGCACTCAAGATTGGTGTATTGATTCGGGAGCTTCTTTTCATTGCACTACGAGGAGAGAGGTATTTGATGACTATGAGGATGGTTCTTTTGGAGATGTGATCGTGGGGAATGGTCACTGGTGTCCTGTATGTGGGGTTGGTACTGTTCGCGTGAACACCATTGATGATCAAAATGTTGTCTTGCGGGAGATAGGGCATGTTCCAGACTTGAAGGAAAATCTTATCTCGATTGAAAGGCTAGACAAGGAGGGGTTGTCTACTACAGTTGGTAGTGGGAAGTGGTGCATAGCTGCAGGTTCAAGGGTGATTGCAAAAGAGAAGCGTGAGGGAATTCTGTATTTGCTTAGAGACGTGAGGGGCGTTTCTCCTGTAGTTGACTCTCATCCGAAATCGAGTAGTAGGTTGTGTGGGGTGCAACTGAGTTCTTTCAGTTGTGGAGGGGAGGTTACTAATTTAGTGGGAGCTACTGGCCATGGGAGTGATCCTAGAGGGAAAGACGTTGCTGCGGTAAGGGTACTTTGCGAATTGGCAAATGAAGCTTCAAGTCGCTCTTATGTGATAGAGAGCACTGGTATTAATATGCGGGATGATGTCGATGAGGGTAACCGAATTGAGACTGTAGGGGTTAAACAATCTGCGGAGTTTGTGGAGGTGTCATCCACGGAGGTTTCTAGTGCAGATGGTGCATTGAGAGGCTTTGAACCATCCCTGGTGTTGATGGAGATCTTGCGAGTTGGGGATACTTATAATATGGAATCCGATACGGGAGGTTGTTTCTCCGGTATTCGAACTCTATGTGATTGGTGGAACACATCCTTCATGAGGTGATGAGGGGTGGGTTGTGCACTCCACGTGGTGGAGTGGTGGAGGTGCTCTTCATGGGAGTGGGGAGTACTTGAGTCTTCCATGAAAGTGGGAGATTGGCAGAGATAATGTGAGGAAAGATTGCAATAACTTTGAAGCATGGTGTATTTGGTCCAAGTGGGAGATTGTTAGGGTTTGGCCTTAAATACACGTAGACACTGAGTACTTGAAGTTGGTGAAGAAGAGGATGAGACAAAGAAGCAAGAGAAGACAAGCAGCAAGTAGAAGAATGCAGCCTGGAGAGTTGCGGTCGACCGACTTGGGGGTGCGGTCGACCGACCTAGTCTGCTGAGAGTTATTCGAGTGTAAAGGTCCAACAGAGGAGGGGACGGTCGACCGGCCTTGGGGGTGCATTCGACCGGTCAGCTTTAGGGTTTGGTTCTACACGTTGTGGTCGACCGACCTTGGGGGTGCGGTCGACCGACATCGGCGGCTGATTGTCTTTGGGCTTACGAGTTTAAAGGCCCAATTACTAGATTTGTGTTTATCTTTTAAGGTTTACTTGGGGGCTATATATATGGCCGTAAACTCTAGATTTTAGTGATCTTAATAAATCTAATCCATAATTTGTGTAATCAAGAGATGAGCTGTTATCATTGTTCAACTTCAAGAGGGGATTGTGCCGAGTATTTCAAAGGTGAGAGAGAGAGAAAAGGCCCAATTACTAGATTTGTGTTTATCTTTTAAGGTTTACTTGGGGGCTATATATATGGCCGTAAACTCTAGATTTTAGTGATCTTAATAAATCTAATCCATAATTTGTGTAATCAAGAGATGAGCTGTTATCATTGTTCAACTTCAAGAGGGGATTGTGCGGAGTATTTCAAAGGTGAGAGAGAGAGATTGAGAGTTGTAATCTCTTTTGTAATCTTTGTATTTCTTGGGGAATAAGAAGTATTGGTTATCTCTGCATATTGATTGTGTTCTTGTAAGATCTTACATATATTGTGGTGGCTTGTTCTTGGTTCATCTATTTCTTGGGAGTTTCTATTGCTTGTGGTGCACTTCCGCTATTAGCACTATGAGTTGTGGGATAGATTTCTCCGACACTTGAGAGAGCGTCAGGGTGAGAATTGTAATATTCTTGTATCTTCTCTAGTTGAAATAATATCTCGGTTCTTTCTCCCCCGGATCAAGGTAAAACTCCAACCGGGACAATTCTTGTGTGCTTTGTGTGATTGGTGCGATCTAGTTTTGCTTGGTGGTTTGTGTTGATTGTGTCAAAGACTCAAAAAGAATCTCAGTTTTCTTAACAATTGGTATCAGAGCAGTCAGGTTCGTGGGTTTGTTCGAGTTCCTTGGAGGAGATGGCAGATCAAAAGACGAAGATCAAGCGGTTTAACGGTAAGATCAACTTCAATCTATGGAAGGTGGACTTGTATGATGTTTTGGTTCAGAAGGACTTGCACCTTGCCCTAGAAGAGAAGAAGCCAACCGACATGAAGCAGGAGAAGTGGGATGGGATTTGTTTGAAGGGCTTGAGTTTAATCCAGTTGTAATTGGCGGACGAAGTCAAGTGTAATATTCTTGAGGAGACAAGTGCACCGAGTCTGTGGGCGAGACTCAAATCTCACTACTCGGGGTCGTCATTGCTAGATTGGATGTATTGAAAGAGGAAGCTTTTTAGGTTCTCAATGAAGGAAGGTACCCATCTCCAAGCTTATTTTGTGGAGTTCAATAAGGTAATATCTGAACCGAAGGCAATTAACGCTGATGATCTTAGTAAAAAGGATAAAACATTCAAATTGGTATATTCATTGCCAAATTCTTATGATCAATAACTACCCTGCACATGGAAAATCAGCCAAGGAGACACTTACAGTAGCCGGGGTGATTAAGGGTCTGAAGGAGATGAACTGAGAAAGGAGACTCATAAAGGAGGGTCTATTTCTATAGGGTGTTTTGCAGTGGATGGTGATACTTCAATTAGAAGGGATGCAAAACACAAGGGTAAGATTAGTTGCCACTATTATGGAGGATTTGGACATTACAAGAGAGACTGTCGCAAGTGGTTGAGTCAGAAGAGTGCTACTAATGAAGGGAACAAGCCCATATAGTTAGCGCAACTGAGTCAGGTAATAATGATGACCTATGTCTTCTTGTTTCAAGTTCTTCAGATGTGGATTCAAGTTGGTATCCTGATTTGGGAAGTTATTCTCATATTTGCTCCGAAAGGGAAATGTTTTCTACTTACAAGTCATCATCAGGTTGTAGTGTGAGAACGGGGAGTGGTGAGATTTGTGAAGTAGTGGGTGAGGGAACAGTTGAATTGGAGACGCCAGATGGTAAAGGGTTCACACTAGAAAAGGTCATGCATATTCCTTCGATACAACAGAATCTAATATCCTTGGGGACTCTTGATGCTCGTGGCTACAGGTAAATAGCTCGAGGTGGAGTTTTGACAGTTTGGGATAGTCATCGTAAGGTAATGAAGGGTAAGAGGGGAATTAGGCAAGGTCAGCACAATCTTTACCAGCTTTGTGGGAGCAGAAAAACTCGGCCGAGTGTATGGAAGCCCATTGTTCCTAAAACATCATCTAGTAAGTCGTCACTAGAATTACCGAATTGAGACTGCAACGTTCGAATACTATTGGAAGGTGGAGAGAGCCTTCAAGTAGGTGGAGTTCGTGTGGAGGGTGGTCCCTCTATGATTACATCTACAGGGGTGTGCCCTTGAGGAGGGCATACAGCTGGAGGAAAACAGGTGGAGGTTCGTTTAACTATCAGAAGAAGCCACAAAAACGTGTTATTTACAAAGCAGAGAAGAAAGGTCTAGAAGAGTTTTAAATCACACAGGTATGGATTCATGCATATGCAATCCAAGGTGGAGATTGTTGGGTTTTATGTCTTGCATACTTGTTCAGTGTGAAGAGAAGATGGTGATACAAGTAGAGGGTTCGAAGCGAAGGATCAAAGAGAAGGAGAAACAGTCAGCAGCAGTAGCAGCCAACAGAGAACGGGACGGTCGGCTGTGCGGTCGACTGTCACCTTCTCGGGTCGATGGTCTGGGAGTTACGGTCGACCGCAACTATGTGCGGTCGACCGTCCGTGGTGCTGATGAATTTTTTTGGTGCGGGTTTGTTGATTCGATTGAAGTCCACTTCATCTTTTGATTAGATCATAGGGCTCTAATTGTATGTTTATCTCTTCAGTATACATCGGAGGGCTATTGTATCAAGATATTTAAACTAGGATTTCTCTAGATCTATAAATACAATGTAAACCACTCCTAGAACGATATGATTCTATTGAGTGCCGAATAGAAAAAGAGAGTACTTCATATGAGAGGGTGAGAGAGTTTCTCCATTGTAAGCAGCAACTAAGTCTCAGTTAGGCTTGAGAGAGGGCCGTGGTGAGAATTGTAATATTCTTGTATCTTCTCTAGTTGAAATAATATCTCAGTTCTTCCTCCCCTGAATTAAGGCGAAAGCCCCAACCGGGACAATTCTTGTGTGCTTTGTGTGATTGGTGCGATCTAGTTTTGCTTGGTGGCTTGTGTTGATTGTGTCAAAGGCTCAACAAGATTCTCAGTTTTGCTAACATGTGGGATATTCAATGTCCACAGCAGAATTCGTGTCTCTAGTATGCTTTATGCACTGGTGAGGACCTGATTTGCAGTGGTCTTCGCTAGGAAGTGGGTAGTGGGATGAGGATAGATGTCTTTTTTGATTCTTGGATCTTTTGTTCTACCCTAAATAGAACGAACATCACTACTTTTGTTGAATTTTTGAGTTTTTCAATGAGAGTTGCAGATCTTATCTCCCCTTATAAGGAATGGATTCCGGTTGTGTTGGAGACAAGCCTACCCCGTTCCATCACTAATATTGTGTTACAAATGCCAATTTCAGTGAGTCAAGTTGTTGAGCGCCTCCTTTACTATGATTCTCTTATGTTAGTAGTCACCTTGAAGACTCTGTATTCAGCTGCTAGTGGAAGAAATTGTGAGATGCCAAGTTTTGCAAACAGGTTGATCCACAAATTGAAAGTCGCAAAAAAAATTATTGTGTGGTTGTGGAGAGTTTGCGTGCGGGGGAATTCCTACTAGCGCAAGTTGGCTCGACGTGGGATACAAGTGGTGCCTATTTGCCCAGTTTGTGAGATTGGAGATGAAATAATTGAACATTTCCTCTTTGACTGTATTTTTGTTTGTCAAGTTTGGAGCATTCTTGTGTAACGTATTGGCATTAGTGTGAACATGACATCCTTCCATGATTTGTGGTCACTATTAGAGGAGAATGTGCATGGTTCAAGTGCTAAAAAACTACTATTATAGTCTAAAATTATTACCACCTTGGAAAGCTCGATGCATAGTCTATTTTGAAGGCATGTGCCCCTTTCCACACACTGGTTTACAGTGCGGTTTCAGACTTTGTTGAAAGGTGAAATATTCTCGGTGGTTATCTGCTTCAGTGGGTTCCTACGATGTGGCCCAATGGATAAGTCTCAAAGTGAACTCCACTCCTCTCCACGAGCCGAAGCTTGATCAAATGGGTTGTGACGCTTGAAGGATCTATTAAACTCAACTTTGATCGGTCTTTGGAGGGGAATATAGCCTGCTACAGTTTTGTCTATAGAGATTGATGTAGTACATCGTTGTTGGTCAGTGGGGAGTCAGCTGTCTCGACATCTATCAATGTTACTGAAATAAGAGGTTTGTAAATGACTCTTAGGGTCTTTCATTTGATGTCTCAATAGGATCCTGTTTTTATTGAAGGAGACTCAAAGGTCATCATCGATCAGACCCGTGCAAGAAGCAGTCATGACCTCATTTCCATGATATCTTACTCAAATCTTACTCATGCTTGAAGATATGAATATTGGTGGGATACAATATATTTATCGAGAGGAGAATGTGTGTGCTGCAAAAAAAGAAAACACAGAGTGATCAAAACTTTTTGTGGATTAACATCTTTGATCCTAAGTTTCTTGTTTTGGCTAAGGAATATACTAAATGCGTCTCCCAATTGAGAGACGCTTCTGTTTCATTATTTCATAGTCATTTTTACTTTGTTTTAAATTATTTTTTCTGGCAAAAAAAAAAGAAAAAAAGACGAGAGGGGTTAAATGATGGATGCATCACCTATATGATGTCATCGAATCTTAATTGGTTCAAATTTAGATTTTCTTAGTCTTAATTTATCAATTTTGTTTTGTAACTTAAATTATTTCTTTCTTGCACAATTTATACAATCAATTTATGTAATTTTATTTTTGGCTTACAAGTTTTTGCAGTATATTTTTAGTTGTGCATACAACAACAAAAATGTTAATCATAGATTGTCATTTTTGATGCATAAAATATATTCAATATCTCATGAGTGGAATGTATTCACAGGTAGAAAGAAGAAAATACATATGGGAGACGAAGAGTAGGTTGCGAAAGCATCGCAGGAGTGGATTTTGGACAGATAGTTATGGCGTCCATTGTTGTTTATGATATCGGTTATTTTGTGATAAGGGTTGTAATATGGAGTTAGTTGTACTGTGTTTCGTTGTATTGTGTTTCGTTAATCGTTCGTTAATGAAGCGATGACTTTAGTCATCTTTTATCAAAAAAAAAAAAAAAAACAACAAAAAACAACAAAGTATTCATCTTACTCTTGGTTGAGTCAGGAGGACTTTTGGTTTTTGTAGTAATTATGTTGTGAATCTTATTTAGCAGTTGTTTGTGAGACTTTTGAGTAGTTTCAGTTCATGCATTTCTGTTGTATTTTTCATGTAATGGACTGAAGACTTATTTATGAGAATCCGGGGCAACTCTCTTGCCTTTAAAAAAAAAAAAAAACCCAGTGAATTGGCCTATGACGAAGTCGTTCGCCAAGAGGGATGTCTTGGGTTCGAATCCGAGCCCCCAATAAACACTTAAGAATTTAGTTGCACATAAATAAAAAAATATAAATATAAATAAATAAAAAATAAATAAATAAAAAGAAAAATAGTTCAAATAAGACTAAATATTCACTTCGGTCTGACGATTTCATGAGCCTTTACACACACAAAATAAAAAGTAAAAAGCAAAACAACTCATGGACTAATAATAATGCAAGTTGCAGAATATGGTCAGGTTTGATGAGGAAGTTATTGCAATAAACAAAGGAAGAGAAGGAATATGATAGGAATATGTGCAACATATGTGATAGTGTGATACTTTGAAAACCCAAGGGTTTTCTCTAGTAAGAATATTTCAAGGATTATTGATTAGCAATTCGGTTTTTTTTTTTGGGTTGAAACGGTGGGTCCTAAAGAAAGAATCCCGTGTTTCATTAAAAAGATTTTAACAAAATAAGCAACTAGTACAAGGGCAATAATACTCATGTCTCCCCACATACGGGTCATGATACTCATTCCCTGTCAAAAATGGAAACTCATCCCTAACCAAATACAATCCTACCAAAAATACAGAAGATAAATTATAAAAACACCAAAATGAGACCCGTTCCGTCCATGTGGATCCTCACAAAAGAATGGAACTCCCTCAAATCTAGCTGAGGTGAAGCCCACCTCCCCCTGCCAATTACTCCTCTCGCTCTCCCCCCTTTCCTCAGACTCGGCTTGCACTGTTGAGGTGTTCAAATCTGCGTACACTTCCTTTATCTTCTTTGTTTACTCCGCACCTGCTATTTGGGACCAAAATATGATATTAGCAATAATCTATATAATAAAACACAAAGAAAGCTATCAAGTGGCTCACCTTCAATCCCCCCAAAAATCAAAGGCCAAGATATAACCTCACAAAACACAATTTCCCCACCTAAAATTTCAAACCCCAAAACCAATTTTTCCTCCCAAAACTAAAAAAACTCATTACTTTATTGCTATCTATTTTTTCTCTGTTCACTTTTTCATATTTCTCTCTATCTCTCTCTCCCTATCTCTCTCTCCCAACCTTTATTTATTTATTTAGAAATTTAGATTTAAGATTTCAGGTTTGTAAATTTTTAGAATTTTTATGTTTTTTTTTATTGAACATGTTTTATTGAAAATAACAAATATCTCTTCAATAGTTAAATTTCATCATTTTCCACACTTAAAGTTCTAAGAAGTTAAATTTTACACCCCCATTTATAATTACTAGTAGGTTTGCCCGTTGACACGTGCCTACGGCACGTCTTTGGAACGGTACACCTTGTTTGATCTTATAAAATAGTTTTGGAGATCCAGCAAATTAATTGAAGTAGCAAACATATTATATGAGAAACTTTTGGGGGTCTAGCAAAAAACATATTATATGATTTTTTTGATTTTTTTTGCATTATTGTAAAAGTTTTTATTTTTTTGTTTTTTTTGTGTCAAAAATTTTTAAAATTTTTTATTTTCTTAATTTTTTGAATAGAAGAGGGAGAGAGAGAGAGAGGGAAAAAAATTAAATAAATATGGGAGTTGTTTTGGGTGGGGGATTTGAATTTGAATTTTTTTTTTGGGGGGGGGGGGGGGGGGAATTATGTTTTGTAAGGTTAGATCTGGGTCTTTGATTTTTTGGGGGATTGAAGGAGAGCCACTTAATAGTTTTCTTTGTGTTTTATTATATAGATTTTTCAATATATACTAATGAAAACATGGACTTTTATTTACAACTAATTATTGTCATACTATTCAAACTTGAGCTACATAATTATTGTTTTACTATTTACAGGGCTTTTCCTGTTTTGTATTGTTCCGAAGACGTGCCGTAGGCACGTGCCCACGGGCAAATCTAGTCTATATATAATAAAACACAAAGAAAGTTATCAAGTGGCTCTTCTTCAATCCCCCAAAAATTAAAGGCCCAGATCTAACCTCACAAAACACATTTTCTCCCCCAAAACTCAAATTCAAATCTCCCCCAAAACAACCTCTTTATTTATTTAACTCTCTCTCTCTCTCTCTCTCTCTCTCTCTCTCTCTCTCTATATATATATATATATATATATATATATATATATATATAATAAATTACAAAGAAAGCTATCAAGCGGCTCTCATTCAATCTCCCAGAAAATCAATGGCCTACATTGATTCTCACAAAACATATTTTCCCGCCCAAAATTTCAAACCTCAAAATTAAAATTTCTCCCTCAAAACTAAAAAACTCATTACTTTATTACTATCTCTCTCTTCTCTCTTCACTTTTTCATATTTCTTTCTTTCTCTCTCTCTTTCTCCATCTCTCTCTCTCATTCTTTCTTTATTACTTAAAAATTTAGATTTTAAGATTTCAGATTTGTAAAATTTTTAGAATTTTTATGCTTTTTTTATTGCACATGTTATATTGAAAATAGCAAATATCTCTTTAACGGTTAAATTTCATCATTTCCACACTTAAAGTTCTAAGAAGTTGGATTTTATACCTTCATTTATAATTATTTTTCAACATATACTAATAGAAACATGGACTTTTATTTACAACTAATTATTATCATATTATTCAAACTTGAACTACTTAATTGTTGTTTTGCTATTTACAGGGTTTTTCGTGTGTTGTATCGTTTCGAAGACGTGCCGTAGGCACGTGCCCATGGGCAAATCTAGTCATGAATACTAGTTGTTGATGCATGATGTGTTTGTGTGTTGGTCTAAAGATCCTGTTGTTCCTTTCTAACCACATCCCCCAGCATATAGTCGCCACCCCAATACCCCAAATGTTAGTGACGCTATTCCTCACGTTATCCTTTTGCCAGACCCCCCAAACATCCTGAACCGTCTCTGGCATTGTTCCCAAGATGCCCAATCTGTGCAATAGGTCCGCCCACATATACCTAGCGTATGGACAACTAACTAGAAGATGATCGACTGTTTCGCTATTAGTTGTGCACATAACACAATCTCCCGGTCCTTGCCACATGCGCCTTGCTAAATTGTCCTTTGTTAAGATGACATTTTTTGTTGCCAACCAATTGAACGCCCCAATCTTTAGCGAAACTTTGACCTTCTAGATAGGGTCAACTATTCTCACACCTACATCGTTAAGCCATTTATAAGTTGATTTTACTGAGAAATTACCATCTTTTCCCGTCGCCCAGCTCATCCTATCTTTGTCGCCTTCCCCTGTTGGCTTCCAATCCTGTAGAAATATGAGTAGCTCCCGCTTCTATCTTGTAGCCTCCCTGCTTAGCCTTCCCCTAACTCTGGGTCTCCAGGCTCCGTTCCTCCATTGTCTGGCAACCCAGTCATTTTTAACTGAAGCGCATTTGTACAACTCCGAAAATCTTCTCTTAAAATTAATTGCCCCGCACCATTTTTACTTCCAGAAGCAAATAGTTTTTCCGTTTCCAATGGCGAAGCTATTGCCTGCCAAAAAAATGTTCCTAGTTCGCACCACCCCCCGCCAGAACCCCGACATGGAACCCTTGTTCTTTTGTTTTTCGTGTATACACCCATTCCTGATGTATGTTTTCCTTATTAATGTAGCCCATTTTGCTTTTCTCTTAATTTTGAATTTCCACCACCACTTACATAGTAAAGCTTGGTTCATCTGCCGTAAGTTAATCACTCCTAATCCCCCAAATTCTTTTCGTCTGCAAACAATCCCCCATTTGATTAACGAATATCCTTTCCCATCAGTCCCTGACCCGTGCCAAAGAAACCTCCGCCTTAAGCGATCAATTTTCTTGATGACCCAAACCGGGATCTCGAAAAATGACAAAGTATAGCGGGATAGAACTGACTACCGAATTAATTAACACCAGCTGCGCATTTTCCCCTTCCATCCCTCTAGTCTATTCGTAATTTAGTCAATAAGCTCGTTCCAATCCCCCAACCTAAGCTTGCCGGTAGATGCAATTCGTTGTTTTCAGCAGAATGGAAAAATATGATTCATGTAGCCGATCCCAACTAGTTGGAAAAAATGCTTTTTGTTGTTGTTGTTGTTGTTGTTGTTGTTGTAAATCATTGATTATTTTCAATTTCTCTTGTAGCAGGATACATGAATTTGAAATTTCTACCAAAAATAGATGAATCTACCTTTTCTCTTGCTTAAGGGTTTTTAGCTCATTCTTCCATTAATTATGAGTTATATCTTGCTCATTTTAGCTCATTCTACCATTAATATATCTAGATTCTTACATGAATCTAGATTAATTATGAGTTATATACAGGATAAATAAATCGTTGATTATTTTCGATTTCTCTTGTAGCAGGATACATGAATTTGAAATTTGAAATTTCTACCAAAAAATAGATGAATCTACTTTTTCTCTTGCTCAAGGGTTTTTAGCTCATTCTTCCATTTATGAGTTATATCTAGATTAATAATCTGTTGAAAATAAGTAGTGCATTGCAATCACACTCTCAGAAAGTTCTCCACAATCATGACACTACAACCACCCCATCTTCAATCTCACTTACCTTTGAATTTGACTTGTGTACAGTTTACCCTCAAAATATGTATGTATGTATGAATCATAGCAGGAATTGCATGCATGACTAAAAGAGAGGTACCTAGTCATCTCAGATATATATATATATATATACATATATTCATGTATCTTGCTAATTTGTGAATTATGTTCATATAAGATGTGGCTTTCTTTGTGGGCCTGTAAGTATGCCAAAAATGAATAGAAGCCTCCTACACCTAAATCATGATTCATGGCATGTTGTTGTGGAAAGTGACAAGTTTGTGGGGTTATACTGTCATGTGATATCTGCCTTTTAGATGCTTCAACAGCTATGCATGAGATCATCTGTTTCTCTACTTCTGATCAAGTGTCACAATTCACAACTATATTCATGTTAGATAGATATGTAGACCAATATATGGATTGTGCATTGCATCACAGAATGTATACCGCCTTCTCATAATTACATGATTGCGTCTGTTGATTAGTATCTCAATTTCTATCTGAAATATAGGAATTCTTGTAACTGGACTATACTTGTACCGGTTAATCAAATGCGGAAAAATGAATAATAAAAAGATTACTAAAACGAAAGTAAAATTAAGCATAATAAGGTGATGGTAAGGTATGTTGTTCCTTGAGATATAAGAAACATGAAATTATCTCACATGCGCCGATATAGAAGATAAAATCAAGAAACAAATACCTGTTTGGTGTTATATATGCTGAAAAACTAGGAGCTATCGATCAAAAGCATCAAGTATAAATTAAACTTGCTTTTGTTCCGTTTTTTAGACCCTTTTTTGACGAATGAGATACTAAACTTGTACAATGTCTAATACAAGTACAAAATAAGAAAGTTGTTGAGGCATAGACAACACCAGGTATTGAAATAAACTGATATTTGCACCAAATCAAATATTATAGTGGAATCCATCCAACGATCCTCAATTGTATTCTGACAATTTGGGCTACAGTAACAAATCTTACATCCACATTTGAACAGACATATCTTTTTCATAAACCTAATGTGACTTTTACAGCAAAACTTCATCAAGTCATTCTTTCACACTAAGGAAGTATCAAATGTGCAATAGCTTTGACTGCAACTTTTCGTTCACGCAAAAAGCTATTGCCTTCAACCATAAGCTCCTCTTTTAACCTGCGAGTACAACTAGGTCGAACTTTTTTTTTTTTAGGTCGAACTATTAACCAACAGTAAGAGTGTATGGCATGTATATCTTAATTACTAGACATTTTTAAATATTCTTGAACTTCAGTGGTAACACATTTTTTGACTATTTCTTTAGAACTCTAAAAGATAATTATGTTAGGTGCACGAGATGTAATCTAGGTGACGAGGACACAAATCACATACTTTTCTCTTGTCCTAGGGTCAAGTTAGCGTGGGATGTTGTCTGTTTGGGATTTGGGTTAGCTGTGATTCCCAACTCAACTGCTGAGTTATGGGGCCCTGGTGAGAGGAAATGATTAGGAAAGATGATAAGAGTTGTGGAATATTTCTGTAGCGACTACCTTGTGGACAGTGCCGGCCTTAGGATTTTAGGGGCCTGAAGCAAACTCTCAAAAAGGGCCTCACATATGCCCCCCACAAAAAAAAATAAAAAAAAATTCATGTATTATAATTTTTTTCACATATACCCCACGTATACACATTTTCAAATATTTTTTTTTCCTGAAAATGGGAGCCCCTTTTTTTTGGTAGCTTAAGGGATCAAACAATTACCATTGCCTATCTCAGTATAATCTCATTTTAAAAGCATAGTACAAACCAGTTCCTATATGTTTTTCTGAAAACGGGGGCCCCCTTTATGCTCTGTTTTTTTTAAATTTTGGGGGCCTGATGCAAATGCATCACCTGCATCAACAGTGGGCCGGGCCTGCTTGTGGACCCTATGATTTAATAGAAATGATTCATATTTTCGTAGTTCCATTAGTAAATTTTCTGCCATGACACATAAAATTTTGGCTCTAATGGATGCGTGACAGGTCATACAGGGGCTAGGAAGAAGTTGCACATGGATGGCGATGAGTAATTCAGATTGGGACGAGCTGCTGTTTCTTTAGTCGGTCACGAGGACCTTGGATGATAGACTATGTATTTTGTATTAGTATATGTTGTATTAGACTTTCTATATTTGTGATGGATGTAGTAGTTGACTCCCATGGGTGGGGGGGGGGGGGGGGGGGGAGGTTGATGTAGTTTTTATTTCTTGCTGAATTTGGGATGTAACTATGTTAATGTTTTGTTAATATATAGTTCATTAATGAAATTGGTGACACTTAGTCATCCCACAAAAAATAAATTTTAAAAAAATAGTACTAATTATTATCTTGCCCTAGAAAAAAACTTCGGTCCCCATGGCATCATTCCCCTTCAAGGTAAGGCTTCATGTGGGTTAGAGTACTTTCGGAGAACCATCAATTGCATGGTTTTCCTGATAAGGAAGGTGGTGAAAGGCGATTGATTCTGCGCGTAGTATTGAAAGCACCGATGCATTTAACAAGTAGAAGGCTAAAAAGAAGCAGAGAGGTTTGCTTTGCATGTCATGTATAGAGCCTGTAACTTATGTGTGATCTCAGATGGGTGAGTGGAGGTGACAGGGACTAGGACCAACCTATTACTGACCCTCCTCCCTCCTAGTACATAATTCAGAGCTCTTACATAAGCGACGACACCACCATACATAGATTATCTGAGTATTTGATTACATTGTAAACAGATCACGCATGCACCTAACTTTTTTAAGGCTCATGGCATTTCAGAAGAGATAAAGAAGTTGTAGAGGACAAGTTCATGCGACATAATATAACGTATGGAAATCTTCATACCGTTCTAGAACAAATTACATTGGAAGATGGATATGCATGCTCTTATATATGAAAGTAGAATTTATATATAGATAATATAACGAAATAGAGGAATTAGAGGTGACCATGTGACCCAAAAATTGCAGTCCAATTGAGATGTCACGACATAATTGAGAGATCATCATATGCGGTACAACACCAATGATTTTCATACATTAGAAAGGATGTATTTTGGTTTTGAAATTGGGGACACTGAAGCAAATTTTCTTTTTCCCCTTTTTTTTTTGCAAGACAAGATAATAAAAATGAAATAAAAAACAACTACAAAACCGAACTATGAGCAACAACTTACCTTCTGAAAAGAGCCTTAACTTGAAGCTGGGTTGGGCTGGAACTTGATTACTGGGCTAAATCCACTTCTTGTAATTTTCTTGGGCCAGACTGAGCCTTTTCTATATATGTAAAATCAAATTATTTGAAATTTATTTGTCCATCTATCATGTCACTATAAAAAACAATGATTTTCAGCCATACAATTTTGTAACACTTCAATGGATGAGCAAATAAATTTCAAATGATTTGATTTTACATATTTAGACTAATTTAGATGTGTAGATCATTGTGAACGGTTCGGATCGTCGATACGAAGACGGGAAGACCGAGTGCACACGCCGTGTCCACCATAGGTGGTGCACAATGGAAGATTTTCATATATATATATATGCTCTTGCAGTCTAAATAATGTAGTGGAAGAAAACTCATGTTGTTGAATGAAGTCTTTGAAATCAAATTCTCTTGTTACTCTTCGTATGCATGTTATTCATATTACATTTATCCCAAATCCAGTGTGTGATAACTTAATTATGTTCTCAAATATGGTTCAATGCAATTGGTATTACAACTGAACATGATAGAATTGAACAATGGAATTTTATCCCTCATCCTGATCATGCAACTGAACAATTCCTGAGCTGTACCGCTGAACAACAATTTTAACTGACAATAAACCTGAATATATAGCTCACCAAACATGATACCATATATTTCACATGATACTATATATTTCTGTTATCCAAAATAATACATCAGAAACTTTGCAAAGCTAAAATGGTGTACATACAATGTTTCAACCAACATAACATCATATAGACTAGAATGGTGGCATTTTCACAAGCATGTGAAATGAATTACTCTATTTATAAACTGAAAGGCCCTAGATGATCATGAACACAACAAGATGAATATCATGCAATATGTACATTGGTTGATCATAATTAATTAATAATATACTTTATTAAGAGTAAATGATTAAGTATGGAAATTCATATTCCAGTAGTGCTCTGGATTTCATCTCGTAATATACTTATCATTAAATCATGAAATTTGTTTAGAAATTGATAAAGTAGAAAGAAAAAAAAATTGGTCTTTCTATTTTGATGAATTTAACTTGTATCCATCATTATATTTGCAATACTGCCGCAGTTTCTATTAAACGGGGGCTTTTGCCAAAATTGGAAAAGTTATTGGCATTGCCCAACGAGTTGAGTTGCGGCTGTTATTGTTGCAAAATATGTAGCTGAAGAATGTAATGTGGAATTAGGACAGAATGTTGGTTATGCACTTCTGGCTCAACCAGGATCAATTATATGACAATTGGTTTACTTGTAAAGGTAATAATGGTGTTCTGGGTACTAAATATAAAAGTTTACATACCATTCTTCGATTTTATGATTCATTATTGTCCTATTCATTTATTGAATCATATGCTTTTCGTCTAATTCACATTGTTGCATATATATTCTACGCATTGACCTTGCAAGGATTTGTGAACTTATATGCAGCTAGTTTACTTTTTAGAGATAAGTGAATAATTTTCATATGGTGGTAAAAATATTTTATTGATGCAATATTTGTATATATTCTCTAATACTAGCCAGGTCGGTTTCATAGACCATTTTAACAGCTAATAAGTTGTCTAATTGGTGGAGAAGACAGAAATTATTGGTAATGGCTCAATAACTAATTTTGTTAATTGAATCTTAGCTCTCCTAAAAAAAACAAAGATTTTACAACTCAGTGTTTTGCTTTATTAACGTTTATGAATTATATCATTAATCTACTAGGCTGACGTTGGTTTGATTTGGGTATCTGTTTTTTGACTCATCTATATACTGTGGTTCTTATGGTCATTGTCCCATTGATCTTCACTTGTAGGCCTTTCAGCTACTGAATATGTTGCTGACAAGTATGTCATATTATAAGTTTGTGCAGGTTGACTAGGATTCATGTAGAAAAAAGAGTTAAAATCCTATGTAATGTAAAGTGTTTCGCTAGGATCCTTGTAGAAAGAAGAGTTAAAATCCTCTGAAATGTAAAGTGTATCTCGAACATAAATCTTAAACCCATAGCTACTTATGCAATCTGTTACGTAAGTGGCCTATTAAGAAAAATAGGTTTGATTCAATTTCGCGGAGTTGATGATCTGCAAATTGTTCGGGAGAGGACACAATACGAATGACTCGCAATAGTGGGTGAGAGAGAGAGAGAGGTAACACATCAGAAGGTGCCCACTATGAAAGAGAGATGACTGCAAGTTTTTTATGTGGGTGGATGAAGTTGATGATACTAGATGTAACACCCCGTACTTAAGAATGTATATATATAATATTATATGTATATATATAATAATAATGAATGTGAGAAGTGGTAGTTGGCCTATAGGAGATTCTATAGGCTATGGATTAATGGATAGGAGCCTATAGAAAGCCTTTGGGGCTTATGAAATAATTGCATTAAAATGGAAATGAATGAGAAGGGTGGTTATGCCTGTGTGGGTGTTGACGTGGCTTTGTGCTTGGGTGTATAGTCCCACATCGGAGAAATATGTGAGAGAAAGTGAGGTTAAATAGTAAAGCCTATGATCAAGAGGCACCTAACAGTCCGGACACCTTTTGTGAGGCACACCTCTGGTGGAAAATTGTTAGGATTTTATTTGTTCTCATATTGCGCGCACGTGTAGCCACGTGCGCAGCTGAGCGGGGCTTGGGACGTTACACTAGATTAGTAGAATTGAAGAGGAAAATTTTGTAGTTGACTGAGAAAGTTGAAGTTTTGATGGGGTGACGGCTCAGATGGAGGTGAAAGTAGGAGCTCTCAAGCCAAAAGTGTGATAAGTTTTATGCAAATGGAATGATGATGGGGAAAATGGGGCTGTTTGTGTATTTTGGTTGTGTTTGATGCTTGTCATGCACCAAAAACTGTATGTGTATGTTTTGTTTCAGTTTTTAAAAGTGTGCATCATATTCTCTTGCAGTCTAAATAATGTAGTGGAAGAAAACTCATGTTGTTGTTGAATGAAGTCTTTGAAATCAAATTCTCTTGTTACTCTTCGTATGCATGTTATTCATATTACTTTTATCCCATATCCAGTGTGTGATAAATTAAGTATGTTCTCAAATGTGGTTCAATGCAATTGGTATTACAACTGAACATAATAGATTTGAACAAAGGAATTTTATCCCTTATCCTGATCATGCAGCTAAACAATTCTTGAGCTGTACAGTTGAACAACAATTTTAACTGACAATAAACCTGAATATAAAGCTCACCAAACATGATACCATATATTTCACATGATACTATATATTTCTGTTATCCAAAATAATACATCAGAAACTTTGCAAAGCTAAAATGGTGTACATACAATGTTTCAACCAACATAACATCATATAGACTAGAATGGTGGCATTTTCACAAGCATGTGAAATGAATAACTCTATTTATAAACTGAAAGGCCCTAGAATTGATTCAACTCAAGTACCATTAGAAAGAAAAACCAAGGTACCAATCTCCAACTCAACTGAAAATTTAGCTGTGAGTGTTTCTGGATGTAAACACTAAATAATAGAAAAACATTAGGGAAAAGAGGTGTGAGTGTTTTGGGAAAAAATCAAGACGAAGGTTGCCAAAAAAATGGTTGTTAATCTATAATTGTATAAATTACTGTTGATAGAAAAGATATAACAAAGCGACACTTCTCAAAATTGTGCAATCTGTAAGGAAAGTTGAAGAACAAAATTGTGATTGTGCTGTGAGATCTAGAGGTCAGTTTCTCATCTTTAACTGCCCTTTTTTATGCTATAAATTCTCTTTCAGATGTACCAGTAAACATTCAATTAATCATTGTCCTTCAGTCAATTGCAGCAAGAACATGATTTGCAGCCATTTGGATAATGATGTTTTCACGCCCCGCTTCCCAAAATACGGGAATACAAGCCTGTGACAAAGGCCGAGCGAATGATATTAACATCATCCATAAGCTGTACCAGTCTTAACTCAACAACATGAAAGAAATAATCACAACCACACAGATAATATAATCACATAAACAATAACTGAGATAAAAATATGCAGTAGTCAACATAATATCCAACAACTGGAAAAATAAACAACAGTTACGAGTCAATAAGCCCGGGTTACAAAGTTCAACAAAAGAATAACAATGCGATAATAGAATAACATGGAAGAAGATAATTTATTCTAAAGCAGATCCTGCTCCAATCCTAGAAGAACTGCTCACCAATGCTTCCTGAAAAATCTTCTTGTTCACTTGTAGCTGGGTCAACTAGAGTGAAAAAGAAAATGTCCTTAGAGCAAGTATGATAGTGAAAAACAAAGAGTAAGAGAACATGGTACATCAAGGAGTATGAAGCAAGATCAAAGTCCAAAAGCAATAACGATATCAATAAACAATGGTCAAGTGTACAAGTGTCAACTTAGGTTTATAAGCATTTTATTTTCCTATGTAGTGTATGTACTATTGTGTCCCATACCACAGGTTCGGTGCACGCAAAACAGTGTACGTTTTAGACATAGTGGTGTGATCTACAAAGCGTGTACTCGGTGTAACAAGATAACAAGATAACAAGATCACATGTTCACAAGTAATTCTCCACCTTCCATGTCAATATTCCATGTAAACAAGAAGGGCCCTACCGAGTACATTTTCTGAGATTATCCACTACTAAGTCAACCCTTATTATCCTCGGCTTGTTTAATATCTTATTATTTCATTCATGGTCATATAAGTGTGTATACGAGTGTCAAGGCGACGATAAGATGCAACAAAATGATACAATGAATGATAAAATACAAGTAATTGTAAATCTGAAAAGGGCAGGCGCAATAGTACTAAAACAGTAGTAACTCACAACCTACAACTCGGAATTCGATTCCACCAAAAGGGAAAGTAAACTAGACATCCGGGGCTACAATTTATATTCAGTAAGTTTTTATTAATTCTGCGTTTAACTAGGTTAATTATCCTAATCTTTACAGGTTAACTATTTTGGCAGCAGTTGTAACACCCCGTAAAACTGGAAATGACAATTTTGCCTTCGGGTGTTACGCACGTGCATTTTGTTCCGTTATTGGTGATATCCATAACGCATTTTGATATGTGTTTTGAATTCCGAATATTTATACATTTTCCGTATTCTTAAAATCTCATTTGAGTCAACTCAAATGCTAAGTTTCAATCTTCATGTTTTACGTGCTTTTTTTGTATTATCGATGCACGTGTCGATTTCTGGTATTCTACCGTTATGTGCAATTTTTTCGATGGGCTTCAATTATTTATTTTTATGGCGTGTTCAAATTCATTTTATAAACGGAAATTCACTTTTTGTCCGTTTTGATTAATATACTTTTATACGTATAGTGCGTGTGTTTTTAATGTACGTATTAATTATGTTATTGAATGTATATATTAAATATATTTTTCTTGTGTTATATTCCAATTATTTATAAATATTTTTCGGTTGATAAGATCAATTTCGTGATTTTGAGATTTCACGCGCAATGCACGTGTTTTTGGTGTACGTTTTGAGTACATTATCGACTGAGTATATTAAATTTAATTGTCCTATGTTGTTTTCAATTATATTTTGATAATTTTCCATTAATAAAGTCAATTTCGTATTTTTGTGATTTCACGCGCAACACACGTGTTTTTTGGTGCACGTGTTTATATGTACTTGGCTGCAAAATAATATTTCTTAAAGTGTAAATATTTATTTTACTTGTGCATGAAATATTATAATTTTTAATTAAAATAATTTTACGTACATGTTATGTATATATAAAATTTGTATTTTTAAAATAGTTAATTTGTGAAGTGTGTGCACGCGCAAGCATGTGCACGTGTGTATGCATGAAAAGAGAGGGGAAAATGGCCGGTTACTTTTGGTTAGGAGGAAAAATTGAGTTTTGAATTGTGTTAGTGGTTTAGTTAGTGGAGTAGTGGACAATTAGTTTTAATAAACACCCATTAATTAATCCTATTAATACCCCCTAACTCTCACACTCTCCTCATCTCTTTTATTTTCCCCTCTGTGCATTTCCGAAAGCCACAAGCAATCCAGCATGTCCTTCTTGCCTTTTTTTCTTTATCCACCATACATTGAATGTATCCATACATTTATATGTATGTACATATTAGTCCAATCTCCTTCACACTACTTCTCCTCCCTCTCTCCTGTCATTTCCGAAAACCACCCAGACCATTGCTTTTTCCAAACCTACCATTCTACCTATTAGCCTATACTAGGTATGTATATATATATATATATATATATATATATATATATGAGTCTTCTTCCGTTGCAAACGGGCCGGAGCGAGTCTGTTCGCACAGACCCGTGCGAACTTCGATCTGGACCGTTGGATCAAAGATCCAACGGTCCAGATTTTTTTTAATAAAATCTTGCCTTAACCCGTTGTTGGGAAGGACGGGTTACGGCAAAATTTTATTAAAAAACATAGCCTTAGATACGACCGTATACCGCTTTATAATGATTTTTTCCAACCAAAAGCAATACGCGGCCGTATCTCTCGAATCGTGAGTCGAAACTCACTTCTACAACTTGGGGTGGCTTCTCGTAGGGGACACCAACCAACTCACAAAGTTTCGTATTTTTTGGAGGTCGTTTGAAGGGTTTTTTAATCTACCCGCACTTAGAAAATTCTAAGTCTAAACTTCTCATGCGAGGAAGTTGATGAAACCGCACAAACGGCATCCGAAAATTATAAACTTTCTGACTTGGTCGGATTCACGTAGGGCAAGCCACCCGAACTTGTAGAAGTGAGTTTCGAGTCACGGTTTGCGAGATACGGCCGTGTACCGGCTTTAGTTGTTTTTTTCCAACCAAAACCGATACGCGGTCGTATCTCTCGAACCGTGCGTCGAAACTCACTTCTACAACTTGGGGTCACTTCTCATAGGGAACAACAACCAACCAGCAAAGTTTCGTATTTTTGGGAGGTCGTTTGAAGTGTTTTCTAATCTAACCGTTTTCAAAAAATTCTAAGTAAAAAACTTCTCATATGAGAAATTGAAGCAAAACCGCATAAACGGCATCCAAAAATTATAAAACTTTCTGACTAGGTCGAATTCATATAGGGTAAGCCACCCGAACTTGTAGAAGCGAGTTTCGATTCACGGTTCGGGAGATACGGCCGTGTACCGCTTTACTTGGTTTTTTTCAACCGAAAGCGATACGCGGCCGTATCTCTCGAATCGTGAGTCAAAACTCGCTTCTACAAATTGGGATGGCTTGTACTACGTGAGACGAACCTACTCGTAAAGTTTCGTATTTTTTTACAGTCATTTGCAGGATTTTCAACCATAACTGCACTGAAAAGTTTCTAACTAATTTTGTATATACAATTGTAATTCTACAAATTACTAACGCAAGCAACAGAATTCGGCAATTCAATATACTTGAAGTCAACGCGATTCTACATCCATATAATTTTTTTCCCAATTTGTAAATAATTTACTACACACAAATTGAATAAAATACACAAATATAGATTATTGAGGTAAAAAAATAGTCTATACCTTACAAAATAGGTCCAAATCAAGCCAAACGATCGATTCAGAGGAGTAGGGTTTCGATCTTTGGAGTTCGACTTCCACAAAGAGTAGGGTTTCGATCTTTGGAGTTGGGAGAGAAGAGGGGGAGCGGACGAAGATGTCGATCACGTCGTAAGGCGGAGCTAGGGTTTTTTTTTCCGTTGGGTTCGTCGAAGAAAGAAGAAGGAGCGAAGAGGAATCGCCGAAGAAGAAGAACTATATGGAAATAAAAATGAATATAGATAGCCTTAACCCGTTCTTGGGAAGGACGGGTTAAGGCTATGTTTTTAAATAAAATTTTGCCTTAACCCGTCCTTCCCAACGACGGGTTAAGGCAAAATTTTATTAAAAAAAATCTGGACCGTTGGAGATCCAACGGTCCAGATCGAAGTTCGTACGGGTCTGTGCGAACAGACCCGCTCCGGCCCGTTTGCAACGGAAGAAGAATCTATATATATATATATATACACACACACACACACACACACACACACACACACACACACACACACACACACACACATATGTATATATGTGAGATGAGTTGAGATGCTCCTACTGTTTGCTTGCTGAAAATGGATTGGATGGCTCACTGTTGCTGCCGAAAGTGAGATTGGAGGCCATGCTTTGGTGCACGGATTTCGAGAAGTTTGCAAATCAGAGTTTCTTTAGGAGCTCCTAGTTCTAGGAGTTCATTTGAGTACAAATTCTTCAACTTTATGTGGGTGTTTCTTAAATCCTTTCTAATTTAGGGGTAGAAATTGCATGATAGATAATATACAATTTATTTGTTGAATTTGAATTGGTATGATGAGATTCCATGTTAATTAATGTAGAGTTGAATTGCTAAATTTTAATTGGTGTGGTAGATGTAAATTGCTTAATCTATTCTCTAATTTGTTATGATTGTTAGTTTGAAATGCTAGAATTGAAGAAATGTGATTTCTATGGAATTGATGCATGTTAAGACATTGGTCAAAATAATGCCAGGGTATAGAAAAGAATTGTTTGATGTTAATGTGGCTAAGAAGTGCGTTTCTAATCTCAAAAATATTTATTTTATGAGTATAGGAACTTATAAAGGAAATTTTGATAAAAGACAAACATTTTATTTGGAAAATTGATTATATGTGTTTTTGTGCATTTGGAAGCAGGATTTTATTATATTGCAAAAATGAGAAACTTATGAGTTTGAGAACATGTACAATATTTTCAAAGAAACATATTATGAGAAAAATGTAAATTTTTATAGAAGTACAATTCAATTGAAACATCGAGTTTTTAATAAAACACCCTTTTGTGGGAATGTGTTGTCAGATTGTGAAGAAGTCATAGTTCCCTTTCAGTGTCGAAAATATATTTATGTTCCACTTTAACTGCAACCTGGTGAAATCGACAGTCGACCGAACTAGAGTCGACAATCGACTGTTAGGTATTAAAATTCGAATTTTGTCGGCAGAACAATCGACTGTCTACTTATCCACATTCGACTGTTACTGTCTTGATTATTGTTTTTTGAGTTTTTAAGGTTTCGCAGAACAGTCGACTGATTCTTTGTCAACAGTCGACTGAACTGACTGGGTTGTGTTTGAGCTTTCAAAGTTCGCAGGATGGTCTACTGGATATTTTTCCATAGTCGACTGAACTGGCTTTTGTTCTTGAGTTTTGAGGTCTCGCAGAACAGCCGACTGGCCACTTTTAATAGTCGACTGCTACTGTCTTGACTGATGGATTTTCTTGAGTTTGGATTTGATTTCTGACATGTGAAAGTTGAATAAGATTGAATACGAGATTTTATTATTATTAATACTTGATTGAGATTATTTTGAAATGCACACAAGGGTACGAATGATTAAATTGATTAAGAGGTTGAATTGCCTTATGTTGTGAGATTATAAAGGAAATATTTTTGAGAAAGATTTTGTGAACAAAAGAAATGGTAATGATTATTTGAGATTGATTATGGCATATTGTTGATCTCTAGAAAGAGATAGTTGTTGGAATCTAGAGGCTAGGCGAGATCCTAGTGACCGACAGTATTGTTTATGATTTTGAGAGCTAACCGCTGAGGGTTGAGCGTCTCTTGAGAAGTAGCCAAGTAGGCTGACTGTCTCTGTTGTTTTGATTTAAGTCTGGTAGGGTAAGCTAGCTCTAGGTTGTGATGATTTTCTTTTAAAACAAACAAAATTGTAAGGATTATATACATAGTGAAGATGTGATGAAAGTAAGAGAAAAACACGAGTATGAGGGCCATCGGATTGGCGGTGTGAGAGTGATTCACAGAATGCCTGCTTGATGGGTCATGACATGGCGTGAGCACTACTTCGGAATAATCGTCCCAGTGGCGATGCTTGTGGGGTGTTTGGCGACTACGGGTGGTGCCATCGTTCCATGGCGAAGGTTGAATTGTCCATAGTCTGCCTGCTTGATGCGTCATGTCAGTGTGTGGGATTCCCCTCTAGACTGCCTGGACATGGGATCATAGATCTTAGAACATCTAGAATACTTACCGTAGTCACCGTAGTAGTTTAAGTCATGGCGAGGGATTGAATCCTATAAGATGAAGTACGATTAAGGGCTTGTCCTCGGACCTATGTAGTATGGGATGCATAGAATCCGAATAAGTGCGCATTAGTTTCATGTAAATATTAACAATTGCATTAAGGACTAAGTGCACAGCACAACACGGAATCAATAGGATAGTCCCTTTTGTAGTTTTGTTTGTGATCAAGTTTGTGTTTGCTAAAGTATTTAAGAATCATTATACTGTTTCCGGCATAAAGAGGATGACCATGTATAACATTTCATCGGTTGTAAGCAACTGACGCGCCCACAATTTTATATGCAGGAATTAGAGTTTATAAGAAGATATAAATATGATTTTGATGCTGATGATCATTTAAATGTTAAAGTTGATACAGTTGTACATTTATTATTGTTGTATTTTATTGATTCCGCTGCTTGTTGATGTAAAAGAATCTGATGTAATCATTGTTATAATAAATTTTTTAAATTCCTTGTAAAATTGTACGAAATGAAGTGTAAAGATCCTGTGGAACTCGAATTCAGTTGTATTTTGGAATTCAGGGTGTTACAGCAGCCTACTGTCAAAACTTTATAGGTAGAAACTAGGTGTAAAATCAATATAAAAATCTACAAAAATTAGGAATGGTTCCTAAGTATGTATAATAAGTTTCTGGACAGTTTCATGTCATTACACTACTTTTATCATGGTGTTTCAACTGAAAGTTGTGTCGATATTTCATTAATTTGCAATCTGGAAAGTACAGACCAGCAGTGACTAAAACTGCGATATCTCACAGCTTACAGATCGGAATCAAGATCCATCAAGTGTGCTGTAAACTAGATTCATTAGGCTACAATTCTCTTTTATATGGTTTTAGTTGATTCCTATTGTAATAGGGTCGAAACCTCAGTACAAAACAGAATAGGCAGCAAGACATAACAAAGGTCATCATATATATATTTGTCAAAGTGAATAATCAACATGCTCTGTTTATCATGAAATGCATTAACATTAATGTACAGCAAGTCGAGATAAAATTCTACTGTATACAAGGCAAGATTATAATGTCACGATTCAATTCTTGAGATCTCAATCAATTAACATGTATTCCTATATTTCTCATATGCAAGTTCTAGTCAATTTGTTCACGTCGTGTGTGCATGCAAGTTTGGGTTTGAATCAATAGATATTTTCATGATTCAAGGATACTTAGGATTAGCTCGTGTAAACCCTAGATATCCCCAACAGAAAGTATACAAAGCAATATTAAGATAATCGAAGTGGAACTACTTGCGGAAGAGATCAATAATCTTGAACTAGAAAAATAAACCGAGTTCATGTGGACTTACCTTTTGTGTGAGAGATTCGAATAACTAGAATAACGGGATCAGAATCCTGGGCGATGATTCAAAACACGGCGAGACACGCGCAACGGAAAAACAGTGAATACCCGATCTCAAGGCAAACACCACACAGCAATCAAGACAGCGGATCCCAACAAACACCAAACGGTGGATCTCCTCCTTCACACAATAGCAACACACCAAAAAAAACACTACTGTGCTTCTTCCCTGCTCGAAAAAGAGAGAAGGAGAGAGCGGGAGAACTCGACGACGACTGGCGGTGCAACGGTACAGTCTAGGGGGCTCAGGGGTTCGGGCTGAGATGGCGGAGGGAGATGTGAGGACGGAAGGTGCGAGCTCGAAGGTGGCGAGCGGCAGTTGCAGTTCGAGTAGGGAGACGAGGGGGTGCTTGGCCATGGTGGGGGCTTGAAGACGATGGCGGCAACGAAGCGAGGGCGGCTCAACTTCGGGGTGGTGATGGTGAGGCAGGGGATGAGGACGACGAAGAAATGGGGGATGGCGGAAAATGGCGGTGCGAGCGGGAAGCGCTCGAAGGTGGAGTTGGCAATGGTGGCAGGCGGCAGTGATGCCGCCAGAGGGAAGGAGGCGACGGTTTGATGGCAACGAGGAAGAAGATGGCGGAGGTCGACGAGGCATGGGGAAGGAGACAGGGGCGGTGAGGTCGAAGGTCAAGAGGAAGACGAAGCTCTGCAATGGTGACAGTGCCGCATAGTCGCAGTGGCAGAGATGATTGGGTTTCGGCAGCGAACGGGGAAGAGGACGGAGGACGAGATCGGGATGGCGACTGCGGAATGAGCGGGGATGGAGAGCGGTGCTCGACGAGGTGATGATGGTGGAGAGTTGGGTTTCTGTTTCTGTTGGGAAAATAGAATAGGGAGAGAGAGAGTAACGGGAAGGTGAAGAGTGAGGGGAGAGAGAGAGAGAGAGAGTTTAATAAAATAATAAATAAAGTAATGGGTAGTTGGGGATAATGGGGTTTGAGTACGTGAGTGGTTAGGAGATACGGGGAAGTGTGAATTTGAGGAGATCTGGGTTGGTTGTTAGGGGGAATGTGGGTTTGTGGGTTTGGGTAGACTAGGATTTGGTTTTAGGATCCAATAAAGAGATGAGTTTGGGTAGATAATAGTATGGGCTTGGAAATGGATTGGGCTAACAAAAGATAACAAGGATATTAATAATAATAAAGATAATACAATTAATTGCAACAGAAGGCTCACAACAAGCCCAAGATCCAAAATATACTAAAATAGAAAAGAGAATACTACAAAAATACAAGAAAAATCCGTACAACCGGAAACAGGGGTTACAGATGTTGGAGAACTAAAGCTACTATGGGAGAAAGAACATTGGTATGAGATTGCTCACACAAAATGGAAGTGGTATAGAATGGTATCTTTGGGGTTGTGAAAGAGTTCTTCAAATTTAACAAAACTAGCAATGTGCACCAAGCTGCCTACACTTGGTGCACGGCAAATTTCAACTAGTATATATATATATATATATATATATATATATATATATATATATATATATATATATATATATATATATATATATGAGCAATGCTTCATTGTAAACGGGTTTGTTTGCACAGACCCATTGCAAACGAGTTTGCTGGCCATTGGATCAAATCGATCAAGATTCAATGACCATGATCAAGTCCGCCCCTCTCATTCTCTTCACTTAAGTGAGGAGAGGGGGTATTTTGGAATTTTCAACCTCAAATAACTCTTTGCCCCATTCGCTCGCTCACTCTCTGTCCTTTTAAATGAACCGTAGCCGTTGTTTCGAACAACGACTTTTTATAGCTTGGGCCATTGTTGGAAACAACGGTGTAGGTTATGAGAAGCCGATGTTCGAAACAACGGCTATAGTTCGTTAAAAAAAAGACCAGTTTTTAACGAAGAGAAAAATTCGTTGTTTGAAACTAACCATAGCCGTTGTTTCGTTCAAAAAGATAGTAAGTAAGCGAGTGAATGAGGCGAAAAGTTATTTTTGATGAAATTCCCAAATTACCCCTCACAACTTAAGTGAGAGATGGGGATGATGGGCGAGCTTGATCATGGTCGTTGAATCTTGATCGATTTGATCCAACGGCTAGCAACCTCGTTTGTAACGGGTCTGTGCAAACAGACTCGTTTGCAATAGGGCATTGCTCTCTCTCTCTCTCTCTCTCTCTCTCTCTCTCATATATATATATATATATATATATATATATATATATATATATATATATATATATATATATTGTCATGCCCCGCTTCCCAAAAACACGAAATACGAGCGCATGACAAAGCCCAGCGAATGATTTTCATCATTAATGAGCTGTAGGATCGACTTAGCATCATAACAAGAATATAACCAAATGTACACAACCACGTATGCATGAATAATTTATTAATCAACAGAAAATAATTGAAAAAAAATAATAATATCCCAAATAGTTTTCAAATCTGGATCAAAAGATAAAACTCGGGACTATAAGCCCGTTACAAGATTCAAGTAGAAAAAGAAATAAATAAATAAATAAAAATATTTAAAGCAAGTCTTTTCTCTAAGCAAAGCCTAGAACATCTGCTCACCAATTCCAGCAGGCAATTCGTCTCCAAAGTTTGTATATATAAATATAAAAAAAGAAAAAATAGAGAAAACAAGACAAATGCCCTTAGTGCAAGTTAGGGCCACAAGTAGTACAAGCAAGGGTATGAAAACAAGTGCAAGAAATATAGAACAAGATTTGGAATCAATAATGTATAACATAATATAATAGGGATGCAACAAGTAGTGGGATTCAAGAAACTAGATAGCAAGAAAGACAACTCAAGTGACAAGACTGGGTAACAAGTACTAGTAGTAGAACAAGTGGTAAGTGAACATGTAATGGTATCAAGTATCAAGTAACAGGTATCACGTACAAGTATTAAGTAACACGTAACAAGTCTCAAGTAACGTGTCTCAAGTAACAAGTCTCAAGTAGAGTATCAAGTGTGTACAAGTGACTAGTTAATCTTAAGTCTAATGTTTAATTCTATTTAGGTAGCACTTCATGCATCCATACTTTTACTACATGGTTGCAACATACAATCAGTTTCGTTTAGGCCTAGTGGTGGAGTTTATAGGGCAGTGTAATCAGGTATCAAGTATCAAGCAAGCCATGTGTGACAGTGTAAAAATGGCCTGAGGCCCAACCAGGGCCCAATACAATTCCTACTCAGAAAAGTAAAGATAACAACCTGGTTCGGCTCCGGACCACTTCAGGGTCGGCGCCGAACCTCGTGTTTGCCCTCACAGTGCCGGCCTCCTCGTACTGACGAGCCTCAGTATCCCCCGGAGTCCGATTCGGAGCAGTCCCACAGGCCGTCCCCCCTCTCTGGCGGGGCAGAAGGATGACCTGGCGCAGCCTAGGCCCTCCGATTCCCCCCAGAGGCACAGGGGGCTCACGATGGGCCACGTCAGCTCCAAATACCGCCAAGGGTTTCGCCACGTCAGCCCTATACCACTCCTGGTATCGCCACGTCCGCCCTAAACCCCCTGGGCCTTCTGCCACGTCAGGCCCATGGGCTTTCGGATCCAAACCCGGCCCCCAAGTGGAACCAAACCCGGTTGGGATTCTCTATAAATACTAGACCCACACCCACCTTTTTGAGGTAATCAATCTTTTACCACTTAAATATACCTAGTTATTGCTACTCTCTCACAGAGACTGACTAGAGTGTCGGAGGGTCCGCCACCGGGACAAACCCCGGTGTTTCAGGACCGTCTGCAGGTACACAAGACCTCGGATCCGACCCTTCCGATCCGAGCCCAACCTTCAACATCTTTCCGAGCTCATCGTAGGTCCCAGAAGGTCAACTGAAGGTCGGCAGACGAGCGGCAATCTCCTTCAATACAAATTGAGTCCGAACTCACACCTGGTGCTTCCACACGTTTCTCAGAAATAAACAGCATCAGGTTGGCGCCGTCTGTGGGAAACAGCTGCTCCAGAAGCCGATCCGACCCAGACCCTCAAAGGCCATCGACAGCCGAATCCTCATGGCCTCCAAAGGCAAGGGGGCTGCTTCCTCCGTCAACCAACGGGACTCGCCCCCACCCACCGATAAAGCCAGGCCACGCACGTCAAAACACAAGGCTCCCTCTCGGGAGTCCCAAAGGAGCGTCGGCCGGCCAGCCCAGCCCGACCTCCGGGGAATAATCCTCAACCGCAAGATTACCCGCAGCAGGGGAAGGGCCGCTTCCAACCCGGTCCCGAACCGCCCGAGGCCACCGCCCGAGGTGCGTAGACCCGCGCTCAGCCGAGTCGGAAGACAACCCTCGGACCAACCAAACCGGGCCGAAGGAGCCCCCGTCACTCATAAGGAATTCCAAGACTTCCGAAGAGAAATGCTGGGAGCCCTCCGACGGGCCCCCAGGGAAGAAACCCTCCATTCCCAAACGGGGTCGGACGCCGAAGCCAGCGCGTCCCGCCCTTCAACGATCCAGCCGGAAGACGATGACGTACTCCTAAGACGCCTACAAGAAATGGAGGACCGCCTCGATCACATAGGGGACGGCAGCCAAAGAATGGCTCAGGGGTACAGACCTGTCTGTCCACCCTTCTCCGCCCCCATCCTCCAAGCGGAAATACCCCGGAATTTCCGACCCCCTCAATTCGAGACCTACGATGGCGAGGGAGATCCTGCTGATCACATGGAGGGTTTCAAAACCCTCATGATGATTCACAGCGCCTCGGATCCCCTGCTCTGCCGAGCCTTCCCCGCCACCCTTCGGGGTCCAGCTCGCGAGTGGTTCTCGAAACTCGCCCCCGGCTCCATTTACTCCTTCGACCAACTCGAGGGCAATTTTCTTGCCCATTTTGTCACTAGCCGGAAGGCCGAAAGGACCAGCGCCTCATTACTTGGGCTCAAGCAGATAGAGGGGGAATCACTCAGAGTGTTCGTCCGGAGATTTACCGCTGAGGCAAGGTCGGTCTCCTCCCTCGACCCAGGCGTCGCTTCAGCGGCATTCCGACACAACGTCCGCCCCGGACAGCTGAAGGCTTCTCTGGCCAAGAGACCCCCCGTCGACTTTCCCGACCTCCTTAATAGGGTCGAGAAATACATTAGGGCAGAAGAGGCCCTTAATCCCGAAGATGCCAGGGATGCCACCGGGAAAGGAAAGCGGAAGACCGAGGAAGTCGAACCACCAAAGAAAGCTCCAAGGGACCCGGGGGCCATGAAGAAGGTCTCGCCAGTCCCCCGCTTCGAGAGGTACACTCCCCTGACGCATAACATCTCCGCCATCCTCTTGGAAATCGAAGACAAGGGCATTGTCCGACTACCCCCCCGATCTAATAACAACAAGAATCGAGACCAGCGCTTTTACTGTCGCTTCCACAGAGATCACGGGCACGAAACCGACCAATGCCGAGCCCTGAAAGACGAAATTGAAGAACTCATTTCCAGAGGATACCTCCGAGAGTTTACCCGAGAAGGCCCACGGGATCGGCGAGATGCTAGGAACCGGAGGCAATCGCCTCCGAACCCTCCTCCAAACCAGACCCAGAGTCGGGACCCCGATTCCGAGGGAGCCGCGGATCTCCCTTTCATCTTGCACTGTGTCCACGGAGGGCCGATGGGAGGTGAATCAAACACTTCCAAAAAAGCCTTCCTCCGAGAGGTGAACGCTGTCAAAGACAACCCCTCGCCCAAACTACAATCAAGGCCGGTCTCCTTCTCAGGGGAAGACCTTGAAGGTGTTCGCTTGCCCCACTGCGATGCTCTCGTCATCAACCTCCACATGGCTAATTGTGAGGTCCGCAGGATCCTCGTCGACAACGGTAGCTCGGTGAATATTCTTTTCCTCGAAGCCTTCGAAAATCTCAGGTTACCCCGAGGAAAACTCAAGCCAGCTGGGTACACCTTGCACGGGTTCTCAGGCGTCCCTGTCGTAATAGAAGGGATTGTTACCCTCGACGTTACCGCCGGGTCGACCCCTGTCAAGAGGACCGAATCCATGGACTTCATGGTGGTCAACGTCAAGGCGGCTTACAACGCCATACTTGGCCGGCCTGGACTATGCTCCCTACAAGCGGTGCCTTCGGCTTACCATCTGAAGCTCAAGTTCCCCACCCCTCAAGGAGTCGGCATCGTCCGAGGCAGCCAAGAAGCAGCGCGATCATGCTACATGACCACCGTCGGTGGAGGTGTGTTCCCCCTCGACGCCGGACGAGCATAGATTATGGTCCGGCTAAATGTAAATCTGTTTTTTGTGTAAACCCTCGTTTGTAAAGGGCTGCCTTAGCGGCCCTCCCTACCTTATACTAAAAATATCCCTTTTTATCCGAACCCCAAATGTCTCGATAATCTCAATACGAGTCCGGACCGAAGGTCCTTCCTAAGGCCCCACTTCGATCCCTCGCGGAACGATGGAGCCAGACCTTGCCTCCGACATTTCGTACCACATCACTGGCCGGAGCGAGGAAGGAAAAGGATTCTTCTTTCATACCCCTTTATTTTTCGTTCCAAAGAGAAAAAATAAAACGAAAGAAAAACAAAGACCGTTACAAGACCGCTCCACTCTTCTCAAATCAGGAAGATCAGGGCCCCTCGGGCCCAACGAAGGACAAAGAGTACTTCGACCAAGCAACTAGGGGCCCCTCCCCTCGTTGTGATATTCCTTAGCCTCAGCCACAATCGACAGTCCAGCCACCGAACTCTGGGCGTCACCCAGTCGCGCCCCCTGCAACAGCAGCAACGCAGAGGGAACCCCCTCCGCCTGTCGACCCAAGGAGGAAGAGAACGAGGCACCCAACATCGCCTTGTAACGAGGCGTCTCCATCTTTTTCTCCACAAAGACGTCGCGAGGTAACCCCCCAGGAGAGGACCTCGGCACCAAGGTACTAAGCCCGGCTTGTCTAAGGTCCGCACCGCCGAGCTCCCGATCCCACATCGCTCTTCTCAACCGGCGCGCCTCCGCACTCAAGACGGCGGACTTATTCCGATAAAAGTTACAAGCTTCATCAGTGTCCCGAGCCCCCCTTCGATGACGAGCCAGCGCGGCTTCCAGGACCTTAACCTTACTCCGGAGTCGCGCCACATAGAAACTACGGGAGTCCCCCTCAGGGAGGAGAGCCGCGACCTACAAGATAACCAACCAACTCAACACACATTCTCAAGAAGATTCAGAAATGTCCGAGGTCAAAACAACCGACCGGTTAAAAAACTTTTCTTGCCACTATAAATCCAGGTGTTTCTTACAAAAAATGCGGTGGCCAGTCCGCGGGAGGCAAACACAATCGAGGGAGAGAAAAAGAAAGACAAAAATTACACAACTCATTGACCCACCTCCGCGCCGACGGACGGATCCACGGGAGCGTCGGCCGATGGGTCGACGGCGGGCCCTTCTTCGCCAGGAGTCTTCGACGTCCCCTCGATCTCCATATCATACTCAAACTTGGACAAATCGAGGGCCGGGAAGAAGTGCCTCACGTGGCTGAGGGCCCTCTCATAGCTTTTGTCCTGGGCCGCGATCACCATCTGCTGGCCCGTATGCAACACCTCCTTCGCCTCCTTGGTGAACTTCGTCTTCAGGGAGGCCATCTTCTTCTCCCACTCCACATCCTTGGCCTTGAGCTGGAGCTCCAGCTGCTGCCCTCTCTTATGCGAACCCTCGAGTTCGATTCACATCTCCTTCATCTCCAGCTCGCTCTTTTCCGCTCGAGCTCGCTCTTGAGCCAGGGACGCCTCGTACAGGTTCTTAATGTTGGCCCCCTGTATACAAGCCTACAACCAATGGCAGACAAAGATCAGGCCTCGGCACAAAAATCAACAAGGAGGGACAGAGTCGACAGACTTACCTGCACAGTGGCCTGTGCCAGGCGGGCGAACGCCACCTCTACGGGCTCACCCTCCATCGCCTTGCGATCGCGAGGGGTCGCCAGCTTTTCCACCACTTCGACGGCCTGGGCCTCCTCTGTCAGGCGGTCCCCCATCAGAACCGACCAGTCAGGAGCCCACCGCTGCCGCAACAGCTCCACCACCGGATCCTCTTCCTCGGCCTCGACCCAGGGACCTTTCCCCTTGTCGAGAACAGGGGCCCCCGCTCGGCCCTGACCCTTCGAAGAAGCCACGCCCTTGCTCGTCTCGGAGCGACCCCTCTTGGTCCTCGGCTCGAGTTGGACTTCCGAGATAACAAGGGGCAGCTCCCTCGGCCTCTTCGCCGCCTCCGCCTTCTTCTTCTCGGCATTTTCCTTCTTCATGGCAAGCCGCCTTGCTTGGATCGATGCCTCATCCATATCTGCAGAAAAAACCATTAAGAGCAATGAGCAAGAAAGCAAGAAAGGACCCAGAGGAAAGGAACAACTACATACGCATAACAGCTGGGCTCAGTCCAGCGCTCGCCAGAGTGGTCTCCGTCACCTCCGTCCAATCAATACTAGGTGACTGGCGGAGGCGCTCGACAAACCCCCATTCATCTGCCGATAGATCCCCCTGCCTCGGCGGTGGGTGGCTCGGCTTGGAGTGGTTCCATCGAGTGGGAATGTCCCATGGCTCTTCACTCCGGATCACCAAATACTTCTCCTTCCATCCCTTGATGGAATCTGGGTGGTGGCGAACGACCTTCCCCCCACTCCGGGGAGAGATATAGTATACACCCTCGGCCGACGGATTGACCATCAACATTGCACGGAACACGTTCAGCCGCAGGGGTACTTGCTGTTCCTCGCACATCAGCATAAAGCAGATAATCTGCTTCTAAGAGTTCGGCCCGTACTGCATGGGCGCCAAGGAGGCCCAGTTCAACACGTCCCTAATGAACGGGTGGATTGGTAACCTCAGGCCAGAGATAAAAGCGTCCACTGGGAAGACACAGTACCAAGCTGATAAGGGATCGGTGGGATGCAGAGTAGGGCTCGGCATCAGCAGTTCGTAACCAGGCCCTATATGATACGCCAGCTGCAGAACCTCCAAATCCCTGTCCTCCAAAACGGTCGAGATCGCGTCCATCATCACCCTCCTCCGGCTCGGCGAAGAGGGTTGCACTCCGAAGAGCTCCTGGTCAGAAAGGTCGTCGGGATACTGACGGAAATGCTTCGGCTGAACGGGCGAACCCGTCATCAAATTACGGAAAACAGGCGCCTTGCTCGAACCGCCGGTCCTCGACCCCGATTTTCCTGGGGCCCTCTTCTCCTCCTTAACTCGCTCCGACGGTCCTCGACCCTGAGCGGTGGATCTCCTCACTATATTACCCTCGCCCCTCTTCTCATCGGAAGACAGCTCCAGCACGCGAATGCCGCCCGAACCCTCGCCGGCTCCCTCCGACCCGCTACTCTCCACCACAAAGGGACGTCGGGAACGCGACGGCCTCGACTTGTGTACCGCTTCCCCCTCACCTACTGAGTCCTCCAAAGAAACCGAGCCAGTATGGCCCACAACGGGCACCGAACCCTCCTCGAACACGGGCTCTTCCCACGACGTCGACGGAGAGTCAGGCTTTACTTCCCCCCTGGACGACGACGCCGACGAACCGGACTGAGCCCTATCCATCTGTGCCTAAAGATAAAACAAACTTACCAAACTAACCTGGGACAGCTTCGGGAGGGCGAGCCGAGTACGGCAAACTGCAAGAACAATCGCTGAAGGCTTGGGAGATTTTTTGAAGAAAAAAGCAGCAAGATTGAAGTGGGCGAAAGGGAAAAAGGGGGGAATACTTATATAAGGGAAGAACGGCTCCTCGACTTCCGCGATTACTGTTCACTGATTGACGCACAACTGCCGCCTGGAAAATCGCGCCGCGTCCTCGAAACCTGTGCGGGGGACGTCATCAGACGCCAGACTGACGGCCTAGCTCTGGGGTCGGGTCGGGTGGGATACACGACGGGGAAAACATTTTTTACTAGGTTTAAGGCGCCATCATATGACAGACGCCCTGGGCTCCAGCGTTCGACCAGTTCCCCTCTCACCCTCGAGCAGCCCGGGACTTACAGCTTCGGCAGCCGAAACCCCGAACTGTTCGAGGGTGGGACAGAAACCGCCATCGCCTACAGCCCTATCAAGACGGACTGACCGACCCCCGACGGGAGATGGTCCCCCCATCCGAGGCCCTTCAGCCCCAAGACCGGTATACGGTTGGTGCATCTTTTCGTCTGGATCTCTCCCGGGCCAAACCTCCATGACAGGGTAGTCTGACCCGAAAAGGGATCCAGACGGCAGAACCACCACCAAACCGAAGCTCCTCTTCCAACAGCACGGATCTCGGCCGTCACCCCTCTCGCCCTGATCTCCCGTAGATCTGGCTACCATATCAAGGTCCATCAGATCCAAGAGAAGATCCGGGCGGCAGAGTAACCACCTCTCCGACGCTGCTAGGGTCGAAAATATTAGCAAAAGACAGGCGTCCGCCGAAGCAGACACCTCTGAAGGCCAATGGGCCACCCCTGTTTTGATCATACCTACAATGGAGGGGAGAGGTATTTATAACCTCCCCCAGGGACTAACCGTTGGGGCGCAGGGAAGGTCAATCAACGGAAAACCATGCACCATCTACATTTATTAGGCGGCACCATTAAATGCCCCTAGGAAATTGGACCATCACACCGTTCTCGGAGAGCCTTCAATGCTCCACAGGAATGGTGGGATATCCCCGCTCAATCACTCTGGGGCGCCAACCGATCGCCATCCCCCTTGTTAGCCCGAAATCCCTCGACCAGCTCGAGGTCAGGTCTAGCACCAGGGTAGTCTTCTCAGGAAGGCTTCACGGCTCGCCATCGCCCTTGCCTTCCAGTAATCCCTCGCCAAGCTCGAGGTCAGGTCTGGCACCAGGGTGGTCTTCTCAGGAAGGCCAACGGCTCGCCACCCCCCTTGTTGGCCCGTAATCCCTCGACCAGCTCGAGGTGAGGTCTAGCACCAGGGTAGTCTTCTCAGGAAGGCTTCACGGCTCGCCATCGCCCTTGCCTTCCAGTAATCCCTCGCCAAGCTCGAGGTCAGGTCTGGCACCAGGGAGGTCTTCTCAGGAAGGCCAACGGCTCGCCACCCCCCTTGTTGGCCCATAATCCCTCGATCAGCTCGAGGTCGGGTCCGGCACCAGGGGAGTCTTCTCAGGAAGGCTTCACGGCTCGCCATCGCCCTTGCCTTCCAGTAATCCCTCGCCAAGCTCGAGGTCAGGTCTGGCACCAGGGTGGTCTTCTCAGGAAGGCCAACGGCTCGCCACCCCCCTTGTTGGCCCATAATCCCTCGACCAGCTCGAGGTCGGGTCCGGCACCAGGGGAGTCTTCTCAGGAAGGCTTCACGGCCCGCCATCGCCCTTGCCTTCCCGTAATCCCTCGCCAAGCTCGAGGTCAGGTCTGGCACCAGGGTGGTCTTCTCAGGAAGGCCAACGGCTCGCCACCCCCCTTGTTGGCCCATAATCCCTCGACCGGCTCGAGGTCGGGTCTGGCACCAGGGGAGTCTTCTCAGGAAGGCTTCACGACTTGCCATCACCCTTGCCTTCCAGTAATCCCTTGCCAAGCTCGAGGTCAGGCCTGGCACCAGGGTGGTCTTCTCAGGAAGGCCAACGGCTCGCCACCCCCCTTGTTGGCCCTTAATCCCTCGACCTACTCGAGGTCAGGTCTAGCACCAGGGTAGTCTTCTCACGAAGATCCAGTGACTCACCATCCCATTTCTACAACCATGAGCACTCCTCCACGGCTAGCTCCCGCACCCCCTGCAGGAGTGGGGGGCTTGTGTGACAGTGTAAAAATGGCCTGAGGCCCAACTAGGGCCCAATACAATTCCTACTCAGAAAAGTAAAGATAACAACCTGGTTCGGCTCCGGACCACTTCAGGGTCGGCGCCGAACCTCGTGTTTACCCTCACAGTGCCGGCCTCCTCGTACTGATGAGCCTCAGTATCCCCCGGAGTCCGATCCGGAGCAGTCCCACAGGCCGTCCCCCCTCTCTGGGGGGCAGAAGGATGACCTGGCGCAGCCTAGGCCCTCCGATTCCCCCCAGAGGCACAGGGGGCTCACGATGGGCCACGTCAGCTCCAAATACCGCCAAGGGTTTTGCCACGTCAGCCCTATACCACTCCTGGTATCGCCACGTCCGCCCTAAACCCCCTGGGCCTTCTGCCACGTCAGGCCCATGGGCTTTCGGATCCAAACCCGGCCCCCAAGTGGAACCAAACCCGGTTGGGATTCTCTATAAATACTAGACCCACACCCACCTTTTTGAGGTAATCAATCTTTTACCACTTAAATATACCTAGTTATTGCTACTCTCTCATAGAGACTGACTAGAGCGTCGGAGGGTCCGCCACCGGGACAAACCCCGGTGTTTCAGGACCGTCTGCAGGTACACAAGACCTCGGATCCGACCCTTCCGATCCGAGCCCAACCTTCAACATCTTTCCGAGCTCATCGTAGGTCCCAGAAGGTCAACTGAAGGTCGGCAGACGAACGGCAATCTCCTTCAATACAAATTGAGTCCGAACTCACACCTGGTGCTTCCACACGTTTCTCAGAAATAAATAGCATCACCATGCTTATAAATCGAGTAATCATATAACTAGTTCATGTGTCAAGTCATAACAAGACAAGTCATGAATCAAATATATACTAGTTCATGAATCAAATAATATACTAGTTCATAAATCAAATAGTAATATACTAGTTCATGAATCAAATAATATACTAGTTCATGAATCGAATAATAATATAACTAGTTCATGAAGCATGTATCAAGTGGGAAACACGAACCCCCTTCCGAGTACACTTACCTATATTGTCCACTACTATGATTTTTTTCTTAAACCCCGGCTTATTAGTTATTATTATCATCAAACAAGCATGAAAGTGTGCGAAACAGGTCAATTAAACATGATTAAGAACATGGAACAAGTTTAAGATAATTATAAAGCATATTCGAGGGTCAACACAAATTTAGATTATCAAGAACTACGAGAATTTCAGTTCTGGACAGCATGACGTTGCTGCACAAAAACTACGATTTTTATTGCTACAAGTTAGAAAATATGGATCCTTCAAAAGGTCTAGAAGCTAGACTCTTGCCCGGTTCCAACGCATATAATTAAGATACATAAAAGTTGTAGCAATTGATGTCAAAACAACAAACTATATAGTATTTGTGTTCAGTTAGAATTGGTAAAACTGAGTTTGTACATATGAAACAGGGTTGAAACATCATTAATTAATTCTGAGAAAATTAGAGAATATTCTCTAAGGTTTCCATTATCAGCATGAAAAATTTTAAGTCATTTAATTACTGGTATCATAGTTAAAAATAATTGTAAACCAAAGTGGTGCAGTAGTTTTTATAAATCTGCGATTACAGACACAGCGGCAGTAAAACTGCAATATCTCCTAAACCGTACCTCGGAATTCAAAAATTATGGATTTTATTGGAAACTAGACACTTGGGGCTACATTTCATATTCAGGGTTCAAGTTTAGATTTTGGTTTTATCGGGATCGAAACAGCAAGTCAAGACAGGACAGAAACCAAATAAGACACTTTTTGCATGAAATGTATCAAAATTATACTAGTTGTGAACAAGTGCATCAGCGAAGGGTTGTGACTCTTAGATCATGTGATAGATAAGGCGAAGCATGAGATCATCAACAATAAACAAAGAGGAGTCACTTTTACAATTTACTTGCAGTATTTTTAAGGAAAAACTTGTACTAGAAAACAAAATGTACAAGAAGATACTTGCCTTGGGGTGTAGACGATGAATCCGAACACAAACAAGTAACAGGATGAGAATCCCGATAGGTAAGACACGAGCACGGACATACGCACATGCGAGACACGTGCAAAACAGCAACACAGACATCCGAATCCAACTCCTCACAAAACAGCAAACGCAGATCTCAACCACAAATGTGATCGGACGGCTCGGATCTGATCGGATGATCAAGATCAGAGATATGATCATGACGATCAAGTCGATCTAATGGTCGAGATTTGCAGTGGCACAACCAGGGGACACGACGGCGGTGGACGACAATAGGCGGAGCATAGGGTTTGTGTAGCAAAGTCATCACAGGGGGGCGGGCATAGTAGGTGCAATCGCGGGGTGGCTGACTGCGGTGCGTCGAGGGGACAAGCCGGGGCGACTGTGATGCTGGGCTGAAGATTGCAGGTGACTGATCACGACGGGGGGTCGCCTGGGCTGTCATGCTGCACGACGGCGGAGGAACACCGGCACGAGGCGGCAGGGTTGCAGCGGTCGCAAGGGAGGCTCGCTATGTTTCTGGTCGACGCCATGATAAGAGGGGGCAGGAAGGAGTTAGGGAGGTGACAGGGGAGACGAGGGAGTGCGGCACTGCAGCTTTGCGACATTGCGGAGAGCGCGACAGGAGGTGGTCGCGGTGCACGGGGCAGGGAAAACAGGGAGCGGGATGGAGAGGTGCAGGAGGGAGGTACGGTGGTCGAAGCCAGGGAGAACATGGGTATACGAGATGTGCAGGAGCTCGGGGAAAAGGTTTGGATGGGTAGAGGCGGCTGAAAGGTAAGGAAGATGAACAGGTGTATTATATAGGGCGGGGAAAATGAATATTAGGGTTAGGGGGTTTAGGGTAGGGGGTGGCTGACGGGTTTGGGTGTTAACGGGTTGGGGAGTAGGTTTAAATGGGTTTGGGTAGGTTAAAGGGTATTGGATCCATTAAGGAATTTGGGTTATAAAAACCAATATAATTTTTTTTTAAGAATAACTAATAAAAATATAAGTTATAATAAAATGTAATGTGCATTATAACACAGAATTTATTTTGGGATGACTACAATTGCGATTAACAAATAGAAATGAGTTTTTAACAAGCAACCGAAAGTAATAATAATAATAACAATACTAATAATGATAATAAAAATAATAGTAAAATATATATAATAATAATAATATATGTCAAAATGCAAATTCGGTTTTAACAGATTATTAAAACAATCCAAACAATATATAGTATAAGTAGATCAAATTGAAGTAGAAATTGGGATTAAAATATATAATTAATCGAAATATTCAGAAAATATTTATTTACGAAAACGGGGAGAAGTGCCTCCCGTTGAGCCTCTGGATATCTTTAACATTGGAGGGGGTTGCCTCCCGTTCGGTTTCCTCTCAAAATCCGGGGAGAAGTGCCTCCCGTTCTTCAAGGCTCTCAGGAGGGGCTAAAGGCTTTGAATGGGGGCAAGTGCAACAAGAGTCCTTCAACCAGCTCAAGGCGTACTTAACCAACCCCCCACTCTTGAGCAAGCCAAGGTCCGGGGAGGTCCTCTACCTATACCTTGCCGCTTCGGAGCAGTCCCTCAGTGCGGTCTTGGTGAGAGAAGAAGACAGGATGCAGAGGCCCATCTAGTACGTGGGTAAGGTCCTCCAGGACGCCGAGCTCCGTTACCCGAAGCTAGAGAAGATGGCCCCTGCGTTAGTCATGGCGGCGAGGAAACTCCGCCCGTACTTCCAGTCTCATTCGATGGTCGTTCTTATCGACCAACTGCTAAAGCAAGTGCTCCACAAGCCAGAAACATCAGGCCGCTTGATGAAGTGTTCCATTGAGCTGAGCCATCATGACATCAGCTACCAACCTAGAACCGCTATCAAGGCGCAAGCCCTGGCAGAATTCATTGTGGAGAGCATTATCCCTGACTACTGCGAGTCGGCTACCGAACACCTGGTCTGGACCGTTTATGTAGATGGATCCTCTTGCGTCGACGGAAGTGGGGCTAGCATCATCTTGACCGGTCCAGATGCTTTCGTCCTGCAATACTCCCTATGCTTAAACTTCCCTGCATTGAACACCAAGGCAGAATATGAGGCCCTCATAGCGGGGCTCTGTATGGCTCGTAAGGCAGGAGCCAAGCGTGTAAGGGTCTTCAGTGACTTGCAGTTGGTCGTGAATCAGGTGTCTAGAGAATATGAAGCATGGGACGAGCGCATGGCCAAGTATTTGGCGAAGGTTAGGGGGTTACTAGCCTTATTCGAAGACGTTCAACTCCAGCGGGTTCCTCGAGAGGAAAACGCACAGGCGGATGCCCTCTCTAAGCTCGCCTCCTCCTCCCTCCAGGGTTTGGAAATGTCATGCCCCGCTTCCCAAAAAGAACACGGAATACAGATACACAACAAAAGCACAGCGAATGATTTTCATCATCCATAAGCTGTTCAAGAAATCTTTACAACATTCACAAGAATCATCAGAGTCAGAAGCAAAAGAATCAACCACATGCACATATGAGCCAAAATACCAACAAGAATACTTGAAATTAAATATATGAGTCTCAAATAGTCATGATCTGAATAAAACAAATATCTTGGGTCACATTGCCCAAATACAAAAATAAATCCAAGTCTCAAAATAAAATATTGTTCAAGCAAGCTACAAATAATAATAATAATAAAATGCAGCACTAATACTTCATGTCTCCGATACCATATGGAACATGTTCTCTAAAATCTGCAATTCAACGAATGTAGGATAGAGGAAAAGAGAAAAACAAGTACCTGTCAATTGCAAGTTACAGGCCACTTATAATATAAGATACAAGCACATGGGGAAACTAACTAGCAACATGGTATAAGTGTGATGTCAACATAAAAGACTAGCATGGTAAAGTGAACAAGTGTGAATGACATGAATTAAGTGTCAAGTAATCAAGTATTATGTAAACATGCATCAAGTGTCAAGTATCAAATCTCATGTAAACAAGTCTCATGTATCATGTAGTCAAGTATCAAGCAAGCACGTATCATGTTCAGGTATCATGTTCAAGTAGCATGTATCAAGTCTTGTAGTGATTACTATCTAGGTAGCACTTCATGCAGCCCACCTTATATGGTTGCTACAACAAACAGTTTCGCTTTAGATTTCATAGTGGACCATAGAGGGCAGTATACTCAGGGACAAGTCAAGTAATCGAGCTCCAAGCTCTAAGTATTATGTATCATGTAATCACGTGTCAAGTTGTGCAAGTGGCAAGTATCGTGTCTTGCGTGCAAGTATCAAGTAATCACGTGTCAAGTATCATGTCTCAAGTAATCACGTAGGATTAGTGGATCTTCTTCTGAGTACACGTTTCTGAATTATCCACTATTAGATCTTTCCCTTAAATCCCGGCTTGGTTATTTATTATTAATATTAAACAAGCATGTATGTGCAAAATATATCAAGAATAATATAGAATGATCATGTGACAAGTGCAAGCTGCAAGATAAACATGTATGAGTGCAAGATATCTCATAAAAGACTAAAATAGACAAATCTCAAGTTCAGGACAGCAAGACCATACTGTAGTAAAATAGTGATTCCTAGTGTTACAAACATCCAAATCTGGATCCGTTGAAGGATCTGGAAAATATTCTTCCACAAGAATCCAGTGAATATAAATAAGTCATATATTATTTCACAAAAACATAGCTCAAAACTGATTTGAATACAGAAAATAGATTCAGCCAGAAATCAGAAAAACGAATTCAAGAACAGGAAAACAGCATGAAAACACATTAAATAAATCCAGGAAAAATCTGTGATATTCCCCTGTATGTCTAGTATCTAAATATAAAGTTTTAAAATTTTCCAGTAAAATTAGACCAGTCATCAAAAATAAGAAAACATCAATAAACGAGAGTTTGGCAAATCTAGAATTCCCAACACTGCTGTACGAAAACTATGATATCTCGCAACCAGTGAAACGAAATCCAATTCCGCCAAAGGGATGTGAAAATAGATAAAATATACTAACTTTAATATTTCACAATCATTTTTCATACAGTAAAAGTAATCAGGGTGAAAATACGGTTCATGCAGAACAATGAGTAAGATACAGCAAGTATAGTTTTCATAAACGAGCATGAAACAACATATAAAATGCATCAATAAAATTCACCAAAATTCTGGGTAATCCCTAACTAGATAAAGAAACACTGACCAACATTTTGGATTAAAATAATATATGTAGAATCAGTATCAAAATCATTTATTCATCAAAATCATCGAAAACGAAATCTGGAAAAGATCGACACCTCTGTAGTAAAACAATCATAACTCACACATACAAAAGAAAAATCAAGCAAGGTCAGAGGGGTTTGAAAATAGACGAAATTATATAAAATTCATATTTTATACCGAAATTAAGATACTGACTTCAAGACAGTCCAAAACAGCAAACAAAACAGATCAGCGACAAAATACAGATTTTTCCCTTTAACAACTCAACATATATAATACAAAACTTGTTCAAAACACAAACAAACATAAAATCAAGTCTACCAAGTGTCCAAAAATCATGAATTAGGGTATCTAGCATGTCCACACCAAATATATCACATGGGTCTCAACCAAATCACGAATTCTCACAAAAGTCTCACATACATGATCAAAATCAAGAACGGGTAAAACCTAAGTCAATTCATGTCCATATTGTGTCGTGAGTCATCTATGGTCAAATTTTCACAATAGGGACAAAAACCATCAAGAATAACACAAAAAAGAGTCATTTCTAGACCTAACTACACTATAGGTGGTGTTTTTGACTTGTATCAAATAAATGAATTGGAGTACAAGTTACTTGCCTTAACCGAAGATGAAGAACGAAGAAAACCAAGAGTAACGAGCAAAACCCACGAACAAAAATCCGCAAACGAATGGATCCAAGCAACTCGAGCGAAAATCACCACACGAGCAAAACTCCACAAAGCGAGATATCAAGAGAGAGATGACGGTGATGGTGGCTTGCGGCCATGAGGGACACCAAGTGAGCAGATGAGAGAGACGAGCAAGGGTAATATGGTGGTGTGAGGTGTGGTCGGCCAAGAGGTGAAGGCTCGGGTTTGGAGGTGTGCGGCGTCGGACATAGGCCGGGAAGAGGTGGCTCGGCTTGGAGGGGGTGGCGTCAGGTTTCAGTCAGGTCGGGGGTGTGCGGCGCAAGCAGCGGGAGAGAGAGGGATGCTGGGTGAGAGAGAGGGAGGCTAGGGTATTAGGGTTAGTGTTTATGAGAGAGATTAGAGAGATATATATATGAGGGGATTAGGGTTAATAGGTAATTGGGTTGTGGGTAATTAGGAGTAGTAATAGGATTTGTTAAATTGGGTTTCAAATAGGATACAATTGTATAGGATATCAAAATAGGATTGTACATTTAAATTTGGCTTTGGTAATTCTATTAGGGATCAAACCATAGGATTGAAAATAGGATAACAACCAATTACCACCACAAGCACCCAAAAAAAATTAAAAATAAAGAGAACGAGAATAAATGAAAGAAAGATCAAATAATAGAAGAACGAAACAAAAGAGACAACCAATAAAACACAAAGAGCTCAAATGAAATAAAACAAGTATGTATTGAAAACAACTCCAATATACGGTTCAGAAAGGATACAAGAGAGAAAATACACTAAAACGAAAAATACACTCAAAAATACACAAAATGAAAAACAGGGGTTACAGGAAATGACCATCCTGATAGAGGTCCTCCTCAAACCAAGTATTAAGGAAGAAAGCTTAGAGCCAATGGAGACCAAGCCCCTCACACTTGGGGAGAATTGGATGAAGCCCTTACTCGAGTACCTCAGAGATGGAGTCCTTCAAGAAGATCTGAAGGAGGATAGAAGGATCATGACAAGAGCCGAGCGGTACACACTCCTTGATGGAGTCATGTACAAATGCTCCTACACTCAGGTTGACGACCGACCCTACCTGAGGTGTCTCTCCCCCGAAGAAGCGCTCTATGCATTGAAGGAGGCCTATGACGGTATGTGTGGTGTGCACCTGGGAGCGAGATCTCTCACCTGCAAACTCTTAAACTACGGTTGCTTTTGGCCCACACTACTCAGCAAATAAGAAGAGTACGTCTGCCAATGCGGCTCCTGCCAGAGATTCGCCCCAATCTGTCTGCCTACCTCAAGTCTAACTTTCCTCCCTAGCAAGTCCAATCCCTTTCGCTATGTGGGGGATGGACTTGCTCGGACCGTTCCCTCCAGCGCTGGGCCAGCTGAAGTTCCTGGTTGTGGCGATAGAATACTTCTCCAAGTGGATCGAGGTCGAACCCCTATCAACCATCACAGAGAATAAGGTTCAGAAGTTCTTTTGGAAGAACATTATTTGCTGCTTCGGTGTGCCTCGCGTTCTCGTGATCGACAATGGAACCCAGTTCTCAGGGGCGACTTTTTGCGAATTATGTATCGACCTCGGTATCCAACAGTGGTTCTCTTCAATATCCCACCTCAGTCCAACGGCCAAGCGAAGAATGCTAACCGCCAAATCCTCTTCGGCCTAAAGAAGAGGATCGATAAGTCCACCAAGGTATTATGGGTTGAACAGCTCCCCAACGTCCTATGGAACTACCGAACCATGAAGAGAACCCCAACAGGAGAGTCCCTTTTCAACCTCACATACGGCTCAGAAGCCATCATCCCCCCTGGAGGTTGGCCTACCCTCGCCCAGATTGATCGCCTACAGAGAAGAGCGGAATGCGAGCCAGCTTCGCAACAGTTTGGATCTCATCGATGAGGTCCACGAAAGAGCCTCTATCCGGTAAGAGACCTATCGGTGTAGGATAATGCAATCTTACAATAAGAAGGTCCGCCCCGCTAATCTCAAAGAGGGAGACCTAGTGCTCCGAAAGCTATCAATCTTCCTTCCAAGCAAGAAAGGCAAGCTAGCACCTAATTGGGAAGGCCCATACAGGGTCTCCAGAGTTGTTCGCCCAGGTGCATATCAACTCGAAGACCCGGGGGGCAGGAAGATACTGAGGACTTGGAATGCTGACCACCTAATGAAGTACCAAGAGGGTGTTGTAACACCGCTCCAAGCAACTTCAGACAACTCTTGAGTTGAGCAGTCTCCATTAGTTGCTTTTAATTATCTTATTATTTTTCTTTGCAAAATATAAGGGTGGCTTGCAACTCAGAAGCAGCCACTCAAATCATCTTTAATGAAGGCAAGATAATTCCTTGGAATTTTTGTCTATAATAACCTAGTTGACTTGCTTTGAGATGCAAAACTCTAAAAAAGACATGCTCGAATTCCAACAATTGGTTCGAATCCGCTTCAACTACTTGCTTCTAAGTGAGTACAAAGCGGATCGCCATTCGGTATTGCTACTACAGCTGTTGATAATCTCTAAACGACACGCTTGGAGTCCAACACTTGGTTCGACTCATCTTCAACTACTTGCTTCTAAGCGAGTACGAAGCGGATCACCATTCGAAATTGCTCATATAGCTATTGATAATCTCTAAACGACATGCTTGGAGTCCAACACTTGGTTCGAATCCGCTTCAACTACTTGCTTCTAAGCGAGTACGACGCGGATCACCATTCGGAATTGCTCCTACAGCTATTGATAATCTCTAAACGACAAGTTCGGAGTCCAACACTTGGTTCGACGCAACTTTTGCTGCTTGCGAACGAGCGAGTAAAAAGTGGCTCACCATTCGGAATTGCTCCTACAACTGTTGACAACTGCAAATGCTAGCAAAACACATAAGTTCAAGAAATAAGTACTATTTCATTAAAGTTTGAGGCATAAGTCTAATTACAGACCAACAACTCATCTTTACATCGAGATACAAAACTTGTGAAACAAAGATTACAAAATTACGGAGAGCTACTTAACCCCTCCTAGGGAGTGGAATGCTTCTCTTAAGTGCCAGACGAGGTCGGCAAACACCGTGTTGCTGCGACCGTAAATCTGTGGAGGTCTCCAAATTGGCGAGCCGAGTTGAGTCTCTAGCACCCAAAAGCCGAAGCGTTGCCCCGACAGAGGCTCCGCTCGACGAGCCAGCCACTCCACTCTGTGCATCCCCAGGGCACCTCAAAACGGAGGGCAAACATAATGCCAGCTAGTGGAACAACCTCCCTTTTGCGTACTCCCCTCGGGGGCAGGAAGTGGTCCTGACGTTGCTCCCCTCCGAAAGATGTTTTAGCCAATGATTCTCCACCTCTAACTCAACGAATCATTCCTTCAGCGATTCATCTGTTACCCTGATATTTAGATGAGGTATCTGACTCGAACTACCCACACGAGAAGCCTCGGTGATGGTCCTCCGAAGCTACGCCGTCTCCAGGCTCTTCTGGAGTACCACATTCTTAAGCCCATCTCTCTCAGCTCTGACTTCGAACAAAGACTGACGAAGGAACTTGAGCCTCAAGCCTTGGTTGAAGTCCATCGAGGGACTTGTCTCCTCCCCTTCAGGGGGAACTTTGTGAGCCTTCTCCTTCAGCCGTTTCAACTCTGAGGTGCGACAGGCCAACATCAGCTTAAGATAGTCTAGTTCCGACTCAGACTTGAAGAGCCTCTCTCAACTCCAAGTGAGGGCCAACCTAGTAACTCCTAGATTCGACCGGAGGCGAGATACTTCGGCCACTTCGACCATATGAGATGCTTCAACCATTTGATAAGCGTCGGCGATCTGAAAAGGCAAGGACATAAAGACACTAAGTTTTGGAAGCTCCTACAGGGACAGCTCACATGCAAAACAACTCAAGCTCAACACTTAGTCAATTTTCATTAAAATTCCAAGTACAAAAAGCGGTGGCCAGTCCGCTATTAGGCATCACTATAAAAGATCCTAGACGAAAATCTACGACTAAATACAAAGAAGAAACTAAGGAAGTTGAGTAACCACCTCGACGGATGGGTCCACCATGAGCGCTAGTTCGTTTCCACCACCCTCGGCTGTCCCCGATGCCGGTGGCATCGCCAACAGGGGGGAGGGGTCTGTCACTATGGCCTGCTCGCCATCAACGTCTTCTCCTCCTTCGATCTCTGTTCCCTCCTCCTCATCGTCGGGGAATAAGAAGTACCCCGAACAGTAGAAACCGGGGAGACGTTCGCCGAAATCCTTTAGGGCCTTAGCGTAGGCCTTTCGCATGTTTTTTTCCAAGTAGTCGATTGCCTCCTTCTCTACCATGGCCATGGCCTCCCATGCGGCCATGTCCCTCTCGAACGCGGCCTTCTCCCTCTCAGCAGCTCTCTCCCGAGCTGCCTCTTCCTTCTCTGCGGCGGTGGAATCCTTCGTCTTTGCCAATGCCAACACCTCCTCCAGAAGCTTGATCTGGGTGGCTTGCGTCTCTACCAAAAGCACAGCCGCCTCTAGCTCTCTTTTGGCCTTCGACTGCTTGAGTCTCTCCCGATCCTGCAGAGTCTTCAGCTCTTTCTCCTGCTCTACCACTCGCCTCATCAAGTGGCTAAAGTGGCAGATCGGCTATGAGAAAACAAGAAGTGTAAGAGTCAAGTGAATAAGGAAAACAAGATTCGGGCAAATAACTTCACATCTAGAGCTTACCGTCATCTGTGCCTTGGCAATCTCCAAGGCAGAGTCGCCCACCGTCCCGTGCTCCATCGACGCTTTATCCTTGGGCGTGGCCAGGTTACCAATGGTGTACATTCAGCTCGTTGATTCTCCGAGGAAACCGTCGTGCTTTAGGACCTGCCAATTCAGTACTGTTGCCATTGAATCTGGTGTGTGGGCAATAGATAGAATTTGTGGATTCGTAGGAACTCGAAAAGGCCAAATCTGACTTCTTCCCTGGTTGATAGGCTAACTCCTTGGTGCTCCCGTGGACCTGCACAAACGTTCAAAACACCGGGATGGATCCCGGTGATGAACCCTCCGATGCTCTTGCCAATACACAGAAAAGTAAAGGAAAAGAGCTTAGGTAGACAAAGAGTGATCACCTTGTAATGGTAGGAGGTTGGGGGGTATTTATAGTCGCTGTGGAGATCTATTTCGAGATAAGAATGAATCCTTAAATCCCGATGTGGCTGGATAGAGGTGGTTAGAACCACCTTCTCATGATAAGGACGAGCTAGGATTTCCTCATATCCTGTTGAAATGGTTCTTATCGGGTTGTGACCCATTCTTGGTTGAAAAAATCCGTTCACGAGTCATCGGGTCCCAGATGAGAGACCCGGTTCCCATTTCGGATTCGTCTGTAGCTGAAATTACCATCCTGCCCCTGTAACTTCAAAATTCGTGCCCAATTTGAACGGTCCTGATTTAACCCTATTTTAGCCATATCACGAGCCCCCCACTCCTGAAGACTGAATTAATTCAGCCTTTGAGGAGTAGTTTTACTATTTTAATGGCGTACGGGGTTTTATCAGAGTTCTAAAGAGGGGTTTCGGATCTTAAACGAGGCATAATGATGTTTTTCTGAGCTGGTAGTACTCCCAAGATTATTCTTAGGCTCTCCTAGATTTTTGGTGATTTTTTATGATTTTAAAATGTTTTTCGGATCAGTTATTTAATTATGCGAAGCAACATTCTAATTTCAAGAAGCACCAATTAATTATTCCAACAAATAATGATTTACTCAAGAGCTTCAAAATATTTTTCCCGAGTTTATAATTATTTTTTAGAATTTTTAATTATGTTTTGCAATTTTTAAATAATTAATTCGAATTATAATTAAAATAGAAGGAATAATCAATTAGAATAATGGCATGGCACTATCTAGGCCGTCGATCACACCTGGGAACGAGTTATGAGGTGATCGAAAGGCAGATCCGAGGCGTAGCTACATTTTTCCGTGTTTAGGGGTCGGTGGCAAGAGCTCTCGGCACAAGTTGTCAACCCCCTTAACTCTTCGTCGTGCAGACATGAGCTTGAGTGGTGTCCGAAGTCTTAGAGGTTCGGCGAGTGTTGCCGAAGTCGAAAGGGACCTCGAGAAGGCGACACGTGTCCACTTAGCTTTGACCGGTCAACGCTTTTTCTCACGTTTGGAGCTCGGTGGTAAGAGCTCTCGAATCAGGTTGCCAAGGTTCTGGGGGCTAACACGTGTCCTCTTGGCGTTGAATGGTCAATGATTTTTCTCACGTTTGGAGCTCGGTGGCAAGAGCTATCGGATCACGTTGCCGACACTAAGAGGATGACACGTGTCTAAGTAGCGTTGACTGGTCAACGCATTTTCTTGCGTTTGGAGCTTGGTGGCAAGAGCTCTCGGATCACGCTGCCGAAGTCTGGGAGGCTGGCCCGTGTCCAAGTTGCATTGACTGGTCAGTGCATTTTCTTGCGTTTGGAGCTCGGTGGCAAGAGCTCCCGGATCATGTTGCCGAAGTCTAGGAGGCTGACACGTGTCCAAGTAGCGTTGATTGGTCAACAAATTTTCTCGCGTTTGGAGCTCGGTGGCAAGAGCTCTCGGATCATGCTGCCGAAGTCTAGGGGGCTGACACGTGTCCAAGTAGTGTTGACTGGTCAATGCACTTTCTCGCATTTGGAGCTCGGTGGCAAGAGCTCTCGGATCACGCTGCTGAAGTCTAGGGGCTGACACGTGGAATGCTGACGATAGAAACCTGTCAAAGGTTTTTTGGCCTCCTGTGCTTCTTCATTTATTGTCATCTCGTGGTTAATGGGTCGGGCCTTTTGGCCTTTTGAGGCCCTTTAGTCTCGATTATAGTGCCCCCTCTATAAAACTCCACCCCCTACTTTATTTTCTCACTTCTCTCATTTTAGCTCAGGCGATTCTTCTTCACCGCAGGGAACTTCAGGCGAGATCCTACCTCATTCCAGTGACTATTCCGACCGTGACTGTCGCATCAAGGTAACACTAAATACCTAGTTTATTCTTTAAAGAATGTCTACCGTTCCGCCGAGGCAAGAGACCTCCCCCCCTTGCACAAGCATCTTCTAGTCAGGTCCCTCACATCGAAAAGGGCAAAGTCGTTGCAAGTTCGGCTTCGGTAGTGGTGGAGACCAGGGTCGAGGTTGAACGGAGGATGGGGGAGTTCGGGAGACTGCCAGGGGAGTTGACGGGGCTCCATAGGGTTCGGGATATCCCGGAGGACCAAGCGGAGCGAATTATCTATGGTTTGGGGTGGAGCTTCGAGGAGAACGAAGCTAGAGAAACCACAGAAGCGGATGAAACGATGTCTATTCTGACCGAGGCCGATCTTGGGCTGATTCGGGACAGTTTTCAAATACTGAGGAAGTTTGATCTGCTGCTTCCTGGCCCCGGGGTGAGGGCCAACTCCCCGCTGCCAGAAGACATGTGCTTCTGGCCAGTCGATGCTTTCTTGGCTGGAGTTCGGCTTCCACTTCATCACTTCGTAGTTGAAGTGCTGAGGTGGTTTAGGATATGCCCCGTTCAGTACATGCCGAACGTTTGGAGGCTAGTTAACGGGTTCGTCCTCCATTGCAAAGAGGCGGGTTTCGAACCGAAGTTGAGTGTGCTCCGGATGGTATATCGGGTTCACCAATTGCAGAAGTCATCCTATCGCTTTTATCTGGCTCCGAGGCACGAGGCGAGGCTTGTCAGCTGCCCTGACTCAATAAAGCATTGGAAGGACAAGTTCTTCATCATCCGGAGTCGAGGTCCGTGGGGGAACCCCACTACTTGGGTCGAGGCTATCTCGAGGAGAGACAAATAGAGTCTGATCCTCAACCCCGAAGAAGACGACATGGTCCGGATCTTCTCGATCGTCCAAAGTTCGACTGGAAGGACCTAACCGAGGAGCTGCTTTATAGGGGGGTCTCAGCCAAATAAACCCAGTACGGCTGTCCTTTTTTTCCGTATATACTTAGGTCAGTTCTTTTTGTTTTCGTAAACTGTTTTGTTCGCATTCAACTTCTAACTCTTCTTCCTCGCAGGATCCATGTACTTCGAAGACATGCTGGTCGAGCGTGGGGTTCTGAGCAGCAAGGCTCCGAGAAAGAGGAAGAGGGTCGTCACTAAGGTAACTTTGCCCAAGCCGAAGACCCTCGCCGCTGTTGTGGATCGGCCCCCACAGCGGGCCGAGGTTACACAGAGGCCGGTGGCCCATGCGGCAGGGTCGGCTTCAACTGATACGGCGGTGTTCCCTCTGTCTGCTTGTAATACCCTGATTTCTATTTATGAAAATTATTATTTTGTATTATTAATTTGCACGTATTGTGCACGTGCAATCTTGTGGTATAAATTTTTATAATTATTTTCATTATATAAACAAATGAGTATGCATATATATATATGTGTGTGTGTGTGTGTGTGTGTGTGTGTGTGTGTGTGTGTGTGTGTGTGTGTGTGTCTTTTGTATTATTTTTATTAAAGCCTATTTTTAAACAAGCATAAGTATTCCTTTATTTTGAGCCTAACTTAATTTATTTTTTAATATAAACTAATTTGGCCCATTAAATAATAGCCCATGAATTTATTTCTCTTTTTTTTTACTTGTAGTGTAGACAATTTTTATAGACTTTGTATTAAAAAAAATAAATGTACAACTTTTTAAATAGGGGGCTTTAGAAACACGTGCATTGCACTAGCACGTGTTTGTGCTCCTTTTTGAGGCCGGATAGGATGGGAGGGAAAAAGAGAAGAGTGGAGTTTGTGGGAGGTAGTTTTGTGATCATGGTTAGTTACTACAACTTCCCATTGAATCCTAGCCCTTGTTTCTTAACTCCTAGATCAATCTTAGCCTTCTATTTGCCCCAAATTTTTGTATAAATACCCCCCCCCCCCCCCCCCCCCCCCCCCGCCTAACTATCCTTACACTTCTCATTCATTAAACCTATAGTGAAAGAAAATAATCATTAGTAGTAGATTGTTGTGTTGGTAGAGAGTGAGAATAAAGATTGAGAGAGAGAGAGTGAGTGTGCTCACATAGCAAGGAGGCCGGCAACACACCTAGGGAGCTCGGGTTGCACTCAATCAAGGAGGAGAAGCGCATTTTTGGGCAAACTCAAACTAGGAGGAGAAGTGATCTTCCATTCTAGGAGTTGTTTTGTGGTTTTCTCTTCAAATTAGGTGGGTGGTTTTCCTTACTTCTAATTCTAGTCACCATGCTAGGAATGATGGCATAATTAGCATGAAAGAAACTAATAAGAGTACACTTAATTCGAAAAAGGACTTGTTAGATGATATAATTAATGCTTGTTAGATTGTATGTTAACTTGTCATGAATCTTAATGTTGTAGCATAATTTGCTTTGTAGTTATGGAAATGTTAAATTAGGATTATGATAATGACAAAATTGAGTATGAATTGCTAATAGATGAAATTATTGTTTTATGCACTAAATGGATTATTGTGATATTGGTTCTAATGAATGAAATTTTTCCTATGCATTTGGGTTAATGAAAGAGGGAAAAACAGGGAGTTATAATTATAATGTGATTTTTAATGCCAAATTTGGTTTGAGAATTGTCAAATTGAAATATGGAAAGAGTAGTATAGCATTTAAATTATTGTATGAAAAATGTATGTTTCATTAGTGAGAAAATTATTTTAAAAATACTGGAGTATTGATTAAATATGGAATTAGCATTCTGGAGATTTACATGACATTTTGTGCAAGTAAAACGAAAATAAGAGCTTTTGAACCTCGAAACGTTTTAATTAAACAGAGACTCGAGTTAAGTAAACTCGAGTTGTGTTTGTGAAAACTTGAGCACATAGCTCAAGTGGTCGGTGAGTCTTTCTGGCGCTACTGTAGCGTGGGCATGGGTCTTGGAAGTCGCTAGTACGATACCCTATGTCCACCTTGTTTTTCTGTGTGCGGTTAAAAATACCCAAATCCCGAACAGAGAGTATACGACTCTCTGATTCCCTTTTCATATTGCTAAGCGCATTTGGCCTAGTGGCTAGTGCGTGGGGCTATCTTCTCTAAGGTTGCGGGTTCGATTCTGGCCGTGGCCAGAATTATTTTTTTGTGTTTTTTTGATATTTTGGGGTATTTTGACTTATAAAAATTCTGAAAAAATTTATTAATTATTCTAAAATTATATACAACCTATGAAAATTTATTGGGAGTTATTGGACTAAAATAAAGTATATTTTTGAGGTGAAAATGCATTCGAAACTATTGTTTCTTACCTTTATAATTTCATAAAACTGTGTGATTTTCATGAGGTGATTAATATGAATGTTAAAAAGATAAATTGATGGAAGGAAAATATAATTGTAATTTTTGTATGGGTTATTTTGTCAAAAGAGTAGTGTAACAATAGTGATTTTGTGAATATTCACTTTGACTAGATATTTTCGTAATATGATCTTAATGTGAAAATAAATGTTGGTTGTTGAAATTCATGATTTACAATTGAACTATATGTATGAAATTTTGATTCATGAAAAGATTGGAAATTGTTTAATTAGAAAAGAGAATTGTTCTTGAGCATGACAAACTCAATATGAGAATTGTGGATTGAAATTGAAAATTAGGGTGTAGCCAAGACTCACACCGGCAATTGAAAGAAATGAGATATGATAATTGAATTGAAAAGACCAAGTTGGGTCATTGTGAAATGAAACAAATAAGACCGGTGTTAGTGAGAGTGCTGACTCTAAAATATTGATTTTGTTCATGATTTCATTAAGTTAAGGACTAGTACATAGTGAATATGTGATGAAAGTGAGAGAAAAACACAAGTATGAGGGTCTCGAGTCTACGATGTGGGTGTGATTCACAGTTTGTCTTTCCGATGCGTCGTGACATGACGTGGGCACTACTCCGGAATTATCGGGATCTTGGCGACGCTTGTGGGGTATTTGGTGACTGCGAGAGGATCGTATGCCATGACGGAGGCCGAATTGTCTATAGGTTGTCTTCATGATGCGTCGTGACATGACGTGGGATTCCCCTCCAGGTTTGTCTGTACATGAGCTCATTACTCATAGAACATCTAGGATACTTACCGTAGTTACAGTAGTAGATTAAGTCATGACGAGGGATTGAACCCTACAAGATAAAGAATGATTAAGAGGCTTGTCCTCGGACCTATGTAGTATGGGATGCATAGTTACCGAACAAGTGCACATTAGTGTCATATAATATAAATAACTGCATTAAGGACTAAGTGCACAATCACAACACGACATCAGTAGGATATTTCCCTTAGTTTGATTTGTGAACAAGTTTGTGTTTGTTATGTATGGAAAATCATTATACTGTTTTCGGTATAGAGAGGATGGCCGTGTATAATATTCGTCGGTTGAATAAACTGATGTACCCACAGTTTTATATGCAGGATAAATGGCATGATAAAGATTAAAGGAGAACTGATGCTTAGAGATTATTCAATTGTTGTTGTAATTTCATTCATGTAAATGTTGTAATTTTGCTTCCGCTGTAAAGTGTAAAGATTCATTTGTAACTCTGATGTAAAGTAAAAGTTTTAAATTCCTTATAAAACTGTACGAAGTAAAGTAAAGAACCCGTGGAATCTCGAATTCAGTTGTATTTGGAATTCACAGTGTTACACCGCTGCCTTAGGCTTAGAAGCCCCGCCACTGACCGTCGACGCCAAGGGGTTCCTGACCGAGGAGCACAAAAAGATCTTCATCCTAGACTAGCAAGTCCGCAAGCATGACGGATTTCTAGGTGACTCGTCAACCTGCATGCAGGCAATTCGGCACCTAGCTACCCCGAAGGACAGGTCCGCTATGGATGCGCATAGCGTTGGGGATGATGTGCTCGAGGTGGCTCAAGCGGCGATGTCGGTGAGTACTGATTCGGCCGTTTTCTTCATTTGAATAGTTGGTTTTCTTTTAAGGTTAAACATGTGTGCTCCGTTTTCTCGCAGATGACTTGTCACTTCGGTCATCTCATGGAGAAGATGACCGAACAAGAGAGAGAATTGAAGCAGGAGGCCGACAAGGCTCTGGCGAAGAAAGCACGGATCGCCAAAGAGCTGAGCTATCAAAGATAGAGGCCGAAGGGAAGTCTTCGAGGTTGGAGCACCTCGAGGCTTTGGTCGCAAAGCTCGAAGCGGACAATGCTAAGTTGCTTCAGGAGGCTGAGCTGGCGGCGAAGGAGAAAGAGGATGCCGCGACTGCGGTGACTGCTGCAGTAGCGAAGCAGGCCGAGGAGCAGGCCATGGGGAAGGGAAAGGGTTTCCTTGTCGTGAATATGTCAAAGGCTTATGCCCGCGCCATTGATCAAGTGAAAGAGGCGTATCCAGACATGGATTGCATCGGATGGCATCTCTTTCCGGACCCTAACCCCGGATTCGACGATGCCTCGGAAGGTGATGACGAAAATGAGGAGGTGGAGGCTCCTGCCGAGGCCAACGAGGCCGGGGTCGACGAGATCGGGGCTGACGTGCCTTCGGAGGTCACGCCTCTGGCGATGGTGCAGCACCGGGGATTTCTTCTGCTGTGGATTGCTCGACAGAGGTCAACCCCTGACCTGTTTGTCTTTTCTTTTATTTTTATGTACTGAATCCAAACCGCAGACTGGCCACCGCTTGTATCTTTTGATTTTAATGAAAAACTTTTTGAACAAGTGTTGTAGTCATGCCGAACTGTCTCCTTGTTGTTCTAAGTTGTTGGGTACGAGTTGTGTAAACTTAGTAGCTCCGTGCTCTGGCTTTTTTCAGATCGTCGAAGCGTTACAACTTGCCGAAGTGCCTCGGATAGCCGAAGTGGAATGTCTCGAGGCTGGTCTAGGGGTGACGAGGTTGGGGCTAGCTCGAACTCGAGAGAGGCTAGCTCAGACTCGAGAAAGTCTTTTCAAAACCGAGGATGAGCTGAACCACCTCAAGCTGACACTGGCTCATCGTGAATCCGAGGTGAAGCACCTCGAAGAGCAGGCTCGGGAGGTGCCCCTTGATGGAGAGGAGACATGTCCCTCGATGGCCTTCAACCAAGGCCTACGGCTTCAGTACCTTCGTCAGTGCTTGTTCAAGGTCCTTGACGAACGAGATGGGTTGAAGAACGTCGTGCTCGAGAAGAGCTTGGAAACGGCGCACCTCCGGAGGGCTATTACCGATGCTTCTCATCAGGGCGGCTCTAGCCAAATGCCTCGGCTGAACATCTCTGTAACGGACAAATCTCTGAAGGATCGGGTGGTGGAGCTAGAGGTGGAGAACCATTGGCTATGACGACTATCCGAGGGTAGCAACGTCCGAACCACTTCTTGTCCCCGAGGTGAATACTACCAAGGGAATTCGTTCCATGAGTTATGTTGCGCTCACCCCCTGTCTCAAGGCACCCCAGGGATGCACAGAGCGGAGTGGCCAACTCATTGAGCGGAGCATCGGTCAGGGTGACACTCAGGCTTTTAGGCTCTGAAGATGCCACTCGGCTTGCCGGTCTAGATACCTTAACGGGACAAAGGCCACCGCAGAACGACGCTCGTCGACCTCGGCTATCTCTTAAGAGAAGTGTCAACTCAATATAAAGATGAGTCGTTGGTCTGTAGTCAGACTTGTACCTCAAACTTTTAATGAACTAGTACTTGTTTCTTTAACTTGTGTGCTTTGCTAGCATTTGAAATTTTCAGCAGTTGTAGGAGTGATTCTGAATGGTGATCTGCTTCGTACTCGCTTAGAAGCAAGTAGTTGAAGCGGGGTCGAACCAAGTATTGGACTCCAAGAGTGTCTTTAGAGATTATCAAAAGCTGTAGGAGCAATTCCGAATGGTGATCTGCTTCGTACGCGCTTAGAAGAAAGTAGTTGAAGCGGAGTCGAACCAAGTGTTGGACTCCAAGCGTGTCGTTTAGGGATTATCAATAGTTGTAGGAGCAATTCCGAATGGTGATCTGCTTCGTACTCGCTTAGAAGAAAGTAGTTGAAGCGGAATCGAACCAAGTGTTGGACTCCAAGTGTATCGTTTAGAGATTATCAACAGCTGTAGGAGTAATTCCGAATGGTGATCCGCTTCGTACTCGCTTAGAAGCAAGTATTTGAAGTGGAGTCGAACCAAGTGTTGGACTCCAAGCGTTTCGTTTAGGGATTATCAACAGCTGTAGGAGCAATTCCGAATGGTGATCCGCTTCGTACTCGCTTAGAAGCAAGTATTTGAAGCGGAGTCGAACCAAGTGTTGTACTCCAAGCATTTCATTTAGGGATTATCAACAGCTGTAGGAGCAATTCCGAATGGTTATCCGCTTCGTACTCGCTTAGAAGCAAGTATTTGAAGCGGAGTCGAACCAAGTGTTGGACTCCAAGCATGTCATTTAGGGATTATCAAAAGCTGTAGGAGCAATTCCGAATGGTGATCCGCTTCGTACTCACTTAGAAGCAAGTATTTGAAGCGGAGTCGAACCAAGTGTTGGACTCCAAGCATGTCGTTTTTAGAGTTTTGTACGTCTCCAACAGGCCAACTGGTTTATTATAAATAAAAGATCCTAGGAAGTATCTTGCCTTTATTAAAGAAGATTTGAGTGGCTGCTTCTGAGTTGCGAGCCACTCTTACATTTTGCAAAGAAAAATACAAGATAATTAAAAGCATCGAATGGATTCCGCTCGACTCAAGAGATGTCTGAAGTTGCTTGGAGCGTTGTTACGACACCCTCTTGGTACTTTATTAGATGGTCGGCATTCCAGGTCCTTGGTATCTTCCTGCCCCCGGGTCTTCAAGTTGATACGTGCCGGGGCGAATAACTCTGGAGACCCTATACGGACCTTCCCAATTAGGTGCTAGCTTGCCTTTCTTGCTGGGATTTGAGATCGACAGCTTCCGGAGTACTAGGTCCCCCTCTTTGAGATTGGCGGAGCGGACCTTCTTGTTGTAAGATTTCATGATCCTACAGTGGTAGGTTTCTTTCCAGATAGAAGCTCTTTCTCGAACTTCATCGATGAGATCCAAGCTGTTGCGGAGCTTGCTCGCATTTTGCTATTCCCGGTAGGTGATCAATCTAAGCGATGGTAGGCCGACCTCCAGGGGGATAATGGTTTTTGAGCCATACGTAAGGTTGAAGGGTGACTCTCCTGTTGGGGTTCTCTACGTGGTTCGGTAGTTCCACAGGACGTTGGGGAGCTGCTTAACCCATAACCCCTTGGTCGACTTGTTGAGCCTTTTCTTTAGACCAGAGAAGATTTGACGATTAGCATTCTCTGCTTGGCTGTAGGACTATGGGAGGGATACTGAAGAGAACCTCTTTGGATACCGAGGTCAGTACAGAATTCGTGGAAAGTCGCCTTTGAGAATTGGGTTCCATTGTCGGTCACGAGAATACGAGGTACTCTGAATCAAAAAATAATGTTCTTCCAAAAGAACTTTTGAACCTTATTCTCCATGATGGTTGATAGGGGTTCGGCCTCGATCCACTTGGAGAAGTAGTTTATCGCCACAACTAGGAACTTCAGCTAGCCGGGCACTGGGGGAAACAGTCCGAGCAAGTACACCCCCCACATGGCGAAAGGGGTTGGACTTAATAGGGAGGAGAGTTGGGCTTGAGGCAGGAGACGGATTGGGGTGAATCTCTGGCAGGAGCCGCTTTATCGGACGTACTCTTCGGAGTTGCTGAGTAGTATGGGCCAGAAGTACCCATTGTTTAGGAGTTTGCAGGCAAGGGATCTTGCTCCCAGGTGCGCGCCACATATACCGTCATGGGCCTCTTTCAAGGAATAGAATGCTTCCTCGGGGGAGAGATACCTCAGATAGGGTTGACCGTCGATCTGAGTGTAAGAGCGTTTTTACATGACTCCATCAAGAAGTGTGTACCGCTCGGCTTGGGTCTTGACCCTTCTTGCCTCTTTCGATTCCTCTGGGAGAACTCCGTCCCTAAGGTACTCGAGTAAGGGCTTCATCCTGTTCTCCCCAAGTGTGAGGGGCATAGTCTCCATTGGTTCTAAGCCGTATTCCTCGATACTTGGTTTGAGGAGGACCTCTATTAGGACGGTCCGTTCCAGACCTTGGAGGAAGGAGGAGGTGAGCTTAGAGAGAGCATCAGTCTATAAGTTTTCCTCACAAGGAACCCGCTGGAGTTGAACGTCTTCGAAGGAGGCCAGTAGCCCCCTTACCTTAGCTAAATACTTGGCCATGCGCTCGTCCCTTGCTTCATATTCCTCGGACACCTGGTTAACGACCAACTGCGAGTCTCTAAAGATGCTTATGCGCTTGGCTCTTGCCTTGCGGGCCATACAGAGCCCCGCTATGAGGGCTTCATACTCTGCCTCATTGTTTGATGCAGGGAAGTTGAAGCGCAAGGAGTATTGTAGGACGAAAGCATCAGGGCCGGTTAGGATGATGCTAACCCCACTTTTGTCGGAGCAAGAGGATCCATCCACATATACGGTCCAGATCAGGGGTTCAGGAGCCGACTCACAGGGGTCGGGGATAGTACTCTCCACAATGAATTCGGCCAGGGCTTTCTCCTTGATGGCATTTCTTGGTTGGTAGCTGATGTCATGCAGGCTCAGCTCTATGGACCACTTCATCAAGCGGCCCGATGTTTCTAGCTTGTGGAGCACCTGCTTCAATGGTTGGTCGGTAAGAACGACCACCGAATGAGACTGGAAGTACGAACGGAGTTTCCTTGCCGCCATGACCAGCATAAGGGCCATTTTCTGTAGCTTCGGGTAACGTAGCTCAGTATCCCAAAGGACCTTGCTGACATAGTAGATGGGCCTCTGTGCCCTATCTTCCTCTCTTCTCAAGACCGCACTGAGGGTTTGCTTTGAAGCAGCGAGGTATAGGTAGAGGACCTCCCCGGGCTTTGGCTTGCTCAAGAGCGGGGGGGGTGGCAGCGGTAAAGTACGCCTTGAGCTGGTCAAAGGACTCTTGTTACACCTGCCCCCATTCAAAGCCTTTAGCCCCTCTGAGGGCCTTGAAGAACGGGAGGCGCTTCTCTCCGGACTTGGAGAGGAAGCACCCAATCACCGCGAGGCGCCCGGTGAGCCTCTGGATATATTTAACGTTGGATGGGGGGCCATTTTGAGAATGGACTGAATCTTCTTGGGGTTGGCCTCAATGCCCCTCTGGCTGACCATGAACCCTAAGAACTTGTCGGACGAGACCCCGAATGCACACTTGTTCGGGTTCAGCCTCATGTTGTGCGTCCGTAGCACCCTGAAGGCCTCTTGGAGGTCGAAGACATGCTCCTGCCCCTGAATGCTCTTGACCAACATGTCCTCTACATAGACTTCCATGTTTCGGCCAATTTGGTCTCGGAAGACTCTGTTGACGAGGAGCTGTTACGTTGCACCTGCATTCTTCAAACCGAACGGTATTACTCGATAGTAGTACAAGCCCTGATCGATCACAAAGGAGGTCTTTGGGATATTCGGGGGAAACATCCGGAACTGGTTGTACCCCGAGAAAGCGTCCATGAAACTGAGTAACTCATGGCCCGATGTCGCATCGATGCTCGGGAGGGGGAATGGATCCTTCGAGCACGTCCTGTTGAGGTCGGTGAAATCAATGCATATCCTCAAAATTCTGTTGGCTTTCTTGACCATCACCACATTGGAAAGCCAATCGGGATAGTTCACCTCCTGGATGAATCGGGCATTAAGAAGCTTCTCAACCTCTTCCTTGATTGCCTGTTGGTGCTCGGGAGTGAAATTTTGCCTCTTCTGTTGGACAGGCTTGACCTCAGGGGCTACGCTTAGGTGGTGAATTAAGTGCTCCTCTGAGATCCCGGGCATGTCCACCGCGATCCAAGTGAAGAGGTCGCGGTTCTCCCGTATGCACTGGGAGATGTCTTTCTTAATGGAGGGGGAAATCTCCTTGCTGATGCGGAACATCTTTGTGGCATCTTCTTCAGAGAAGGTCAGTTCCACCAGCTCGTCCACTAGCTCGAAGATAGTCTGACTGCCTTCCTGTGGAAGTTCGAGGGCTTCCAGGGAGAGAACTGGAACTCCCATCGAGGTCATGTATCACTTCCGAGCTACTTCTTGGCTTCCTCTCACTTCCCCCACTCCTGAGGTGGTGGGAAACTTCATCTTCATGTGGTAGGCCGAAGGGATAGCTTGGAGAGCGGCCAAACCTGGTCGGCCCAGAATAACATTATAGGCAGCCTTGAAGTCCACCACCATAAAGTCCATCGGCTGGGTGCGAGTCACCGGAGCCTTTCCAGCAGTTACATAGAGGGTTATCACTCTCTCGATCGTCATCGGGACCCCAGTGAACCCGTGAAGAGTGTAGCCTGCGGGTTTCAATCGATCTCTCGATAGCTGGAGGCCATTGAAGGCCTCCAAGAAAAGGATATTGACAGAGCTACCATTGTCCACCAAGACCTAATGAGCATCGAAGTTCGCCATTCGGAGATTAATGACGAGGGCTTCGCAATGGGGTGTGTGGACGCCCTCCAGGTCTCTGTCGGAGAACGTGACTGGGACCCCAAGGCCCTTCGGAGGGGGATGCTCTGGACAGCGTTCACTTCCCGAACGAAGACTTTTCGGGAGGAGTTAGAATCTCCCCTCATTGGGCCTCCGTGTATCAGGTGTAGGACGGCCACCGCTTCTTCCTTCTGAGTCTCCACTTGTTGCTCTGCTCGTCTGTTAGCCCCCCTTGGGGGTGGGGGCTGATCAGCCCTGTCCCTCCTTATGAAGCGAGTGAGGTGCCCTCTCTGGATGAGGGCTTGATGAACACAATATTATTCACATTTTAGAGCAATAACTTTAGTGCAATTAGACATTTAAAAGCTCTATATGTGGTATTTAACTCTTATTTTCTCTTTTCCATAGGAAACAGTCTATAACAGCAAAACGAAGCAAATTCAGGATTGCAAGGATGAAACACAGGAAACTGCAGGAGATCAGTCGACTGATCATGCTTACAGGCGACTGGACAGGGAATCAAGTTTACACACCAAGTCGACTGGGCTGATGAATCATGAAAATACTAAAGTCTCGACACAGTCGACTTACATCCAGAGGCAGTCGACTGGTCTGCGGCGGAGTAAACAGATAAGATATTCGAAGATTCATCCAAATCTAATTTCAAATCTATCTGAATCCAGATTTATGCAAATCAAATCTAGAGACTGGGGATTTCCAAGAGCACGTGGTTAACAGATAAGGAAGGAAAGAAGAAAAGAGAAAGATATAAATCACCAAATCAAATAAAGAAGGACTTTCCTGAAAAAGGGCAAAACCCTAATTCTTCAGCCGTGCTCTATAAATATCAGTCAAGAGATATCGCAGGCCCGCTCGCTCGACTCTCGTCATCTCCCCATCATCCACCACCGAATCACAGAGTTGCAAACCATCAAGTCAAATCAACAAGAGGCATCATTCTATCAGCATCGAAGAAGGAAAGAGAAGATCCAGTATTCGAAGGCAGTCGACTGTGTGACAGCCAGTCGACCTTATTGCCGGACTCCATTAGTTTATTTCTCTTCTCTTTAGTTTTAAATGTTGATCATGTATTCGAATTCGTTGATTAATAAAACTATTATTATGTGGAACTAAATTTCATAGTTGGGTAGATTGAAGCCGTAGTTATGTAGTGCTATGTTCTCCTGAATTCTTCTATTTTACTTATTGATTGAATCTGATTGAATTGACATAGGTTTGTGATAACCAAACTTGTTCTCGAAGCCTGAGAGCAGTCGACTGAGGTGAGAGCCAGTCGACTGACAAACAGAGCTTGAGAATATCAAGTTTGTGTTACCATTCATCTGAATCTGTTATATGAGCATATTGAGACGACCCGTATCTCGTGCCCGTAATTGTAACAAAGGAATCTTTAGGGGTTCCTGGTTCAATCAACTTAAGGGATCTAGATCTGATACCAATTTCTAGAGCCTTGAGTGTTTGTTCGTTTCCACTGATCTTATGTTTTCCTTAAATACAACTTAGTAGATACCATGCTAAGGACTTAATGAAAGAAACGAATTAGAGTAGATACCATGCCTAATTCTTGGCCTAGGGAAACAGTACTTTAAGGAGTAGATACCATGCCCTTAAAGTGAACAAACATGAGTAATAAGAAGAAATTCAGAAGGTGACTTAGCATTACTAACTATAGGTGGAGATCTAAACCCAACTACTTCATAAATATTTGTGATTCAACATTCCTTAATTTAGTTTTAATCTTTTTATTTCTTTTAGACTTCCAAACAACTCTTTATGATTTTTATTCTTTTTATTGATTAGTAAGTTAAAGTCTACAATCTCTGTGGGATCGACCCTTGCTATTGCTACGCTTTTCTAATGATTCGTGCACTTGCGAGGTTTATAATTTGTGTCTAGTTTTATCTATATATTTAGGTACCTAGATTAGCACAACAGGGCTTCGATCTCGTCCTTGAGGGCCCGACATTCGTCTGTGTCGTGCCCATGGTCCCGGTGGAAACAGCACCATTTATCCCGATTTCTCCTCTTCCCGGGAGTATTCATCTTAGGGGGAGGCGGTATGTAACACCCCGTGTTAGTATTCATCTTAGGGGGAGGCGGTATGTAACACCTCGTGTTAGTATTCATCTTAGGGGGAGGCGGTATATATATATATATATATATATATATATATATATATATGTTGAAAAATATATGGCTGTTGGTTTAAATAAATGGAGTTATGGCATGGATGTAAATATTGTGAAAAAGGAATAGTGTATGAGGGTCCCACGGTGCTTGAAAAAAGCATGTACAAGTGTTGTTGATGCTATTGTAACGTGGCATTGAAGTATGGGGCCCACCTTGAGCTTTGGCCTCTGTTGACTTCGTCAACCTACGGATGAGGTGGCGGATCACGTGGGTGCTCTGCGTACTCTCGGATGAGAGAGAGAATGGGGAGAGGTAAGTGATATAATCCCACATCGGGAGTAAATATGAATAATATAATATATAAATATAATAGCCTATGATCAAGAGTCACTAATCTAGTTAACCACCTTTTGAGAAGCAGCTTGTAGTGGGCAGTTGTACTATACTATAAACAATTTGTCTTCTAAATTGTATAATTTTTCTGAGCTCAGGGCAGGGGCGTTACAGGGTAGGAGACACTCGTTCCCGATTTCCATCAAGATGGCGGATACACTCGCGTTAAGCGGTGTGAATTTCTCGAAACGAGGGAGAGAGCGACGCTGACCCCCATTGTCCTTTTGGAGCTTCTTAGCTCCATCTTCTTCAGAAGCCTTCCGTTTGTTCCCGGAAGATGACCCCTCCAGAGTGGGGTGATTGAAAGCCTCTTCAGCTCGGATATACTTCTTACTCCTGAGAAGGAGCTCGGAGAAGTCCCGATGAGGCTTCTTGGCTAAGGACGCCCTGAGATCATGGTTGATGACATTATATTGGAATGCGGCCGAAGCCACTGACTGATCCAATGAGGTGATGGACCGGGCCTCCACGGTAAATCGCTTGACATAATATCTCAGCCGTTTGCCCTTCCTTTTACTGAGGAAGAGTAGAGAAATACTGGTCTTCTCGGAGCGGCGGCTACTCACGAAATGGGTGAGGAAGAGGCCTTCGAACTGATCGAAGTAGAAAATAGAGGCTGGAGCGAGCCATGAATACCAATCCTGAGCGGGAACCTTAAGAGTGATCGGGAAGGTCTTGTAGAAGAAGGCGTCGGAAGCATGATGGATCATCATGAGAGTTTTGAAAATCTCAATGTGATCTGCGGGGTCCAACTCCCCGGTGTAAGACTCGAAGTGTGGAGGCTTGAAGTTGTCTGGGACAGGGGCCTCCATGATAGTGCAGGAGAACGGTGGCCTGCTTAGGCGGAGGTTCCTCGCCCGTTGTTCTTCATCTCGGTTGAGCTGGTCGAGGCGCCTCTCCATCTCATGGAGACAGCGGTAGATGGAGTCCTCCCTTCGGTCCTATCTCGCTGAACCTCGAGACTCGTCCTCGTGCCGAAGAGGACTGGAGCTACGGCGGTAGCTTTGAGTTGGTCAAGGACTAGGAGAGGGTCAGTGATGGCTCAGAGCCGGCCTAGGACTCGAGGAACGACGGTGATGGCTAGGAGCCGGCCGAGGACTGGGGGAGCGGCGATGATGATGTGGAGCTGGCGGAGGGCTAGGAGCCCTATGGCCATTGTTGGGTGCGGAATTAAGTGCCCGAAGGACGGCCTTCTGGAATTGCTGGAATTTTGCCCTCGTGGCGGGGGCCTCCTGCTCCCGATGGCCTCGAGCTGCGGGATGGCCCGCAGGGGAGCGACTTTGCCTTGGGCGATGCTGGGGTGACTTTCTCCGCCTCTGATGAGAGTTGGACCCCTTACGGTCTGTTCGACGGGGTGACCGATCCCTCGGATGCTCCCGGCGAGGGTTCGCCTCATGGGTCCGCCTCTCGTCTACATGGATCCAAAGATCAGGCCCGGGCTCGTTCTGCTGGTTGTTGAGCACAATTTGCAGATCCTTCGGTGTAGGAGGACTATGAAAGTCCATAGAATATGTTGAGGCATTGTGGGTGGAAACCCGAACTTGGTGCATAGGTTGCTTCTGGCGGCTCCGCCAAGAGGTCTCCCCAACAGTCACTTGGGGCACTAGGGCTGCAGAATAGATTGAGGGACCTGTTGTTCGAGCTATAGGGACGGTTTGACGGGTGGAGGCAGATCCTCCGGAAGAGGAAGAGGAGGATGAGAATAGGTTGTTCTGCGGTTGGAGTGCGCGGACTTCCTCTTGGGATGCATTGCTAGGAGTAGCTTTTGTTGAAGAAGGAAGGTCGGATAGCTATCTAAGATTTCCCATAGACGGCGCCAATCTGTTGCCGCTGAATCTGGTGTGGGGGCAATAGATAGAATTTGTGGATTCGTAGGAACTCGAACAGGCCAAATCTGACTTCTTCCTTGGTTGATAGGCTGACTCCTTGGTGCTCCTGTGGACCTACACAAATGTTCGAAACACCGGGATGGATCCCGGCGACGAACCCTCCGATGCTCTTGTCAATACACAGAAAAGAAAAGGAAAAGAGCTTAGGTAGGCAAAGAGTGATTACCTTGTAATAGTAGGAGTTAGGGGGGTATTTATAGTCACCGTGGGGATTTGTTTCGGGATAAGAACGAATCCCTACTTCTCGGTGTGGCTGGATTGAGGTGGTTAAAACCACCTCCTAAGGATAAAGACGAGCCAGGATTTCTTCATATCTTGTTGAACTGGTCCTTATCGGGTTGTGACCCGTTCTCGGCTGAACAGATTCGTTCACGGGTCATCGAGTCCCAGAGGAGAGACCCGGTTCCCGTTTCGGACCCGTCTGTAGCTGAAATTACCATCCTGCCCCTGTAACTTCAAGATTCGTGCCCAATTTGAACGGTCCAGATTTAACCCTATTTTTAGCCATATCAGGTACAAAAATCTTCTTGAGCTCATCCGTCAGTATGACCTCAGCCACCGCCGTGTGAGGCGGAGCTTGAAGAGCGAGCGTGGCCGAAAGGTCAAGTTCTTTCGCCGGCTGAACAACCGAAGCAGGCACAGCCTCCAAGTCGACGACGGGAGCTTAGACGCTCTCGCTTCTGATCTCCTTCGACGAAGTCGGTTGGGTGATGACACGTTTTATCTTCTTCTCTTCGACCAGCTTGCCGCTCAGAGCCGAATGCCTGTTCAAGATATTATCGAAGTCCATATCGGTAGATCCTGCAGTGAAAGATAACAAAAACAAGATGAGAATTTCTATACTTTTGAAAGGTCCAGAAGTGTGATCGACATAAAGAACTCGTACTAGGGTTCATCAGGCTAAGGCCTCCCCTAAAAATGCTCTCCTCGGAGATATCCTTCCAGTGCATCGTCAGTCGATCCAAGAGGATGCCGACCATTTCGTCCTCCTCAAGGCTCAAGGTTGGCTCCATCTTCGCCCTCTTCGGCACATCTTCCCTCCACATCGTGGGAATGTCCCACGGCTTCTTACCACGAACAAGAAAGTACTTATCTCTCCAGCACTTCACGAAGTCGGGATTGTCGACCAATTTGATGCCCTTCCAGGCGGTCAGGTAGAAGCAATACTCTGTTCGTGTCATTTGGTGGATCTTGTACAGCCGGCGGAGCACATTTAGCCTAGGCTCGATCCTTGCGGCCTGGCAGTGGGGGACGAACCCCGTGACGTGCCTCCAGATGTTCGACATGAGCTATATGGGACATACCCCATACCATTGTAGCACCGCCCTTATGAAGGGGTGAAGAGAAAGGCGCAACCCAACGTGGAAGGCATCGAAGAGAAAAACGGATATGTCGGAGGGAAGCAAAGAGCAAGACCTAATCCCTGGGCCAGGGATGATGAGATCAAATTCCGGAGGGATCATGAAGCACATCCGAATGATTCGCAGGTCCGACTCTTTTAGGATACTGACGATTTCGTTCGCCTCCATGCGTTCCCTTGGCGCGTTCTCCTCGTAAAACTGCACCAACCCGTGCTCCGCACGCCTTAGTTCCTCCGCACCATACTGTCGGGTTCCCCCAAGAGTAGACACGGTGATCGAGTGCCTTCCGAACTCGCCCATCCTCCGGTCTTTTTGCACTATAGTTCCCACCACCGACGAAGAAAAAGCAGCCTCTCCGCCGTCCTCTTCGACAACAAGATCCTCCTCTGCGACCGCTTCGACTTCCGGAGAGGACAGGACCATAATGACCTTCCCCTTCTCGATCCTAGAAGCAGTGGACAGGGGGGCTACTCCGAGCTAACCCGAGGAGGAGGAATCTTCGCCGGAAGAAACTCTAGACATCCCTTAAAATTAAAATAAGTTACCTGTGAAGTGACAACCAAGGTCGGAAAGTATGTCGGAGAACGGAAAAGATCAACGGAGACTCTGCTCAAGGCTTGAAGAGAAAAAAATTCAGACGGAGTGAAAATGAAAAGTGAGGTAAAAAAGAGAAGGGGTGGAGATTTATGGTGAAACTTAATGGGCTTGGGCCAGAAGACTTAATGGGCCCTTACGAAGCCCAAAAGGTGCGGAATTCTAAGCAGTCAGAATGCAAAATGACAAAAAGGAAGCAACTCGAAGCGACTTAAATGCGTTGACCAGTCAACACTTTACCAAGCTCGACATTTCGTTCGCCAGACTCGCTGCAAAAATGTCGAACAGGCGTGTTTCCGAGGTGAAAACACCCAAAATTGCGTTGACCAGTCAACGTATTCCAAACTCGACATTTCGCTCGCCAAGCTCAACACTTCGCTCATCAAGATCACCGCAGATGTCGAACAGACGTGTTTCCGAGCTGAAAATACCCAAAATTGCGTTGACCAGTCAACGTATTCCAAACTCGACATTTCGCTTGCCGAGCTCAACACTTCGCTTGCCAAGATCGCCACAGATGTCGAACAGACGTGTTTCCGAGCTGAAAATACCCAAAATTGCATTGACTAGTCAATGTCTTCCAAGCTCGACATCGTTTGCCAAGCTCGCCGCAGATGTCGAACAGACGTGTTTCCGAGCTGAAAACACCCAAAATTGTGTTGACCAGTCAACGTATTCCAAACTCTACATTTCGCTCGCCGAGCTCAACACTTTGCTCGCCAAGATCGCCGCAGATGTCGAACAGACGTGTTTCTGAGCTGAAAACACCCAAAATTGCGTTGACCAGTCAACGTCTTCCAAGCTCGAAATTTTGTTCTCCACGCTCACCGCAAATGTCGAACAGACATGCTTCTGAGATGAAAACACCCAAAATTGCGTCGACCGGTCAACGTATTCCAAACTCGACATTTTACTCACCAAGATCGCCGCAGATGTCGAACAGACGTGTTTCAGAGTTGAAAACACCCAAAATTGCGTTGACCAGTCAACGTCTCCAAGCTCGACATTTCGTTCGCCAAGCTTGCCGCAGATGTCGAACAGACGTGTTTCCGAGCTGAAAACACCCAAAATTGCATTAAACGGTCAACGTCTTCCAAGCTCGACATTTCGTTCGCCAAGCTCGACATTTCATTCGCCATGCTCGCTGCAAATGTCGAACAGACGTGTCTCCGAGCTGAAAATACCCAAAATTGCATTGACTAGTCAGTGCTCGCCTATCGTTCGCCAAACTCGGCATACCGTTCGCCGCATTCGACACATCGTTTACCACGTTCGACGTACTGTTTGGCGCATTCGCCAAACCGTTCACCCAATTAGCCGAACAGATGTGTTTTCGAACTAAAAACGGGGAGTGTCTCTCTTCTCCTGGCCATCTGATCACCCAGGAATGCTCATCGTTGCGTGATCAAGGCCCCAGATTCAGCCACGTCACCCAGGGTTTGATCCACCCTCTGATCGCTCAGAAATCTTTGCCGGCAAGCGACCGACGACTCAGATTCGTCCACGTCATTAATACGGTGATAAAATCTATTTTTTATTTTATTAATTCGAATTATCTATTTAAAAATTGCAAAAAATGATTAAAAATTCAGGAAAATTAATTAAAAATTCTAAAAAATAATTATATATTCGGGAAAACATTTTTGATCCTCCGGGTAAATAATTATTAGTTAGAATAATTAATTAATGCTCCCGAAAAACAAATCGTCACTTTGCAAAATTGAATAAGTGATTCGAAAAAATAATATAAAAATTAGGGAAAATCTCGAAAAAATCCAGAAGAGCCCAGAAGCAATCTTAGGTATGCTACCAGCTCAGAAAAGCACCGCTACTCATCAAACAAGATTCGAACCCCCTTTAAGAACTCTGATAAAGCCCTATACGCCATTAAGACATCAAAACTAATCCCCAAAGGCTGTAACACAGTCTTTGGGAGTGGGAAGCTCGTGATATGGCTAAAAATAGGGATTAATCGGAACAATTCAAATTGGGTACGAATCTTAAAGTTACAAGGGCAAGATGGTAATTTCACCTACGGACGGGTCCGAAATGGAAACCGGGTCTCTTCTCTTGGACTTGATAACCCGTAAATGGATCTATTCGGCCAAGAATGAGTCACAACCCGTTAAGGAACAGTTCAATAGGATATGAGGAAATCTTGGCTCGTTCTTATCTCTTGGAGGTGGTTCTAACCACCCCTATCCAGCCACATCGGGGAGTAGGGATTCGATCTTATCCCGAAGCAGATCTCCCAGGCGACTAGAAAAACCCCCTACCTCCTACCATTACAAGGTGATCACTCTTTGTCTACCTAAAGCTTTTTCCTTTCCTTTTCTGAGTATTGACAAGAGTGTCGGAGGGTTCGTCGCCGGGATCCATCCTGGTGTTTCGAACGTTTGTGCAGGTCATCGGGAGCACCAAGGAGTCAACCTATGAACAAGGGAAGAAGTCAGATTTGCCCTATTTGAGTTCTTGCGAATCTACAAATTCATATGATTGCCCCCACACCGAAATCAGCAGCAACACTTATATACAAACAATATGAATGAATAAATTTCTGTGAGTAAATTAACACTGATATAAGTGACTAAAATGAAAGATTTTATTTTGTGTTGATGGTTGAGTTGTGAGTCTCTAGGAGTTGAATGGGAGTCTTGTGAACCGGCAGATGAGATTTTGTGGACTTTGACCAGTTGAGGTCATTGGGGTTATTTTGTGAAATTAAGTCCGGCAGGATACACTAACTCTAGAGAGGGAGAATTTTTGTGTTCATTTAATAATAACCAACTTAAGGATAGACACTAGTGGAGATGTGATGGAACTTGAGAAATGTAAGTATATGCTCCTGGTTTTGGTCCAACGGATGCGTTCCAGGACTTGTGTGTTATTTTGTCTCGATAGAACATTTGTATGTTCACGTGTCGAGGGTTTGCATGCCTATTCACGGAGCATGCAGGGTGCATTCGCATGTCCAGGGTCGGCGGGCCTATTCACGGGATGTACCTAGTGTATCTGCATGTCGAGGGCCTCGCAAGCCTATTTGTGGGGTACACGGCAGGGAGATGATTCTCCAGTTTTTGAGCTATTCTTGCATGATGCTTGCGCGTCGAGGGTTGTGATGCCTATTCGTGGAGTATTCTGGATCTTGTTTCCATCACCGTAGTAGGATTAGTTTCATAACGAGGGATTTAACCCTATAAAGTGGAGAACGTTAAGGGCTTGCACCGGATCTATGTATTGTGGGATCCATAGAATCCGGCAAGTATGCATTAGAGAGTTGACATATAGCATTGATGTTTTTTTGCCTTGGTTTTATGCAATTTATTTTCTGTTTTTATACACTTGACACTTAGTCTAATTTCACTTGGTGTTTTCTTGCCCTACTATTTACTATTTCATATTCCTTCATGTTTTCGTGTTTTATTTATTGTTATTTCTTATTTCATTTATTCTTGCCGTTAATACATGATGTTTATGATTCTATGTTGCATGTTTTACTTATGTTGCTTTTTTTTTATGTCACTCACACCGTTATGGCTGACCCCTGTAGTTTTGGGAGTTAGGTTTATCTCTAGCCTCATGATTTACAGGTAGGTGCCTATAGCTTGAGATTTGGATGCATGAGATAGAATGATGTTATGGTTTATGTAAATTGTAAAAGAATGTGTTGTAAAAGAAAAGATTGTAATTCAAAGTGTTTGATTTTCTGCTATACTTTGTAAACAATTGATGTAATAAAAAATTTTAAATTTTTCCTGTATTTGGTTGCTATGTTTATGAATACATTGAAGTTGATTCTGGAATTGTGCCACGTATTTCTGAGATATTATATTGGAAATTCGGGGCGCTACACTAAGGGCCATGCAGAGAGGTTAGTGGCACATCGGAAATGTATGTGGGTCATGTCACCTTTAGTACCGCGGGGGTTACTGAATGTCAATATCCATACCGTATGAAAGTTCAACAATTTATGGAGTTTCATTTAATCGAGAAATAAAAGTATTTTTAATTGCATTTGTATAAAATTGTCTGATCCACTATTTAAGCTGTATCGAAACACACTAGCATGTAGTTACTCACCTTCCATTATTATATATTTTTGTAAAGTTGAAAGTTGTATAATTTGCATGACTATGCAATATGATTCGAGGTGATTGAGTTGTAAATATTTGAAGGTTTTATTTTAGTTTTGGATACTTGTAAAAATAAATTTGATTTATTAGAGCATCCACTATCGTTTGCTAGAAAAATATGCATATTTTGCAATTTGAAATAGAAAAGAGAAGGGAGCGCTGCTATCGCAATTGTCAAAGAATTTAAAAATAAGACGGAAGACCTTCCTCCGTCTAACCCAATTATTTATTTTAAATATTAAATATATGTGCAACGTAAGATCATCTTCTATTTGAATTTTTTTTTAATTTTTAAATTGCTTAAATGACATTTTCGTAATTACCGAATGGAAATTTAGTAATTTTTTGATTTTTTTTAGAAAGTTGCCGATGGAAGTTCTTCTTCCGTCTGAGAATTTTTTTTTATTTTTTGATTTTTTAAAATGGCATTTTGGTAATTTTTTAGGTTTTTTATTCTGAATAAGTTGGTGGATGGATCTTCATCTGCCGTCCGTCCAATTAAAAATAAAATAAAATTAATAGACGAAAAATCTTCCTCTGTCCTCTATATTTAGCGATTGCTAAATTTAGATGGGCACTGTTCATCCCTATTGCTAAATATGCATTTTAAACAAACGAGAGTAGCAAAAAAAATTTCTCAAAAAATGTAATTTTTTCCCCAAATATAGCAAACTATAGTGGATGCTCTTATAGGTGACAAATAGTTGAGGTTAATATTATATTAGATTTAGCTGCCCTGTACATATTATTTGATGGAAAATTACTAACGCGGTTGTGCCTATGTATTTTTTGGGCTGAGGCGTTATAGAAGAGCTCGATGTAGCTATCATGCTAAATACCGAGGAGAGTAGCACGCAATTCTGTTTTCTGTATACCACAGTTTAGTGTTTATTAAGAGCATCTGTAGTCGTTGAAACTCAAATTTTCTATATTTGGGTTTTAGAAATAGAAATTTTGAGTTGGGGTTGAAGTCATTGAAATCCAAAATTTGAATGAACGGTGGATGATATTTTGTTTCTTGAATCTAAGCCATTGATTTCCTCAGATCATAATAAAAAATAAAAAATAAAAAATAAAAAATAAAAAATTGGCGTCGAACACATTTGAAAAATAAAAAAATTGTACACATAGGAACACATAACAATTCTTATAGGCCCATTCCATCTCAGCCCTTGACCAAAAAAATAAAACCAATCTCAAAATTACCTCATATGCATAAAAATCCTATAGGCTCTATTCCAAAGAAAAAAATTATAAATTTGGGGGGAAAGTCAAGGACGCAAGAACCTCTTGCGTCTGTTCTGTTCTTTTGTTTTTTTTTAATTTCTTCAAACACAAAATGTTATTTCATCTGTTCCCTTCAGTGATTTTTTTTAAAAAAAAATTGTCGGACGCAAGATAATCTTCCGTCCGACGCCTTTAAAAAAAATCAATCGGACGCAAGATCATTTTGAGTCCGACACCTTTTTAAAAAAAAAAAAAAATTGATCAAACGTAAGATCATCTTGCGTCTAAGAAAAAAATTTAGAATGAATGTAAGATGATCTTTCGATTCCTATATTTGAAAATTTTCTATATCAGCTCTCAAATATAGACGGACATTGTTGCTATTTTTTAAAAATTTGAAAATATAGAAAACGATTACAGCAGCTTGTTCCCTATATTTTCCAAAATTTGAAAATATAGGGAACGACTACAGATGCTCTAACCAAACAAATATGGTCTTTCAAAAATTTGATTGTTTTCCGAGTTATAAATTCCAGGAATCTTTGACACACTGGACGGCGACCCCGGGTTACGGTACTTTCAGAAAGTTGGAGAGTGCAACATGAAAATCCCCTGTTGAGAGCTCCTCTTGGTGCCTGCTGGACAGATAAGCTCACGTGGAGGGATAACCCACGTGGTGTGCTCACATATTACAGGGAAGAATTCGATCAGTTGAGGGAAGAGTACGTCCACTGGACACCGTACGCAGAGGATAGGCTACAAAGTCTACCCCCCATTTGCACTGCCAATAATCAACTATGGTTGACATTAGCTCCACTTATAAATTTCTCAATCGTGGAGTTCTATTACCCTGGTCGTGTCCTCCGCCAATTCAATGCACAGCAGCCCATCCCCGTAAACTCAGTGTACGACCGTAGACTTCACAACATTATGGGCCAAGGTCGTTTACCGAATATGGATTGGGCCGATCACCACTGTGCTCATGTAGCATGTTCGAATGAGAGGAAGTATAATTTGGTTGTAGAAGGGATTGTGCCGTACGAAGGATCATTGCAAACCGGGTATATGACATGGTACCGTCGTATCACACGGTTGTATGTAGCGCCAAGAACGGATATCCCCGCGGGTATCCAACAACCGATACCCGCGCACCAAGTGGAACCGCCACCCGCACATTCCACATCGCAACCCATGTATCAACCAAAAGCTTCCTCCTATCGTTTAATGGTAATCTAATTTTAGTGTTAATTGATTTTATTGACATCATTTTTCTTATGTTTGTTTAACAAAAGTTTGGTTTACTACTAATAATTTCTATTCCTAATATAGATTGACAACACTTGGGACATTGCGAGGAAATGTTCTAATGTCTTGAAGAGCAATGCTTCGAAGGCATGCAAGAATTGGCAAAAGAACTCTTACTTCCATGTCGTACTTCTCTTGAAGAAGTTGGTGACGGTTCGCGCTTCGATGCCCTTCTACACTCAACCGAAATACCAACTCAAACGGCCCGAAAAAATGTAAGCCGAACACCACCTCCACCTCAACAAACAGTTGAAGAAGAACCCACCGCCCCACCTCGAAGTCAACCACAAACTCCTTCACATCAACCGAGAAGGGGTAAGAGTGTTCGCTTTCCTCCTACACAAAGTGAATTGGCAAATAGGGAGATTGAAGTAGTTGGAGGTGATCAAGAAGGAGGTGTTGGTCCAAGTGCTCCTGCAACTCAAGAGATTGGGGAACGTAGGAGGAAAGTCCCGGTTCGAAAGAGGAAAAAGCCCCAACAATACACGCCTAGTTAGTTTTTTTTCCAATATTGAACTTTATGCGTGGGTAATTGCACTTTTGATGGGGTTTTCAAGTAACTCTGGGGAGATGTTGATGACTATTTGTTAGATGTTTTGTAAATGTATGTTTTGAAGTGAATTAAAGAAATTTTTTTGTTCAAGTCGGTCCTTGATTCAAGGAGATGTTTTGAAAATCAAGTATGCGGTTGATTTTTTTTGTTGAAGTTAATTAAGATAATTTTTTTGTTCAATTAAAGTATATGGAAAAACTTGATTGATGAGTTCATGAGCTAATGAGTTGGAAAAACTTGAATCGAAGTGATGAATTGATGTGTTGAAATGTGGTGAAAATGTTGAAAAAATGTGGTCTGTGCATGTATTGAAGTGTAGTATATGGTATGTGCATGTCTGTGCATGTTTTAATTAAAAAACATGAATAACAGATGCCGTTATTGCAAATAACGACATCTCAATCCTGTAACGTTCTTGTGGATAACAGCATCAGTTAAGAGGCAAAATTCAAAAATTTGGGATATCTGTCAAACTTTCTATCTTCACAGTCGTTCTCCAAGATAACGACATCCTTAACTAATGTCGTTATCTTGAATAACGACATCTCCAAAGAATGTCTTTATCTTGAATCACGGCATCTCCTATTAATTCTGCTAGATTTGCCGTTATCTTGAATCACGGCATGTGTTAACAATGTCGTTATCTTCAAACACGGCATCTCTTATGTGTCAAAAATTAGAATTAACTCAGACTTCTGCCATTCTTTCTGTCTTCACAGTCGTTCTTCTGAATAACGGCATCTTCTGAATATGTCGTTATTCAGAAGAACGACATCTCTTATATGAATACTAGTGCATGTTTTTTGTGCATGTTTTGTGGAGATCTCTTACTAAAATCAAAATTAATACAATTTCACAGACAATTCATTCCCCAAATCTCATGCTTAATAGGCTAAACTTAAATTACTCGCGATAAAACATAAACTTTCTAATTCATACTAACTTAGCGATAGATTTTACAACATTAATACAACAACCGGATACAAGTTCAAATGCCGGTAGACTGTGAAGTCCCCACACTTTGTGTATTCTTACAACTCCGTCTATTGTGTCCACTCACTCTGCATTTCGAACAAACTTTCCCACTGCTCCCACCTTCTCGAGCATCCATGTCATTGTGGATGCGAGTACTCCTTGGTCGACCTTTTACCCAATGAAGACTTGAATCGGCTATGAGCACCGGTGCACTTTGAGTCGGCCAATAAGATTCATCTGGTATAGGATTGAAAGTTGGTGCCCACATTTTTGCTAACGAACCAGTAGAGTAAAAGGAATCAATGTATGGTTGATAATCAAGCAAATGCCGCTAACACATGAGAGCATGGAATGTGATATAGTTGGAATTTGCCACAAGTACAAGTTCGGCCCTCGAGGTCTACCGTGTGCCAATGTCCACCCTTCTGATATCCACTATCCATTCTAATGCTCGTTTTCACCCCAAAAAAACCTGACCGATTATTAAACATTATTGCCTCATGTAAATTGGATTTTTCACGGCGTACATCAATAAGATCCTGAATCTGTGGTGCTCATAATTTACCTTCACGGATAAGTGTCTGCGCGGCTTCACGGCGATCAGTGAAATACATGTTCAGATGGAAAAATATCTGTTCTACAATTGCGGTGACAGGCAAGCTACGAACACCTTTTAGAACCGAGTTGAAAACTTCCGATAGATTTGTTGTCATTATACCATATCTATGCCCACCATCGGCAGTAAGTGCCCATTTCTCAATCGCTTTCTCCTTCAACCAATTAGCCCCATCAGCATTGCTCGCTTCAAGTTGTGTCATCTTTTCCTCAGACTTCTTCCACTGATTTTGACACGCGATTACCTTCAACTTACTCATCAAAAATTTGCATCCGAATTTTTTATGGAAATTGCTAGCAAAATGCCGCATACAGAACCGATGATATGCAAATGGTTCCTTCCATGTACTGAACTCATTTTGCATTGCTGATAAAATACTGGCATGCGATCAGAAATGACACATAGACCTGCACGATCTGTGACGAAGCACCGAATACAGTTCATGAACCATGTTCACATCTCTATGCTTTCACCGTCAACTAGTGCAAACGCAAACGAAAACAACCTACCGTTTGTGTCTAGTGAAACAGCAATCAACAAAAACCCTTTATATTTTCCGTACAAATAAGTGCCGTCTACACTTATAACTGGTATACATGCCTTAAATACTTCGATGGAAGGATCGAATGCCCAGAAAACACCCTTAAAAGTTTCTATGCTCGGACCGGACGCAATCTTCGCCCAATGTACAGCCGTACCCGAATTTGAGGCTTGAATTGCATTGAGTAGATATGGTAATTTAGTGTAAGCTTTTTCAAAAGAACCGTATAGTCGCTCAATTACTTTATGTTTAGCCTTCTAAGCTTTCCAGTATGAAATTGTGTAATGGAACCTACCCTTCATTATTCCAATTATGGCTCTTGGTGTTATTGCGAGTTGTTCCTTCACAACATCTAATATGACCGTCGATACTACCGTGGAGTCAATTTTACTGTGATCCTGAGTCAATGTAGGATTCACACATGTGTATGCACCTTCAAGCTTCTTTACCACAAAATAATTACGGCCTTTGGGAACAATTGCACGCAACCGCCATGGACAACCAACTACATTTTGAAGTGACGGGTTTTCTGCAATGTCCTCAGCTGAATGGTTGATGGGTGCGTATTTACACTTCACAAAGTATAGACCACGATCTGATTTTACCGTCACGAATTCTCTGTGGTTCTTCACGGCGTACATCTTCACTTGATGTTGTAGAGCATCTTTGGTTGGAAATCTTTGACCTATGAAGAGTTCATCAAAGTTTAAAAAACCAACGGAAGACGATCCATGTTCATGTATGGTGGCACGAGACATCCATTCATTGAATTGAGATCCATGCATCGTTGCACTTGTGTTCTGACTTGGCAACACGTGGGCATTGTTAACCGGCACATCAACATTGACATCAACAACCAGAGCTTCAACGGAAACCTCCTCCTCATCATCTTAGAGACCGCGTTCCTCATCTTTTTTCTCTTCGACCAAATCGTTATTTACAACGACATTGTCAAAGTCTTCCATTGCCATGCCAGCTAGCAAAATATTTTGTGACAATAACGGCGGCAGTACCTGCTCGTATTCGTAGGAAACAAGTTCCGTTGGAGTTGTGCTAGTATCTTCGTCTGTATTTGAAATTCTAACATGTGACTCGGCCGATGGTTTCAAAGTCCGTGCGGGGCTTGGACTTTCAATAGCAACTCGTGTAGTATTTGGAAGCCTCGTTTGATCAATATATAACTCAACTGTATTCCAACTATAACTTGGATCAAGTGTCCTAAGCATCATAGACCTCAGAGAATTTTCATTGTCTACGGGTACCAACATGAAATATTGCACATCCCTTTTACCAGCAACATAACGGGCTCTGATTTTCAGACTCATTTCACTTCTATCCCAATTCGTGACTTCATATATCTTATTTATTAATTCTGCGTACATAAATTTGCGGTGAGCCCAAATAATTACTGGTTCAACATCACTATAATAATATCCAATCTTGGGATCCATAATTACTTCACCCCCAAAATATAACCAAATAAGGATATCAAATTTCATACCTATGCATAAAAATTCAAACATATTCAAGTCATTCACTACTCTCAATAAGCATAACATGTGAATACATATCAAACATACGGTTAAGATAATAATACCTTCAAATTAAACCGTACCGCCACTAGCTTGAAAAATCGTTGTGGATGAAGAATGAAATGAGAGTGGGAGTAAGGAGGTAGGATGTATGAAATTTTAGAGTACTCCAATGGTTGGAATTTTTTGATTTAGGGATCTAGGGTTTGTGGGTTGCAGGAGTGAAGAGAGAGAGAGAAAAAAAAACGAATGACAAGAGGTAGGAGAAAGAATTGGGGGTTTCTAAATATAGGAAACTGTGCAAAACGAAAATAACTGATGCCGTTATTCAAAATAACGGCATCAGTATAATCGATGCCGTTCTCTCAGAGAACGGCATAGGTTATTTTAGTTTTACACTTTTCTCTCAGCTCACAATTGAGACTGTTAGATCTTTAGACAAAAAGTAACAGATGTCGTTATTCCAAATAATGGCATGAAACTTTTTTTCCAAACAGATGCCGTTATTGGGAAGAACGGCATGGAAATAACCTATATCATTTTCCCCAATAACGTTTGTTGCTGATGTGTCCTAAACAATAGCATATCACTAATTGTTTCCGAAAGTGGGGCAAGGCGCCAAATATTTTCAAAAGGTGGGGCAGTACGGCAAAACTTTCAAAATTTCACACTTCTAAATGTTGCACGTCTAGTCAGCAATACTAACGAAACGAATTTCAGTGTCCACCCTAAACCTTGTGAAATTAAATCTACATCAAAACGAATTAGTTATTTTTCAATAATTAAAAAAAACCAATTTTAGATATTAATTATGGTCTGGTTGTGTTAAAACTTCAAGTTAGATATAGACAGTGTCAATTAGAACAGCCACATCAGAATATATAAGGAATATATTAGGAAGTGTGTAGTCCCGCCATTAGAGATCGAATACATAACTTGAAAAATTCTGTTAAGAGCCCTTGAGATTGGCTGTTTGGATTGCGCCATTGCTGAGAAAACTAGGGTTTGAGTGAAAGAAGAAGATTTAGGGAAGAGAATTCTGTTAACAATTTTCTTGATATTTTCTCCTTCAAATCCAGGCCTAATAAAGGCAGTTACAAACAACTCCTAATTACACGTGCAATCCATGTAAAAACCATTGGGCTAAAACACACACAATCCTTTATAGTTCGCGCCAAAAAAAATATGAAAAGAGGTGCGCGAAGCGCATATAAAAGTGATACAGACTCTACAGTCCTGATACACTTCAGTTGAACCCCTAATCTTCAAACAAGAGTACTCCAGCTATTGATTAAGCAGGTTATTCAAAGCCTATACTTGTCAGCTCCTTGACAACTCCATCCCTCTCAGTTTGAACTTGTCTCAAGTTCAAAACAAGGAAATCTCTCCCGCAATTCATCCACATCTACCCAAGTAGCATTCTCAGCAGCAGTTTCTCTCCATTTCACCAACAACTGAATACCCATCCTATTGTGCTTTATAAACACTCTTCGATCCAAAATCATATCAGGATAAGGCTAAGAAGGACTCACCCACCATTGAGGGATCTCTCGAACACTAGATGAATGGAAGTGGTGGCAGGCAGATCCATCTTGTAAGCAACTTTTCCAACCTTCTCAACTACAGTATAAGGATCAAAGAATTTCATCTGTAGCTTTCGAGGTAAAGACCCTTTGATTGACGGAAGACTGTTTATATGGCTGAAGCTTCAAGAAGACCTTCTCCCCAATCTCAAATTCTCTGTCACTTCTATGTCGATCATAAAAATGCTTGATTCTCTCGTGTGCCTTCTTGATGTTATCCTTAAGGAGCTTGAGTACAACATCTCTCGAACACAATGCTTCTTCCACTGATTGAACTAATGCAGTACCTGGGACATAAAAGGAAGGACAGGGAGGCTTTCTTCAATATACAGCTTCAAATGGAGTTGTCTTCGTAGTGGCGTGCCAATTTGTGTTATACCAAAACTTCGCCCAACTCAACCATTTGACCCAATTCTTTGGTTGCTGACTGCACATACAACGCAAGTACATTTCAAGGGTTTTATTAACAATCTCCGTCTGACCGTCAGTTTGGGGATGATAGGCAGTAGAGTACTCAGGGTCGGCCTGGGCTATGCAACCTGTGCGGTTGCACAAGGGCCAGTTAAAATGAAGGCCCAATTTTTTAAAATTTTCATTCATTTTTAAAATTTTCATTCTTTCTACCTAATAAAGGCCCAGTTATAATGAAGGCCCATAATTTTGCTTTAAGTGAAAAATCTTTTGATCTACTCAAAAAAAATCTTTTCATCTTCCTAGAAAACCTTTTCATCTTCCTAAAAATCTTTTCATCTGCTTATTTCGAGAGACAGAGAGACAGCCAGAGGATGCAGTAGCACTGTAGCAGCAGCAGCAACTACAGCAATCGCTTGTCAGTCACCACCGAGGTAAACAACTTCCCTCTTCTTTAAATTTTGTGCCCATCTAATCCATATGAACTTCTGCATTGTCTATGATAAGGTTTAAATTATACTGTGATGTGAAGAATTGCACATAATAATAGACCAACATATTAGATATGTCTAGTGATTTGATGATATTTTGAGTGAATTAGGACAGAGGAAAGGAACCGGTAATCACAAATAGTACCATAAATCAATCGTTTTTTTGGGACTGAGAAGGGAGGTGTTAGGATTTTGAATGGGTTGAGATGTTAGGGTTTGAGAAGAGGAAGAGAAGAGAAGAAAAGACAGCGGCTGTTGCTTTTAGAAACTACCCAAAATGTTGATTGATTATTTCATTTGATTCAAAGCTTACATATGTGAAGATACAAAGCCCAATGGGCCCTAAAAGCAATTTGGTCATAACATAACAATCTCCACCTTGAACCAAATTGCATCTAAAACAAACTAAAACATAAAGCAAATGCATAAAGCAAACATAACCTAAACAAAGGTAAACACAAAGATATACTAGTAACATGCTAGAAACAAAACTAGCTCAAACTAGTTAGAAAACCAACCAACATCAAACTTGAACAAAGCTTGAACTTTGCAATTGGAAGAGGCTTTGTGAGCATATCGGCCGGATTCGATTCGGTACCAATCTTCTTCACAGCAACCTTGTCTTCCGAGATCACATCTCGAACAAAATGGTATCGAATGTCAATGTGCTTCGTCTTCTCATGGTACATGCGGTCCTTGGTCAAATGAATCGCGCTTTGGTTGTCACAAAACACCATAATAGGACCCTCGAGTGAAGACATCTCACCAACAAATGCCTTGAGCCAAATAGCCTCCTTAATAGCCTCAGTAATTGCCATATATTCGGCCTCGGTACTTGAGAGTGAAACGGTGGCTTGAAGTGTAAACTTCCAACTAATTGCACAATCTCCAAGGGTAAAAACATAACCTGTCAAAGAACGCCGCTTGTCCAAATCACCCGCAAAATCCGCATCCACATAACCCGTTAGTTTCTTGCCATTACTAAACTCCAAACGAGCATCAATAGTACCTCTCAAATAGCGGAAGATCCACTTCACCGCTTCCCAATGCCCTTTCCCCGGACAGGAGAGATATCTACTTACCACACTAACGGCTTGAGCAATGTTGGGTCGAGTACACACCATCAAGTACATGAGACTCCCGACCGCACTCGAATATGGAACCTTTTCCATATATTTCTTCTCATCATCGGATTTTGGGCTTAAAGCGGCCGAAAGCTTGAAATGCGCCGCAAGAGGTGTTGAAACAACTTTCGCTTTCTCCATGCCAAAACGGCGTAGCACTTTCTCGGCAAAGCTCTTTTGTGAAAGAAATAACTTTCTCTTGGACCTAACCCTTCTGATCTCCATCCCGAGAATCCTTTTGGCGGCCCCCAAGTCTTTATCTCAAATGCCGAACTGAGTTTCTCTTTCAACCTCCTAACTTCTTTCAAGTTTGAGGATGCAATCAACATGTCATCCACATAGAGCAACAAGTAAATGAAATCCCTATCATCCAACTTTTTGAAATAAACACAACTATCATAATTGGAACGATGGAAATTAATACTCACCATGAATGAGTCGAACTTCTTATACCATTGCCGCGGTGATTGCTTAAGGCCATAAAGGGACTTCTTCAAAAGACACACACGGTCCTCCTTTCCCGCAACCTCAAAACCCTCCAGTTAGCTCATGTAAATTTGCTCCTCCAAATCACCATGCAAGAAGGCAGTTTTCACATCCATTTGCTCTAATTCCAAATCCTTCATTGCCACCAAAGAGAGCAAAACTCGAATGGATGTGTGCTTAACTACAGGAGAGAACACATCATTGAAGTCCACACCTTGGACTTGACTATACCCTTTATCCACTAGCCTTGCTTGTATCGAAAATCTGCGAGATTTGAGCCATCAATCTTCCTCTTAAACACCCACTTGCAACCCACAATCCTCTTACCACTCGGAGGCTTCACAAGAGACCAAGTCTCATTTTGTTGCAAAGATTGTAACTCTTCATTCATAGCGGCAACCCAATTGGCCGCATCTTTAGAAGAAATGGCTTCCTTGTAGGAAGATGGCTCACAATACTCCACATCCTCTCAATTGCCAAACAATAAGCAAAGTCGGAGTATCCATACCTTGTAGGTGGTCTTGTTTCTCTTCTAGCTCGGTCCCTTGCCAATGCATATGGTTGTGCCTCTTCTTGGGCTTCCTCCAAGTTGACATCATCATGTGAGATCAAATCATCACCTTCTTGGACCGGCACCTCAAACTCCACCTTCTTCTCAACCTTCTCATTCTCCTTAATAGTCGGCTCAGGTGCAACATCATTTGCCTTCAACATGGCCGACTTATTGAAAATGAAATCTCTTGAAATAAGAAACTTGGATGATTCGGGACACCACAACTTATATCCATTCACATTTGTGGGATACCCAACAAAAATACACTCCTTCGATCTAGGCTCCAACTTTTCTTTATTCACATGTGCATAAACGGGACAACCAAACACCCTCAAATTCGAATAATCGGCCGTCTTACCCGACCAGACTTCTTCGGGTGTCTTCAACTCAATTGAAGTGGTAGGAAATCGATTTACCAAATAGCAAGATGTGTTAATGGCTTTCGCCCAAAACTCCTTACCCAAACTCGCATTTAAAAGCTTTCAAGTAGTGTCCTATTCATCCTTTCTGCAACACCATTTTGTTGTGGAGTGTTGACCACCGTCTTGTGCCGAACAATCCCTTCGGCCTTACAAAAATTATCAAACTCACGATTGCAAAACTCCAAACCGTTATCGGTTCTCAACCTCTTAACTATCCTTCCCGTTTGGTTCTCCAAAAGTGACTTCCATTCTTTGAAGGTGCGAAACACATCACTTTTCTCTTTCAAGAAATAAACCCAAACCTTCCTTGAGAAATCATCAATGAAAGTAAGCATGTAACGAGAACCATTACCTTTGGAAGGCTCAGGAGAAGGTCCCCAGAGATCTGAATGGATGTAGTCCAGTGTTCCCTTGGTCGAATGAATGGCTGTGGAGAAGCTCAACCTCTTATGCTTGCCAAATACACAATGCTCACAAAACTCCAAGTTGCCCGTGCATTGACCACACAACAAGCCTCTCTTGCTCAAAATGGTCATTCCTCGCTCGCTCATATGCCCCAATCTCATATGCTAGAGCCTAGTAGCATCCTCATCCGACATAGTACCAGAACGTGCAATGGCGGCCGAGCCCGTGACTGTGGAACCTTGTAGGAAATAAAGAGTTCCAATTCTCTTCGCCTTCATAATTGTGAGAGCCCCTTTAGGGACTCTAAGGAATCCACCTTTACTTTGGAACTTACACTCCTTTTCTTCAAGAGACCCCAAAAAAATCAAATTCTTAGACAAATCGGGTATATGCCTCACACCCATCAATCTTCGGACTTTTCCATCATGGAATTTAATTGTCACCGAACCAATTCCGGCAACCTTACACATATTGTTGTTCCCCATGAGAACCTTACCATCCGTAGGCTCATAAGTCTCAAACCAATCTCTATTCGGAGTCATGTGTTGCAAAGCACCCGTATCCATCACCCAACAATGTATATCATCAACATTAGTATCTATCACACATAGAGTATCAACCGTGTCACATTCGGACACATTGGCCTCCTCCGAAGAAGAACCTTTACCATCCACCTTTTGTTTATTTTTAAGTTTGAAACAATCGGCCTTAATGTGTCCCTTCTTCTTACAATAGTTACACGTCAAATTCTTGTGCCTAGACTTCGAACGGGTCCTTGTATCTTTCGAGTTTCGGTCCCATGACCTACCTCAATCAACAACCAAACCAACACCTTGGCTCCCTTTCTCATTATTGGTCATTTCACTATCAATGTGTAACTTGGCTTGCAAATTGCTCTTAACATCCTCTAGAGAAATTTTATCTGTACTATAAATCAACATGTCTCTAAAAGACTTGTATGATACGGGTAATGAGCATAATAACAAAAGGGCTTGGTCCTCATCCTCCACCTTAACATCAATCTTACTTAAGTCATTCAAAATAGATGAAAACTCCGTAATATGATCGGAAATTGATGTACCTTCAACCATGCGAAGGGTGTAGAGGCGCAGTTTCAACCGCAGTCGATTGGTGAGGGACTTCTTCATGTAGATTTTCTCCAATTTCTCCCACAAAGCCTTAGCGGTCTTCTCCGATAGGACCTCTTGCAATGTCGAATCGCTCAAACACCATTGGATAATAGAGAGCGCTTTATCATCCATCTCTCTCCATCTCTTATTCGCCACCGCATCAATCAATTTTTTCCGACCAAAAATGGCATCCTTAACGCCTTGGCTCGACAAAATCGCTGCCATACGCACTTGCCATAATGCAAAACTCGTCTTTCCATCATACTTCTCAATATCATATTTTTCCGACATATCCATTCAAATTTTTTGAACCCAATTCAACAAAAATCCAAAATTTTCCCCAAAAATTAATTACTCAAATCACAAAATCAAACCTTCCTTCTTCTTGATCAGGGCTTAGGGGTCGATGGTGGCGGAGGAAATCAGCAACAACAGCACCGCACCAAATCAACACCAAATCAGCAAATCAGCAAATCCACGCTCACCGCACCAAATCAGCAAATCAGCGAATCCACGCTCACCGCACCAAATCAGCAAATCAGCGGCACCGGAGGAGAAAAGGGATCGGGACGAACGGAACGGAAGGATCTGGCTCGACGACGGATCTGGCCGGAGGAGAAGATCGATGTTGTGGATTTGGGGCAGGAGTAAAGGGGCTCTGATACCAGTTTGTTAGGATTTTGAATGGGTTGAGATGTTAGGGTTTAAGAAGAGGAAGAGAATAGAAGAAGAAGACAGCGACTGTTGCTTTTAGAAACTACCCAAAATGTTGATTGATTATTTCCTTTGATTCAAAGCTTACATATGTGAAGATACAAAGCCCAATGGGCCCTAAGAGCAATTTGGTCATAACATAACAAGAGGATATCAGTGTCACTACATGATTGAGACTACAATGAATCATATTTTGATAAGGCTAGCAACAACACAAGGAATTTTTGTTTAGATGAAGTCTTGTACTATGACTACCAATTGCATTAAGAAACCTAGTCGCCATCATATACGAAAAGAAGGGGAAATGAAGATCGAGTTCACAAGCAATACATAACTATAGCAAGTACAATAAAAATACACATCATGGGCATTTCTTCCAAAATCTAATCCAAGCCATGTTGTCTTTGAATACAGCAGTGGAAATAAACTAAATAAATTTTTACAACTTGAATAAAATTATAAACCGAACAACCTCATGCGAGGTAGAGCAAGTTCCAAATATTTTCTCAAGCTGATTATAGAAGCTGAGCAGGCCATCATAGTGGCTGGGCGTGATTTGTAGTGGCTGGGCATGATTTGCAAATACGTTTAAGAAAGAATTCCCAATGAATAATTATTTGAAGTTCATAATCAACTTATATAAGATACTGTAAACTCAAAGGAAGAATGCTACATAGAAACCACCAATACTCAGTAAATATGGGGTTTAGAATGGCCTGACGAGAATGGAACATTTGATTGAAGAACTAGGGTACTTCAAGTCAACTCAGTTGCAACTGTGGTACACTTTGCATGAGTTACAAGTGCCATAATACAACACAAAGAAACCCAAATTTTTAGCTGTTAAATAACTGAATTTTATATCAATTCATCAACTATGGACCAGTAAAGATAAGAAGAATCACACCTTACTATACAAAGTATCAACCCTATTCTTTACAAATACTATACAAAGATAAGAAGAATTTTATATCAAATCATCAACTATGCTACTTATATTTTTCAATTAAATTCGTATAATATATATAAGTATATATACATGACATCGAAACCAATTTAATACTGAAATTAGTATTGAAATATGTAAAGAAGGTCCAATTTATTTTTTTGCACAAGGCCCTAAAAATCTTAGGACCGGCCCTGAGAGTACTTCAGATGACTTCCCTGCAATTCGAAAAAGTCCTTCCAAAAAGTACTGAGAAAAATGGTACCTTTGTCGCTAACTATACTAGAAGGCATACCATGCAGCTTGTACACATTATCCACGAACACTTGAGCCACTATTTGGTTTGTATAGGGGTGTGTCCTAGGCTCATGAAGTGTGTATATTTGGAAAGTCTATCCACCCGACTTATCATGGCTTTTAGGCAAAGCCTCTATGAAATCCATGGAGATATCACTCAAAATCAATTCGGGTATTGGCAGAGGTGACAACAATCCTACAGGATGACCATTCTCTCCCTTGTTTCTCTGGCATATTAAACATTCTTTAATAAATGCCTTGAAATCTCTACTAATGCCATGCCAATTAAAAGACCTCTTTGTTGGGTTTATGTCTTGCATACTATGTTGGAGAAGAAGACGGTGAGACGATGGAGGAATCGGGACGATCGGAGACGGAGTGGAAGCAAGAAAATCAGTCAGCAACTGCAGCAGCAGATGGAGTTGTGGTCGACCGTACTTGGGGTGCGGTCGACCGCCCTACTCTGAAGAAGTTTCTGAGAGGGAGACGGTCGACCGACCTTGGGGTGCGGTCGACCGAACGCAGTGCTGATGGATTTTTTGGGTCAGGTCATGGTAATTCGTGAGAAGCCCAACTTGCTTTTCAAGTCAGATCGTACGACTCTTATCGTAGGGTTATCTCTTCAGTAACATCTGAAGGCTATTGTATCAAGATATCAAACTAGGTTTTCTTTAAATCTCTATATATTGTTGTTATTGGCCTCCATTGAGAGCCAAGAGAGAGAGAGTACTTCATTGAAGGAGAGACTGAGTGATTCACTAATTGTAAACAACTAGTACTTGCTGGTGAGGCTTGAGAGAGGGTCGTGGTGAGAATTGTAATATTCTTGTATCTTCTCTAGTTGAATAACATCTTGGGTCTCTTCTCTCCCGGATTAAGGCGAAAGCCCCAACCGGAAAAATTTTGTGTGTACTTTGGTGTGTTTAGTATGATCTCATATATGCTTGGTAGTTTGAGTTAATTGTATTGAATAACTCAACAAGATCCTAAGAGGGGTTTTGGTAGAAATCCCTAACACTCTTCACTCTATGGAGTGTTTTATGGTAGCCTGAATGCCCTCATTCTCTGGTAGAATGGTTGTCCAAAAACTAGATAGGTTGTCCAAAAACACAACTCTTCTCAAGTCAGTTGTAGGACTCAAAAGTATCCTTCCTTGCCAATACCAAATGTCTTCCTGCAGCTTATACTCCGTAGCAGCTAATTCTCCACTTTGAACCTTCTCAACTATGGAATGAAAATAAGGAACATTCCTCACAATCTCTTGAATCTCATCCAACCATTGTGGCACCACTAGAGTAACTGCACATTGAGTTGCTTGATGTTCCATTCTCCTTGAAACCATCCGCAACTGCATTATCCTTCCCCTTTTTATACCCCACTTTAAAATTGAAACCCATTAATTTCCCCAACCACCTCTCTTGCATCTCAGTATGTATTTTCTGTTCAAGTAAATATTTTATACTCTTTTGATCAGTTATAATGACAAACAACTTCCCTAAGAGATACTGTCTCCAATGCTTAATAGCTGCTAGAATGGCGATGACTTCTTTCTCATATGTAGACAATGAAAATGCCTTACTCTTGAGCCCTTGACTCATGAAAGCTAAAGGATGACTTTCTTGCGTCAATACTGCCTCAACTCTCACTTGTGAAGCATCAGTCTCCACAAAATCTTTGGAAAAATTAGGTAATGCAAGTACTGGAGCAGTAGTCACTACCTTTTTAAGCTGAACAATTGCCTCAGTAGCTTCTTGAGTCCACTTAAAGAAATCTTTGTTCATGAGTTGAGTGAGAGATTGTGCAATGCTTCCATATCCCTTAACAAATTTTATGTAGTAGCGTGCCAACCCTAAGAATCCTCTCAACTGCTTGATGGTTTGGTGTCACACCCCACTTCCCAAAAATACGGAATACGAGTACATAACAAAAGCCCAGCGAATGACTAACGTCACCCATAAGCTGTTTAATCGATTAACTCAACAATATAAACAATACAGAACAATTGTGCAGGCAATAATAATGATCTCATGAACAAAAATACTTGGAATGAAGCAATATAAATGTCCAAATACAATAATAATAGTCCAACGTCTGGAAACAATAATAAAATCCGGGACATAAGCCCAAAACACTAATAATCCCAATCCAAAAATAAATACAAGTCTCAGTACATTAAGTCATTTAAAGCGATATGCAAATTATAAACAGAAATCTTCAAAATGTTTGTTCTCCAACTCCAGCAGACAATTCTCCTTCATTACCTGTAAATATTTCATCTAAAAAGAGAAAAATAATTGTCCTTAGAGCAAGTCATGGACAGCAAGTAGAGAAAGTAGGGAACAATGGAATAACGGTATAACAATGAATTAATGGATCAATAAGAATCAATAAAATGGGACAATAATCATGATAGTGGATGAAATGGCTATAATAATGGTGAAATATTAATAACAATAATCAATGATCAATAACAGTAACACTTAGCCAATTTTCGATATCAATAGGAACAATTAGGAACAATATGCAGTATCGATGTAATGTGATCCTTAAGTCTATTAATTATTTTAATCCTAACTAATGTAGCACTTCATGCGTCCCATCTATTTACCATATGGTTGCTACATGCAAACAATTTCGCTTTAGACTTAGTAGTGGGCTCTATAGTTCATGTACTCTTCAACATTAAACATTATTCACCTTTCGGTGTACGGTACGGTCATCGGCAACGATACAATACACGACAGATTGGGTTATGGCCATAACCACAATCACCAATAAAACAATAGCCAGAACATTATTCAGGAAAGCACGGGCCCCTCCTCCAAGTACAGTTCCTATATTGTCCACCCCTAAAAGTCAACCCTTAAACCTCGGCTTGTTAATTATTTATCAATGTAATAATACAATATACAATTAATAGACAATTCGGTAAACGATAGTATCAATAGGGAAACAATAGGTTGATATCCTGAATAGGACGGTTAAAATAGTGACAATAAATCATTGGGAATATGCAATGCAACATACATTCATTAACTCATGCAATAATACAACCTAGGAATTACTAATCCATTAAAAAGTAGTATCTAAAATTCTGGACAGCACGCGCAATCTGTACAAAAATACATTTTCCCGCTGACTGAGAAATCGAAAGTTGAATCCGTCAGAAAATCTGGAAACTAGACTTCCATACGGTTCCAACGCATACTTAAAGATCAAATTCCGACAACAGTAGCTAGGTCAACACATGTTTCTTTTCAGGTTTTATGTTCAGGCAGGAATTCGACATCTTGTTGTTTTAATTTTGAATCAGCAAAAACTCAATATTAAATTCAGTAAAAATATAATCTAGACTCCTAAACATGTTAAGAAAAAATTTGGAAATTTTCATAGTAAAATTCTATCATTTGATCAACCTTTTTATTGTTTAAACATGAAAGGTTCGAGAATCTGAAAAATCTGAAAGTAAAAAAACACAGCTGTAGTAAAACGAGGATAACTTTTGCTACAAAACTCGGAATTCGAAAATTCAGGATGATCTGGAAACTAGAAAGATAAGGCTACAATTCATATTCAGAACATATCTCATTTTAAGGTCATTTACTAGTTCGAAAACAGCGATCAAAGTTCAGGTCAGCATGTATATACAGTTCTTAGGGTATTTTTCTTGTACAATAAATTAATTGAACATGTCGGGTATCGATCCTATAGTCAATAAATTGTGTAACTAGCATGATAGGTGTCCAAACATGATAAATAAAATTTAGAACATACATGTACATATACAAGTCTAACATCAATCAATCATCGAACGATCAAACGACATACAACATAACAATTGTCTCTACAATAACTTATTTGTGTTGTGACTTGTATGAATAACCCTATTAACAATTCTATATGTATTCATTAACGATCCAAACTTAGAGTCGAAGTGGCACGATGTCAAGAATATTGGGGTTAGCTCGTGTAAACCCTTAATAGACCCAACGAAAGAGATAACAAAGGATAATACGATAACAAAGAGATCTACTTGCAAGAATTTCAATAACACTTGAATTTGATACAATTAGCAATTTAAGAGGACAATGACTTGCCTGTTAATCGGTGAAAACGAATACCAAGAATAACGATATGAGAATCCCGAAGTAACGAACTCACAAACTAGATCAACCCACCAATAATACGTGCAATATACGTGCACAATTCAACAAAGCATACAAAGAGACAAGCACATCAACAGAAGAGATAGCAGCAATGTCAGCAACAGTAGAGGGGTTTGGCCTGGGCATCGACTGGTCGGAGACGAAGGGTGGGACGGTGGATGGCGACGAGGCCGCGGCGTCGACGGCGGGAGGGAGGTCGCTGGTCGCTGCCGTCGAACGGGAAAGGGCAGCAGCGACAGTAGCGTTGGGTTTGGCAGCTGATTGGGCGGGAAAATGATGGAGAGGGATTGGGGGTCTGCTGGCGGAGCTAGGACGGCGATGGGTCGCCGGAGGTTGGCCGGAGAAGAAAGCTATAGTAATGGGTTTGGGCTGTTTGGGCGGGAGAGAGGAAGAGGAGAGAGGAGAGAGAATAAGACGCTAGGTTTTTTTGTTTGTGTGCCAAAAATTAGGGTTTGCATTAGAGTTGCATTTATAGGGTACAATTAGGGTACTGGGTTAATGATTTAGGGTCCAATAAAAGCGGTTTTGGGTCAAGAACACATCAAATTGGGTTTTAGGGTTCAATTAGGAGATAGATCAAGATCAACACGGTTCAAATAAAAATACCCACAATAAATAAGAGAGCAACACAATCAATAAGAATTGCTCGATAAAAAAACGAAGAAATTTCACGAACAAAAATTTAAATCCAAAATAATACAAATGCATTAAAATATAATTTGGGGCTTGAAAATAAATTTGGAATTCGCCAATAAAGTCAGATCAAGTACGAAATCAAAATAATTCGATAAATAAATTTTAATTAATAATCAAGAAATAAAAATTAATTATTATAATAACAAAAGTAGTAAAATCATACAATAAAATAATATTCGGGTTTAAAAATTTAATTAAAATAATCCGATAATAATAATATATTTGTTTTAGGCTCAAATATAAATAGTCGACAATAAGATATAGAAAATAAAATCAAAATATATCATTATTTGAAATTGTAACGCCCCGAATCCCAAATACACTGAATTCGAGATGTTCTACAGGATCTTTTCACTTTCTTTAGTATAATTTTACAAGGAAATTAAACTTTTCACTTTACATCAGAGTTTACATCATATATTACATTTACATTGCACAGCGGAAGTAAAAATTTACAACAATAAAATATATATACAACAACATTGTATCATCATTAAGCATTTGTTCCTCGTTGCTCTTTTATCAAGCCATTTACCTGCATATAACACTGTGGGCACGTCAGTTTATTCAACCGACGATAATTATACATGGCCATCCTCTCTATGCCAGAAACAGTATAACGATTCTCATTTCTTAACAGATCACAAACTTGTTCACATGATAAAATAAAGTAAAGGGGAAAATCTTAATGATGTCGTGTCGTGATTGTGCACTTAATCCTTAATGCAATTAGTTAATTTACATGACACTAATGCGCACTTGTTCGGATTCTATGCATCCCATACTACATAGGTCCGAGGGCAAGCCTCTTAATCGTTCTTCATCTTGGTAGGGTTCAATCCCTCGTTATGACTTAATCTACTACTGTAACTACGGTAAGTATCCTAGATGTTTTCTGACCTACGAACTCATGTCTAGGCACTCTGGAGGGAATCCCATCGCTGACATGACTAATCATGCAGACATCCTGTGGTAATTCAGCTCTCACCATAGACACGACACCACCCGTAGTCTTCAACATCCCACGAGCGTCGCCACTGGGACGGTACTCTGGAGCAGCATCCTCACCCAGACTCATCATGGGAATTTCTGGGATACGCTCTCGCCGCTACCCAATAGCCCTCATACTCAATGTTTTTCTCTTACTTTCATCACATCATCACTATGTACTAGTCCTTATTTTAATAGAATCATGAATAAAAATCAAAGTTCTAGAGTTAGCCTCTCCACTAAACCGGACTTATTCATTCATTTCAATACATGACCAACCTTGGTCTTTCAATTCTCATTTCATTTCCATTGCCGGGGGAGACTTAGCTACTCTTTGTTTCAATTTCCAATTCACAACTTCCAATTTAAGCATTTCCAGCTCATGAATTCAATTCATTGCCTCAGCATATCATGTTCTTACTTTTCATATTCATGTAATTCTCAATTCAAAACTATGATTCATTTCATGTACATTCATGCAGCAGTAAATAGAGTTTATCAACATCAATCATAAAGTTCACAACTCTTAACAGCAATCAAAGGAAATCTCTGACATATCAAAATATACTCTGTACAGTCGACTTGGAAAAGACCAGTTGACTTGTACAGTCAATTCCAGTTCTTCATAATCACTCGGGAGAGTCGACTGCTGCCCCTGGCCAGTCGGCTGCTCTGCACTTTTATGTTCAAAATACCATTCACGTGACAGTCGACTGTCATTCCATCAGTCGTCTGTCCTGGGTTTTAACAGTACACATTCATGCTTATCTCAGTCGACTTGCTACTCACATTGAGTCGACTGAACAGGTTCACATTTCAAATTAAGGGATTATCTTTCCATCAGTTCTTACATGCACATGCATCATGGTGTCAAATCACAATATACATATATTCATGCTTCATAAACACGTAATTTCAGTAACATCACAACATGGAATTTCACCTAACTAATATTTTTCTTTCCTCAAGGAAATGTTAAACATGCATTTACATTTGTTCATAACTTTCTTACAGAGATGAGACGTTAATCTCAATTTATTACACTAGGACAACATAATGGAAACATCTCATTTCATAGAATTCTGAACCATTCATAATTTACTCAATGCATCAGTCGGCTGTTCATATCATCAGTCGACTGCACAGACTATTCTCAGTTTTACTAATTATCACTAGTTCTTTTTCATCTGTTCATGTATCCTCCATCATATATAACATGGGGGATATGAATTTATCAATCTTTATATCATTGCAATTGTACACACGTACATTATTAAATTTCCCAATAACTCATGAATAAATGTAGCCTCGTACCAGTCGACTTGTCCAAGCGGCAGTCGACTGTACCGACCCATTCCAGTCTTAGTTAAAGTGTCATTACTACATTATTCAACCACCATCATAAACATACATAAGGCAATCTAATACGTTGAATTTTACTTTTCATAAGCATGGTAACGATCATCATAATCATGACATATTTCTACATTAGAAGTTCTGAGAAATACCCACCTTATTGACGAAATAACCGAAATCCAGAAAAGCTCCTTAATGGAATGGACGACTCCTTGCTCCTTGCTCCTTGCTCCTTGCTCCTTGCTCCACACCGAAACCTTCAGAACTGATGCTCGGCCTCCACAGAAAAGACACACACAACTCTCTCTCAAAAATACCTCTCTTATAAAATGATCTTAGTGTAAAAGAACAATGGATGAGAGGGGATATTTATAGACTAATTTGGGTGAGATGGAGGGCTAGGATTCAGTAGATAGTTATAGGATCAAAGGCTAGGATGAGCTAGGGAGTTGTGATAACCACCCACACGCCAAATAACCACCCACAACTTACACCCACTTCTCACCCCAACCGGCCAAACAAAAGGGTGTGCTCTACACGTGTATACAACATGCACGTGTATGCACCAAACACCCTACAAGAACTTGTACATCAAATAACAAGTCTTAAAAAAAGAAATGCTACACATTTCAAGTTGTAGAGAATAAGAAAAAGATTAAATTCATGGGCTTAATTTAATTGGGCCAAGATAAATATTTTAAAAGAAAGATAAGTAAATTAACATTTGGGCTTTAGGAAAAATACTTTATAAAAAACAATATTCTTACTCATCATGTTGAAAATAATAGCCAAAAATATTACACGTGCACACTACGTGTAAAAATAAATAATTTTTTCATACATTTGAAAAATCGGGGTATTACAGAAATGAATAAAATTTTCGATTAGAAACCACTTTAATAAAATATCCAAAAAGAATTTAGCACAAAATAAATCGAATTATAGAAAGTACACGAAAAATACTAATTATCAGGAATGGGGGTTACATTTGGACCGTTGGTCATCTCTCTACTACCGATATCTTCTCTGGGTCCACTGCTAGACCTTTAGAATTGATAACATGGCCCAGATAACCCACACTCTCTCTTCCAAAGCTACACTTGCTTTCCTTGGTAATCAGATGATGTCACCGCAAGACTTCCAGAGCCAATTTCAGATGCTGAGTATGAGTTTCCATGTCAGGGTTGTATATCAAAATGTCATCAAAAAAATACTAGAACAAATTTTCTCAAATACTCTTTGAATATCTCATTCATAAGACTGAAAAGTGGTCAGGGCATTTGTGAGTCCAAATGGCATCACTATGAACTCATAATGTCCTTTGATGAGTTCGAAAGGTTGTCTTGTGAATGTCATGCTCATTCACCCTTATTTGGTGGTACCCAGATCTGAGATTCACCTTAGAAAAAATAGTGAAGTTCATCTAATAGTTCATCTACCACTGGTATTGGAAATTTTGTTTTGATAGTTTGGGAATTTAATGCTCTATAATCCACGCATATCCTCCAACTCCCATCACCCTTCTTCACCAATATAATAGGAGATGCGTAAGAGTTGCAACTATTTCTGATGAGCCCTGACTCAAGCATTTCTTTAATTTGCTTCTCAATTTCCTTCTTATGGTAGTAGGGATGTTTAAAAGGCCTGACACATACTGGTTTAGCACCTTCAACTAAGGGTATTTTATGATCTATATTTCTTTGAGGAGGCATGCTTATCTAGGAAGAAAACACCTCAGGAAATTGGTTTAGCACCAGCTGAATCTGTTCATGGACTATACTGCTCCTCTGCTCAGCCTCTTCTGGTATAACATTAGCCACTGTACTACACAACTCACTCTCTCTACACTACAGTTGGACTAGGAATGCTTGACTTGAGAGTTCAACTGCCTTTGGTAATTCCTCAGCCTCAATCAACTGTAAGTGAGCCTCGTTCAACCCATGCAACATTTTCTTAATGCCCTGCATATGATACTCAACAGTATAACAACTTAAATCCATGGTCACACTACCCAATGACCTCAACCAATCTACACCCAACACCATTTGTGAAGGACCCAATGGAAATATGAGTAACTCAGCCTACAGTGGAACCCCTTGAACAAAAAATTGAGCATTTACTACCTTCCCTTCACTAACCATGACTTCTCCATTTGCTACTTTAACTTTGTACTAGGCTCTATCAATACCTTCAACCAAGCTTTAGCAGCAGTATAGGGGTCAAGATAATTGTGTGTGGAACCTGTGTCAATTAGTATGTTCACCCCTTTTCCATTGATGAATCCCCTGACTCTCAAGGTATGAGGGTAACAAAAGGATCCTATAAAAGCATGGTAAGAAATTTTCATGAGACTTCACTTCATACACATTCCACTAGCTATTCCTTCTTCCTCAATCTGATTAAACTCCTTATTTTCTTCCTCCTCAAACATCTCCAGAAAATAAAAATTTTGGGACTTACACTTATGGCCTTGCACGCACTGTTCATCACATTTGAAACAAAGTCCTTTAGACTTTCTTTCTCTTAACTCTGGCAGTGTGAGTCTCTTCGGAACAAAAGAGGATGGTGTTTGTGTAGGATCATTGTTCTTAGGATTATGAATGGAAATTGTTGACAGATTGACCTTAGGAACAAATGGTGCTTTGCTAAATTTTCGAGTGCATAGCAACTTTCTCTTCATAACCTCCAGCTAAACCCATTGCCTCATTAATAGACTTGGGTCTCTGTGCTTTGACATCCCAACAGATCTCATCCCTCAACCAACTAAGAAAAGTTCTACGGAAATGCTTCTTGGACCAATCACCCACAAAGTTTGATAATTGATCAAAACCTTGTATATACACCTCAATATCTCCATTTTGGCTCAATTTAGTAAGGATTCCTTCATAGTCCTGGAACTCCGAAAGTCTAAACCTTGTTATGAGTTCTTCGACAAATTCCTGCCATGTAATAATATCCTTCTTATTCTTAATGTGCCTCTTATACCACTGTGATGCTTTTCCTTTCAAATTTAATGTAGCAAACCTCAATTTCTGCAAATTTTCTATCCCATAAAATTCTAAAAATTGTTCAGCTCCATAGATCCACTCAGTGGGATCTCCCTCTTAAAACACGGGGAATTCCATTTTAAACGAAACCCTAGGGAAATTCATTTGCTCACCTCTTGGCCTATTAGTGGAGTGACTAGGATTGAGAATTTCTACCTCTCTGTTCAAATTTGGAGGAGGCTGAGGAGGATTACCTAACACTAAGTTAGAGTTGCGATTCGCCAGCATCATTTCCTTTACTTGCTCCGTTAGCATTGCAACCGCCAATTTCAGCTTTTGAACATCCAATTCGACCAACGCTGTGCTTCCGGCATCTCACGGATCAGAATCGTCGGTCGCCTGCTCTGATACCATCGTGTTAAGAAGATTTGGCTGTTTGGATCGCGCCATTGCTAAGAAAACTAGGGTTCGAGTGAGGGAGAAGAAGATTTGGGGAAGAGAAATTTGTTAGCAATTTTCTTGATATTTTATCCTTTAAATTCAGGCCTTATAAAGACGGTTGCAAACAACTCCTAATTACACGTGCATCCATGTAAAAACCATTGGGCTAAAAACACACACAACCCTCTTATAAAGACGGTTACAAACAACTCCTAATTACACGTGCAATCCATGTAAAAACCATTGGGCTCAACGCACACAACCCTTCTACAATTCCCGCAAAAAAACAAGATGAAAAAAAGGTGCGCAAAGCGCATATAAAAGTGATACAAACTCTTCAGTACTAATACACTTCAATTGAACCCCTCCAGCTGTCGATTAAGCAGGTTATTCAAAGCATATACTTGTTAGCTCCTTGACAAATTCTGTTAGGCTAATATCTCACATTTGAAGTAATAAGAGCATCCACAGTTCACAGTTGTGTGCTATTTATGCATTAAATGCATTTTATAGCAAACGACGAGCTGAAGTCGTTTGCTATTTATGTATTTTATGCATAAATTACTACAGTAGATTGCTACATGTGGCACAAGATATAGCTATATGCATAATATACGAGACGAAACTTGATGTTGCGTCCGACGAAAAAAAATAATTTTTTAATTCATCAACCGACGACTTTTTAAATAAAGAAAACATTTAATAAAAACTCCACAGTCCCGGGCCTCCTTGGACGCAACATGAAGTTGCGTCTGACGGAGGGACCCACAACTTTTTTTATAAACTTAAATAACATTTTTAATTAATAAAAAAATCATAAAAAATCCTAAAATTTCGGCCGACGCAACTTGAAGTTCTGTCTGATTTTTTTATATATCAATCGACGACTACAGTGAATTAGCCAAATGCTATATGCATTTATGTATATATGCACTTTTTTAAACAATGACGACTGTGGATGCTCTAAGGAAAAAAACAATAAAAATTTAAATGAAAAATCGTATATCTGATGTGATCTAGGTTTGTGATCTGTTGTCGGTCTCTGGCTTAGAGCATCTGTAGTCGTTAATGTTAAATTTATCCATATATCGATAAATAGAAATAGAAATTAGGATTTCGCTGCACTCGTCGAAACCTATATTATAGCAAACAATTATTTAATATTAAGCGACGGCATTTCATATGCCGTCGGAGGGCGAAAAAGTGGAAATTGAGCGCGGAATCGTCGGACGGCACACGAAGTGCCGTCCGTTTAAAAAAATTAAAAAAAAAAAAAAAAACGCCACCCGTGTGTCTAGGACGGCACATGAAGTGCCGTCCGACACACTGCTAATTGGTCCAAAAATTAAGTATACTTAAGCACACTGCTTTCTCATATGAGACACTGACACACTATTAAGCATAATTAATTAGCACTGACACACTTAATTAATTAGCACTAGCACTGACACACTTAATTAATTAGCACTGACACACTGTGACAAACCTCACTTAAGCACATGAATGTTTTTTTTTATTAAAACTCGACGGACGGCACTTCATGTGCCGTCCGGGATATGTGGCTTCTGCTGATTAAACTATAATTTTTTCGAACGGACGGCATTTCGAGTGCCGTCCGACGCTTATAATAGTATTTTTTTTTAATGGGACGGCTATTCGAACGCCGTCCCTCAGATATCGATAAAAGCTATTTCTTCTCTCATATATAGCAATCCACTGTAGCTATTTGTCACGTGCCTACGGCACGTCTTTGGAACGGTGCACTTTATTTGATTATATAATATAGTTTCGGATGTCCAGCAAATTAATTGAAGTAGCAAACATATTTATGATTTTTTTGAAATTTTTTGAATTATTTTTAAAGTTTTTAAATTTTAAATTTTTTTAATATTTAAATTTTTTTATTTTTTAAATTTTTTGAATAGAAGAGGGAGGGAGAGAGAGAAAAAAAAATAAAAATAAAAATAAATATAGGAGTTGTTTTGGGTGGGAGATTTAAATTTAAATTTTCGGGAAAACTTTTGGGGGGAAAATATGTTTTGTAAGGGAAGATCCGAGCCTTTGATTTTTGGGGGGATTGAAGGAGAACCACTTGATAGCTTTCTTTGTGTTTTATTATATAGATAGATAACGACTAGAGATGCTCTTACTCGTGTTGCACAGCATCGCAGATCTAGGAGCATTTTTGTCTTGTATTGCTACACTACTTTCTTCAGCTCATTGTCTCTCTAACGGTCACTTACACACTCCTTAACAGGGCCAACACTTCCTCCCTCCTTCAAATTCTGTCCCAATTCCAAAACCCCTAATTTTCACCCCCCAAATCGCACCTCTCAAACCCTAATTTTTCCGACCATGATCGCCGTCTTCCCCATTTTCCTCCTCCTCACGTCCGCCATTGCCGACTCCGACGAGCTCTGGTGCGTCGCCAAGAACAACGCCGACGACTCGGCGCTGCAGTCGGCGCTGGACTGGGCCTGCGGGCCCGGCGGCGCCGACTGCAGCCCCATCCAGCAGGGCGGCGCGTGCTACTCGCCTGCCGATCTGCAGTCGCACGCTTCGTTTGCTTTCAATGACTACTTTGTTAAGCATGGGTTTGATCTCAGTGCTTGCAATTTCTCAGGTACCGCGGCGCCGATTTCGCTTAACCCAAGTGAGAATCTTTTTTTTTTTTTTTTTTTTTTTTTTTGGGTTAGAATTCTAAAAGGATATTTTTGTTGTGTGGGTTTTGTTGGTTGATTTGGTGGTTTTGGTTTGGTGGTGTTGCAGGTCATGACAAGTGCAAGTTCCCTTCGAGGTATGCGATTGTTGCTCTATGCTTGGTAGGAAAGATTGGATTTTTATTTGGTGCATTGTTAAAATTGTATTGGAAATTATAGAATAGAGGTGGAAATGCTATGATTTGGTTGATTTGAATCATCAAGAACGAGGGTTAGAATTTACAGCAATCCTAAGGAAATTTACATTGATAGGTCATGTATATGGGTTTCCGAAAGAGTTAGCTGAATGTTCATCAACTTAATTGGAGTGAGGTGACTCTTTTTTTTTAGTACCTAAAAGACTGCAACTGTTTAGCGGAAATAATTTAATGCTAGAAACACACCTTACTCCGCTACCAATTCCACACTCCTGGCATTGCCACTTCATCAAAACTAATTAACTGAATTCCATTATTGACCAGAAACCTGTTGAAAATAAACCCGAATTAATTAAACTTAAAAATATAATTGTTGGATATTGGTTGATGGTTGATTTGGCTGAGGATATGACTTATGAGTTAGATTTTAGTTGGCGGTGCTGATTAGGACTGCCACATCAGAGTGTGTTTTGCTTAGCTGGTAGTGTGTGTATGGCATTACTTGAGAAAATAATGACACAATCTAAACAAGAAATCATCATTCCTCAAACAACTACGACAAGAAAACACCAAATAAAGGCTCTTTACTGAGTGTAAGACCTAGTAATGAGTCAAATCTTTTATTCAAATGCCTAAATCAGCAACTTGAGTACTTTTACCTCACTCGGCCCAAATGTCTTCCATGAAACTGGAATCGCTGTATTCCCTTCTCCAAATACTGTCGCCCTTTTAGTTGAGAGTTCGGTGCCCTTACCCCTCAGTAGTCAGTACATCTTATCAAACTCCTCTTTCTGTCTTTTGATCCTACCCTTCCGCTTCCTTGCAACGTCTCGCTAACATGATCTCTTAAAATTGGTAAGGCCCCATTTTGCCACTTTATTTATATTTCCATTTGAGTCATTTTCCGGAAGTTCATATCTGCAATACTTTAAAAATAAAATGTCTTTAATTCCTTAAGAAAGAAAAATATTTTTTTTTCCTCCTTATTGTGCAGCACATCTGCAAAGAATGGCAATTTCAGTGGATCATCTACTCGTTCTAACAATGGGCTTAGTACAGATGGGGATGACATGAGTGGTGCTTCTACTCTTCAGCTCTACAATTGGATAACAATATTAACGTTATCTCTCTCAGTTGTGATCCTCACCACTTCCGGGAGTGTTTTTCAATAATTTCACTGTATGCCACTTCACAAAGAATGAAAGTTGTAGTTTGTGGGTGATTAGTTTGTGGGTGATTATTTCGGGAGGTAGGACTGTTATATCAGCAGATATGATGGCAATGTAGAAAGCAGCAGCAAAAGTTAAGAAGAAATTTTTTTGCAGGTTGGCTTTTGGCTTCCTTAATTTTGTAGTTTGAGCCAGTTCATATCTGCTGGTTTCGTCTCTGTGTAAAATTTAATTCTGTTCGTAAAGTTGTTAGTGCAATTTATCCTCATCTGTACTAGTTCGGTTTGAGGCCAACATGCTCTTCTTGTAGTAATACTAAAGTACCATTGTATTTTTATTTATTTAGTATTTGTCCTCTTGGAACGGTCTTGTTGAAAGCCCTGTCATTTTTATGAAATTGTGTTTTCTGCTGTATGATGTTTCAACTATCAGCATGTCTTGATTTATGCAAGATACAATGTCGGTGTTCTCTTTGTTATTTTCTATGGGCCTCACTGCAATCATTTTGAATGGGCTTTGTCTGTCTGGCTCTTTGGATCTGACTTACGGTGGCTTAGAAATTCTTTAGGAGTTTGCAGCTTCAAACTCCTTGAATACATACATCTGCCTGGAAATACTCATTTTTCACTTTACACATCTTTTGTATTACGTATGTATTACATACGTAAGTAAGGTTGTTTATCTGAGTAACACCTTATGCAGTGCATGTGCTAATATTTTTCTACTGCCTATGGTCAGCCGTGTTAGATTTACCATCGTAAGATTCAAATTGTGGAGGTTTAAAGTTATAATTGGTGCATCGAGGATGAATTTGTTGAAAGGTCGACTGGGGCACTAAGTCCTTAGATTTTATTTGTTCCAAGCAGTCCTCTACTTGTCAGATTCGGCGAAGGACTTTGTCGTCCTTCCCGATCTGGTTGAGTCACTGAATTCGTCTTCTCTTAAAGGAGTAGAGTGACGACTCAATGAGCGTTGATCCTGATCATGAGTATCTCGGATGACTCGGAGAATATCATGCTTAAAGTTTTCCAGGCAGTCCTCTACTTGTCACACAGTTTCTCGCCACTTAGAAAATTAAGCAGAGTGGTCTTTTTATGTTATCTCAACTGCTCCAATGTAAGGGCATTTCATAACCATTGATATTATTGTGAATGCTTCTACGCATATGTGTTACCATCATTACTTTTCTCACGAAAGTGGAGAAGATTAGAAACATGACTTTTCTATCATGATTATTATGTTTTGAGTCTTAAAAAAAATAAAAAACAAAATCTTATTCTTTTCTTGCCGAATTGGAACCTGGACTCTTCACTCAGCAGTGTGGAAGGAACCTACCCATTTAGATAGCATGCTCCTGTTGTTTCTGTGCTGAATAGATGGATACCATAATTGCTCTTATTGTTCACCTAATGAGCTCAAATTCTAGTAAGTAATTACTTTTACTAGGAATTTTCATCGTGCGATGCACGTCATAATAAATATATTTTTATTAAAAGTAATATTTCAACGTAGTCTAGCTTTGAATCTAATATCTCCTTTATATTAGATATGTACGGACAATACACGGATTTGTTTGTCTACAAATATTTATATTTATTGAATTTAATTTAGACGTGTATTACACGTATTTGTTTCGTTACAAAGTTAGAGACTTAGAGTTTATTTGGTTACAATTTACAAATCCCAACTCACCCATTAAAAAAAATAGTAGAGATTCTTTTTTTTTTTGATTATACTGGGTCTCCATCCTCCTCTACGGGTCAGACTAATCCCAGTCCTCGTGACAAGGCTCCCGACCTTTGGTCGGGTTGATGCGCCAGCCCATCAAGCATAGCGGTCACTGGCCACTCAGAGGTATTTAATCCCCATCTATGGGAATCATAGGGTTCGAACTCGGGATCTTGGAGGAGCACACTCCAAGTCCCATCGCTCTTACCACTAGGCCACTTGTTGTGGTTAGTAGAGATTCTTTCCCTTCCCTGTCCTGAACATATAATTTCAATCATAGATATATTAATTTAGTAAACCAGTCATTCTCACACCCATATTAATTTGAACCTGTTGGTTCCCCTGTCACTTCATTTTCTGTCTGGCTCTGAAACTCAACCCAGCAACCACCCCAACCCCAATAATTGGTGTGGGTGTCGGTTGTAATCTTTCATTAATCTTTTCTGACCTTTTGACCCTTTTCAACTTATAATAGTGAGAAAGAGAGCATTGCTGGCATTGTGCATGCCTTCCCCCACCTTTTCCTTATATCCTCCCAAAAGACAGTCGCTTCTTGTTCTTCTTGGCATATCTCTATCATCATATTTTCTCCTTTTTTTCCAAGGTACACATAAACTTATTTTGTTTATTTCTATTTTTAAGTTGGCGATTAATTGATTTTCATGTTCTTGGTGAGAGACATATATAGTCACGAACAACTGAATACATAGGTAATCCCTTCTGTGGTGACACCATGTTTTCAATTTGGTGTAGGAAATTGCTGAGTTGATCTTTCTTATGGATAACATTTAGCTTGATAGATTTTATCCTTGTGTAAATAAATTTATCAATATAGCTCTTTCATACATACAAGGGTGTGCAGACTGTGTTCGCAAATGCAGGCTCAACAGTACATACCCAAGCATGTGTCTGTGCATGCGCAATATATACCACATTTCAAGTGTGTCTGTGTATGAGCTTGTATGCTACGCTATATTTTCAACTGTGTGTGCGTGTGTGTGAGATACTGCATTTCCATTCATTTCAAGTTATGAGGGTTTAAATATTGAGTAATGCTACATCCACTACCAATTTCACTACATTTCTCTTTACTATCTTAGGTGGCACACTCCAATAGGTAGGGAAACATAGAGTATGTGGGGGAACTCTCCAATAGAAATATGCCACCTAAGGTAGTGAATCATAAGGTAGTGAAGAGAATGATAGTGAAATTGGTAGTGGCTGAAGCATTACTCTTAAATATTTTAACATGCCTCTACATGTTGTGTGCCCTTATTGGGGGCCGAAACCTGGGCGCATTCTCTGAGATATGCGATGAAGAGATCAAATTATGTTTACTGTGCTGCCTGATTTAGAATGTTAATTTATAAGAGTCGCATACACATTTTGAAGATATGTTGTACCCATTTATATAACATACACGATGGGTGCCTTCTGACAGGTCTAAGTTAGATGCCATATAACTAATCGGATTACTTCTCAAGACTATGGGATCTGGGGATTGGTTCAAAACAATCATTAGTCGTAAAAGGTCTAAGCAAGATCAGATAAAGAAAGCAAAGGTAAGCTTTGAATTTCATTTTCGTTTTTAAATTCTGCTTTCTGTTTAGAGGGTAGTGTGGTCACAGGATGGAGTGGAAGCTTCCACTACACCATATAATATTTCTAATAGCAAATAATGAGAAAACATCAGAGAAACTAGCTTAATATAAACCAAACTAGTCTTGTAACATCAACCATTGAATTATATAAGCAATTCTTGTTAGACTATATATAGAAATCCCTCAACCTTCACTATGATCACTATGACCTGTTGAAATTGTTGAAGTAATTTTCTGGATTTATGTAAATAATTAATAGTCAAATTTACACAAGCTCCTACTCTCATTAATTCCTTGAAACCATATCCTTGTGCATTCCTATAACCTATCTACATGCATCATTGGAACCATATATTTCTAGTACCTATGCATCATTGGAACCATATATTTCTATTACCTATACCCTTGGAAACATACACCTCCTATTTCCTATGCAACCACCTACATTTACATTCATGCATCACCTTGCCTATATATACCCACTCATCTCTTCACATCCATCATGCACAAAAATAAATCAAAGCCACAAATAATCATTCCCATATTCATTCTTATGCAAGTTTGAACTAATAGTGTCCTTTTTAATATTATGTCCAAGCTTATGTAATCATTCTCCAATATTGATTGAAGTGTTGTCTTCTCTTTCTTCTGTCTTTTGGTTGTGAGTCTTGGGCTAGTGTAACTTGTTTGTTTACACTATTTGAGAAGCGATTTAACCGGAATCTTGGAAGATCGTCGTTCTCCACATGGTATTAGAGCCATAAGGAAATTCCTTGTATTTGTGAATATCCCTTGGTGAAAGAGAAGATGAAGCTGCTTCAACACTACATCAATGGACGTGGGTCGAAGTTATGGTCTTGGCATTGAGGTTCTTAATAATTCAAACTACAAGGTGTGGAAGACTTGTATGGAGTCTTATCTTTTGGGTGAAGATTTGTGGGACAATGTTGGTGGAGACGAAAAGGTCGCTCCGGAGAATGCTGGCGAGTTGAAAAAGTGGAAGATTAAAAATGCAAAAGCAGAGTTTGCCTTGAAAAAGTCTATATCTCGGGATTTATTTGAGCATATCATGGGCTGTAAATCGGCTTGTGAGATTTGGACAACACTTGATAGTTTGTTCAATAAGAAAAATGAGGCGCGGCTACAAATGCTGGAGAATGAGTTGTCCAATACAACTCATGTATCAATTTCTCATTCTTTCTGAAGATAAAAAATCTTTGTTCAGAGATTTCTTCTCTTGATCCGGATGGTCAAATTTCGGATGCAAAGGTGAAGCGGCATATTATTCGTGGTCTCAAAAAGGAAAATGTTCCTTTTGTGACTGTTAAGATAAATCAGAGTGATGAAAACAATACTGAATATTGAATTGAGTTCAACCAAGTACAATACCACCTATATATAGGAGGAGAATAAATATCAAAACAACTCTACAACCAATATGGGACTATAATAATATCTAACACCCCCACTCAAACTCACGATGGGTCAAACAGTGTGAGTTTACCTACTAAGTATCTAAATCTCTGAACAGTATGGAATTTGGTGAAGAAGTCTGTAGTCTGCTAGGAAGATGTAACAGAATGGAGAGAAATGGTCCCTGCCTCAAAGCGCTCACGAACATAATGACAATCAATCTCTATATGCTTCGTTCGCTCATGAAAGACCGGGTTGTTTGCAATGTGTAATGCACTCTGGTTATCACAATGAAGACGAGTAGCTCTTGTAAGAGTGACACTCATATCTGATAGCAGCCAACGAACATGAACAATCTCTCTAGTAGTAGCTGACATTGCTCTGTACTCAGCTTCAGTCGAAGAACATGTAACAACTGCATGTTTCTTTCTTCCCCATGAGATCAGCGAATTACCAAGAAATAGATAGAAACCGGTGGTAGACCGTCTGGTAGTAGGATCACCTGCCCAATCTGAATCAGAATATGCACTCAGCTCTAATTTGGATGTAGCAGGCATGAATAATGAACGAGTAACAGTGCTCCGAAGATATCTGAGAATCCGAAGAAGAGCACCGTAGTGAACTGATGTAGGAGCAGAAACAAACTGACTGATAACACTGACTGCGTGAGTAATATCGGGTCTGGTCATACATAAGTAGACAAGTTGTCCAAAAATCTGTCTATATCTAGTAGGATCAGGAAGGAGCTTACCATCAGTGGGACGAAGCTTCACATGAAACTCTAAGGGTGTATCGGCTGATCTACTGTCAGAAAGGCATGCCGCAGAGATAATATCTGATGTGTATTTCTGTTGAGAAATGGGTATCCCCCGAGATCCATGAGCAATCTCTAGGCCCAGAAAATAACGTAGTCTGCCAAGGTCTTTCATATGGAACTGCTAATGAAGGTATTTCTGGGTGGATGTAATGCCTGCAGAGTCATCCCCAGTAATGATCATATCGTCAACATATAGTAGTAGAATTACCCTCCCCTACGGTGATGACCGCATAAACATAGAATAGTCCTGAGAACTCTGACTAAAACCAGCCTTGGTGATGACAAGGCGAAAACACTCAAACCAGGCTCGAGGGGCCTGCTTCAAACCATATATAGCCCGACGCAACCGGCAAACATGACGAGGAGGAGTAGGGAGGCCAGGAGGAGGATCCATATAAACAACCTTAGATAAGGTAACATGGAGAAAATCATTCTTCACGTCCATCTGGTATAACGGCCATTGGCGGATGGCTGCAACAGTAAGAAGAGTGCGAACAGTAGTTATCTGTGCAACGGAAGCAAAAGTCTCATCATAATCAGTGCCATGCTCCTGAGTAAATCCTCGGGCTACTAGACGAGCCTTGTGTTGCTCAATAGATCCATCAGGTTGATATTTGATCTTGAAGATCTACTTGCAGCTAATAGGCTGGACGCCCTCTAGCAGAGGAACAACATCCCAAGTGCCAGTCTGATCAAATGCACTGAATTCCTCTGTAATAGCTAACCTACATTCAGGATATTGAATTGTGTCTTGATAGGTTCTGGGCTCATGTGTAGAGTGTATAGCAATGAGATATGCATAAAACTGTGGTACGTAGGAATCTAGGGTGGCAAAACCAAACTGGTCAGAGGGACCAGTGGCATCAGGTGTATAACGTACCGGAGAAATACCAGAAGTGGAATGGGTAGACTGACGAAGAGGTGGTGGACTGACAGGGTATATGGGGGAGGACGATGGGGTAGGTGCATGTGGCAGTGGGGAAGTAGGTGGGATGGGTGCTGGCTACTGTGAGGATGCAGGTGGTGTTTCGGTAGGGGGAACAACATGTGTAAAGACTGCATGAGATGTGAATGGAGCCAGAGGAGTGGGATCAAAAGGAATGCGGGAAGATAAAGTCGGAGGGCTAGCAACAATTGGGAAATCGAGAAATCTAGTATCCTCGGGGAAAGTCAGGTAGTAAGGGGAGTCTTCCACAAAGAATACATGTCGAGAAATGTGGACACGACCCTCTGATGGATCAAAACAACGATAACCTTTGTGTTCAAGACTGAGACCGAGGTGAACGCACTTAGCAGCACGAGCGGAGAGCTTCGTGCGCTCAGTAGGAGGGAGAAGGACGTAACAGGTGCACCCAAAGGTACGGAGCTTACTGTAGTCGAGAGATAAATGATAAAGAGCTTCATAAGGCATCGTACCAGCTAGGGCAGACGAGGGAATAATATTGATGAGACTAACAGAGGTCATGATAACTTCAGCCTAGAAAGAACGAAGAGCGGAAGAGGAGAGTAAAAGAGCGTGAGCCGTCTCAAGGATGTGACGATGCTTGCGTTCAGCTACACCATCTGCTCATGTGTGTAAGGGCATGATTGCTGAAAAAGGGTGTCGTAAGACTGAAGGATCGATCTCATAGTGGTGGAAGTGTACTCACGTGCACCGTTCGATCGGAATTTTTTAATGCGCACATAGAACTGAGTGTAAATCATAGTTGTAAAGAACCGGTAAATATCAGGTATCTCAGATCGCTGATGCATAAGAAAAACCCATGTATGTCTAGTGAAGTCATCAATGAAGGCAACATAATAGAGATAGCCTTTCCACGAAGGTACCGAAGAAGGTCCCCATATATCAGAATGAACAAGTTGAAAAGGATGAGTGGTTTCAGAAGTTCTTTTGTGGCTAAAGGGTAGGGCAATGTGTTTGGCCAAATGACAACCCTGACAATCAGATAAATATTTAAAAGTAAGAGAACCAAGGGCACCACTACGAGCTAAAGTCTGGAGACGAGACGCACTAATATGACCTAATCGTCTGTGCCACATATCAGCATCAAAAGAAACAATACCGGCAAAACTAGAAGTAGAGTGATGTGCACGAAGGAAATCTAGATGATATAGACGATCCTCATGAGTAGCATGCCCAAACTCTTTACCGGTGCATGAATCAGTAATAGAACAACCGGAAGAGTCAAAAGTGACAACAAGACCACCATCGCATAACGCACTAATCGAAATAAGGTTTATGGATAAATAAGGAGCATAAAGAACATATGGTAATGTGAGAGTGGGAGAGCTAATTGTCCCTGAATGTGTAACGAGAAGTGGTGAGCCGTCAGCTATGTGTAGATATGGAGAGTGAGAGGGAAGTGTTGTGCAGGTGGTGAACAGTGTCCGATGACTAGTTAGATGATGTGATGCACCAGAATCTAAAATCCAGAACGAATTCATACCAGGAGTGGCAGAGAAGGCAGGAGAAGAGGACCAGCATTGATAGACTGACCCATGAGCTATAGTTCCAGCTGAGTGATGCGTTGCTGAAGAATAGCCCAATCAGCAGGAGACGGCAAGACTGAAGTGACGGGTATGACCGAGGATGTAAAGGTGGGAGCACTGCGAGGAGGAAGAAGACTAGTGCTGCTGTAACTGAGAGCACATTGAGGAGGAATATGTTGTTGGTGTTTGGATCGGGGTAGGGGCAAGACGGTGCCACCAGTGTCGGAAGTAGAGGTGGGGTAGGGTGAGTAATGATGTTAGGAGAAGGTAGGAGGCCTGAGGCAGACTGAAAGTGGTGTTGCTGTTGTTTGAATCTGGAGGAGCAACGAGAGGCAATTGCATCAGGGAAGTCAGTGGAGGCAAAAATATGGCGGAGATTCTGAGATTCCATCAAGTAGAAGTACCTGTGTATATATATATATATATATATATATATATATATATATATATATATATGGGAAAAAGGGGTATGAGCAACTTGCTCATTTAGTAAATAAGCAATTAATGATGTGGCATGCATGTGATTGGAAAAATCTTAAAAGAGTTAGTTGTCCAATGTATCACATGCATGCCACATAATCAATTGCTCATTTACTAAATGAGCAAGTTGCTCATATCCCTTTTACCCTATATATATATATATATATATATATATATATATATATATATATATATATATATATATATATATATATATATATATATATATATATATATATATATATATATATATATATATATATATATATATATATATATATATATATATATATATATATATATAATAATTATAATAATAATAATAATAATAATAATATTTTTCTTTTGATTTTTTTTTGAATTTTTTTTTTTTGAAAACAACGGGTTGGGGGTAGTAGTTTGGGTTTCGGGTACAAAAAAAGTGGGTTTTGGGTTATGGGTAGTAGAAGGAGGGGAAAAAATGTAGGGTTTTCTGAGATGGGTGGGGGGTGTGGGATGGGGGGGGGGGGGGGGGGGGGGGGGAGAGCGCAGGATGTGAGGGGATTTGGATTTTGGGTGTGTAGAGGCTGGTGGAAGCTAGCTGGTGGAAACCGGGATTTGGGTTTCGGGGATGTGGGAGGTGGTGGAAGCTGGGATTTGGGTTTCGGGGATGTTGGAGGGTGAAGCTGATGGGGGTGAGGGATGAGGAGAAGGGGCGGAGGGCACGAAGGAGGGCACTGTAGCGCCCCGAATTTCTAATATAATAACTTAGAAAATACGTGGCACAATCCCAGCAATCCACTTCAATATAATATTAAACACAACCAACACCACTAAATTTTTCAACTTTTATTACAACAAACTTTTACAAATCACAGCGGAATTCAAAACAACTCAAACAATATTTTCTGTCATTTACAACTCAAATTATCTCAGAACTGCTTTTACAAATTTACACAAAACTCTTATGAATCAATTTATCTCAAAAACCAACTCAAGCATCCAACCTCCAACTCTAAGCAACAACCTGCAACATATGAGGCTAGAGATGATCCCTAACCCCCAAAACTAAAGGGGTCAGCCATAAATGGTGTGAGTGACATAAAAACAAACAAACAACATAAATGAACATACCTCATAAATTCTTAAACAACATGTACTAAATAAGAATATGGGAAGTAAGAAATGACAGGAAAACATGAAAACATCAAGTGGAACTAAACTAAGTGTCAGGTGTAGAAAACAGGAAAACCACGTGCATAAAACCAAGCCAAGAAAACACAGATTCTATATGCAGACTCTCTAATGCGTACTTGTCGAAGTCTATGCATCCCATTCTACATAGGTTCGGTGCAAGCCCTTAACGTCTCCACATTATAGGGTTCAATCCCCGCTATGCAACTAATCCTAACACGATGACTACTACGAGATAAAGATAAACTATGAAAACTAGCCATTGCCCCGATAATTCCGGAGATCAATCCCACACCGTAAGTAATTACTTGGATAATTCCGGAGATACATCCCACACCGCAGGTAATTTACCTGAGATAATTCCGGAGATGAGTCCCACACCCAAGGTAAGTTACTTCAATAATTTCAGAGATTAAATCCCACACCGAAACAATGATCCTCATCACATGAATACCCCATGTGCGTCGCCTCGACTCTGATAATTCCGGAGATCAATCCCACACCCAAAGTAACCACTTGGATAATTCCGGAGATACATCCCACACCGCAGGTAATTTACCTGAGATAATTCCGGAGATGAATCCCACACCCTAAGTAAGATACTTGGATAATTCCGGAGATTAAATCCTACACCAAAGCCATACTAAGGTGCATAACCTGTGTTCCCGTTCATCATATCACCACTAGTGCCTGTCCTTATCATTTTTGGGTTATTTAATTACTTAACGAATCTCCTAGAGTTGGTGTACCCTACCAGCCTAAATTCAAAACTGACTAACTGAAATGCCTCACGGGCCTCAACAAAATAACTCAACACCGATATACTAGGGCCACACACCTCTAGAGACTCAAACTCAAAAGTCTTAATCAACTTTCCACTAAACAAAATTAGCTCAACTGGATATCTCAAATCAATTGCTTAACTGAAGGCAAAGTATAGACTGAATTATCTGAAAACCAATCATTCGAAAGAACACTCAAGTTACAAAAATCCATCAGTACCAGTCGACTCATACTGTGGTAAGTCGACTGTCCAGAGGACAATATCCAAGATTTTTAAGAAAATAAACTAAGTCATATAAGTCGACTTGAAAAGCTACCAGTCGACTTACCCGAGACAAATTCCAATAATTTTCACTAAAAGATATTTTAAGTACATAAGTCGACTTAAAGAGGTCATGGTCGACTGTCCAGAAGGACTGAAATAATTTTACAAAAATAAAGACCTCGGGACACCAGTCGACTGCATAAGAGTCTAGTCGACTGTCCAGAAGGGATTTCAAAAGAACTGAAGATACAACAGCAGGGTCGTACCAGTCGACTGAGTAGTAGACCAGTCAACTGTCGGCCTATAGTTTTCATAATTTAGCTCTGAATACAAAGATCAAAACTGGAGTTTTCTAAAGATTCTTTGTTTATGAAAATAACTCGTATTCATATAAAAGTGACAAATCTCCAAATATCTCAGATTGGATTCAATACTCAATCATCCAATATCTCAAAACTCAATTCTCATGTTCTAAATTCCTAATTCTTTCATTAGGGTTTTTCAATACTAAATTTCTTCACAACTCATAGCATGATCTGATTTATAAACACAAGATCCAGATGCTCACCATCCGATCTTAACCATACTCAAATCTTAACATGCTTTTTAGCAACATAATTTTATAAACAAAGATCTACTAGTCATTCATAGATTTCACAAACATGGTACAAACAACAATCCTTTGCATCGTTCTTATGCAAAAATACCGAATAACATTCAGGTCAAACAACAATATAACAATTATTCACATAAATCATACTGCAATACATAGTTCATATCACATCACAAAATCAAAACAAAACAAACAATGTCACTCACCTTAGGAACGAAGAGATCCAACAAGAAAGCCTCTCCTCTTACGAGATCCAAAAATCCTCCTCTTGATCACCAAGAAAATAATATTATAATAAATCTGGAGTTATGCAGCGAATGACGGCTGCACACCCTCTTTTATACAGGCCGGAAATAAGATTTAGGGTTTTAGAAATGTATTTGCAAAATAGTCCTCCCAAAAATATAACTTTACTCATATAACCTTTCCTTAGTTAAAATAGATTAACTAAATCAAAACCAAATCAAATATTTTATCACTGAGTTGTCCAACAATCCAGCACAGCCCAGAGATAAGAAAATTCCGGATTTACACTCAGGGTGGCAATTTTGCACAAAAGCCCTCCCTCTTGTAATATTTGCAAATACGTCATAAAATATTCATAAAAATCCAGAAAAATCCGAAATAATATATAGAAATACATATTATATTTTACAATAAAAATATTTGACTTTTACCTTCCAGAAAAACATTTGCACAAAGATCCAACATAAATTTTATATTTGCAAAAACACCCTTTTTGTTTAAATCTTCTCCAAATCGACTTTAAATAAAGTATAAATATATTTAAATTCAAATGATAACCATGGAGAACCAAAATGTCAGTAAAAATGAATTTTCATAATTTATTCAAGATCCAAACGACTTTTTACATAAAAGCCCCTCCCTTTTGAGGTATTTATAAAAATAGTTTCTCTACTCAGAAAAATCCCAAATTTTAGAATATACTCCATAATAAGTATGAGAACTTATTAAAAATATAAAATTGTATATTTACACCAAAATTATTTGCACGTGTTTCGCACGTGTAAAGAAAAGATAGATCTTTAGAAAATATTTATTAAATCTCCAGAAAATCATTTTAATTCATTTTCAAATCTTTAAATTAATATTTGAAAATACGGGGTTCTACAGGCACAGTGGCGGAAGAGGGAGGAGAGGGAGGAAGACGCTGGAGATGAGTAGGGTTTCTTCTTCTTCACAGAGGATGGCAGGGATTTTGATGAGAACAAATTTCACAGAGGATTTGGGTTTCTTCTTCTTCTTCGTTTTTTTTTTTTTCTTTTGGGAAGAAATTTGTATAATTTGGCTATTGGAATTTGAGGATTTTTTTTATGGGAAAATTTTAAGAGAAGAAAATTTGAGTAATTGGATCTGATACCATGTTAAGATAAATCAGAGTGATGAAAAATAATACTGAATATTGAATTGAGTTCAACCAAGTACAATACCACCTATATATAGGAGGAGAACAAATATCAAAACAACTCTACAACTAATATGGGACTATAATAATATCTAACAGTGACATCAATTCAAGGGTGGGCAGTCCAGCCATCTTTAGTGGAATTTGAAATCTTCTTGCTAGGCAAGAGACCTTGGCTAAGCAAATGGCAGGTGTTTCTAAATCTGATGGCGATGGAAATGCCCTATTCACTAAAAATAAAAAGTTTGAAAAGAAGAAGTTCCCTAAGCCAGCTAATGAGAAGTCTTCATCTAAAAATGATGGAAATCAAAAGGCCTACAAAAATATTACATGTCATCGGTGTGGAAAAGTTGGGCATATTCGAAAGAATTGTCGAGTGAAGCTAAAAGCTAGAAATGTTGCTGAAAAAATGATGCATTTCAGAATGAAGAAGATTGGGGAAAATGCTTTATGGCAGATCACACTACTGTGGATGCTATGGCCTCCATAAACTTCGAAGATGATTGGATCATTGATTCTCACCGAAAATGATTCCAACTTTTCTACTTTTCGTTATTACGATGAGAAGGATGCTATTATCACAGCAGATAACACCATTCATCCAGTTGAAATAGAAGGGGTAGTCACCATTGCAAATGGAAATGACTACATTACACTTAACAGTGTGTTTCAAGTTCCCGGAATGAAGAAGAATCTTTTCTCTGTAGCAAATGCTGTTGATGCGGGTCATCATGTGCTCTTTGGACCCAAATGATGTGATGTGCTCTTTGGACCCAAATGATGTGAAGTTTCTTTCGAATCTAACAAGCATGGAGGCGGATATTATTCACACCGGAAAAAGGGTAAAAGATCTCTATGTATTATCTGCATCTAATTCTTATGTTGACAAAATGAGCACAAATGACCGCTCATCAATTTGGCATGCTAGATTGGGACATCTTAGCATGACCAAATTGAAATCTATGACTTTGAAAATTTTGGTCAATAGGTTGCCCAAGTCTTTTTCTTCTTATAATGAAATTTGTGAAGGGTGTCAATTTGGCAAGGCACATCGTCTACCATTTTCCAATTAACTTTCAAGGTGTAAGACCCCGTTGGAGTTGATCCATAGTGATGTTATAGGACCATGCTAGGAAGCACGGATACTTCTAAATGGTCGACGTACCCGTGTCGGATGCGTATCGGGTACCGATACTCCTTGGATACTCCCGGGTGCGTACCCAAGGAGCACCCAATTTTTAAAATGTATTTTTCACACACTTTAGACACAATTATATTTAGATAAATACATGGGGTCCTAGAGTAATTACAAAAGTTTGTTGTTTACAATTATGCTCAAACACACAACAAGACTCCCCAAAGATTTGATAGTTAGATTATCATTTTTTTCTCTATAATGCTCATAATTATAGTGTATTCTTATAGTTCTATGAATGGTTTAAATGTTTTCATTTTTAAGAAGAACAAATATTTTTGTATCTATAAATATAATATAAATTATTTTATATTTAACGTACCCACAATGCACCCGTATCCTACTTTTTTATAAAATCACGTATCCCTGTACCCGTGTCGTGTCGTACCCGCACCCCGTACCCGTATCCATGCTTCATAGGGACCATGCAATACACCATCTTATTCGAGCTTCCGATATATGTTGCTTTTTGTTGATGACTTTACTAGGTACACTTGGGTGTATTTCGTAAAGGAAAAGTCGGAGGTATTCTCTAAATTTCAAGATTTCAAGGTGTTGGTTGAAGGCGTACTTGATAGAAGAATTAGATGCTTGCGAACTGATAATGGTGGTGAATTCACTTCGAATCAATTTATTCAATTTATTCAATTTTGCAAGAAGCATGGCATCACGAAGCAACTCAGTTGTTTTCACACACCGCAGCAAAATTGTGTGGCGGAGAGAAAAATTCGGCACTTGGTGGAAACTTGCAAGAGTTGGTTGTATGCAAAAAAACTTACCCCAAGGCCTTATGGGCAGAGGGTATGTTATGTGCAACTTATGTCATTAATCAAGTTCCTCTTAGCCCGATAAACATGAAGTCTCCATATGAACTATTATGGGGTGAGAAGCCGAATGTCAGGCATTTTAAAATCTTTGGCTTTATTTGTTATGTTAATGTTCCGGATGCTCTAAGAACAAAGTTGGATGCGAAGACAAAGAAGTATATTTTTGTTGGCTATGATGAGAGAAGAAGGGATGGAAATGTATGGATCTCAGTACCAACAAGTTCTGTCACGCCCTGATTCCCAAAAATACAGAATGCAAGCACATGACACGGCCCAGCGAATGACTTGCGTCATCCATAGGCTGTTATTGATCCAACTCAACAATATAAACAAGTAATAAAACAACCACACATGTCATGAAAGAATAATCACATAAATAACAATATTGGAAATTAAGCATAAAAATAACCAACATCAAAATAACCCAACATCTGGAAATTTAACAAACAACATTCGGGTCGAAGCCCACAATACAAAGAAACAACATTTGTTCAATTTATTAAAATTATCAAATAAAGCAACATTTATTTAAGCAGCGCAGTAAAACATCTCATTCACCATTGTTGCTCCCCTAGTCCGTCGGGTAAATTTCCTTGATTACCTATAATCTATTCATTTATAGAGAGGAAAAGGTCCTTAGAGTAAGTCATGGACATGCAAGTAGAGAAACAGAGAAACAATGACAATGGTGGTATAGCAATGAATTCAATGAACGATGTAAACAAGTAATAAAACAACCACATATGCAATGAAAGAATAATCACATAAATAACAACATTGGAAATTAAGCATAAAAATAACCAACATCAAAATAACCCAACATCTGAAAATTTAACAAACAACATTCGGGTCGAAACCCACAATACAAAGAAACAACATTTGTTCAATTTATTAAAATTATCAAATAAAGCAACATTTATTTAAGCGGCGCAGCAAAACATCTCATTCACCATTGTTGCTCCCCTAGTTCGTCAGGTAAATCTCCTTGATCACCTGTAAGCTGTTCATCTATAGAGAGGAAAAAGTCTTTAGAGCAAGTCGTGGACATGCAAGTAGAGAAACAGGGAAACAATGACAATGGTGATATAGCAATGAATTCAATGAACGATGAAATCAATAGTATTGAACAGTGACAAAGCGATAATAGTACAATATGCAATAACGATGATTTATCACAATAACGATAAACAATAACAATAATAGTAACAATAACGATAACACTATTCAATAAAGATAACAATATGCAATGACAATGTGATGAAAATCTTAAGTCTATTATTCATTTTTTAATCCTAACTAATGCACGTACTACTGTGTCCCATGTGTGCCGTACCACAGGTTCGATGCATGCAATCAATTTTGTGTAGACCAAGGTGGTCGATTCTATAGATCATGTACTCGGAAATAATATTCAATAATGACCGATGACCAAATCAATCGAGATATTGAAGTCAGTAATCTACCATTAACCGATGACCGATATGACCAATAGACCAATAGACCGATAGACCGATAAATCGATAAATAGGGAAACACGGGCCCCTCTTCCGAGTACAGTCACTATGTTATCAACTGCCCTAGTCAACCCTTAACCCCGACTTGATTAACCTTCTTTATTCAATTAACATACAATAATGCGATTAATAAGGGACACTAGAAAGATGACAAAACAACCCTAAGATCATGCAATATACTCTATACAATTAAATGCACCAAATATAATATTATAGATTCAATTCCATATTATTAAACATAGAAACCCAATTCTGGACAGCAGTAGGTTGTTGTACCAAAATCAGAATTTCCGTTGCTACAGGATAGCAAATGTGGATCCGTCAGGTGGTCTAGAAACTAGACTCCTGCCCGGTTCCAACACATATTTAAAGTCTACATTCCGACAATAGTAGCTAGGTGAAATTCAGTGTTCTTTACAGATTTTAGTTTCTGGCTGGTTATCGATATTGACTAATTTCACTTGTAAGGCCAGTAAATAATCATTGTAAAAATCAGTAAAAATAATTTTTATCACCCTAAGCATGTTATCTACTAATTTGGAGTTTATCAAGGCAGTATTTGATCATTGGTTCGGTTAACTCATTAGCCTAGCATGGTATGTACATGAATATGAAATTACAGCGCAGCAATAGCAAAATAGTCATAACTCATGCAATACAAGTCGGAATTCGAAAATTCTGAATGTTATTGACAACTAGACACTTAGGGCTACGTTTCATATTTAGGAAGTGACTGATTTTAATGACGTTATCTAGGTTGAAACAGCACGACAAGGTTTAGGTTGGAATAAATTTTCAGGGTGTCAACATGTTCTTTTCGAATAAAACGATTAAAATGTTAAGAACGGCGAATATGGGTTTAACAATCATAAATCACAGCAAGTCATTTCTATGTGAACATGGTATTAAGATATATAGTGTCTATAATTCTACTAATTACAATCAACTAATTTATCATTAGCAATCACATGAATAATCAACCTTAATATACAATCTACAATAGTTGTGTATAATGTCATGAGATGAAATATAACAATAATTTCCTATTCTTATATTCAGTAACTAACTACATGAGTGCATGTAAGATCCCTATACATTAGAGGCAAAAAGACAGCACGAAGTCAAGACTATCACTTGGATTCGCTCGTGTAAATCCATGGTATCCAAACGATAGATGACAATAACAATATACGATATTAAAAATGGATCTACTTACGAAATTCAATAAATGATCTCGAACATGATACAATACAATTCGAGTAAGATGACTTGCCTTCAGATGACGTTAGCTCCGATAATAATAAGAATCCAAGGCACGTGTAAGCTACGTGCCAACACCAAACAGCAAGAGCAAGAGCCAAACAACAAAACACCAAGAGCTTGATCCCCCACTAGACAAAACAGCAAACACCGCACACCGAATTGAGATCCCCCACACAACAGCGAACACAGAACAGCCAAAATAGATCCCCCTCCACAAAACACCACACAGCAAAATCAACCACTCGCGTCTCTTCTTCTTCTCAGATGCGCCAAAGGGAGAGAGGGAGAGAGAGATCGCAAGAGGGTGCAGCGGCGACTGCGACGGTCAGCAGCGGTGGCAGCAGCGAGGGCGACGACGACGGGTAGCGGTGTTGTCGTCGAAGGGCGTCGACAGCGACCAAGTGAACGACGAGCTCTGTTCTTGCTCAGAAAACAGAGGAGAGTGGCGACGGGGCGCTTGGACGGTGACGAGGGTCTACGGTGGTTGCGAGATGAACGAAGAGATGAAGACAAGGCGGTGGTGAGTAAGGGCGAAGGTGTAATGGGTTCGATGGAAGCGAAGATGATGGGTTTGCTTTGGATGGCGAGGTTCGGCGATGGCGTCGGGGGAAGCCGCGATGGGAAGAGGATAAGGGGGGTGACAGCGATGAGGAGGGGCGATCGGAGATGGCTAGGGCGGTGGAAGGGTTGATGGGTTTCGGTGAAATCGAGTTCGAGCGATAGGGCTGAGATGGTGGTGACGATGGGATGGAGGTGGTGACGAGGATGATGGAGGGTTCTCCGGAGGTTGCGGGGTGCACAGTGGTGGGTTAGGGAAGAAGAAGGGGTATGGCGGCTGCTCTTTTTTTTCTTGGGGTATTAAATTAGTAATTGATTGAAATAGTAATGGGGAGAGATTTTGGGGCTGAATATTTGGGATTGAATTTTCAAATTTTGGGGGTTACAGATTGTGGGGAGTGATTAGGAGTGATCTTTGGGATTTGACTGTTAGGGTGAATTTGAGGGTTGTTTTGGGTTAGTGGGTTAGGGTAAAAGATCTAATAGGAGGTGGATATGGGGCTTTGGGTACAACATGGATCAAGTAGGAGGACAGTTCACAATCCAAAAAGACAAAAGGCAAATTTATGAAATTAAATCTGAATTAGAAATACAAGGAGTAGATTTAAATAATCATATTGAGACGAGGAATAAATTATGAATAACAATAGAATTAATATTACTCGATACAATAATGAGACAAAAGAAATAAAATAGAATTACAATTGAGATTACAATTGGAATCAATAATAAAGGGGGAAAATGAAAACAGGAGTTACAAGTTCATTGTCTCTAGAGATGTTGTTTTTGATGAAGTAACTTCTTATTATAAGAAGGATGGTGATGTTTCTCAATCTGAGGTGGTGGAATTGCTAATGACACATTCTGAGTCATCTGACTCAGTAGTTTCCGATGGTTCATCTTCTCCATCAATGGAGGAGAAAGAAAATGGGGGAGCTAAAAGTTATTAAGGAAGTGCACTTCGGAAGTCTTCAAAAACTATTGTAAAGCCAATACGCTATAGAGATGGAGCTTATGTTAGCATCCATTCTTATCTTCTTGCAGGACCACTTGATGATAGTGAACCATCTTGTTTTGATGAAGCATGTGGCGTGAAAGAATGGGATTGTGCAATGGATGAAGAGATGCAAGCACTCATTAAAAATAAAACTTGGGATCTTGTGTCAAAGCCCAAGGAGGTAAGGCCAGTTGCTTGCAAATGGGTGTACAAGATTAAGCGCAAACAAGATGGGACCGTTGATAGTTACAAAGCAAGGTTGGTTGCTTGTGGGTTCTCTCAAAAATATGGAGAAGATTATGAGGAGACTTTTAGTCATGTTGCAAAAATGACTGCGATTCGAGTAGTCATTTCTTTGGTGGCATCTCAATGTTGGAAGTTATGGCAACTTGATGTGAAGAATGCTTTCTTGTATGGAGAAATTGACAATAATTTTATATGGAGCAACCACCTGGATATGTCTTTTAAGATCATCCACAATATGTGTGCAAGCTAAAGATAGCTCTTTATGACTTAAAGCAAGCACTGAGGACTTGGTATTGCAAGATTGCTGAATACTTACTATTTTGTGGTTATTTTGCTTCAAATTCGATCCTAGCTTATTTGTTAAGAAGCATGAGAAGTTGCATATTATTGTTCTTTTGTATGTGGATGATATTATTGTGACTGAAAATGATGAAAAAGAGATTGCTAATCTTCAAGCAGAACTGTCATCTCGGTTCGAGATAAAAAACTTAGGTGAGCTGAGTCATGACTTTCTTGGGTTGGAGGTGGAAAATTTGAAGGATGACATATTCTTATCTCAAAGAAGCTATGCAAATAAAATGGTGGAAATGTTTGGATTATTCCAAAGCAAAAAATGTTCTACTCCACTTGAGCCTAACATCAAGGTAAGGCGTGATGGAGGAAAGCTTTTTGAGGATCCTCGACCTTATCGTGCCTGGTTGGAAGTCTCATTTATTTGACTATCACAAGGACGGATATTTCCTTCTCTGTTGGACTCGTCAGTCGATTTATGCAAAAACCAAGGAAGCCTCGTCTTGATGCAGCTAAACACATATTGAAATACGTTCTATCTACTCTTGACATGGGTCTTATGTTCAAGAAAGAAGCTGGTTTTAGTTTGCATGGTTATGTAGATACTGATTTTGGTGGTGACTTAGATGATCAGAAGTCTACTTCAGGCTATCTTTTCTTCATTGGTTCGGCATGTATTTATTGGTGCAGTAAGAAGCAAGATTCGGTATCTATTTCTACCACTGAAGCAGAATACAAAGCATCTTCTCTTGCAGCTCAAGAGTGTGTCTGGTTGAGGCGGTTGGTTGATGATGTGGCTTTACAAATTCATGATCCTACTATTTTTTTTGGTGATAATTAAAGTGCAATCAAGCTTGCTACAAATCCAGTTTGTCATGCAAGTACTAAACACATTGAGATTGAGCATCACTTTATTCGTGAACGTGTGCTTGATGGGACTATCAAAATTTATGAGGTACGGAGCAATGCAAATGTTGCGAATATCTTCACCAAGTCTCTCTCCAAAGGATCGTTTGAAGTTCTTCGTTCACAGTTGAGTCTGGTCTCTAGAAAATGACTTTAATGGGGAGTGTTGAAATTATTAATTAAAGTAATTTTCTAGATTTATATAAATAATCTATATAATAAATTACAAAGAAAGCTATCAAGTGGCTCACAATCAATTCCCCCAAAATCAAAGGCCCATATCAAACCTCACAAAACACATTTTCCCTCCAAAATTTCAAACCCAAAAACCAAATTTTTTCCCCTAAAAAACTCATTACTTTATTACTATCTATCTCTTCTCTCTTTACTTTTTCATATTTCTCTCTTTCTCTCTTTCTCTCTCTATCTCTCTATCCCATTCTTTCTTTATTTACTTAGAAATTTAGATTTTAAGATTTCGGTTTTGTAAATTTTCAGAATTTTTAATAGCAAATATCTCTTCAACAATTAAATTTTATTATTTTCCACACTTAAAGTTCTAAGAAGTTAGATTTTATACCCCCATTTATAATTATTTTTCAACATATACTAATGGAAACATAGACTTTTATTTATAACTAATTATTGTCATACTATTCAAACTTGGGCTACATAATTATTGTTTTACTGTTTACATGGCTTTTCGTGTTTTGTATCGTTTCGAAGACATGCCATAGGCACGTGCCCACGGGCAAATCTAGTTAGTAGTCAAATTTGCACATGTTCCTACCCTCATTAATTTATTGAAACCATACATTCCTATTACCCATGTGCATTCCTATTACTACATGCATTATTGGAATCATATATTTATATTATTTATGCATCATTGGAACCATACATTTCTATTACCTATACACTTGGAAACATACACCTCCTATTCCATATGCAACCACCTATATTTACATATCAATAATAATAATTAGATTGTAATTATTTTATTATTCAGTTTTGTAAATCTGTTGTTGACCCATTATTTAGGCAAAAGTCTAGCGCTTAATTAGTGGAGAATCAGTAGGAATTTGTTAGCTTGATTTACTCCAATATTAGGTCTGTTAAGTTGTATATATATACTACCACAAACTAATAACAAATCAATACAGTTATTCACAATCTGTGTTTTTCTTTATGGTATCAGAGCAAAAACGATCCTGCCCTCTTTCTCTCTAATTAAGGACGTCGTTCCTTACCCTAACCCTCACCCTTGCCTCCAATGGTCAACGACAGCACCTCCTTCATTTCCAACCCCTATGAGCCATCCAAACCCTTTGCCTGCATCACTCTTATCAGTGTCACCAAGCTTCTCCCCACCAATTATCTCAATTGGAAACTCCAAGTTGAAGCTCTCCTTGATGGCCATGATCTCCTCAAATATCCTGATGGATCTTTCCCCGCGCCGTCGGAAACAATCTCCACCACTGCATCACCTCCAGTGACGACCCCAAATCCTGCCTATCAGACATGGCGTCGACAGGACCGCCTCATTTATGGCGCCCTCCTCACCACTCTCTTCAATGAAGTGGCCTCCCTGGTGTCTCAGACAAAGACGTCGCATGATCTTTGGACCCTTCTCAAGAGCACCTATGCCAAGGCATCCCGCAGTCATCTTAAGCAACTAAAGGAGCGTCTCCGTACGGCTTCCAAAGGTACACAATCCATCACAACCTATATGCGTTCCCTGAAGCAAACAACAGATCTTCTTGCATCACTTGGATCTCCTGTCTCTGTTGAAGACATGACTGACCATGTCTTGCACGGTCTCGAGGACGGCTACAGAGCCGTCATTGACGGCGTGAATGCAAGGGACATCCCAATCACCTTTGATGACCTCCTCGAGAAGCTTCTCATCCAGGAACTCTCCATCGTTGCTGTTCAGAGACAGAATCCTTCTCCAATTACAGCCTTGAATGCTCAGGCTCGGCCTAACTCCAACAACAGGTCTCGGTCAGGGCAATTCTCTGCACATTCTAATCAGCGCACTGGCCACCACAACCCTCCAAAACTGTTTCTAGGCTGATGTCAGTGGTGCATTGTCAAAGGGCATGTTCTACCTCAGTGCCACACCTTCAGACAGCAACACCCCGGTGTCCCGCCTCCCCCTCGGGATCCTCCGGCTTACACTGGACAAGCTTGGGCCAATACTGCAGCTGCTGGCCCATCTCAGACTGGGTTTTTTGGTTGATAGTGAAGCAACGCATCACATAACCAATGATCTTGCAAACCTGGCACTTCATCAACCGTACACTGGCCCCGACTCGTTGTTTATGGGTAACGGTTCAGGTTTAAACATCTCTCATTCTGGAACACTTTTACTTAATGATTTATCCTTGTCTAATGCCTTGTGCATTCCTTCCATGAAACAAAATATCATCTCTGTCTCTAAACTTACCAAACAAACTAACTCTGCTGTTGTTTTCCTGCCGAACTCTTTTTATGTGAAGAACTTGCAGACGGACCAAACAACCCATAAAGGCCCATGTGTGGATGGACTTTATCTCTGGCCCGCCACCTCACCGTCCGTCCACACCGTCCACACGGAATCCTCTGCATCATGGCACCATAGGCTTGGGCATCCTTCATCTTCAATCTTCAAATTCATTCAACAGCATTTTTCTTTGGGCTCAAATAAATTCCAGCAATCAGATTGCAACTCATGCCAAATTACCAAAAGTCACAAGCTTCCTTTTCATGAATCCACTCTAAAATCTTCTTATCTATTGGAAATAATTTTTTCGGATGTATGGACTTCTCCTATTTTATCCATTGATGGTCTTCGTTACTATTGCATGTTTGTTGATCATTTTACTCGCTATATCTGGCTCTATCCAATGAAACGCAAATCTGATGTGCAAACCATATTCCCAAAATTTAAATCGCTTATTGAAAATTTCTACCACCACAAAATAAAAATTTGATACACAGATAATGGTGGCGAATATATTGGACTTCGTCCCTTTTTAAGCAACCATGGTATAAGTCATCACACCACCCCACCTCATACACCCAAGCACAACGGAATTTCAGAACGCCGGAATCGTCACATCGCCGAAACCGGTCTCTCTCCTCCATCACTCGGGATTGCCCCTAACCTATTGGCCTCACGCCATGAGCACCGCAGCCTACCTCATAAATCGCCTCCCAACTCCAATTCTTGGGTATGAATCACCCTATCCCAAATTGCTCAACATTAGCCCGGATTATCATAAGTTAAAATGTTTTGGATGTTTGTGTTTTTCCTGGATTAAACCATATGCTAATCACAAACTTGCGCCAAAGTCTGCTATGTGTGTTTTTGTAGGTTACTCGTCTGATCAACATGCGTATGTGTGTCTCGACCCCAAAACAGGAAGGATTTACACTTCTCGCCATGTGAAGTTCGTCGAATCTGAATTCCCGTTCAGCTCTCTAGTGGCTCAATCCAATTCAAGTGCAGAGCAACAAACAGGACCACTCCAACTCTCCATTTTACTGCCCATAGACCAACCCACGGTGAGTACCACTCTAAACCCACCTGAAGACTTATCCGCTGCCACTCCCTCTCCCTCCATCACCCACCCACCAAATCCGGCCCAATCATCACCCTCAAACGAACCCACCGACACCACTCAATCCCCCAGTCCAATCTCATAACCATCTCCACAACTTCCTGCCCCACCAACCCAACCCGTTGTCAATCCTAGCAAGAGACAGAAACCCAACGGCGGCGAGATCATCACCCGGTCTCAAAACAACATCGTCAAACCCATCAACAAGCTCAACCTCCATGTCCGACCCTCCTCTCCCATCGAACCCAGCACCATCACCCAGGCTCTTCGCGACCCTGATTGGCGCTCAGCCATGCAAGCTGAATTTGATGCCTTACACCGCAACAACACTTGGGATCTTGTCAGTCGGTCCTCTGCTCAAAATTTGGTTGGCTGTAAATGGGTATTCAGAATCAAACGGAATCCGGATGGATCGATTGATCGTTACAAGGCTCGGTTAGTTGCCAAAGGGTTTCACCAATGCCCTGGTTGGGACTATACGGAAACATTCAGCCCAGTTGTTAAACCGGTAACCATTCGAGTCATCCTAACACTTGCAGTTCGCCAGGGTTGGTCCATACGTCAGCTTGATATCAACAATGCGTTCCTTCAGGGGACGCTCAAGGAGGAAGTCTTCATGATACAGCCACCTGGTTTCGTCAACAAAGACTTCCCGGATCATGTCTGTCGCCTCAAAAAGGCACTCTATAGGCTAAAGCAGGCACCCCGCGCCTGGTACACGGAGCTTCGAGTATTCCTGCTCTCCCTTGGCTTCGTAAATTCAACTGCAGATGCTTCTCTCTTCATTTACCAAAAACTGGGTGTTACACTGTACTTATTAGTGTATGTTGACGATATAATTGTCACTGGGAGCTCCTCTGCCGAGTTGTTCAAACTCATTGCCACACTCGCTGCTCGTTTTTCATTAAAAGACCTTGGTTGTCTCAGCTATTTCTTGGGTGTCGAAGTAATTCCTTCTGCTGCAGGTATGTTTCTTTCACAAAGAAAATATATCACTGATCTGCTACATAAATCTGGTATGGCAGATACGAAATCGGCATCCACTCCCTTGTCTGCCAGTGTTCCATTACTCAAGGATTCAGGTGACCTCCTGCCTTCTCCAACTGAGTACCGGGCACTCGTTGGAAGTCTCCAATATTTGAGTCTTACTCGCCCAAATATCGCCTTCAGTACCAACAAACTTGCACAGTTCATGCAGAAACCACGAACGACACATTGGTCTGCACTCAAAAGAGTGCTCCGATATTTGGCGGGCTCTTATGACAAAGGAGTCTTCATCTCGGCAACGGCCCCGCTGAATTTTCATGCCTACTCGGATGCAGATTGGGCGGGCGACAAGGATGATTATATTTCAACCACTGGTTATTTGTTGTATCTCGGCAGCACTCCCATCTCTTGGAGCTCCCGAAAACAACGATCTGTTGCTCGATCATCAACAGAAGCAGAGTATAAAGCCTTGGCTGACATGGCTAGTGAGCTACTATGGGTCCTTTCCTTGTTTACAGAACTTGGTCACACGCCAACTGCCAATCCGGTTATATATTGCGACAATCTCGGTGCCACAAATCTAAGTGCTAATCCTGTCTTCCACTCTCGGATGAAACACATAGCCTTAGCCTATCACTTTGTCCGAGAAAATGTCCAACATGGCAGGTTTCGAGTGTCCTTTGTGTCTACTGATGATCAGCTTGCTGATATTCTAACAAAACCACTGCTTCACCCTCGGTTCAAGTCCTTACTGTTCAAGTTGCATCTTTCTTCCAGATTATACAACTTGCGGGAGGATATCAATAATAATAATTAGATTGTAATTATTTTATTATTCAGTTTTGTAAATCTGTTGTTGACCCATTATTTAGGCAAAAGTCTAGCGCTTAATTAGTGGAGAATCAGTAGGAATTTGTTAACTTGATTTATTCCAATATTAGGTCTGTTAAGTTGTATATATATACTACCACAAACTAATAACAAATCAATACAGTTATTCACAATCTGTGTTTTTCTTTATTACATCCATGCATCACCTTGCCTATATATACCCACTCATCTCTTCACATCCTGTAACGCCCCGGACCGGCTCAGCTGCACACACGACTAAGTGTGCGCGCACGCGAAAAAACGGACACAAAACTCTAGCCACGCCTACCTCAAGCACCATCAAAAGGTGGTTAACCGTTAGGTGACCTTTATCATTTGGAATCCTAATATATACACACACCCTTCTCATTCAGTCACCGATATGGGACTTTAAGCCCAGGCAAGCCACGTCACCCAATGCATGCATGCATACTTCTCATTTTGATTTTAATGCACATGTAACATATGCCCCATAGACCATCCTATAGGCTCCATCATCAATCCCTTTTAATTCAAGCCCTATAGGATCCCTTGTGGGCCAACAACCACCCACTTTCTTATCTCACTTAGAGCATCTGTAGTCGTTGGCCATTTTGCCAAAATTTGGCCGCTGTAGTCGTTGGCCAAATACCCAAAAATTGGGTTTCGTTGCTACAGTAGTGAGCTATATTTGGCAGACGAAATGACAATTGCCAAAATATAGCTCACGAAAGATAATCTTTCGTCCGTTCGATCGGACGAAAGATTATTTTTCGTCCGAGAAAGTTTTTTCACGCGTACTCATCGGACGAGGAATTATTCCCCGTCCCTTTATTTTTTTATTTTCAAAAAAAACGGTCGGACGGGAAATAATTCCGTTCCATTTGAAAAAAAAACAAAAGTTCACAAACAGAAGAAAATACCTCGTCCTACGCATTAGGAGCTACATTTGAATTTTTTTTGTTTTCAAATGTCACTATCACCCATCATTTCCCATTTTTTAATATTTTTGTTTTAGATTTTTTTTTTAAACGTCGGACGGAAAATTATTATCTGTCCGTCCTATTTGGATTACGTAAAAGCCAAATTTTGGCTAACAACGACTACAGAGCACCGCCTTTTTTCCTATTTCTATTTGCCAAATACCCAAAATTTGGGTATCAACGACTACAGATGCTCTTATACTATTATATATATATATTATTATATATTTTCTATATAATATCATATATTTATACCCGCTTAAGTACGATGTGTTACACATCCATCATGTACAAAAACAAATCAAAGCCACAAATAATCCTTCCCATATTCATCTTTGTGCAAGTTTGAACTATTAGTGTCATTTTTTATATTATGTCCAAGCTTATGTAATCATTCTCCAATATTGATTGAAGTGTTGTCCTCTCTTTCTTCTATCTTTTGGTTGTGAATCTTGGGCTAGTGTAACTTGTTTATTTACACTATTTGAGAAGCGATCTAACCGGAATCTTGGAAGATCGTCGTTCTCCACATGATCTTAGAGTTTTGATAAAGAGCCATGCAGGTTCAGTTCCCTTCAAGCCCATATGTCAAGTGGGAAAATAACGCTATGGTAGGTTGGCGTCTTACTTGCACGGTCATGTTAAAATATAAATAAAGTGGGAAATCCAATCTCCTCATTCCGCGAGGCTTACTATATATATATATATATATATATATATATATATATATATATATATATATATATTTTTTTTTTATTTTTTTTTTTTATTTTTTTTTTTTTTTTTTTTTTTTTTTATGGTAAACGGTGGGATGCACCCCGTGTTTTATTAAAAAGCATTTAATCAAACATACAACCAAACAAAAGGTAATGATGTGAGGCTTACCATATTTACTAGCCTGAATGCTAGCAAATACAGTGGGAATAAAGAGTGAGATTCTGAGTTCTTTCGGTGCAATATTTTGGTGTGATGTACCAATGCGAGTATATCATCATAAAAATTTAGGACCTACTACTGAATGTATGTTAATTTGTTAACTAGAAATCTAGAACTGGTTTGTTTATCTGGTCAAAATGATCATGTTAGGTACTCATATACTCATAGATGAATAATAATCATAAAATCATGATTGTCTGTTAGCATCAAAATTTAGGGCAAAGATTTGGTTCTTATGTGTGATATTACCTCTTTTGTCAATTCAAAAGCTTGTCATCGTAGATACTTAAGCTCACGATTGTCATAAACTGTCTTCAAACAGGGCTCTGCAAGTGAACGATCGATTACATTAGAGACGAGAAGTCATTCAAAAAAAGTTCTTCCCAGTGCATCATGTAATGGAAATCTAGAACATGTTTGTTTGTCTCTGGAGGAAGTAGCTGCCAGACGTATTCAAACTGCATATCGAGGTTTCAAGGTATGTTATATCTCCCAACTAGAAAACTCTATTCAATATCCTTTTATACGTGATCTTCAATACGCTCTGGGTATGATGTGAAATTGGCATGCATATATCATTTGGATGATCTGACATAGTATATTTAAGATTACTTGATCTTGATGTAGAGTACTTTAACCAGACAGTGAAGCAGCTCATATTTATTTTTCTTTTTGTTTTTTTTTTTTGAAAATAAAGTGACCAAATGGTCACTTGTTTCATTAATGATCGGTTAACGAAACAAGAAGATCCACTACTACAAAATATCCATAATCTAGTCTATTACATCAAAGAGTTCATCCTAATTGAAAGAAAATACAACATCAACATCAAGACCCACTGTGATGCCAACACCAACCAATCATACAGATGTAACTTCCCCTTTTAACCATGATGGTAGCGAGCCCTGCCTCTCGAGCCTCTACTAAGCGTCCTCCAACCTTGGCTTCTTCCAGCTACCTGTTTGACCTGTCCAAGCTTCTATCAGACATTGCATTTTATGGATTAACATATTAAATGAACATCTATAATTACGGAAGCAAAATTCATTCCTATCTATCCATAGTCCCCACAAAATAGCCCCAACCGTGCTATCCCATTTCCCCCTAAATTCTGTTTTGATGTGCAATGTTCTCCACCCCCCCCCCCCCCCAAAGGTGGTCTGTGTGGCTCGGGATTTCGGTGGTGTGAAAGTTCAGTCCCATAACCTCCCAGACTAGTCTAGCTCTCGGGCATTCGAAGAAGATGTGACTGACATCCTCATCCCCTAGATTGCAACGTTGACACGTAGCGTCAAGCAGAATGTTACGTTTCTTAAGATTCGTCTTGGATAAAATTGCATCATTCAGGACCAACCATAGGAAGGTTTTGACTTTAGGTGGTGCTTTAGTCTTCCAGATGATTTTTGCGTTTGCGTTCCTGATTCCTCCGTCGTTAAGGAATCCGTACACGGAGGAGATCGAATACGTTTTGTTCTGACCTAAGGTCCATTCTCTCTCGTCCTCCACACTCCTCTCCTGGGTTCCTTCCTGTAGCAGCATCTCGTTTAGCCTCAAAAGTTGTCCCTGAGCCTCGTTCGATATGATATCTGTCCACTCCAGACTCAACTGCCTATTCTTCCACACGTCTGCCACTAGAGCGTCCACCATCTTAACTGACGAGGCAAGATCAGGAAAAAGCGATTGTAAAGTATTGTCTCCGCACCATTTATCTTTCCAAAACCTAATGTTGTTTCCATTCCCCAGTGTACACTTAGTGTTTGTGTGGTAGATATCTCCAGTCTTCGCAACACCCTTCCATACTTACATTTTCCCCCAAATCTGACGATTTTCCTTCGTCTGTATCTCAAAAATGAATTACTCCACCAAGCCTTACGTTTTTTATGCATTTTTCACCACCATTTGGAAAGAAGAGCTTTGTTCATATCTCTGAGGTTGAGAATCCCTAGTCCACCAAACTCTTTCTTCATGCATACCCTATCCCATCTAATAAGATTAATGCCCTTGTTGTCCTCCCGCATACGTTTCCACAGGAACCTTCGTCTACATTTGTCAATTCTTTCGATAGCCCAACCAGGGATCTCATAGATTGACATAAGATAGGTCGGAATGCTACTAAGCACAGCATTGATAAGAGTAACCCTTCCACCCAGGGACAGCGATCTGCCTTTCCATCCTGCTAGTTTCCTCTCAATCTTCTCCACCAATGGGATCCAGTCATCCTTAAGCAGCTTTCCGGGTCTGATTGGCGTTCCCAAGTAATTGAGCGGGAATTCCTTCGTTTCACATTGAAGCAATGTGGAGGTAAGTTCTGAGGATGTCCCGTTGTTGTGTAGCGGAGTAGCGTAACTCTTTTGAAGATTGACCGCCAGACCGGACCAAAATTCGAAGCATCTCAGTAGCACTCGCACAGCCAACATTTCCTCAACCTTAGCCAGCCCGAAAAGTAAGGTATCATCCGCATATTGAAGGATGGATGGCGGTTCGGCAATCCCTTTAACTGCGATGCCTTTAATCAGTCCCGCCTCCCTTCCTCTCCTACACATTTCAGCCAATCCGTCAGCAATAATTGCAAAAATCAGAGGTGATAGCGGATCTCCCTGTCTGAGGCCTCTCTTGCATCTAATTTCCCTTCCTACCGCTCCATTGAAAAGGATGAAGGATTTGCCATTCCTAATACACTTCTTGATCCAACCCCTCCATCTCTCCCCGAAGCCTTTGAGGTCCAGTGCTTCCTCCACACAATCCCATTCTACCGTGTCATAAGCCTTTTGGAAGTCTAACTTTAACAGGAAACCGTCTACTTTGTCTTTGTGGCCTCTGAACACCATTTCATGTGCTGACGCGATACTATCCAGGATGTCCCTACCTTTTACAAACCCGCTTTGAGGCTCCCCTACGATATCATTTAATACTGGGGTAAGTCTGTTGGCCAGTGCCTTTGTGATGATCTTGAAAGACCCGTTCAGCAAGCTAATGGGCCTAAGATCTTTAAAACTGAGAATCTCTGCCTTCTTCGGGATAAGGACTACATTCGCGTAGTTTAGTTTTTCTATCTGTGCGTCCCCCGTGTAAAACTCGTAAAAAATGTCTAGGAAGTCACTCTTGATGATGTCCCAAAATCTTGTGTAGAAGCAAATTGGGAACCCATCTGGACCTGGAGCCTTGTCTTGCACCAGCATCTTAATGGCCTTAAGCACCTCTTCCTCCGTGAAAGGTTCTTCTAAACTCTCGCTACCCTCCAATGCCCCCTCTCTCCACATGTCCGTATCCAATTCCCCTCTCAGCACTCTCTTTTTTCCCAAAAGGTCTCTGAAGGACTCGTCAATATGGTTCCTTATCACGGACTCATCTTCAGTCCAGACATCATCCACCAGTAGTCCCCTAATTTGATTGTGTCGTCTTCTACCATTAGTCACCCTGTGGAAAAATGCTGTGTTTGAGTCTCCTTCCTTAAGCCATTGGACCCTCGATCTCTGTCTCCAGTAGCATTCTTCCATTTCACTGATCCTATGGATTTCTGCCCTACTGGTTGCCAGTTCCTCAAATTCTCCCTCTAGTAGGTCTCTATCCTCTTCACTTTTTTCTAGTTCCTGAACCCGTCTTCCTAGGCTCTCTTTCTTTTCTTTGATCTCTCCAAATTCTCCTTTAGCCCATCTCTTCAAGCGCTTTCTCAGTCGTTGTAGCTTGTTGGTCCATCTAGATATTGCGTCTGACGCCGATGTCGTGGCTTCCCAGGAGTCTTTAATGACGTTAGTAATGCTAGGACTCATCATCCAGGCCTTCTCGAATCTAAATTGGCGGAGCCTAGTACTCCTGTTGTTCCCCCCTTCCAGTAGTAATGGTACATGGTCGGGCATAAACCTAGGGATTGTTCTAACCGTAGCGAGAGGGAATAAGTCCTCCCAATCAGAAGACACTAAGATTCTATCTAATTTAGCTAGTGTCGGGTTAGCCTGCATGTTAGTCCATGAGAATTTCCGGTCCATCGCGTGAATTTCAATGAGCCCCAGGCTGTTGATAAGTCGATTGAATTTTTGCCTGTCCCTCTCGTTAGGGCCCCTACCTTTGTGTTCAAAAGCGAATCTAGTGATATTGAAGTCTCCCCCAATGACCCATGGTCCCCTCCATCTATCCCTAATACTAAGAAGCTCATCCCAAAATCTATGCCTCAGCGATGGGTTGTATGGGCCGTAGACCGAGGTAACCATGTGCTCCCATCCGTCCTCCTTACACTTGATGACAATGGTCACCGAATACTCGTGAACGACGTAATCAATAATGTCAAACACGTTAGAGTTAACTCCTATCGCAATACCCCCCGAGAAACCCCTAGCCATCTTAGCACGCCAATCAAAATCTCTTAAAGACCTGAGTCCCACGAAGTCAGTTCCCTGCTGGTCCTCGATCCTAGTTTCTTGGATCGCGCACAAGACCGGTTTAACCCTAGCAACCGTGTCGTTGGCCAATCTACTCTTAACCTTCGAACGCATCCCTCTCACATTCCAGAAGATGTAACTCATTGGGAACCTTATATAGAGAACATCTATCCTATCTAAGAGATCAAAAAAACCCTTATAGGCATAACCTATAGGCCTCCTCCCTAAGAATTCTAAGCCTACTATATTGTTCAGTACCCGACGTGCCCATATCAAGACCAAACATAGTGGAATAATAAAGCAGTAAATCATCAGAAATAAAATTTAGAATTGAGAGCGAACCTCCGCAAGCTGACATTGGTTCCTTGGCTTTAGCTGCCGACCTAATCAGGTCCCCCTCACTCGGACCCTTAGCTCCCCACCTATCAATTTGCCTCTTGCTCTTTCGCTTAGCCTCCTCATATACTTTGACTGTTTCCCCTCCATCTGTCTCTGCGCTGTTCTGTATCACTGGTGTTAGAGCCTTAACCTCGTTCTCCCACTTCTCAAATTCCTCGTCGGAGTCTATAATCTCCTTGCCCACATCATCTAATACGCCGATGAGACCGTCCACGTTTAAGGACTCCTCCGATAACCCCCGAGAAGGACCCCCGATGGCGTCCTCTCCTCTATCCCCTAGTCCGCGCTCCGTTTCCTCCCCATCCAATTCGACACCGACCTTCCCAAGTTGGCTTGTGCCAATCGGTGCCAAGTTATTCTCTATAAGCTTCAATGGGCTCTCACGAACAGGGGCTACCCTAGCTAAATTTCCCAAAGCCGTAGGGGAGGCCCATGGACCAGGCCCATTGAGCAAAAGGGACTGGGTAATGGATTTAACGGCCATATCCAACGCTGATTTGAATTCAGCAGATGAGAGCCCCATGAGAACTGCCTCTCTGTGTGTGGGTCCCCCTGAGGCAGCTACAACATCAGCTAAACCAACCTCACGCTCCGTGCTAGTCCCACCTTTTGATGAAGCAGTGCACAACTGTTGACCCACATGACTAGCCTCATACCTCTTCAAACCCGGTGGATAAGGACCCTGGTCAGCAACCAGCCCCACCTCACATGCCCTACTGCCAAGAGTAGAACCTCGTATTTCGAAATTACCCCCATCGTGATTGCCATGACCAGCGCTAACTTCCTTCTGCTGTAAAGTGAGTATTGACTTGCCTTTGAAATCCCCTGTATTGCTCAATGGTGTATGCTGTTTTGAAGGAGGATGATTCCTTTTGTCACCATTTGCTGGAGAGCCGTGGGACGCTGGCGGTAGCGTCGCATTCTTTGCTCTCGACTGATCGGAAGGAGGACCGCCACCATCTTCCCTATCCTTCTGAATGAATCCTCCCTCCGAGTTGGACCCCGAATATTCCGGCGAACTCCTGAACGACACCTTCTTCTTCCTCTCCACTATCACCTTTATCTCATACTTTTCATCTTCGAATTGAGCCATGATCACCGAGGGAATGAGACTCACATCATCAACCCCTACTTGAATCCTCGCATACTCGCGTCTGAGGAGAAGGTTGGTGTTCTTGTCTATAGTAATGAGGGACCCGAAGCTCTGAACCAAGTTTTGGAAGGCCGATCGAACCCAACACTGTAACGGGAGGTTGAATAGCCTCAACCAAATTGCCGACCGCACGTCCGTCTTAAGCGCGCCAAAAGCTCTTGACCACCTACTCATCGTGATGTAGAAATCTTCCCCCTCTAGGCTCCCGATAGACAAGAGCTCTTTCGTGATCTCGTCCGTCTTGCAGAACACCATGAGAACGTCGTCCTTGAGCTTTTGCACAACCCAATCTAGCCTCGAAATAGGACGGATGCTATCGGAAAGAAGTTCTTTGATAGACTCGATGGATGGATATCCTGTGTGGACTTTGAGGAGGATGGAATTGGAGAAACGACGCTCGAATTCGGCCATGATCGACGTCGGCGCAATCACCTCCCTAATCACCTTTCGCCTACCATCATAGCTCTCTTCCGATCCCACCGCCAATGGCTTGCTACATCCACCAACAAGATGCACCTCCGGGCTAGCTTTGGACTGAGCACTCCCCGACGCCACTCCACGAGGGCAACTCTTCGAGATATGGCTGTACTTCTTGCACGCGTAACAGAACCAATCATTTGTGCATTCGTGAATGGTGTGGCCCCTCTCCGCGCACTTGTGACAAAATGCCATCTTCTTTGCGTGCGCAGGTGCCTCGCTAGAGGAAGTTGCTGATTTCGCAGTTCTCATCTCTTCCTTTCTCACTCGCTTAGGCTTGACGAGGATCCATTCCCCATCGTCATCCACTTTCTTGACCGGAGCTTCTCTCTCCGGTGATCTATCACCCCTTCGCTGAGAACCCCTATCGTTCCTTCCTAACGATCTCTTAGCAGCCTCTGCGTATGACCTTCTATAGGTCGACGAAAGATCTCTCCCAGCTCTCTCCCTCTCCGGCGATCCACGAAGATCCCCTCTCCCGGGAGCTCTTTGCTCCTGGTTAGCCGCTAACTCGAGTGCCTGGCCTCTATGGCCTTGGCGCGGCTCTCGGGAGGGCGAGCGACGACGGCCTCTGGGCTCACCCTTCGCGACAGCATCGTGTCGAGCGGGCTGCCTCCTATAGTAAGCATCCTCCTCCTCCCTACCTCTCTTCGCCATGGAGCGAACGTGAGCGGTGATGGGGTTAAGGGTACTGCGGTGGCTTCTCTCTTCTCCTTGCTTCCCTCTAGACACTCTCTCACTAGTTCTCTCTTCTCTCTTCATGTCACTAGGGTGAGCAAGGGGTTTCACTTTTTTTTTTCTTATAAATTGCCATTGACATATAAAATAGTGTATTTGTTATTTTCACATTGCAAGATAATCATTTGCCTCAGCATTTTACGAATGATAACACTCTTTATTTGCCAACTCCTGCAAATTATTTCATTTACAGCACTATATTATTTTGTCAGGTAATAGGATTAACATATGTCTTTGTATCTTTTACTAAAACTAGCTAAGGTAACTAGAAATTTTGAATGTATATCTACTGTCCCATTATTTGAGCAAGTGAGCTAGTTCTTATGCTATTTATCGCTATATCTCTACTATTATAATGGGAGAAGGTGTTAGTGTCATTTGTCACCTTTTTTTTTTTTTTTTTTGTCATTTTGTCATTTTGTCAACACGTGCAGCGCACTTGTTGGCTTTTTTTTTTTCCCCTTTTCATTCCCCTCTTTTTTTTTCCTTTTTCTTTTCAATCCCCTCCACGTGCACCGCGCGTGCATTATAGTTTTTTTTCCTTTTCATTCCCCTCCACGTGCATCGCACGTGCATTATAGTTTTTTTTTCCCTTTTCGTTCCTCTCCACGTGCATCGCACGTGCATGATACTAGTAGTGGTAAAGCCAACTGAGCTAATCTCACATTTCTCTTATTTTCTTTTTCTTTTGATGGAATTCACTTTCAATATTTTGAAATCAATCAAACAATAGGTCATACTTATGTTTTTATTCATACATGCAGGCTAGGAAGATTCTTCGTCGTTTGAAAGGTTTGCAAAGATTGAAAATCCTGGGCCAAGGTGATCATATAAAGAAACAGACAGCAACCACTCTAAGCTATCTTCAATCCTGGAGTAAAATACAAGCAGAAATTAGGACCCGTCGTATCTGTATGGTAACGGAAGGACGCATTAAGCTGAGAAAACAAGAAAACCAGTTAAAGCTTGAAGCTAAGCTTCATGAAATTGAAGTATTTTCTCTCTCTCTCTCAAAAAGAAGTTAAAAAGTTACAGAGATGCACAAATTGCCACCTCTTTAACAACCTGACTGGTTATTTCCGAGCAGGAGGTTTGGTGTGGAGGCTCTGAAACAATGGAGGACATTCTAGCCCGGATGCAACAAAAGGAGGAAGCTGCTGTCAAGCGTGAACGAGCCAGGGCCTATGCATTCTCACATCAGGTTCGGAATTAATCGACATTCAAAACCCTTTTCTGGACACCTCTGATTGTGATTTTTCATTCAGTTTTTTGACTTTCTTCATGTGAAGGCCTAATGCAACACAAAATTATTCTCGCTGACCAAACTCTAAATCTAGAAGTTCGATGATTCTTGCAGCAAACTTTACTTTCAGTCGTGGTTGTTGTGATAATAAATCTTCTTTTCACATTCATTTTAGCCTGCAAATTCCTCATGACATGGATCTAAGGTTGTAACTCTTTAAAAGTTGCTTTAATAATCACATTGCAACTGGATATGCATGCAAATGCAGCTGTAGGAAAAGTAGTTACAGCAGCACAAGTGTTTTTTTTTCCCCACTGCACTCAAATTATGCTTTTATTTACCATAGGGTTATTTATGCCAACTAACTTGATTTGAAACCAATCATCAGTTGCAAAGAGGTTATTTTACAACTTGGTAAGCCCTTCTAAAATGCTGAAACTATTGAGCATCTCCATTTCTAATCGAAAAGCTGCCATAGCTTTCTCCTGCAAACAAACCAAAGCTTTGAACCCATCCTTTCTCCTTCCATCCTCTGCTGCATATGGTAGCAAAAACGTAGGCTCCGGACTCCCGAGAATTTTCCATGTAAGTGGGAGAACAACCTTTGGACTTCCCCAACCGAAGTTGACTTCAGAGTGACCCAAGTGCCTCCAATCAGTGAAGCCGCTGACCCACCTCCCTGCTGTGATTCCCTTCGTGTAATGTAGCTCTTGGAAGTCGATGTAAGACCTCACATACTCATCAACAATGTTATGCTTGCTCTTTTTGATTAGTTCAGCTATCTCCCAAACTGGTTTCTTTAGAAGTTCGCATGAAGTTAGCTTCACGTACACAGGAACACATACATTTCCCCAGTACCCGTCCGGGAGTGCAGGGTTGAGTAGCTTCGCTATGTTCATCGAATATACAAACTTCACCATCTCGTTGCTGTCAATGTCAGCAGCTTTCACCCTGGTTTTTCATCAATGTTTAGCAGCTTAATTGATAATATCATTAGGCTCATCAAAATCAATTTCAGCATCATTTTTGATACTTATGTTAGAAACTGCCGTCTACATGTCTAGATTTATTGGATTGGAAACTATAGTCTATAATTTGCAAAATTGTAACATGGTACATTTTCTTAAGTATTATTAAGATTGATTATTTTGTAGCTACCGACAATGTGCATATTCCTTTTTTGAGGGAAAAGCGTGGCTCGAACCAGGGATTCTGGATTCAAGCCGCCACTCAATTACCCACCTCACCCAATACCAATCAGGACATTCGTTTTACCAAACAACAAAGTTAGTTAATCTGTTTCTGAACTACAAGGAACTAACTGTTGTTTAGTAAGTGTACCTGGCTTGCCATATGAATGCCCCTAGCGCCTCAAATGACGTGAAGCTTAACCCCGACGACTCCTTCTTGAGCCAGTCCCTAAACCGGTTCAGGCCAACCTCACTCACATGAAAGCACTCCCTCAAGATTGTTGCATTCCCCTCGCAATTGTCATAGTACTGTCTGACTACCTTGTTCTCCAAAAACTCGCCAAAATCAACCTCCACACGAGGAGGCATCCTCGGTCCCAACAACTCCGGCCGTTCCCAAATTGGCTCAGCCCTGATCCCATCCCCGCGTGCAAACCCTGCAAACGCGCTCAAAAACTTGTTGGCTCCTGAGCCATCACACATAGCATGGTTCACGCACATCCCCAATGCGAACCCCCCACACGAAAACCATGTGATCTGCATATTAGTAGTTGCATTACATATAGTTTCTTTCTAGCATAAGTGAAACTTTGCTATATTTTTTGTAGCATTGGTATGGGGTCGGGTCGGATCGGGTCTTTCACTACCCAGACCTGGACTCGGTCCCCTACGGGTCCAAACCCGGGTCCGGTTTCGGGTCTGTGTCCTATTAAAATATCCATACCCGAACGGGTAGGAGCGGGAGTGTGAGCGGCGAACGGAGGCTACGGGTTGAGGATTTAGAATAGAGGAGAGAAGCAAAAAGTATGAATTTTGAGTTTGGAAGAGGAAGATTTAGAATTGAGGAGGAAGGAGTTGAAGGATGAGGATGGAATATTTATTTTTATGTTAATTTTTTGAATTTTTTTTAACGGGTCCGGGTCTGGGTCGGGTCTCTTTTGAGCAGACCCAGATCCGGACCCGAAAGTACAACAGGTCCAATTTTAAGATTCGGACCCGGATAGATCAGGTCGGTTCCGATCCAATGCCTGGTCCGGGTCGGATCCAGATTTTGGGTATTTATAACAAAGCTAATTTTTGGCATTCATTCAAGTGTGTGTTTTACCTGGAGCGCCAGCACACGCAATGATGAACCTAGATCTGGTGCAAGCCGGTCCAAAAACTCTGAGCCCGGTTCAGCATTTATGGCAGATTCAAGCGGCTGAGTGGAGGTGGCAACAGTCAGGGGAACAGAATCGCCTGTGGAGCAGCTGATGGACAGGGTGGAGTTAGGGAGGAGGTGGAGAGTGCCAGCAAGGGGGTAGTAGAGAGAGAGTGCTCTGGATAGGGACTGAGTGATGACATGGCATAACGAGTCGAAAGAAGAGGATGAAGAGGAGTAGAGGCGGAGAGTGCGGAAATTGAGGTGGAGGTCATGGTGGTGGTCGAGGTGGGAGAGAGGGAGGACGACGGGTAGGTCCTGGTTTGATGGGGAGGTGGGGGTGATGTATAGCGTGTTGGAGAATTCAGAAGGGTGGTGATTCATTTTCTTGTCAGTTTAAAGGGTTTGGATGAATGATGCAAAAGTATATGTACGTAGTAGTTGTGTACATATAGAGGTGGTTGGTGGGGTTTAGATGTGGAGATGGGAACACCACAGATGCACTTCACGGCTACTATTATGTCTTTGGAGTTAGGTGTAACTAGTATTATACACGTGCTGTGCACGTGAGGAAAAATTGGGAGGAATGAAAAGGGTAAAAAAAAAATTTACCTGCACGTGCGTTGCACAGGTTGGGTTATGGACAAAGGCCTTCTCCCATTATAGTAGTAGAGATAACTCGGTCGAAGAAGCAATGCTGGAACTGTGGTCAATGCATTTCTCATCATTGATTGATACATCTCTACTACTATAATGGGAGAAGGCCTTAGTGTAATTTGTCCATCTACCAATCCGTGCAACGCACGTGCATAACTATTGTAAATGAGATTTTATATCAAATTCACTACGTCTGAATTTTTACTTTAAAAAAAACTATATTAATTAAGACGTGCATCGCACGTGTAAACTACTAGTAAACGAGTAATACCAATTAGTAGCTAGTGATCAAATTCCTTCTATGATTCCATATGATTTCGATTAGAAACATTTTCTTAGAGCATCTTCAACCACGTTAGCTATTTTGGCTAACTAAAATAGCCAAAATGGATAACAACTGGATAATTTGGCTAGCGAAAAAAGTCTCTACTCCAACCATGTTATCTATTTTGAATAACCATTAATAATTTAAAGTCTAAACTTAAATAAAATAAAAATATAAAACCAAAGGCCATAAGAATGCCCAAGTACAAAATAAAATTTCCAAAAAGATGCAGCAATAGCAACACGTGCGATGCACATAACACGCACAACAGCAAAAATCAAATCACACAGTAGCAACGGCAGTGGGCAGCGGCAACAACAACGAGTGGTTGCGGCTTCGGCTTCGACAGCTGGGGGCGCTCGGGGACAGGGCTGGCGGCGGCTCAGGTGGCGAAGTCGAGGGAGCAGCGGGGTGGAGAAGGAGGCTGACGACGACTCAGGGTGGAATGCTCTGTTTCAGAGCATAGGAGAGAAGGCAGTGCTGTGGGTGATGATGGAGGACGGGAACTGGCGACGATGAGGGTGGCAGGGTGACGGGGCTTCGACAGTCGAAGGTGGAGACACAGGGCGGCGACTGGACGGGGATGCAGAGGTAGGCGTCGGCGATGAGCAGGGGCTCACGAGGCTGAAATCACCATCCTTTGGGTTTGCGTTCAGATCGACTTCGATTTCGATTTTATTTTGATTTTGATTTCGCGATCGCGATCGATTTCGATTTTGCGATCGATTTCGATTTCGATTTTGATTTCGATTTTGCGTTCAGATCGATTTCGATTTCGCGATCACGATCTGTTTTGATTTTGCGTTCAGATCTGTTTTGATTTTTTATCTTTTTCTTTTTTGGTTTTGAGAAGAAATTTAGCAAGCGTACCATGCTCGCCAGATCTGACGAGTCAAGATTAGAAATCTATTTTGGCGAGTGGTTTGACTAGTCCCGTTGGAGCATATTTTTATCTTTATATTAGCTATTCTGGCTAAAATTGAAAGATGGCTAACATGGCTGGAGATGGTCATAAAAGAAGTACACTTTAGGTGGCTTATGGAATTGTTATACTGTAGTCGGGTTACTTCATTCAACTTCAATTGCCTGCAGTATGTGATCTATATTGTTCAGATACCATGTATCATGTATGGTCCTTACCAATAGTTAATCCATAGTAGTCAACAAAGGGATTCCTCCTAAGCGTCACAGTCATTGTTTTATACATAGTATATTACAGTAATGTTACGCTATACAATGATGTATTACGTACATTATCTTTATTCCATGCTTAGTATTTTTTTTTTTTTTTTTTAATGTTCAAAAATCATGCATAGTACTTACCGAAACACTATCACTTGTCTTTTACAGTGGAGGGCCAGTTCTGGTGGCCAGGCTCAGTTTTCCTACGATTTTGGGAAAGGTAACGGGGGATGGAGCTGGGTGGAACGATGGGTTGCTGCTCGCCCATGGGAGAGCCGTCTCTCAATTCAGCCTATGACCAGCCTGGAGAAAGCTCCCGTTAAGCCTGCAACAAGCAAGGCTAATACAAAAACAAACATGCATGCTTTGAGAGTTGTTTCAGTTCGACCCAAATCTGCGGTCACTGATGGGAAAAGCTCTGTGAAGAGGACATTGTCGAAATCGCTAGATGAGAAACAGATAGTAATTTCTTCCCATCACAAAGCAAATGTAACTGCTGTTTAAGCTGATAGTATGGAGATGAGGTGGAGATGTATTTAAAATTTTAAGGAGGTTCTTTCTTCTTTTTTCCCCACTTTATCCAGAATAAAGGGGTTACTACCGATGTGTAATTTGTATTTAGCCGATGTTTGCTTTCACGATTGAGCAGATTTCGCATTGGTGAGAGTTGTAAACTTGTAATGTCAAATTGAAATAATGTAAAAATTCATGTTTAATAGCAGTTCTCATTTGTGCCGGGTTTAGTCATATTGCAGGCATGGCATTACTAAGTCTAGCAGGCAATTTCATCATCGCTTTGACTATTTCACTTACCTACCCTCCAGTCCAGGAATGGTGTGACTTATTTGGGACCCTGCAACTTTTTTATGTATGTATTATGCTTCGTTATATTCTCGGTAAAAACGGTGTACAAGCAAGGGACTGAAAGAGAGAATGAGCTCAAATTGGCATGAGAAATTGACTTGAACGAGGTCACCCGATCAGTAGAATTAGATTTCGTTGTATTTTTATTTGTTGGTTGGTGTGTATGAATTCCAGAACCAAGCCTGTTGGGATCTGAACTTTATAAAAATTATTTTTAGTTGTTTGTTTTGTTAAATTTTTTAATGAAACGGGGGGGGGGGGGGAGGCCAACCTTTTACGAAAAAAACAAAACAGAACCGGGAACTTCCTCAGTTCTTTTCATTATTGACTATTTTGCTTGCGGACATGGTTATCAACTATCATCATCATGCACTATCCGAGAAAGGTAATCAATTATGTCGAGCTTCCAAACGTGAAGAGAAGTTATTGTTCTTTTCCAGTCAGATGCTTAATTATAACGTAAGGATTTAACGATTATGTTCTTTTCATTATTGAGTATTTTGCTTGCGGACATGGTTATCAACTATCATCATCATGCACTATCCGAGAAAGGTAATCAATTATGTCGAGCTTCCAAACGTGAAGAGAAGTTATTGTTCTTTTCCAGTCAGATGCTTAATTATAACGTAAGGATTTAACGATTATTATTGTATAAATTAAGAGAGAAGGGGGCAAGGCCAACCTTTTACGAAAAAAACAAAACAGAACCGGGAACTTCCTCAGTTCTTTTCATTATTGACTATTTTGCTTGCGGACATGGTTATCAACTATCATCATCATGCACTATCCGAGAAAGGTAATCAATTATGTCGAGCTTCCAAACGTGAAGAGAAGTTATTGTTCTTTTCCAGTCAGATGCTTAATTATAACGTAAGGATTTAACGATTATCTATATAATAAAACACAAATAAAGCTATCAAGTGGCTCACATTCAATCTCCCCCAAAATCAATGCCTAAGATCTTACCTCACAAAACATATTTCCCCGCCCAAAAATTCAAACCCCACAAATTCAAAACTACTCACACACTCTCTTTTCCAAATACCCCACGCGCTCTCTCTCTCTCACTATCTCCATCTCTCTCTCCCCCCCCCCCCCCTCTCTCTCATCGATCCGGTCTCCCTCTCTCTCTTCTTCGACCCTCTCTCTCTCTTCTCTTCGACCCACCGAACCCATTTTCACCGTCTCTCTCTTCTCTTCGACCCACCGAACCCATTTTCACCGTCTCTCTCTTCTTCGACCCACCGAACCCACAGAACCCATCCAACCACCGAATCCCTCACACGTCCTGAGTTGATCGAACCCATTTTCACCGTCTCTCTCTTCTTCGACCCACCGAACCCACAGAACCCATCCAACCACCGAATCCCTCACACGCCCTGAGTTGATCGAACCCACCTTCACCGTTCACCGATTTCAACTCACCGTCACCGAACCCAGCCAACCACTGAACCCCTCACCGTCTCTACATCTCAGGTAGATAATTTGAGTGCTTTTTGTTTACAAATCTATCATCTCTTTCAGTCTTCAATTTAATGTTTTTCAATTTTTTGACCAGTGGCAATCCTCTTTGGACCGTCCATCTTCATCTCCGCCATCGTTGCTCGATGAAGAACCCAAATCGATTCTCTGAAGGTGTGAGACCTTTACTGTGGTTTGCTATAAAGTTAATGGCTTTGTTGGTTTTGGAGTTGGGTTTGTGTTTACAGTATTTTGTCGCAGAACAAGCTGCACAGTTTGGCGGGGCAGCATTCGGATGTGATGGAGACCCTCCCTCCCAAGATTAGGAAGCGCGTCGAGTTTCTCAACGTGATTCAGGTATGGTGATAAAGTTTTGGGCTTTAATTCAGCCTTTTCTGTTCGCCATTTGAGCTAATTGAGGTTTCTTTGATGCAAAAGGGCATTTAGCTTTGTCATGTTTGTTAATTAAAAGTAATTAGGTTTATTATCTGAATAATGTGGTCGAAATCTATAGGTGGATCACTAACATTTATGTTGATTTTGGAAAGTTTGAGGAAAACCCATTTATTACTATTGGATACTCGGGCGAAGATTAGTAGAGATTTGAGTCTCATTGTCAGTCTATTAACTTCTATATCATGGTAGATTTTGGAGTTGGTTTACTTCAAATAGATGTTTTGTCAATAAGATATAAGTTGTTACAAGGATATGGAGATGGTGATGATTCAATGTATCTGACAATATTTGAGATTAGTTGAGTCATTAGTAGTTTAGTAACTCTTGCTATGGTGGATTGCAAAGCTGATTTGATTCATATTGATGTTTTGACTGATAAGAGGATCTCTTGATGCAAGGGTTTACGAGGATGAGGAGATAGTACATGATTCTAGATGAAATTTCAAAGAAATATTTGTTTCGCTCACGTTCATTTATTTTGGTTTAATTTAGATAAATATATATTATTCAATCAGCATCAGTGTAGTTTGAATAATCGTGTGACTATTTTGAGTTGAGAAGTACTTAGGCGGATGTATTGTAACTGAAAGTTTTGCTCTCGGATAATGTGATTCCGAGGGAATGACATTATGGTTGTATTTTCTGGTGAACCAGTAAGATTTATGTTGGTTCTTGTGGGAGGTTTAAGGGAGACCCATTTTCATGTGTGGTTGAGGATTAGTCATCCTAGATTATAATTCTGATTTACTTCATATAAATGTTGGAGTGATAAGAGAATCTCTTGATATAGGTTGTACAAAGGATGTAGAGATAGGCATGATTCCAAGTATCTAACATAATTTCAAAGAAATACTGGATTAGCTAGCGTTTAAATTTAGGTGAATTTGTGTTCTTCATCTTAACATTAATTCAGTTTGAATCCTTCATTGATTATGGATCATTTCTGCTCGATAATTATTGACAATTCCAATTGATGGTATTGTTACGGACAATTCAGTTTGAATCCTTCATTGATTATGGGCATAGTTACATCTATATGATGGTTTGATGTAATTATACAAGAAGAACACTTATCCCAAAATTCCGATTTAGGTATTAGCATTGTGGAGTTTTGCCTTCTCATCTGTGTTTGATTGATACTGTTTTGCAGCTAATTTTAGGATTGATACTGTTTTGCAGCTCCGTCAACCCAACTTTCACCTCAGCGCAGATTGATTTTAGGATTGATGCAATTTTTTTCTCATGATTTTACATTTTTTGCTAAAATGCAAAAAATCTACCCTAAAGTACCGAAACACTACAAGCTACTCTCAATTTTTTTTGGTGCAAAAAACATCTATAAAGTTTCTCTTTTCCATCAAAATTTATGTAGAAAAGATAGATATAATTTAGCTTAAAAATTAGTGTAGTTCTTTTCGTCAAATTTTTTGAAGGTAATGACTAGAGTTGTTTGCATTTTAGCTTTTGCTTCTCAACTTTTAATAATAGAATGAATATAGTTTCAAAATTGGGTGTGTCAAACTTACAAAAACTGACATTAGTTCGAAGGTATCTTGGTTATATTCTTAAGCAAAAGTAATACATATAAAAAGATTAACCATTTACTTTGTGAAAACTTGAAATGTTATTTTTCTTTCATTTTGCATTTTCTTGAGTTTATATTCTATAGTTGAGTATATTTTCTCTAATTCCTACTTCTTTATTCCCTCTTAAGCAGGACTTCGATGGATTGTTGGTAAAAACCTCCTAATCTAAGTTTCGTCCGCTGATCAGGTATTTTGTACATTACGTTCTACCATTTTTTGCTTAAGCAAAAGTAATACATATAAAAAGATTGACCATTTACTTTGTGAAAACTTGATATGTTATTTTTCTTTTATATTGCATTTTCTCGAGTTTATATTCTATAGTTGAGTATCTTTTCTCTAATTCCTACTTCTTTATTCCTCTTAAGCAGGAGTTCGATAGAGTGTTGGAGGGATGCCGGAATAGTGAGCCCCGTAAAAGGTCAGGAACACTGTGGCTCTTTCTGGACATTCAGGTAAATTCATCCTGAAAACATTTACTTGCTCTTATTTTGTATAGCACACTTATTTTGTAAGCTATACAAAAACAAGCCCGAATTGTATTGCTTGATCAGCATGTTATCTGCTAATATTTCTTTCAGTTAATTTTCTTATACCATAGTTCTCTTCAGAATTCAATTTGCATAGTTGAGATTTTATCAGCTTAAATTACATTCCCTAAGCCTGATCACCGACCATTAGTAGTAGCATATTGAATGGATAATTTTCAACTTAAATTACATTCCCTAAGCCTGATCACCGACCGAATGATTTACCATGCCAGTTTCTTATTAAATAAAGTAACTAAGTAAGCACTCAAATCTGTTACGCCTAAGAAACCAGGGAAAAGAAGCCAAGCATAAACCAGATATTACACAAAACCCTGTCTTCTAAGTAGCAAATACTTACTATCTCATTTGTTTCCACATTTACTGTCCTATAGACATTCCCGCATGTTCCGTCTCCAATTTTCTTTACAAGTCTATACCTACACAAATTAGCCTGACCTACACAAATTCCAGATATCAGAGGATTAAATTACCACAATTAACTTACTTCTCCATTGTTGGATTTGTAGAACACTACTTCTGCTTCCTTTCACTGGACGACGAACAAACTTCTAACATGAACCTCCACACCAGCTATGCAGTGTCTTTTACTAACTTGGACGTAGTCAGATGAGAGGAAAGGAAGTACTAAATTGAGGAAAGTTGTACTCTCATGGCATGAGTGATTGGGCATCACCAAGAACATTATAGACATGCTTCTAATCCAACCTTCAAGTGCCAACTACAACTAATATCATCTATAGAAAACAAGATAATCAACTAGGGCGGTTCGAAAGCACCAACTGAAATTCATCTCCATTTACCAGCAATATACACAGTTATCATGAAAAGATTTAATTAGCTGCAAAAGATAAATGATCACAATTAGCATACTTTAAAGAAAAGATATTTAAACCAACTAATATTAACATAATTAATTTATTATAACAGAGAATAATACGGGATGATTAAAAAAGCTTCGCGAATAAGATCTATTTCCAATTTGAGTACAGAATTATCTACTAAACAAGAATTCTAATACTACCCATTACTCCATTAGACAGATTCGAAAAATAATTCATAAGAGAAAACTGAATCAACCAACTTTAGGGTATATTTTGAAACAAACTTGATACAACCTATGGTTAGTTTATAAATAAATAAAAAAGTACCCAAATCTCAACCCCCCAAAATTCAACATAACCACAAAACACAGAAATAAACAAAACCCATGAAAAAGGTTTCAATCTTGATTGAGGAATAATAAAAAAGACCAGTTTTTTAAAAAAAAATTGAAGGCAAACTAACCACAAGCACATCAAAACTGCTATGTTTAACCCAAAACACAATCAATTTGAAAGAAAAAAACTGGTGATGAGCTTCATGGAAATTAGAGAATCATAGGCTGGTGTTGTTGGAGGTTTAAAAGGAAATTACAAGAACGAAGAGAGTGATATGTGATGCAGGCCTGAGAGAGAAAGGCAGAGATTTAGCGATGGAGTTGAGCATATTACAAGAAATAGTAGAAAGGCGAAAGGCCCTGAAATAACATTCAAATTATAAGAATCACAAGCAGCTCTGGGACGAAGATAGTTTAGCTAATGAACTGTTTGCATAACAGTTAGACTGGTCACAGCGTAACTTCTAATCACTTAAGAGGACAAAAATAAGTTATTTAAATTTCTCAACATAAAAAATAAATTAAAATAAATATAGTAAAATAACCTATAACGTAGAATTTTGTCAATAAAGCCTAAAAATACTCAAATTGGAATTACTCAAATTGGTCAGTCAATAAAGCCTAAAAATATGTAATTATGTCAAATAACCCATAACGTAGAATTTTGATCAAAAAGATAAAAATACCCATGACATAGCACAAATGTGGTTTAAGCTTATTTCACAGTTAACTGCAGCATGACTGACCTGTAAAACATTCTCAAAAAATTTCTTTAAAGCCTGCAAGAAAATGCAAACAATGTAAATTAGACAAAGTTAAACCTCAGTAGTAATGCGAACTTGCAAAGTCTACGTTCCAGTATATAAAAAAATTTGAGATCTTACTGACTCATAACCAGCAATAGCAGGACCATGCTTCCTTGGAATAGAAGTTTCTACCCGAGACCGTGTAGTTATTATGCTGCTCAAAAGAAAAACATCTCAACTAATCAGAATTCAGAATTTCTGAATCCACATAATCAGTATCAAGAAGAAAGCAGGTAGCCTGAACACCCACACAAAAAAATGTCCAAGAAATATATTTTTATGAGCCAACAATTTAATTAGTATATCAGTGGAACTGTGTTCCAAAACTGTTACATTAAACTATGATCAATTGTGTAGTTTATTATTTAACTTGAAAAACACACTGCATGATAGATAGTGTCTGTTTCAGAAAATAGTCAATATAGAGTATATTATTCCTAATCTGAATCACTCTATTTTCCTCTAACAAGATTTAGTTAGGTCATAGACTGATACAGGAGCAATGGAAACTCAAATTGGAATTACTCTAGCAATTTCAAGTCTTCTGATAGTGTCTGTTTCTTTTTTTGCTTTATATATATCCAAGTATCTAACCACATTTTACTAGGTATAATACAAAATGAAATTTAGCAAAAACATCAATACAGATAAAAGGTGAAGCAAGAACTTCATCACTTCAATACAGATAAAAGGTGAAGCAAGAACTTCATCACTTTTTTTGATACACATCAAAATTCTCCATTTCTAATTGCTGGCTACACTTGGTTAGTTCATGCTTCCGAGAATGAGTATAAACATGATAACTAAAAGTAAAAGTAGTTTAATTCAAAACTCTACCTATTAATCAAAACACAATCAAGCCTTTAGTGTGATCATCTTTTTTTCAATTCACACTTCACAGTTACACTATCAAGCCTTTAGCGTGATCATCTTTTTTTCAATTCACACTTCACAGTTACACTACTCATATGTTTAAATCTGTAACTATGGTTATCTTAAACACTTCACAATTCACACTTCACAATTCACAATTCACACTTCACAGTTACACTTCACAGTTTTTCAATTCTTTACTTATTAAATATAACCATGGAAATCTTAAACACAAGCATATATATATTGAATCTCTCTTTATTTTTCTACAAGAAGATGCTAAATTTTCAACTATATAGCAATTGGAGTTGTAATAACAAACAATTATTTTAGCAAAAACAAGTATCACCCTTTCTATTATTTGATGGCAAACATTAAATCAATAATGAGCCAGCAAACTCTTCAAATCAATTAACTTATCAGTAATGAAATATTGACACCATATATAAGAAGAAAAAAATAGAAAGAGGGTCGTCTATTAACTTATTATTTTTTCTTTAATGAAACAAGACGACAAAATAAAAAAATCCATTTATATATGATAGATTTACCTTACTAAAACTTATTTTCATTGTTGTTTTACTTTTGAACTTTAATAGAACTGGGAAGCAGCTGACATGGACCTCAAATTTATAAATGCAACTATATTGATGAATTGGGGTTGCAATAAGGTAAATTTATATTTACTACAACTACACACTATGTTAACCGTTAATTGCTGCTAATTTAATGCTTCTTCTTTTTTTCCCAGATTGTCGTCCACACTCAAAACCGTCATGTACATATTGACAGTTTAACTTTTTGTAGGGTGATGAGGAACATGTTTGGTTGAAGCCATTGTTCGGTTTGAAAGGTAATGGTTTCAAAACTATTACTATTGTTTTAATTGTTTATTGTAAACTCTTACTATTTGATTCAAAACTCTAACTGTTTTTTTAGGCTCACTGTTTGGTCCTATTTTTGAAGACTTCAACCATTGTGTTCTCCTACAACCATGTAAAAAAAAAAAATTCAGTCAGTTGGTTGGTGTTTAGTATGGTGGAGGATGTAATAGTTGTAATATTTGTAATATTTAGCATTTTGGGAGATGATATAAGTAACTGTATATGATGATGATATAATATAGTTATGTTAATACCCGTACCCGCAATTTTGTGGAGTATTGGGTTCTGTATTTGATTTTTTAAAGGTTTTTCGAAGGTTTTTCAAAAAAATTATTACATTTTCAAATGAATTTTTGGTTTTTATTTTGTATCTTGCATTATATTCTGATTTTTTTCCCCAGAGCCTTATATATATGATGCCTGTATGATGTTGCTCGGTTGAGCCTGGGGAGGATTGATATTTATTGCCTGTTATGTCATATATTTAATTGTTAGCAGAATTCCGTAAGGAATTTCTGTAAAAGGGCTAATATTTTAGGGGAGGTTCTGTCAAAATTTTTACTAAATTTCCTAAAATCTATTATGTTTTCAAACGATATCTTGGTTTTTACTTTGTATCTTAGTCATATGAAGATTTTTTCTTCCCAGAGCCCTATATATATAATGTCTATGTGATGTTTCTTGGATTGGCCTGGGGAGGATTTATATTTCTTGACTATGATAATAAATTTTTAATTGTGAGCAGAATTTCGTAAGGAATTGCTGTAATTGTGGCTAATATTTTAAGGGAAGTTCTGTCAAAATTTTCAGAAAATTTCCTAAAATCTATTATGATTCCAAACTATATCTTTAGTCATATGAAGTTTTTTTTTCCCAGAGCCTAATATATATTATGACTGTGTAATGTGGCTTGGATTGGGCTAGGGAGGATTCAATTTGACTGTCTATGATGTTAAGGAATTGCTCTCAAAGGAATAATATTTCATCAGAGATTCTATCAGAATTTTTACTACAATCATGCCTGTAAAATTTTTACTGTCGAAATATTTACTAAACTACATTTTAAACAAAGTTAACGTGCCGTATGAAACATTTTAAAGACGTCGTATTAGAAAACTATTAGGAAGCAAGATATTTTCAGAGGAGGCCTGTATAGAGTAGTTGATTGTATTAGAAAGGTGGGTGTATTTACTAAACATTTTAAAGACGTCGCCCTAATGTTTTAATTTTTTTAGAAATTTATATGCAGTTCACCCAATCAAATAAATCTAACTAAATTTATATGCAGTTCCGAATACGTGCCGTAGGCACGTACCACGGGCATACCTAGTTATTGTATAAATTAAGAGAGAAGGTCATGTAATTGTTGAAAACATATTTGGGGAAAAATAATTGTTATTCATATTTCTTATTCTTTACTGTATACATCTATATATAAGGATTACATTCTTGGAGGAGAAGAAGGGAGATTGATAAAAGATTGAGGGGTGAGAGATTTGGGGAATCTATTTCCTATAGATTAGGAAACAGAATATACACATTAGCACTTACTATATTTCAACACTGCCCCTCAAGTTAGTGCATAGATATTGAACATACCCAACTTGTCAACAAAGGATACTTCACCTTGTCATATACTGATGCTGATTGGGCGGGATCTATAATTGATAGGAGCCTACTACCAGGCTATTGAGCTTCCTCTAACTTAGGCCACTGGCTCGTGACAGCGTCGCCTCTTCCCTCGATTGGGAGTATGAGTCGAGATAAGTCTGTGTGGTGAAAAATCGCCGAAGAGAGCTAGAGCGTGAGAGAGGTGAAAGGATCCTCTCCTCGGCTCTTTCCTGAACCGTGGTGTTTGGTGGGGGTGAGCGAGATAGCTGTTTGGTGAGAAATCGTCTGAGAAAGCGCTATCGTGTGAGAAATGAAGGTATCTTCTTCACAGCTATCTCTTTGGTAGCAGCTGTGGGAGCTATTGGCGCATCTGTAGGATGAATGGTGGAGATGGTGGGAGGGTGCGATCGCTGTGCAAGTGCCATGGGGTCAGATTTCGATCCGCGGAGCTTGGGTCCAAAGATGGGGTCCCCCAGCGAGGTGAAGGCAGAGATCGGCGGGTGATAAAATCCTGGCAAACTTATTTTAGGTGGGTGTGCATGTGCTGTGGAGGCACTGTACGAAGCTAAACTGACATACTTACAATTTTGCTGGACCGAGCTTGTTTGTCAGCCCACCCTCCAGGGTTGTTGGAGGGATTTGTTATTTGTACGCGTCATGTTGCTTCATGTATGTTTTATTTTCTGTCTGTATTTTGTACTTTGGCCCAGTACTCTGGGTTTGTTTCGTTAAGCTCTTATTAATAAAACAGGGTGGCCAGATTCCACTTTTTCCTTCAAAAAAAACTTGTCAACAAATTTCAAGAAGAGCCGACTCGAAACTACCTTTGTCAAGATATCTACAAGCTGATCTTCTGACTTCGCTTTAGATATCTCAATGACTACGCCCGATCTCTTGCGTCGCAAACCATACCATCCTCTGGCCCTTCTCCCGTCAGCCTCGACTGCGGCGGCGATGCCCCCTATGCCGCAAGCCGACACCCTCGCCCCCTGCTCCGCCCTCTACCTCCTGTCGTCGACGGCAATGTCGACAGTGCAGTCGTCGCGCCAGTACCTCTCCACGCGCTCCATCGCCTCCAACCACCGCAGAGGACCTTCTCCTCCACAATGCCAGCCGCCCTGCCGCTCTCCGCCTCGCGAGCGCCTCTCGCTCGAGCTCTCCATCGAACACCTCCGAAGAACATCGAAGACTACCACCCCGTTCATCCCGCCATTGCTCCTCCTCTTCCTTCTTCGAGCGCTTCCCGCTCGACTCAACCGTCGCCTCCCACTCGAACGCTCCTTCCCGTCGCTAGCTTCCTCTCGCTTCGCTCGTCGAGCGCTTCCCGCTCGTCGCTCTCTCATCGCCTGCGCCCCACCAGTCGTCGCGCCGCCACCTAAGGCTTCACCCGTTGCCAGTTCGCCCCCCTGTTTCGAGCGCAAAAACAGGGCACCTTCGAGCGTCGAAGCCCTCGAGATTGCCGTCGCCTCGCCACCATCAGCCACCTCGCCTCTCCGCACGCGTCGTTACCGCGGTCACGCCATGCCGTCGCCGCCCGTTCGCGAGCTCTCTCTCTCTCTTTCTCGCTGTTGAAGAAGGAAGATGATGGTTGATTGGTCGTCGCCTATGTTTGGTGTTCGGCGCACAGCAAATCCTCCTGCTGTTCGCTGTGCTGGCCCTAGATCCGATGAGGAGAAGGAAATCTATTGGATAGATTCAGTGTTTCGTGTTCTGGGCACATCAAATCCGAAGCCGTGTTCGCTGTTTTGCTTGATCCGATGTGGGGAATTATTACTAGTTACTGTTATTGCTTGGATTTTCTCGCACGATCTTTGCACGTGCCTCTTGGGATTGTTCCTCGGGATACTGATCCCGATATTCTTAAATTATTCGAATCGGCTACTACAAAAAGGCAAGTCCATTGAACTAATTTCCTTATTCTAGTTCAAAATTAATTGATCTCCTGCAAGTAGTTCCATTTTAATTATCTTAATTTGCCTTGTGTCCCGTCCGTTGGGAGTATCGAGGGTTTACACGAGCTAACCCGACGTACTCTTGACCTCTTATTATTATCCATTGACTCAAACCCAAGCCTACTACATACACAATTGACATAAATGAAATGACTAGAATTGTATACAAAGAAAATGAATGGTGATTGAATACATTGATCGATTGAGATATTGTGACTTGAACAATGACATTATGAATTGAATCGTACACTGTAAAGAACATCCTAATTATTGTACATTGGTGTAATGCATTTCATGATACCATAGCATATTGATTATCGACTTGAATGAACATATATACGTGATAGCTTTTATAATTCCTGCTGCATTGTCTGTCTTATACTGAGGTTTTGACCCGGTTATATTTGGAATCAGTTAAAATAATATAAAGAGAATTGTTATTTTAGATTTACTATTTCATGTTATTATTGTGTAATGTATCATATTGCTGCATTCGTATCGTTCCCTTGACATCCTTATTTACACTTGCATGAGCATGAATGATTTAACAGTAAAATACTAAACAAGCCGGGGTTTATAAGGGTTGACCTAGTAGTGGACAGTCTCAGAAAATGTACTCGGTAAGGCCTATATTGATATCGTATTGAAATGGAAAGAGAAGTAATGATTGTGAATGATTGATTGAATAATTGGAAGTTGATTGATTGCAAATGGTAAATGATTGTTATTGAAACCGAGTATACGCTCTGTAGACCCGTGCACCGAACCTGTATTATGGGATGTAGTAGTACGTGCACTAGATAGGAGAAATGACACTCTAATGAACTTAAATTGACATGTATATATACTTGATAAAGACCATTGCTATTAGTACCATTATTGTCCTTGCAATTTGATCTTGATTCATATTTCCTACACGTACCTTACTTCTTTACTCTCTGCTTTTACTACTTGCTGTCCGTACTTGCTCTAAGGACAAATTATTCTTCTTTTTTTAGATAATCAAGCACAGGTGCATAAAGAGAATTTCCAGAAGGCATTGATGAGCAGTTTCTCTATAATTGGAGCATGAGTCTCTAGAGCAATTTGGTAAGTCATTGTATTCCAGATTTGGTTATTGAATTTCATTCTCGTTTATGTGATTATTATGTTTCTGCGTGGTTGTGATTCATTTTTCTTATATTGTTGAATTAAGACTGGTACAGCTTATGGATGATATGAGTTGGCGTACTTATATCATTAGCTGGGCCTCAGTTACGTGCCTATGTTCCTATATTCCGGGAAGCGGGGCATGACACTTTCTCATCCAATTTCTCCTTGATGAACAAATTGATGAACATGCCCAACTTGTCAACAAATTTCAAGAAGAACCGACTTGAAACTGCCTTGGTCAGGATATCTACAAGCTGATCTTCTGGCTTCACTTTAGATATCTCAATGACTTTCTCATCCAATTTTTCCTTGATGAAGAATCTATCCACCTCTACATGTTTCATCCTATCATGTTGAACTGGATTGGCAGTAATATCACATGCTGTTTGACTATCACAATACACCTTCATAAGTTCATTCGGACCACATCCTAAGTCCTGCAAAAAAAGTTTCAGCCATAAAGCTTCTGCTATACTTAGAGCTACTCCGTGATACTCAGGCTCTGCACTAGAGCGTGCAACAACGTTTTGCTTCTTGGTTCTCCATGTAACTAGATTTCCCCCAACAAAGGTGAAGTATCCTGAAGTGTAGCGCCTATCAATTATAGATCCTGCCCAATCAGCATCAGTATATGCCTCAACCTTCAAGTGACCATGTTTCGCAAATAGGATCCCTTTTCCTGGAGCAGACTTAATATATCTCAGAATTCTCATCACTATATCCATGTGATGTTCCTGAGGTGCATGCACAAACTGACTTATCACACTTAAAGCATATGATATATCTGGCTGTGTATGTGCAAGATACATCAATCGTCCAACCAACTCTGATATCTTTCCTTATCACAAGGCACATGATCAGATTCGTTGCAAAGTTTCAGTCCTTCTTCTAATAGTGTACTAATTGGCTGACAAGTAGACATTCCAGTTTTCTTCAATAAATTTTTCTTTGAGACAGAAATATACCATTTCTCAAGCGAGAAACTTCAATACCAAGGAAATATCTCAAAGTGCCAAGATCCTTCATTTCGAGCTCTTGTGACAAGTAGCTCTTCAATGTCATTCCCTCCTTAGGATCATTCCCAGTTACTATCATGTCATTCACATATATAATGAGAGCAGTAATCTTACCTTCTTTCCTTTTCAGGAATAGGGTATGATCTGAATTACTCTGAAAATATCTGAATGTCCTCATTGATTTTGTAAACCTCCCAAACCAAGCTCTTGGTGACTGTTTGAGACCATATAACGCCTTCCTCAACCGGCACACTTTATTACTGTGTTGGACTGGTCTATTTGATCATGGTGGTAGATCCATATAAACCTCTTCGGTCAATTTTCCATGCAGAAAGGTATTCTTCACATCAAATTGCTCCAACGACCAGTCAAGATTTGCAGCAAGTGCCAGTAGAACTCGAACAGTGTTGAACTTCGCCACAGGTGCAAATGTTTCGTCATAATCAATTCCATTAGTTTGAGTGTACCCTTTGGCAACCAGCGTTACATTGTACCGCTCTATCGAACTATTCGACTTATATTTCACCATATAAATCCATCTGCATCCGACCGGCTTCTTTCCTGCTGGCAGTTCGACTATTTCCCAAGTCTCATTCTTCTTCAAGGACTTCATCTCCTCATCTATAGCTGCTTTCTACCTTGCATCAGCTAAGGCTTCCTGAACATTGTTAGGAATAGATACAATAGATAATTGATTTACAAATGACTTATTTGATTCAGACAATCAGTGAGTGGACACATAATGACTCATGGGATACTTGACTTTACTAGTAGGATCAGGCTCATAAGTGGGTTTTGGGATACCTCTAATAGTACGGTTTGGGAGTTCTCATCTTGGAGCTTCGGACAGCGATGACGATTGGTTTTGAGGTTCTGCTTGGGGTGGAGAAAGATCTGATGGTATTGGTGGTGGAGATGGTTCTGATGGTGCTGGTGGTAGAGATGGCTCATCTTCATGGAGGTTCGACACTGATTGCAGTTCTTCGTGGAAATCTTCTTCCTCAACCAAGTCTTCATTCGAGTGATCGTCATTACTTACATCCCAATTTTTTTCCCCTTATATCCGATTATTCAGTCTGAATGGTAACCACTTCATCATAAACAAGAGTATGAACTTCACTTTGGTACTCCCCCTGAAGTTCAACCTCAGAGGAAAAATACATCTCATCTTCATGGAACACAACATCCATAGTCACAAATATCTTTTGAGTTGGTGAGTGATAGCACCGATACCCTTTCTTATCCTGTGCATATCCCACAAACACACATCGGATAACTCGAGGAGTTAACTTATTGCGTTCATGTTGATGAAGATGAATAAATGCAACACACCCAAACACACGAGGTGGCAAGTTGACGACTTTTGGTGCATTCACAGCTTCAGTTAATACTTGAAATGACATGAGGAGGTTTAGGATATTAGAGAGAACTCGATTGATTAAGTATGCAGCAGAAGCAAGTGCTCCCCCCAATAAATAAGTGACATATTTTCATGGATAAGAGAAGCACAGACCACCTCGAGCAAGTGTCTATTTTTTCTTTCTGCAATTCCATTCTGTTGAGGTGTATATGAGCATGTAGTTGGTGAACAATTCCGTGTTCCACCAAATATTGTTGCAGATTCGAACTCAGGTATTCTCCACCGTTATCACTCCTAAGAGCTTGAATCTGTGATTTATACTGAGTCATAACATGCTTGTAAAATTTCTAAAATAAGCCACTAACTACACTTTTCGACTTCATTAAATAAATCCAGGTCATACGAGTACAGTCATCAATAAATGTTACAAACCATTTGGCTCCTCCAAACGTAATGTTTTTAGATGGACCCAAAACATCAGAATGAATAGTCATAAATGGAAGAGAGCTTCTACTTTGATTTGGGGGAAACGAGACACGGTGACCCTTTGCGAGTTCACACACATCACACCGAAAGACAGAAATATCCATCTTCAAAAATAAACTTGGAAATAATTTTTTCAAATAACCAAAAGAAGCATGCCTTAGACGTCAATGCCATAACCAAATATCTGATTTCTTCTTCTCACATTCAGATCCTTCCACACTTAGAGCTTGAGTCAACTTGCTTGAATTTCAGATTCTAAATCCAGGTAATAGAGCTTCCTATGTCTAACCCCATAACCAATCGTTTTGCGAGTCCGAATATCCTTAAACACACAATGTGAAGGCCAAAAAACTACAATACAATGTAAGGCAGTAGTTATTTGAGCAACAGATAACAGATTAAAATTCAAGGATGGCACAACTAGGACAGTATCTAAGGTTAGGTTGTTTGTGAGAGGTATGGAACCATCGCCAGTAACAGTGGCAGGATCACTATTAGCAGTGGACACAGTTAATTTGGTGGATGGTTAAAAATTTTGGACTTGTCTAAAATCAAAAGTTATATGGTCGGTAGCACCCGAATCAATTATCCATGCATTATTTATAACAGAGGCAAAAAAAACCTTACTATCATTACCTGCAGCCGCACGATCAGCAATTCCAACTGCGACACTGGGTTGATTGCAAGTCTTCTTCCAAATATCCCTGCTATGATCCCAGTTTTCCGGATAGCCGACAATCTTATAACAACGAGCTTTCGTGTGGTCGATCTTGCCACAATGAATACACTTCCTTGACTCATATAGATATTGTCCCATAGCAACACAACAAGGAGAACAAGTTGTCTGTCAAGCAGTGAGCAGCAAACACGAATGGAGTACAACATCAAATCAGATCTAAATAAATTAGATCAAGAGATCACAACAACAACAGAGCAACAATAGAGACTATCGGTAAGAGAGAGAAAGAGGCAATGGCAGTAACGGCCAGGGGTTGCTCGACGTCGACGACCACAGTGTGTAGCGCGAACGCCGAGGGCTGAGTGGCACGACGGCATCGCCGGAGCTCGGGAGGGCTTCGATTGCCGTTGTTGGGAGGGGGGAAGAAGAAGACAGAGCGGCGGCTTGACTGGAGGTGAGAGGAGTGCGCATCAGGGGTGGCATGACGAAGGACAACAATGGGGGGGAAGGGGTCGTCGGAGGCCGGGGGTCAGATCGGAGAAGAAGAACAGTGGGTTGGGTCTGGCGTCGACGAAAGGGGAGAGCAGCGGGGGTCAGCGACGGGATCTGTGGACGAGGAGGAGGAGGTTTGGGGATCGGGTTTTGGTCGGGATCGGATGAAGATGAAGGTGTAAGATCTTATCATCTCCTCCTCTTCTTCTTCAGTTAGCCTAGATCTGATTAGGCTTTGACACCATGTTGAAAACAGATTTGGAAAAAATAATTGTTATTCATATTTCTTTTTCTTTAATGTATACATCTTTATATAAGGATTACATTTTTGGAGGAGAAGAAAGGAGATTGAGAGAAGATTGAGGGGTGAGAGATTTGGGGAATTTGTTTCCTATAGATTAGGAAACAGAATATACACATTAGCACTTACTATATTTCAACAATAATAAGTATGTAACTATTAGGTAGTGTTCTTTTTCTCCTCTTATAAGAGATTTACCTCTTGTAAGAGGTGGTCCACCTCTTACAAGAGTTTTTTTAGCGTTTTTTTTTTTTACCTCTTATAAGACATTTTTTCCAAAATCTCTTATAAGCCTAAAAGACTTCTAGTAGCCTCTTTCAAATTCTTATAAGACTTCTATCACTTAAAAAGTCTATATTACCCCAAAGTCTATATTATAATTGTTACTAATTAAACTAGTTTATATATAAGTCTATAGTAGCCCGGAATATGCTATCCTAGAAAAAGTGTAATCATATACGTAGTTGACTGTAATATGCTATCATAGAAAAAGTGTGGGAATTCATTCTTCACAATCTCGAACAATTATGTTAGGGATGCTGTCAAAACACTGATTTATTTAAAGATATATATATTTACGTCCAGTAAGTACATTACTTGAGTTGTGGCTAGTTGATTTGTCATGTTATGATGCCACCATGTTCAAATCCTGCAGCCGACCAGGTGTTTTTTTTAATTTTTTTTTATTATAGCTAAGGGAGAATTTATATTAGCCCATTGACCTTAATTTTTTTTAATCCAACTTCTTTGAAACAAATTATTTATATTTCTACATACTAATTTTCATACTAATTAAAAGTCTATAGTAGCCCGGAATTATAATTGATGATTTACACTGATTTGTGAATTTAACTTGTCATTAGACTAGTTTATATATTAGTAATTTGAACTTATCTTTTCTTGTCATTCATCTCACTATTTTTATATTTTGGGGTAATATTGGCTCTTATAAGAGGTGAAAAAAGAACAGAAATATCTTATAAGAGGTTATTATAAGAGGTTATTTTTATATAAAAAAACACCTCAAAAAGAGGTTCTTACAAGAGGCTCTTATTATAAATCTCTTATAAGAGGTAAGGCAAAAAAAAGAACAATAGCTTAGTGTAGTCTCCTAAACTCACTTGTATTACTCATATTTCTCCAACTTTACGTGTCACACACTTGCCCTCATGCTCATGTTTCACAAAAATAAACACATATATTGCTCATGCTAACCATTCAGTCCCTTTTTGTAAAACACATACATTGCTCGTGCTAATCATCGGTCACCAATTCCAATTTTCCCACCTCATAAACAGAAACAAAGAGGAGGAAGATAAGGGCCTGTTTGGTTGGAGGAGAATGGAGGGGAGGGGAGGGGAGGGGAGGTTTTTTTTTAAACATTTCTTGTTTGGTTCATTTTTTAGGAGGGGAGGGGAGGGAAATGGAGGGGTGCAGCATCCCTCCTAAGTCAATTTTGGCTCCCCTCCAATATTGGGGGGATTTGGAGGGGAGAGAAATTGAGTCAAATTTTTGTATAATGATTGGACTAAATTGCCCTTTAGATCTAAATCCATTTAATCACACCATTAACAAACATTCATGATTTCTTAAAGATATAAAGCACTGAGCCTATCTTGCTGATTTCGAATCATTTCTGTTATTTTTTCTTCCCTTGTTTTATGGTGCAGAGAAAATTGATACTGGCATATGCTCACAAGTATAGGCTGGGATTCTGGAGGCCTCGAGACTCGAAAGTAATAACTCACAAGTAGTTCGTGGCTGGATTCGTATACTGCAGCCTATCAGTTTTTTGCTTCAGTTGTAATGAAAACAAATACAGGCACCCGGCCTCTTAATTTGTTATATGTTGATGCCAACTCTATAGGACATTTTATTTGTTGAATGTCATTGAGATGGATGTCTCTGTAGCATGTTTTGTTAATCAATTTTTCTTTCACCCAATACTAAGAGAAATCAATAACTTGTTCATGTTCGCTAAGACAGTATATTCCTTTCTTCATGGCCATTAGCTTTGCATATGTATTCATGTGCCTTCAAAGAAACATATATGTAAATGCTAAATTGACTGATTAAGAAAATGATACGGAACAGTGTTTGTACAACGGGTTGAAAACTCGGTTGATCTGTCACACTCATATGGTCATTGCCGATCAGAATAAAATTTTAGGTGCTGGTTTTTTCATCTCTTATCTTCTGCCTTATTAGTTATTAACCCGATTTTAGGTGTTGGATCAGAATGAAATTTTAGAATGAAATTATGCATTATCAAGTGGACTAAATTATGCATTAATAAGAAAAATTTTAGCCAGCTCTCTTCAATTTTCAGTAGCTGATCAATCATTACCTAATACATTATCAAGTTGTTGAACTGCTATAGTGAGTTGAACCAAACTCAGATACAAGCTAGGCCATGATTTTGCTTGCTGAACAAATCAACAGATAGAGGCAATATTAGCAAACTCAGATCTTCAAATATTAGAGATACTTGATGTTTTTTTTTGTTCAGTTTTGTTATAAAATGTAAAAGGGTATAAAAGTAATTTTATTATAAAATTCCTTCCCTCCCCTTGTGAACCAAACAAGAAGATAATTATTTTCCCTCCCCTCCCCTCCTTTGAACCAAACAGTCTTTGATAAAAATTCCTCCCCTCCCTTTCCCTCCCCTCCCCTCCCCTCCATTAAAATCCCTCCCCTCCCCTCCCCTCCTTTGAACCAAACAGTCCCTAAAGGAGGAGGACGACCAAACCAAATCAAAATCAATCCATGGAAACAAACCCAGCAACAACAACAACAACAACGACAAAACCATGAAATCAATCTTCAGAAAAGTACTAACTACAACCATGGCTTCCTCCTCTTCCCCCAAACCAACCAATCTCCAAACCCTCACCTCCCACCTCCGACTCTACAAACCCCCTCCCTCCTTCCTCACCACCACCACCTCAGACGTCGACGACCGCGGCAAAGTCTTCTCCCAAATGGGCCTCACCGAATCCTCCATTCAAAAAGAGGAGACGTTCAGACCCAACAGAGCTGCAGTCCTTGTCTGCCTCTTTGAAGGGGATGCCGGCGATCTGAGGGTCATTCTCACCAAGCGCTCTTCTTCCCTTTCCGCTCACGCTGGTGAGGTATTTGTTTGTTTTGGTCGATAAAGTTTGGATCTTGTTGAAAAAGATTGGATTTTTATTGAGGTGGGGTGATAAAAATTGGATCTTGATGCGAAAGATTGGATTTTTATTGATGGGGTGATAAATGGATCTTCATGAAAATTATTGGATTTTTGTTGATTGGATGATAAAAATTGGATCTTGATGGAAAAGATTGGATTTTTATTGACGGGATGGTAGAAATTGGATGTTGGTGAGAAAGATTGGGTTTTTGTTGGTGCAGGTGAGGTGTCGCTACCCGGAGGGAAGGCGGAGGAGGGGGATGCAGATGACAGGGAGACGGCACTGAGGGAGGCCAAGGAGGAGATTGGGTTGGATCCTGGAAGTGTCAATGTTGTGACTGTGCTTGAGCCGTTTTTGTCGAAGGTATGATACTAGATTTTTAGCATGCATGGTGCAGCATCTTGTCATCTATTCTCTTTATGCATTGTTTGTTTCTGATGTGGTGATAAGTAGTGCTGTAGAAGTGGAAAGGCAGGTGGAATGCAAGTGTTTGAGCATCTCAAATAGCGGTTGGTCGTGAACAGTGGTTGGTTGGGCCTTTGGGGGCATGCTGCAAGCACAATACCAAGGGTGTACTAGATTTTTAGCATGTGTGATGCATGCGGAGAGACCATTTATTCTCAATAGTTATCCTCTATTTCGAATGTGTTAAGTATGAATAGAAGGACACGTGCAATAAAAGTGTTAAAATCTCCAAAAAAAAAGATTGTCACAACCTTATCCCACCCATTATATAGTGGTTCCTTTCTGTTCTTCCTATATATATATATATATATATATATATATATATATATATATATATATATATATATATATATATATATATATATATATACATATAGTGGTTCCTTTATATATACAACCTTATCCCACCCATTATATAGTGGTTCCTTTCTGTTCTTCCTATATATATATATATATATATATATATATATATATATATATATATATATATATATATATATATATATATATATATATATATATATATATGAGAATAAGGAGATCAGTGTGTCACCCTAACCAACTTTGCTAGGATGACATCCTAAAATTCATATCTCGACTATTCAAAATCAAATTTCACACTTTTTGATGCGATCTACATCTTAAAAAGTATGAGCGTTCAAAAATTCCATGACTTTTAACTGTTATCATGCGACTGGATAATCGACATTTTATAAATGGTCTATAATTACTCCATTTTTAGGTTGCATGATGACTGGTTAGAATTTGTCGAGTTCATTGGAATTTTATGCACATACTTTTTAGAAGTAAATCACAGCCAATGGTGTAGATTCTCATTTTAGAGGCTCCAAATATGAATTTTGAGATGTCTCCCTAGCCAACTTAACTAGGGTGACACACTAGCCCCCATACTCTCTCTCTCTCTCTCATATATATATATAGAATAATGCTAATATGAGATGGTGAGATGGGTGAGATGAAAATATTTTTTTGAGAGATGAGCGATTTGAGTCATCCGAATCTTGATCACACTATTCACATCACTCTACATGTTATTTAGATGGTGTGTGCAAAATTTCAAGCGATTTGGAGACCTCTAGCCTATGCATCAAAACATTCAACACGTCATGAAGATGGTATGAAATACATATATATGCATATATATATATATATATATATTGGAGAATTGACTAATTTATTGGAATACAACTTATGTAAAACTTAATCCTAGGTAGAAAATTTTCAAGAATTTGAATGGATTAATTTTACCAACATGTAACGCGGATCAAGATAGAAATTAAAACAGTTAATCGGTTCGATGGATTTTCAAAAATTGAATTAAATTTAACAATCCCAATTAAAAGTTCAATCCTATCAATCAACGATAATACTTAATTACTCTTAGCATGTAAAATATTCAATAAAGATTTGTACACTAATCGGCAAGTAGAACACACACTCTCAATATTTTTGGACGACAGATAAATTAGATAATATAATAGAGATGATAAAGTAGTATAACACAAATATTTGAAGGAGGAAAGAGTTTACCGGGGTTGCGGACAAGGATAGGCGGCAACGAAGAATACAGCAAGTAGCAACAACAGAAGAGCGGCAGCAACACAAGGGTGTTGTCGATGGTGACAACTGGCGGCTGACAGGACTGGAGGTCGACGACAGAGGGGTGGCGACAAGTGGCGGGACTGGACGGCGTCAAGCGGCGGTGGTCGCTGGAGGTTGATCGGTAGCGAGGGGGTCTGGTCTCGGTTGCTGCAGTCGAAAGGGAAGAAGAGTAGCGGTGGTTGCTTGCGGTGGAGGGGATGACGATGGTTGTGGCGGCGGCAGGAGGTGACGACGACGGTGAAAGGGTTTGATGAAGGTAGTGGTTGAGATCGCGACGATGAGAAAGGGAAGTGTCACGCCCCGCTTTCCAAAATACGGGAATACGAGTCAATGACTGAGGCCCAGCGAATGATGCGAATACACCATTTATAAGCTGTACAGGTAACTCAACAACAAGATAGCAATAACAACCACGTAAGCATGTAAAATCACAATAAGATAACAAAAGTACATTACATAACCAATAACTGGAAAATACAAAGTAGTTACGGGTCAAACATGCCCGAAATACAATAAAGAGTACATAAACAAACATGAACTAAAGCAACATAAAAATAAATAAGACTAAAACATTTGCTCAGCAACACCTTCGGGTAACTCTCCATCTGGGCCTGCAAGTATATTATTACAAGAAGAAGAAACAAGGAGATAGCCGGTAATGCAAATCACGGACCGCAAGTGTACAAGCTAAGATGACAGGTATGAAACAAAACAAGAGGCAGGAAAAATATCATGGAGTCAAGAATCATGCAATAAGAGAAATAAATATGTAAACATGATCATGAACAAGACATCATGAAACAAGTGGCATACATGTGAACAAGTAAATAAATTAATAGGAACATGTAACATGTAAACCAGTAAGCAAGTAAACAAGTCAACATGAACGTGTAACATGTAAACAAGTAAGCAAGTCAACAGGAATATGTAACATGTAATTGGATCATGCAAATGTACATGTTAATCTCATGTCTTTTATTAAATCTATCTAGGTAGCACTTCATGCGTCCCATATCATATGGTTGCTACATCCAATCAAGTGAACGTTTAGACTAGTGGTGGATTCTATAGGTTACGTACTCAGGAAAACATGTCAAGTATATCTTGTATCAAGATACGTGCAATGTGGAACATGTAGTGTGAACTTGTAACGTGAACATGTAAACCTGTAATTTAGCAAACTTGCAACTTGTAACTTGCAACTTACATCGGGAAACTGCGAGCTCCCGTCCGAGTACGCTCTTCTATATTGCCCACTACTAAATCTTTTTCCTTATACCTCGGCTTGTTATCTTTTTATTTTAATCAAACAATAACATGGACGGTGACATCTACATGCAACAACATCTACATGACAGGATCGAGTATCAAGACTTATGCAATGCAGGAAAACATATTTCAGGGTTTATAAAACATGTTGTAACTATGATGTGATCAATGGCATATGTAAAACTTAATCAAGAATAAAAAGATATTATAACAACATTCAAACTAGTAACAAGACAAGCAATTCATGCACAACATCCTATATAGTTCTAAGAGTATATGTGTGTATCGTGTTCATGCAATGCATATGACAATAAAATATTCGCGATCATGTATGAATACGGGATCAACGGATTATCTATAGTAACAGATTTCAATTCGACGGATAAATACAAATTAGCGTCAAGGAATATACTTGCGGTATTTTTCAAAGGAAGCTTGTACGAGAACAAACGATTTGTACAAGGGGATACTTGCCTGTTAACCGACGACGATGATAATGAAAACAAGAATAACGGGATCAGAATCCCGGACAGCACGCACGTGCAAGATACGTGGCAGCAACTCCAAAACAACAGTCAAATAATCCAACAGCAACAAATAATCCAATCCCTTCTCCAAAACAGCAAACACACAAATTCCAATCCACTCCCCAACACCAAACTCCAATAAACCAGTCCCTTCTCCAAAACAGCAAAATACAGAAACAAACACCCACTTCACAAAACAGCAACTCACTGGATCTAATCCCAAACTCCTAACACAAACACCAACACACCAATAAAATCAATCTCTATTCTCTTCTTCACAGCAGCAACACCCACACAACAACTTAATAACTCCAACCCCGTTCTGTTCTCCTTCACTTTTTTTTCCTAAATCACCACAGAGAGAGAGAGAGAGCGATGGCGGGAAGGAGAGAGCTGCGACGGGATGAGAGCAAGAGGGTGGAGCGACGACGCAGGGAGGCTGCATCGCAGGGAGAAGGGCGGCGCTGGCTGGACGGGGACGGAAGAGAGGAGCGGCGACTGCGGAGCGACGGCGGGAGAAGTCGGCAATGGCTGGCGGAGAGCAATGGGTTGGAGCTTTGAGGGTCTCGACAATGGCGGAAGCGAAGCTTCGAGCGGAGGTCGTCGGTGGCCTCGGGCGGGGAAGACGACAGTGGCGAGGCGAGAGGTCGAGGGACCTGGCGACGCTGGCGTGGGCGGCGCATCAACAGGGGGAGAAGGCGGAGGATACTGAGGTTGGGTTGCAGTCGAGGATGGGGCGAGGAAGGAGGAAGATGACGGAGGGCTTGCGGCAGACGGAGGGAGCTCTACCATCGGCTGTCGCTGGCGTCGTAGGTGGGACAGGGCAGTGACACAGGTGGCTGCAGGCTAGGAGGCGTGCAGACGAGGAGGATGAGAGCGGGAGCAGGGAGATAGCAGCTGAGGGCGAGGGAAGGAGGCGACAAGGGCAGGCGGAGGTCGAGGAGGCTCGACGGGGCTCGAGCGGGAGAAGACGAAGGAGATTGCGACGGATGTGGCGGCGCTTCGACGAGGAGGGTGAGAGGTCGGGGAAATGGTTGGGTTCTGTTGGTTGGGTTTGGGAAAACAGAGAGGGTGAGAGGGGAGGACGGGGAGAGAAGATGGGCGAGTTATAATATGATTTAAATGTATAATAATAAAGAGAGGAGTTAGTGGGAGGAGGGGTTTACGGGAATCAATAGGCTGATTATTAGGGATATTAAATTTGGGGGTTATAGGAGAGATTTTTGGGGATTTGACTGTTAGTGGGGATAGAATTGATCTGGTCAACAAAGGTTAAGGAGAAATTGGTTAATGGGTTTGGGTTTGAGATCTAATAAGAGATGGGCTTGGGTTGGGCTCAGAACAATCTAATAATTTAAATTATAGAATTGGGCTTAAATTAAACAATTGGGCTTAAATCCATTTGATAAAACAATTATGGGATTGGGCTTCAAAACATTTAATTAAATATGGGGCTTCATAAAAAAAATAGTTTGATTAATATGATCAATTAAAAGAGAATAGTTAAGAATTTAAAATACTTGAAAATACTTGAAAAATACATATTAACAGGAACATGGGTTACAGGAAGAGGGGGAGTCGGGGTTAGGGAAGATAGGGGAAAGGACGGCAGCGAGGAGGGTGCTCGGGTGATGGCGGTGGTGGTCGAAGAAGGTGAGGAGGATTGGGTTGGGTCAGGAGTTGGAGGAAGTAGAAGAAGGATTAGGGTTTTGGATTTGGGGATTAGGGTTTGGATTTAATTGATTTGGGGATTTGGGGGTAGAGTTTATCACAAATTCTAAAATTGGATTTCAATTGTATCACACAAAAAGAGAGATGAAGAGCAAAACTCAACACAATAATTTTTTTAATCAAGAATGACATCACTTCTCATTAATCTCAAGGCCTATATATATAGGCTCAAAATAAATCTTAATACAAATCTTAAAATATTCTAAAATCTGAGAAATATTCTAATGCAATAAAGAAAGATTACAAATCGTCAAACTACTACATATGGCTATAATTGCCAAAGCAAATATGGTACTGAAATAATTATAAAAATACAGCCATGCTAGACGATGTCCTCATCAACAACTTATAGCTTACTTGACTTTATTGTAAAATTTCCGCACATGCATTTTGGTAGAGGCAATCCCTGGGGCATGTTTCATGCACAATACTATAGGTGGAACCCTTTAGAAAGCATCGGTAACCCAGATAAAACCGAGTGAAATGTTTGCCAAGTTATTACCAGATAGCAAAAGGCTCTTTGTTGGGGGTATTTTTACAATTTACAATAAAACTTGTAAAAGTAGAGGATACAATAATATTATGATAGATTAGTGTTTTTTGCATTGGGTTCCTAGTATTTGATTGATCTTGGAGTCAGCAGTCAAGTACAAGATAATGAAGCTACCTCTTCATTCTAAAAGTTCTGCTACTGCACCCTACAATTAAGAACTTTCTTGTCTATAGCAGATGAGTAGCAAGTGTCACATGTGCAAGACGCAAGCATTAGAGCCATTAGTTAATTGTATAATGTGTTTTCTTAAATCTATCTCCTAGAAGCATACTTGTTTATTTCGTTCTCTAGAATTTCTACGTCTCTAGTGGTTTTTCAGATAGGCTAAATTTGAAAAAAAAAAAAACATGAAGTATACCTTTTATGTAGAAAACCGCATTAAACTTTTTTTGCGCAAAAACCTCCCTGAAGTATGTTTTGCAAAAAACCCACTCCGTTAGGGTTAGGGTTTTGGATGTTTTTGTTAAAAAATCCACATCTTGACTTTTCTGTTTGTATTAGATGATCTTATTCAGCTTTGCAAGTTGGTTCAGAAAATATAATATATCTTTCTCATTTTTGTCCCTAAACCTCCAAAACCCTAAACCTAAGAGAGTGGTTTTTTTGTCAAAATATACATCAGGGGTTTTTTTTGTGCAAAAAAAAGTTTAATGCGGTTTTCTGCAGAAAGGGTATAGTATATTTCAAAGGGTTTTTTTCCAATTCAGCCTTTCAGATAACTATAGTGGCTCAATGAGTTGGCTTCTTATCTCCTTAAAATTTCTTTCCCTTTTTTATTTAATTGGTTTAACAGTATTGGGATACAGGTTATTCTTTTCCCCGTTTGAGCTAAGAATGGTGCATATCCCTCTATTTCTCGTGAATAAGCATTGAATGAAACAAAATAGGTGGGATAGAGATACATATGTTGCTTTCTTGTTAAAACATGGCAAGCTTGTACTCTGTGATTTGGGCACAGAAAACTAGGGTATGTCAATTGTACATTCATATATATGTACAAGTCATTTTGTTGTAATTTTGTTTTAAGTCTGTGTATTTACTCACTTAACTATACACTTCATCTTCACAAATAAAATTTAAAAAGTAGCCAGTAAACCACAAACCTATCATTACTATATTTTCCTCTATTTACAGCAAAGAAGTTGCTTGCTTCTTTGAAACGAATGCATGATTCACCAGACAGATGATGTCAAATGAGTAATCATTTAGAAGGGCATATTTTCTAGTATCTGCAGTATTAGTATGATGTACACAATGTTCTTTTTCTTAAAAAAAACCACCAGTATAGTTCTTCGCCATAACCAGTTTTCTTAGCTCATATATGTTGTCTATACTCGGAAGAATAAATTCATTTATTTTCCTACTTCGCAGCATCTACCATTTTTCTTATGTCAAATATGATGTATATACTCAGAAGTATAAATTCATTTATTTTCTTACTTTGCAGCATCTACTGAGAGTTGTACCTGTGATTGGCATATTGCCAAACAAGCAAGCTTTCAAGCCTGCCTTAAACCCTTCAGAGGTTGATGCAGTTTTCGATGTACCTCTTGAAATGTTTCTGAAGGTTTCATATTCTGATTTAAATCCATATTCATCTTCCTAATTTTAGTTTACCCCCCCTTTACTCATTTGCATAATAAAAACAGGATGAAAACCGGAGGTCAAAGGAGATAGAATGGCTGGGGAACCAGCTTCTCATACACTACTTCGATTATGAATCAGGAGGGAATAAATTCGTTATTTGGGGATTAACTGCAATCATCTTGATTCGTGCTGCATCAGTTGTTTTCCAGCGGCCACCTTCCTTTGTTGTGCAGGACCGAAGTAAGTTCAGGATCCCAAACAATGCCAGCAGAGTTCATTCGAGACAGTGAACTCTATTTTTATGTTGTATGAGGGATGTCACCTATTTATATCAGCAACAAAATAAACAACCCTGTATATGAGAGATGGCTCAATGAACTTGTGAGTCGAAACTGTAAATCTAGAAGATACGTGATTGTTGCAGCAAACTTTTTCTGTGATTTTTAGGTCCGTAGGTTCCAATCATGTTCATTGAATAGATTATGAAACTTTTATTAGTTTCCTCAGAATTGAGGTAACACCTCCCATTTGTGACTTGTGATAGCCGACGAATTTTTCATGCTATGGTTCTGAAGTTGTGACGGGCATGTTATTACTTGTGCATTATATATAGCTTTCAAAATAATAAATTTACCTACTTTATTTGACATGCACTGTCCATTGATTCAACTATGTACTAGTGTCTGTTTTCACTTGGAGCGCAGCAAATGCGTTGGTGAACCCAAATCGAGCGCAAGCCAGTCTAGAAACTATCAACCCCAGGTTTACCATTTATGGCAAATTTTCGTGTGGCTGAGTGGGGATGACAGTGGTTAATTAAGGGAACAAAGTGTACCGACATGACTTGTGCGAGTTAGGAAGGAGGTTGAGAGTGCCAGCAGGAGGTAGTAGACTAGTCTACAATAGATTTGAGATAGCCCGGCGAAACTACCCCGACGTTTGAGTAGCTTCACTGGGGGTATCCCGGGCGTTTTTTTTAAAGCGCAAGCGGAGAGAGATGTTTTTAAATAAAAAAAAAATAGATTATAACCACTATGTTTCATTAATAAAGAGTTAATATAACAGTCCCAGGGTACTTGGCGCAACGATAAAATAGATACAATGCAGGAAATAAAACATAGAACATGCCAAATGCATAGGAGGGTGGGACAAAAATACAAAATACAAAGCATACTAGAGCGACAAAACAAGTACAACAAGAGCACAAAGGTCCCTTCAATAACGCTCTGGAGGGTGGGCTGTAAATTCAACACTGGCATAGTCCAAAGTGGGGCCAAACTCCACCTCTTCATCATCGTACTCTTCTACCACAAACGCTTCGGCGATTCTCCCGCTTGGACCCGCCACTACAGCTGTAGCCCAAAAAGAGATGAAATACATCATGTGAGTGAGGTTGCCAGAAATACTATTACATCCCACGAAATAAAAGTTATTTCAGTCAAACCATAAAATTCATGTCGTTGCGGCGATTGCGATATATCATGTTTCTCTCATCTCATGTCTCTCTTTATCAAAAATGGGTCCTATCCAAAGATCTTCAAAGGTCTGGTTAAAAGACAAAGTTCTGAGAGCCATAATAACCTCGCGAAGAACAGACTTACTTCTGGGACATTCTAAGAAAATATGAGTTTTCGATTCTGTGTGTGTATTGCAAAATCTGCATTTGGTATCGATGTGTAGTTATCTTTTAGCCAAGTTCTCTCTAGTAAGAATCACACCGTTGAGAAGTAGCCATAGGAAAACCCTAACAATTGTATGTGTGTGTTGTTATAACTAAGATTGATACTTATTGTGCCTATGTATCTGTTGACTAATTGCAGAATTTTTTTGCCTTACTCAGCAAGGCGATATAGTACATACATGATCCAGCAAGGTCAGTCAACAGGGAGAAGGTGAATACGATCCCATTAACAATGACATGGCCAGGCATACACTCGGGGAGAGGGGGGGGGGTGTGTGTGTTAGTTTTATTGTATATTGACTTGAACTCTTTTGAATTTTGAAAATTAAACTAGTATTTATTATTTTAGACTAAAGACTACGGGAGAAACTTCATATGTATGTTGAACAAATTATTGTTATTTTGAATTTCGATATCTTATGATTTTTTTGAATGGTTTATAAATTATATTGTATTCAACATAATATTATGAACTGTATACAGTATTTTTGTCTTATTAAATAATATATTTGTTTTTCGTATATTCAAATAATAAAAATCTGAATTTTTTAAATAAAAAAAACTCCCCGGGCATTGCATTTTTAAATGCCTATATATATATATATATATATATATATATATATATATATATATATATATAGGGAAATGATCGAGTGAGAACTCTTTTGGTGAGAACCACGTGAGAATTTTTGTTTGGGACATTAGTTGAAAGATCTGAACCGTTCATTTTGATCTACACGATTCAATTAGTCCATGGATGAGAAATCAAGTCATTTGAGATTCATTTGCCCATGTATTGAAGTGTTACAAATTGTGTGGCTGAAAAATCGTTATTTTTTATAGTGACATGATGTATGGACAAATGAATACCAAATGACTTGATTTTATATTTCTAGACTAAATTAGTTATGTTAAACAATGTGAACGGTTCGGATTATCCATAGGATGGATAGGCGTGGAGTTCTCACGAAGCTTATCGTGAGAACGGTTCTCACTGGATCGCTACCCTATATATATATATATATATATATATATATATATGTATTACAAAACCTTCCCCGACGTTTTTTCAAGCGTTGGGGAATGTCCCACACCTGGCTCGGCGCTTTAAAAATGCTGGGATAGACCATATTCTATCCCGGCGAGGACATACCCGGCGCTTGCGGCAGCGGTTTTCGAAACGCCGGGGGCATCAATCCTGGCGTTTAAATACGAGAATGGACTAAAAAAATGTCGGGAAAAGCCGTACCGTTTGTAGTGACTTAACGATGGTGCAATAGAACGATTTGAAAGAAGTGGAGGAAAGGAGTAGAGGCAGAGTACGGAGGTCGAGGTAGGAGAGAGAGGGAGTACAATGGGCAGCAGGGCCGGCCCTGAGTTTTCGGGAGCCCGAGGCGAAAGACCCAAATAATTATTTTTGGGGGTCTGTAATAACAATATAAATTTTATACACCCAAAATACGTATTTATATTTACAAGGAATCACAAATTGGGGGTTCCTAAAATTATAAAAAAAATCGGGGGCCTGACGCGGCTGCCTGATCACCTGCCTCAAGGTGGGGGCCGACCCTAATGGGTAGGTCTTGCTTTGATGGGTAGAAGGGGACGATGAACAGAGTGTTGGAGAAGTGTCAGGGTGATTCATTTTCTTGTTAGTTAGAGCATCCACAGTCGTTTGCTAAATATGCATAATATGCATATTTTCGCAAAAAATGCGCTGCAATCGTTTGCTATTTATGCATATTTTGCATATTTTGCGACAGTAGATTGCTATAAATGAGAGTGGATTTGAGAGAAATACATATTATATAGGACGCAACTTCACTTTTCGTCGCACGAAATTTTTTTTAATATTATTTCTCAAACGCAACTTCACTTTCCGTCGCACGATTTTTTTATTTTTTTTTATTCCTCCGACGCAACTTCACATTCCGTCCCTCAGAAAAAAATATAATAGACCGTAATTAAAAAAATCAAAAAAAGAAAAAGAAAAAACTCAAACGGCAATTCACTTTGCGTCCGATGCCTTCCGCATTTCTAGGACGGCAAGTGAATTGCCGTCTGAGGGGATTTTTGGGAAAAATAAATAATTATTTGAATGACCATTTTGCCTGGGTCTGACATTTTTTGTAATATATATATATTTTCCTTCCGACACAAAGTGAAGTTCCGTCTACCTATTAAAAAAATTATTAAATTCTTCGGATGCAACTTCAAACTCTCTCTTGATAGGGAATTTTTATTATTTTATCTTAGATTGCTAAAAATAACATTCGACGACTGCAGCAAACAAGAAAAATATTATATGTATTTATACATTTATGCATTTCCTAACGATCACATACTATGGATGCTCTTAGGGGTTTTAGTTTGGATGTATGACGGAAGATGTAGTGGGTACCGGGTGGGGACCGTGGGGTTAGACGTGGAGATGGGAACACAGAACTGCTGAACAGCACTTCGTCGCTCTGCTATTAATGCTTTAAAGTTGGTGTAACAACCCTTTTTTTTTTCTTTCCCTTTTGCTAATTAGTTGATTTAATAACCGAGTCACTTATTACTTATTAGCTAGATGGTGGAGCATGCTCACAACCCCACAGATATTGAGCCATTAAAGACTGCTAAAAGCCTTATTTGCCAAATTTTCCAAAAAGTGGAAAATTTCGTGCTGCGGTCGGTTACTATATACCCAAAATTTGAGTTTTTGAGGAACAATGATATGCCATATTTGACAGAAGATATAGGAATATGGAAAAAAATAGCTGACAAAAGATGATATTTCGTTCGTTCGTCTGTTCGATCGGACGAAAGATCATCTTTAGTCGCTAATTTTTATTTATTTATTTATTAACGTATCGGACGGGAAATCATTTCCCGTCCCTTTTTAATAAATCGATGATTTCCCGTCCGATCGATTTTATTTTTAAAAAAAATTATGGGACGGGAAATGATTCACCGTCCCACAATTGAATTTTTTTTATCCCACAATTGAATTTTTTTTAATAAAAAGCAAACGTCGAACGAGAAATAATTTCCCATCTGTTCGTTTTTTTTTAAGGGACAAGAGATTATCTTTCGTCTGAAAATTTAAGTAGTGGGAAAACTCAAAATTTGGGTTACAACGACTACAGCGTAAACTCAAAATTTTCTTTCTATATGCCAAATACCCAAAATTTAGGTTGCAATGGCTAAAGATGCTCTAATCTAATAAAGACTGCTATATTGATAGTGCAATTGACGGACTTGAAGTTTTTAGGTGAACACGAGGGCATTTTTGTAACTCTGGTTCACTATAGTTGTTTAGGGTTTCTCTATTTTCTATATAAATATGTAATGTTGAGCGCCGCTATTGTAATGAAAAAAGAAGGAAGAGAGAGAGAGAGAGAGAGAGAGAGAGAGAGGTTGCTTAGGGAGCGGCATAGATCGGTTATTTCTAAACCTTCATTGATAGTGACGATCTTTGAGTTCGTGTATTGCCATGGACGTGCCATTTATGGATGCCGATCGTGTTGACCGAATTATGTAAATCTTGTGATTTCTTCTCTTTCTTTTTCATGTTATTTGTTCTTGTTAATTATTTTTGTTGCGTCGTTAAATACTTAATATGCTTGTGTGGTATGAAATCTCTCATGCATAGCACATAATAAGAGCACCAAATTTTGGAGCATTTCATATTGATCTTTTTAAAGAGAAATGTTGATATTGTTGAAATAATACCATGTCTATGGATTGATATTAAATATCTATATTATATATATATATAATATTTTTGAAGAATATTTTTTTAGATTTATCCGACGTCGTTTGTTTTTGATAGACTGGGCCTCATCAGTGGATCACTCAATCAGTCGATAAACACTAATGTCGCCATTCAATGCATGTCCAATCAAGCACACATGAGATTTGAGGTTCGGATAGGAGTTTCTTGAGATACGTACGCTTTAGGATTTCATCTTAAGCAGGTACGTACGCTGCTCTTCGCTGTCACTTACAATGATGATTAACGCTCATTATTGTCACTCTAGGGTTTTGGTGTTCCTATTTACCTTTTTGTTCCTTCTCATTTTTTAAGCAGAGAATTAGGAAAATTATATCGTTCTTAAGTGATGTAATGCATTGATAGATTCCTAATGTAAATAGATGCAATGTATTGATATTCCGTAAGTGATGTAGCACTTCCAATGGAGATCTTTCTTCTAAGTTGTTGGTGAGCCTGCTTAGCGATGTGATATTTGATCAATCACAACTTGTGAGGTGTGCCCTCACTATACAAGGGACATCATCCGTCATGACAATTAATTAGATCGAGTACAACTCTTCCCCCCCCCCCCCCCCCCCCCCCCCCCCCCCCCCCCCCCCCACACCAGATATAGAACAAACTTAGTAACATCTTAGATTCCGAGACATACCCTAAAAGATCTACTTGCATAAATTTGAGCTGGAAAAAGAGTAGAAAATTTCAAGACAAGCCCATTATAACTTTATATTAAGCTAATGGATCTACCCACTCTCACATTTTTCTATTTTGAAATAGAGAAAATAGAGCAAAAGTAAGAATCTCATTTAAATTAACACGTGTAATCCGCAAGTTTTCATAAAATAAAGAATCAAAAAATAATAAACTCAAACTCTCCCCAGTGACGATCTCATTCTCTCCCACTTTTAAAATTCTTTCCAACCCTCGCCTCCTATGCTGCTACGTCACACGCCACGTGCCCTCCTCACCTCTGACTCGTCTCCCACAAGCCCTCCTCGCCTCCGATCTACCTCATGTTGCCCCATTCGATCCGCCTCACACGTGCCCTCCTCGCCTTTGACTCGCCTCTCGCGCCATCCTCTTCTTCAAGCCACCTCCCACGCCCCCGATCCCTCCTTGCTTTCAACGATGTTGCAGTCTCTCATGCGCCTACTTTGCCTCCAACTCTGCCCCCTTCGACCTGCCTCCCACGCACCCTCTTTGCCGTCGACTCGCCTTCGACACTGCCTTCGCCCGCGTGGCCCTCTCTAAACATCTACTTCTCCTCTGACACTACTACTTCCCATGCACCGTGCCACCTTCTTCGCCGTTTCTAAACATTCACATTTATAAAGGCAGTATTTTCAGTGTCGGATTCAATAATGAGATTTGGTAAGATTTCTTTAACTTTTCCCTTTTTTCTATTGCCTCATACATATTTAAATAGGAAATACTTGAAAACCTAGAAATCTGGTACTTAATTTCTATAATTGTGCTTTGCTCATCAACTGTTCAGTGAAATGCTTATGTAGCATACAAGGTGTTCGTAAAATTTATTTTGAGAAATTTTACATAACAAAATCAATTGTATCTATGTACGGTGTATGTATTAACTTCTGAAACCCTAATTATTACCTGAATTCATTTTCAATTTCTAATTTATGTTTTCGAAATACCGAAAATCTATTTGGGGAAGAGTACGGGTTGAATGCAGGAATGACTGCGGTGTCGGATTCAAGAATGGATTTGGAAATGTTTCTTTTTCTTTTAAAGAGGACGGACGGGGAATGATACCCCGTCCGGGGTATCAAACCCCGTCTCTCTAATTAACCCAATTTTTTTTTTTTAAAAAAAGTGTTCAAACGGGGAATGATACCCCGTCCGGGGTATCAAACCCCGTCCCACAAGTTTGCCACAACTATTTGAATTGGGAACCAAAGGCCACTGCATGCTTTTGGTCAACACATGGATCCAAAGGCCACAAAGGCCACTGCATGCTTTGGGAACCAATCCAAAGGCCACTGTATGCTTTGGGAACTTTCTCAAACTATTTGAATTTTTTTTTTTAAATTTTTTTTGAGAGAGACGGGGAATGATTCCCCGTCCTATCTCATTTTAAAATTAAAAAACTTGGGACGGTTAATCATATCCCGTCTCTAACGAATATGAAAAAAATTTAGCAAACCACGACTGCAAGCACTTCGTCCATTTGTTATTACTGTAGCTGCCATTTTATAAATAATGAGAAAAACGACTGTGGATGCTCTTAGACGTGGAGATGGGAACACAGACAACTGCTGAACTGCACTTCGTCGCTCTGCTATTAATGCTTTAAAGTTGGTGTAACAACCCTTTTTTTTTTACTTTCCCTTTTGCTAATTAGTTGATTTAGGGTGCGTTTGGCCTAGCTTTTTTTAGCTTTAAAACTACTTCAGAAGGAGAAGCTAGAAAGTACAGCTTTGAAATTAAAAGTTGAAACTGTTTGGATAGTCAGCTTTTTTTTTAACTTTAAAGCAACTTTTAAGCTAAAAGTTGTTTGGCAAAGTTTTTTAAACAATCAGAGATAGAGCATGAAGTATCAAAATTTTTTTGATCATAATTTCTTCAAAATTATCCAATTACAAATCTGTAGAGTTAAGTCTACAAATTTATCGAAAATTTTCCAAACTTATTCTGCACTAAAGTTTTCATCTGCAGGCGATGGCATGGCTGGTCTCGTGAAGGAACACGGTGATGAGCTTGAACGGAGTCAACAGGACGGTCCTCCATAACTACAATTACAAGCACAGAAAAGTTAAACCCTAGATTCCACAAAGAATCCCTAGTTAACGAAGATTCCAAATTCAAGAAGAAGAAGAAGAAATATCACAGTATACCGAGAGGATGACGACGGTGAAGATTCCGACCATGGCGATGAACACCTTATGGTCGTGCCGGCAGCAGTGCTTCAGCTCCCAATTCGCCATTTCCCCTTCCTCCTCTGCTTTAAGATTCGCGACACCGTACAAGTTCCCTCTCTCTTTCTAGAGAGAGTCTAGAGAGAGAGAGAGAGAGAGAGCGGAATCTGAGAGTTTTTTTATTTTTGATCCGGCGAGGGAATGGAGGAAGGGGAAGGGAAAGGGGAAGGGGAAGGGGAATTTTTTCGATCTTTGATTTTGGGTAAAAAAAAGAAGAAAAGGAGAAGCCAGAAGCCAGAAGTAGATCTGGAGGGCTTCTTTTGGAGCTCATTTTCTTAATTAAAAAAAAGCTACTTCTACTTTTTTGGGGCTTTTCAAAATATGTGTTTGGCCCAGCTTCTCCTTCTAAGGAGAAGCTAAGCTAATTTTAAGCTGGGCCAAACATTACCTTAATAACCGAGTCACTTATTACTTATTAGCTAGATGGTGGAGCATGCTCACAACCCCCCAGATATTGAGCCATTAAAGACTGCTAAAAGCCTTATTTGCCAAATTTTCCAAAAAGTAGAAAATTTCGTGCTGCGGTCGGTTACTATATACCCAAAATTTGGGTTTTTAGAAACAATAGTCTGCCATATTTGACAGAAGATATAGGAATATGGAAAAAAATAGCTGACGAAAGATGATATTTCGTCCGTTCGTCCGTTCGATCGGACGAAAGATCATCTTTAGTCACTAATTTTTATTTATTTATTTATTAACGTATCGGACGGGAAATCATTTTCCGTCCCTTTTTAATAAATCGATAATTTCCCGTCCGATCGATTTTATTTTTAAAAAAATTATGGGACGGAAAATGATTCACCGTCCCACAATTGAACTTTTTTTATCTCACAATTTATTTTTTTTAATAAAAGACAAACGCCGAACGAGAAATAATTTTCCGTCTGTTCGTTTTTTTTAAGGGACGAGATTATCTTTCGTCCGACAATTTAAATAGTGGGAAAACTCAAAATTTGGGTTACAACGACTACAGCGTAAACTCAAAATTTTCTTTTCTATATGCCAAATGCCCAAAATTTAGGTTGCAATGGCTACAGATGCTCTAATCTAATAAAGACTGCTATATTGATAGTGCGATTGACGGACTTGAAGTTTTTAGGTGAACACGAGGGCATTTTTGTAACTCTGGTTCACTATAGTTGTTTAGGGTTTCTCTATTTTCTATATAAATATGTAATGTTGAGCGCCGCTATTGTAATGAAAAAAGAAGAGAGAGAGAGAGAGAGAGAGAGAGAGAGAGAGAGATTGCTTAGGGAGCGGCATAGATCGGTTATTTCTAAACCTTCATTGATAGTGACGATCTTTGAGTTCGTGTATTGCCATGGACGTGCCATTTATGGATGCCGATCGTGTTGACCGAATTATGTAAATCTTGTGATTTCTTCTCTTTCTTTTTCATGTTATTTGTTCTTGTTAATTATTTTTGTTCCGTCGTTAAATACTTAATATGCTTATGTGGTATGAAATCTCTCATGCATAGCACATAATAAGAGCACCAAATTTTGGAGCTTTTCATATTGATCTTTTTAAAGAGAAATGTTGATATTGTTGAAATAATACCATGTCTATGGATTGATATTAAATAGTCTATATTATATATATATATAATATTTTTGAAGAATATTTTTTTAGATTTATCAGACGTCGTTTGTTTTTGATAGACTGGGCCTCATCAGTGGATCACTCAATCAGTCGATAAACACTAATGTCGCCATTTAATGCATGTCCAATCAAGCACACATGAGATTTGAGGTTCGGATAGGAGTTTCTTGAGATACGTACGCTTTAGGATTTCATCTTAAGCAGGTACGTACGCTACTCTTCGCTGTCACTTACAATGATGATTAACGCTCATTATTGTCACTCTAGGGTTTTGGTGTTCCTATTTACCTTTTTGTTCCTTCTCAATTTTTAAGCAGAGAATTAGGAAAATTATATCGTTCTTAAGTGATGTAATGCATTGATAGATTCCTAATGTAAATAGATGCAATGTATTGATATTCCGTAGGTGATGTAGCACTTCCGATGGAGATCTTTCTTCTAAGTTGTTGGTGAGCCTGCTTAGCGATGTGATATCTGATCAATCACAACTTGTGACGTGTGCCCTCACTATACAAGGGACATCATCCGTCATGGCAATTAATTAGATCGAGTACAACTCTTTTTTTTCCCCCACCAGATATAGAACAAACTTAGTAACATCTTGGATTCCGAGACATACCCTAAAAGATCTACTTGCATAAATTTGAGCTGGAAAAAGAGTAGAAAATTTCAAGACAAGCCCATTATAACTTTATATTAAGCTAATAGATCTACCCACTCTGCATTTTTCTATTTTGAAATAGAGAAAGTAGAGCAAAAGTAAGAATCTCATTTAAATTAACACGTGTAATCCGCAAGTTTTCATAAAATAAAGAATCAAAAAATAAAAAACTCAAACTCTCCCCAGTGACGATCTCATTCTCTCCCACTTTTAAAATTCTTTCCAACCCTCGCCTCCTATGCTGCTACGTCACACGCCACGTGCCCTCCTCACCTCTGACCTGTCTCCCACATGCCCTCCTCGCCTCCGATCTACCTCATGTTGACCCCTTCGATCCGCCTCCCACGTGCCCTCCTCGCCTCTGACTTGCCTCTCGCGCCCTCCTCTTCTCCAAGCGACCTCCCACGCCCCCGATCCCTCCTTGCATTCAACGATGTTGCAGTCTCTCATGCGCCCACTTTGCCTCCAACTCAGCCCCCTTCGACCCGCCTCCCACACACCCTCTTTGCCGTCGACTTGCCTTCGACACTGCCTTCGCCCGCGTGGCCCTCTCTAAACATCTACTTCTCCTCTGACGCTACTACTTCCCATGCACCGCGCCGCCTTCTTCTCCATTTCTGAACCTTCACATTTATAAAGGCAGTATTTTCAGGGTCAGATTTAATAATGAGATTTGGTAAGATTTCTTTAACTTTTTTCTTTTTTCTATTGCCTCATACATATTTAAATAGGAAACACTTGAAAATCTAGAAATCTGGTACTTAATTTCTATAATTGTGCTTTGCTCATCAACTGTTCAGTGAAATGCTTATGTAGCATACAAGGTGTTCGTAAAATTGATTTTGAGAAATTTTACGCAACAAAATCAATTGTATCTATGTATGGTTTATGTATTAATTTCTGAAACCCTAATTATTACCTGAATTCATTTTCAATTTCTAATTTGTGTTTTCGAAATACCGAAAATCTATTTTGGGAAGAGTACGGGTTGAATGCAGGAATGATTGCGGTGTCGGATTCAAGAATGGATTTGGAAATGTTTCTTATACTTTTTCTTTTTTGCTATTGCCTCATGCATATTTTAATATGTAACACTTGAAAATCTAGAAATCTGGTAATTAAAATCTAGAACTGTGTTTTGCACATCAAGTGTTCGATGAAATGTTTATGTAGCACGCAAGGTGTTTGTGATCTATTGAGAAATTTTATTTAACTAAATCAATTGTATCTATGTGTTGTATATGTATTAGTTTATGAAACCCTAATTTACTAACTGATTTCATTTTCAATTTCTAATTTATATATTTGAAATCCCGAAATTTGAATTTGGGGAAGAGTGCGAGTTGAAGACGTGGATAACTGCGGTGCCGGATCCAATAGTAAAATTTGGTAAGGAGAAAGGTGACAAAGAGTATGGTGAGGCGGATAGAGATTTGGAATGGAATGTAGGAAAGGATGATGTCGGAGCGGTCGAGTACGGCAGAGATGCGGGGGAGGAGGGAGGAGTGGAGGGCGGTGGCGGAGAGGGTGTGGATTTGGGAGGGGAAGTGAAGGGAGGGGGAGGTTAGAGCTGCTATCGGGTCCTATTGGGTCGGTTCTTCCACTACCAGGACCCGGTACCTTACGGGTCCAAAAATTGGACCCGGACCCGGACTTGCGAGAATTGGGTCTGGGTCCGGGTCCTAATTTAAAAAATTTACCAGTCGGGTCCGGTAGCAGGAAATAAATATTTGCACTTAACTATTTTTGCACCCGATACCCTACGGTTTAAACAATTTTTGCACTTAAGTATATTAATAAATATTATATTTAAACATATATCTTCAACAATTACTTTTACATGTATATCCCTATAACTATTATTCAAAATTCATATTTTTTTGGGGTATTTTTTAACGGATCCAGGTGCGGGTCCGGGTCGGTTCTATTTTGAGCGGACCCGGACCCGAACCCGGAAGTACATCGGGTCTTATTTTAGGACCCGGACCCGGACCCAGACCCGTATAGATTGGGTTGGTTCCGGTCCAATGCCGGATCCGGGTATCGGGTAAATGTGACATTGCTAAGGGAGGGTCGAGATGAGGTGGGTCAGGGCCTGGTTATTACCGGTCATGATGTACACAAAGACCGAGTTGTGCTCATATTTTATAAGGTGAAGAGGTAATTTTTCATAATTCTCTCACTTTTTTTTTAATTCTATTTAATTTTATGAGTCTCTCAAAATTATTTTAATTTGTACAATTTACACATAGTAACACTAGTCCTTTATTAAAAGACAATGCCGTTTTCCAGAAAATTTTACTAATGGTTCATGTTGATTAAAATTCACCAAATTATTGATTCAAATTTTTTTTGGGTATTCTAAATATTAATTAAAATTTTTCCAATAAACAAGCGTTTATTACTTTCTGAAGTATTAATAAAAATTAATAGAACAATTCTTTTTTTTTTTATGAATATTAATAGAACAATTCTAAAATTAATGAATGAACCTAAACCAGCTGTTAATGTGCTCATCTGTCTAGTCAATTACCCAACACCATATGTATCAAGCTGTCAAAGATAGGCATTAGAGCATCCTCGTCGTTGATGGTAAAAATATGCATAAATGAATAAATGAATATAGCAATTTTTTATTTTGCTGTAGTTGTAGAATGTTATTTTTTTACCTTTTTAAATTAAAATAATAACAGACGTTGCTCCATGTTCTGTCTTTTTAAATTAAAATAATAACAGACGGTGCTTCATGTTCCGTCGGAGAGGAAAAAAATTAAAAAACATTTAAATAGGTGGGATGGCATATCATATTTCATCGGAGAGAAGAAAAAAATTTAAAATGGTGGGACGACACTTCCCATCCGAGAGAAAAAATCGTACTCGAAGTGCAAAAAAAATTACAAAAATTACAAAAAAATTACAAAAAAAATACATAGAGGGTGGGACGGCACTTCAAGTGCAGTCCAGAAAAGTGGGGTTTTATTTGGTTTTTTTATTACGAAATTAATTTTTTTTGGGAGGGACGGCACTTGAAGTGCCGTCCGACCATAAAAAAATTTTTTTTTTTATGCGACGGCACTTCAAGTGCCGTCCAACCATTAATTTTTTTATTTTATTTTTTTTGTGCGACAACACTTCAAACTCCGTCTCTCATATATGCATATTTCTCATTTCCATTCTCATTTATAGCAATTTCCTGTAGCGATTTATGCATAATATGCATATTTGGCCAACGACTGCAGCGTTCTTTTTGACCAAATATACATATTATGCATATTTAGCAAACAACTACAGATGCTCTTAGCTCTTAGCCAACCCAAACAAAAATACCTTCCTATTATTATTAAATATAAGTCTGTTCACCCTTTTCTAATCTATTACATTGGTAAGCATAAGGGATTGTTTCTCCCAACCCACTACCGATTGAAATAATAAACTACCCTAACTTAATACTAAATAAAACCAAAGCTTATCTTTAAAAAAAATTAACAAATAAGTTGCCAAATAAAGGATAGGTAATAAATATATTGCTAGATATAAAAATAAATGAATTAAATTTGTAGCCAAGTTGGGAAAAAAAAAAGAAAGCAGGAAAGGCAGCGAGGAAAAAGTATTTAATTTCAAAAGAAGTAATATGTTGCCAAATCTTTTAAAAACTCAGTTGGCAAAAAATTATTTATTGTTAAATATTAAAAAGAGAATACTTATATTTTTAATTTTATTTATTTATTTATCTGCTAAATTCAATCGGATTAATCTAGAACCCACCTTATTGTTAGTTGGATTGATAATCTAGATGCACGCACCTTGTCGAACATATCCTAGCCGCATATCTAATCTATTGTCTTCTTATATATATATGAGGCATAGACTTTAGGGTTAGCCGCATTTTATCTCATCTAAGAGGAAAAACCCTAGTTTTCTCCTTGACAACTCTCTCCATAGTTTTCCTCTCTTGATCCATCCAAAGGAGTCCAAAGCGCCAACTTGCTTGGATTTCGTTCTACATGATCCCATCCACCAATAGTAAATGATCGGTGATGGTCGTGATCGGTGAGGATGTCCTACGAGGGGTTTCGTCAACAATCTATTCACTTTCACTCAAATCTCATTGTAAGAACTTTCTAAATCGTAGATGCCATGCTATGATCTATTGTGATATGTTCTTGAATGTCTATGATTGTTGACATGTTATTTGTTATTTTTGTTTTTTGGCATTCAGCCGTAGCCGTCCACATTAAGGAGAAAGAGTTTTTCCAATATCCCAAATTAGTTCTGTCTAAGATCTAGATCGAACCTGTGACATCTCATTTATGAGTGGGAAGTTTTGCTACTTGCGTTATAATGGTTTGGTGTTAACATGTTATAATCTCAAGTTCCAACAGTTTAATTAGTAAAGATTTACATGTATTCTAAGAGCATCTCCAACCCAACGCCATTTTGGGGGGGAGATCCACTTTTGGCGCTGGAGGTGCTCTAACGAAGTGCCAAATCCAGCGCCATTTTGGTATAATTGGTGTTCTGTGAACAATAGCAGATGAACGTCATTTTTTCTCCCCCTTTTTTATTGTAACTTTTTTAGAAAAGAATATGTAGAGAATATTTTTTTTGTGTTAGAAATGATGTTATGGATTGGATATGAAGTTAGTGTATGATGTGACTTTTATATCATTTTTGTGTAAAAGTTGCACTAAAATGGTGTTAAGGTTGAAGATGGTCTAAAACATGTGAACAGAATAATCTAAAGGTGAATTCGATATTGATTTAAGCGTGACAAGTTTAAACCATAATGTGACCATTTTAAATCATAAAAATGCAAAGAAAGATAATACAATTCTCTTAGTAAAACAATTAGCTAGGAGAGTAGGAGGTAATTATAATTTTCTTATAGATAGTTTACTTTTTGTTTGTGAAACTAAATATATCCATTTTTTGGTGGTAGCACTACGCTAATGAGTTGATTGAAAAGAAATCTAGATCAAGAAAAAAAAGTAACTGAATTCTTGAACAAAGAAATTGCGCTGAGGGTTATAAGTGTCTTATTAAATTCTCAGACCATTAAGTTTATCAGTATTGTTATGTGAAGCACCAAGCACCCTGAAACTATACATGAACTTCAAATTGTAGTAAGGATTCAGGATTTTATACTCATATTCTAAGTCATTCATGCAGGTTGAGGACCCCTCTTTGGCACCAGCCAAGACTTGGAATGTTCGATCGTATTTTTCTTCTGATTTAATATGCATAACTAGTGAAATTCAAACCTGCACTACTCTGATACCATGTTCCGGACCCTGCTGGCACACCAGGAGTTTAAAATTGTTGTGGTAATGTTTGACGATTTCACACTTTATCTTCTGCCATATTATTTTTAAGTGCATGCATGCTTACAAATGTTGAATAATTTGTGTAGCCTAAATCAGTGCGGTGGACAGCTTCAGCATAACCTTTTTCATCTAACAAGAATGAAAAGGATTGACTGTTGTTGTTTCTCTCTCCTTTGGACTCTACGTAAACAACGCTCAAATTCTGCACCTCACTGCTATCTTATCTTCTCATTGCAATCGAGCCAACCAAACTTTCTTGTCCATGAGAATGGCCCTTCGCTTATGATACAGACTGAGCCAGAGAGTTCTTCCAAGAAAAGGAAAGAAGATGCATTGTCATCATCGTCAATGTACAACGAATTGGAGTATTGTCTAAAGATGATTCGAAAGCTTGGGCATGAAAAGTATATACAGTCGGACTTTAAGAAGTTCTTCACCTGGTTTTGCTTATGGGCGAGCTCACAAGAATGGAGGGTTGTGAGGGTGTATGTGGCTATGTTGAGAGATGATCCAGAGAGGTTGCAGGGTAGCTGGTGGACTCATTTTCTGATCCAGTTTACAGGAATTAGAGGCTGCCACCAGTGCGTACTCGGTTCTGCCTGATGCTCTGGCATTGAGGGGATCAATAGGCAAAGACCTAAGAGTGGTAAATTCTTTCGGATGCAAATTCTTCCATGGATTCTTCAAATTGAATATTTTTATATGGATTGGATGGGATATATATATCAATCTAATGTACAAGTACTCCATTAACAGTAGGTTGTTGAATTTGATTGTTGTCTATGCAGAGCAAAAACATGACAACAGAAACAAAAACAACCAAGCCTTTATCCAAAGAAAAGATACCTTTGCAGAAACAACAAAAAGAGCATATAAGAAATCAGTGGGAGACCGAATTTGATCGTTGTTACGCATAGCCTAAAGGTGAAAACAACAACAACAAAACCCAGGCCTTTATCCCAAGAAAAGATACACAAGTAGAAACAACAAGAGCAGATACTAAAGCAGTGGCATGCAGAATTTAAGTATTGCTTATGTAGAACCCATAGGTGATACACAACCACTAGGATTTGAGAGATGCAAGAAAGAAAAACAAAATCGTCGACCAAAGTGAAACTTCATGTTGGGATTGTGGAGAAGGGAGGATGGACTTGTTTAATGAAATAAAGAAGAATAGTTACGATTAGTTCTTTTCTACTTTTTGTTTAAAAGTTAAAAGTAATGGCATAATGTTTTTTTTTTCTAATTTGCATGTCTTCTTATGTATTCCTATCCATGTATGATATGAATGAAATCCTTTGTTTCAATGCGACTTGGGAAAATCGTATCAAGATATTGTATAAAATGATTTATATGTGGTACACATATGAAAGACTGATTAAGGCTCCATTTGGGCTCTTGGAGAGCCCAAAAGCTTTTTTAAATGTCTAAAAGTGTTTTGGGTTTAGAATTAGGTTTTGACTGATGTTATTTTTTATTAAAAAAAAACTACGTTTGGGCCAAGCGATTTTCCAAACCTTCATTTTCTCTTCAAAATTTTACCATACCAATTTGAGGCTTTGGGGATTCTAAAAAATCCTTTTTTAAAAAAGGGATGTCTGAAGTTCGAGGTCATGCTACGTCATAATATTTACTTTTAAAAAGTATCTAAGTAAATAATTTGGTTATGAAACAAATAAGAAGAAATATTTTCACAACTTATTTTATTCTCAAAAATAATTTTTAGGCTTAAACAAAATTTATAATTCAACTCATGATGCCGAACTCAAAACTTTAATTTTCTTATGTGATTCAAATATAGAAAAAAATAATTATTAAATTTATGCAATTAATTAGAAATATTAAAATTGAAAACGGAATACTTAAGAATTTTTAAATTCTTTAACATGTCAATTCTTTTACAAGAGAATTTTAATTTTTTATCATTAAAGAAATTTTATATTGTCACATTAGTTTTCAAAAAAAAATTACCAAACACTTATTTATAAATAAACACTTTCCTCATTCGAACATCAGTTTTACTAGGGACGGTTTGGCCTGCGGTCCGACTGGATAGGCCCGAACCGGGGTTCGCGGTGGTGGAGGATCCGGATCGGAAAAAAGAGGAATTCTAGTTGTAAGATAGCTAGCGGGTCGTGCTGAGGACCATCCCTCTTAAAATTGGCAAGCAGATCCGGGTCAACTATTTCTCCACACAAAAAAAAAACTTTGTTGGGATCGAATATTATAGAGGCCCAGCGCGACAGGCCTCGACCCGGACCAGCCCTCAAGGCTTCGTTCAGGGTCGACCTCGGCGGCATCAACACTTAATATCCATTGTTGGACACCATCAATAATTCACGTAGTTGCCTTATTGAACTTAGTCATCATGTCAGCTCTCGTATTATTACCTTCGTGATGTAAATTGATCCTAGTATGCATTGATTGATTCTGAAAGAGAGCTTAAAATATCTTGATGTACACCGACGTGATATTTGATCAATCAAAACCTGTGAGGTCTGATATTTGACAAATCCAAGATTGTAAATCCAAAATATTGTTTTGTTTAGAATGAAATGAAATGTAGCATGTAATTGTATTGTTTAGTTTTAAAATGTATTGTAGGATAGCATTACACTTCTTTTAAGAAACATTTTTATTAAAATATGCATTGAATAGAGGTTTGTAAAATAAAGAGAGAGAAATCACTATAATAACAGGAACAGTAATGTTTCATCAAGCTACTTCAGAGCCTCAAGCTCAAAAGTGGGAAGGAAGAAATATGGTGGGACAAGGAGTCCTTTTGTGTCAAGGCATAATTAACTCACGTACAACCCCACTTCCAGCCAGCCAAACCATAGGAAGAGGAAGAGTTGAGTTCCTTGGATTTAAGTTCTTGGAGTTCACTGCACAGTGCACACCAAACAAACATCCCCTCTAAAAGTTCTATTTGCACAAATATGAGCTGGAAAAAGTTTTCTAGTTAAACATTATCGTCAGTATTCTAATTTCCTACAAAAGATGAAAATTTAGTAACAATATTTATTTATGTATGTAAATGTATGAATATTTTAACAATATTTAAAGTATCTTACCTCATCATCCATAAGTGTCACTTCTGATATTTTTCCTGTGCTTTTACTATTTCTGTATTCTTTCACACCATAATGTTTCGTAACCAAAACTTTAATAGTCCACAATTATTGATTTTCTTGCAAGGAATTGATAGAGGAGTATTCATAGTGAGAATTGTCCATTAAGATTTTATTTGTATATTTTTCAGATATATATTGATTGAATATATATCTGATATATATCTGAAAACTTTAAACTATTTTAAATAGTAAAACTGTTAGTTCATTCAAATTCAAATTTTTTATTTTATCTAAAAAATAAAAACTTTAATGTGTAAAATAAGCACAAATTCAAATTTCTACAGTTTTGTTTAGACTAATATAAATATAATTACATCTACATTATGCATATATTAATCTGTATTATTGAGAAATAACCGCATTCCCAAAAAGAAACTTATATTTCTTATCACTATCTTGACTCTTACCTTCTAAAGATACTTTAAAATCTATATCCATATCTATATTTAAAATTTACCTACCTTTCTATAAGAACTTTGGTACAATCAAAGATTTTCAATTAGGGTTTTATATTTGAATTGCTTATCCTTCTTATCTGTGGCGGAGGCAGGATTTTCATCTAGCGGGAGCGAGCCTACTTGTAAAAGTAACATACTTTCATCTAAATTTAGCCATGATAACTAAAAGTTACAGAAACAAAATAAAATAGCTAGAAACATAACTGGGAGAGTATCGATATGAAGAACTTGTATCTTAAGAAGGATTTATCCCAGTCCCATGTCCTCTTGACATACGTCCTATACACCTTCCACTCCCAAAATCCTACATTAGTAAAATAATTAACATGTTACAGGGTAACTTTACCTTTCGAGGGCTAATCAAGAACATATCCTATATAATATATTTACTAGATTTAACTTTGAAGGGAAAAAAAACTAACATGAGAACAAATCCATCTTTATCTTCAAGTATTATAACATGAAAACTCTTTGAGGCCTGCCCTCTGATTCAGTTTGTGCAAAGCCAATCAGCACTACTTACATGTTGGTGCTTTACAATTCGAACACTGTTGTATACATATTCCTTCAACAACAAAAAAAGCACTGTTGTATACAAATGATTTCACACTTTTGCTTATTTTCAACCTAAAAATAAGGAGAACAAAGTATGGAAGATAATAATAAACATAACAAAAAATATTTGTCAAATCTTCCAAGATCTTACTAAATATAATCATATCCAAACAAAAACACCCCCAAATTAATTTGTTAAAATCCTCTTGTTAAGGGGTTCTGCCTCTTAAGAGTAAAAATGCAGAAGTGATATAAGAAAACTACTATTATCTTTAGCATTACGTACAAAGCCAATCAACATGTGCAAACTAACCACAATCTCCCATTACACATGGTCCAAAGCTTGATGAGAGATGAGAGGTGAGATATGCGATGTCATCACTGTCATGACAGTCATGTGTTTTGGCGGACAAAGTAAACACTAACCAACCAACTTGAAGCTCACATGGCCATTACAAAAGTACTAATTAACTACCATTAAATCTAGGCCTGCTCAAGTTTTCACTCACCCAATCATTACCATGCTAATTTGGAATTTAAAAAAGCTTAACCACTAGCCTAGGTCAGCTACTGTCTTTGTTGGCAAAGACAGTTGGTATCTCTCTTTACACATTGCTACTCCTTCACTAAAACCAAATTACACTTCTTTTACTTAGCCAATATTAACTTCATTTACCAAGCCAAACATGTACAGTACAGTTGGAATTTGGAAAGACTTCTTAATCTTTAGAGGATACAAGTTTACTTTCAGACTTCTTAATCCTTAGACTTCCTCTGTTTGTATAAATACAAAAATATATAATTAAGTGCTTTCAACCTTTAAAAGATGAAAGAAACCACAAGAACTTGTTATAATTGGCAAGTTCATTACTACTTACTAGTATGAAAAGTGAAAATATATTAAATCAGAGTAATGATAGAAAAAAACCATTAAAGGGTGTTTGTTTTGGATGCAAGGCAATTGCAAGTCGCAATGTTAGTGTAACAGTGTTACTTAAATTTCCTCCAAAATTTTAAAATCAATTACCCCAGCAACAAAAAGAATTTCCGACCAATAATTAGAGATTAGTTTGGAATTTGAATCAAAGAGTCAAACTTTACAATAGGACTTTCATTAACCAAACATAGAGCAAGTAAGTATTAGATAAACTACTTAAGAAATTAAAATGTAAATTGTTTAAAGACAAAAAATTATAGGGTTTTGCCTAATTTAAGATGGAATTACTGATTTAGAATAATTATAGAACCCAAAATTGAACAATGAATTACCGATGAGAAAGACTCCAAATGAGATACAAGCCTACATTATGATATGGCTTAAATTACCTGATGCAGCAATTTGTAGAGTCAGTGGCGAAGGCACCTCCTCGGCTCCTCCCTTTTGACTTTGGAGTCGCGAGTTTGGGAAATGGAGGTTTGGAAGTTGGGGGATTGGATGGGGATGTAGGGTTTCGAATTCGATTGTGGTCGAAAATGAAGAGAATGAAGAGATGAAGAGGATGGGGATCTAGGATTTCGATTGTGATAAAAAAAAGAGGAGATTGAAGAGACGAAGAGAAGGGGATCAAGGGTTTTTCGTGGGAGCGGGCGAAGAGAACTAGAGAAAAAGAGAATGAAGAGTTTAGAGATGAAGAGGTGGAGTGGAGTGGGTGCAGTATTCGTGGGCCGAAAGAGAGCGGGGAGGGGTGTTATGGGCCTTATGGCAATTCTGAGGGGGAGCGAAAAAGAAAAAAAATCGGCCTATTACAGACGGGCCTGCCGAGTCCAGGGTGAGTGGCCGCTCACCCTGGGCCAGCAGTGCCTCCACCACTGCTTCTTATAATGATACCACCCTTATGTGTTCTTAGGTAGCAATGCAAGATGACGATTCTTGAAACACACTGCCAGCGACTTGAGCTAAGTCTGGTAGCATGCTTTTATTCCCTTTCGTCTTCTTATACAGTGGCAGACCTTCTAAAACAAAAGTGCTGATAATGCCATAAGAATTATAGGAACACCAAAACCAACATTAAACCCCATTTTATCTTAAATGTAGACAATGACGGTGACAACGATGATGATAAATAGAGGGAAAAATTGGGTAGAAAAGAAGAATAAACAGAGTGTTGTGAGGGTGTATGTGGCTACGTTGAAAGATGATCCTGAGAGTCTCGCAGGGCAGCTGGTGGACTCATTTTCTGAGCTAGTTTACAGGAATTAGTGGCTGCCACCAGTGTGCACTCAGTTCTGCCCAATGCTCTGGCACTGAGGGGATCAATTGGCAAAGACCTAAGAGAGGTAAATTCTTTCGGATGCAAATTCTTCCATGGATTCTTCAAATTGATTATTTTTATATGGATTGGGAGATCATGTCCTACTATTACAATATACATTGTAAAGTAGCTGCTAAAACAGTTAAGTCATACACATGAATATATGATATATGCTCCAAAAATAAATTCATAATAAGATGATTAATTTGAACTTTCAATGTATACAAAGCAAATCAAACAAAATGTTTGAGATATTAAAGTGCTAGGTTGTTTCTTCTTTATGTGAAGCATTGAATAATCCTGATTTCTTTAGAATTGGAAGAGTGATAAAAGCCCAGTCGAAGTAATTAGCATTTGCAATATGAAATAATCTATCATCATTGTGTAGGGTTGGTTGAGAGGATGGCTGCATTGATGTGTGTTGACAACATGATACTGGAGGGAAGTGTTTGATTCTCATACTTACTTTTAAGAATTTTGTTTAATTTCTTGCAATTCTATTTTGGTTGCATCAGTAGGCAATGATGAGTCACAAAAAATTGTATTGTTGATTTTTTATAGGATATTTAGTTTTTTTATTTATTTTTTGAACAAAGGATAGAATCCTAAGGGATTCTCGCCAGTATATGATACTTAGTTGCTTGTTCTTGATAGTGGATGAAAGTCATATAAAATTCAGTACAGTTATGATTTTGAATAGTTCTGCATTTGGTAATGTGTCTATATTCTCCAGTTCTCGAGATTGCTATGTGAATGGAAATTCGTGAGACCATTATCTGATTAAGGATTTTGATGTATCAGATTGAGTGCAATTGGTATGAGATACTCTTTACGAATTCATTAGATTATTATATGATCTCCCTCGAAATATGAGTGTGTTATTTTTGCATTTGAACTACTCGGCATGGCATTGCAATGCAGCCCTAGTTACACCATTTTTTTCTCTCTTTGATGCTTGAATATTTGGCAAATTTGATAAATCATTGCTGAAAGTTGTGTTCTGAGCCTACTACTAATTGTTTCATATGCATACAAATACATGATTATTCCTGAAACACTTTTGTTTTTTTTTTTTGTGGTTGGAAGAAGAAGAAGAAGAAGAAGAAGAAGAAGCAACTTCCTTGTTGAAGCAGTAGCAACAGTTGAGCTTGCTGAAGCAGCTGTAGTTGAGCTTGCTTTGTAGCACCCCGAATTTTCAATATAATATCTCAGAAATACGTGGCACAATTTTCAGCATCTACCTTAATATAATAGTAAACATAGCCAAACACAGAAAAATTTTCAACTTTTATTACATCATTTCTTTACAAAGCACATCAGAAAATTAAACACCTTGAATTACAATTTCTTTATTTTACAACACATTCTTTTACAATTTGCATAAGCCACATTATCATTCTACCACATGCATCCAAATCCTAAGCCATAGGTACCTACCTCTAAAACATGAGGCTACAGATAATCCTAACCCCCAAAACTACAGGGATCAGCCATAACGGTGTGATTGACATCAAAAGAAATGCAACATAAATAAAACATAAAGAATAAAGTCCTAATCAATACATACCAACATTAGTAACGAATTGAAATGAAATAACAATAAATAAGGCATGAAAACATTGAGTGAAACTAGACTAGGTGTCAAGTGTAGGAAAATAAGAAACAACATGCATAAAACCAAGTCAAGAAAACATAAATGCAGTATGATGACTCTCTAATTCATACTTGTCAGATTCTATGCATTCCATACTACATAGGTCCGATGCAAGCCCTTATCATTCTCCACTTTATAGGGTTCAATCCCTCGTTATGCAAATAATCTTACTACGGTGATAGAAAAAAGATCCAGATTACTCCGCACATAGGCTTGACAACCCTCGATGCGCAAGCATCATGTAAGAATGCTCTGACCCCTGAAGAATCACCTTCCTGCCGTGTACCCCCACGAATAGGCCTGCCGACCCTCGACGTGCAGATACACAAGTACATCCCGTGAATAGGTCTGCCGACCATCGACACACGAATGCACCTATATGTTCCTTGAATAGGCCTGCAGACCCTCGACACGCGAACATACCAATTGTTCTCTCGAGACAGAATAACACATAGTCCTGGAACACATCCGTTGGACTAGACCCCAAGAGCATATACTTACGTTTCCCAAGTTCCATCACATCTTCACTGATGCATATCCTTAAGTTGATTATTATTAATTAAAACACAATTTTTTCCTCTCTAGAGTTAGTGTATCCTGCCGGACTTAATTCCAACCAAACAACCGCAAGACCCAACTGGTCAAAATCCACAAAATCTCATTTGTTGGTTCACAGGAATCCCACTAAACTCCTGGAGACTCACAAATCGAATATCAACACAAAATATTTCATTTAAAACTCTTAATTCCATCATCAAAACGTTTATATCAAAGAAAACTTCTTTAATCAAAAAAATCCAAATTCATCCAAATACTCACAAAATTTCCAGAACTGAAATAAAATATTAAATCCATTAAATAACTGAGAATCATATTTTGAAGTCGTAGAAAATCACATAACATCAATTCCTTCGAAAACCGTATATATTTCACTTTATAAAGTCATAGAAATACAATTTAAATTCTATTCTAATCAAAATATAACTCTCTGTAAAATACTGTAATCTATAGCAAAAACATCATCTAAAATAGTAGATAATAATCCATAAGTTCGAAGAAATAATCATTCAAGAAAACGACGAAAAACCCAACAAAACAATAAGCAAAACCACTGACGGCCGACTTTCAAAAGTAGTTCAAAACGCGACGGTCGACTGTCGAGTAAAAATCCAAAAGTAAAGAATTGACAGTCGACCGACATTTTTAGTGCAAATTCGAGCGGTCTACTGACATGTCAAGAAAAATATCGCTTTAATATTCGTGTACTTTTCCATTGATACTTCGTTTAATGTTTTTAAAATCATAAATTTGTAAAACAAAATTCCTGAGATGATCAAATACAACTTGTCTAACATACTGAAGTTTATAAAACATATCAAACCTCATCAATTTCATAAAAGAGCAATTTTTCGACAAAACTTCTCAAAACAGGATATATATATATATATATGTGTGTGTGTGTGTGTGTGTGTGTGTGTGTGTATGGTGTGCTTATGCATCGTGAAACATCAAGAAACCATTTTATTTAAGTAGTATGAAGTTCAATTCCATCTCAGTACCAATATAAATCAAATCCACTTGAAAAACTTCGCATAACACAAAAAAAAACACTTTCGGCCTGTGTAATCAGACCCAAAATCAAGAAACAACTCCAACCCTCAAAACTTGATCTTTTTGATCCATAAACCCCTCTTGCAATTCATTAAACACACATACAACTACTTGCATCTGTTTACCCATGAATATATGTGATTACACCATGTATTTAATCAAGTTTTTTTTATCAAAACTCTCAAACAGATCATATGCATATGTATACATAGTAAAGGCTAAATCTTTATTCGTTTTATGCAATCTACCTCATACAACTCATCATGCTCAATCAAATCAGTAAGAATATGGTAAAAAACAACATACCCATGGTTTCTATTAAGTTCTTAACAATCTCAAGTTATCTATATAGAGTTTTAATCATCAATTGCATAGTTTTCATAAAAAGTTAAATCTTTATTCATCCATCCATCAAAAATTCATTATATCATCATACAATCCTCTAACATGCTTTCTAATAGACAAATCATCACATAAAACATGCATAGAATAGTAAGAAAGCAAATATATGTCACTCACCTTATTGTAGAATCAACCGAAAAAATAAAGAGAATAAGAAAAGTCCTTTCTTTCGCAAGAAATCCAAGATCCTCGCTTCCAAACTCCAAGAAATCAATAATAAAGAAAACCCCTTTGTTTAGTACAGCAAAGAGACGGCTGCACCTCTCTTTTAATGGCCAAAATTCAGGTATTAGGGTTTTGAGAAGATTTTGCAAAACATCCCTTTAGAATATATCTTTACATATATAGATCATTTATACTAGGAAATTAGATTAACCAATTGAATTGAGTTTAAAATCAAAATAACTACCCTGATCTAGCCGATACTTTTTTCAAATCCAGAAAATATTTTTTGTAATTTTTGCCTCTAAGTGGCAATTTTGCAAAAAGACCATTCTTTAACAAATTTGCGAAATAAACCAAATCTATTAGAATAAAAATTAAAATGTTTAACTCTGAGTTGGCTAGCCATCATTCTCAGCCCAGAAAACTAAAATTTTGGAGTTTTTACTACAAGTGGTAATTTTGCACAAAAGCACCTCTTTTTATAATATTTGCAAATATGTCAAATAAATATCAGAAAAATCCAGAAAATTCATAAATAATACCTAATAATAATTATTAGGTTTCACCAAAATAATTTTTGACTTTGAACTTTCCAATAAAATATTTGCACATAGTTTGCACGTGTAAAAGATAAATTTCAGAAAAATATTTATTAAATCACCAAAAAACACTTTAATTCATTTATTAATCTCAAAAAAAATATTTTAAAAAAATCTAGGGTGTTACATGCTTGCTGTTATGTAATATTAATTGTGCATTTGAGATTGCATGTAGTTATGTAATATTGATTGTGCAATTGAAGTATACAAAATAGTTATGTATTTGGGAATGTCTCTATATTCTCCAGTTCTTTCTTTGCTATCTGTTGGATACTAATGATCTAGAGATGAAAATGTATCTCAATAAACGCTTTGCTCTATGTTGGTTCTGAATAATTTGTTTGTTCTTGATGTTATGATATACTGATATATACCTCTGTTAAGGATTTAGAGAAGATTTTTTTAAAGGAATTTTTAAGGACTTTTTGTTCAGTTGGTACTCTCAGTTGCATAAATAGACTCTCAATTTTGAAGGACATTTTGTTCTATTTTAAAATTAATTTAAAAGAAAATTTAAACGAAAATTTAAGTAAATTTAAAGAAATTTAAAAGGAAAATTATAGGAATTTTCAAATTAATTTTAAAGGAAATTGTAAGGAATTTAAGAGGAATTTTTAAGGAACTTAAAAGAAATTTTAAGGAAATTTCAAGGGATTCTTACAGGAAATTTTAAGGAATTTTTTAATGAACTTTTACAAAATTTTAAAGAACTTTGATGAATTTTTAAGGATTTTAAAGAATTTCAAGGAGTTTTCAAGTAATTATCAAGGCATGGGGGTAAAAAAGTAATTTCACCCCTAATTGTTAAAAAACTAATAGAAGTGGAGGTGCATATAGGTCCAATTTTAAAAAATTTAGGTACTATAGGGGTATTACTGTTACTTCATGCGTGTTTAGGGTAATACTATAAACTTTAGGTGCCGATAGATCCTTCACCCATTCAAATAATAAAAATCTATTTTTTTTCTAATAAAAAAATGGGAAATATCCCACACCTGGCCGACACTTTAAAAACGATGTGGTATCACAACACATATCCCTGCGCTTTTAAGCATCGTGATAGAAGTAGGGATTTCCTGGCGTTTTGAAACGTTGGGATAGACCATATTCTATCTCGGCGAGGACATACTCGGTGCTTGCGGAAGCGGTTATCGAACGCCGGGGGCGTCAATCCCAGTGTTTAAAAACTGGAATGGATTAAAAAAAATGTCGGGAAAAGCCTTACCGTTTGTAGAGACTTAACGATGATGCAGCATAGCGAGTTGAAAAAAGTGGAGGAAAGGAGTAGAGGCAGAGTAGGGAGGTCGAGGTAGGAGAGAGAGGGAGTACAATGGTATTGGGTAGGTCCTGCTTTGATGGGTAGAAGGGGACGATGAACAGAGTGTTGGAGAAGTCAAAATGATACATTTTTTGGTTAGTTAAGGGTTTTAGTTGGATGTATGACGGAAGATGTAGTGGATACCGGGTGGGGTTAGACGTGGAGATGGGTGCACAGACAATTGGACTTTGTCGCTCTGCTATTAATGCTTTAAAGTTGGTGTAACAGCCACTTTTTTTGCTAATTAGTTGATTTAGTAACCGAGTCACTTAGCTAGATGACGGAGCATGATCACAACCCCCAAGATTCTAAGCCATTAGAGCATCCACTATCATTATTGTTAAAATGTGGATATTTGACATTTAGCAAATAGCAATAGACGGGTAGCGCTGATATCGTGCAGAGCTAAATTTGGCCGATCGAAAATAATAAAATATTCAGACGGAAGATCATCCTCCGTCTAACCCCTTTTAAAATTTTTTAATATTAAAAAATTGTGCGACGGAAGATCGTCTTCCGTTTGTCCAAAAAAAAAATTAAGCCAGACAGAAGATGATTTTCCGTTTGGACTTTTTTTTTCTTTTTTGGAATTTTTAAATTGCTAAAATGGCAATTATGTAAATATTTGGATGGCAATTTACTAAATAGGGAAATATATTTTCTTGAGAAAGTGCAGGACGGAAGTTCTTCCGTCCCGGTATTTTCTTCTTCTTTTTTTATTTTTTTATTTATTAAAATGGCATTTCTGCAAATTTTAATGGAATTTTAGTAATTTTAAAAAAAATACATATTAAAGAATTTAGCTGACAAAAGAAGATATTCCGTCCCTCCTCTTTTAATATTGAAAAAATTCAAAGACGGAAAAAGATTTAGCAATTGCCAAATTCTGCTGCTATATTTAGTCATCTATTGTTCATTATTGTTCTAAAAAATAACTTTTTAGTGAATGATAGTGGAGACATTATTGCTAAAATATGACTTTTTTGACTTTTTAGCAAACGATAGTGGATGCTCTATGACAGCTAATCTGATAGTGTGATTGACGGACTTGAATTTTTAAGATTAACACGAGGGCATTTTTGTACCTCTGGTTCACTATAGTTGTTTAGGGTTTCTCTATTTTCTATATAAATATGTAATGTTGAGCACCGCTATTGTAATGAAAAAAGAAGAGAGAGAGAGAGAGAGAGAGAGAGAGGGGGGGGGGGGGGGGGGGGGGGGGGGGGAGGTTGCTTACGGAGCGGCATAGATCGGTTATTTCTAAACCTTCATTGATAGTGAAGATCTTTGAGATCGTGTATTGCCATGGACGTGCCATTTATGGATGCCGATCATGTTGACCGAATTGCGTAAATCTTATGATTTCTTCACTTTCTTTTTCATGTTATTTGTTCCTGTTAATTATTTTTGTTGCGTCGTTAAATACTTAATATGCTCGTTTGGTATGAAATCTCTGATGCATAGCACATAATAAAAGCACCAAATTTTGGAGCTTTTCGTATTGATCTTTTTAAAGAGAAATGTTGATAATGTTGAAATAATACCATGTCTATGGATTGATATTAAAGAGTCTATATTATATATATAATGTTTTTGAAGAATATTTTTTTAGATTTATCGGACGTCGTTTGTTTTTGATAGACTGGGCCTCATCAGTGGATCACTCAATTAGTCGATAAACACTAATGTCGCCATTCAATGCATGTCCAATCAAGCACACATGAGATCTGAGGTTCGGATAGTAGTTTCTTGAGATACGCTTTAGGATTTCATCTTAAGCAGGTATATACGCTACTCTTTACTGTCACTTACAATGATGATTAGAGCATTTGTAGTCGTTATTGTCAAACTTTGGCTATTTGACTTATAGCAAATAGCGAAAATAGCTTTCGTTGTTGTCATTGTTAGCTAAAATTTGGCCAAATGGTAAATTATCTCGCGTCCTATGTTTTAAAAAAAATAAAAAAATTTTTGTCAGCAATGATAGTGACATTTAATATTAAAAAAATTGAAAATCAATAAAAAAATATCAAAAAAAATCCTTCAGATGTCTTGGACGAAGTATAATGTCCCAGCTCTTAATTATTTTTTTTTAAGTATAGGACGGTAGATTATCTACCGTCCGTACAAATTTATAAAAAAAACGAAATGATTTTTGGAACGGTGTATAATCTCCTGTCCAATTATTTTATTAATAAAAAAAATTTGGGACGATGTATAATCTACCGTCCGATCTTCAAATGAAAGAAGATGTATCTTCGGGCTATATTTTCCAAATAGCCAAATCGAGTGCCAGATATGGCTGGCTACTGTTCAAAAATATGCAAAAATTGGCTAAACAGCCAATGACTACAGATGCTCCCAAGCTATTTTTTGGAAAAAAAAATGGCTAAATAGCCAACGACTACAGATGCTCTTAACGCTCATTGACACTAGGGTTTTGGTGTTCCTATTTACCTTTTTGTTCCTTTCCATTTTTAAGCAAAGAATTAGGAAAATTATATTGTTCTTAAAAGTAAGATCGTTAATTTGTGTGATTTCTTGAATTTTATGAATCTTGATAAGGTACGAATTTATTTCCACCTAGCCATTTTGGATCAGAATGAGTTACTTTTTTTTTCTTTTTTTACAATCAAAGAAAAAAAAAGCACTTCCTCAAATGCATGATACCCTTTTACTCGGCTTTAATAGGCCCAGCAACATAACATCCATGTTAGACATCACCATAACTCATGTAATATTGCCTTATTGCGCTTAGCCATCATGTCAGCTCTCATGTTACCTGCCTAATGTAAACAAATGCAATGCATTGATAGATTCTGTAATTGTTATAGCATGTTAAGATAAATCAGAGAGATGAAAATAATACTGAATATTGAATTGAGTTCAACCAAGTACAATACCACATATATATAGAAGGAGAACAAATATCAAAACAACTCTACAACCAATATGGGACTATAATAATATCTAACACCCACACTCAAACTCACGATGGGTCAAACAGTGTGAGTTTGCCAACTAAGTATCTAAATCTCTGAATAGTATGGAATTTGGTGAAAAAGTCTACAGTGTGCTGGAAAGATGTAACAGAATGGAGAGAAATGGTCCCTGTCTCAAAGCGCTCACGAACATAATGACAATCAATCTCTATATGCTTCGTTCACTCATGAAAGACCGGGTTACTTGCAATGTGCAATGCACACCGGTTATCACAATGAAGAGGAGTAGCTCCTTTAAGAGTGACATCCATATCTGATAGCAGCCAACGAACATGAACAATCTCTCTAGTAGTAGCTGTCATTGCTCTGTACTCAGCTTCAGTCGAAGAACATGCAACAATTGCCTGTTTCTTACTTCGCCATGAGATCAGCAAATCACCAAGAAATAGACAGAAACTGCTGGTAGACCGTCTGGTAGTAGGATCACCTGTCCAATCTGAATCAGAATATGCACTCAACTCTAATTTGGATGTAGCAGGCATGAATAATGAGCGAGTAATAGTGCCCCAAAGATATCTGAGAATCCGAAGAAGAGCACCATAGTGAACTGATATAGGAGCAGAACAAACTGACTGACAACACTGACTACGTGAGCAATATCGGGTCTGGTCATGCATAAGTAGACAAGCTGTCCAACAATCTGTCTGTATCTAGTGGAATCAGGAAGGACCTCACCATCAGTGGGACGAAGCTTCACATGAAGCTCTAAGAGTGTATCGGCTGATCTACTGTCAGAAAGGCATGCAGCGGAGATAATATCTGATGTGTATTTCTATTGAGAAATGAGTATCCCCCGAGATCCATGAGCAATCTCTAGGCCAAGAAAATAACGTAGTCTACCAAGGTCTTTCATATAGAACTGCTGATGAAGGTATTTCTGGGTGGATGTAATACCCGCAGAGTCATCCCCAGTAATGATCATATCGTCAACACAGAGTAGTAGAATTACCCTCCCCTGCGGTAATGACCACATAAACATAGAATGGTCCTGAGAACTCTGACTAAAATCAGCCTTGGTGATGACAAGGCGAAAACACTCAAACCAGGCTCGAGAGGCCTGCTTCAAACCATATATAGCCCGACGCAACCGGCAAACATGACGAGGAGGAGTAGGGAGGCCAGGAGGAGGATCCATATAAACAACCTCAGATAAGGTACCATGAAGAAAAGCATTCTTCGCATCCATCTGGTATAACGGCTATTGGCGGATGGCTGCAACAGCAAGAAGAGTGCGAACAGTAGTTATCTGTGCAACGGGAGCAAAGGTCTCATCATAATCAATGCCATGCTCCTAAGTAAATCCACGGGCTACTAGAAGAGCCTTGTGCCGCTCAATAGATCCATCAGGTTGATATTTGACCTTAAAGATCCACTTGCAGCTAATAGGCCGAACGCCCTCTGGCAGAAAAACAACATCCCAAGTGCCAGTCTGATCAAATGCACTGAATTCCTCTGCAATAGCTTTCCTCCATTTAGGATATTGAATTGCGTCTTGATAGGTTCTGGGCTCACGTGTAGAGTGTATAGCAGTGAGATATGTATGAAACTGTGGTGAGTAGGAAGCTAGGGTGGCAAAACCAAACTGGTCAGAGGGACCAGTGGCATCAGGTGTATAACGTGCTGGAGGAATACCAGAAGTGGAACGGGTAGACTGACAAAGAGGGGGTGGACTGATAGGGTGTGGGGGTGAGGACGGTGGAGTAGGTGCATGTGGCAGTGGGGAAGTAGGTAGGATGGGTGCTGGCTGCTGTGGGGATGCAGGTGTTGTTTTGGTAGGGAACAACAGGTATAAGGACTGCAGGAGATGTGAATGGAGCCAGAGGAATGGGATTAAAAGGAATACGGAAAGATAAAGTCGGAGGGCTAGCAACAACTGGGGAATCGAGAAATCTAGTATCCTTGGGGGGATTCAGGTAGTAAGGGGACTCTTCCACAAAGGATACATATCGAGAAATACGGACACGACCCTCTGATGGATCAAAACAACGATAACCTTTTTGTTCAGGAATGAGACCGAGGTGAACGCACTTAGCAGCACGAGTGGAGAGCTTCATGCGCTCAGTAGGAGGGAGAAGGACATAACAGGTGCACCCAAAGGTACGGAGCATACTGTAGTCGGGAGGTAAATGATAAAGAACCTCATAAGGCGTCGTACCAGATAGGGCAGACGAGAGAGTAATGTTGATGAGACTAACAGAGGTCATAATAACTTCAGCCCAGAAAGAACGATGAGCGGAAGAGGAGAGTAAAAGAGCGCTAGCCGTCTCAAGGATGTGACGATGCTTGCGCTCAGCTACACCATTCTGCTCATGTGTGTGAGGACATGATTACTAAAAAATGGTGCCGTGAGACTGAAGGATCAATCTCATAGTGGTGAAAGTGTACTCACGTGCACCATCCGATCGGAAATTTTTAATGCGCACACCGAACTGAGTGTGAATTATAGTTGTAAAGAACCGGAAATATCAGGTATCTCAGATTGCTGATGCATAAGAAAAACCCATATATTTAGTTAAGTCATCGATGAAGGCAACATAATAGAGATAGCCTTTCCGCGGAGGTACAGGAGAGGGTCCCCATATGTCAGAATGAACAAGTTAAAAAGTATGAATGGTTTCAGAAGTTCTTTTGTGACTAAAGAGTAGGGCAATGTGTTTGGCCAATTGACAACCCTGACAATAAGATAAATATTTAAAAGCAAGAGAACCAAGGGCACCACTACGAGCTAAAGTCTGGAGACGAGACACACTAATATGACCTAATCGTCTGTGCCACAGATCAGCATCAGAAGAAACAATACCGACAAAACTAGAAGTAGAGTGATGTACACGAAGGAAATCTAGATGATATAGACGACCCTGATGAGTAGCACGCCCAAAGTCCTTACCGGTGCATGAATCAGTAATAGAACAACCGGAAGAGTCAAAAGTGACAACAAAACAACTATCGCATAATTGTGTTTCCGAACCTTCACATTTATCAAGGCAGTATTTTTAGTGTCGGATTCAAGAATGAGATTTAGTAATATTTCTTTAACTTTTCCCTTTTTGCTATTGCCTCATACATATTTAAATAGGAAACACTTGAAAACCTAAAAATCTGGTACTTAATTTCTATAATTGTGCTCTGTTCATCAACTGTTTAGTAAAATGCTTATGTAGCATACAAGGTGTTTGTAAATTTGATTTTGAGAAATTTAACGTAACAAAATCAATTGTATCTATGTATGGTGTATGTACTAATTTCTGAAACCTTAATTATTACCTGAATTCATTTTCAATTTCTAATTTGTGTTTTCGAAATACCGAAAATTTGATTTGGGGAAGAGTACGGGTTAAATGCAGGAATGATTGCGGTGTCGGATTCTTTTTGCTATTACCTCATGCATATTTGAATATGTAACAATTGAAAATCTAGAAATCTGGTATTTAAAATCTAGAACTGTTGTTTGCACATCAAGTGTTCGATGAAATGCTTATGTAGCACGCAAGGTGTTTGTGATCTATTGAGAAATTTTACTTAACTAAATCAATTGTATCTATGTGTTGTATATGTATTAGTTTATGAAACCCTAATTTACTAACCGATTTCATTTTCAATTTCTAATTTATATATTTGAAATACCGAAATTTGAATTTAGGAAAGAGTACGGGTTGAAGACGTGGATAACTGCGGTGTCGGATCCAATGATAAAATTTGGTAAGGAGAAAGGTGACAGAGTATGGTGAGGTGGATAAAGAGGTGGAATGGAATGTTGGAAAGGATGACGTCGGAGCGGTCGAGTACGGCGGAGATGCAAGGGAGGAGGGAGGAGTGGAGGGCGATGGCTGAGAGGGTGTGAATTTGGGAGGGGGAGTGGAGGAAGGGGGAGGCTAGAACTAGTATCGGGTCCTGTCGGGTCGGGTCTTCCACTACCCGGACCCAGACCCGGACCCGGTACCTCACGGGTTCAAAAATTGGATCCGGACCCGGACTTGCGAGAATCGGATCTAGGTCCGGGTCCTAATTAAAAAATTCTACCTGTCGGGTCCGGTAGCAGGGAATAAATATTTTTTGTGGGTATTTTAACGGATCCAGGTCCGGATCCGGGTCGGTTCTATTTTGAGTGGACCCGAACCTGTACCCGAAAGTACATCGGGTCTTATTTTAGGACCCGGACCCAGACCCGTATAGATCGGGTTGGTTCTGGTCCAATGCCTGATCCGGCTCGGGTCCGGGTCGGATCCGGGTATCGGGTAAATGTGACACTTCTAGGGGAGGGTCGAGATGAGTTGGGTCAGAACTTGGTTATTACCGGTCATGATGTACACAAAGACCGGGTTGTACTCATATTTTATAGGGTGAAGAGGTAATTTCTCATAATTCTCTCACTTTTTTTTGTAATTCCATTTAATTTTATAAGTCTCTCAAAATTATTTTAGTTTGTGCAATTTGCACATAGTAGCACTAGTCCCTTATTAAAAGACAATGCCGTTTTTTCAGAAAATTTTACTAATGGTTCATGTTGATTAAAATTCACCAAATTATTGATTCATTTTTTTTTGTGGGTATTCTAAATATTAATTGAAATTTTCCCCATAAACAAGCGTTTATTACTTTCTAAAGTATTAATAAAAATTAAAAGAACAATTCCAAAATTAATGAATGAACCTAAAACAGCTGTTAATGTGCTCATCTGTCTAGTCAATTAACCAACATCATATGTATCAAGCTGTCAAAGATAGGCATTAGCGAACCCAAACAAAAATACCTTCATATTATTATTAAATCTAAGTCTGTTCACCCTTTTCTAATCTATTTACATTGGTAAGCATAATAAGGGATTGTTTCTCCCAACCCACTACCGATTGAAATAATAAATTACCCTAACTTAATACTAAATAAAACCAAAGCAAATCTTTAAAAAAAATTAATAAATAAGTTGCCAACTAAAGGATAAGTAATAAATATATTGCTAGATATAAAAATAACTGAATTAAATTTGTAGCCAAGTTTGGGGAAAAAAAGAAAGCAGGAAAGGCAGCGAGGAAAAAGTATTTAATTTTAAAAGAGGTAATATGTTGCCAAATCTTTTAAAAACTCAGCTGGCAAACTTTAATTAGAAAAATTATTTATTGTTAAATATTAAAAAGAGAATCCTTATATTTTTAATTTTATTTATTTATTTATGTATTTTTTGTTTGTTGGGGGGGGGGGGGGGGGGGGGGGGGGGTCTTTGGCTAAATTCAATTGGATTAATCTAGAACCCACCTTATTGTTAGTTGGATTGATAATCTAGATGCACGCACCTTGTCGAACTAATCCTAGCCGCATATCTAATCTATTGTCTTCTTATATATATGAGGCATAGACTTTAGGGTTAGCCGCATTTTATCTCATCTAAGAGGAAAAACGCTAGTTTTCTTCTTGACAACTCTCTCCATAGTTTTCCTCTCTTGATCCATCCAAAGGAGTCCAAAGCGCCAGCTTGCTTGGATTTCGTTCTACATGATCCCATCCACCAATAGTAAATGATCGGTGATGGTCGTGATCGGTGAGGATGTCCTACGAGGGGTTTCATCAACAATCTATTCACTTTCACTCAATCTCATTGTAAGAACTCTCCAAATCGTAGATGCCATGCTATGATCTATTGTGATATGTTCTTGAATGTCTATGATTGTTGACATGTTATTAGTTATTTTTGTTTTTTGGCATTCAGCCGTAGCCGTCCGCATTAAGGAGAAAGAGTTTTTCCAATATCCCAAATTAGTTCTGTCTAAGATCTAGATCGAATCTGTGACATCTCATTTATGAGTGGGAAGTTTTGCTACTTGCATTATAACGGTTTGGTGTTAACATGTTATAATCTCAAGTTCCAACAGTTTAATTAGTAAAGATTTACATGTATTCTAAGAGCATCTCCACCCCAAGACCATTTTGGGGTGGGGATCCTCTTTTGGCGCCGGAGGCACTCCAACGAAGCGCCAAATCCAGCGCCATTTTGGTATAAAACAGTAGAACTTGAACATCATTTTTTCACCCCATTTTTAATTGTAACTTTTTTAGAAAAGAATATAAAAAATATAAAGAAAAGAATATGTAAAGAATATTTTTTTTGTGTGTTAAAAATGATGTTATGGTTTGGAGATGAAGTTACTGTATGATGTGACTTTTATACCATTTTTGTATAAAAATTGCACTAAAATGGTGTTAGGGTTGAAGATGGTCTAAAACATGTGAACAGAATAATCTAAAGGTTAATTCTATATTGATTTAAGTGTGACCATTTTAAATCATAAAAATGCAAAGAAAGATAATACAATTCTCTTAGTAAAACAATTAGCTAGGAGAGTAGGAGGTAATTATAATTTTCTTAATAGATAGTTTACTTTGTTTGTGAAACTAAAATATATCCATTTTTTGGTGGTAGCACTATGCTAATGAGTTGATTGAAAAGAAATCTAGATCAAGAAAAAAAGTAATTGAATTCTTGAACAAAGAAATTGCGCCTGCGGTTATAAGTGTCTTATTAAATTCTCAGACCATTAAGTTTATCAGTATTGTTATGTGAAGCACCAAGCACCCTGAAAATATACATGAACTTCAAATTTGTAGTAAGGATTTAGGATTTTATACTCATATTCTAAGTCATTCCTGTAGGTTGAGAACCCCTCTTTGGCGCCGGCCAAGACTTGGAATGTTCGGTCTTATTTTTATTCTGATTTAATATGCGTTGCTAGTGAAATTGAAACATGCGCTACTCTGATACCATGTTCCGGACCCTGCTGGCACACCAGAAGTTTAAAACTATTGTGGTAAAGTTTGAGGATTTCACACTTTATCTTTTGCCATATTATTTTTGAGTGCATGCTTACAAATGTTGGATAATTTGTGCAGCCTAAATCAGTGCGGTGGACAGCTCCAGCTGAACCTTTTCATCTAACAAGGATGAAAAGGGTTGGCTGTTGTTGTTTCTCTCTCCTTTGGACCCTGCGTAAACAACGCTCAAATTCTGCACCTCACTGCTTTCTTATCTTCTCCTTGCAATCAAGCCAACCAAATTTGCTTGTCGATGAGAATGGTCCACTGCTTATGATACAGATTGAGCCAGAGTTCTTCATCGTCAATGTACAACGAATTGGAGTATTGTCTCAAGATGATTCGAAAGCTTGAGCATAAATAGTATATACAGTCGGACTTTGGGGAGAAGTTCTTCACCTGGTTTTGCTTACAAGAATGAAGGGTTGTGAGGGTGTATGTGGCTACGTTGAGAGATGATCCAGTTTACAGGAAGAGACTGCCACCAGTGCGTATTCGGTTCTTCCCGATGCTCTGGCACTGTGGGGATCAATAGGCAAAGACCTAAGAGAGGTAAATTCTTTCGGATGCAAATTCTTCCATGGATTCTTCAAATTGAATATTTTTATATATCAATCTAATGTACAAGTACTCCATTAACAGTAGGTTGTTGAATTTGATCATTGTCTATGCAGAGCACAAACCTGACAACAGAAACAAAAACAACCAAGCCTTTATCCAAAGAAAAGATACCTTTGCAGAAACAACAACAAGAGCATATAAGAAATTAGTGGGAGACCAAATTTGATCGTTGTCTATGCATAGCCCAAAGGTGAAAACAACAACAACAACAACCAGGCCTCTATCCCAAGAAAAGATACACAAGTAGAAACAACAAGAGCAGATACGAAAGCAGTGGCATGCAGAATTTAAGTATTGCCTATGTAGAACCCATAGGTGATACACAACCACCAGGATTTGAGAGATGCAAGAAAGAAAAACAAAATCGTCGACCTAAGTGAAACTTCCTGTTGGGATTGTGGAGAAGGGAGGATGGACTTGTTTAATGAAATAAAGAAGAATTGTTACCGATTAGTTCTTTTCTACTTTTTGTTTAAAAGTCAAAAGTAATGGAATAATGTTTTTTTCTCATTTGCATGTTTTCTTATGTATTCCTATCCACGTATGATATGAATGAAATCCTTTGTTTCAACTGCGACTTGGGAAAGTTGTATCAAGATATTGTATAAAATGATTTATATGTGGTACACATATGAAAGACTGAATAGGCTCCATTTGGCATTGCTCTTAGAGAGCCCAAAAGCTTTTTTAAATGTCTAAAAGTGTTTTGGATTAAAAATTAGGTGTTGACAAATGTTTTTTTTATAAAAAAAACTATGTTTGGGCCAAGTGATTTTCCATACCTTCATTTTCTCTTCAAAATTTTACCATACCAATTTGAGGCTTTGGGGCTTCTAAAAAATCTCTTTTTTAAAAGGGATGTCTGAAGTTCGAGGCCATGCTACGTCACAATATTTACTTTTAAAGAAAAAAATACTCCTTTAAACCTAAACCACACAAAAATATCTGAATAAATAATTTGGTTATCAAACAAATAAGAAGAAATATTTTCACAACTTATTTTATTTTCAAAAATAATTTTTAGGCTTAAACAAAATTTATAATTCAATTCATGATGCCGAACTCAAAATTTCAATTTTCTTATGTGATTCAAATATAGAAAAAAATTTATTAAATTTATGCAATTAATTCGAAATATTAAAATTGAAAAAGGAATTCTTAAGAAATTTTAAATTCTTTAACATGTCAATTATTTTACAAGAGAATTTTAAATTTTTATTATTAAAGAATTTTTATATTGTCACATCAGTTTTCTAAAAAAAAATTACCATACAATTATTTATAAATAAACTCTTTCCTCATTCGAACATCAGTTTTACTAGGGACGACAACCGGACGGTCTGACCCACGGTCCGCCTGGATAGGCCCGAACTAGGGTTCGTGGTTGTGGAGGAGCCGGATCGGAAAAAAGAGAGATTCTAGTTGTAAGATAGCTAGCAGGTCGGGCTAAGGACCATCCTTCCTAAAATTGGCAGGCAGGTTCGGGTCAACAATTTCTCCAAAAAAAAAAAAAAAACTTTGTTGGGCTCGAATAGTATAGAGGCCCAGGGCGGCAGGCCTCGACCCGGACCAGCCCTCAAGGCTTCGTTCAGGGTCGACCTCGGCGGTGTCAACACTTAATATCCATGTTGGACACCATCAATAATTCACGTAGTTGCCTTATTGCACTTAGTCATCACATCAGCTATCGTATTATTAATTTTGTAAACGACGGGGCCATTTTTCTTAAAATTTTCTTGATGGCTCATATTCATTAATTTTAATCAAATTATTCATTCTTTTTTAAATATATATTTTAAATATTAATTATCTTTGTTCTCTCTAAATAAGTAATAATTAATTTCTAAATTATCAATTACAAAAAAAAGAACAATCCCCGAAATTTCTGAATGAACATAGACCAGTTGGACAATTAAATTTAGTGTTTTGAATTTGACCTCTTTCAAATATTATAAAAATTAATGTTCTCATTTGTCTAATCAATTACCCAACCATACATATAAAAACTAGCTGCCGATTATAGAAGGGGACGATGAACAGAGTGCTGGAGAAGTCAAGGTGATTCATTCTCTTGTTAGTTTTGTTAGAACCTGAAAATAAAGTAATAAATAATCCCAACAGAATTTGCGAAGAAATAAAAAACAAGGAAGAAAACAGTAAGTAAAGAATTTGCATAGAGTCGAGATTTGTAATCTCTGTCCTTAAAGCAGAATTCGCCCCGTAGTGTGACGGTTACCGGCGAATTGCTTCCCAGGATACAACTGTACCTTCTCTGAAGAATGCAGCACCCTTGCTTCAGAGACAACGAACTGTTGTCTGTGTTGTACTCTCAACTGACACTGACACAGAGGAGAAGATGAAGAAAACGAAAATGAAAAATTCTCTATCTGCATGAAAGACTCTGTCTGGTTTTATAGAGGAAAGACCAAACCAAGCCGAGCCGAGCCCGAGGCCGGGGCCGGGGCCGGAGCCGGAGCCGGGCCGGGCCGGGCGCGCGCGCGTGTGTTTGTCATTTTGGCTAAGTCCTCTCTCCACTACACGTTAGTGGTAACCCCTGGGCCACGCCCTTTAGTCCAGTTTTCTAGTATATATACTAGAAGAAATCATTTCCAATTTTCGATATGGGACTATCCATTTTCTCCAAGTTGCCAAGTTAGTACATTTCAAGTACCCAACTTTGGATCAACATTTCTCATTCATACGGAATTCGTTTTTGGCAAGTGAGTATACTACGGAATAGTACTCATCGAGAGGATCGCAATCCACCCATTTTCCGTCGCCGCCAGTGGACGGAGCCTGCCGGAATCCGGTCCGGAAAACTGCAAAAATTTATTCCAACAATCCCCCACAAGAATGGAAATTACCAGACCATGTAATCCAGACACGACAGAAAAACAAAAACATGACAGAAAGACTCTGAGAGTACAATCGGAAAATCACTGCATCAGGAATGGTAGTAATTTTTCAACTTTGAACCACCCTTAGTAATTAGCTATCGGATTCACTTGACCAGGTAGTGATCATGATGTCTTGAACTACCCGGGCGTTGATGTGAACCTAGACAATAAATATCACACAGCTTCATCTCCTCACAGAACTAAGTTCTCTTATTGTGTTCATTTTGACCTTGAACATCCCTGGTTAATCGTGAGTGAACTTGGAGAATGTAGCCTCTCTTCATTCACCTAGAAACGGCCCCATTTCACACTCACAAGGTGATTGCCCATAAAGAGTATCCTGCTATACCCCACTTTTATTTCAAAGCTATGGGAATCATTAAAAGCCAAGCTTATCCTAACTATTTGCAGGCAGCACTTGTTTTATCATCCTAAGAATGGGTATGAGATGTTAATCTCTCAGTGCTTTCGTCGATTCAACAAGATTTAGTTGTTCCTTTGAACCTAGATCTTGGGATCTCCAATTCCTAAGTAGGGTTTCCATCAAGTATCCTCTTTCGTCATAGGCTTTAAACCCATTCCTCTTGATGATCTCACAACCTGCTCTCGCGACAGACCTTTAGTAAATGGATTCGCTAGGTTGTCGGCCGATTTTATATATTCTATAGAGATTAATCCATTTGAGAGCAGTTGTCTAATGGTTTTGTGTCGCCTTCTGATATGACGAGACTTACCATTATACATACAACTCAATGCCCGTGCTATAGCCGATTGGCTGTCACAGTGTACACATAAGGCAGGCTGGTTTTTCCCACATTGGAATATCCTCTAAGAAGTTTCGAAGCCATTCTGCTTCCTCTGCCGCTTTGTCTAAAGCAATAAACTCAGATTCCATGGTGAATCTGGCCAATAGCGTTTGTTTAGAGGATTTCCATGACACAGCTGCACCACCAAGTGTGAAAACATATCCACTTGTGGATTTTGAGTTCTTTGAGTCCGATATCCAGTTGGCATCACTGTAGCCTTCCAGTACTGCTGGATATCTGGTGTAATACAGCGCATAACTCTGAGTATGTCGCAAGTAGTTCAATACTCTAGTTATTCCTTTCCAGTGACTTCGTCCTGGATTACTCGTGTATCGGCTTAGTACATTTACCGAATGTGCTAGATCCGGTCTTGTACAATTTGTTAGGTACATCAGACTACCGATTACATGTGCATATTCTAGTTGTGATATGCTTTCGCCTGTGTTTTTGAACAAGTGAAGACTTGGATCGACGGGACTCTTTGCTGTCCCATTGGAGTAATTCTTAAATCTTTCAAGTACTTTCTCAGCATAATGAGCTTGAGACAAAATAATCCCCTCAGATGTCCTGGAAACTTTGATTCCTAGGATGACATCTGTAACTCCCAAATCTTTCATGTCAAACTTGCCACTAAGCATGCTCTTAGTTTGTTTGATAATGTCGTTATTGCTTCCAATAATGAGCATGTCGTCTACGTATAGACAGACCAGAATGTATCCATTTGGAGTATCTTTGATGTAGATACATTTATCGCATTCATTTATTTTGAAACCATTTGACATCATAACATTGTCAAATTTTTCATGCCACTGCTTTGGAGCTTGTTTCAGGCCGTACAATGATTTTACAAGCCTGCACACCTTGTTTTCCTGTCCAGGAACTACGTAACCCTCAGGTTGTTTCATGTATATTTTTTCTTCTAAGTCCCCATTTAGAAATGCAGTTTTAACATCCATTTGATGTATTTCCAGGTTACGTAGAGCTGCAATAGCTATCAACATTCTTATTGATGTTATTCTTGTAACTGGGGAATATGTATCGAAGAAATTTAGGCCTTCATTTTACCTAAATCATTGTACCACAAGTCTAGCCTTATGCTTCTCTATTGAACCATCTGGTTTCAATTTTTGTTTGAAAATACATTTGCATCCTAGAGCTTTACATCCAGAAGGCAAGTCGACTAACTCCCATGTATGATTTTGCATAATGGAGTCTATTTCACTTTTGATTGCTTCCTTCCACATAAGAGCATCAGGCATAGACATGGCTTCCTTGAACGTTCTGGGCTCATTCTCTAACAGAAAGGCCGTAACAAAGTCAGGACCGAATAATTTTGATGTTCTAGCCCGTTTACTTCGTCTAGGCTCATCAGTATCATATTCTGGTTCATCAACTGAAGTGCTTGCATTCCCTTGTTCATGTGTACGTTTGGGGTACGTAGTATCCTTGCACGGAAATACGTGTTCAAAGAAGGAAGCATTCCTTGATTCCATTATTGTATTCACATGGATATCCGGTATATCCGATTTGTATACCAAGAACCGATATTGTAGCGCCCCGAATTTCTAATAAGATATCTTAGAAAATACGTGGCACATTCCCAGCGATCCACTTCAATATAATATTAAACACAACCAACACCACTAAAATTTTCAACTTTTATTACAACAAACTTTTACAAATCACAGCGGAATCCAAAACAACTCAAACAATGTTTTCTTTTTATTTACAACACAAAACTATCTCAAATCTACCTTTACAAATTTACACAAAACACTTAAGAATCAATTTATCTCAAATATGCCTCTAGCATCCAAACCTCCAACTCTAAGCAACAACCTGCAACATGTGAGGCTAGAGATGATCCCTAACCCCCAAACTAAAGGGGTCAGCCATAAATGGTGTGAGTGACAACAACAAACAACAGAAATAAAACTTAAGCATGGATTCATGAGTAACATATAGTGAACCAAAGTACATAAAATATGAGATAGCAAGAAATGTAACAACAAGTGATACCAAATAAGTGTTAAGTGTAGAAAACCGTGAAACCACATACATAAAACTAAGTCAAAAAAACGCACAAATTCTATATGTGGACTCTCTAATGCATGCTTGTCGAAGTCTTTGCATCCCATTCTACATAGGTTCGGTGCAAGCCCTTAACGTCTCCACTTCATAGGGTTCAATCCCCCGCTATGTAACTAATCCTATCACGATGACTACTACGAGATAAAGATAAACTGTGAGAGTTAGTCCATGCTTGATAATTCCGGAGATAGATCCCACATCTCAGGCATTTTACCTGGATAATTCTGGAGATCATTCCACATCTAAACATAGACACATCATCACATGAATACCACATGTGCGTCGCCTCGACTTTGATAATTCTGGAGATCAATCCCACATCGCAAGCAAACCACTTGGATAATTCCGGAGATATATCTCACATCTCAGGTAATTTTACCTGGATAATTCCGGAGATAAATCCCACATCTCAAGAAAGTTACTTGGATAATTCTGGAGATTAAATCCCACATCTAAAGCCATATTAAGGTGCATAACTCATGTTCTCGTTCATCATATCACCCCTAGTGTCTGTCCTTATTATCTTTCGGGTTATTTAATTACTCAACGAATCTCCTAGAGTGGTGTACCCTACCGGCCTAAAAATCAAAACTGAATAACTGAAATGCCTCATGGGCCTCAACAAAATAACTCAACGTCGGTATACTAGGGTCACACACCTCTAGAGACTCAACTCAAATATCTAAACCAAAGTTCCACTAAACAAAGTGGCTCAACTGAAAGTCTTAAATCAAATGCTTAACTGAATATCTTAGAATCAAATGCTTAACTGAAAGCAAAGTATGGACTGAATTATCTGAGAACCAAACACTCAAGTAACACTCAAGGTACAAAATTCCATTGGTACCAGTAGACTTATACTGTAGTAAGTCGATTGTCTAGAAGGACAAATATCCAAAATTTAACAAAATAAACTAAGTCATATAAGTCGACTTAAGAAATCATCGGTCGACTGTCCAGACCAGAACTGTCATAATTTTACAAAATAATTTCTAAGTATACCTGTCGACTGACAAGGGTCTCAGTCGGTTGTCCAGACAAGAAACTGACATAATTTTACCTAATAATTTCTAAGTATAACAGTCGACTGACAATGGTCTCAGTCGGCTGTCCAGAACGGATTTTCAAAAGGCTAATGATACATCAGTAGGGTCGTACCAGTCGACTGATAGGTAGACCAGTCGGCTGTCGGCCTACAATTTTCATAACTTAGGTCTGATTACAATAATTAAAACTGGAGTTTTCTAAAGATTCATTGTTTATGAAAAAAGGTTCGTATTCAGGCAAAATGACAAATCTCAAGAATCTTCATTAAGGGTATATTACTCAAAACCTCAAATATGTCGAAACCCAAGTTCTCATGTTCTAGATCACTAATTCTTTCATTAGGGTTTCTCAAGATTAAATTCTTTCACAACTCTAAAACAAAATCTGATTTGCAATATGTACGATCCAGGTGTTCATCATCCGATCATAACCACACTCAAATCTTAATAATACGGTTTTATAAACAAAGATCTACTAATCATTCTTAGATTTCACAACATGGTATAAACAACAATCATTAATCACATGATTCACACCACAATTTCAAGATCTATATCATTCACAACATCAAATCTAACATCATTACCACTCGCATACATAGATCAAAAACAAGATAAATTTATGTCATTCACAAACAAAACAAAACACACAATGCCACTCACCTTTTAATTGAGAAAAAGTCCACGAAAAGTCTCCCTTTTGCTAGATCCAAAATTCTCCTTTTTGCTCCTCCAAAACCAATCTCAAAATTCTGTATATTGTAGCAATGACGGCTGGAAAAATTCTTTTAAATATCCGGGAGTGAATATTAGGGTTTTACCCACACTTTTGCAAAACAATCCTTTCCAAAATACAACTTACATATATAGTTCTATTCTTGGAAATTCAATCAAAATTCATTCAAATTAGGATTTAAAAGAAAATATACTTCTAAATCTCAACCAATACTGATCCAAACGTCCAGAAAATATATTTTGCACTTTAACCCTTAAAAATGTCAATTTTGCAAAAAGGTCATTCTTTTCTCAAAAATTGCAAATAGTTCCAATTAATTTCAGAAAATTCTGGAAAAATACTAAATAAATCTCAAATATTAAATAATGATTTTTCATGAAGAAAACTAAACTTTCAAACTTCTCATCAAAGTATTTTCACGTGTTTTGCACGTGTACAAAAGATAAATCTTTTAGAAAATATTAATTAAATCTCTAAAATCAATTTAAATTCATTTTCAAATATAAAAATAATATTTGAAAATACGGGGTTCTACAGATATGCACTACTGTTGTGTGCATAACCTATCAATATGCAATCAATCGTCTTAGGTCCGATGGTGACCTGTTTCGGGGTAGGTACTGCCACTTTTGCTAGACACCCCAACACTTTGAGGTATTTATACAAAGGTAAGTTACCTTTTCACAATTCATATGATGTCTTGCCGGTTTTCTTGTGAGGTATTTTGTTGAGAATGTAGTTGGCAGTCAGCAACGCTTCCCCCCACATGTTTTGGGGTAAGCCAGAATTCAACAACAAGGCATTCATCATCTCCTTTAGAGTTCGGTTTTTGCGCTCGACAATACCGTTTGATTCGAGTGAGTAGGGAGCAGTTGTCTGATGAACTATTCCATGTTCCGAGTAGAACATGTTAAATGGTGCATCATATTCTCCTCCTCTATCACTTCTAACGATTTTAATTGTTTTGCCAAGTTGATTCTCAACCTCAAGTTTATATTCTTTGAATTTATCCAAAGCCTCATTTTTGCTATGTAACAAATATACATAACAGAATTTTGTGCAATCGTCTATGAAAGTCACAAAGTACTTTTTGCCACCTCTGGTCTGCACATATTTTAAGTCACACAGATCCGTGTGAATAAGACCTAGAGTTTTTGTGTTTCTTTCTACAGAACGTGATGGAGTTTTAGTGAGTTTGGCCTCTGTGCAAACTTCACATTTTTCTGAGTTATCTACCTTAAATTTTGGTAGCAGATTCATGTTAACTAATCTATGCATAGAATTTACATTAACATGGCCTAGTCTTTCATGCCAAACAGAGGAAGACTCAACAACATAGGCAATAGAAGTTATTTCATTAACTTTGGGAACAGTAGGAACAATAGTTTTAGGGATGAATGTCATTACATTAAACTTGAACAGTCCATCCTTTACATATCCCTTACCCAAGTATACCCCATTCTTAGACAGTACAAAATTATCAGAAACAAGTAAAACTTTAAACCCATTCTTGCTTAGCAAAGAACCTGATATCAAGTTCTTTCTAATGTCTGGGACATGCAACACATTTGTGAGTGTTATCTCTTTGCCTGAAGTCATTTTCAGCACTATCTTCTCCGTTCCTTCAATTTTGGAGGTGGAAGAGTTTCCCATGAATAGCTGTTCATCTTTGTTGCACTTCTGGTAGGAGGTGAACATTTTCTTGTCCGAGCAGATATGCTTGGTTGCCCCAGTATCGTACCACCATTCACGAGGATTGCTCCCCACAATATTGACCTCTGATACTACAGCATAGAGGTCCAGGTCAGAGAGACCAGTGGACAAGTTTTCAGCTATGTGTGCGTGGGATTTTTCATTCCCTTTTACATGTCCTGTTCCTGAACGGTTACTGTCCTTACTGCGGTACTCAGAAATTTTGTGCCCCAACTTACCATACTTGTGGCATTTCCCAGCAAACCTCTTTGCAAGAGGTTTTTTGTTTGAGGCCTGTGGCAGAAATTTCCTCTTCTTGCCCTTCTGTTCGTGCTCCACCACATTGGCCTTTTCTATGGACTGATTTCTATAGGACCTGTCAGCCTTGCGATTCTCTTCTTCAATCCGCAATCTGACAATTAGATCTTCAAGAGACATCTCCTTTCGCTTGTGTTTGAGGTAGTTCTTGAAGTCTTTCCACCCAGGTGGAAGTTTTTCAATGAACGCTGCAACCTGAAATGGCTCACACAGCGTCATACTCTCTGTAGCAATGTCGTGTATTATAACCTGCAGTTCTTGGACTTGACTCACCACAGTTTTGGAGTCAATCATCTTGTAGTCCAGAAATTTGCCAACAACAAATTTCTTTATAAAGTAATAAATAATTTGTGGGTGATTGCCCCATTTCTGAAAATTACTTTATACATAAAGAGTATCCTGCTATACCCCCACTTTGTGGGTGAATGTTGTAACAAATAGTTATGAAAAGTACTTTATATTCTACTTTAAGATCTGTTACCGCTGAATCTGGTGTGGGGGTAAACAGATAGAATTTGTGGACTCGTAGAAAACCTGAATAGCAAACACCCAACCTGTTCCGCCGGAGTTTGATCGCTAGCTCCCTCCGTTCACCTGCAGGGAAGTGCGAGACACCGGGGTTGATCCCAGTGACGCACCCTCCGACGCTCTAGTCAGTAACAAGGAATGATTAAGAAAGAGCGTTAATAGGAAAAAGAGTGATTACCTTGTGACAGTGGTAGGTGGGGGGTATTTATAGCCGCCTTAGGGATCAGATTAGGAAGGTAGTAATTCCTGTGATCTGATAAGGAGTAAAATTCTCATAACCAGATTAGGAATCTGTTACCCCTAATTCTCGGTGGGAGGATTGTAATGCCCCGCCCCAATACTCAGACAATTTTTAATATTTTTAGAAATACAAATTAGATACTATGTAGTACAACTGCCCACCACAGGCTGCCTCTCAAAAGGTGGTTAACCGAATTGGTAACTCTTGATCATTGGATAATAGTATTTATACTCAAATTATCCTATCAAACTTCCCATGTGGGACTATATTTCTCAAATTTATCTCAAATCCGCACAGACCAGTCGACTGCTAATACTACCAGTCGACTTTTCGCTGCAGATCTGGGGTATTACAAGGATAATGGCGAATCAGGCCCGTTGATCTGGCCTAATCAGAGACCCTGATTCTATCCAACCGGACTGGGTCTGAATCGGGTCGTGACCCGTATCCAGCTGAGGTGGATTCGTTCGCAGGTTATCGGATCTGTGAGAAGAAGATCCAGTACCCGTTTCGGACCCATCTGTATGCGAGATTACCGTTTTACCCCTGGGCTTCAAGATTCGTGCTCGATTTGGGCAGTTCCGATTTAACCCCACTTTTAGCCATATCACGAGCCCCCCACTCCTAAAGACTGAGTTTGATCAGCCTTTGAGGAGTAGTTTTACTGTTTTTAATGGCTGGCAGGGTTGTATCGGAGTCCAAACGGATGGTCTTTGAATCTTTGAAGGAGGTAGTGTGGCGATTCTTCAAACTGGTTGCATCCTCAGTTGATCTTGAGCTTTTCTGGCCGTTGGGTGATTTTTATCTATTTTTTCGGATTATGTATTTAATTTTACGAAGTGTTAACTAGTCGTTTGGGGGTATTAACAATGCGTTCCAGGCGTTAATTGTTCGTTCAGGGGCCCGAAAAGGTACCCCCGAGTGTACAATTATTGCCTAGAATTTTTAGTTAATTTTCACGAATTTTTAGTAATTTTTTCACAATTTTTAAATAGATAAAATGATTAAAATAAATAAAAACTAATTTTTAATACCGATTTATGGCGTGGCGCGATCTGGGCCCTCTATCGGGGCCGAGCGCGATTTTTTGGGTGATCGGACGATCCGCCTTCCTCGGCAGGTAGTTTCTTCGCATACGAGGGTCGGTTCCTCGTCTCCTCGGCTCGGCAGCTCGGCACCCGGCTCGAAATCTGCCGAACTACGCAGCGTGATCCTGAGCGTCCATCTTAGCGCGGATCCCCAAAAAGCGCTATCTTGTCGTTTAGTGAACGTGGCAAGATCTGTGCCGTCCATCATGACGAGCACGTTTTTTGACAAGATCCAACGGCTGAGGAGGGTCGGTGGCTTTTTTCTCCATATACGAGGGTCGGTTCCTCGTCCCCTCGGCTCGGCAGCTCGGCACCCGGCTCGGAATCTGCCGAACTACGCGGCGTGATCCTAAGCGTCCATCTGAACGCGGATCCCCAAAAAGCGCTATCTTGTCGTTTAGTGAACGTGGCAAGATCTGCGCCGTCCATCATGACGAGCGCGTTTTTTGACAAGATCCAACGGCTGAGGAGGGTCGGTGGCTTTTTTCTCCATATACGAGGGTCGGTTCCTCGTCCCCTCGGCTTGGCAGCTCGGCGCATAGCTCGGAATCATCCGAACTACGTGGCATGACCCTGAGCGTCCATCTCAGTGCGGATTTTGAGGACTGGGTTCAGATCACGAGAAAACGTTATTTTGTCGTTTTGTGGGCGTGGCGCAATCTGAACCGTCCATCGTGTCTTGACACGAATTTTGGAGAGATCCGACGGTGATTCAGCCTCGGTAGGATTTTTCTCCATATATGAGGGTCGGTTCCTCGTCCCCTCGGTTCGGAGACTCAGGGCCGTTAGCCGAGGTATGGAGTTGGACGTTTTGAAGAGTCTTGGCTCCGGAGCATCGCTACCCTCCGACCCAGTAGCTCGGCTGCTTGGCCAGGCTGTTCAGTAGCTCGGCTAAGCAGACCGGTAGCCAGAAGCACGGCAGGTACACGTGGCCAGATCTGGAACGTCCATCATTGCGTGAATCACGAGGACTGGGTTCAGATCATAAGAAAACGTTATTTTGTCATTTTGTGAGCATGGCGCAATCTGAACCGTCCATCGTGTCTTGACACGAATTTTGGAGAGATCCGACGGTGATTCAGCCTCGGTAGGATTTTTCTCCATATATGAGGGTCGGTTCCTCGTCCCCTCGGTTCGGAGACTCAGGGCCGTTAGCCGAGGTATGGAGTCAGACGTTTTGAAGAGTCTTGGCTCTGGAGTGTCGCTACCCTCCGACCCAGTAGCTCGGCTGCTTGGCCAGGCTGTTCAGTAGCTCGGCTAAGCAGACCGGTGGCCAGAAGCTCGGCAGGTACACGTGGCCGGATCTGGAACGTCCATCATTGCGTGAATCACAAGGACTGGGTTCAGATCACGAGAAAACGTTATTTTGTCGTTTTGTGAGCGTGGCGCAATCTGAACCGTCCATCGTGTCTTGACACGAATTTTGGAGAGATCCGACGGTGATTCAGCCTCGGTAGGATTTTTCTCCATATATGAGGTTCGGTTCCTCGTCCCCTCGGTTCGGAAGCTCGGTGTTGTTGGTCGAGGTGAGTTGGACGCTTCGAAGCTTTTTCAGTTGCTCGGTTGCTCGATCAAGCTGTTCGGTAGCTTGGTTGGGCACACCGGTGGCCGAGTCGTGGACTTAAGCATCTTGAGGAGTCTTTGTTTTGAAACGTCGCCACTCTCTGCTTTGGCGCTTTGGCTTCTTAGCGGGCTTTTTAATTTCCCAAGGAAGCCCAAACGTTGCACTGGGGTTATAAGTTGTTACTCCCCCACCCCCAAGCTCATTTCTTACTTTCTACTCCAAGCTTTCACTTTTGCTCTGCGTTCTCTGCTAGCGGCGATATTCACTCCAAGGCGGTTGCGTTAGCTGTCGCGTGGGCCAGGCGATTTCCGGCGAACTTATTCCGACCGTGAACATCACTTCAAGGGCACGTCACTTCAAGGTCAGTTTACTTGCCTTAGACTTTTTTCTAGAGATGTCAAGGGTGAACTCGGGGAGTGAGGCCTCGTCCTCGGGCGATAGTGGTGCCGAGGAGAGGAGGCAGATGGAGATCCGAAGGAAAGGGAAGCAAGTAGTCGAGCCGTCTGTGGCCGAGGCGAGGAAGGAGAAGAAGAAGAGAAGGGTAGTGGCCCAATCTCCTGTGGTCGAAGTGATTGTGGAGAATCCGAGGCAAGCGCCTGAGATGGGCCGGTACCCTTGTGTATTGTCCGGGCATGCTAGGGTTAGGCAGTACGAGGGCAACCTCATGAAGAAGGCGATCATCGGTCAGTCGGAAGTTTACGAAGAGAACAACCCGGTTCTGACCACCGAGGCGGACGAGATTGGATCGATGCTATCCGAGAGGGACCTGCTCCGGATCAGAAAAGGGTTCGCCATCCCTCCGGAGTACAAGCTAATTCTCCCCGACCCTGGGATGCGAGCGAACTCCAAACTGTCGTCGTCAGATATGTGCATGTTCGACTACGACTCTCTGAACGCCGGACTGCGCTCCCCCCTGCACCCCTTCATTCGTCAGGTCCTCGGGTGGTACTACCTTGTGCTGACCCAATTCATGCCGAACACGTGGCGCCATGTGAACGCCTTCCTGCTACAGTGCCGCAACGCCGAGGTCGAACCGGACCTGACGATCTTCCAAAGCATGTATCGGATAAACCGGATGCACAAGACCGAGCATCGATACTACCTGGCACCGAGGAAAGGCATTCGGATTATAGAAAAACCGGACTCGATCAAAGGCTGGAAGGAGAAGTTCTTCATACTAAGGGAGCCATCGATGCTGCAAGTTTCGAGCCGGTGGAAAGTTAAGGTGCCGAAGTTCGCGAGGGCCGACCCGGAACTGTCTGCAGCCATGGAGGAAGTGGCGGGGAAGATCGTGGCCCTCCCGATGTTGAGCTGGAGGGAGATGACCGAGGAGGTGCTGTACAGGTCAAGCCTTAGTCCGATCGACCTGAGTACGCTCCTGACATCTCGCAATATTTTTTTTTCTTTTTTTTCCAAAGTCTTTAGTTCGTTTTACTAACTCTCAGTTTGTTTGTTGTTTGGTACAGAAGCGTCGAAGATGGATTTTACGGCCATGATGAACGAGAGGGGTAAGGTGGCCGATGGAAGGAGGAGGAAGAGGCCGAGCACGACCGTCTCGTCAGGTCGGCCTCCCAAGGTAGCTTCGGCAGTTATTCTGCCTCCCCCCGTCACTGAGGTCCCCTCGCCAATGGTGGCTGTCATCACTGAGCCCTCGGCCCATGCTGCTTCTTCCGCGGCCGGTGAGGTGTTCGACGTCTCGGCGGCTTTGTCGCTTCAGGCTCCGCCGCTGATTGCCGAGGCCGAGGTGATCCTGACCGAACAGCATAAGCAACTGTTCGTTTCGGAATGGCGGGTCAAGAAGCACGACGGCTTCCTCGGAAATTCGCAGATGTCAATGCAGGCCGTCAAGCATTTGGCAACCCTGAAGGACCGAGCCGCGCTGAAGGCAGGGACGGTTGGCGACGACACCTATGAGGTTGCTCGGTCGCTCGTATCGGTAAGTGTCGCATGCTCTCTTCTGAGAATCTCTTCAAGTTTGCCGTTTGGCTGTTACCTTGTTCTCACTATGTTTCTATTTTGGCAGGCCACTTTCCACTTTAACCATCTCCTCGAAGCGTTCGCCGAACAGGAGAAGGAGCTGAAGGCCGCCAGTGATAAGGACAGGGTGGAAAAAGTGAGGGTGGTTCGGCAGCTCGAGGCTGAGCAGAGGCGAGCTGAGGGCTTAGAAGTCCGGGTCGCCGACCTTGAGGCAGACCTGGAGCGAACCAAAGGGCGGCTCGCCGAAGAGGTCGCCAAGGTCACCAAAGCTGCCGAAGAGTCGGCGACGTCGGCTAAGGCCCTGGCGGAGGCGAGGGCGGAGAGGGACGCCTTGGAGACGAAGATCAGGGCCGAGGTCGAGGCCGAAGCGAAGAAGCATATGGCCTCCAACATGGAGAAGTCCTACCAGAGGGCGCTTGACCATGTCGAGGACCGAGTCCCCGGCTTCCAGCGGGTCGGCTACAGGCTGTGGCCCGGAATCCCGTCAGATGGCGAGGAGGGAGGTGAAGAGGAGGAAGGTGACGGGGAAGAAGGCGACGACGATGAGCAGGTGGTTGCCGAGGTGGATGTGACCAACCCCCAGGTCGGGGGGAGAGATGAGGGGTCGTCTGGTGAAGCGCCTGTGGTTGAGCCGACGACACAGGTGGACCCCTGATCTCCTCGTCTTTTTGTAATCTTTTTTCTTTTTTTTTAAAAAAAAATGTAATGCCTTTTTGCGGACTGGCCACCGCTTCTTCCCTTATGAATAATTTTTTTTTTTTCAAATTTGTCGAAGTGTTTGGATCGGTCTGTAGTCTTTCGATTGTGACGCTCTCGTGTTTCAGATCCTCGAACACGTCCCAGAAATAGCAGCAGCTCGGCATCGTGCTGAGCTGTTTAAGCAATCTCGCGAGGCTCGCCTCGAGGGCGAAATCGAGCTGATCCGGAGGGTGTCACTCAACGTAGAGAAGAAGTACAGCGAGCTGCTAGCCGAGGTGCACCATCTTCGGGTAGTCGAGGAGGAGTTCTCAGCGAAGGAGGAAGAGCTAGCCTCGGTGCAGACCGAGCAATACGAGCTCGCGAGGAAGGTCGAACAGCTGCAGAGGGTCACGGTCGACAAGAGCATCGAGGTGACTAACTTACTTCGTATTATATCCGATAGTGCTGAGTGCCCCGGTTCGGCAAAATTCCCTCGATTCAAGATAATGGTTAAGGACGACACTCTGAAGAATAGGGTCGTTGAGCTCGAGGAGGAGGTGGCTCGACTGAAGCCTCAGCCCGTGAGGGCTAATGTCCGCAGCACCTCCTGCACTCGCGAGGAGAGAGAGAGAGGGATCACCTTTTACGAGCTCGCGACTCGTCGTCAAATTATGGGCCGGACAGCGACTGACGCACAAAGCGGAGTAGCTATTAGCTCGAGTGGAGCCTCGGTCGGAGCCACCGTTAGGATTATTGGCGAGGCGGCATCGCAGTTCGTCGGCCTGGAGACAAGCTCGGAGATGAAAAAACGGAAACCCCGTTTGTCTCTTAATCGGAACGTCCCTGTCCTGAGGAGGCACTGATCGAGCTGCATCGAGCCTTAGACCTGCATCGTTTTCCTTGTTGTAATGACATATCTTGTAATTTTGTCAAGTCGTTGCTTCGTTGTAACTTTTTGCCTTGTAAACTTATCACGTTGTTTCAATAAAATCGAAGTGGCTTCGCTCAACGTTGTGCCGCAGCTGCCTTACACTTGAAAATGAACCATAAGGACCCATAGTTGTCTTCTTTGAATGTTTTAGCGGCGGAACTTTAGTTTTTTGCTCGGAATATACCGAGGCGACTTTGTTCCTCCGTGGTGCGATAGCTCGGATTTCGGACGTAGTCCACGTGGCTCAATCTAGATGGTCGATCATGATCGTGGTGCGCATCACGATGAGGGGGGGCACGAATTCCCAAAAAACACTATATTTTCGTTTTGTGGATACGTGGCACGATTTGATCCGTTCATCACGCTCCAGTACGCATTTTGAGGTGATCTAACGATGAAATTGGTCCGGCAGAATTTTTCTCCATATGTGGGGGTCGGTTCCTCGTCCACTCGGCTCGGGGTATTGATTGAGCGCAGTCGAGCCGAACACTGGACTTCGAACTACCGTTAGTATTGCTCGACGGTTGTGGGAGCAGTTCCGAATGGCGACCTATTTCTAGCTTGCGTACGAGCGAATTTGCGAAGTAGAATCGAGCCAAGTGTTGGACTCCGAACCATCGGTAGAGTTGTTCAACGGTTGTGGGAGCAGTTCCGAATGGCGACCTACTTCTAGCCCACTTACGAGCAAACTTGCGAAGTAGAGTCGAGCCAAGTGTTGGACTCCAAACCATCGGTAGAGTTGTTCAACGGTTGTGGGAGCAGTTCCGAATGGCGACCTACTTCTAGCTCGCTTATGAGCGAACTTGCTAAGTAGAGTCGAGCCAAGTGTTAGACTCCGAACCATCGGTAGAGTTGTTCAACGGTTGTGGGAGCAGTTCCGAATGGCGACCTAATTCTAGCTCGCTTACGAGCGAACTTGCGAAGTAGAGTCAAGCCAAGTGTTGGACTCCAAACCATCGGTAGAGTTGTTCAACGGTTGTGGGAGCAGTTCCGAATGGCGACCTACTTCTAGCTCGCTTACGAGCGAACTTGCGAAGTAGAGTCGAGCCAAGTGTTGGACTCCGAACCATCGGTAGAGCGAAGAGTAAAGGCAGAGAGTTGTAAACAGTTTTTACAAGTAAAATATGAGAAAGCTTTTCTTTATTGACTAATGGTCGGCTGCTTCTAAAGTTGCGAGCCGTTGTTACATATGAGAAACAAATTAGAGAAAATACAGGGGGTAGGAGGGGAACGGTTCGACATCCTGAAATACTTAGAGAGGTACCGGGGCACCTTCTTGGTACTTCAAAAGATGGTCGGCATTCCAGATCCTAGGGATTTCTCTGCCTTCGTGGTCTTCGAGACGATAAGCTCCTGGCCGAACTACTTTCGTGATTCGATAGGGCCCCTCCCAATTTGGAGCTAACTTGCTCTTCTGACTAGGGAAGGAGACAGCTATCTTTCTGAGGACTAGGTCCCCTTCCTTGAGATCGGTAGGTCGGACCTTTTTGTTATACGCCAGCTCGTTCCTCCTTCGATAGTTCTGTTGGCGGATTGATGCTCTTTCCCTCAGCTCGTCTATCAGATCTAGGTTTGCCCGAAGGTCCCTGGCGTTCTGTTCTTCGTTGTAGGCTACAAGGCGAGGAGAAGGTATTCCGACCTCCAGTGGGATCACCGCCTCGGACCCATAGGTGAGGTTAAACGGGGACTCTCCTGTGGGGGTTCGTTTTGTGGTGCGGTAGTTCCACAGCACGTTGGGGAGCTGATCCACCCATAAACCTTTGGAGCATTTTTCCAACCTCTTCTTAATGCCGGCGAGAATCTGCCGGTTAGCATTTTCGACTTGGCCATTCGACTGCGGATGGGAGACGGAGGAGAAACATTGCTGGATTGCGAGGTCTTCACACAGAGCTCGGAATGCGGCCCCAGTAAATTGGGTTCCGTTGTCAGTTACGAGGACTCGGGGAACACCGAATCGGCAGATGACGTGCTTCCAGAAGAACTGGAGCACCTTGTTCTCCGTGATTGTTGCCAGAGGCTCGGCCTCTATCCACTTCGAAAAATAGTCGATCGCCACGACGAGGAATTTGAACTGGCCCGGAGCTGGAGGGAATGGCCCTAGTGAATCCATTCGCCACATGGCAAAGGGGATAGGGCTTGATAGGGAGGCGAGCTGAGTTTGTGGGAGGCAACGAATGTTTGAATGCTTCTGACAAGAGTCGCATTTCCGAACGTGTCGCTCGGCATCTCGGAGGATGGTAGGCCAGAAGTAACCGTAATTCAACACCTTCCGAGCCAGTGACCTGGACCCTGAATGTGCTCCGCCGATGCCTTCGTGGAGCTCCTGCAAGGCGTAGTCGGCTTGTTCTGGGGAGAGGCACCTCAGGTACGGCCTGCCGTCTACTGGCAAGAAGGAATGTTTGTACAAGATTCCTTCGACGAGAGTGTACCGTTCCGCTCGGGTCCTTACTTGGCGAGCCTCCTTAGGGTCATCAGGCAGGAACCCATCCCTTAGGAATTCGACCAGCGGTTTCATCCAGTCATCTTGTAGTAGGACCGGCAGCGACTCCACCGAGTCGAGGGTCTCGTCTTCTATACTCGGTTTTAAGAGGACCTCGATCAAGACGGTCTGCTCGAGACCTTGGAGGGAGGATGAGGCTAACTTGGAGAGGGCGTCTGCCTGTGAATTCTCTTCTCGGGGGATTCGTTGGATGAGCACTTCTTCGAACTGGGTCATGAGGGTTCGGACTTTAGCGAGGTACTTCGCCATCCGATCGTCTCGTGCCTCGTAATTGCCCAAGACTTGATTCACTATGAGTTGAGAGTCACTATAGATTCGGAGGCGTTGTGCCCCTGCACTTCGGGCAAGCCCGAGGCCGGCGATTAGTGCTTCATACTCCGCTTCGTTATTCGAGGCCTTGAAGTTCATGCACAGGGCATACTGGAGGATGAAGTCGTCTGGCCTGCCAAAATGATCCCGGCTCCGCTTCCCTCGTTGCACGAGGAACCGTCCACAAAAACCATCCAAATTGGGGGTCCGTTCGGCACCTGGTTGACCTCGGGAATGGTGGTCTCGACGATGAACTCTACAAGGGCTTGAGCTTTGATCGCAGTCCGGGGCTGGTACGAGACGTCGTGCTGGCTTAGTTCGATGGACCACTTCATGAGGCAGCCAGAGGTCTCAGGCCTGTGGAGGACTTGTTTCAGCGGTTGGTCGGTTAGGACGACCACCGAATGGAACTGGAAGAGGTGCTCTTTTCAGAGGATGACCAGAGCAGAAAGTTTCTTGGACCCGACGTTTTCTGTTTTGTACTTCTTTTCCAGGGACCCCCACAGGAGTTTGGATGTCTTGAAGACACAGTAGACGTTGTACAGGGAGTCTACCAAACCATTCAGGATGTAGTTCCTGCAGAGGTAGTCGCCCTGAGTCCACGCGTCAACTGCAGCAACGGAGTGTGCATCCAAACCAAACCAGACCAGACCAAACCAAGCCGAGCCGAGCCGAGACGAAGCCGAGGCCGGGGCCGAAGCCGGAGCCGGGCCGGGCGGGCACGCGCGCGCGCGTGTTTGTCATTTTGGCTAAGTCCTCTCTCCACTACACGTTAGTGGTAACCCCCGGGCCACGCCCTTTAGTCCAGTTTTCTAGTATATATACTAGAAGAAATCATTTCCAATTTCCGATATGGGACTATCCATTTTCTCCAAGTTGCCAAGTTAGTACATTTCAAGTACCCAACTTTGGATCAACATTTCTCATTCATACGGAATTCGTTTTTGGCAAGTGAGTATACTACGGAATAGTAATCGTCGAGAGGATCGCAATCCACTCATTTTCCGGTGCCTCCGGTGGCCGGAGCCTGTCGGAATCTGGCCCGGAAAACTGCAAAAATTAATTCCAACAATTTTAAGGGTTTTAGTCTGGATGTATGACGGAAGATGTAGTGGATACCGGGTGGGGTTAGACGTGGAGATGGGAACAGACACAACTGCACTTCTTCGCTCTGCTATTAATGCTTTAAAGTTGGTTTAACAACTCTTTTTTTGGATAATTAAAGCATCCACAGACTTTAAAGTTGATAATTAAAGCATCCACAGACGCTTTAAAATGCATTTTTTTTTCCAAAAATCATCTGCAGTCGTTAGGCATATATGCATTTCATACTTTTTTCCTACAGTAAATAGGAAAATAAGCATATGGATATAGCAATATGCATATTATAAGGGACGAAACATCATGTTTCGTCTGTAATATTTTAATATATTTTTAATTTTATCGGACGAAGTCTGAGGAAAATCAGAGTGTTAAGAAAATTTTAATTAAAGAAAAGAAAAAAAAAAGAGTTTGTTTCATGTTTCTTCCAATCTCATTTTAGATAGGACGAAACATCCATTCATTTAAAATAAAAAAAATTGGAAATGATAATTTCACCCCTACTCTCATCCAACCATTCATTTCTTGATCCAACGTTTGCTTTAAACCCAACGGCTATTTCCAAAATATAACGGCTATATTTGACTACTTATTCCTATATATTGGCACTCGTTGAAACCAAATTCATTGCTCAAAAAAAAAATCCCTTACTCTAGTCTTCAAAAAAGTATACTCTCCGTCTCCTACTTGCAAATTTTTGAAAGAGTTAGTTTTGCCCATAGTTCAAGAGGGAGAGCTTATACAACTCAGGAAGATGTTACTCTTTGTCAATATGGCTGCTTGTTTCAGCTTCAGCAGGCATTGGTTGTTGTCGCTTTGATTTTGTAACACCCCGCAAAATTGAAAATTACAGTTTTGCTCCTGTGTGTTACGCACGTGTATTTTGTAACGTGTTTTCACCACGTATTTTGATTTCCGACTATCTACGCATTTTCCTTACTTTGATTAAAATATTATTATACGTGTTTTTCTACGTACGTAGTAATTGCGTCGTGAAATATATAAATATATTTTCTTATATTATATTTTATTATCTTTAACATTTTTCGTTGATAAACGTCGAATTTCGTATTTTTATATTTTACGTGCGATGCACGTGTTTATTTCGGTGCGCGCATTTGGGCGTATCTTTTCTTGAAATGAATTTCATAAAATATATGCACATTTATTTTTGCATTATAAATTTTAATTAAACAGATATTTTACCTAATAGCATAATATATGGTGTATACCTATATATATAGTTCTAAAGTGGCTAGTATGATTGTAAGTATCTTAAATTTGAATTGTGTATGAAGGTGGAGGCCCACGGCTTGGACCCAGTGCTGTTTGTTTTGGCTAATGGGTTTGGCATATATGGTATATAAGTGGATTAATAGGTGTAGTTTGGTATATAAATAAAATAGTGTAAATTTGTAATTGGAGTAGGGGGCCCACGTTGGGGGATCAAAACTGCACTTATGTGTGCTGGGACCAGTTTTGGAGTAATGGCCGGGAGAGGGAATTGTGTGTATTGAAGAGTTGGGGTTAAGTTTTCAGAGTAGTAAAGAGAGATTAAATAAGGAGAGTTAAGAGTTAAGGTTTGGGAGGGGTTATGAAAATGAAGTTTTAATTGTGTTAAATGGGGGAGTTATTAGGATGGAGAATTTTGCAAAATAAACCCTAGCCTTACCCTATCTCTACTACTATAATGGGAGAAGGCCTTAGTGTAATTTGTCCTTAACCCAACCTGTGCAACGCACGTGCTGGTAGATTTTTTTTTTTGCCCTTTTCATTCCCCCAATTTTCCCCACGTGCACAGCACGTGTATAATACTATAATAATATAATGGGAGAAGGCCTTCGTGAGTTAGTGTCATTTGTCATTGTGTCATTCTACCAACATGTGCAACGCACGTACATAACTAATCTCTATACTACTATAATGGGAGAAGGCCTTAGTGTAATTTGTCCTTAACCCAACCCGTGCAACGCACGTGCTAGTAGATTTTTTTTTTTTTGCCCTTTTCATTCCCCCAATTTTCCCCACGTGCACAGCACGTGTATAATACTATAATAATATAATGGGAGAAGGCCTTAGTGAGTTAGTGTCATTTGTCATTGTGTCATTCTACCAACATGTGCAACGCACGTACATAACTAATATAAAAAAGGTTTCCGGTTCAAATCCTCCATATGTCATAATTTTTATTATTATTTTTTAAAATTATTAAAATGTGCATTGCACGTATAAATTACTAGTAAATAGAACCCCAAATTCCTACATTCTCTTACACCAAAACTTAAGAAAAAGAAAGAGAAAGAAAAGAAAGAGAGAAGAGAGTTTGTGCTTGCTTGGAGCCATAGCTAGGAGAGGAAGGGTGCTAGAAGCTAGAAGTGCTTGCGGAGCTAGGAGTCGTTGGAGCTAGGAGAATTGTTCATTCCTTCATTTGATCAAGTTTCTATAAGGTGGGTGGTTTCTTGCTTTCCAGTTATAAAGAACAAATGCATGCTAATAATAACAAATGAGAAATTGTGATTTGTGTGTGACATGGATGGTAACGAGAAATGCTATGTTGATAAATAGTTTAACGTTATTATTAGTGGATGATCTTCTTACTTGCTAATGTAGGATATTGCATGAGTAGAATGTTGGTATGAATGAATAGACTCATGTTAAAATGAAAGTTATGTTGTTGTTATACCTTGCTAACTAAAGAAAAGAAGTACTTGATAATATGAACTATGCTAATATATTTGCATAACCTTGTGGTTGTAATAGTGTTAACATATGTGAATAATTTCAATAAGAAATTATGAATAAAAATCATGCTAGTAATTTTGAATTAGTTGATGAGAAGATATTGATATGTAGGAAAATTTTATGCTAATGTACATGCTATGAATAATATGGGTGTGATTAAATAATAGAAGATTTTGTTGTAAGAGTTGACGCCATGATTCATGTTAAAGTACTTATAAAACCTCATGTTTAGTAAAATCTATATTTTTGTGAATAAAAAGTAGTTTTACTTTACACCCTTGAGATGAAAAATTAGTAGTAAGTCATATAAATGGAAAATGATAAAAATAAGAGATAATTAGTTTTGCCATGCATGAATAAAAGGAAAGAATAGATTAGAAATATTTTCTTGGTAGCAAATATAGTAACTTATGATTTGTCAATCTAATGGACTCATGCAATTGGTTATGAAAGAAACAAATTGATTTCAATAATCAATAGATGAAAATTTTGTTTCCTAATTGTTGCCGCTAAATCTGGTGTGGGAGCAAACAGATAGTATTTGTGGATTCTTAGAAAAAACTGAATAGCAAACATGTATACCTATTCCGTCGGAGTTTGACGATGACTCCTGCCGTACACCTGCAAAAAGTGCGAGACACCGGGGTTGTTCCCGGCGATGCACCCTCCGACGCTCAAGTCAGTAATCAGGGAAGATTATGAAAGAGCGTGAAAACTGGAGAAAGATTGATTACCTCTTAATGGAGATGGATGAGGGGTATTTATAGGCGTCTTAGGGATCAGATTAGGAATATAATCCCCGTGATCTGATAAGGAATATTCTCCTTGTAAGCAGATTAGGAATATAATCCCTAATTCCCAGTGAAATGATAGATGTGAATCAGGGCCGTTGATTAACCTTAATCAGAAACCCTAATTCTACCCTGCTGGACCGGGTTTGCAGCGGGTCGAAACCCGTACCCAATTGAGGTGGATCCATTCGTGGGTTATTGGATCTTTGATGAAGAGATCCAGTACCCCTCTCAGACCCATTGGTAGGTGAAATTACCGTTTTACCCCTGGGCTTCAAGATTCGTGCCCGATTTGGACGGTTCCGATTAAACCCCATTTTTAGCCATATCACGAGCCCCCCACTCCCGAAGACTGAGTTTGATCAGCCTTTGAGGAGTAGTTTTACCTGTTTTAATGGCTAGTGGAGTTGTGTCGGAGTCCAAATGGAAGGTTTTGAATCTTTGAAGGAGGTAGTATGGTGATTTTTCAAGTTGTCTGTACTCTAAGTTGCTCTTGAGCTCTCCGGATCATGTGGTGTTTTTGTTCACCTTTGCGATGTGTCAATTCGTCGTTCGGGGGTCTCATAAGATTGTTCTTGGTAATAATCGCGTGTTTGGGGACTAGAAAATGCTTCCCCAACTTTACAATTACTTGCCAGGAGTTCTTCCTTAACTTCCCGAATTTTTAATTGTCTTTTCGCGGTCTCTTGGCGGATGGTTCGGCCGATTTCCTTCGTTGTGTGACCTACATGCTTGTATTACACTCCCGACCCCTTCCAGAGCTCGTGGCCTAGGAGGCCGAGGTCTGTAGGTGGTTCGGCAGCTTCTTCCGAAGTGGAAAGGGATTTCGGCTAGGTTGTGAGTGCCGGGAGGGAGTTCGGCGAGGTCCGAGGTCCAATTTTCCATGCAACATGGTCGGTGTCAAGAGCGCTCGGCAGCTGGTGCCGAACTCCAACTTTCCATGTAACATGGTCGGTGTCAAGAGCGCTCGGCAGCTGGTGCCGAATGTAATGCCCCGAGCCAGGCTCAGCTGCGCACGCGGCTACACGTGCGTGCACGCGAAAGAACGGACACAAAACTCTAGCCATGCCCACCACAGGCTGCCTCAAAAAGGTGGTTAACCGTTGGGTACCCTTATCATTGGCAATTCCTAATATATTCTCTCTTTTTCTCTCCTTCATGGCCGATATGGGACTCTTGTTCCCAAGGTCAACCGGTCAACACCTACACCACACACCACTTTCTTTTCATTCATTCATTACTCCTTTCCTTAGCCCCATAGGAAATCTTATAGGCCCATCATGCCATCACATCCCATAGGATCATCTATAGGCCATCATTTAATGCCTACTCCACTTTCTTTTTCTTTCCATGCCACGTCACCCACTTCATTCTTTCTTTTCTTTCTACTAGTATATATATATACTATATATATATACCATACTAGTATATTATACTATAATACGGGATCTCACATTCACCCCTCCTTAAGAATTCAGCGTCCTCGCTGAACCCGAACTTACAACATGATCCAGGATCCCTTTCTAGCCGATGTGGAGAGGATTACCCTGATTCTGCTAGTTGTACAGTCCCCTATCCGGGCGACCTGTCCCAACCTAGCTCCCTCTCAGGCGTATATCTTGCACACACTCGGTGTCGAAAGTCGGCTCTGATACCATTTGTAACGCCCCGAGCCCGGCTCAGCTGCGCACGCGGCTACACGTGCGTGCACGCGAAAGAACGGACACAAAACTCTAGCCACGCCCACCACAGGCTGCCTCAAAAAGGTGGTTAACCGTTGGATACCCTTATCATTGGCAATTCCTAATATATTCTCTCTTTTTCTCTCCTTCATGGCCGATATGGGACTCTTGTTCCCAAGGTCAACCGGTCAACACCTACACCACACACCACTTTCTTTTCATTCATTCATTACTCCTTTCCTTAGCCCCATAGGAAATCTTATAGGCCCATCATGCCATCACATCCCATAGGATCATCTATAGGCCATCATTTAATGCCTACTCCACTTTCTTTTTCTTTCCATGCCACGTCACCCACTTCATTCTTTCTTTTCTTTCTACTAGTATATATATATACTATATATATATATACCATACTAGTATATATATATACTATATATATATATACCATACTAGTATATTATACTATAATACGGGATCTCACATTCACCCCTCCTTAAGAATTCAACGTCCTCGCTGAACCCGGACTTACAACATGATCCAGGATCCCTTTCTAGCCGATGTGGAGAGGATTACCCTGATTCTGCTAGTTGTACAGTCCCCTATCCGGGCGACCTGTCCCAACCTAGCTCCCTCTCAGGCGTATATCTTGCACACACTCGGTGTCGAAAGTCGGCTCTGATACCATTTGTAACGCCCCGAGCCCGGCTCAGCTGCGCACGCGGCTACACGTGCGTGCATGCAAAAGAACGGACACAAAACTCTAGCCACGCCCACCACAGGCTGCCTCAAAAAGGTGGTTAACCGTTGGATACCCTTATCATTAGCAATTCCTAATATATTTTCTCTTTTTCTCTCCTTCATGGCCGATATGGGACTCTTGTTCCCAAGGTCAACCGGTCAACACCTACACCACACACCACTTTCTTTTCATTCATTCATTACTCCTTTCCTTAGCCCCATAGGAAATCTTATAGGCCCATCATGCCATCACATCCCATAGGATCATCTATAGGCCATCATTTAATGCCTACTCCACTTTCTTTTTCTTTCCATGCCACGTCACCCACTTCATTCTTTCTTTTCTTTCTACTAGTATATATATATATACTATATATATATATACCATACTAGTATATTATACTATAATACGGGGTCTCACACCGAACCCCAACTTTCTATGCAACATGGTCGGTGCCAAGAACGCTCGGCAGCTGATGCCGAACCCCAACTTTCCATGTAACACGGTCGGTGTCAAGAGCGCTCGGCAGCTGGTGCCGAACCTCAACTTTCCATGTAACACGGTCGGTGTCAAGAACGCTCGGCAGCTGGTGCCGAACCCCAACTTTCCATATAACACGGTCGGTGTCAAGAGCGCTCGGCAGCTGGTGCCGAACCTCAACTTTCCATGTAACACGGTCAGTGTCGAGAACGCTCGGAAGCTGGTGCCGAACCCCAACTTTCCATGTAACATGGTCGGTGTCAAGAACGCTCGGCAGTTGGTGCCGAACCCCAACTTTCCATGTAACACGGTCGGTGTCAAGAGCGCTCGGCAGCGGTGTCGAACTCCAACTTTTCATGTAACATGGTCGGTGTCAAGAGCGCTCGGTAGCTGGTGCCGAACCCCAACTTTCCATGCAACATGGTCGGTTCCAAGAACGCTCGGCAGCTGGTGCCGAACCCCAACTTTCCATGTAACACGATCGGTGTCAAGAGCGCTCGGCAGCTGGTGCCGAACCTCAACTTTCCATATAACACGGTCGGTGTCAAGAACGCTCGGCAGCTGGTGCCGAACCCCAACTTTCCATGTAACACGGTCGGTGTCAAGAGCGCTCGGCAGCCGGTGCCGAACTCCAACTTTTCATGTAACATGGTCGGTGTCAAGAGCGCTCGGCAGCTGGTGCCGAACTCCAACTTTCCATGCAACACGGTCGGTGTCAAGAGCGCTCGACAGCTGGTGCCAAACCTCAACTTTCCATGTAACACGGTCGGTGTCAAGAATGCTCGGCAGCTCGTGCCGAAGCCCTTGACTTGTCATTTTCTGGCTCAGCGTAGGTGGCTCTTGTGCTCCTGGCTGACGTAACAGCCATTAAATGTGATGGCGTCTGAACTTCTGACAGCTCTGACGGATGAGATGCTCATTTAATGCTGTGACCTCTGAGCTTCTGCCGGATGGGACAGTAATTAATGTGATGTGAGGCTTGGCGTGGTAAGCAAGGTGACGATTGGGGTTGCTTTTGTCATTTTGTGTGAATGGGCTGGCAGTACAGGCCCATTAACCTCGTTTTGCGTGCCTCGCTCTATAAAACCCCACCCCCCTCTCTCATTTTTCACTTCTCTTCTCTTTTGCTCAGATGATCTTTTGTGCTAAGTGAGTGTTTCCGGTGATCGCCGTTTGTTTTCTGGTGGAGTTTCCGGCAGCTAATCTTTTAAGGTAATTTCATAAACTATGTCTCTTGCTTCTGTCTCCGAGTTGACTTCTTGGTCTGAGCCCTCCGTTAAAGTTGTCGAAGCCCACACTCTGAGTCGGCCAGACAAGGGCAAGAAGGTGTTCGGCAAAGATTCAATCGTTGAGGATCCGAAGCGCATGGGGGAGTTCGGCAGATTGTCGGGGCAACTGATGGGACTCCACAGGGTTCGGGAGCTTCCGAAGGAGCACGCCGAGCGCATAGTTCATGGGAGGGGGAGGTCCTTTGAGGAGAATGCTGCGAGGGAGATGACGGAGGCGGACGAGACGGCGTCGATCCTTCGCGAGGAAGACTTGGGAGTGATCCGGGACTGTTTCCAGATCCCGGAGGAGTACAAGCTTATGCTGCCGGGTCCCAAGGTTAGGGCCAACTCGCCGCTGCCAGTGACCATGTGTTGCTGGCCGGTTGATGCCTTCATTGTCGGGGCTCGGCTACCTCTCCATCCGTTCACTACCGTCGTCCTGAGTTGGTTCGGGGTCAGCCCCATCCAACTTATGCCGAACGCATGGAGATTCATAAACGGCTTCGTACTTCACTGCCAAGCCACTGGGATCGAGCCGGAGCTGAACGTGCTTCGGACAATCTATCGGCTACACCAAGGGAATAGGTCGGAGTACCGATACTATTTGGCTCCGAGGCATGGCGGCAGGCTCGTCATATGCCCCGACTCCATCAAGCACTGGCGTGAAAAGTTCTTGATAGTGCGGAGTTCGGAGGCCTGGCCGATCCCCTCCAGCTGGGTCGAAGGGGTGCCGAAGAGGGCGAAGGCACTGCCCAAGCTCCGTCCTGAAGAAGAAGATGCAGTCCGGACACTTCTCGATCGACCGAAGTACGATTGGAAGGAGCTGACCGAGGACATCTTGTTCAGGGGAGGGCTCTGCCGCGTAGATCCCAGTACGCGGCTTCTTTTATGCTTTGTTTTTCATACTTTTACTTTCCTTGAGTTGCATTGCGCTAACAAATTTTTTCCTTAATGCAGAGACAATGGACTAAGATGCGGTGCTGGCTTTGAGAGCAGGCCTCGCCAGTAAGGCGCCGAAGAAGCGCAAGAGGGTGGCGACTAAGTTGCCGACCCCAAAAACTCCGAGGGTCACGGAGGTGGTTGAAGAGGGGGATACCCTCGGGAGTCCGGTCGTTGGCGATGTAGGTGCCTCGGCGTCAACTGGGGTCGGTGGGTTTCCCATCACCGCAGCCCTGGGGATGACGACCCCCCCCCCTGACGGCGGGGACCGAGGGGCTCCTGACCGAGGAGCACAAGAAGATCCATGTTCCGGACTGGCAAGTTCGGAAGCATGATGGATTCCTCGGCAACTCCTTGGCGAGCATGCAGGCCGTCAAGCACCTTGCCACGCCGAAGGACCGGGCCACCATGGAGTCCGGTCAAGAAGGCGACGACGTCATTGAGATCGCTCATTCGGCCGTCTCGGTAAGTGTTGGATTTTTCTTTCGTTGAATTTCTTTAGCTATAATTTTTCTCACTCTTTTAATTCTTCTTTCCTTGTCGCAGATCGTTGTCCATTTTGGACACCTCACCGAGAGGTTGGCGGCCTTGGAGAAGGAGTTGAAGCAGGAGTCCAACCAGGCTCGGAAGGAAAAAGCTCAGATGGGGAACAAGCTCGACAAGCTCACGATCGAGTTCGAGGCGAAGTCGACGAGGGTCGATTACCTCGAGGGGCAGGTCGCGAAGCTGGAGAGCGACCTTCTTCACCAGAAGAAGGTGGCGGCCAATCAATTGGCCGAAGCTGAAGAGGCCAAGGCAGCAGCAGTGAAGGGGGCAGAGGACACGACCCTGGCGAAGGCGCAGGGTTTCCTCGCCCAAAACATGGCCAAAGCTTATGCCGAAGCCATCGCCCGGGTGACGAAGACGTACCCAGACGTGGAATGCTCGGGATGGTGACTATTCCCGGGCCACGTCGAGGGCTTCGACCCCGAATCAGAGGGGGAAGAAGAAGAAGGGGAGGACGAAGCCGAGATCGAAGTTGAAGTCGCCGGCGAGGTCCCGAGCTCCGTGGTTACCCCGCTGGCGGTGGTGCCCCCTTCGGAGACATCGACCCCCACCCCCTCTCGTCGCCCTGGAAAAGAGGTCGCGCCCTGACTCCACTCATTTTTCTTCTGTTCTTTTTCTTTCTTCTTTTTTTTGTAACGCCTAATTGCGGACTGGCCACCGTTTTTTGTTATGAATGAAAACGACTTTTTGGGCTCGACTCTGTCTCTCTATTTTTTCTTAGAGATTTTCGAAATTTTCAAAAGTGTAGGAGTTCGGCAATGTATTTGAGAATTTGTTTCTTGCTTCGACTTCTTTTCAACTTGCGGTGGTGACTTAAGCTGTCGAGCCTACTAGCACGGGGGATAACGATCGTCCCGAGGTCAGCTTAGGAGCGACGAGGCTGTGCTTGGCGAGGTGCCGGGAGCGGCTCTGCGAAGTTGAGCTGGGATTGCGCAGAGCTGAAAGCGAGCGGAACCATCTCCAACTCATCTTGGGTCGGTGAGATATCGAGATCCGGCAATTGGAGAGCAGGATCGCCGAGATGACCCTCTTAGAAGAGGATGAGGGTTCGCCGACTGCTTTTAGCCATGGCCTTCGGATCAAGTGCATTTGCCACACCTTATCCAAAATAACAGCGGAGAGGGACGATCTGCTTTCTGAGATCCGCCACCTGCAAACAGTAGAGACGGAGCTTCGGACAGAGGGGGAGGGATTGACGGTCGAGGTGGCCAAACTTACGACCGAACGCGACGAACTGATGGCCGAGGTCGACGCACTGAAGAGGGCCACGGTGGATAAGAGCATCGAAGTCACTCACCTTCGCCGTCTTATCGCGAGTCGCTCCGGCGTGCCGAGCTCTGCGATACCTCCTCGCTTCGAGGTCGATGTCAAAGACGACTCGTTGCGAGACCGGATCTCAGAGCTGGAGGCGGAGGTGGCTCGACTTAAACCGCGTTCGGGGCCGATCAATGTGAGGAGCACTTCGTGTACTCGTGCGGAGAGCGATCGGGGCATCACGTTTTACGAGCTCGCGACCCGTCCGCCTATCAGCCATCCTAGTCCGGGGGATGTGCAAAGTGCTTTGGCCATTTCATCGTGCGGAGCATCCGTCGGAGCGGCTGCTAGGAGCGGCACCGAGGACACGTCCCAATTCGCTGGTTTGGGGTCGGGCTCCGGAGGCAAACGTCGCCGACCTCGAGTGTCCTTGAAGAGGAGCATCCCTGCGCCGAGGAGGCGTTGAAGATCTTGTTTTTGAAGCCTTTGTATTTAGTCTAAGTGTAGTGAGTCGGCATTGTAATTTTTGCTCTTTAAAGCCTTGTAATCTTGTTGTATGGAAGAGTAACTTTGTACTGCATCCCAATCATTAATAATATTTCTTTCTCGAACTTGCGTGTAACTGCGCTTTGAGTGGTTGTTTTGTTTGTAACTGTGCTCATCGCGCCTAGGTCCCTGAGCTGGTCTTATACTCGTTTGGGGTCGGCGTCATGAGTGTTCGGCCAGTGGTGTTAAGCTTATGCATATGCTTCTCGCGGACTTCGCGAGACGTGTCGAGCTTGCCTAATAGTGAGCTTCCGGAGTGGGATCGAGCCAAGTGTTTGCAATCTGAACCATCGTTAGAGTAGTTCGACGGTTGTGGGAGCAATTCCGAATGGCGAACTACCTCTAGTTCGCTTAGAAGCGAACTTGCGAAGTAGAATCGAGGCAAGTGTTGGACTCCGAACCATTGTTAGAGTAGTTCAACGGTTGTGGGAGCAATTTCGAATGCCGAACTACCTCTACCTCGCTTAGAAGCGAACTTGCGAAGTAGAATCGAGCCAAGTGTCGGACTCCGAACCATCGTTAAAGTAGTTCAACGGTTGTGGGAGCAATTCCGAATGGCGAACTACCTCTAGCTCGTTTAGGAGCGAGCTTGCAAAGTAGAATCGAGCCAAGTGTCGGACTCCGAACCATCGTTAGATTTGTTCAACTGTCGTGGGAGCAATTCCAAATGGCGAACTACCTCTAGGTCGCTTAGGAGCGAGCATGCGAAGTAGAATCGAGCCAAGTGTTGGACTCCGAACCATCATTAGAGTAGTTCAACGGTTGTGGGAGCAATTCCGAATGGCGAACTACCTCTAGCTCGCTTAGGAGCGAGCTTGCGAAGTAGAATCGAGCCAAGTGTTGGACTCCGAACCATCGTTAGATTTGTTCAACGGTTGTGGGAGCAATTCCGAATGGCAAACTACCTCTAGCTCGCTTAGAAGCGAACTTGCGAAGTAGAATCGAGCCAAGTGTTGGAGTCTGAACCATCGTTAGATTTGTTCAACGGTTGTGGGAGCAATTTCGAATGGAGAACTACCTCTAGCTCGCTTAGAAGCGAACTTGCAAAGTAGAATCGAGCCAAGTGTTGGACTCCGAACCATCGTTAGATTTGTTCAACGGTTGTGGGAGCAATTCCGAATGGCGAACTACCTCTAGCTCGCTTAGAAGCGAACTTGCGAAGTAGAATCGAGCCAAGTGTTGGACTCTGAACCATCGTTAGATTGAAGAGTAAAAGCAGAGAGATGTGAATAATTTCTTTCAAGTAAAATGTGAAAAAGCTTTCTTTATTGATGACTAATGGTCGGCTGCTTCTAAAGTTGCAAGCCGTTATTACAAAAGAGAAATAAAAGAAAAGCAGTTCAAGTAATAGGAGAGGAATGGTTCGACATTTTGAAAATACTTAGAGAGGTGTTGGTGTTCTCTCTTAGTATTTTAGAAGATGATCGGCATTCCAGGTCCTAGGGATCTCTCTGCCTTCGAGGTCTTCTAGTCTGTATGTTCCGGGGCGGACTTCTTTGGCAATCTTGTAAGGTCCCTCCCAATTTGGGGCCAATTTGCTCTTCTGACCTGGGAATGAGATAGCTAACTTTCTGAGGACCAGGTCCCCTTCTTTGAGGTCCGTAAGGCGGACTCTCTTATTGTATGCCAACTCGATCCTTCTTCGGTAGCTTTGTTGACGAATGGTAGCTCTTTCTCGGATCTCATCTATCAAGTCTAGATTTTCTCGGAGCTCTCTGGCATTTTGTTCTTCTTCATAAGCTATTAGACGAGGAGAAGGTATTCTGACTTCTAGGGGGATGATGGCCTCGGACCCATAGGTGAGATTAAACGGGCTCTCTCCTGTAGGGGTCCGTTTTGTGGTGCGGTAGTTCCACAGCACGTTGGGAAGCTGATCGACCCATAAGCCTTTGGAACATTTATCCAATCTCTTCTTAATGCCGGAGAGGATCTGTCGGTTAGCATTTTTGGCTTGGCCGTTCGACTGGGGATGAGAAACGGAGGAGAATCGGTATTGGATTGCAAGGTCTTCGCATAGAGCTCGGAAGGCAGCCCCGGTGAACTGGGCTCCGTTGTCTGTTATCAGGATCCGAGGGACGCCGAATCGGCAGATCACGTTCTTCCAAAAGAACTAGACAACCTTGTTCTCGGTGATCGTGGCTAGGGGCTCGGCCTCTATCCATTTTGAAAAGTAGTCGATTGCCACGACTAGGAACTTGAACTGGCCGGGAGCTGGCAGAAATGGCCCTAGTAAATCCATCCCCCACATTGCAAAGGGGATTGGACTTGATAGGGAAGTGAGTGGAGCTTGTGGGAGGCGTCGGATGTCGGAGTACTTCTGGCAGGAGCTGCATTGTCGAACGTGGCGTTCGGCGTCTCGTAAGAGAGTGGGCCAAAAATATCCGTAGTTCAACACTTTACGGGCTAAAGCTCTGGACCCCGAATGTGCCCCGCCGATGCCCTCATGAAGCTCTTGCAAGGCGTAGTCGGCTTGTCTAGGGGAGAGGCATCTCAGGTACGGCTTGCCGTCTACCTGTGTGAAAGAGCGTTTATACAGGATACCTCCGATTAGTGCGTAATGCTCAGCTCGAGTTCTCACTCTTCGAGCTTCCTTGGGATCCTCGGGGAGGAGCCCGTCCCTTAAGAATTCGATGAGGGGTTTCATCCAATTATCCTCAAGCAGGACAGGCAGCGACTCTAAAGAGTCGGAAGTTTCATCCTCAATACTTGGTTTCAGAAGAACCTCTATCAAGACGGTCTGCTCGAGACCTTGAAGGGAGGAAGAGACTAGTTTGGAGAGGGCGTCGGCCTGAGAATTTTCTTCTCGGGGTATTCGTTGGATGAGGGCTTCTTCGAACAGTGCAATGAGGCTCCTGACCTTGGCTAAGTATTTGATCATCCTGTCATCACGTGCTTCATACTCGCCGAGGACCTAATTTACGACTAGCTGAGAGTCGCTAAAGATTCGGAGCCGTTGTACCCCTGCATTTCGAGCCATTCCAAGGCCGGCTATGAGTGCCTCGTATTCTACTTCGTTGTTCGAGGCCTTGAAGTTGATACGGAGGGAGTATTGGAGGACGAAGTCATCTGGGCCTTCCAGAATGACCCCGGCTCCGCTTCCCTCGTTACAGGAGGATCCGTCCACATAGACTGACCAGACAGGTGGTCCCTCCACCGCTTGGCTAAACTCGAGGATGGTACTTTCAACTATAAATTCTGCTAGGGCCTGAGCCTTGATCGCGGTCCAAGGCTGATAGGTTATATCATGCTGGCTCAGCTCGATAGACCACTTCATAAGGCGGCCCGAGGTCTCTGGCTTGTGGAGGACCTGCTTCAGCGGTTGGTCGGTAAGAACGACCACCGAATGGGACTGAAAATACGGGCGAAGCTTCCTTGCAGCCATTACTAGGGCATAAGCCATCTTTTCTATTCTCGGATAGCGGAGCTCAGCATCCCGAAGTACTTTGCTCACATAGTAGATGGGATTTTGAGCCCGGTCTTCTTTCCTTACTAAAACGGCACTGAGGGTCTACTCGGAGGCTGCCAGGTAGAGGTAGAGGGGTTCGCCAGGGATTGGTTTGCTGAGGAGGGGAGGATTGACGAGGTAAGCCTTGAGCTGGTCGAAGGACTCCTGTTGCTGTTGACCCCATTCAAAACCTTTAGCCCTCCTGAGGGCTTTGAAGAAGGGGAGGCATTTCTCCCCGGATTTCGAGAGAAAACGCCCTATGGCGGCTAGGCGGCCCGTTAACCTCTGGACTTCCTTAACATTCTTGGGAGGGGCCATGTCTAGTATGGCCTTGATTTTCTCAGGGTTTGCTTCAATTCCTCATTGGCTGACCATGAAACCGAGGAACTTCCCGGACGAGACACCGAATGCACACTTGTTCGGATTGAGTCTCATGTGGTTCTTTCTCAGAACATCAAACGCCTCCTGGAGGTCGGTTACATGATCGGCACCTCGGATGCTTTTTACAAGCATGTCATCAACGTACACCTCCATATTACGGTCGATTTGAGCTTGGCTTGTTGACAAGGCGTTGATATGTTGCGCCTGCATTTTTCAAACCGAATGGCATAACCCTGTAGCAATAGAGGCCCTGGTCGGTCACAAATGAGGTCTTAGGGATATCCGGGGGGAACATCCGGATTTGATTGTAGCCTGAGAAGGCGTCCATGAAGCTGAGGAGTTCTTGTCCCGAGGTGGCATCAATCAAAGTGTCAATACTCGGAAGAGGGAAGGGATCTTTGGGGCAAGCCTTGTTGAGATCGGTAAAATCGATACAAATCCTCCAAGTCCCGTTTGACTTCTTCACCATTACTACATTCGACAACCACTCGGGGTAGTTCACCTCTTGTATGAACCGGGCCTTCAAGAGCTTGTCCACCTCCTCTTTTATAGCTAACTGGCGTTCGGGGGCGAACTTGTGCCTCTTCTGCTGAACCGGTTTGGACCCCAGGGCGACACTGAGGTGGTGGACTAAGAACTCTTCACAAATTCCAGGCATGTCTACAGCTGACCAAGCAAAGAGGTCTCGGTTCCTTCGGATGCACTGGACTACGTCTGAGCATAAGGTGGATGGGAGGGTCTTGCTAACAAAGAACTTTCGGCTTGGATCCTGCTCAGAGAATAGCACTTCCTCTAACTCATCCACCGGCTCGGACGTTGGCCGGGTAGCATCTTGAGGGATTTTCAGAGTTTCTAGGGAGAGGACTGGACCGAGGGTAGTGGTCATATAGCACTTGCGGGCCGCTTCCTGATTGCCTTTTACTTCCCCTACTCCGGCCCGGGTGGAGAATTTCATCTTGAGATGGTACGCCGAAGGAACGGCTTCTAGAGCTGCTAGGCCGGGTCGGCCCAGGATGACATTGTAAGCTGCAGGGACATCCACAACCATAAAATCCATCGACTTCGTTCGGGTAGTAGGAGTCTTGCCAGCGGTTACGTCGAGGGTGATCACCCCTTCGATAGTCACTGGCACTCCCGTGAACCCATGGAGCGTGTAGCCGGCGGGCTTGAGTCTATCTCGGGAGAGTTTGAGGCCTTTAAAAGCGGCGAGGAAGAGGATGTTAACGGAGCTGCCATTGTCCACTAGGATCCTCTCCACTTTGAAGTTCGCCATGTGGAGGTTGATGACGAGTGCGTCACAGTGGGGGGTGCGGACACCTTCAAGATCTTCATCTGAGAATGTGATGGGCACTCCGAGGCCTTTGGGAGGAAGGGTGGCGCGGACCGAATTGACTTCTCTAATGAACGCCTTTCGAGAGGAGTTTAAGGAGCCCCCATTGGGCCCCCATGAATGAGGTGTAGGACATGCTCCTCTTCGAATTCGGGCGTTTCATTGCATTCCGGACGCTTATTAGCCCCCGAGGTGGGGGAGGAAGGTCGGTTCGGTCCTTTCTCACGAATCTGGTCAGCTGCCCCCTCTAGATGAGGGCTTCTATCTCATTCTTCAAGGCCCGACAATCATTGGTGTTGTGGCCATGGTCCCGGTGATAGCGGCACCACTTTTCTTTATCCCTTCTTTTGCCGGGGGTGTTCATTTTTGGAGCAGGGGGTATGATCCCTTCTTTCTCAACTTCCATCAAGATGGTAGAGACATTGGTGGTGAGAGGAGTAAATTTCTCGAATCTGGGGGGAGGTCGGCGCTGGCCGGCATTATCCTTCTGGAGCTTCTTGGCTCCTTCCTCTTATGTTCCCTTTCTCTTAAATCCGGAGGAAGACCGCTCCAAGTTGGGGCGGTGCTCGGCTTCTTCGACTCGAATATACTTTTCACTTCGGAGGAGGAGGCCAGAGAAGTTCTGTAGGGGCTTCTTGGCGAGGGAGGAGCGGAGGCTGGAGTTGAGGACATTGGATTGAAATCCTGCTGCAGCGACCGACTGGTCGAGGGATGCTATGGACCTGGCTTCAGCTGTGAACCTTTTCACATAGTCTCTCAACTTCTCACCCTTATTCTGGTTGAGGTAGAGTAGCAAAATGCTGGTCTTCTTAGTTCTGCGGCTACTCACAAAATGGGTGACGAAGAGGGTCTCGAATTGCTCGAAGGAGAATATTGAGGATGGGGCAAGGCGAGAGTACCATTCTCGAGCCGGACCCTTAAGAGTTGCGGGGAAGGTTTTACAGAGCAGAGCATCGGAAGCTTGATGGATGAGCATTAGTGTCTTGAAGCTCTCGATGTAATCGACGGGGTCAGTCTCCCCGGAGTAGGTCTCAAATTGAGGAAGCTTGAAGCCGATTGGTACGGGTGCATCCATTATGGTTCGGGAAAAAGGAGGTCTGCTAGGACGAAGGGCCCTTCCTCTAAGCTCTTCTTCTCGGTCTAACTGACCCAAGCGCCTCTCCATCTCATGGAGACGGCGGTATACAGCGTCATCCCTTCGACGGTAATCAGGAGAGCCTCTAGACTCGTCTTCGTACGAGGGAGAGCGGGGGCTACGATGATGGTAGCTCCTGGAGTGGCGAGGACTTGGCATGCACCGAGGATTGCTAGGAGCTTGGGGAGGAGTAAGGGATTGCTGGCGAGGACTTCGAACCGGAGGGGAAGTGGGAACCCTTGGAGCATTGGTGTTATTGGGACGGAGGTTGAGAGCTTGTGGGACGGTTGCTTGGAACTGCTGGAACTGGGCACGGGTGATGGTTGCCTCATCGTTCCTAGGGTGTTGCTGACCGGCAGGGGAATGTGGTCTTCTTCTGCGATGTTCGGGGGACTCTCTCTGCTCCCTTGGAATCTGGGACCTTCTGTGGTATCGAAGGTGAGGAGATCGCTCATCCGGACGTTATTGGTGGGAGGCTCCCTCTCGGGCCCGCTTTTCATCCAGACGGTGGCGAAGATCCACATCTTTCGGCCGGTTGGGGACTTTTTGTTGGAAGTCGGAAGCTCGAGGATTATGGGAGGCCATAGAATCCGAAGAGGCATTATGGATGGAGACATGGTCCGGATGGAGAGGCTGTTTCTGAGGGTTAGGACCCTTAGGAGGTTGTTGATTCGAAGGAGGAGGAGGAAGGTCCTGTTGGAGTGGGTCTTCCGCTGGAGGAGGAAGTTGCCCCTGCTGTTGGGTAGGTTGGATGGGAATTTCTTGCTGCTGATCAGGGTTAGGTCCTCGGTTGGACCCTCTGGATCTGACTTTCCTAGGAGGCATGGCCGGAGAAGATCTGACCAACGGGAAGAGGGGAGGTTGCTATTCGTTAGGTTCCCACAGACGGCGCCAATCTGTTGCCGCTAAATCTGGTGTGGGGGAAAACAGATAGTATTTGTGGATTCTTAGGAAAAACTGAATAGCAAACCTGTATACCTGTTCCGTCGGAGTTTGACGATGACTCCTGCCGTACAACTGCAAAAAGTGCGAGACACCGGGGTTGTTCCCGGCGACGCACCCTCCGACGCTCAAGTCAATAATTAGGGAAGATTATGAAAGAGTGTGAAAACTGGAGAAAGATTGATTACCTCTTAATGGAGATGGATGGGGGGTATTTATAGGCGTCTTAGGGATCAGATTAGGAATGTAATCCCTGTGATCTGATAAGGAATATTCTCCTTGTAAACAGATTAGGAATATAATCCCTAATTCCCAGTGAAAGGATAGATGTGAATCAGGGCCGTTGATTAACCTTAATCAGAAACCCTAATTCTACCCTGCTGGACCGGGTTTGCAGCGGGTCGAAACCCGTACCCGATTAAGGTGGATCCGTTCGTGGGTTATTGGATCTTTGATGAAGAGATCCAGTACCCCTCTTAGACCAATTGGTAGGTGAAATTACCGTTTTACCCCTGGGCTTCAAGATTCGTGCCCGATTTGGACGGTTCCAATTAAACCCCATTTTTAGCCATATCACTAATAAAAAGAAACATTAAAAGTTAGATGAACCACACGAAATGTAGATTAGGAAAATGTGGGTTACTGTTAGAGATTTTTTCTTGGTTGTTACAAGTCTATTTCAGTATAATAGGAGAGTTAGAACCAATGAGCATCGAATACATTCTTTTGGGAAAGAAATTGAATAACAGAAGAACTCTAATAAAAATCTAGGGAGAACCTTTGTATCGACTAGTGCAGTTGGCCTAGTGGTCCGACGAATGGCCGGCCTCCTGGTTGGGTCTGGGTTCGAAACTCAGTATGGCTACGATACTTTTTTTTTGTTAAATTCCTAAATGAACACTAGATTCAAGAGAGATAAGAAAAGGGTTTCGGTTTGTAATTGATACAACAAGTCCACATGGACTTCTTGGTTAGTGCGGTGAAGGTTGGGTGCTGCCTGGAGGCTTCACGGGTTCGAAGTCTGGGTTGGGCTTTTTTTGGGGGGGGGGGGGGGGGGGGGGTGGGGGTTTAAGAGATTTAAATGACTTCTAATACATTTGAAAATTTGAGAAAAATTCTAGTACTCAACTAAAATGAAAGGGGATTATTTGAAAATGTAGTTTAGAAATTTGAAGTAAATAAAAGTAACTTTTGAAAAAGATTGTGTTTTTGTCTTCAAAAACTAAAACATTTAAGATCATGATTTGTGTTATTAAAAGAAAAGTAAAATATTGATTGTGAGATAATTGTCTGTGATGGGAATGGCTTATTTTATACTTGGTTATTAGACTTGCAAGTGATCAAATTATGTTGGTGAAAGAATTATTATTTTGATGATTTTATGAATGAGGAATCATGAATTAGAGTTAAGATGAGACATTAATCATTTTTGTGAACAATTGAAAGATGAAATTATCTAGATCTGAGATATGATTATTAAAGGGTATGTGTACCCATAATCCTTATGCATGAATGGTTGAGTTTTGAGTTAGTAAAATCTTGTTACCGGCAAATATTGAAATAAAAGAATTGAGATATAAATTTTGATATAGGGTTGTAAATCTATCTCGGTAATGGTGATTAAGACCGGTAAGAGATAAGACTAATTCTAGGCTTGGAAATCTATTTATGTCTTGAACTAAGATAATTAGGCACTTAGGTGAAGTTGTAGTAAACCTGGGAAAACGTAAGTGGGGTGCTCTATATAGTCGGCGGTGGACTCCGAGGCTATAGACCCAGTTGGTGGACTGGGGTTGCTCCGTGGGAGACATATTATTGTAATTTAATCCGGGACTATGAGGACGGGTCAGCGGTGGACTCAGGGGTCTTGAGTAGTCGGACGGGTAGTTTTGTTTACTGTCTCCAATGTATATATATATACCGGGCTAGAGGGTCACATACGGGATGATTCACACGATGTGAGATCTTTTATAACAGTCAGTGGTGGACTCCGGGGCTGGGATTCAAATTCGTGGAATGATCTGAACCTTGTTTTATTACCGGATAGTTATCATGGCGAGGGATCGAGCCCTTTATTGTGGAGTACGTAGGCGCTTGCCCTCGGACCTATGTAGTATGGGATGCATACAATCCGAACAAGTGTGCATTAGTGTCATCCTAGTATAGAATTGTGTGCATTAGGCATTAGGACATGACATACACTTACATGTTTAGCGTAGATACGTTCTACACTTTATTTATTCATTCAATTTTTCTGTGATTTGTTAAAGTAATGAGATCGTTATACTGTTTCCGGCATAGAGAGGATAGCCGTGTATAACATTTCTTCAGTTGTAAGCGACCGACGTACCCACAGATTGACATGCAGGCAATGGACTGTTCATGAAGCTATAAAGTGGATATGCTGATGCTGTTTTATTTTAAAGATGTTGTAAATGTTTCATTGTAAATTTTATTCTTCCGCTGTGTAAAAAAAACAAGTTGTATATGAACTCTGATATACTGTTGAAAAAGTTTTTAAATTCCTTGTAAATTGTACGAAGTGAAGTAAAGATCTTGTGGAATCTCGAATTCATCCCTATTTGGAATTCGAAGTGTTACAGATTTCATCCGGCCGATAAATTTTTTTATCGAAGACACTGACTAATATAAACCGATATATATATATATATATATATATATATATATATATATATATATATATATATATATAGGGGTCGGTTCGGGTGAGAACCAACCCTGGGGTGAGAACCTAAGGGCCTATCCCAGCCATTCATCTGTGTAATCTTAACGGTCAAGATTTTATATAATTAAACAATAAGATTAATTAATTTTTGCATTAAGATGTCAATCCCTTTAATTAAGGGATGGGGACCGCGTAATAAAAAGGAATAATTATAAATTGCCTTTTTTTGTGTGCGACGGTTAAGGCAAATTTGGTCAAAATGGAGAGAGAAATAATTTATTCCCGTAAAATATTGGAGAAGATTTTGTTTCCCAAATTAATTGCAACTGCAGAATCATTCACCATTTCGTTCCTTACAGTTACTGTTTATTACAGTTGCTATTTATAATTATTACAGTTGCTGTTTAAGTGGTCAGGTATTGCTGTATAATTATTTCGGTTGCTATTTATAATTATTACAGTTGCTATTTATAATTATTACAGTTACTATTCGAGAAGATTTTGTATCCCAAATTAATAGCAACTGTAGAATCATCACCAATTCGTTCCTTCACCAATTCGTTCACTATATAGCAACTGACTGTATTGTAAGTAGATACAACTAGTGCATGTTTTAGCAGGAATATATATATATATATATATATATATATATATATATATATATATATTGTTTGTTTATCAATTTGCAAACTTATGTTGTACATGCTGTCAGTTTCCATATAGCAACTAAAAGTTTTTTGAATAGCAACTAACTGCATTGTACGTAGCAACAAAAATTTCATATTTAGCAACATTGTACGTAGCAACAAATGTTGTTCATCCTGATGAAGATTGTGGTTCGGCTGAAAATAAAATAAAAAAGGCAATATATGTTGCCTAATAATCTGTGATCTACATTCCTTTTAAATAAAATAAAAAAAGGCAATATATGTTGCCTAATAATCTGTGATCTTTCATTTCTTTTATTACGCGGTCCCCATCCCTTAATTAAAGGGATTGACATCTTAATGCAAAAATTAATTAATCTTATTGTTTAATTTTAAAAAATCTTGACCGTTAAGATTACCCAGATGAATGGCTGGGATAGGCCCTTAGGTTCTCACCCCAGGACATGGTTCTCACCCGAACCTTTTCCTATATATATATATATATATATATATATATATATATATATATATATATATATATATATAGGGATAACTGTCAATTTATTAAAAGGGAAACAAATTGGATGAAGAGAGGTTTGAGAGAGATGAAATATATGGAAAAGATTGAGCTCTCGGGTTTGAAGATAATAGCTAAACTCTTCATCCAAATATATAGAAGAAGAAGAAGAGTAAATGGAGTAATTTCATACCAATTAAAAAAAAACATCCATAAAACCCGGACGAAACATCATGCTTCGTCTGGTTATTTGCAATTTGCAAAACAATGATGTTTCGTCCCAAAAAATAAAATAAAAATTCACTTCGGATGAAACATCGGATGAGATTTTTTTTTTTTTTTTTGGGGGGGGGGGGGGGGGGGGGGGGGGGGACGAAAATGTTTCGTCCCATTTAAAACATTATTAAAATTTTCATTCCTCCATTAAACAATCAATAAATTTTGAAAATTTTCTAACGGACGAAACATTAAATAATCAATTGTTTCGTCCATATTATTTTAATTTTAATTTATACATTTTTTAGCTTTTTACCACTACAGGAAACGACCGAAATGCTATTCTATATTATGCATATATGCATAATATATACCTCTAATGACTTTAGATGCTCTTAGTTTATTTAATAACCGAGTCACTTAGCTAGATGGTGGAGCAGGATCACAACTAGGGTTGGAAATCGGGTCAGACCTGTGCGGGTTGAAGAAGAAAGTTGGCGGGTCTAGGTTGGGTCGAGGGTTTAATTGGGCTGGGCCAGGCCGGGTTCAAAGTAAAAACTTCGACTTGGCCAACCCGCGAACCCATTCGGGCTTTACCCGTGGCGGGTCGGGCCGGGTCATGGGTTGGCCTGGTTAGTATTTAATTTAATTATTTATTTATTTATTTTTACAAATTCACTTGAAAAATTGCATATATTATTCATTTCAACTACTATGAATTTTTTACAAGTTTTTTACATTCAAACACTAGTTTCTTTTTCATCTCTTTTAACCTAAAAAAATAAATAAATAAAAATTGTATGAAAAGTATAGGAGTCTAAGAGATTAAGAATTAAACAAAATTGTATATATTATTCATTTCAACTTGTATAAAATTTGTAAAAGTTTTTATTTTATAATTAATTCTTTTGTACAAGTTCACTTTAAAATAAAATTTACAACTACTATGACTTTTCATATAATTGCTGATATTATTCAAATAAATTTTTTCCCTCTCTTTTAACCCTTCAAACATAAATAAATAAATAACAAATGTACAACAAGTTTAAGAGTCAAAGAGATTAAGAATAAAAAAAAATCTATATATTATTTTTAGTACCCCGTATTTTTAAATATAATTTTAAAGATTTATAAATGAATTAAAATGATTTTCTGGAGATTTAATAAATATTTTTCTAAAGATTTATCTTTTGACACGTGCAAAACACGTGCAAATATTTTCTTGAAGAGTTCAAAAGCCAAAATTATTTTTTGGAAAATCATTATTTATTATTTGGGATTAATTTTAATTTTTATAGATTTTTCTGATATTTATTGGACCTATTTGCAAATATTACAAAAAGACGGGTCTTTTTGCAAAATTGTCATTTTAAGGGATGAAAGTGCAAAACTATTTTTATGGACTTTTCAAATAGTTCCGGATGGAAATAAATTTTTTATTTTATTTTTAAAGCTCAATTAAATTGGTTTTATCAAGTTTCCAAGTATAGGGATCTATTTATGTAAAGATATATTTTAAAAGGATTATTTTGCAAATGTGTTCAAAACTCTAATTCTTCAAATTTCGGCCTATTTAAAAAGTGGAGTGCATCCGTCTTTCGCTGCACAACATGAAGGTTTTATTATTTTTACTTTCTTGGAGATTTAAAGAGGAAATCTTGGATTCTTTGCAAATGAGGGATTCTTCGTCTTGCCTTGTTACATTCGTTTGATCTCTCCATCATGTGAGTGATGTAAATTTTTTTGTTGTTTTATTTTATGTATGTTGTATGTGGTGTTTCATCTATTAGAAATCATGCTAGGGTTTGGTATGAATATGTACATGATGGATTGGATGGATTGATGATAAAAATTGGATCTTTGAGAAGAACCCTAGTTATTTGTGAGTAGAATGGCATGTGGATGATTTTAGATTATTGGAAAACCTAATATAAATTGTGAGTAGGTTAATAATATTGGATTATTGCTGACTTGATTGAGTATGATGGATGTTATGCATTAATTAATTAAAGATGAGATTTTTGGACTATTGGTGAGTTGGATGAATGCAACTTGGCCATGTAAATGATAAATTTTTCTTATGGATCAACTATTGAGAATAGTTGAGTTTGAGTTTGAGGAATTTTAAGAATGAGTAATGGATTAAAAGACCATGTCTTGAGAATTTGAGTTGTGACGACTAAATTTGGGGATTTATACATTAATGATGAAATTTGGGGATTTGTGATTTTGTGAAAGATTTCACTTGAATTTGGATTTACTTAAATACTAAGTTTGATATTTGAATATTTTTTTATTTTAGTCTATGGATTGGTGAAGTTTTCTTTGGTGCACGAACATGCACGAACGTTTTCATGATATAGTATTTTTGTTGTTTTAAAAGAAATTTAGTTTTTATGTGTTTTTAAAGGATTCTACTATATCTTAACTTATTTTGGTACTGATAAGGTTTGGAATATAAAACAAAGTTATTTTGATGTATGACTTATTCTTAAAAACTCAAATTTTGATATATGCACACATTCATGTTTTATTTTGAAGAAATTCATCAAAATGTTATTTTATCAATTCAAGCGGTTTGATTGGTTTTTATGGATCTTTGTATATCCTATAAGTTGTATTTGATCATATCAGAAATATACTTTTTATAAATTTTTTTTATAAATTAAATCTTCGTATCGGTTAAATTATGCACAACCCAAACTGCAGTCGGTAGGCGAGGCAGTCGACTGGTATGTTCCGACAGTCGACCGTCGCTACCTGGCTGTTGTGTTTTTCTCGTTTCTTAAAATCGCGTGCGGAACAGTTGACTGAACCATTTCTTCAGTCGACTGTCTCTGCTCTGTTTTTGATATTTTCTCGAGGTGTTGGATTTTGCTCTGGATAGTCGACTGGTGACTTTTACAGTCGACCGTCAACACTTAGAATTATTTTCTTAAAAATGTTGAATTTTCGCTCTGGACAGTCGACCGACTCTGGTTTGCAGTCGACTGTTACTGATGTTTCTTGAGTTTTCCAGATGTTCTTTAAATGATTGATTCTTTAAAAGTTTTTGGATTTATAACCTACTATTCTAAATATTATTCTTTCTACAGAACATATGTTTTCAAGATATTTTATTATTAGATTTGGATTCTGGAATTTTATAAAGATTTGGATTTTGTTGATTGAAGAGGTTACTCCCTTTGATCGTTTTGACGATGGATTAGTGAGTTTTGGTCTTGTTGATATCTCTAGGAGTTGAGTGGGAGTCCTGGAACCGGCAGTTGAGATTTGTTGAGTTAGACCTGGGGGGTCTTGGTTTGGTTGTTGTTGAGTATTTAAGTCCGGCAGGATATACTAACTCTAGAGATGGGGATTTTGTATTTTAATAATAACCAACTTAAGGACAGGCACTAGTGGGGATGTGATAGAACTCGGGAAAAGTAAGTATAGGCTCATGGTTTTGTTAGTCCAACAGATGCATTCCAGGACTGTTTGTTGTTATGTTCCGAGAGGACATTTATGTGTTTGCATGTTGAGGGTCTGCAGGCCTATTCACGGAGCATGCAGGGTGCATTCGCATGTCGAGGGTCGGCAGGCCTATTCACGAAATGTACCTGGTGTATCTGCACGTCGAGGGCCTTGCAAGCCTATTCATGGGGTACATAGGTTTGGGAGATGATTCTCCGGTTGTTTTTTAGCTATCTTACATGATGTTTGCGGGTCGAGGGCTGTGGTACCTATTCGCGGAGTATTCTGGATCTTGCTTTCTATCACCGTGGTAGGATTAGTTGCATAACGAGGGGTTATCCCTATAAAGTGGAGATCGTTAAGGGCTTGCACCGGACCTATGTACTATGGAATGCATAGAATCCGATAAGTACGCATTAGAGAGTCAGCATATAGAGCTTGTGTTTTCTTGACTTGGTTTTATGCTTGTGTTTTCATGTTTTCTCTACACTTGACACTTAGTCTAGAATCATGTGACATTTTCATGAATTACTATTTACTATCTTATATTTCTTGATGTTTTCATGCTTTACTTGTTATTCCTCATTTCATTTATTCTTGCTGTTAATACATGTTGTTAATGACTCAGTGTTTTATGATTAATTATGTTGCTTTGTTTTTATGTCACTCACACCTTTATGGCTGACCCCTTTAGTTTTGGGGGTTAGGGTTATCTCTAGCCTCATGTTTTACAGGTTGTTGTTGCTTAGAGCTTGGGGTTTGGATGCTTGAGATAAATTGATGTAATAGAGCTTTTGTGTAAATTTTGTAAAAGAAGTGTTGTAAAAAGAAAGGTTGTAATTCAATGTGTTTTGTATTCCGCTGTGTTATGTAAATGAGTATTGTAATAAAAATTTTAGAATAAAAATTATCTGTGTTTTTGGACTGTGTTTAATATTGCAATTGTGCGACGTATTGCAATTGTTTAATATTGCTGGAAATTGTGCGACGTATTTCTAAGATATCATATTGGAAATTCGGGGCGCTACATTATTCATTTCAACTTGTATGAAATTTGCACAAATTTCTATTTTATAATTTTCTTTTTACAACTTGACTTTTAATTTTTTTTTTTACAACAACTATGAATTGTTTACAAGTTTTGTACATTCAAATACAAGTTTTTTGTTTACTAATCTTGTTGTTGGACTGCAGGCAAGTTGCTACCACTTGTTGATGTGAATGTGCCTTTTTCTTGAGTCCGGTCTTCCGACTTCATCCAATCTTCAATGCAAACAAGCATCTCCAACGTATCCAGCTTCAATCGATTCCTGAAATCTATTAGATATCTGCCACTTGTAGAAAAAACACTTTCTGAAACAACTGTGAAGACAGGAGAAGTTAGTAGATCTCTATCCATATGTGAAAGAATAGGAAAATAATTTTAATGTTCTTTCCACAATTGTAGCACTTCAATCTTAGTACTAGAACTCTCACTATCTTGTTGATTATACCAATTTAATTCATTAGGTGCATTAGTCCTAGGTTTTTTGATTGAATACGAGAAATTAAATTAAAAGTGGCATATTCTAATGTACTCTTACCCTTACCTCTAGAAGTAGAAGAACAAGAAGTAACTATGCTAGTTTTACTACTAGATGCAAAAGTTCTATTATAATAATCATACAAGTTATTTAATGTCGATTCAAAGCTAGCTAAAAAATTCGTCGCAATTAATTTCGGAATCATTTCCAAGTAAATAAAAAAATATTTCAATCAAACTCTTCATACCCACTAATTTGATACGAGGATCCATAACAGTAGTAATACAATACAACATAGGGGGAGGATTAAAAAACTTCAAAAAAAAATTATAAGCCGGATCAACAATATGACTAATCTAGGCGTCTGAAATCATATCTTGAAAAGTTTGCATTATAGTAATGATTGAAATAAAATACTACTAGAAGTAGAATCATAAGTTGTAGAAAACTTCACAGTTGAGGTTTTAAAATGTTCCAAAAATCGTAATAAAGATTTGAAAAAATACTATGATTCGGAAGTCATTTGAAAAAATTTCATGTTTTTTGCAAGACAAAAATCGTATATAATATCTTTGTTTTGAGTTACAACATTAAGTAAATCGAAAGTAGAGTTCCATCGGTGTTTAACATCTTTAGAAAATTTTCTAAAATGTATTCCCCTAGCTTTACACCATCTTTTAAATTCTTGAAGTATAGGACCACTAAAAGCAATAAAATGTACACAATTTCTAATTGAAGTTATATATGGATCGGCTACTTTCAATGCATCTTGTACACATAAATTTAAAATATGACACGCACATCTAATATGAAAAATTTCTAAACATGGAGGATCTAATTGTGTTTTTAATGTACTAATTGAAGCATTGTTGTTAGATGCATTATCAAAAATAATAGTAAAAAATTTATCACGAATATGAAAGATATCACAAGCTTCTAAAGTACGATGTGTAATAACTAAACCACTATGGGGATATGGTAAAGCCGCAAGTGAGATGATTCTCTTTTGAATCATCTAATCACTATCTATCCAATGACAAGTTAAGCTCATCATTGGAATATCGTTACAACCTTTTCAACAATCGGAAGTTAACGATACCCTACAAGTTAAAGAAACAAGATTGCAATTAAAACATCTCCCATTTCGGTGTAAAGTTTAAAACAATCGTATTTTAAAGTATTTCTAGGAATTCTTCTAAAATGTGGATTTAGTGTATTTTGGTTAAAAGACTTTGCATTCCTACTCTCGGAATAGGAAAAAGGTAGCTCATCCTTAATAACTAATCGGGTCATTTTCCGACGAACATGTTCGGGGTCATAGGGTTGACTATCTACTTGTCCGGTCTTAGGGTTGATTTTTTGTTGGCCTGATAGGTCTTTTAATAAGTCTTTGTGTACATTTAAAATGTGTCTTTTTATTGTACCCGTTTCCTCACCCTTCTTCCATTTTGTAACTTTTGTCACAATTTTTACAAATCTTATATCCTACACTCGGATTATTCTCATTGGGGATATAGTCATAATATCTATGCCAATCACTTGTTTGTCCCCTAGTTTTTCTACTACTACTGGGTCTGGTTTGTTGTTTTTGTGTGTCAACATCATGCATTTCTTCTTTTATTTCGTGTGTAGGGATTTCGTGAGTTCCTACCATAAGATTATGTGTAAATTTAGGTTCAATTTGTGGGACTATTGGAGGCTAATGTGAAGTACCGGTGGAATCTTGTCCACTTTGGCTATGGCCGCTACATCGTGATCTATACATGATAATAGTAAATAGTGTATGTGATAAGAAAAACGATTTCTAGTGTTTTACTAGTGTATGTGAAATAATAAAAAACAATGTTGGAGGTATATGTTAAAAATTAAAATATAAAAAATAATAGGAGGGTTGAGAGAGAGAGAAAAGCAAAAAACCAACAAACAAATATGATACAAAAAATTATAACTACAAAAAAAATCAAGACAATAGGATGGTTGTGAAATTTTAATACCGTACTTCGCGGATAATCGATATATATAGGAATGAGAGAGAAAATAAAAGTAGAAATAGAAATTCGGTCCAACCGGTATTCGATGAAAGAGAGAAAAATAGAACTTCTTTGTTGGAGGAGTTGTAGTAGACGAGTAACGAGTTGAGAGTTGAATTCGATACGATCGGAATTTTGCACTTCTTTGTTGAAAAATTTTGATTGTATTGAGATTGAATTGAGTAGTAGTAGTAGTAGAGAGAGTAAGCGAAATAGTTGTGAAATTTGTAGATTGAATTAAAGTGTATTTATAGGGGATGAAATTTTTTAAAAAACAAAAACAAAAACAAAAAAGGGCTAAAAACAGAGCTCAGCACAACAGTCTGTTTTTGGCCGTTCGACCGCGGGTCACCCATTGGACCCGTTCGGGTCTAACGTTCGAAACCCACATGTTGGAGGGTGGGATGGACGCTTTAAAAGGGGTCGAGCGGGTTGTGTTCGCAATATTGGCGACCCGGGTCAACCCGCTTAGAATCGCGGGTTCGACCCGGACAGGAACGGCTCAGTTTTGGGTCGGGTTCGAGTGTGCGGGTCGTGGGGCAACCCAGCCCGTTTTCCATCCCTAATCACAACCCCCAAGATATTAAGCAATTAAAGACTGCTAATCTGATATAGATTGCTAAACTGATAGTGCGATTGACGGACTTGAATTTTCAAGATGAACAAGAGGGCATTTTTGTAACTCTGGTTCACTATAGTTGTTTAGGGTTTCTTTATTTTCTATATAAATACGTAATGTTGAGCGGGGGGGGGGGGGGGGGGGTTGGTTAGGGAGCGGCATAGATCGGTTATTTCTAAACCTTCATTGATAGTGAAGATCTTTGAGATCGTGTATTGCTAGGGGCGTTCCATTTATGGATGCCGATCATGTTTACCGAATTACAAAAATCTTATGATTTCTTCACTTTCTTTTCTATGTTATTTGTTCCTGTTAATTATTTTTGTTGCGTCGTTAAATACTTAATATGCTTGTGTGGAATGAAATCTCTAATGCATAGCACATTACAAGAGCACCAAATTTTGGAGCTTTTCATATTGATCTTTTAAAAGATAAATGTTGATATTGTTGAAATAATACCATGTCTATGGATTGATATTAAAGAGTCTATATTATATATATAATATTTTTGAAGAATATTATTTTAGATTTATCGGTCGTTTGTTTTTTATAGACTGGGCCTCATTAGTGATCACTCAATCAGTCAATAAACACTAATGTCGTCATTCAGTGCATGCCCAATCAAGCACACATGAGATCTGAGGTTCGGATAGGTGTTTCTTGAGATATGTACGCTTTAGGATTTCATCTTAAGCAGGTACGCTACTCTTCTTGAATTAGGAAAATTATATTGTTCTTAAAAGTATGATCCTTAATTTGTGTGATTTCTTGAATATTATGAATCTTGATCAAGGTACGAATTTATTTCCACCAAGCCATTTTGGATCTGAATGAGTTAGTCATGTAGGAAACTTTGTACCTAATTGTTATTTTTTTTGTTGATTTTTTTTTTTTGACAATCAAGACAAAATAAAAAGCAGTTCCACAAATGCGTGATACCCTTTTCCTTAGCTTTAATAGGTCCAACAACATAACATCCATGTTAGACATCACCATAACTCATGTAATGTTGCCTTATTGTGCTTAGCCATCATGTCAGCTCTCATATTACCTGCCTAATGTAAATAAATGCAATGCATTGATAGATTCTGTAAGTGATGTAGCACTTCCCTGCTTAGCGATGTGATATTTGATCAATGACAACCTGTGAGGTGTGCCATCACTATACATGGGACATTCTTCATGGCAATTAATTAAATCGAGTACAACTATTTTTTCCCCACACCAGATATGGAACCAACCTAATAACATCTTGGATTCTGAGACATACTCTAAAAGATCTACTTGCATAAATTTGAGCTGGAAAAAGAGTAGAAAATTTCAAGACAGGCCCATTATAACTTTATATGAAGCTAATGGATCTACCCCCTCTCTCATTTTTCTATTTTGAAATAGAGAAAAAGTAAGAATCTTATTTAAATTAACACATGTGATCCGCAAGTTTTCATAAAACAAAGAATCAAAAAATAAAAAACTCAAACTCTCCCCAGCGACGATCTCATCCTCTCCCACTTTTAAAATTCTTTCCAACCCTCGCCTCCTATGCTCCTGCGTCACACGCCATGCGCCCTCCTCACCTCTAACCCGTCTCCCACATGCCCTCCTCGCCTCCGATCTGCCTTATGCTGCCCCCTTTGATTCACCTCCCGCGTGCCCTCCTCGCCTCCGACTCTCCGCTTGTGCCCTCCTCTTCTCCGAGCTGCCTCCCACGCCCCCGATGCCTCACCGCTTTCAATGCTGTTGCAGCCTCTCACGCGACCTCTTTGCCTCCAACACTGCCCCCTTCGACCCGCCTCCCACACACCCTCTTTGCCATCGACTCGCCTTCGACGTTGCCCTCGCCCACTTGGACCTCTCCAAACATCGACTTCGCCTCCGACGCTGCTACTTCCCATGCACCGCGCTGCCTTCTTCGCCGTTTTCGAACCTTCACATTCATCAAGGCAGTATTTTCAGTGTCGGATTCAAGAATGAAATTTGGTAAGATTTCTTTAACTTTTCCCTTTTTGCTATTTCCTTATACATATTTAAATAGGAAACACTTGAAAATCTAGAAATCTGGTACTTAATTTTTATAATTGTGCTTTGCTCTCATTAACTGTTGAAATGCTTATGTAGCATACAAGGTGTAGCGCCCCGAATTTCCATTATAATATCTCAGAAATACGTGGCACAATTCCCAGCATCTACCGCAATGTAATAGTAAACATAGTCAAAACACAGAATAATTTTTCAACTTTTATTACATCAATTCTTTACATAGCACAGCGGAAAATTAAACACCTTGAATTACATTTTCTTTTACAATTTACATAAGACACATTATCATTCTACCACATGCATCCAAACCCCAAGTTATAGGTACCTACCTATAAAATATAAGACTAGAGATAACCCTAACTCCAAAAACTACAGGGTTCAGCCATAACGGTGTGAGTGACATCAAAAGAAATACAATATAAATGAAACATATAGAATAAAGTCATGATCAACACATTCGCACAGTAGTAACACATGGATAATGAAATAACGATAAATAAAGTATGAAAACATCAAGTGAAACTAGACTAAGTGTCAAGTGTAGGAAAATAGAAAACAAACATGCATAAAGCCATGTCAAGAAAACACAAATGTAGTATGAGGACTCTCTAATACATACTTGTCGGATTCTATGCATTCCATACTACATAGTTCCGGTGCAAGCCCTTATCGTTATCCACTTTATAGGGTTTAATCCCTCGATGTGCAACTAATCCTACTACGGTGATAGAAACAAGATCTAGATTACTCCGCGAATAGGCCTGACAACCCTCGACGCGCAAGCATCATGTAAGCATTGCTAAAAAATCGGAGAGTCACCTTCCTGTCGTGTACCCCACGAATAGGCTTGTCGTCCCTCGATGTGCAGATACACAGTACATCCCGTGAATAGGCCTGCCGACCCTCGACACGCGAATGCACCGTATCTTCCATGAATAGGCATGCCGACCATCGACACGACAGTTCTCTCGGGACAAAACAACACACAGTCCTGGAACGCAGCCACTGGACTAACCCCTAGAACATATACTTACGTTTTTCAAGTTTTATCACATCTCCACTAGTGCCTGTCCTTAGGTTGGTTATTAATAAAACACAAATTTCCCCTCTCTAGAGTTGGTGTACCCTGCCGGACTTAATTCCAATCAAAACAACCCCAAGACCCAACTGGTCAAAATCCACAAAATCTCATTTTCCAGTTTACAGGAATCCCACTCAACTTCTAGAGACTCACTAATCGAATATTAATACAAAATCTTTCACTAAACCTCTTAATCCACTTATCAAAACATTTATATTAAGAAAACTACTTTAAATCAAACAAATCCAACTTTATGCAAATACCCACAAATATCCAGAATGAAATCTGAAATTTTAATCTCTTAAACCACTGAGTTTTGCATCTTGAAATCATAAAAAATCGTAAAACATCAATTCCTTTGAAAACTATATAAAAATCTACTTTTTAAAGCCATAGAAGTTCAAATTAAGTTCTATTATAACCAAAATATAACTATCTGTAAAATAAAGTAATCTGTAAGTAAAAACTTCATCTAAAACAGTATATCAATAATCCGTAAGTTTGAAGAAATAATCGTTCAAGAAAAACGACAAAACTCAACAAAACAGCACATACATAAGCAGTCGGTCTACTGTCAAAACAGTTCAAAAATACGACGGTCGACCGGCATGCTAAATTCCAAAATCTCACAATTGATAATCGGCCGTCGATGCCAGTTTTGTTCTTGAGCGATCGACTGGCATGTCCAAAACTCACAGCTTTAATATTCGTGCACCTTTAACTGATACCTCGATTTATATCTTTAAAAGCATGAAATTGTATTTAAAAAAAACCTGAGATGGTCAATTACAACTTGTTCAATATACTAGAGTTTATAAAACAAATCAAATTCTCATCGAATTCACAAAAGATCAATTTTTAGGCAAACTTATTCAAAACAGAAACATAAAAGTATATATGTATATAAGTTCATATATATAGGTTAATAAAATTGACAAGAATCATGGTGTAAAGTAGTGCTACATTTAATTCAAATCTCAGTATCAAAACAAATCAAAATTCAAATCGAAAACTTCATAAAACACAAAAAAAAACAATTTTGGATGTATACCATCAGACCGGAAACTAAATACACAACTTCAGCCTTCAAAACTTGATTCTTTGATCCAAGAAACTCCCCTTGAAATTTGTTAAACACACATACAACTATTTACACCAGTTTGCCCATGATTATATGCAGTTACAACATGTATTTAGTCAAATTCTTCTTTTCAAAATTCTCAAACAGTATGAATATATAAGATTCACAGAAAATACTCATCTTTAATCAAATTTGTGCATCCCCATCATATAATCTCAATATAGATACAATCAAACAGCAAGAATAATAAAGAAACAGCATACCCATGATTTCTATTGGGTTCTTAACAATCTCAAGCCATCTATGTAGGAATTCTAATCATAACATTCATAGAAAGTCCACTTTTAATCATCCATCCTTAAATATATTTTTCATATCATCATACAATCATCTAACATGCATTCTACTAGACAAATCATCACATACTACATGCATAGAACAGTAAAAAAGCAAACATATATCACTCACCTTATTAAAGAATCAACTGAAATAATAAAGAATAAGAAAAAGCTCATCTTTTTGCAAAAATCCAAGATCCTTGCTTCAAAACTCCAAAAAATTAATAATAAAGAAAACCCTTTGTTTTAGTGTAGCAAAGAGACGGCTTCTACTGCTCTTTTAATAGGCCAAAATCTGGGTATTAGGGTCTTGAGAAGATTTTGCAAAATATTCCTTTAGAATATATCTTTACATATATAAATCCATATACTAGAAATTAGATTAAAAAATTAAATTTATATTTAAAATAAAAAATAACCACCCAGATCTGTCCGACACAGGCTTCAAACCCAGAAAATAAATTTTGTAATTTTTTGCCTCTAAATGGCAATTTTGCAAAAAGACCATTCTTTAACAAATTTGCGAAATAAACCAAATATATTAGAATAAAAAGTAAAATCTTTAGCTCTGAGTTGGCTAGCCATCATGCTCAACACATAAAAACAAAATTCTGGAGTTTTCACTCCAAGTTGTAATTTTGCACAAAAGCCCGTCTTTTTGTAATATTTGCAAATATGCCAAATAAATATCAAAAAATTCCAAAAAATTCATAAATAATACATAATAATAAATATTAGGTTTTCCCAAAATAATTTATGACTTTGAACTTCCCAAGAAAATATTTGCACGTATTTTGCACGTGCAAAAAGATAAATTTCAGAAAAATATTTATTAAATCATCAAAAATCACTTTAATTCATTTATTAATCTCAAAAAAATTATTTAAAATTCTAGGATGTCACACAAGATGTTTGTAAAATTGATTTTGAGAAATTTTACTTAACAAAATCAATTGTATCTATGTATAGTGTATGTATTAATTTCCGAAACTCTAACTTATTACCATATTTCATTTTAAAATCTAATTTGTGTTTTTGAAATACCAAAAAATTGATTTGGGGAAGAGTACGGGTTGAATGCAAGAATGATTGCGGTGTCGAATTCAAGAATGAATTTGAGAATGTTTCTTCCACGTTTTCTTTTTTGCTATTACCTCATGCATATTTGAATAGGTAATACTTTAAAATCTAAAAATTTGGTATTTAAAATCTAGAACTGTGTTTTGCACATCAAGTGTTCGATGAAATACTTATGTAGCACGCAAGGTGTTTGTGATCTATTGAGAAATTTTACTTAACTAAATCAATTGTATCTATGTGCGGTATATGTATTAGTTTATGAAACCCTAATTTACTAACTGATTTCATTTTCAATTTCTAATTTATATATTTGAAATCCCGAAATTTGAATTTGGGGAAGAGTACGGGTTGAAGACGTGGATAATTGCGATGTCGGATCCAATAATAAAATTTGGTAAGGAGAAAGGTGACGAAGAGTATGGTGAGGCGGACAGAGAGGTTGAGGGGGTGTTGGAAAGGATGACGTCGGAGCGGTCGAGGACGGCAGAGATGCAGGGGAGAAGGACGAGTGGTGGGCGGTGGCGGAGAGAGTGTGGATTTGGGAGTGGAAGTGGAGGGAAGGGGAGGGTCGAGATGAGGTGGGTCAGGCCTTGGTTATTATATTACCGGTCATGATGTACACAAAGGCCAGGTTGGCTCATATTTTATAGGGTGAAGGGGTAATTTCTCATAATTCTCTCACTGTTTTTTTTCTTCTTCCAATTCCAATTAATTTTATGAGTCTCTTAAAATTATTTTAGTTTGTGCAATTTGCACATGATAACACTAGTCCCATATTAAAAGACAATGTCAATGTTCAGAAAATTTTACTAATGGTTCATGTTGATGAAAATTCACCAAATTATTGATCCAATTTTTTTAATTTTTGTTTTTGTATTCTAAATATTAATTAAAAAATTTCCCATAAACAAGCGTTTATTACTTTCTAAAGTATTAATAAAAATTAAAAGAACAATTCCAAAATTAATGAATGAAACTAAACCAGCTGTTAATGTGCTCATCTGTCTAGTCAATTACCCAACATCATATGTATCAAGCTGTCAAAGGTAGGCATTAGCCAACCCAAACAAAAATACCTTCCTATTATTAGTAAATCTAATTCTGTTCACCCTTTTCTAATCTATTACATTGGTAAGCATAAGGGATTGTTTTTCCCAACCCACTACCGATTGAAATAATAAATTACCATAACTTAATACTAAATAAAACCAAAGCTAATCTTTAAAAAAAATTAACAAATAAGTTGCCAAATAAAGGATAAGTAATAAATATATTGCTAGATATAAAAATAACTGAATTAAATTTGTAGCCAAGTTGGGAGAAAAAAAAAGAAACCAGGAAAGGCAGCGAGGAAAAAGTATTTAATTTCAATAAAAGTAATATGTTGCCAAATCTTTTAAAAACTCAGTTGGCAAAAAATTATTTATTGTTAAATATTAAAAAGAGAATCCTTATGTTTTTAATTTTATTTATTTATTTATCTGCTAAATTCAATTGGATTAATCTAGAACCCACCTTATTGTTAGTTCACCTTGTCGAACTAATCCTAGCCGCATATCTAATCTATTGTCTTCCTATATATATGAGGCATAGACTTTAGGGTTAGCCGCATTTTACCTCATCTAAGAGGAAAAACCTAAATTTTCTCCTTGACAACTCTCTACATAATTTTCCTCTCTTGATCCATCCAAAGGAGTCCAAAGCGCCGACTTGCTTGGATTTCATTCTACATGATCCCATCCACCAATAGTAAATGATCGGTGATGGTCGTGATCGGTGAGGATGTCCTACAAGGGGTTTCGTCAACAATCTATTCACTTTCACTCAATCTCATTGTAAGAACTCTCTAAATCGTAGATGCCATGCTATCATCTATTGTGATATGTTCTTGAATGTCTATGATTGTTGACATGTTATTTGTTATTTTTGTTTTTTGGCATTCAGCCGTAGCCGTCTACATTTAAGGAGAAAGAGTTTTTCCAATATCCCAAATTAGTTCTGTCTAAAATCTAGATCGAACCTGTGACATCTCATTTATGAGTGGGAAGTTTTGCTACTTGCGTTATAATGGCTTGGTGTTAACATGTTATAATCTCAAGTTCCAACAGTTTAATTAGTAAAGATTTACATGTATTCTAAGAGCATCTCTAACCCAACGCCATTTTGGAGGGGAGATCCACTTTTGGCGCTGGAGACGCTCCAACGAAGTGCCAAATCCAGCGCCATTTTGGTATAATTAGTGTTCTGTGAACAATAGCAGATGAACGTCATTTTTTCTCCCCCTTTTTTATTGTAACTTTTTTAGAAAAGAATATGTAGAGAATATTTTTTTGTGTGTTAGAAATGATGTTATGGATTGGATATGAAGTTAGTGTATGATGTGACTTTTATACCATTTTTGTGTAAAAGTTGCACTAAAATGGTGTTAAGGTTGAAGATGGTCTAAAACATGTGAACAGAATAATCTAAAGGTGAATTCGATATTGATTTAAGCGTGACAATTTTAAACCATAATGTGACCATTTTAAATCATAAAAATGCAAAGAAAGATAATACAATTCTGTTAGTAAAACAATTAGCTTGGAGAGTAGGAGGTAATTATAATTTTCTTAATAGATAGTTTACTTTTTGTTTTTGAAACTAAATATATCCATTTTTTGGTGGTAGCACTACGCTAATGAGTTGATTGAAAAGAAATCTAGATCAAGAAAAAAAAGTAACTGAACTCTTGAACAAAGAAATTGCGCCCGAGGGTTATAAGTGTCTTATTAATAGACCATTAAGTTTATCAGTATTGTTATGTGAAGCACCAAGCACCCTGAAACTATACATGAACTTCAAATTGTAGTAAGGATTCAGGATTTTATACTCATATTCTAAGTCATTCCTGCAGGTTGAGAACCCCTCTTTGGCACCAGCCAAGACTTGGAATGTTCGATCGTATTTTTCTTCTAATTTAATATGCGTAGCTAGTGAAATTCAAACCTGCACTACTCTGATACCATGTTCCGAACCCTGCTGGCACACCAGAAGTTTAAAATTGTTGTGGTAAGGTTTGACGATTTCACACTTTATCTTCTGCCATATTATTTTTGAGTGCATGCATGCTTACAAATGTTGAATAATTTGTGTAGCCTAAATCAGTGCGGTGGACAGCTTCAGCATAACCTTTTCATCTAACAAGAATGAAAATGATTGGCTGCTGTTGTTTCTCTCTCCTTTGGACTCTACGTAAACAACGCTCAAATTCTGCACCTCACTGCTGTCTTATCTTCTCATTGCAATCGAGCCAACCAAACTTTCTTGTCCATGAGAATGGCCCTTCGCTTATGATACAGACTGAGCCAGAGAGTTCTTCCAAGAAAAGGAAAGAAGATGCATTGTCATCATCGTCAATGTACAACGAATTGGAGTATTGTCTAAAGATGATTCGAAAGCTTGGGCATGAAAAGTATATACAGTCGGACTTTGAGAAGTTCTTCACCTGGTTTTGCTTATGGGCGAGCTCACAAGAATGGAAGGTTGTGAGGGTGTATGTGGCTATGTTGAGAGATGATCCAGAGAGTCTTGCAGGGCAGCTGGTGGACTCATTTTCTGATCCAGTTTACAGGAATTAGAGGCTGCCACCAGTGCGTACTCAGTTCTGCCTGATGCTCTGGCACTGAGGGGATCAGTAGGCAAAGACCTAAGAGTGGTAAATTCTTTCAAATGCAAATTCTTCCATGGATTCTTCAAATTGAATATTTTTATATGGATTGGATGGGATATATATATCAATCTAATGTACAAGTACTCCATTAACAGTAGGTTTTTGAATTTGATTGCTGTCTATGCAGAGCAAAAACTTGACAACAGAAACAAAAACAACCAAGCCTTTATCCAAAGAAAAGATACCTTTGCAGAAACAACAAAAAGAGCATATAAGAAATCAGTGGGAGACCGAATTTGATCGTTGTCTACGCATAGCCCAAAGGTGAAAACAACAACCAAAAAAACCAGGCCTTTATCCCAAGAAAAGATACACAAGTAGAAACAACAAGAGCAGATACTAAAGCAGTGGCATGTAGAACCCATAGGTGATACACAACCACTAGGATTTGAGAGATGCAAGAAAGAAAAACAAAATCGTCGACCAAAGTGAAACTTCATGTTGGGATTGTGGAGAAGGGAGGATGGACTTGTTTAATGAAATAAAGAAGAATAGTTATGATTAGTTCTTTTCTACTTTTTGTTTAAAAGTTAAAAGTAATGGCATAATGTTTTTTTTTCTAATTTGCATGTCTTCTTATGTATTCCTATCCATGTATGATGCGAAAGAAATCTTTTGTTTCAAATGCGACTTGGGAAAATCGTATCAAGATATTGTATAAAATGATTTATATGTGGTACACATATGAAAGACTGATTAAGGCTCCATTTGGGCTCTTGGAGAGCCCAAAAGCTTTTTTAAATGTCAAAGTGTTTTGGGTTTAGAATTAGGTTTTGACTGATGTTTTTTTTTATTAAAAAAGAACTACGTTTGGGCCAAGCGATTTTCCAAATCTTCATTTTCTCTTCAAAATTTCATCATACCAATTTGAGGCTTTGGGGATTCTAAAAAAATCTTTTTTTTAAAAAGGGATGTCTGAAGTTAAAGGCCATACTACGTCATAATATTTACTTTTAAAAAGTATCTAAGTAAATAATTTGGTTATGAAACAAATAAGAAGAAATATTTTCACAACTTATTTTATTCTCAAAAATAATTTTTAGGCTTAAACAAAATTTATAATTCAACTCGTGATGCCGAACTCAAAATTTTAATTTTCTTATGTGATTCAAATATAGAAAAAATTAATTATTAAATTTATGCAATTAATTAGAAATATTAAAATTGAAAACGGAATACTTAAGAATTTTTAAATTCTTTAACATGTCAATTCTTTTACAAGAGAATTTTAAATTTTTATCATTAAAGAATTTTTATATTGTCACATTAGTTTTCAAAAAAAAATTACCAAACACTTATTTACAAATAAACACTTTCCTCATTCGAACATCAGTTTTACTAGGGACGGTTTGGCCTGCGGTCCGACTGGATAGGCCCGAATCGGGGTTCGCGGTGGTGGAGGATCCGGATCGGAAAAAAGAGGAATTCTAGCTGTTAGATAGCTAGCGGGTCGTGCTGAGGACCATCCCTCTTAAAATTGGCAAGCAGATCCGGGTCAACTATTTCTCCACACAAAAAAAAAAACTTTGTTGGGCTCGAATATTATAGAGGCCCAGGGCGACAGGCCTCGACCCGGACCAGCCCTCAAGGCTTCGTTCAGGGTCGACCTCGGCGGCGTCAACACTTAATATCCAATGTTGGACACCATCAATAATTCACGTAGTTGCCTTATTGCACTATGTCATCACGTCAGCTCTCGTATTATTACCGTCGTGATGTAAATTGATCCTAGTATGCATTGATAGATTATGAAAGAAAGCTTAAAATATCTTGATGTACACCGATGTGATATTCGATCAATCAAAACCTGTGAGGTGTGCCCTCACTCGGTACACAAGGGACACCCGTTTTGGCAAATTAGATGTAGTACAACATTTTTGTTCCCCTACGCAGATATATATATATAGTACACACCTAGTAATATCTTGGATTCCAAGACATACCCTAATGGGGGGGGGGGGGGGGGGGGGGGGGATCCACCCCCTCATCATTATTACTTCATTGTATTTAGAATCCAAGATAGTAAATCCAATTGTTTTGTTTAGTTTTAAAATGTATTGTAGGATAGCATTACACTTCTTTCAAGAAACAATTTTATTAAAATATGCATTGAATAGAAGTTTGTAAAATAAAGAGAGAGAAATCACTAATAACAGGAACAAGCTACTTCAGAGCCTCAAGCTCAAAAGTTGGGAGGAAGAAATATGGTGGGACAAGGAGTCCTTTTGTGTCAGGGCATAATTAACTCACGTACAACCCCACTTGATAAGGAGTCCTTTTGTGACAAGGAGTCCTATGGTTTGGCCGGCCAAACCATAGGAAGAGGAAGAGTTGAGTTCCTTGGATTTAAGTTCTTGCAGTTCACTGCACAGTGCACACCAAACAAACATCCCCTCTAAAAGTTCTATTTGCACAAATATGAGCTGGAAAAAGTTTTAAATTTGTGCCTGAATTAGAAAATTTCAAGATGAGCCAACCTTTTATTTTGTAAACTACGGGGCCATTTTTCTTAAAATTTTCTTGATGGCTCATATTGATTAAATTTTATCAAATTGTTCATTCTTTTTTAAATATATATTTTAAATATTAATTACCTTTTTTCTCTCTAAATAAGTAATAATTAATTTCTAAATTATCAATTAAAAAAAGAACAAGCTCCATGTACCAATTTGATACGCAAACCAAGAATTTCAAAATTAATTACCCGTCAATCATCTTAATGAGCAAACCAAGAATTTCAAAATTACTCAAACGACAACAAGCTCATCAAAATCAGATTTGAAGTAAGCATCAAGAACCCAAAGCTAGACAACAACATAAAAATATAATCATTGTATTTTTCATAAGATTAATCATCATTTTAGACTTTAACTTTCTTGAACTTAAAACTGGTATTAAAAAAAGATATTAAAAAAGAACAAATTTGTAAATCCTAAATTCATCGTATTTTTCATAAGATCAATTATCATTTTCGACTTTAACTTTCTTAAACTTAAAACTGCTTGAAACTTCTTGTTCATCTTTCTCAACTTCATCTACAACACTTCCCAACTTCAAAATGATGTCAAATTTATCATGCATTGGGTTATATCTTTTGTCAACATATTTTAGTATTCCATTAGAAATTGAATAAGTTTTATGCTCATCAAGCGTATGTTGGAACGCTTCCACTGCTTCATTAAACATTATCGCCAATATTCTAGTTTCCTACAAAAGATGAAAATTTAGTAACAATAATTATTTATGTATGTATATGTATGAATATTTTAACAATATTTAAAGTATCTTACCTCATCATCCATAAGTGCCACTTTTGATATTTTTCCTGTGCTTTTACTATTTCTGTATTCTTTCACACCATAATGTTTCGTAACCAAAACTTTAATAGTCCACAATTATTGATTTTCTTACAAGGAATTGATAGAGGAGTATTCACAATGAGAATTGTCCATTAATATTGATAATCTGCAAAACATATAATTATTAATAAGTTTATTTTTGAACATAATGATGTTTTAATTGATCTTTGTTTGATTATTTTGGAGGGTTCTCTAATGATACCTAATCGAAGTACCACTTCAACAAAAGAGAATCTAGATAAAGAAGTAAAATCAGCATCATCGAAGAATTAGTCATCTACTAATGGCGATCGTTTTTTTACTCTCTTGATGTTCCACGGTCCTCCAAAAGAAGAAGAAGAAGAAGCCTAGTCGTATATGTTGCTTTTATAGGAGAGTAAATTGGCAAGAAAAAAAGTTGTTGAAATTAGTAAAACAAATCTTTTATTTGTTAAAAACATTCAATCAATATATATCTGAAAACTTTAAACTATTTTTAATAGTAAAATTGTTAGTTCATTCACATTCAAATTAGTTATCTTATTTACAAATAAAATATTTACAAATAAAAAAGAAACTTATATTTCTTATCAGTATCCTCACTCTTATCTTCTCATGGTACTTTAAAATCTTTTATTGGTTTAAAAAATATTCAATCAATATATATATGAAAATTTTAAACTATTTTTAATATTAAAGCTGTTAGTTCATTCAAATTCAAATTTTTTATTTTATCTAAAAAATAAAAACTTTAAGGTGTAAAATAAGCACAATTTTAAATTTCTACAGTTTTGTTTAGACAAATATAAATATAATTACATCTACATTATGCATATATTAATCTGTATTACTGAGAAATAACCACATTCCCAAAAAGAAACTTATATTTCTTATCACCATCTTGACTCTTACCTTCTAAAGATACTTTAAAATCCATATCCATATCTATATTTAAAATTTACCTACCTTTCTATAAGAACTTTGGTACAATCAAAGATTTTCAATTAGGGTTTTATATTTGAATTGTTTATCCTTCTTATAATGATACCACCCTTCTGTGTTCTTAGGTGGCAATGCAAGATGACAGTTCTTGAAACACACTACCAGCGACATGAGCTAAGTCTGGTAGCATGCTTTTATTCCCTTTCGTCTTCTTATACAGTGGCAGACCTTCTAAAAACAAAAGTGCTGATAATGTCATAAGAATTACAGGAACACCAAAACCAACATTAAACCCCATTTTATCTTGAATGTAGACAATGACAGTGACAGCGATGATGATAAATAGAGGGAAAAATTGGGTAGAAAAGAAAAATAAACAGAGTGTTGTGAGGGTGTATGTGGCTTCGTTGAAAGATGATCCTGAGAGTCTTGCAGGGCAGCTGGTGGACACATTTTCTGAGCCAGTTTACAGGAATTAGAGGCTGCCACCAGTGCGCACTCGGTTCTTCCCGATGCTCTGGCACTGAGGGGATCAATAGGCAAAGACCTAAGAGAGGTAAATTCTTTCGGATGTAAATTCTTCCCTAGATTCTTCAAATTGATTATTTTTATATGGATTGGGAGATCATGTCCTGTTATTACAATATACATTGTAAAGTAGCTGCTAAAACAGTTAAGTCATACAAATGAATATATGATATATGCTCAGTGTTCTAAAAAGCGGCCTAGGCGGCCGCCTAGGTGCTAGGCGGCCCTCCAACGCCTCACCTAGGGGCTAGGCATTTAAGAAATCGGTTAATGGTTCTAGGTGGTTAAAAGCGGGTCTAGGCCGCGCGTAATCGGTGTAAGCGAGTCTAGGCAGGCTAGATCCGCTTAGGCCCGCTTAGGACTTAATTATTAAAAAAAAAGGACCCGACTTATTCCAACCCGACCCGCTCTAATACACTCATACCCTTAAAACTTCTCTTTCTCCTCTAAATCCCCCGTAAAAAAACTCCCAAATCAATTCTATTCTCTAAATCCCTAATTCCTCTTCTCTAAAACCCCCAAAGCACCTCCTCTGCATCCCTCCTTGCAGTCGGAGGCTCGCAGTTCGCAACGCGCTTCAATTTCGACCTCCTCCGCCTCCCTCCTCCTTTGCCTCCCTCCTCACAGTCGTTGCTCGCAGTCATCAACACAACCTCCTCTGCCTCCCTCCTCGCAGTCGCAGCTCTCACTCACTCTGTCACTCTGTCGTCAAAACCTCCTCCTCCACCTCCCTCCTTGCAGTCCCAGCTCGCTTCAACTTCAATCGATGTCAACACAACCTCTCTCTCCTCTCTTCAGCTTCAAAGTCAATTCGTCAACACAACCACACACTGCCTCCCGCCTTGCTTCACCTCCGACGTCAGCACTACGTCCTCCGCTTCTCTCTCAAACTTCTCCTGACGCAACCCTCTCACATCCCCTGACTCAAGCCTTCTGCTTCCCCACACTGTTTGCTCTTTGGACTGGAATAGCCGAACAAGTAATCTCCACTACTGATCTTCGTCATAGATTAATACTAGTCTAATAGATGAGCATAAGACTATACAAAAAAAAGAAAAAAAGACTAATAATAATACACAAATTCAATTTTGTAAAGCTCATCCTGCAATTGCAAGGAGAAATATCAAGAGTAAGAATTGGTAACAACAAAACAAAACAAAATGATAAAATATATAAATAAAATATATACATAAATAAATAAATATATAATATATAAATAAAACTGCCTAGTGCCTAGCCACTTAAGCTCCCCTTACAAGGCTTAGGCGCTAGGTACCCATCGGCCGCCCGACTACCACCTAGCGACTTTTAGAACATTGTATATGTTCCAAAAAGAAATTTATAATAAGATGATTAATTTTAACTTTCAATGTATACAAAGCAAATCAAACAAAATGTTTGAGATATTAAAGTGCTAGGTTGTTTCTTCTTTATGTGAAGCATTGAATAATCCTGGTTTCTTTTTGATTGGAAGAGTGATAAAAGCCCAGTCGAAGTAATTAGCATTTGCAATATGAAATAATCTATCATCATTGTGTAGGGTTGGTTGAGAGGATGGCTGCATTGATGTGTGTTGACAACATGATATTGGAGGGAAGTGTTTGATTCTCATACTTATTTTTATGAATTTTGTTTAATTTCTTGCAATTCTATTTTGGTTGCATCAGAAGGCAATGATGAGTCACAAAAAATAGTATTATTGATTTTTTATATGATATTTAGTTTTTTTATTTATTTTTTGAACAAAGGATAGAATCCTAAGGGATTCTAGCCAGTATATGATACTTAGTTGCTTGTTCTTGATAGTGGATGAAAGTCATATAAAATTCAGTACAGTTATGATTTTGAATAGTTCTGCATTTGGTAATGTGTCTATATTCTCCAGTTCTCGAGATTGCTATCTGTTAGATACTTATGATCTAAAGATGAAAATATTTCTGACAAGCATCTTTGCTCTCTGTTGGTTCCGAATAGTATCTTTGTTCATGATAATGCTGATGTTAATGATATGTGAATGGAAATTCGTGAGACCATTATCTGATTAAGAATTTTGATGTATCAGATTGAGTGCAATTGGTATGAGATACTCTTTACGAATTCATTAGACTATTATATGATCTCCCTCGAAATATGAGTGTGTTATTTTTGCATTTGAACTAGTCGGCATGGCATTGCAATGCAGCCCTAGTGAGACCATTTTTTTCTCTCTTTGATGCTTGAATATTTGGCAAATTTGATAAATCATTGCTGAAAGTTGTGTTCTGAGCCTACTAGTAATTGTTTCATATACATACAAATACATAATTATTCCTGAAACTCTTTTGTTTTTTTTTGTGGTTGTAAGAAGAAGAAGAAGAAGAAGAAGAAGAAGAAGCAACTTCCTTGTTGAAGTAGCAGCAACAGTTGAGCTTGCTGAAGCTGCTGCAGTTGAGCTTGCTTTGTAGCGCCCTGAATTTTCAATATAATATCTCAGAAATACGTGGCACAATTCTCAGCATCTACCTCAATGTAATAGTAAACTTAGCCAAACACAGAAAAATTTTTAACTTTTATTACATCATTTCTTTACAAAGCATAGCAGAAAATTAAACACCTTGAATTACGATTTCTTTCTTTTACAACACATTATTTTACAATTTGCATAAGCCACATTATCATTCTACCACATGCATCCAAATCCTAAGCTATAGGTACCTACCTCTAAAACCTGAGGCTATAGATAATCCTAACCTCCAAAACTACAGGTATCAGCCATAACGGTGTGATTGACATCAAAAGAAATGCAACATAAATAAAACATAAAGAATAAAGTCCTAATCAACACATACCAACAGTAGTAACGATGGAAATGAAATAACAATAAATAGAGCATGAAAACATTGAGTGAAACTAGACTAGGGGTGCGTTTGGCCTAGCTTTTTTTGTGCTTTAAAGCTACTTCAGAAGGAGAAGCCAGAAAGTAGAGCTTTGAAATTAAAAGCTGAAGCTGTTTGTATATTCAGCTTTTTTTTAACTTTAAAGCTACTTTTAAGGTATAAGTTGTTTGGCATAAGATATCAATTGTAATTTGCATATTGGCTTGAATTGAATATTTCATCGAAATAGTAATGCATATGTAGCTATAATATAATTTTTCTTACTTGTTCACCTAGATTGGTATTCATTTGTAATTTGATAATCAATATATAAGTCATCAATAATAAACGATTTTGAAATCAAAGAAACCATATGCAAAATGATTCTCACTGTTTGCAACCAGCCAACAAAATCAAAGATTCCAACAAAAGTAACCAAATTTCACACAAGCATAAAATCAATGATTTTTACTGCACACTACTGCATAAAATCAATCACCAATCACCAATCTTTTCGAAAACCCAACAACAACTCTTTTCGAAAACCCAAAAACAACAACAAACCCAATTCCAAACTCATCCCTCCCGTCCTCTTCCTCCCACTACAACATATAGGGCTTTTTACAGCGGACTTATTATAGCATTTAAGTGATAATGCTATTGAAAGTGATCAATAATAGCATTTTTGAAGAAAATGCTATCTTTGATTAATTTTAAAATTTACTCTTAGTTATGACAGCGTTTTTAAAACGCTATATTATTTACGACATTTTAGAAACGCTATTATATCCGTAAATAAACAAAATAGATATGAGCAAAAAAGAAATAAAAAATCCAAATGCATCCAAACCCTTTAACTTCTCCCATTCCAAAACCCTCCTTCACGTAATCTATCCCTATTCTCCCCTACTCCGCGCCTCCCGAAGCCCCGACCCACCGTCAAAAGAAACGCCACCGCTCCTCCCCGCGCCCCCGTTGCCCCACCCGCTGTCGCCCAACGCCCTCTTCTCCTCCCCGCCCCCCGAAGCCAGATCCGCCGTCGCCCAACACCCTCTTCTCCTCCCCGCCCCCGAAGCCCACCACGTCGTCACGGTTCGGGAACGCCCCCTTCTCCTCCCCGCTATCTCCCACGCTAGCTGATTCCAGGTAATATGGTATGCTGAATAGATCGATCTGAAACCAGAAGGTACCATTTCTTCTTTTACTCTCTCCCATCTTCGATTTGGTGAGTACTGTTGTAATCTACAGTTTTAGTTTCAATTCTTTTGATATTCATTTGTGGGTAGGAACTGCAATCAATAACATTTGTTTCTTTTAGTTGAATGGGTTGTCTTTTGTTTGATTTTGGTATAGCAAGAAGAAAGTTTGTTGTTTTAGTTGGAAGATGGAATTTTTTTTTCTTGTTGTTTTTGTTTTACTTTTGAATGGAGTGTTGAATGGAAGCATAAATTGAGAAAAGTTTAGATTACAATTTGAATGAGAAGTTTTACTATTCTGCCGCAAAATTTACAATGAGCATGGCAAAGTTATTAAGGTGTCTATAGTCTTGGGTGACGGAATGACTAATTTCATCCTTGTTTCTGATCAAATGAACTAATGGAATATCTGCATGATTGTTGGAAGACTAAATAATTACCCAAAATATATAAATCATTGTTGGTTGTGCTAACACTGTAATGCATTTACTAAGCTTTGATAAATTTATCGTTGACATACTTTCGTTTCTGCACATGTTTTAGAAATTTGTAGTTTCAGTGAGGTTCTCCCCTATAAAAGAAGTTCTAATGCATGCACTTTCAAATTTCTGTTGCAGTTTTCATGGCTTTCAGACACAGAGTTCAGTGTTATCTCTGGGAAGAACTCAACTATTCCCTCATGTACTGTAGATGCTACAGCTCTAAACCTGACTGGAAGAAGCTTCGTCCTATGATTCTTGAAAGAATTGTAAATAGGGCCAAAGATTACCCTGTAAAGAGCATGGTTCCTGTAGCAAATGATGTTCTCGATGCTAGAAAACGTTTGATACAAGGCGTCACTATTCTTCTCAGAACAATTCCAGTCAAGGCATGCAAGTAAGTTGATATTCTTATCTTTGAACTTCGTGTAGCATGTACAAGATAATAAGATTTATATGCATTTCTAATCATAGAATATATTCATTATTAACTTCATAATTTACATGCAACATCTAGTATCATATGCGGTTGTCGCTCACAATGCATAATATAATGATAAAGAGGGATGTGTAGAAGTGAGATGAGAGGAGTTCAAGTTCCATATAAAGCTATTAGAGAATATGTAGTGCTTCTTTTTTGTTTGTACTTATGTTAGTCTGAATACTAGAGTGGGTAGGAAAGTTTCAGGTTCCACGATGGAAAGTTTTTTCTTTTTTCTTTTTGTTATTGAGTGGAGATAGAGGCATGATGTGCAAAGTTTGCATACCTTTGCATCCGCATAAAGAAGTTATCCTAACTGGGTTCTTAATCGTAGCCTCATTGTGAGTGTCATTCTGAAAATTCCTCTCATATTTTAGCATTATGATCATTGCTTTTTGCAGGATCAACGCTAAGTAAAGGGTTCAATCGGGCTTTGGGGACATTATTAGCCGGCGGGATATCTCTTGGGGTTGCATCTTTGTGTACAATGACTGGACAGTGGGAGGAGCTATTCATTATTATCAGCATCTTTATTGTTGGTGAGTTTTTGCAGTCTTCTTTACTACTAATTTGGTTTTCCTTTCTACTCGTGTTGATTTGATGTTGTGCTGGATGTGGTAGGTTTCCTGGTGAGCTTCATAAAGCTTTACCCAGAAATGCAGCCATATGAATACGGCTTTCGGGTTTTTTTGCTCACATTTTGTATGGTGATGGTGTCGGGGAATAGGACGAGGCAGTTTATCGAGACGGCAGTGAGCTGATTTCTACTTATTGCCATTGGTGCTGGTGTTGGGTTAGGAGTGAATATATGCATATATCCAATTTGAGCTGGAGAGGATTTGCACAACTTGGTCGCTAAGAATTTTTCGGGTGTGGCCAAATCCTTGGAAGGTATTATCTTCCCTTTTGCCTTAGTTAACTGTTTTAAATGTAATGTGATACTAAACTATGTAAGCGTACTCTGTGCCTATGGTATCATGTGATATTGGAAATGGTAGGGATCTTTGATAGTCTTATTTCTAAAATGTATTACATGGAAACTTTTATCATGATGCTATACTCGTGTCAGACGCATCCTCTACTCCTGTTGGATGACCTATGCCAAACTTTATACATGTGGAGATGTATACTTCCACTTATTAACTAGTGACGATTATAAAATTAAGTACGGAATATGTTTATATGAGAGGCTAGATTCATACATCAAATTTGAAAGTTGAACGGCCAAGTAAATCCTTACAAAAAGTTACAATATAGTTATTTGACTATAAATTTGAATTGACTCTATGTTGCCATACTATGAGAAGTGTGTGCATGTGCATGTCATTTATATTGTATGTTGGTGTATGTAAATGTCTGTGCTCTCTTATTATATATATACACATAAATACATATGCACATGGAAATAAGAATATAATGTCACATGTGTTGTTTCTACTTTTTAGTGCACCTAATCTTGTGACATCATCAAATTGTAAGTTATGTGGAAATCTTTCTGAACATGGAACATTTAGGTATTGAAGAATTTCATGAGTGTAATGAAATAATTAGGAGTTATTGTAGCTTTTATCATCATAATCTTGGTTCTGGAGTGAAGTACAGAACTGTCTTAAGGCTCTGAATTTCGTAACAATAACAAGAGCTTAAAGTGTTATTTTAATTTCAGTATGAAATGATGGACCCCCTAATAGTTACCATGATTTTATTTTTCTACTGTTTAACAGTAATAATTTGGTGTTTGATAAGTATATTTGTTTATGTTCTATAGAGATGATGCCAAATTAAAAATTTGACTACGTTTGATTGATGCATTTCAATTGATATCAATGATATGTCATTTCTCACATGAAATTTCTTGGCTTTTTCTTCTATCATGTTAGGTTGTGTGAATGGGTACCTTCAATGTGTTGCATATGAGCGGATCCCTTCAAAGATCCTTACATATCAAGCTTCTGATGATCCTGTGTACAGTGGTTATAGGACGGCTGTGGAATCTAAAGCTCAAGAAGATACTCTTTTATGTTCTTCACTATAGTTGTTTAACCAATTTGAATACCTTTTATTTTAGTTGATGTTAATGGATGGATTTGTTTCCTTTAACAGTTAGGTTTTGCTATTTGGGAGCCACCACATGGTCCTTATAAGATGTTAAGATATCCTTGGAAGAGCTATACCAGAGTCAGTGGTGCACTAAGGCATTGTGCCTTCACAGTTATGGCATTGCATGGATGCATTCTTTCGGAAATTCAGGTATCAAAATCTTGCTGTTCCTCTCTAAAAACAACTGAATTTTTTCTTCTGTGCATTATTTTTTTGAGATCCTTAAGAAAATTTATTTTGTTGTCGTATTCTTGTTGTGCTGGAAAGTTACCCAATTGAAGCATACTGATGATCTTGTGCTAGTAGGACTTGTCCTTCATTTCTTACTTCTGCTTCCCCTGAGTTAGGATTTGTGTTTGGTGTACATGGAGAATTTAGGAACTTTGGCTTCTCATATCTTTTTCATTCACGAATCTGACTCTCAACAAAACCATTGTTGAGAACTCTTTCACGTCAACAATAAAAGTCTGCCTGAATATTTTGGGGGGTTTATGTGAATCTGATAGATAGACCACTTCATTTGTACTGGTTCTCATTTACCCAATCCAATCCTCATCTTTCTGAGATTGAGTGGCATAAGAATTGGCGTTTTTCTTTCTCTAATTAATAAAAAGAAAATGCATTTAGACATTTTTCTTGCTAAACAGAATTTCCACCTGAAGAAAGACATGAGCTGCAGTTGAAGTGGTATATCAAAGCTGTTGTCTAAGAAAACTACCCATGGACCATATATGCTGATCATTTTCATTATTTGGACTTTAACTGTTTGCATCAGTCATTTACAGCTTCTGATAATGGACATAAAACTGAATTAAAAGAAAGTACTTGTATGGGCAAATGGGACTGTGCAAGCAATACTTATAGCACATAGACTTTTTGGAATGGACATATTTGAACAAATGAATTGTTACAACTGTGGTCTGGAGTCTAGGCACCTCAAATACACTTCCTTTTTTCACAATATCAATGCAAATGCACTTCGGACAATTAAGGTAATTATCCTACCTATGTTTCATATTGCATGGATGTTCAGATTATCAAGTTCTAATCATTAAGTTCCAATATTATTTCAGAGTACTTGTGCAGACAGCTCTTTTGGTGAGCTTTTGAAGACTGTCGAGATGAATCACCAGTTAGCTTGTGACACTGAAGCTGGTGGTTGTGGCAAGCAAAACTATATTCACCACATTCTTTCAACCACCTCACATGTTTTCACAACTGGTAATCTGTATTTGATTCATATATTTGTCGGTAGTCTTAATTACACCCTTATGGTTTCTTGACATAGTAATTGTGTTCATATGCCTTTTTCATGTTGCAGTTTTGGGTTGGCAGAATATGAATGAAAGTATAGAGGACATTGCTGCTACATTGGCAGCCATTTCCACTGAAGTAGACATAGGTGTCTTATACAGTGGTATAGATAAAGGAAGCATGCATTTTCTTGCTTCAGTGGTATGTCCAGTTAATATTAGCACAATAATTCTTTAATTACCTTAATTATGCTGTCTAAAACATAATTTAGATTGTAGTTGGTCAGTTGGTGTTATTTATACCTATCTAGCAATGTATTTAGGGGAAGGTCACTTAAGAAACTAATGACATTCAGCAGTCTCATTAGATGGACTTCAAAAGTTAAGGTTGTGGGTACAAATTTTACTAATTGACTTGTTAAATACCATGCTTCTTGACAAAGCACATTCTATGGGTTTTGAATTTTTCGTCATGGTTTCCTCAGTATACTGGACATATCGGGAGTATCGGTAGGCAATTTATAAACATGACACGGTCAATGCATCTCGGTATTGGCCGGGATTCGATACCATGGTTTTCGATATGCCTTAGCTTTTGTCTTGGGCATCATTTTCGTAGGTAATTGGTTTCCACTAAGCGAAGACTGAAGGCGTACTTTGTTAAGCTTTATCTACGACAGTTAAAATGCAAGGAATTAACATCAATTTTCTTTCAAAGAGTTTTTTTCTAGCACTTTGACATTGTGTGTTTGTGTATATTGGGGGATGGACTATTTATGAATATTCCATGCTATTTATTGAAATCCTCCCTTTTTAATTATCTAGAAAAGCTTTGTAGGACATGATTTTATGATCTTGAACTCATCATTCAAGTGTCATGTAGAACTTAGAACTTTGGCTCATTTGATCAGATTCTGAGGTAATTCCATTTTGCTTCTTTTTCCACAAACATTTAGCACATCGAGATGATGATGTACATTGTTTGGATCATTCATGGCATGACATCTCAAGACATCACCTTAGGAACAGTAACTGTATATATATATATATATATATGAATGATCCTTGCTGTATATTGAATCTTCTTTTTCAGATTATATACAATATTATATCTAACTCATTATTCCAGCGTCATTTAGAACGTAGAAGTTGCTGGTTTAACTAGTCAGAGATTATCACTTTTTGCAATCTTCTTCCCACAAACCTGGAGAGAGCTGCTTAAAATAACTGCTCATAATCTGTAAACTAAATTATCAAGAAAGTCAAGCTTCCACTTGTTGGCTGCGTGTGCCATGCTAAGAAAGTCAAGTTTTATTAGAATATATTCATATATTTCATACTAGTTGTAATGAATAATATGACTACATGAATCTTATGTTTGACATTTTTTCTTCTACATTTGCAGATTGGAGACGTCGTGGATGAAACGAAAAATGCGAGTTGTGTTGATGTTAGGCACTCAAGAATTTTTTGTCGTCAGTTTTAAGTTTGCGGGTTGTGTTGACGTTAGGAACTCAAGAATTTTTTGTCGTCAGTTTTAAGTTTATTGGATGAACTTTTGTATCAGTTTATTGTATAGATATTTCTATGTTGGTATGTTTTTATATATTTGTACACAAATTTGCGAAACTTTTATAGTTATAATGGTGTATTGACATTTTCGATAAATCGATTTTTATTTGTATCCGTAGATTTTTTTTTGTATAGAGTTAAAACAAATATAAAAACGATAGCGTTTTAAAATGCTGTAAAAAACCACAAATATCAAAATTTTATAGCTTTTTAACAAAACGCTATAGATGCTATAGCGTTTGCCGAACGCTATAGAATCTATAGCGTTTTACAGAACGCTATAGAATCTATAGCGTTTTACAAAACGCTATAGAAACTATAGCATTTCGGAAACGCTATAGAAACTATAGCGTTTTGGAAAACGCTATAGTTTCTATAGCGTTTTAGAAAACGCTATAGATTCTATAGCGTTTGCCGAACGCTATAGAAACTATAGCGTTTTACAAAATGCTATAGAAACTATAGCGTTTTCCAAAACGCTATAGTTTCTATAGCATTTTGTAAAACGCTATAGTTTCTATAGCGTTTTGTAAAACGCTATAGATTCTATAGCGTTTGGTCAAAACGCTATAGACTTATTATAGCGGGGCTTTTGATAGCGTTTGTAAAACGCTATCGTAGGTCTACTATAGCATTTTATGAATGCTATCAAATGTCATATTTGTTGTAGTGTCCCCCAATCCCTTTCGGTACAGTCACAACCAACCTCCCATCCACGTACTCCGCACGTGCCATTCTCGGCCTCGTCGACGGCGCCTAGGAAGGGCGACCCCCGGTCGACGGCGGCGAGGAAGGGCGACCCCCAGTCAAGGTGTGTTCGGCGAGGAAAGGGAGGAAGGGGAAGGGGAAGGGGTAGGGGGAATTTTTTTGATCTTAGGGTTTGGGTTTGATAAAAAAAGAGAACGGTAGAAGAAAAAAAAGAGAAGGAGAAGCCAGAAGTAGATCTGGAGGGCTTCTTTTGGAGCTCCTTTTCTTTATAAAAAATAAGCTACTTCTACTTTTTTTGGGCTTTTCAAAATATGTGTTTGACCCAGCTTCTCCTTCTGAAGGAGAAGATAAGCTAATTATAAGCTGGGTCAAACGCTACCTAGGTGTCAAGTGTAGGAAAACAGGAAACAACATGCATAAAACTAAGTCAAGAAAACACAAATGCAGTATGATGACTCTCTAATGCATACTTGTCGGATTCTATGCATTCCATACTACATAGGTTCGGTGCAAGCCCTTATTGTTCTCTACTTTATAGGGTTCAATCCCTCGTTATGCAACTAATCCTGCTACAGTGATAGAAAAAAGATCCAGACTACTCCGCGCATAGTCCTGACAACCCTCGATGCGCAAGCATCATGTAAGAATAGCTCTGACCCCCCGAAGAATCACCTTCTTGCCGTGTACCCCCACGAATAGGCATGCCGACCCTCGACGTGCAGATACACAAGTATATTCTGTGAATAGGTTAGCCGACCATCGACACGCGAATGCACCTGTATGTTCCTTGAATAGGCTTGCAGACTCTCGACACGCGAACATACCAATTATCCTCTCGAGACAGAAAAATACATAGTCCTGGAATGCATTCGTTGGACTAGACCCCTAGAGCATATACTTACGTTTCCCAAGTTCCATCACATCTCCACTAGTGCATGTCCTTAAGTTGATTATTATTAATTAAAACACAAATTTTCCCTCTCTAGAGTTAGTGTATCCTGTCGGACTTAATTCCAACCAAACAACCGCAAGACCCAACTGGTCAAAATCCACAAAATCTCATTTGCTGGTTCACAGGAATCTCACTCAACTCCTGGAGACTCACAAATCGAATATCAACACAAAATATTTCATTTAAAACTCTTAATTCTATTATCAAAACGTTTATATCAAAGAAAACTTCTTTAATCAAAAAAATCCAAATTCATCCAAATACTCACAAAATTTCCAGAACTGAAATAAAATATTAAATCCATTAAATAACTGAGAATCATATTTTGAAGTCGTAGAAAATCACATAACATCAATTCCTTCGAAAATCGTATATATTTCACTTTATAAAGTCATAGAAATACAATTTAAATTCTATTCTAATCAAAATATAACTCTCTGTAAAATACTGTAATCTATAGCAAAAACATCATCTAAAATAGTAGATCAATAATCCATAAGTTCAAAGAAATAATCATTCAAGAAAATGACGAAAAACCCAACAAAACAACCAGCAAAACCACTGACGGTCGACTATCAAAAGTAGTTCAAAACGCGGCGGTCGACTGTCGAGTAAAAATCCAAAAGGAAAGAATTGACTTTCGATCGACATTTTTAGTGCAAATTCGAGCGGTCGACTGACATGTCAAGAAAAAACATCGCTTTAATATTCGTGTACTTTTCCATTGATACTTCGTTTAATGTTTGTAAAATCATAAATTTGTAAAACAAAATTCCTGACAAGATCAAATACAACTTGTCTAACATACTGGAGTTTATAAAACATAACAAACCTCATCAATTTCATAAAAGAGCAATTTTTCGACAAAACTCCTCAAACAGGATATATATATATATATATATATATATATATATATATATATATATATATATATATATATATATATATATATATGGTGTGTTTATGCATCAGGAAACATCAAGAAACCAATGTATATAAGTAGTATGAAATTCAATTCCATCTCAGTACCAATATAAATCAAATCCACTTGAAAAACTTCGCAAAAAAAAAAAAAAAAAAAAAAAAAAAAAAAAAAAAAAAAAAAACACTTTCGGCCTGTGTAATCAGACCCGAAATCAAGAAACAACTCCAACCCTCAAAACTTGATCTTTTTGATCCATAAACCCCTCTTGCAATTCATTAAATACACATACAACTACTTTACCCATGAATATATGTGATTACACCATGTATTTAATCAAGTTCTTTTCATCAAAACTCTCAAACATATCAGATGCATATGTATACATAGTAAAGGCTAAATCTTTATTCGTTTTATGCAATCTACCTCATACGACGCATCATGCTCAATCAAATTAGTAAGAATATGGTACAAAACAACATACCCATGATTTCTATTAGGTTCTTAACAATCTCAAGTCATATATACAGAGTTTTAATCATCAATTGCATAGTTTTCATAAAAAGTTAAATTTTTATTCATCCATCAATCAACAATTCATTATATCATCATACAATCCTCTAACATGCTTTCTAATAGACAAATCATCACATAAAACATGTATAGAATAGTAAGAAAGCAAATATATGTCATTCACCTTATTGAAGAATCAACCGAAAAAATAAAGAGAATAAGAAAAGTCCTTCCTTTCGCAAGAAATCCAAGATCCTCATTTCGAAACTCCAAGAAATCAATAATAAAGAAAACTCCTTTGTTTAGTGCAGCAAAGAGACAGCTACACCTCTCTTTTAATGGCCAAAATTTAGGTATTAGGGTTTTGAGAAGATTTTGCAAAACATCCCTTTAGAATATATCTTTACATATATAGATCATTTATACTAGGAAATTAGATTAACCAATTGAATTGAGTTTAAAATCAAAATAACTACCCTGATCTAGCCGATACTTTTTTCAAATCCAGAAAATATTTTTTGTAATTTTTGCCTCTAAGTGGCAATTTTGCAAAAAGACCATTCTTTAACAAATTTGCGAAATAAACCAAATCTATTAGAATAAAAATTAAAATGTTTAACTCTGAGTTGGCTAGCCATCATTCTCAGCCCAGAAAACTAAAATTTTGGAGTTTTTACTACAAGTGGTAATTTTGCACAAAAGCACCTCTTTTTATAATATTTGCAAATATGTCAAATAAATATCAGAAAAATTCAGAAAATTCATAAATAATACCTAATAATAATTATTAGGTTTCACCAAAATAATTTTTGACTTTGAACTTTCCAATAAAATATTTGCACATAGTTTGCACGTGTAAAAGATAAATTTCAGAAAAATATTTATTAAATCACCGAAAAACACTTTAATTCATTTATTAATCTCAAAAAAAAATATTTTAAAAAAATCTAGGGTGTTACATGCTTGCTGTTATGTAATATTAATTGTGCATTTGAGATTGCATGTAGTTATGTAATATTGATTGTGCAATTGAAGTATACAAAATAGTTATGTATTTGGGAATGTCGTTATGTAGAGACTTAACGATGATGCAGCATAGCGAGTTGAAAGAAGTGGAGGAAAGGAGTAGAGGCAGAGTAGGGAGGTCGAGGTAGGAGAGAGAGGGAGTACAATGGTATTGGGTAGGTCCTGCTTTGATGGGTAGAAGTGGACGATGAACAGAGTGTTGGAGAAGTCAAAATGATACATTTTTTTGTTAGTTTAAGGGTTTTAGTCTGGATGTATGACGGAAGATGTAGTGGATACCGGGTGGGGTTAGACATGGAGATGGGAACACAGACAATTGCACTTCGTCGCTCTGCTATTAATGCTTTAAAGTTGGTGTAACAGCCACTTTTTTTTGCTAATTAGTTGATTTAATAACCGAGTCACTTAGCTAGTGACGGAGCATGATCACAACCCCCAAGATTTTAAACCATTGGAGCATCCACTATCGTTGTTGCTAAAATGTGGATATTTGACATTTAGCAAATAGCAATAGACGGATGGCACTGTTATCGTGCAGAGCTAAATTTGGCCGATTAGAAATAATAAAATATTCAGACGGAAGATCATCCTCCGTCTAACCCCTTTTAAATTTTTTTTAATATTAAAAAAATTGTGCGGCGGAAGATTGTTTTCCGTTTGTCCAAAAAAAATTTATTAAACAAAAAAAAAATTAAGCCAGATGATTTTCCGTTCGGACTTTTTTTTTTCCTTTTTTGGAATTTTTAAATTGCTAAAATGGCAATTATGTAAATATTTGGATGGCAATTTACTAAATAGGGAAATATATTTTTTTGAGAAAGTGCAAGACGGAAGTTCTTCCGTCCCGGCATTTTCTTCTTCTTTTTTCATTTTTTTATTTATTAAAATAGCATTTCTGCAACTTTTAATGGAATTTTAGTAATTTAAAAAAAAAAATACATATTATAGAATTTAGCTGACAAAAGAAGATATTCCGTCCCTCCTCTTTTAATATTGAAAAAATTCAAAGACGGAAGAAGATTTAGCAATTGCCAAATTTTGCTGCTATATTTAGTCATCAATTGTTCAATATTGTTCTAAAAAATAACTTTTTAGTGAAGGATAGTGGAGTCGTTATTGCTAAAATATGAATTTATTGACTTTTTAGCAAACGATAGTGGATGCTCTAAGACAGCTAATCTGATAAAGACTGCTAAACTGATAATGTGATTGATGGACTTGAATTTTTAAGATTAACACGAGGGCATTTTTGTAACTCTGGTTCACTATAGTTGTTTAGGGTTTCTTTATTTTCTATATAAATATGTAATGTTGAGCGCCGCTATTGTAATGAAAAAAGAAGAGAGAGAGATCTAGAGATAGAGAGAGAGAGAGGTTGCTTACGGAGCGGCATAGATCGGTTATTTCTAAACCTTCATTGATAGTGAAGATCTTTGAGATCGTGTATTGCCATGGACGTGCCATTTATGGATGCCGATCATGTTGACCGAATTGCGTAAATCTTATGATTTCTTCACTTTCTTTTTCATGTTATTTGTTCCTGTTAATTATTTTTGTTGCGTCGTTAAATACTTAATATGCTCGTTTGGTATGATATCTCTGATGCATAGCACATAATAAGAGCACCAAATTTTGGAGCTTTTCGTATTGATCTTTTTAAAGAGAAATGTTGATATTGTTGAAATAATACCATGTCTATGGATTGCTATTAAAGAGTCTATATTATATATATATATATAATATTTTTGAAGAATATTTTTTTAGATTTATCGGACGTCGTTTGTTTTTGATAGACTGGGCCTCATCAGTGGATCACTCAATCAGTCGATAAACACTAATGTCGCCATTCAATGCATGTCCAATCAAGGAAACATGAAATCTGAGGTTCGGATAGGAGTTTCTTGAGATACGCTTTAGGATTTCATCTTAAGCAGGTATGTTCGCTACTCTCTACTGTCACTTACAATGATGATTAGAGCATTTGTAGTCATTATTGTCAAATTTTGGCTATTTGACTTATAGCAAATAGCGAAAACAGCTTTCGTTGTAGTCCTTGTTAGCTAAAATTTTGCCAAACGGTAAATTATCTCGCGTCCTATGTTTTAAAAAAATATTTTTTTTATCAGCAATGATAGTGACATTTAATATTAAAAAAACTGAAAATCAATAAAAAAATATCAAAAAAAATCCTTCAGATGTCTTGGACGAAGTATAATGTCCCGGCTGTTAATTATTTTATTTTTTTAGTATAGGACGGTAGATTATCTACCGTCCGTAAAAATTTATCGTTTGTCCAAATTAAAAAAAACGAAATGGTTTTTGCGACGGTGTATAATCTCCCGTCCAATTATTTTATTAATATAAAAAAAATTGGGATGGTGTATAATCTACCGTCCGATCTTCAAACGAAAGAAGATGTATCTTCGGGCTATATTTTCCAAATAGCCAAATCGAGTGCCAGATATGGCTGGCTACTATTCAAAAATATGCAAAAATTGGCTAAATAGCCAACGACTACAGATGCTCTTAACGCTCACTGAAACTAGGGTTTTGGTGTTGCTATTTACCTTTTTGTTCCTTTTCCATTTTTAAGCAGAGAATTAGGAAAATTATATTGTTCTTAAAAGTATGATCGTTAATTTGTGTGATTTCTTGAATTTTATGAATCTTGATAAGAGTACGAATTTATTTCCACCGAGCCATTTTTTATCAGAATGAGTTACTTTTTTTTCTTTTTTTACAATCAAAGAAAAAAAAGCACTTCCTCAAATGCGTGATACCCTTCGACGCGGCTTTAATAGGCCCAGCAACATAACATCCATGTTAGACATCACCATAACTCATGTAATATTGCCTTATTGCGCTTTGCCATCATGTCAGCTCTCATATTACCTGCCTAATGCAAATAAATGCAATGCATTGATAGATTCTGTAAGCATTGTAGCATGTTTAGATAAATCAGAGAGATGAAAACAATATTGAATATTGAATTGAGTTCAACCAAGTACAATACCACCTATATATAGGAGGAGAACAAATATCAAAACAACTCTACAACCAATATGGGACTATAATAATATCTAACACCCCCACTCAAACTCACGATGGGTCAAACAGTGTGAGTTTGCCTACTAAGTATCTAAATCTCTGAACAGTATGGGATTTGGTGAAGAAGTCTGCAGTCTACTGGGAAGATATAACAGGATGGAGAGAAATGGTCCCTGCCTCAAAGTGCTCATGAACATAATGAAAATCAATCTTATATGCATCGTTCGCTCATGAAAGACTAGGTTACTTGCAATGTGCAATGCACTCCAGTTATCACAATGAAGAGGAGTAGCTCCTGTAAGAGTGACACCTATATCTGATAGCAGCCAACGAACATGAACAATCTCTCTAGTAGTAGATGCCATTGCTCTGTACTCAGCTTCAGTCGAAGAACATGCAGCAACTGTCTGTTTCTTACTTCGCCATGAGATCAACGAATCAACAAGAAATAGACAGAAACCGGTGGTAGACCGTCTGGTAGTAGGATCACCTGCCCAATCTGAATTAGAATATGCATTCAGCTCTAATTTGGATGTAGCAGGCATGAATAATGAGCGAGTAATAGTGCCCCAAAGATATCTGAGAATCCGAAGAAGAGCACCGTAGTGAAATGATGTAGGAGCAGAAACAAACTGACTGACAACACTGACTGCGTAAGCAATATCAGGTCTGGTCATGCATAAGTAGACAACCTGTCTAACAATCTGTCTGTATCTAGTGGGATTAGGAAGGAGCTCACCATCAGTGGGATGAAGCTTCACATGAAGCTCTAAGGGTGTATCGGCTGATCTACTGTCAGAAAGGCATGTAGCGGAGATAATATCTGATGTGTATTTCTGTTGAGAAATGAGTATCTCTCGAGATCCATGAGCAATCTTTAGGCCCAGAAAATAACGTAGTCTACCAAGGTCTTTCATATGGAACTGCTGATGAAGGTATTTTTGGGTGGATGTAATGCCCGCAGAGTCATCCTTAGTAATGACCATATCGTCAACATAGAGTAGTAGAATTACTCTCCCCTATGGTGATGACTGCATAAACATAGAATGGTCCTGAGAACTTTGACTAAAACCAGCTTTGGTGATGACGAGGTGAAAAGACTCAAACTCCGCTCGAGGGGCCTGCTTCAAACCATATATAGCCCGATGCAACCGGCAAACATGACGAGGAGGAGTAGGAAGGCCAGGAGGAGGATCCATATAAACAACCTCGGATAAGGTACTATGAAGAAAAGAATTCTTCGTGTCCATCTGTTATAACGGCCATTGGCGGATGGCTGCAACAGCAAGAAGAGTGCGAACAGTAGTCATCTGTACAACGGGAGCAAAGGTCTCATCATAATCAATGTCATGCTCCTGAGTAAATCCTCAGGCTACTAGAAGAGCCTTGTGTCGCTCAATCGATCCATCAGGTTGATATTTGACCTTAAAGATCCACTTGCAGCTAATAGGCTGAACGCCCTCTAGCAGAGGAACAACATCCCAAGTGCCAGTCTGATCAAATGCACTGAATTCCTATGCAATTGCTTTTCTCCATTCAGGATATTGAATTGCATCTTGATAGGTTTTGGGCTCATATGTAGAGTGTATAGCAGTGAGATATGCATGAAACTGTGGTGAGTAGGAAGCTAGGGTGGCAAAACCAAACTGGTCATAGGGACTAGTGGCATCAGGTGTATAACATGCCGGAGGAATACCAGAAGTGGAACGGGTAGACTGAAGAAGAGGTGTTGGACTAACAGGGTGTGGGGGGAGGACGGTGAAGTAGGTGCATGTGGCGGTGGGGAAGTAGGTGGGATGGGTGATGGCTATTGTGGGGATGCAGGTGTTGTTTCGGTAGGGAGAATAACAGGTGTAAGGACTGCAGGAGATGTGAATGGAGGCAGAGGAGTGGGAACAAAAGGAATACTGGAAGATAAAGTCGGAGGGCTAGCAACAACTAGGGAATCGAGAAATCTAATATCCTCAGGGGGATTCAGGTAGTAAGGGGAGTCTTCCACAAAGGATACATGTCGAGAAATTCGGACACGACCCTCTGATGGATCAAAACAACGATAACCTTTGTGTTTAGGAATGAGACCGAGGTGAACGCACTTAGCAGCATGAGCGGAGAGCTTTGTGCGCTCAGTAGGAAGGAGAAGAACGTAACAGGTGCACCCAAAGGTACGGAGCATACTGTAGTCCGATCGGGAGGTGAATGATAAAGAGCCTCATAAGGCGTCGTACCAGCTAGGGCAGACGAGGGAGTAATGTTGATGAGACTAACAGATGTCATGATAGCTTCAGCCCAGAAAGAACGAGGAGCGGAAGAGGAGAGTAAAAGAGTGCGAGCCGTGTCAAGGATGTGACGATGCTTGCATTCAGCTATACCATTCTGCTCATGTGTGTGAGGGCATGATTGCTGAAAAAGGGTACCGTGAGACTGAATGATCGATCTCATAGTGGTGAAAGCGTACTCACGTGCACCGTCCGATCGGAAATTTTTAATGCGCACACCGAACTGAGTGTGAATCATAGTTGTAAAGAACCAGTAAATATCAAGTATCTCAGATCGCTGATGCATAAGAAAAACCCATATATGTCTAGTGAAGTCATCGATGAAGGCAACATAATAGAGATAGCCTTTCCACGATGGTACAGGAGAGGGTCCCTCTATGTCAGAATGAACAAGTTGAAAAGGATGAGTGTTTCAGAAGTTCTTTTGTGACTAAAGGGTAGGGTAACGTGTTTGGCCCTGACAAGAGAGGTGGTGGACGCCAGAGATGAGAGGTGATAAAGGGGACTCCTTCTTCGATTTGGGATGCCGGAGATCAGTTGGGTTTCTTCTTCTTCACAGAGGATGGCAGGGATTTTGGATTTCTTCGTCTTCGTTTCGTTTTTTTTTTTTGGGAAGAAATTTGTATAATGTGCCTATTGGAATTTGAGGATTTTTGGATAGGAAAATTTTAAGAGAAGAAAGTTTAAGTAATTGGATCTGATACCATGTAAAGATAAATCAGAGAGATGAAAACAATACTGAATATTGAATTGAGTTCAACCAAGTACAATACTACCTATATATAGGAAGAGAATAAATATCAAAACAACTCTACAACCAATATGAGACTATAATAATATCTGACATAGCACTTCCGACGGAGATCTTTTTTCTAAGTTGTTGGTGAGCCTGCTTAGCGATGTCATATTTGATCAATCACAACTTGTGAGGTGTGCCCTCACTATACAAGGGACATCATTCGTCATGGCAATTAATTAGATCAAGTACAACTCTTTTTTTCCCCCACCAGATATAGAACAAACTTAATAACATCTTGGATTCTGAGACATAGCCTAAAAGATCTACTTGCATAAATTTTGAGCTGGAAAAAGAGTATAAAATTTCAAGAAAAGCCCATTATAACTTTATATTAAGCTAATGGATGTACCCAGCCCCTCTCTCATTTTTCTATTTTGAAATAGAGAAAGCAGAGCAAAAGTATGAATCTTATTTAAATTAACACGTGTAATCCCCAAATTTTCATAAAATAAAGAATCAAAAAATAAAAAACTCAAATGCTCCCCAGTGACGATCTCATTCTCTCCCACATTTAAAATTCTTTCCAACCCTTGCCTCCTATGCTGCTGCGTCACATGCCACGCGCCCTCCTCACCTCCGATCTGCCTCATGTTGCCCCTTTCGATCTGCCTCCCACGTGCCCTCCTCGCCTCTGACTCGCCTCTCGCGCCCTCCTCTTCGCTGAGCCGCCGCCCACGCCCCCGATCCCTCCTCGCTTTCAGCGTTGTTGCAGTCTCTCATGCGCCCTCTTTGCCTCCAACACTGCCCCCTTCGACCCGCCTCCCACGCACCCTCTTTGCCGTCAACTCGCCTTCGACACTACCCTCACCCGCGTGGCCCTCTCTAAACATTGACTTCTCCTCTGACGCTACTACTTCCCATGCACCGCGCCACCTTCTTCGTTGTTTCCGAACCTTCACATTTATCAAGGAAATATTTTCAGTGTCAGATTCAAGAATGAGATTTGGTAATATTTCTTTAACTTTTCCCTTTTTGCTATTGCCTCATACATATTTAAATAGGAAACACTTGAAAACCTAAAAATCTGGTACTTAATTTCTATAATTGTGCTTTACTCATCAACTGTTCAGTGAAATGCTTATGTAGCATACAAGGTGTTTGTAAATTTGATTTTGAGAAATTTAACATAACAAAATCAATGTATGGTATATGTACTAATTTCTGAAACCCTAATTATTACCTGAATTCATTTTCAATTTCTAATTTGTGTTTTCGAAATACCGGAAATTTAATTTGGTGAAGAGTATGGGTTGAATGCAGGAATGATTGCGATGTCGGATTCAAGAATGGATTTGGAAATGTTTCTTCTACTTTTTCTTTTTTGCTATTACCTCATGCATATTTGAATATGTAACACTTGAAAATCTAGAAATCTGATATTTAAAATCTAGAACTTTTTTTCGAACATCAAGTGTTCGATGAAATGCTTATGTAGCACGCAAGGTGTTTGTGATATATTGAAAAAATTTACTTAACTAAATCAATTGTATCAATGTGTTGTATATGTATTAGTTTATGAAACCCTAATTTACTAACTGATTTCATTTTCAATTTCTAATTTATATATTTGAAATGCCGAAATTTGAATTTGGGGAAGAGTACGGGTTGAAGACGTGGATAACTACGGTGTCAGAACTAATGATAAAATTTGGTAAGGAGAAAGGTGACAAAGAGTATGGAGAGGTGGATAGAGAGGTGGAATGGAATGTTGGAAAGGATGACGTTGGAGCGGTCGAGTACGGCGGAGATGCGAGGGAGGAGGGAGGAGTGGAGGGCGATGGCGGAAAGGGTGTGAATTTTGGAGGGGGAGTGGACGGAGGGGGGAGGCTAGAGCTGCTGTCGGGTCCTGTCGGGTCGGGTCTTCCACTACCTGGACCTGGACCCGGACCCGGCACCTCACGAGTGCAAAAATTGGACCCGGACCCGGACTTGCGAGAATCGGGTCCAGGTCCGGGTCCTAATTAAAAAAATCTACCCGTCGGGTCCGGTAGCGGGGAATAAATATTTGCACTTAACTATTTTTGCACCCGATACCCTACGGTTTCAACAATTTTTGCACTTAAGTACATTAATAAACATTATATTTACACATATATCTTCAACAATTACTATTTACATGTATATCCCTATAACTATTGTTCAAATTTCATATTTTGGGGGAAATTTTGAACGGATCCAGGTCCGGGTTTGGGTCAGTTCTATTTTGAGCGGACCCGAAGCCGGACCCGAAAGTTCATCGGGTCTTATTTTAGGACCTGGACCCAAACCCGTATAGATCGGGTTGGTTCCGGTCCAATGCCGGATCCCGGTCGGGTCCGGTCCGGGTCGGTCCGGGTATCGGGTAAATGTGACAGTGCTAGGGGAGGGTCGAGATGAGTTGGATCGGGGCTTGGTTATTACCGGTCATGATGTACACAAAGACCGGGTTGTACTCATATTGTATAGGGTGAAGAGGTAATTTCTCAAAATTCTTTCACCTTTTTTTTAATTCCATTAAATTTTATAAGTCTCTCAAAATTATTTTAGTTTGTGCAATTTGCACATAGTAACACTAGTCCCTTATTAAAAGACAATACCGTTTTTTAGAAAATTTTACTAATGGTTCATGTTGATTAAAATTCACCAAATTATTGATTCAAATTTTTTTTTTGGGGTATTCTAAATATTAATTGAAATTTCCCCCATAAAAAAGCATTTATTACTTTCTAAAGTATTAATAAAAATTAAAAGAACAATTCCAAAATTAATGAATGAACCTAAACCAGCTGTTAATGTGCTCATCTGTCTAGTCAATTACCCAACATCATATGTATCAAGCTGTCAAAGGTAGGCATTAGCCAACCCAAACAAAAATACCTTCCTATTATTATTAAATCTAATTCTGTTCACCCTTTTCTAATCTATTACATTGGTAAGCATAAGGGATTGTTTTTCCCAACCCACTACCGATTGAAATAATAAATTACCCTAACTTAATACTAAATAAAACCAAAGCTTATCTTTAAAAAAAATTAACAAATAATTGCCAAATAAAGGATAGGTAATAAATATATTGCTAGATATAAAAATAACTGAATTAAATTTGTAGCCAAGTTGGGAAAAAAAAAAGAAAGCAGGAAAGGCAGCGAGGAAAAAGTATTTAATTTCAAAAGAAGTAATATGTTGCCAAATCTTTTAAAAACTCAGTTGGCAAAAAATTATTTATTGTTAAATATTAAAAAGAGAATCCTTATATTTTTAATTTTATTTATTTATTTATCTGCTAAATTCAATTGGATTAATCTAGAACCCACCTTATTGTTAGTTGGATTGATAATCTAGATGCACGCACCTTGTCGAACTAATCCTAGCCGCATATCTAATCTATTGTCTTCTTATATATATGAGGCATGGACTTTAGGGTTAGCCGTGTTTTATCTCATCTAAGAGGAAAAACCCTAGTTTTCTCCTTGACAACTCTCTACATAATTTTCCTCTCTTGATCCATCCAAAGGTGTCCAAAGCGCCGACTTGCTTGGATTTCATTCTACATAATCCCATCCACCAATAGTAAATGATCGGTGATGGTCGTGATCAGGGAGGATGTCCTACAAGGGGTTTCGTCAACAATCTATTCACTTTCACTCAATCTCATTGTAAGAACTCTCTAAATCGTAGATGCCATGCTATGATCTATTGTGATATGTTCTTGAATGTCTATGATTGTTGACATGTTATTTGTTATTTTTGTTTTTTGGCATTCAGCCGTAGCCGTCTACATTAAGGAGAAAGAGTTTTTCCAATATCCCAAATTAGTTCTGTCTAAGATCTAGATCGAACCTGTGACATCTCATTTATGAGTGGGAAGTTTTGCTACTTGCGTTATAATGGTTTGGTGTTAACATGTTATAATCTCAAGTTCCAACCATTTAATTAGTAAAGATTTACATGTATTCTAAGAGCATCTCCAACCCAACGCCTTTTGGGGGGGGGGGGGGGGGGGGGGGGGGGGGGGGGAGATCCACTTTTGGTGCTGGAGACGCTCCAACGAAGTGCCAAATCCAGCGCCATTTTGGTATAATTAGTGTTCTGTGAACAATAGCAGATGTACGTCATTTTTTCTCCCCCTTTTTTATTGTAACTTTTTTAGAAAAGAATATGTAGAGAATATTTTTTTGTGAGTTAGAAATGATGTTATGGATTGGATATGAAGTTAGTGTATGATGTGACTTTTATACCATTTTTGTGTAAAAGTTGCACTAAAATGGTGTTAAGGTTGAAGATGGTCTAAAACATGTGAACAGAATAATCTAAAGGTGAATTCGATATTGATTTAAGCGTGACAATTTTAAACCATAATGTGACCATTTTAAATCATAAAAATGCAAAGAAAGATAATGCAATTCTCTTAGTAAAACAATTAGCTAGGAGAGTAGGAGGTAATTATAATTTTCTTAATAGATAGTTTACTTTTTGTTTTTGAAACTAAATATATCCATTTTTTGGTGGTAGCACTACGCTAATGAGTTGATTGAAAAGAAATCTAGATCAAGAAAAAAAAGTAACTGAACTCTTGAACAAAGAAATTGCGCCTGAGGGTTATAAGTGTCTTATTCAATTCTCAGACCATTAAGTTTATCAGTATTGTTATGTGAAGCACCAAGCACCCTGAAACTATACATGAACTTCAAATTGTAGTAAGGATTCAGGATTTTATACTCATATTCTAAGTCATTCTTGCAGGTTGAGAACCCCTCTTTGGCACCAGCCAAGACTTGGAATGTTCGATCGTATTTTTCTTCTAATTTAATATGCGTAGCTAGTGAAATTCAAACCTGCACTACCAGAAGTTTAAAATTATTGTTCCGGACCCTGCTGGCACACCAGAAGTTTAAAATTATTGTGGTAAGGTTTGACGATTTCACACTTTATCTTCTGCCATATTTTTTTTGAGTGCATGCATGCTTACAAATGTTGAATAATTTGTGTAGCCTAAATCAGTGCGTTGGACAGCTTCAGCATAACCTTTTCATCTAACAAGAATGAAAATGATTGGCTGCTGTTGTTTCTCTCTCCTTTGGACTCTACGTAAACAACGCTCAAATTCTGCACCTCACTGTTGTCTTATCTTCTCATTGCAATCGAGCCAACCAAACTTTCTTGTCCATGAGAATGGCCCTTCACTTATGATACAGACTGAGCCAGAGAGTTCTTCCAAGAAAAGGAAAGAAGATGCATTTTCATCATCGTCAATGTACAACGAATTGGAGTATTGTCTAAAGATGATTCGAAAGCTTGGGCATGAAAAGTATATACAGTAGGACTTTGAGAAGTTCTTCACCTGGTTTTGCTTATGGGCAAGCTCACAAGAATGGAGGGTTGTGGGGGTGTATGTGGCTATGTTGAGAGATGATCCAGAGAGTCTTGCAGGGCAGCTGGTGGACTCATTTTCTGATCCAGTTTACAGGAATTAGAGGCTGCCACCTGTGCGTACTCAGTTCTGCCTGATGCTCTGGCACTGAGGGGATCAGTAGGCAAAGACCTAAGAGTGGTAAATTCTTTCGGATGCAAATTCTTCCATGGATTCTTCAAATTGAATATTTTTATATGGATTGGATGGGATATATATATCAATCTAATGTACAAGTACTCCATTAACAGTAGGTTGTTGAATTTGACTGTGGTCTATGTAGAGCAAAAACTTGACAACAGAAACAAAAACAACCAAGCCTTTATCCAAAGAAAAGATACCTTTGCAGAAACAACAAAAAGAGCATATAAGAAATCAGTGGGAGACCGAATTTGATCGTTGTCTACGCATAACCCAAAGGTGAAAACAACAACAAAAAAAAACCAGGCCTTTATCCCAAGAAAAGATACACAAGTAGAAACAACAAGAGCAGATACTAAAGAAGTGGCATGCAGAATTTAAGTATTGCCTATGTAGAACCCATAGGTGATACACAACCACTAGGATTTGAGAGATGCAAGAAAAACAAAATCGTCGACCAAAGTGAAACTTCATGTTGGGATTGTGGAGAAGGAAGGATGGACTTGTTTAATGAAATAAAGAAGAATAGTTATGATTAGTTCTTTTCTACTTTTTGTTTAAAAGTTAAAAGTAATGGCATAATGTTTTTTTTCTTCTAATTTGCATGTCTTCTTATGTATTCCTATCCATGTATGATATGAATGAAATCCTCTGTTTCAAATGCGACTTGGGAAAATCGTATCAAGATATTGTATAAAATGATTTATATGTGGTACACATATGAAAGACTGATTAAGGCTCCATTTGGGCTCTTGGAGAGCCCAAAAGCTTTTTTAAATGTCTAAAAGTGTTTTGGGTTTAGAATTAGGTTTCGACTGATGTTTTTTTTTTTATTAAAAAAAACTGCGTTTGGGCCAAGCGATTTTCCAAACCTTCATTTTCTCTTCAAAATTTCACCATACCAATTTGAGGCTTTGGGGATTCTAAAAAATCCTTTTTTTTAAAAAAGGGATGTCTGAAGTTCGAGGCCATGCTACGTCATAATATTTACTTTTAAAAAGTATCTAAGTAAATAATTTGGTTATGAAACAAATAAGAAGAAAAATTTTCACAACTTATTTTATTCTCAAAAATAATTTTTAGGCTTAAACAAAATTTATAATTCAACTCATGATGCCGAACTCAAAATTTTAATTTTCTTATGTGATTCAAATATAGAAAAAAATAATTATTAAATTTATGCAATTAATTAGAAATATTAAAATTGAAAACGGAATACTTAAGAATTTTTAAATTCTTTAACATGTCAATTCTTTTACAAGAGAATTTTAAATTTTTATCATTAAAGAATTTTTATATTGTCACATTAGTTTTCAAAAAAATTTACCAAACACTTATTTATAAATAAACACTTTCCTCATTCGAACATCAGTTTTACTAGGGACAGTTTGGCCTGCGGTCCGACTGGATAGGCCCGAATCGGGGTTCGCGGTGGTGGAGGATCCGGATCGGAAAAAAAAGGAATTCTAGTTGTAAGATAGCTAGCGGGTCATGCTGAGGACCATCCCTCTTAAAATTGGCAAGCAGATTCGGGTCAACTATTTCTCCACACAAAAAAAAAACTTTGTTGGGCTCGAATATTATAGAGGCCCAGGGCGACAGGCCTCGACCCGGACCAGCCCTCAAGGCTTCGTTCAGGGTCGACCTCGGCGGCGTCAACACTTAATATCCAATGTTGGACACCATCAATAATTCACGTAGTTGCCTTATTGCACTATGTCATCACGTCAGCTCTCGTATTATTACCTTCGTGTTGTAAATTGATCCTAGTATGCATTGATAGATTATGAAAGAAAGCTTAAAATATCTTGATGTACACCGACGTGATATTTGATCAATCAAAACCTGTGAGGTGTGATAATTGACAAATTAGATGTAGTACAACATTTTTGTTCCCCTATGCAGATATATACAGTACACACCTAGTAATATCTTGGATTCCAAGACATACCCTAATGGGGGTGTTTGGTTGATCCACCCCCTCATCATTATTACTTCATTGTATTTAGAATCCAAGATAGTAAATCCAAAATATTGTTTTGTTTAGAATGAAATGAAATGTAGCATGTAATTGTATTGTTTAGTTTTAAAATGTATTGTAGGATAGCATTACACTTCTTTTAAGAAACATTTTTATTTAAATATGCATTGAATAGAGGTTTGTAAAATAATGAGAGAAATCACTATAATAACAGGAACAGTAATGTTCCATCAAGCTACTTCAGAGCCTCAAGCTCAGAAGTGGGAAGGAAGAAATATGGTGGGACAAGGAGTCCTTTTGTGTCAGGGCATAATTAACTCACGTACAACCCCACTTCCAGCCATCCAAACCATAGGAAGAGGAAGAGTTGAGTTCCTTGGATTTAAGTTCTTGCAGTTCACTGCACAGTGCACACCAAACAAACAACCCCTCTAAAAGTTATATTTGCACAAATATGAGCTGGAAAAAGTTTTCAATTTGTGTCTGAATTAGAAAATTCCTAGATGAGCCAACTTTATTTTGGGGCCATTTTTCTTAAAATTTTCTTGATGGCTCATATTGATTAAATTTTATCAAATTGTTCATTCTTTTTTAAATATATATTTTAAATATTAATTACCTTTTTTCTCTCTAAATAAGTAATAATTAATTTCTAAATTATCAATTAACCTTTTTTCTCTCTAAATAAGTAATAATTAATTTCTAAATTATCAATTACAAAAAAAGAACAATCCCCGAAATTTTTGAATGAACTTAGACCAGTTGGACAATTAAATTTTGTGTTTTGAATTTGACCTCTTTCAAATATTAAAAAAATTAATGTGTGCTCATTTGTCTAATCAATTACCCAACCATACATACTAGTATCATACACGTGCACACGTGCACGTGGAAAAAATTGAAAGATAATGAAAAGGGTAAAAAGAAAATAATTTCCAAACCGATCCACTTTTGAAAATATTTACAAAACAGGTCTACTTTCGAAAATATTTGCCCAAGTTAGCCCACAAGTAAAAAAGAAAATAATTTTCAAACTGAACCACTTTCGAAAATATTTATCAAACAGGTCCACTTTCGAAAATATTTACCAAAGTAACCCAACCCGTGCGTTGCACGGGTTGGGTTACTGTCTAAGGGGTTCTCCCATTATAGTATTAGAGATAATAACTAGCTGCGATTATAATGGTTAGCCAACCCAAACATAAAAATTTCCCTGTTATTGTTAAATCAAGTCTATTCGCACTTTTCTAATCTACTAGTTGAAATTTGTCGCCCCTCTAATCTACTAGTTGAAATTTGTCGCGCACTTTTCTAATCTACTAGTTGAAATTTGTCGCCCCTCTAATCTACTAGTTGAAATTTGTCGCCCACCAAGTGCACATGGCTTGTTGCACGTTGCTAATACTATTAAATTTTAAAAAAACCTCTGGTAACTCTGACAACTCAAACAAAATTGAACTTTGACATGACATTTAATTGAATAAAGTCACTGACTTTCACAAGGAAAACTTGAACAGGGCTTAGTTACGGAGGAATATGTACATCTTATAAATGTATTTTTTTTTGTCAAAGGCGCCCACCACATGTGGGTATCATTCCTGTACCATCTTCATCAGTGCTCTACTAAACATGACATTATCAAGGTTAATATCAACTAATAATTTACACGTGCCATGCACGTTTTAATAAATATACTATATTTTAAAAGTAAAAACTCAGAAATAGTCTGGATTCAAACCGAAAACCTCATTTATATTAATTATGTATGTGTGTTACATGTGTTGATAAATTTACAAATAACAATTTCTCTTCTTCCATTATAATATTAGAGATTTATACATGTGATGCACGTCTTAATAAATATAGTTTTTTTTAAAGTAAAAATTCAGACGTAGTACATCCTTTATAATAGTGATGCACATGCGTTACATGTGTTGATAGATTTACAAATGACAGTAAGGCATTCTCACATTATAATATTAGAGATGTATTTATGCTTGGGAATTGAGATTTAGCCATCCATGCCAAATTCTTTTATGCTTGCACCTTCATCATCCTCGTTTGGGAATTGAGATTTAGCCATCCATGCCAAATTCTTTTATGCTTGCACCTTCATCATCCTCCCTTGTTAATCAACAGAGATGGGTAGCCACAAAGCTTATGAGTGTTCCTGATCCAAATCCTTCAGGGAGCGATTTATTCGCTTTAAAATAACTCCAATAAATTGATATTATAAATAGCTCAATTAAACAAAAAATTGATTAAATTTATTGAATTACATAAATCAATATCATAAACTTCTTTATCTCATACTGATGTCATACACTGCAAACGATGATTCTTAAATTATCTAAAAATAATATGTATATTTTGAAGAAATATTTTCAGAAACATATCGTTCGTGTATGGATCTCTCATTGTTTTCTCCATATAACAACCTACCGAAAGTAGTGTAAAGTTTCCATACGTTGATTTCACCTTTTACGCATAAGTGATAGGTGATGATAAACCTTCTTTCATAAGATTATGACTACTACTAAACTAATGTTCTAACATCACAAAATTGTGCATTTGTGAATATCATAGGGTTTTGATTAAAGGTTCAGCCAGAACATGCATAAGTGAATAACCTCCAAACGCCCAGACTTGACCAATCCAACATTTCGAGCAATATTGTATAACTAGGTTTGCCCGTTGACACGTGCCTACGGCACGTCTTCGAAACGGTGCATCTTGTTTGATTATATAATTTAGTTTTGGAGGTCCAGCAATTTAATTGAAGTAGTAAACATAGAGCAAAAAACATATTATATGATTTTTTTGATTTTTTAAAAATTATTTTTAAAATTACGGCACGTCTTCGAAACGGTGCACCTTGTTTGATCATATAAAATAGTTTTGGAGGTCCAGCAATTTAATTGAAGTAGTAAACATAGAGCAAAAAACATATTATATGATTTTTTTGATTTTTTAAAAATTATTTTTAAAGTTTTTTAATTTTTAAATTTTTAAATTTTTAATATTTTTATTTTCTTAAATTTTTTAATAAAAGAGGGAGGGAGAGAGAGAAAAAAAATTAAATAAATATAGGAGTTGTTTTAGGTGGGAGATTTGAATTTGAGTTTTGGGAGGAACTTTTGGGTGAAAAATATGTTTTGTAAGGTTAGATCTGGACCTTTGATTTTTGGAGGGATTGAAGGAGAGCCACTTGATAGCTTTCTTTGTGTTTTATTATATAGATATAATAAGATAAAAAGAAGCATGCCTCTCTTTATCAACCTCCTCTTCAATATAAACTTAGAGCAATATTGAATAATATTGTATAATGAGATTTAAAAATATGATAATTAAATGATAATGCATCCCACTCTAAAGTATCCACCCATTTACTTCAAAAATATCGTATGGACAATTGGTACAAGTGATTTGTTGTCATAATTTCTTCTTTTGTCGTACTTTCTTTTTATGTTCAATTGTGCATATGATTTTTCCCCCAGTTTACATTCTTTTCTTGGTTGTTTAGGTAACACCTATACATCTATAAAATTTAATATAGAAAAGACGTGAGAAAGGACAAACACAAGCATACACAGTTTTATTTGATCTAGTTAGTGCATAAGCGAATGAAAAATAATTCATACTCAAGAATAAATTTTCGTTAGTAGCAATGCATAAGTTAACTTAGGGGGGCAAACAATGCATAAGATCATTTTGCAGAGTACCCATTAGTTGATTTGAATAAAACATTTCAACGAAGAAAAAATTTCATTTTTATTTGATCTACTACTATTTTTGTTTATGTAAACTTGGAAATCTAAACAACTCACATATTATAATTTCAAATAGCTGACCTATAACTCACATAAAGTCTATGGGCTTGATTGACGAGCCGTGGATGGGATTCTCCAAAGAGGATATTGAGCTTTCTGTCAAAAACGCAGTCCATGCGTTACTGCTATCCAAAGCCCATACTATGGGTGGGTCGGAGCCCATGAGCTTACCAGTACCGATCCCACCCATCGGTTTAACTATGATAGACGATTTGAAGACAGTGGATGACAAGATTGGTTCGGTCCCGATCTCGCAGCAAAGCCAGGCTAACAACATGACTCCTACTGTATCTGGGGACGTCATTATTGGAGCTTTACAGGATATTCGGGAGGATAACATTGTCTCCGCTGCAGAAATGGAAGGCGAAGAGAGGGAAATCAGAGGAAGTGTGGGTAGTACATCAACCAAAAAAATCACTGAGTATCAGAGGAAAGGCAAGAGACAGATGATCAGCCTGGAGAGTCAGAATAGTGACATTGTCGGTTGGAACACAAGAGGAAACAAGCGACAGGAGGAGACCACGACAGCGGAAGGTACTTCGCATCCCAAGTGTTCTATTCTTAATTCTTTATCAGATGAGTCACTATTGTACTTTGCAAGTTTGTATGGGTTAGCTATGGGTTCCTCTAGAGACACTCAACTTTCTAACTTAGCTATCATTAGAGAGGAGACCAGTATTTATGGTAAGTAGTCCCATGGTTCATTAGAGGGGGAGGGGTAGGTCGTTAGATGTCGTTATTGTTATTTTATGGCATACATCTTCTGGAACGTTAGAGGGATGCGTCAAAAGCTGAAAAAGAGAGCGATTGGCGTCACGCTTAACAAGATTCGCCCAGACATCTGTGGCATACAAGAAACTAGGATCGAAAACCCAACAGAGGAAGAGTTCACTTCTCTTAGGGGAATGGCAAATTTCCAATGGAGATTTTTTTAAGTCGGCTAGAGGTTATTCGGGAAGGATAGCAGTTGGAGCGAGCTCGGTATCATTTGAGATTGTCGACCATTTCATTGGGAATTTCTCTGTGTCTATTAGAATTAGACGAAGAGGCGATGGTTGGTTACAGACCGTCACAAGTGTTTACGGCCCGTATGACAGTAGATTGCGCAAAGATTTTTGGGGGGAACTTAGATTCATCAGGAACAAGTGGGAAGGACCCTGGATTGTAGGCGGCGACTTTAACATTACAAGATTCCGGGATGAGCATAGAAGCAGAGGACACAGTCAGACGGAGCAAGACTCTTTCAATGAGACGATAGACGCGCTAGATTTACTGGAACTAGAAATGGCGGACAGGAAATTCACTTGGACGAATATGCAGCGGAACCCAACTCTGGCCAAGCTGGATCGAGTGTTGGTTTCACTCGATTGGGAGAACGTACATCCTAGAGCTAAGGTCAAAACGACCATTCGATACACCTCCGACCATCTGCCATTGGTTATTGACTGTGGGGCCTCCAAAAGGGAAAATGTTCACGGTTTCAAATTTGAGAAAGCATGGACCCTGTGTGAGGATACTCGACAACTTATTGCTGATTCTTGGAACGCAAGCACTACTCAGGTGACGGCAGTTGGTATTTGGGTAGAAAAGACTAGACGGCTAAGAAGGTGTCTTAAACTTTGGGCTATGGATAAAGCGCGTAACATCTGTGTGCGTAGAGACGAGTTAGCAAGTAGAATTGCTTCTCTCGAAGCCTCCCAAGAGGAAACAAACCTACAGGACACTGAGAAAGATGAGCTTGCAGACAAAAGACTAGAGTTGCAACAGATTGCAAAGATGGAGGAAATATATTGGCAACAGAGAGCGTGGATTCAATGGTTGAGAGAAGGAGACGCTAACACAAAATATTTCCATAAGATGGCTAGTGGTAGACGTAGACACAATCACATCACAGGACTATCGATTAATGAGTGCTGGACCGAAAACGAAGATCAGGTCAAGGAGCACCTGGATGAGGTCTACCATGCCTTGCTGGGCCGTAAACAGGAGGCTAGATGTTCCTTATCTCACGACATGTGGGATCACTCCAGGCTAGATGGGAGCAATGATATCGAAATGAGATTCGAGGAGAAAGAAGTTTTGGACGCTATCAAGAGCTTAGGACAGGACAAGGCGCCAGGACCAGATGGACTGCCCATTTTCTTCTACCGAACTTACTGGAGCATAATCAAGGATGACTTGATGAGCATCTTTCTCGAGGTTTTCGAGGGTACGGCTAATTTGGATAGGTTAAACTACGCCTCAATCATCTTAGTACCCAAGAAGAGCGAAGTCAGGACACAAGAAGATCTCAGGCCCATTAGCCTGCTAAATGGTTCTTTCAAAATTATCACGAAAGTTCTAGCCCAATGCCTGGCCCCGCACCTCAATGATATTATTGCACAATCTCAAAGTGGGTTCATTAGGGGTAGGAACATTATGGACAGCATCGCGTCCGCCCACGAGATTGTTTTTAGAAGTCACAAAACCAAAGCGGAAGGTTTCATTCTTAATCTTGATTTCAAGAAGGCTTACGACTCTGTAGAGTGGGACTGTGTGGATGAAGTGCTCGCCCTGAAAGGATTTGGGCCTAAATGGAGAGCATGGATGAGCAAGTGTATTCGAGGAGGGAAATCGACCATCCAGGTTAATGGATGGCAAGGAAAATTGATATCTTGTAAGAGAGGGCTTCGACAGGGGGATCCGCTATCGTCCCTGCTCTTCGCAATTGTCGCAGACGGACTCGCAGAAATGAATAATAGGGCTATGGCGAACAATGCTATCAAGGGGATCCAGATCAAAGGAATTCCTATTCCTATGTCGATTCTCTAATATGCGGACGATACTATGTTGTTTGGTAAAGCTATGGTGGCAGAAGCGGTGGCCATGAAGACGGTGCTGGCCTGCTTCCAAGGATGGTCTGGCCTAAAAGTGAATCTGAACAAAACTAGTATCATCCCGACGACTGATCTGCCGATCGATTTGCTTAAGGAAATTTCGGATATCTTGGGCTGCAAGACTAGCGCCTATCCCATTAAATACCTCGGTACCCCGATTAGACCAGGCGCGCTTTTGAGGGAAGATTGGATCCCTCTTATCGACAAGATTAATAGGAAACTTTCTGGCTGGCAAAGTCGTTTTCTTTCTCTCGGAGGAAGGATCATCCTTCTTAATTCGGTCATTAGCGCGATCCCGCTGTATCTGATGTCCATTTTTGAATTACCAAAGTGGGTTATCAATCGAATTGATAAGCTCAGGCAGAGATTTTTATGGAAAGGCTCCGATGAGGGTAACAAAGGTGTCAATCTGGTCAATTGGGGTAGAGTGTGTAAGAGAAGAGAATTCGGGGGTTTGGGGATCATGTGTCTGCAAGACATGAACAAAGCTTTACTTAGCAAGTGGTGGTGGAAAATCAATAATAACCACAAGAGCTTCTCGGTGGCACAGTTCAGGAAGAGACGCAAGGTTAGTTTCGGAGGCAAAAGCCCGGCGGCCAAAGTTTCACATATGTGGAAGGGCATAGCTAAGCAAGGAGTCTTGTTTCATTCTAACACCACGTGCAAAGTTGGTAATGGAAAGAATTCCAGGTTCTGGAAAGACAAATGGTGTGGAACGTCGACTCTGCAGAACCAATTCCCACTGGCCGCTGAAGCAACTATCAATTTAGATCTTACGGTAGCGGACGTTAGAAAGAGGGGCAAACTAAACTTTATTGTTTCCCAGAATATCACCCCTAAGAGTGTGGTACAATTCGACGGATTAAACGATCTTATTATGCAGTCCGAAGTGGGGGGGGGGACTCAACAGAAGATGAGAGGTGGTGGGACAGAGAAACCTCTAAGAATTTCTCGGTGGCATCCATGTATAAATGGATCGACGACGGAGGGACGAGATGCCAGGCTCAATCGATTATCTGGGGCACCAAAGCGCCTTTCAGGGTCAAAGTGTTCTGCTGGCTGGTCAATAAAAACGCGATCCTGTCAAAAGCAAACCTTTTTAAGAGGGGTTTGCATATTGATACGAGCTGTGAGAGCTGTTCGAAGGCAGAAGAAGACGCCAACCATATCCTGTTCCGCTGTCCTAGAGCTAGGTTAGCTTGGGAGGTCGTCAGTAGAGGGTTTGGGTGTAATCGGAGTCCTAATTCAACTTCAGAAATTTGGGGGTCATTTAGAGATAGTTACATTAAGATAGATGATAAAAGGGCTTGGGATATTACGATTGCTGCTTTACTCTGGTCGTTATGGCTTCAAAGAGATGATCTTCTTTTCCGCAATGCTACTTATAGATTCCCTCACTTTATGAACAAGATATTTATGTTGATTCATGATTGGGCAGGTGCCATGGAGGCTAACAAGAGGCCTAGGACCGTGGAGGGAGAGTAGTTGGCCTCGGATTGGAGCGTGTCTTCAAGCTTTTCCAAGCTTGTCGGTGTTAGTTGGCTGTATTTTGGAGGTGGCTTTTGTTACTCACCCGTGGTCCATCGGATGTTATCCAGGGATGGTTTGTATGGTTTGTATTGGTCTAGTTCGATGCTATGTTGGAATCTGTACTTCTTACTATTTTATGTAATCGGTAATGTATGTTCTTCTTTGTTTCCTTAATAGTTCATTAATGAAACGATGGCTGGGACCATCTTTTTATCAAAAAAAAAGTCTATCGGCAAAACTCAGCTAGTTTCACAGTCAAAACCTAGATGGGTGAATTTACTCTAGTAAATGCCATAGGATGGTCCTTCCTTTATCTGCTTCTTACTAAGGCTGCAAACGAATCGAGCTATTCGCAAGCTATTCGGGTCAAGCTCGGTCAAAGCTCGGCTCGAACCAAGCTCGTTTCGTAAACGAGCCGAGCTCGAGCTTTTTTTTTTTTTTAGGCTAAGCTCGCGAGGTATTCGGCTCGAATATGGTCAAAGCTCGGCTCGAACCGAGCTCGAGCTCAAAATTGAGCTCATTTCGTAAACGAACCGAGCTCGAGCCTGAAGGTATTCGGCTCGGCTCGGCTCGATTGCAGCCCTAATTCTTACCAAACTTGATATTTCAATTTTCCCCCCAATTTTCTGCAGCTTTCTGTCTCTCCTATGCATCTTCAATCTCCAAACCCTATTAAGAGCTTGCCTTTGGATATATGACTTCAGCATCTCTGCACAATATTCTAGTGGCAGATAAATTCATCAAAGAATAGACGGTCGGTTGTGGTGAAAAGCTTTGGTTTCAAATACTAGCTTACATGTCAAGTCATCTTTACATCAATCTCTTATGGAAAATCATTATCAAAATATAGCTTGCCGATTCAATCTACCCTCTCTGGTTAGGCTATATCTTCGAGGTTGAACTAAATTTTGACCCAAACATAAAATTTATATTAGCTATCAAGGATCGTGAAAGAATAAAAACCATAGAATAAAACAAATAAGACAATATACGCTTACATACAAACATAGAAAAAAGCACAAATAACGAAACCCATATGTTCATGCCTTCAATTAAACCAACCATTCTAACAAAATTACAAAAAAAATTATTAATGGTACTGTTGATTGCAGCACAAGTTCATGCATTATAGAAGTAGACTGATGTTCAAAATTATGATCTTCAACCTTCAACATTTTTGTTGTAATAGTATTAGAAGCTAAAGTATGTAAACGTTAACCATGAAGCTGAATCCAACTTATATATGTTGGACACACATTAAATAGAACAGTTCTTGGATGCTCAATCTGATGCTTCCTAAACATTCATAGGGCACGCTTGGATAGTTATTTTTTATTTTAACTACAAAATATATTTTATAATTGATGGTTCAATGGATCTTAGTATCTCTTCTCTACTACTATAATGGGAGAAGGCCTTAGTGTAATTTGTCCTTAACCCAACCCGTGCAATGCACGTGCTGGTAGATTTTTTTTTGTCCTTTCATTCCCCCAGTTTTCTCCACGTGCACAGCACGTGTATAATACTAGTCATATATAATAGGAATTATAATGACTTAAGACGGACCTAAGGCAATTATTTTATGTTCCTTTGAAAAAATACAACCACTTCGCAAAAAAAAATAAAAAGATAAATACAGCCGGTTCTTGTATCATGGAACAAAGAATGGCTCTCCTTCAACTACTTAAAAGCACCTTTGATCCACAACTTAATAAAAATTCTCCATAATAAATAGAGATATAGTTTGTTAAAAGAAATCACATTTAGATTGACTTAGAAACTGTAACGTCTTGAATTCCAAATACGACCGAATTCGAAGTTTCACAGGATCTTTACACTTCACTTCGTACAATTTTACAAGGAAATTTGAACTTTTCATAATAGAACAGAGTCTTTTACATTTATTTACACAGCGGAAGATAAAATAAAGTACAATAATAAAAAATATACAATTGCAACATCCTTAACTTTTAAAATAAATCAAAAGCAGCATATCAAATTTATATCTTCATCAAAATTCAACTCCTGCATGTAAAACTGTGGGCACGTCAGTTGCTAACAACCGACGAAAAAGTTATACACGACCATTCTCTCTATGCTGAAATATAACGATCTCAATACTTTAACAAACCACAAACTTGAATGCAAAATAAAGTGTTAAATGTGACTACACTAAACATGTAAGTGTATGTGATGCCTTAATGCCTAATGCAGATATTTTACACTAAGATGACAATAATGCATACTTGTTCGGATTCTATGCATCTCATACTACATAGGTCCGAGGGCAAGCACCTACGTACTCCACATTAAAGGGTTCGATCCCTCGCCCAGAAAACTACCCAGTAATAAAAGTAAGGTTTAGATCATTCCACGAGTACGGATCCCAGTCCCGGAGTACACCGCTCAACTGTTATACAGACTCCTCGTCGTGCGAACCTCCCGTAAGTGCCCCTCTAGCCCCGGTATATGTATATACACTGGAGTACGACAAACTATCCGCCTGACTATGCATAGTACCGAATTTAAAATAAAAACTTGTTTCCATCGAAGCAACCTCAGCCCGGAGTACACCGCCCGACTGGGTCTATAGTCCCGGAGTACACCGCCCGACTATATAGAGTGCCCCACTTACGTTTGCCCAGGTTTACTACATCTTCACTTATGTGCCTATTTCTTAAGTTCAAGACATGAATAAATTACCATACCTAGAGTTAGTTTTACCTCCTACCGGACTTACTCACAAATACCGAGATAGCTCTATGGCCATATCTCAAAAATATAACTCAAATCTTTTAATTCAACAATGCCGGTACCCGAGGTCTCACTAAACTCTAGATTACAGCCTTTCATGTACAAGAATCCATGGGTACTCATACCCTTCAATAATCATGTATTAAACTCAATGTATTCTTATCTTCAACTTATTCACAAATTAATTAGTGTCTTATCTTAGCATCATTCATTCAATTCATTCACTATTTTTCAAAAGCAATAATTCTTTTCATGAACTCATAGCATAGATTCGAATCTCATTTAGGAACTTAATCACATAAAAATTCTTAACCACAATCAAGCATATTCATATAGTCTCATCAAAGGAAATCAAGTAACATAGCAATTCTTTCAAAAGCTTTATATGAACTCATAATAGATTTTAATCTCATCAAGTATTTCTTACTCAACATAAGTATATGATCTTGTCAAGAAAACTCACAACATGGCAAATATTTTTCTCTTCTTCTCAAAATAAAAGTTATATTTTCCAATAAATAATTTTGAAGTTAATAACTCGTTTTCTATCTCAATTCCACTTTTAATTCCTCAAAATATACATGAAAAATTATGAATCTATTTTTTATAAACACTAAATATTTCTAGAGAAATATTAGAATTTTCTCCCAAATTTTAATTACATTTTAAACTCTCATTTTGATTTAAAACCCCAAAAAAATTAAATGAAGCCACCGGGTTTTGAACCCAGGACCACCCGCCCAACATAGTGACCATCCAAAGCCACAACTGATAGCCATTAAGTCCATATGACTTGGCTTTCATAAAACCATATCGAAATCCCCAAATATTGATTCTCAGGTTCTTGATTTATTAAATGAAAACAGAAATAAAATGGGTCCAACAAGTTTCGAACCCAAGACCTCCCACACGCTACAGTAACACTCTGTGGTGCACTGGCTAGCCAATAAGTCCATGAGTGATTACTAATTAGGAAACACATTAATGTAGTTTTGTACATACGGTACAGTAACTAGTTTATTTAACAAAACTCAACATATAATCAATCTAATCTTTTTAATTGATTATAATTATCTCATTCATACTGATTTTACTTGAAAACAGTGATTCACGAATTTCCAAACTTATGTTTTAGACATTGTATCTATAATTCAAATTATCTCATCTTTTATGAACATGAATTTCATTTCTTCATTTTAATCAAAATAGCATATTGTGTCTCTTACAAATAATTCATGAATCTATATGTATCAATTTAACTTCACAAAATACATTTTTTTTACCACAAGGGAAATCTCAACAATTTCTTTCAAATAGTTTTTCTCTCAATTTCACACATAAATTTGCATTTTTCTCAAATTTGAAATTAAGAATTGTATTCATTATAACTAGTTCATGCACTCATTTATACAAATTAAAATTTAGTAATATAACCAACCATGCCTCTTGAGATCCTCATTAATAGTTTTTGAGGATCCTCATGGGCGGGTGGTCCTGGGTTCAAAAACTATGAGGATCTCAAAAACTCCTCAAAAACTAGTTTTTGAGATCCTCCGCCCATGAGGACAATTTTAATGAGTGCTAGTCCATGAGGATCTCAAAAACTCTTTTATGCAAAAATTATAATTGTAACATAACATGGTAATATGCATAAACTAACACATTTCATGGCAACAATTTAATTTGTTTTCTAATCATCATGATATCTAGGCATATATTGAATACCACATTACTTCTACAATTTTCATGGCACAAATAATTAACATGAGGGTGTACTTTATAATCACATCAATTTAATCCATACTACTCATTTAACATTACTAGCATGCATTTCCTACATTTAGAAAGCACAAGATCACCCACCTCATATGAAGAATTGCAAACAAGAAAATGAGACACAACTTCTAGCTCCAACAAGCACACCTAGTTCTTCTCCTCCGAGCAAGAGCACTCCAACGAGCCTCCAATGCAACAAGAACACTCTTTAACTCTCTTTCTTTTTCCTCTCTCTAATTTGTTTTGTTTTTGGTGTGAAAAGAGAAGAAATACAAGGGTGTATTTATAGGACAAAGTGAATGTCTAAATTGTAAATTTCTCCACCTAATAACTTCTCACTTAATTCTCCACCTCTTCACTACCCTAACTCCCATAACCCCCAACCCTTCACCTCTCCTAACCCCCACCTCTTCAAAACCCTAACTCCCAACCTCTTCACATTACACGTGCACGTGTTGTGCACACAGAAAAAAAAATAAATACAAATCATATAGTTCTAAAATGTGTATTAGAAGTTGTTACATGTCATGTGTGAGTCCATGCACAACTAAAAATAGGATTTTATTAATGGGCTTGTCTTTCGGGCTTCCTTTTTAATTAATTAATTAATCTAGTGGGCTAAAATCCAATCTTAGGTCCATGGGTTTAATAAAAGGCTAAATAAAAAGACTATGCATGCTAAAATAATAAATAAGAGTAAGAAAATAAAGGTAGAAAAATTTGCACGTGCATCATACGTGCAAAAATTGAAAAATGTATTTTAATCAAAATAATGGGAAAATAAATTTCCGTTTTATAAAATAGATTTAAATACCTAAAATAAATAATTTAAACACGTAGAAAATATTACACGAAGCGGTGAAAACACATAATCGATACGTGCATCAAAAACACGTAAAAAGCACGTAAAATCCAGAGATTGAAATTTAATATTCTAGTTGGCTCAAATAGGATAAAATATACGGGAAATGCATACATAGTCAGAAATCACAACACGTAATGAAAACATGTTACAAATATTACTAGTAACGGTACAAAATACACGTGCATAACACACGAGGGCAAAATTGTCATTTCCAATTTTGCGGAGTGTTACAGAAACCAACCAGCAAAAGTATTAGTAAATATATATGTTTAGAACTACATTAAATACCACCTATTATTCTTTTTGCAGAATATATATATTAGAGAACTAAGATGATATCACCATCTTTTAGTACTTTCTATAGTTTTATTTTGAAATAAAATTAGTTTGTCATGTATGAAGTAGGTCGAAACAATGATTTTCTCAACACGTTGAACTCTTATATCCCATACTCATTTCAAACAATGAAAATGTAATTCTTAAGTTATCTGGGAAAAAATAATATGTACATTCTGATGAAAACTCAAACACGTGTATGGATCCTCACTGTTTTCTCCACATAACAACCTACAGAGAGTATTGTAAGGTTTTCTATAATGATTTCACCTTCATGTTTCTACTAAGCCAAGTATCCTCTCCACATTGTATAGTTGTATTTTTATGAATTCCAGAGACCATTGCTCATGATAATTAGATGATAATGCACCGAAATCCACAGTTCTTTTGAGAAATGGAAAAAGGTTTTGACACATTTTCCTCACTTTCTTAATTCTCCTGCAAAATATATTGGACAATTTCCTTCGTCATCTGCTACTATCCTGCATAATATATGTTATTCCTTACCTAACTAGGTACCCAGAGAAATTAACCAAGTAAATTGTATCTTAAAATTATGTACATACCTGATAAGAACATCAAGATATATAAGAACAGCAACATGGGCAATGTCGACCAACCAAAAGCAACATATCCCACACAACCTAAGGATACACAACAGACGGCAGTAACTCATGTCCCATGTAGAGTTCCTTTTTTCATTGTTTTGTTCTCGGATGGTAGTGAATACAGAGTATCCTTCATTCACAGAGAAAAAAGGAAGAACATGTATTTAACCAGAAATAGTGCACCGTAGAAAATAAATACAATCTATTTATATTATAAAAGCCACAAATATATATATCAGTGTGATGTACTTTAAAAACTTATTAGTCAATTAAATTTTCCTAATTATGTATCTGAAATGCAAATTAGAATGTCCCTGGATCTCTATAAGAAGTAGAGTAACTGTAAGCGAATGCTATTTTTCACAAGCGGGGGGCTGACCTTCAATAAAACACAAAGAAAGCTATCAAGTGGCTCTCCTTCAATCCCCCCAAAATCAAAGGTTCAGATCTAACCTCACAAAACACATTCCCCCCTCCCCAAAAGTTCCCTCTCAAAATTCAAATCCCCTAAAACAACTCTACACACACACACACACACACTTATGGAAACATGGACTTTTATACCCCAATTTATAATTATTGTCAACATATACTAATGAAAACATGGACTTTTATTTACAGCTAATTATTGTCATACTATCCAAACTTCAGTTATATAATTGTTGATTTACTATTTACAAGGCTTTTCATATGTTGTATCGTTCTGAAGACGTGCCATAGGCACGTGTCCATGGGCAAATCTAGTCATACAATAAAATGTAATATTGGTATATTGATTTAAATTTTATTAATGTTGTATAGGTCCCAACTAAACCAAATGAGGCGGGTCCTTTTTCTTCAGCCCCTTCTTCATCATCTTATATTTCTCCTGGAGGTCCAGATCCCCTCGACCCTATCCTCCTTACTCTCTAATCGCATCAGCGTTCGAAGGATGTGTGGGAAGATGAATCTAAGGAATGTACATTTAGGGGGGGGTCATCCACTTCCTATGTACCCACGGATTCACGAGATTCTACGGGACTGTGGGTTATATGGTATTGGACTGATGAGCTCCATCAAATTTGATCGGCCTCTTCTTACCGCACTTCTTGAGAGATGGCGGCCTGAAACACATACCTTTCACCTGCCAGTTGGGGAGATGACCGTAACACTACAGGACGTCTCCGTACTCGATCTTCCAGTTGATGGGAAAGCAGTGACCGGTTCAACGGACTTCGAGTCGGTATATCTAGTGGAACAATACCTTGGTGTAGAAGTGGAAACCGATGCAGTAAATGGAAAATTTATTCGCTTGAAGTGGTTGAAGGACACTTTCAAGAATCGGTTGAATGAAGATTCCACTGAGGTGGAGGTGGAGTGCTACTGCAGGGCTTACATACTTACACTATTTGGCGGCGTGATGTCTCCAAATTCGACTGGTCATTGGGTCTCCTTGATGTACCTGCCTTTGATTGCCGATCGGCGAAGAGTCAAACAGTACAGTTGGGGTAGTGCCGCGTTGTCATCCCTGTAACGGAGTTTGTGTCACTGTAGTCTTGGTTCGGTGCAGATGAATAGACCAATGATCTTACTACAAGTCTGGAGTTGGGAGCGTATTCATGTGGGTCGGCCCGTAGTGCGGAGGCAATCACCCAATTGGATCCATCTCCCCGAGGACCAGCACATATTACCTCCACTCGGTGTTTATTGGTCCGGCAATCTCACATGGACGGCCAACCCCAACAGATCCCTGACGTACTTCCGTAATGAATTGGATAGGTTGACAGATGATTGTGTCGTGTGGCTGCCCTACACGGAGGCGCGTGTTGCTCGACTACCGCTTATTTGCTTTTATAGGCACGATCTGTGGTTGATAAAGGCACCACTAATCAACTTTGGCACAGTTAAATTCTACTATGCTAATAGTGTGCTACGTCAGTTTGGTCTCCTTCAAATGATTCTTGTTGCCAAACCGTTCAATGCCGATATGCATTCTATTACTGCAATGTGTCGACAACCCTGACACAATTGGGTCGCATGCTTTGCTACATATGTTGAGAGATGGAATCAGCACCGGTTCGAAGAAATCATTGGTGACATTCCTCTGTTTGACGGATCGGTGCATGCGACATACATAGCCTGGTACGAGAGGATGACTAGACGCTATATCTCTCCGACAGTGCAGACTCCTGCTGGTATGGTAGTCCCGATTCGTCGACCAGCAGCCGAACCAGAAGATGAACATTCGATGAATTTGTTTATGTTCCAACTGAAGGCATCGGCTCTTCGTAAAATTGTAAGTTGTTAAGTTTTGTTGTATTTTTAAAAGTTTTTCTAAAATTTTGGTTTATATATACATGCACTGTATTTAATATTTCAACTTCTCATATTTTGTAGATGAGCCAGACTTGGACTATGGTTAAACTGTGTTGCTGTGTTGAGGAGCAACGTCGCGGAACCGGCAAAGGAATTTGCATGCGAGATAATGACGTCGTGTCGTGCACAAGCTGATGCTGTGGGCGAGGGAGCAACCTTAGATACTATACTAACTACTCCTGCACATCGAACCAGTGCTCGTGGTGTTCGTAGGAAGAAAGTTTTCCATAGACCCCCACCTCGTCCTAGAAACAATTCTGAAGAAGAAGATGAAGAGGCTGAGATACTTGAAAATATTGAGGGGACACAACAACAAGAAGAGGATCCGATTCCGATGTCCGGTGTCACACAAGCCACTCCACAACGTGGTAAAAGGCAAAGGAGACCCCCCCCCCCCCCACTTTCTCCACACACGATCCGTGAAGCTTTTTTTGTATTAATTTTCCAAATGTTTTGTAATGTATGTTTAGAATGTCGTAAACTTTTATAAATTTGGAGTGCATGAAGCAATGCAAGTTCGTATGGGGTGTGTGAGTGTGTTGTAGCGCCCCGAATTTCTAATATGAGAGCTTAGAAAAGACGTGGCGAAATCCCAGTAATCCACTTCAATACAACAATAAACACCAACAAACACCACTAAAATTTTCTTTCTTTTATTACCACAATTATTACAAATCCCAGCGGAAGTCTAATCATTTCAACACAAACTAATCTTTTTATTTACAACTCAATAATGATTCAAATATATCTTAACAATTTTACACCAACACTAAATAATCCGATTATCTCAAACTGCCCACTCAAGCATCCGACCTCCAATCTAAGCAATAACCTTCAACATGTGAGGCTAGAGTTGAACCCTAACCCCAAAACTACGGGGTCAGCCATAAATGGTGTGAGTAGCAACAAATCAAACAAATAACATAAATGAACTTAAAACATAATGTCCAACAAATAATACTCAAACACTAAAGTATGAAGTAACGACCAAAAGAATAAAGGGTAATATCAAATCCAAAAGCCAAGTGTGTAAAAACAGGAAATCCGAATGCATAAAAGTGATTCAAGAAAACATCATGACTACATGCTGACAACGATGACTACTAAGAGATGAAGATAAACTATGATAATTTGCCCATGCTTGATCATTCCGGAGATTGATCCCACATCACAGGTATTTTCCCTGGATAATTCAGGAGATCATCCCACATCTAAACATAGACTCATAATCACAAGGATACCCCAAAAGCGTCGCCTCGACTCCGATCATTCCGTAGTTCAATCCCACATCTCAAGATAATTACTTGGATAATTCAGGAGAAGTACCTCACATCTCAGGGTAACTACCTGGATAATTCCGGAGATAAATCACACATCACAAGTTAACTACTTGGATAATTCCGGAGATTAAATCCTACATCAAAAGCCATACTGAGGTGCATAACTCAAGTTCCCATTCGTCATGACACTGCTAATGCCTGTCTTTATTAATTTGGGTTACTGAACAAATCTCCTAGAGTAGTGTACCCTACCGGACTAAAAATCTGAATAACTGAAAGTTTGCCTCGATGGGCCTCAACAAATAACTGAACAAACACCGGTATACTAGGGTCACATACCTCTAGAGACTCAAAAACAAATATCTGAACAAATTTCCACTAAACAAGTGGCTCAACAAAATATCTCAAAATCATGTTCTTAACGGAACATCTCAAAATCAAACACTAAACAAAATATCTCAAATCAAATACAAAGATCCTTCAGGACCAATCGACTGCATAAAGGACCAGTCGACTGTCCAGAGGACATATCCCAACATTTTACAAAAATAATCTAAGGCATGACCAGTCGACTTGACAAGTCATCAGTCGACTGCCCCGAGACAAATTCAAATAGTCCTCATCAAAATAATCTAAGTATTTGAGTCGACTGAAGGGTCATAGGTCGACTGTCCCGAAAGGACTGAACAAAATCACAAACAGAGGATCAGTCGACTGACCTCAGTCTAGGTCGACTGTCCCGAACAAATCTCAAGACTCAAAAATACACAGTAGGCTCGTACCAGTCAACTGCTTCGTAAGACAGTCGGCTGTCGGCTACAGATTCCCAAAAGATAGGTTTGAACACAAAACTAAACTGGAGTTTTTCCAAAGATCCAACGATCCCAAAAATTAATTTGTATCCAGGCAAATGAACAACTCTCAAATATCTCTATCATGGATACATTATTCAATCAATCAAATACTCAAATCTCCTATCCTCATGATCCAAACTCTTAATCTTTCTATTAGGGTTTTTTTTTTCTCATCAAACTTCTTTCACAACACTATCATAAAATCTGAACTACAATCATGAGATCCAGATGTTTATTATCTGATCATAACACAATAAATTCTTAATATGTCTCCCAAAAATACGATCTCATAATTCCACATTTCCTCGACAAATCTTAATATTTCTCATACATGATCCAAATATCAATAAGAGTTCTCATCCTCCATATCAACTAATAGATCCATATCATACATACAATGAGACTAACAAAATAATGACATAATGAACACAAACAAGCATAACAAGATCTTACGTCATTCATCAATCAAGACAAACAAAACAAAGCAAAGCAAAACAAAACAAAACCACTCACCTTTGATTTGAAGAAAAGATCCACAAAAGCTCCTCCTTGCTAGATCCAAGAATCCTCCTTTGTTCTTCAAGATCCAAATCACCAAAAATCTATATTCTTTTACAATGACGGCTGAAAGAGAATTTCTCTTATATATGCCGGATAGAATATTAGGGTTTTATTCCCACTTTACAAAATAATCCTTTCCAAAAGTACATCTCACATATATAATCCTTTTCTTGAAAATTAAATCAAATATCATTTAAATTAGGATCTAATAGGAAAAATATATTTTTAAACCTCAACAAGTGCTGATCGGAATGTCCAGCAAATACATTTTGCACTCTAACCCTCAAAATGTCAATTTTGCAAATAAGTCCTTCTTTTCTCAAAAATTGCAAATAGGCATAATTAATTTCAGAAAAATCTGGAAAAATATTAAATAATTTTCAAATAATAAATAATGATTTTTCATAAGGAAAACTAAATTTTTCAAACTTCTAAAAAGTCATTTGCACGTGTTTTGCACGTGTACGAAAGATAAATCTTTTAGAAAATATTTATCAAATACTCAAAATCATTTAAAGTTCATTTTCAAATAATTAAAATAATATTTGAAAATACGGGGTTCTACATGTGTGATTGTTTCATTGTTTCATTGTTTCAAAGTTTTACAGCGAGTGTTGAGCTTGGATGCATTTTACCAGCAGACTCAAGACTTGCTTTCTGAGAAAGCGAGGTACTTTCTGAGAAAGCGAGTCTTGATGAAACTACCTCACTTTCTAGAAACCGACTGTTGAGTAGATCGTTTTCTGAGAAAGCGAGGTGGTTTCACCTAGACTCGCTTTTTCCTGATCTCTGGAAAACTATCTACTCAACAGTCGATTTCTGAGGAACCGAGGTGGTTTCACCTAAACTCGCTTTCTTAGAAAGCGAGTCTTGAGTCTGTTGGTATACAGGCTCAACACTCGCTTTCTCAGAAAGCGAGGAGCTCAATACTAGAATCGGTTTCTGAGAAAGCGAGTCTAGTCTTAAAAAATACAACTTCAATTTTGCTTACAATACTCTTCAGCCAATTCACCAATTGTTAGCAATCCACTTCACCAATTCTCAACACGCAACAATCACACTCATACATAACAAATAGAAATTAACGCTTTTCAGAATTAAACTCATAAAAATTAGTACAAAGTCCAAACTACATAGTACAATTACAAACAAAAACACATTCGAATTTACCTATGGATTAAATGTTTTGAGATCCTCTATTAATACATCGCCGCTTATTGTGTCCATGCAACCCACATTTCGAACATTTCATTCTCGTACCCCTGCTAGACCTATCTCTCACATCCATGTCGTTGCGAATTCTCGTAGATCTAGGCCGGCCTTTTCTTGAACATCACAAATTTGCATCAACTATGAGTCGTGGTCCATCAATAGTAGGCCAATATGCTGGGTCTAGAGTTGGATGAAAGAGAAGAGCCCATGTTTGTGCTAATGAAGTAACAAGGTAAAATTTATCAACAAAAGGCTTGTGACCGATTGCACGATATGCACAAGCTGCCAATACATGAGAACATGGAATATGATATAGTTGAAGTTTCGTACATGTGCATGTTTTAGTACCCAAGTTAACAGTGTGCAAGTTCCCACCCTTCCTTTCTTCACTTACCTTGTGTAGACCCGTTTTGACGGCAAAAACTCCAGGTTCATGATGAAACATTGTAACCTCATGGCGGTTTGCTCTCTCACGGCGACTATCGATCAATTCATGTACTCTTCGAGCAAAAATCTTCCCTTCAGATAAAAGCTTATTGGGTTCATGTTGACCAGTAGTAAAGTTAGAGTTTAGACGATAAAAGATCATCTCCACAATCGCAGTTACTGGTAAACCGGTTTCTCAACTAGTAAAGTGCCCATTTCTCAACCGGTTTCTCTTTCAACCAATTAGCCGCCTCGGCATTGATGGTTTCAAGTTCAGCGAGTTTGGTCCTGAACTTTTTGGGTTGGTTTTGACACGCTATAATTTTGGCTTTTTTCCGCAATGCCTTGCTACCAAATTTACTAAAGAAATTTGTAGCGAAATGATGCATACAATAACGATGATATGCATTAGGTTCATTCCAAGCTTCATTTTGCAATTCCATAGTAGAAAAAATACCAGTATGACGATCAGAGATAACACACAACTCAATACGATCGGTGACAAAATACCGAATGCAACTCATGAACCATGTCCATGTATTTACTCTCTCCATCAACTAATGCAAATACAAAGGGAAATAAGTTATCATTCGCATCCAGAGAAACAATAATTAACAAACAACCCTTGTATTTACCATACAAGTGAGTTCTGTCAACACTAATAATAAGTCTGCAAGACTTGAAACCTTCAATCGAAGGACCAAATGCCCAAAATACTCTCTTGAATGTTTCCTCGCCAGGACTAAACTGATATTTATCCCAGTGAACAACAGTTCCTGGATTTGCTGCTTGTATTGCTGATAGAAGAAAAGGAAACTTCATGTATGCTTCTTCGAAGGTACCGAACAACCTCTCAATTACCTTTTGTTTTGCAATCCAAGCTTTCTTATATGAAATCTGATAATTATATTATAGTTTCACTATCTCAATAATGGCCTGTGGTGTTAAACCTATCTCAGACTTCACCACACTCACAATCAAATTGCAAACAAGGTTAGAATCAACTTTACAGTGGTCCTGATTCGACGTGGGATTCGTACAAGTATGAGGCCCAACTATATTCTTCACCACGAAATTTGTCCTGTCTTTTGGAACAATTGCTCGTAATCTCCAAGGGCAGCCACCATCACTTACTATTGGAGGACTTTGCACCATCTCCTCAATTGTACGTTTTTTAGGTGCCAATTTACATTTAACAGTGTACAGTGTCGGTGAAGATTTCAATGTGACGAATTCACGATGTTTCTTGATAGAATACAGCTTCACAGCCTGCTGAATCGACTCTTTACTTACAAACTCTTGTCCAATGTACAATTCATCTACATTGGATGAACCAGATGACTCTTGTGGAACTTGATGTACTCTAGCACCTTGTGTCATCTCCTCGATAACGTGAACATTAACATTGGCATAGCTATGAGTAGCTCTCACTTCATTAGAACTGCTGTTCGTAGGATTTACATTTGCATATTCATCATCTTCATCCCCATCATCATTTTCTACACTCTCATCAACTTCATCGTCTGTTTCTTCCACTTCTTCATCATCGTCTAATAGGTCGTTGTTAATGGTAGCATTTTGAAATAATTCAAATAAAGTGTCATTTGGAACATAGTCATGAACCGGACTAGGTTGACGTGGCAACTCAACATCTGTAGAATCTGGGTTTGTTGTATTTGTGAAGGTGTCTTCTTGCGGGGACAGTGGGATTTCTTGTGAAGTTTGAACGGGATTAGACCTCATCTGCTATGTCATTACTTCTCGTATGAAGCTTGAACTAAGATTATCATGTGGCTGAGCATTCATAATTTGGATTTGCTGAATATATAACTATAATGCAGACCAAGTACAATTGGGATCAAGCGTCCTAGCAATCATTTACTTCATAGCATTATCAGTAGATACGGGCACCATCATAAAATAATGACCATCTTCATTTCCTGTTGCGTACCGAGCTAAAAATTTTACATTCCATTGATCCCTATCCCAATTAGTAACTTCATAAATTTTCTCAACTAATTCTGCCAATGTAATGGTACGAGGTGCCCAAACTATTTTAGGATCAACGGCACTATAACAATAACCTATCTTTGGATCACAAAATATTTCACTACCAATGTATAACCAAATAGGAATATCGTAATCCATACCTACGTATATTTATACGAATATACGATTTATTATCTACCCACAAACAAAACTTATAAAAATGTACAAAATAATAGGCCGATATGCATCATACCTTCACAAGGTTATTCGGAAGGATATAGCCGTAGATATTTGGGTAGAAGAGTTGAAGTTGCTGTCCTCTTCAAGTTTATCAAAATTCCAAAATATGGATCTTTCGGAAGATGGGTTAGGGTTTTGAGAGTGGAAGGTGTGAGGGTTGGGAAAGAATAAATGAATATTTAGATTTAGAGGAGATTTTGTGGGTAGGAGGTCAATTTTGGGAAGCTAGGGCTTTAGGTTTCGGAGTTAAGGAGAGAGTAAGAAGGGATATAAGCAAGAGTAAGATTGGAGAGAAAGTGAAATCATGAATTGAGATCTGAACCTTAAAAAGTCCCAATCGACACTCGCTTTCTGAAAAAGCGAGTGTGGGTAAAACCCCATCGCTTTTTCAAAAAGCGAGTGTAGGCTACCGAAAAGCAATGCCTCACACTCGCTTTCTGAAAAAGAGATGGGGTTTTACCCACACTCGCTTTTTCAGAAAGCGAGTAGGGCATTTTTGGAATATTAAAAAAAAATATGGCAGTTTGGGAAAAACTTTCAAAAAGTGAGACAGTTTGGGAAAAAACTCCCCTTAGTGTTGGAATTTTTGTAGCTGCAAGTGAAGGGGTTATACTAGCGATTGATCGATTTTCTGAGCCCTTGCCAACGATGACAAAAGATCCAGGGATGGCAATGTTGCCAAATGTGGCAGCAATGCATGTCACTAGAGGGTGTTGAAATATAGTAATTGTATATTCTGTTTCCTAATCTATAGGAGACAGATTTCCCAAATCTTTTATCTCCCCAATCTTCTCTCATTCTCCTTTCTTCTTCTCCAAGAATGTAACTCTTATATATAGACGTATACAGTAGAGAAATAAATAAAAAAAGAATAAAAATTTTATTTTCCTAAAATCTGTTTTCAACATGGTATCAGAGCCTAAAATATCCTAGGCTACGTGAAGAAGAGGAAGAAGAAGAGGCATGTTCAGCCTCACCGATCACCAATCTCAGATCCGAACCTGAACCCCGAAACCCTAACTTTCTCTCAGATCCTTTTGGTGTGTGCTGTTTTGGGGAGAGTGTTGTTTGCTGTTTTTGATCCCATCTGCTGTTTGGTGTTTGGATCATTGGTTCTGCTTGCCGTGCTTTTTGTTGTATTGCTATGGGACAATATCCGTATGAGTCAAGGAAGTGTACTCATTGTGGCAAGATCGGCCACACGAAAGCTCGTTGTTATAAGATTATCGGCTATCCAGAGATCTGGGATCATAGCAGGGATATTCGGGAAAAGACTTGCAATCAACCCATTGTCTCAGTTGGAGTTGCTGATCGTGCTGCTGTAGGTAATGATGGTAAGGTTTTTAATATTTCTGGCTCTGTTATGAATTATGCATGGATAATTGATTCGGGTGCTACTAACCATATGACTTTTGATTCTAGACAAGTTCAAAATTTTCAATCTTCCACCAAATCAATTGTTTCCACTACCAATGGTGATCCTACCACTGTTATTGGCGAGGGTACCACACCTCTCACAAACAACCTAACCTTAGATACTGCCCTAGTTGTACCATCCTTGAATTTTAACCTATTATCTGTTGCTCAAATAACTACTGCCTTATATTGTATTGTAGTCTTTTGACCTTCACATTGTGTGTTTAAGGATATTTGGACTCGCAAGACGATTGGTTATGGGGTTAGACACGGAAAGCTCTATTACCTGGATTTAGAATCTGAAAGTTCAAGCAAGTTGACTCAAGCTCTAAGTGTGGAAGAATCTGAAGATGAGAAGAAGAAATTAGATATTTGGCTATAGCATCGACGTCTAGGGCATGCTTCTTTTGGTTACTTGAAGAAATTATTTCCAAGTTTATTTTTAAAGTTGGATATTTCTGTCTTTCGGTGTGATGTGTGTGAACTCGCAAAAAGTCACCGTGTCTCTTTTCCTCCAAGTCCAAGTAGAAGCTCTCTTCCATTTATGATTATCCTTTCTGATGTTTGGGGTCCATCCAAAACCACTACATTTGGAAGAGCCAAATGGTTTGTGACATTTATTGATGACTGTACCCGTATGACCTGGATTTATTTGATGAAGCCGAAAAGCGAAGTTAGTGGTTTCAAAATTTTTACAAGCATGTTATAATTCAGTATAAATCACAGATTCAAGTTCTTAGAAGTGATAATGGCGGAGAGTACCTGAGTTCGAATCTGCAATAATATTTGGTGGAACACGGCATTGTTCACCAGACTACATGCTCATATGCACCTCAACAGAATGGGGCTGCAGAAAGAAATAATAGACACTTACTCGAGGTGGTCTGTGCTTCTCTTATCCATGGAAATATGTCACTCATTTATTGGGGAGAAGCCCTTGCTTCTGCTGCATACTTCATCAACCGAGTTCCCTCTAGTATCCTATACTTCCTCACACCATTTCAAGCATTAACTGAAGTTGTGAATGCACCAAAAGCCGTCAACTTGCCACCTCGTGTTTTTGGGTGTATTGCATTTGTTCATCTTCATCAACATGAACGCAATAAGTTAACTCCTCGAGCTGCCCGCTGTGTTTTCGTGGGATATGCACAAGATAAGAAAGGGTACCGGTGCTATCACCCACCAACTCAAATGATGTTTGTGACTATGGATGTTGTGTTCCATGAAGATAAGATGCATTTTTCTTCTTCTACGACTAAACTTCAGGGGGAGTACCGAAGTGAAGTTTAGACTCTTAGGTATGATGAAGTAATTACCATTCAGAACGAACAACTGGATACAAATAATGGCAAAAACTTGAACGAAGACCTAGCAAGGGAGGAAGACCCTCACGAAGAAGTGCAACCAAGGAAAGAAGCCCCTCTTGAAGAAGACCATCTTGAAGAATTGCAACCAGTACCGAATTTCAGTGAGAGTGAACCGTCAGAACTTCAAAACCTATCGTCATCGTTGTCCGAAGCTCCTAGAAGAGAACTCCCGCACCGTACTAATAGAGGTATTCCAAAACCCACTTATGAACCTGATTCCACTAGTAATGTCAAATATCCCACGAGTAATTATGTATCCACTCACTACTTGTCGGAATCAAATAAGTCATTTGTAAATCAATTATCTATTGTATCTATTCCTAAAAGTGTGCAGGAAGCCCTTACTGATCTAAGGTGGAAAGCAGCTATGGATGAGGAGATGAAGTCCTTAAAAAAGAATGAGACTTGGGAGATAGTCGAGCTGCCAGCAGGGAAGAAGCCAGTAGGATGCAGATGGATTTATACGGTAAAGTATAAGTCTGATGGTTCAATAAAGCGATACAAAGCAAGACTGGTTGCTAAAGAATACACTCAGATGTATGGAATTGATTATGAAGATACATTCGCACCTGTGGCAAAATTCAATACTGTTCGAGTCCTACTGTCCACTTGCTGCAAATCCTGACTGGCCGTTGGAACAATTTGATGTGAAGAATGCATTTTTGCACGGGAAATTGATAGAAGAGGTTTATATGGATCTTTCACCAGGGTCGAACAGACCAGTCCAACACAGTAATAAAGTATGTCGTTTGAAGAAAGCATTGAATGGACTTAAGTAGTCGCCAAGAGCTTGGTTTGGGAGATTTACAAAATCAATGAGGACATTCAGATACTATCAGAGTAATTCAGATCATACTCTGTTCCTAAAAAGGAAAGAAGGTAAAATTACTGCACTCATTATTTATGTGGATGATATGATAGTAACTGGTGATGATCCTGAGGAGAGGAAGGCATTAAAGAACTATTTGTCATAAGAGTTCGAAATGAAAGAGCTTGGCTCTTTGAGATACTTCTTTCGTATTGAAGTTTCTCACTCAAGAAAGGGGATATTTTTATCTCAAAGGAAATATGCTCTTGATTTATTTAAGAAAATTGGAATGTCTGCTTGTCAGCCGATTAGTACACCGTTAAAAGAATGACTGAAACTGTGCAACGAAGCTGATCATGTACCTTGTGATAAAGAAAGATATCAGAGATTGGTTGGACGACTAATGTATCTTGCACATACACGGCCACATTTTTCATATGCTTTAAGTGTTGTAAGTCAGTTTATGCATGCGTCTCGAGAACAACATATGGATACGGTGATGAGAATTATGAGATATATTAAGTCTACTCCAGAAAAAAGGGTCTTATTTGCGAAACATGATCACTTGAAGGTTGAGGCATATACTGATGCTGATTGGGCATGATCTGTAATTGATAGGCGCTCTACTTCAGGATACTTCACCTTTGTTGGAGGAAATTTAGTTACATAGAGGAGCAAGAAAAAAAATGTTGTTGCGCGCTCTAGTGTAGAGGCTGGGTATCGCGGAGTAACTTTAAGTATAGCGGAAGCTTTATGGCTGAAACTCTTGTTGCAGGACTTAGGTTATGGTCCGAATGAACCTATGAAAGTATATTGTGATAGTCAAGCAGCGTGTGATATTGCTGCTAACCCGGTTCAGCATGATAGAACGAAACATGTAGAGGTGGGCAGATTCTTCATCAAAGAAAAAATAGATGAGAAAGTCATTGAGATATCGAAAGGGAAGTCAAAAGATCAGCTCGCAGATATCCTAACCAAGACAGTTTCGAATCGGCTCTTTTTGAAATTTGTTAACAAGTTGGGCATGTTCAATATCTATGCACCAACTTGAGGGGGAGTGTTGAAATATAGTAATCGTATATTCTGTTTCCTAATCTATAGGAGACAGATTCCTCAAATCTCTCATCTCTCCAATCTTCTCTCAATCTCCTTTCTTCTTCTCCAAGAATGTAACTCTTATATATAGATGTATACAGTAGAAAAATAAATGAATAAAGAATAAAAGTTTTATTTCCCCAAAATCTGTTTTCAACAGAGGGGACGGCATGCACCAACCTCAGGCTTTGCTAGATTCAAGAGCAGATGAGTCGAGCACTTCATCTTGGTTTGGAGGGATCTTTAGGGGAAAGGCGGAGGATGCGAAAAGTGATGGAAGTGCGCGCAAAGACGACAATGTTAGAGGCTTTTGATACTCCAAGTGCACCAGACTTCAACTTTTGAATTCATAGATCATCAAATATTAAGTAAAAGTAAATCATTCAGAATATGGTTTTCATTTTCTTTTATTTTCCATTGTATGTAACGGTGAAAAATGCATGTTCTAAATAGTGGTGAACTGTTATTTTTTTCTGCTTCTTTTCGCCCTCTTCTTCCTCCTGTGTATTAGCATGTTTTTGTCGATGTTCTTAAACAAACAAAGGAATTATATAAAATATAAACAACAATCCTGCATAATGTGACAATGCAGGATAAACATATTCACCATCTTCTTTAGTGGTACCATAAATCAATAACATGTCACTACAAAAAACTAATGTTGTTCTGGAAAAGAACATTTTATATCACTGGTTTTTTTTTCCCTTTTCGATCAAAAGAAAGTATGAAGGATTCATGGTGTTCTTTATTCTGGAGGTTCATTCTCCCAATCTAGACGAATCCAATAGGAAGTTTCTCCTCGGAAGAATTTCTGTTCTTTTGCCGCTGATTCCTGAATTCATAAAGCAAGTTACAACAAGAAAGTTGAGCAGAATGTCTGTAATTTCTTGACAGACAAATGAGAAATGTTCTATCCTATATAACTTAGAGATTTATTGAAACATGTATATATATAGAGAGAGAGTGTGTGTGTGAGAGAGAGAGAAAAGTGAGCCTCATATAGAGTATGAGGAAATTTTCCTCATACAAAGTGATTATACTCACTTGGTGGGCCCTTATGGAAGATCCACTCCGTCCATCATGTTTATCATACTAATAGATGTATGTGTAGAAAAAATAAAGTGGTTTGGAGGTCATTCACCCATGCATCATGTGGTTAAAAAATGAACGATTTCAACAGTAATACAAATCGAACCACAAACTTGACCCACATGATGTATGGGTGAATGACCTCCAAAGTCCAAACCACATGATTTTTCTACACATACATCCATTAGTTAGATAAACATGATGAACGGAGTGGATATATATATATATATATATATATATATATATATATATATATATATATATATAGAGAGAGAGAGAGAGAGAGAGAGAGAGAGAGAGAGAGAGAGTAAGTCTATTAAGAGCTGGGAAGCTGGCCTCCTTATCGGGAGCTGGAGATCTCAGCCATCTGATCGATCTTGATCGCGATCGGACGGCTGAGATCTAATGCCGCTTATCTTCAGATTGGGTGAGGGGTAAAAGGGGTATACTCAAATCGATTTCGTATACCCCTTATCTCTTATCTTCGACAGCAGCTCTCTTCTCTCCCGCTCACTATCGTTCCAAACCCTAATATCTTCTCCCGCTCTCTCTCTCCCGCTCTCGAAGATCCCCCCGCTCTCTTCACAACCCTAATCGCTATCATCTCTTCTCTTCTCACCCTATCTGAAGAGATCCCCATCTTCGAAACCCTAATCCACCTCTCTTCGAAACCCTAATCGAAGAGAGCGAAGTCGAGCTCTTCTCTCCCGCCCTCTTTCTTCGTCACCTGTGTAAACCCAACTGCACCATCGACCGGATCTCCAGTCGCTTATCTTCAGATCTGTCGAGGGGTAAAAGAGGTATACTCGATCGATCAGACGCCATCGGCGATAAGGGTTTCGATTTCTCGGCTCATTGGGTTCTGCCTCTCTCAGATTTCGGAGGGAAGTGTTTGACTCTCATAAATACTTTTATGATTTCTGTTTAATTTCTTGCATTTTTATTCGGTTTTGTTTGTAGGCAATGATGAGATTGATTTTGATATAAGTTGGTTACAAAATTTTTGGGCATTGAAATTATTATTTTGAAGGGTATTTGGTTGTGTGCCATGATACACATCTGGGGTATGAGCGGGAGAGTAGATGGTGAAGAAATGAAAGTATGGTGTTTGAATGTCCAATGCCCTCAACACTTACCTTACATTTATGAGATTTGAGACTAGCTCAATTCACCAAAATTTTGGGCACCGATGACTCACAATAGTTTAGGCAGTGATGCAAAACACTTTATGATCTGAATAATTATTTCAATCCTGTTTTAAGTATTCTTGATTATATATCTATCATATCCTAGTTGGCGCGGCACTCCAATGCAGCCCTACTTATGATTAGTGTTTTCTGAGCCTACTGGTTTTCTTTAGTCTATATATATTCATGAATAAGTCTATTATGTGAGCTTGTTCGATTGATTGTGAGAAGATAAGAGATAGGGTTTTTTTGATTTTACCCCTTTTACCCCCAAACATTCTGAAGATAAGCGGTATCAAATATGAGTCGTTCCATCGCAATCAATCGCGAACGAATGGCTAAAAACCCCCGCTCTAGATAAGGATTTCAGTTCCCCAGCTCTTAATAGACTTACTCTATATATATAACACAGTTGATGATAAGCTCCGAACAACACAAACAGAACATGAAGTATCAAATTTTGCCAGCTCAGAACAAACACAAACAGATCATGACACTACAAAAAACTATATATTAGGCAGTGATGCTAAACACTTTGTTAGCAAAATTATTATGCTAAACACTTTGTTAGCAAAATACATAAAGTGTTTAGCATCACTGCCTAATATATAGTTTTTTGTAGTGTCATGATCTGTTTGTGTTTGTTCTGAGCTGGCAAAATTTGATACTTCATGTTCTGTTTGTGTTGTTCGGAGCTTATCATCAACTGTGTTATATATATAGAGTAAGTCTATTAAGAGCTGGGGAACTGAAATCCTTATCTAGAGCGGGGGTTTTTAGCCATTCGTTCGCGATTGATTGCGATGGAACGACTCATATTTGATACCGCTTATCTTCAGAATGTTTGGGGGTAAAAGGGGTAAAATCAAAAAAACCCTATCTCTTATCTTCTCACAATCAATCGAACAAGCTCACATAATAGACTTATTCATGAATATATATAGACTAAAGAAAACCAGTAGGCTCAGAAAACACTAATCATAAGTAGGGCTGCATTGGAGTGCCGCGCCAACTAGGATATGATAGATATATAATCAAGAATACTTAAAACAGGATTGAAATAATTATTCAGATCATAAAGTGTTTTGCATCACTGCCTAAACCATTGTGAGTCATCGGTGCCCAAAATTTTGGTAAATTGAGCTAGTCTCAAATCTCATAAATGTAAGGTAAGTGTTGAGGGCATTGGACATTCAAACACCATACTTTCATTTCTTCACCATCTACTCTCCCGCTCATACCCCAGATGTGTATCATGGCACACAACCAAATACCCTTCAAAACAATAATTTCAATGCCCAAAAATTTTGTAACCAACTTATATCAAAATCAATCTCATCATTGCCTACAAACAAAACCGAATGAAAATGCAAGAAATTAAACATAAATCATAAAAGTATTTATGAGAGTCAAACACTTCCCTCCGGAATCTGAGAGAGGCAGAACCCAATGAGCCGAGAAATCGAAACCCTTATCGCCGATGGCGTCTGATCGATCGAGTATACCCCTTTTACCCCTCGACAGATCTGAAGATAAGCGACTGGAGATCCGGTCGATGGTGCAGTTGGGTTTACACAGGTGACGAAGAAAGAGAGCGGGAGAGAAGAGCTCGACTTCGCTCTCTTCGATTAGGGTTTCGAAGAGAGGTGGATTAGGGTTTCGAAGATGGGGATCTCTTCAGATAGGGTGAGAAGAGAAGAGATGATAGCGATTAGGGTTGTGAAGAGAGCGGGGGGATCTTCGAGAGCGGGAGAGAGAGCGGGAGAAGATAGTAGGGTTTGGAACGATAGAGGGCGGGAGAGAAGAGAGCTGCTGTCGAAGATAAGAGATAAGGGGTATACGAAATCGATTTGAGTATACCCCTTTTACCCCTCACCCAATCTGAAGATAAGCGGCATTAGATCTCAGCCGTCCGATCGCGATCAAGATCGATCGGATGGCTGAGATCTCCAGCTCCCAACTCTTAATAGACTTACTCTATATATATAATCATTAGAATAGGTTATCTAACCCAAAACATTGTATTAATAAATGCAGCAAAGACTGAGAGTAAAGTCCTATCTTTCTAACCTTCGGGCTTTACGTAGACAACGATCAAATTCTGCAGCGCCTTGTTTGCGTATTGCTTCAAGCAAAGCTCCCCCATCAACTACTTCACTGCTAGTTGGTAGATCAGATTTGAGTTGCACCTGTTATCCAACTTTCATTATTAGTATGAACTTGGGAAAGCGCATAATGAAAAGAAAAAAAATTCAATATTTTGCTCACTTACTCTAGCATTAACAGGAACAAGCTCACTGTATTGTTTTTCTTTCTTCAAGAATTCGATGACTTTCTTCTTTGATCGAAATCTCTTTCCTGTCTGTAAATCAGTGAAACGCTGCTACAAAATTGATAAATGTGAGTCTCATATACAAAGTTTTTTGTATAAATAAATTGAGATAGAGTTATAATGTTCCTCCTAATTGTTGGCTAAAAAATATATTTTGTTCTTTTACAAATTTCTTTTTCCGTAAATCTTCACACTTAAAGTTACACACAAAAAAAACATGTTAGGATTGTAGCCTCAAATACACGTAGGCACGGAGTACTTAAAGTTGGAGAAGAAGACGAGAATACGAAGACAGCAAGAGACAACAGCAATAAGTAGAAGATGGACAGTCTGACGAGTTGCGGTCGACCGACCCGGGGTGCGGTCGACCAACCTTGACTGTAGAAGGTTCTTCGAGTGTACATGGTCCAACAGAGAGCGGGACAGTCGACCGTGCGGTCGACCGGTCTAGAGTTCAGGAGTTGGCTTTACACATTGCATTCGACCGACCTGGAGGTGCGGTCGACCGACAGTGGCGCCGTGTGTTATTTGGGCTGACGAGTTTAAGGCCAAATAAGCTGGATTTGTGTTTATCTTTTAGAGTTTACTTGAAGACTATTTATATAGCAGTAGCCTCTAGGGTTTGATATAACTAATGAGAGAGAATTGGTGAGCCGTTATCATTGTTCACTTCAAGAGTGGATTGGGCCGAGTGTTTCAAAGGTGGGGGAGAGAGATTGAAAGTTGTAATCTTTGTATTTATTAAGGAATAAGAAGTATTGGTTATCTCTGCATATCGATTGTGTTCTTGTGAGATCTTGCATATATTGTGGTGACATGTTATTGGTTCATCTAAGTCTTGGTTGTTTCTATTGCTTCTGGTATACTTCTGCTATTAGTACTACGGGTTGTGCTGGATTCTTCAACACAGCAAACCACAAATTTGTTCCACGCGTATGTTGAAAGTTAATGGAAAATCATGAATTTGAAACAAAAAATAGAACTATTACCCGGTCTGTCCGACCCGCTGTTTCTCCCTCTATTCTCATAAAAGACTCTGAAAGTATTCGACATGGAAGTTCTTCAGTACTGCTTTTTGCTGCCATTGGATTAGCTTGAAGGAGGAAGATAGTGTATATGTATTGATTATGTTATTCCGAAGGATGAGTGACTAAATAGAGGGTGAGGGTTTGTTTATAAGTGAGTAATGTGAAAACATAAATGTAAAAGATGCCTCAGATGATTTGGTTTAATCAATTTCTTCTTTGATTACAAAATGGAGGGAACAACACTGTACAACTAAATACAAAAGACAAGATGTTTGAGTTTGGAAGATACATGTATTTGGCCGCAATATTTAATGCATGTATTAATGATGTTTCCTTCACTGATTTACTGATTCATTTCGCTGCATTACATGGTGACCACATTTGATAGATTGAGGCTTTTCCTCACATCTGTATACACTTTACCTTCACTGTAGTCGCATCCAAGAGGCTAAAAATTCGGTGAACTTCAATTTAATTGTGGGGGTGGTAATCAAAATTTTAGAAGATAAATAAAATTCCTATGTTCTGGACTTTTGCTGGGAAAATATAAGTAGTCATGAAATTTCCAGGACAATGTCTTTTAGATTGAATGCTGGGCATCATTTGTGAACAGAAACACACTCTCTGCAGTGAGAGTAAGGAAAATAATGTTTATAACAAGGGGGAATGACAAAATAGCACCCAAACTTAATTACCACATAGCATTCAAAGTTTTTATATACCCAAATAGCCACCGATGTTTTTAAAATAGGACAAAAAAACCCTTCCGTTAATTTTTAGCAAAAATAATGTGAAATTATAGAAATACCCCCACTCTCTTCTTCTTCTTCTCATTTCAGTTCAGTTTTTTTTTCCCAGTTTTTCTTGTTTTATTTTTAATTAAATTTTTTTGGAGGAAATGAAGGTGATGGTGATGGGTTTCGCTGGTAGTGAAGATGGTGGTCGGTGGTGGTGATGGTGGTGGTTGACGGAAATGGTGGTGGTGGTGGTGATTGTGGTTGGAGATGATGGTGGTGGTTGATGGAAATGGTGGTCGATGTCGTCAGCAATGGAGATGGTAGTCGGTGGTGGTGATGAGTTTGGATTTTAAACCCGTTAAGAGGTGATGACAATTTTGACATTTCAGACTCTTCTTAATAGGTTTTAACCCATTAAGATGTACATTCGGTGAATATTCTATTAACTTAACAAAAAACTTAATGACAGATATTTTTCCGTCCATATTTATAAACTTTGGGTGCTATTTGGATATTTAAAATAATTTGGGTGCTATTTAAGAATTAGTATAAATTTAAGTGTCATTTGGTCATTTTCCTTTATAAGAGCATCTGTAGTCGTTTTGTTTTAAAAATTGGTATATGGAAAATATAGAAATAGCGAATAGGGGTAGCGTTGTAATCGTCAATACTCAAAAAATGGCTTTTTTTAGATCAAACGGAACATGATATATCGGATGAACAATTTTCGAAGAAAGCGGAAGAAAAAAATTTGAAAGATCTGCCGTCTGATGGAAAAAAATAAAATAAAATTTGTGAAGGACGGGAGTGATCATCTCCCGTCCGACACATTAATTATTATTTCCCCTCAAACGGCATATCATTTGCCGTCTAAATTTTTTTTTTTTTTTTTTAATTTTTTTTCCAATCAGCATATCATATGCCATCCCAACCTTTCGCAATTAAAAAAATTTCTCAGACGACAAATTATATACTGTCCGACACTAAGACGGTAAATCATCTTCCGATTTCTAAAATATGCATAATGCCATTACGACTACCAAATATAGACTTCTCATGTTCATCCAATACCCAAAAAAATGGGTATATAGACGACGACTACAGAGGGTTTTTTCCCCAAAGTATCCATTTTTTGGGATATATAGCCAACGACTACAGATGCTCTTAACAAAAGCTAATATGCATATATATGTATGTTTAGTAGTTTCAATATGGAGTATTTTTAAGGTTAGTTTCAAATCCAACATCTGGTTAATTATAAACAAGACTCTAGTCTATCATCTACGTGACTCTTATAAATCATTTTATATCTGATACATTTTTCCAAAGTCCCAACTGAAACAAGGGTTTCCATTCATGTCATGCATGCTGAGCAATACATAAAATGATATGTTCAATGGGGAAAAAAGCATTGATGTCGCTAATTTTAACTTTGAAACATAAGAAAGTAGAAAAGAACTAATCATAACTACTCATAATCGAGGTGGGACAGTTCCCTCTTCTATATCTTGGAATGTCAATTAGGCCAGTTATGATGAAAAGAGACTATTGGGAACCTATAATTGAGAGGGTTCAGAAGAGGCTTACAGGATGCAAAGGACGATCACTTTCGATGGGGGGGAGAATTGCACTACTGAGCTCTGTTCTTAGCAGCCTTGCGATGTACCTCATGTCCGTATACGAGCTGCCTAAATGGATTATTACTAAAATTGATAGGTGCAGGAGGGGATTCTTGTGGAAATGGACAAATAAGACTGATAAAGGATTTAATCTGGTTAAATTGGGAAGAGTATGTAAGAAAAAAGATACAGGCGATTGGGAATCATTGATCTGCGTGATATGAACAAAGCCTTGATTAGCAAGTGGTGATGGAAAATGAAAATAATACGTACTAATTGGTGGTGTAGATCATTTGTAGGTTAACGAAAGAAAAAGGAGTTTCGATTTGGGGGAAGAAGCGCTCATGGAAAGACATCATATCTTTGGAAAGGAGTGGCAAATGTGGAGGAATTGTTTCACGGAAATACAATATGTAGGATAGGGAACGTGAAAGACACCAGATTCTGGAAGGATAAATGGTGTGAAAATAATACTCTTCTCAGCTTATTCCCAGAGGTCTCGAGGGGAGTGATTAACATTGACACTGTAGTCGCGGATGTTTGGGATAGAAAGAGGTTGAAGATTCAGGTGGTGGAGAACCTACCACATGAAAGTTTAATTTAGTTCCAAAATCTCAAGAGTTTCATTATGAATGAAGGTCGATACACCACTAAGTTGGATGATACAAGATGCTGGAGCCTAGACAAGAACGAAAATTTCAAAGTTTTCGATATGTACAAATGGCTGAATGATGGAGGTATTAGGAGCAGAGAGGCGATCATTATATGGAATATATTCGCTCCGTTGAAGGTGAAAGTATTTCTTTGGCTGGTGTGGAATGACGCTATTTTATCAAAGGTGAACCTGCAGAAACGTAATATCCTGATCGATGTTAATTACGCTTGTTAGATATTATAGTCCCACATTGGGTAGTTGGCTGGTTTTGTATTTGGTTCCTCCTATATATAAAAGATATTGTACTCAGTTATTTCTCAATTCAATATTCAGTATTGTCTTCATATCTCTCTGATTTATCTTAACATGGTATCAGAGCCAATTACTCAATTTTTCTTCTCTTAAAATTTTCCCATCCAAAAATCCTCAAATTCCAACAGCCAAAGTTATTTAAATTTCTTCCCAAAATCCAAAATTCAAAATCCAAAAAAAAAAAAATTCACCAAAGTCATCTTCTTCGGCAAACCCATCTTCAACTTCTCAACAACCGAACCGAAGCCATCTTCAACTTCGTCATCAGATCATCACCGAAGTCATCTTCTCCGGCAAACCCATCTTCAACTTCTCAACAACCGAAGCCATCTTCAACTTCGTCATCAGATTCCACCGCCATCTCCAACTCCAGATCCGAACTTCAAAATCCCGCCGCCATCAGATCCGAACTTCAACTTCGTCAATAGATCCCAACTCCAGATCCAAACTTCAACTCCAGATCAGATCTACAACTCCAGATCCGAACTTCAACTCCGTCATCAAATCCAGCGTCCTCGTCCGGCGTCCTCTTCGTGCTGCCAACTTCCAACGAAATCCCTCCACCTTTCGAAGTTCCTCGACCGGTCCGCATTGCGAGGCCTATCACTTCGCCTCGAACGCTCACTTCGCCTCGAACGAAATCCTCCGCCTCTGTCCTCATCGTCACTAGCCACCCCTCACAAACCCTAGCTGCCTCCTTTCCTCTCCCACCTCAACTTTTGTAACCCTACTTCAGTAAAAATTTTTTTAAAAAAATTAAAATAAATAAATAAATAAATAAATAATTTCTTACAGGTACTTGAATCTCTTGTGGAGCCTCAATTTTTTCAGTACCTTCCAGTCTCCACTGATTTCCTTCTTTCCTCTGCTAAGGAATGGACTGATTGGTCTGCTTCTGTTGAGGCCACTCTTCTCGGCCATTTATTTAATGGGCCAAAATAGCTTACATTTAAAATAAATTAAGTTGGGCTCAAAATAAAAGAATACTTATGTTTGTTTAAAAAAATGGGCTTTAATAAAAATAATGGAAAAGATATATATATATATATATATATATATATATATATATATATATATATATATATATATAGTCTTCTTCCGTTGCAAACGGGCCGGAACGGGTCTGTTCGCACAGACCCGTGCGAACTTCGATGTGGACCGTTGGATCTTTGATCCAACGGTCCAGATTTTTTTTGATCAAATCTTGCCTTAACCCGTCGTTGGAAAGAACGGGTTATGGCAAAATTGTATTAAAAAAATCAGCCTTAACCCGTTCTTCCCAAGAACGGGTTAAGGCTATCGATATTCAATTTTATTGACATACAGTTCGTCTTCTTCCGCGCTCTTCTTCTTTCTTCGACGAACCCAAACCCAACGGAAAAAAAACCCTAGCTCCGACATCTCCGTCCGCTCTCCCTCTTCTCTCCCAACTCCGTAGATCGAAACCCTACTCTTTGTGGAAGTCGAACTCCGACGATCGAAACCCTAGCTTCTCTTCCCCTCTTCGATACGAAATTGAAACCCTATTTCACTTCCAAATCGATTGCTTGGCTTGATTTGGACCTATCTTGTAAGGTATACACTATTTCTTTACCCCAATAATCTACATTTGTATTATTTTTTTGAATTTGTGTGTAGTAATTTATTTAGAAATTGGGAAAAAATTTATATGCGTTAGTAAATTTTAGATGTAGAATCGGGTTGACCTCAAGTATATTCAATTGCCAAATTATGTTGCTTGCATTAGTAACTTGTAGAATTAGAATTGTATATACGAAATTAGTTAGAAACTTTTCAGTGCGGTTATGGTTGAAAACCCTGCGAACGACCGTAAAAAAATACGAAACTTTCCGAGTAGGTTCGTCCCACGTAGTACAAGCCACACCAACTTGTAGAAGCGAGTTTTGACTCACGGTTCAAGAGATACGGCCGCATATCGCTTTCGGTTGAAAAAAACCAATTATAGCGGTGCACGGCCGTATATCGCAAACCGTGACTCGAAACTCGCTTCTACAAGTTCGGGTGGCTTGCCCTACGTGAATTCGACCAAGTCGGAAAGTTTTATAATTTTCGGATGCCGTTTGTGCGGTTTTGCTCAACTTCTTCGCATGATAGTTTTTCGACTTAGAATTTTGTAAGTGCGGTTAGATTAGATTAGAAAACCATTCAAACGACCTCCAAAAAATACGAAACCGTGCGAGTTGGTTGGTGTCACCTACGAGAAGCCAAACGAACTTGTAGAAGTGAGTTTCGACTCACGGTTCGAGAGATACGGCTGCGTATCGCTTACGGTTGGAAAAAAACCAAGTAAAGCGGTAGACGGCCGTATCTCGCAAACCGTGAGTCGAAACTCGCTTCTACAAGTTCGGGTGGCTTGCCCTACGTGAATGCAACCAAGTCGGGAAGTTTTAAAATTTTAGGATGCCGTTTGTGCGGTGTTCTCAACTTCCTCACATTACAAGTTTCAGACTTAGAATTTTCTAAGTGCGGGTAGATTAGAAAACCCTTCAAACGACCTCCAAAAAAAACGAAACTTTGCGAGTTGGTTGGTGTCCCCTAGGAGAAGCCAAACCAACTTGTAGAAGTAAGTTTCGACTCACGGTTCGAGAGATACGGCCGCGTATCGCTTTCGGTTGGAAAAAATCATTATAAAGCGGTATACGGTCGTATCTCACAAACTGGGAGTCAAAACTCACTTCTACAAGTTCGGGTGGCTTGCCCTACGTGAATCCGACCAACTCGAAGAGTTTTAAAAATTTTGGATGCCGTTTGTGCGGTTTTGCTCAACTTCCTCGCATTATAAGTTTTATACTTAAAATTTTCTAAGTGCGGGTAGATTAGAAAACCCTTCAAACGACCTCCAAAAAATACGAAACTTTGCGAGTTGGTTGGTGTCCCCTATGAGAAGTCACCCGAACTTGTAGAAGTGAGTTTTGACTCACGATTCGAGAGATACGGCCGCGTATTGCTTTCGGTTGAAAAAAACTATTATAAAGCGGTATACGGTCGTATCTCGCAAACCGTGAGTCGAAACTCACTTCTACAAGTTCGGGTGGCTTGCCCTACGTGAATTCCACCTAGACAGAAAGTTTTATAATTTTCGGATGCCGTTTGTGCAGTTTTGCTTCAATTCCTCAAATGAGAAGTTTTTGACTTAGAATTTTTTAAAAACGGGCCGATTAGAAAACATTTCAAACCACCTCCAAAAAATACGAAACTTTGCGAGTTGGTTGGTGTCCGCTATGATTAGCCAACCCAAGTTGCAGAAGCGATTTTCGATTCACGGTTCGAGAGATACGGCTGCATATCGCTTTCGGTTGAAAAAAAACCTAATAAAGCGGTATACGGTCGTATCTCGCAAACCGTGAGTCGAAACTCACTTGTACAAGTTTCGGTGGTTTGCGCTACGTGAATTCGACCAATTGGGAAAGTTTTATAGATTTTTTTGTTTTCATTCGTGCGTTTTTCAGTATAATCTCGGTATGTTTGTTTTGTTGTCATTTTTATCAACCACATTTTAAATTTTTTGTCAGATAGCTAAATGGCTAGAACAAGGCAACCGAGAAGCCTGTCCGGTAACACTAGTGGCGCACCAACTGCTGAGGTAAGATTGATTACTATTATTGGTTTTAAATACGAACATGTAACATTATCTCAATACTAACATTTGTTATATTTATTCGTGTAGGTTGGTGGCCGTCAATCCACATCGGCTGAGGCAGGTCCGTCGTCCTCGGTTACATCACCCGGACCCGTGGACACAAGCGTACTCACCCTGCAACCCAAACACCGATCGGAAGCCGTTTGGAATGGGTCCGATAAAAAATGTAATTTTCGGAAGCACACAGTTCTTCCTTTTGATGACCGTATCACGCCGTATGTGGTGGAGGCCGGTTTCTACGGAGCAAGATTCATTCACTCTGTGAAGCTAGATCGGCCACTCCTTACAGCTCTAGTCGAGCGATGGAGGCCGGAGACCCACACATTCCACCTACCAGTGGGTGAGATGACTGTGACCCTACAGGATGTGGCAATGATAACAGGACTACCAATCGATGGGGTTGCCGTGACGGAAAATATGGACTTCGATCGAGTTGAAGTTGTTCAGGACTTACTCGGTATTGACCTGCAGTTGGTAGTTCTCCAAAGGAAAGAGACCGCCGAAAAAGATATCCGCGAAAATGCCCCCGCAGATTCTGATGAAGATCTATTGTATGAACAAATACAAGCTGCGAAAGATAAAGCGGAGGAAGAAGTGATGGCTGACGCTTTCGATGGTAAATCACTGTACATCAGCTGGTTAAAATTTCAGTTCGAGGAGGAATATTTGGACGCCGATTCGGACGAGGAAACCCTGACGTACTATGCATGTGCATACATTTTAGTTTGATAGGGGGACTTATCTTCCCGAACTCATCCGGATCAACCGTGCCGCTAATGTACCTACGGTTGTTGGAGGATTTCCGGTATGCGGGTCATTTTAGTTGGGGGAGTGCGGCACTGGCGCTACTATACAGGAATTTGTGCACATGTTCTTTAGGTGGCGTACAGATGGGTGGCCCAATGGTGCTACTGCAGATATGGAGTTGGGAACGCATCCACATCGAACGTCCCCGTATTGTTGAGCTTACACCGGAATGGTTGGTCGATCCGGGGGTAGCGGAGTTGTTACCTCCTCTAGGAGCATATTGGGCTGGCCGGCACACGTGGGCCGATAACCCACGCCAATCTCTAACCTACTACAGAGATGAGTTGGACAACCTGCGAGACGAGTTCGTCAATTGGGAACCATACTCGGCCGACAGGTTGCAACGGGTTCCTCCAGTCTGCCTAGACAGATCCCTTTGGTTGACGGTTGCACCTCTTGTGAACTTTGGAGTTGTGGAGTTCCAGTATCCTGACAGGGTCTTGCGGCAATTCGGATATCAACAGAAAATTTCCGAGGTCAGGTCTTATGATAAAAAGTTGCACGAGGTCAGGGAAACGGGACGGGTGCCCAACTTCGATTGGGCTGATTACCATCGTTACCATGTAGCCAACTGGAACACCATGCGGCGGCAAATGACACCGAATATGATGTACGTCGCGATACCATACGATGGCTCCCTCCAGCAGGCATACATGATGTGGTACAAGCGAATAACCCGGTTGTATGTTTCTCCAACGGCCGCCGTACCAGCTGGTGTGCAACTTCCGATTCCCCCTACCCAGGTAGAACCACCTCCAGCATATTCCTCCTCCCAGCCGATGTACCAACCAAGGGCTGAGACATATCGAAAAATGGTCAGTCAAATTTCATATAGTTTGTACGCATGTACTGTATTTAATTGATGCCGCTAATTATGAATGATGTTTAAATTGGAATTTTTCACCAACTGTAGATTGAAAACACATGGGAGGTTGTTCGAACAGCTGCTCGCGTCCTGAAGACTAGGATACCCAACAGCTTCAAGACGGTAATCCGGGATATGTTAGCCCCGTGCCGTCATACTCTGGAGGACTTGGGTGAAGGTCCACAGGTTGAGGCCTATTTGAGAGCCAACTTGCCGCCAACAAGTTTAAGGCGAAAACATACTGTGAGTAGGGGAATTCGAATCGCCGAGCCACAACAAGTACAAGAAGAGCCAAATCCCGAAGATGTTGATGAGGAACAGTCGTCGGATGATCCTGATTCTCCCCAGACACATGGCGCACGGCGAAATCCTCAAAGGAAGCGGCAACCTCCCAATCAATTCACACCAAGCGGTGGCAAGCGGCGTGGTCGTAGACGGTAATCTCTAATACTCTGTAATAGCGTATCTTTTGGTTGGTGATTTTGTTATTGCAGTAACTAACGTATTGTTTGTTTCTACGTTGATAAATTTTTGTAGGTGAATTTGTGGGCATGGTGTGCAAGTCAAAGTCGAGAACGCCTTCATTTGTAATTAATTGTCTTTTGGCCATGTGCAATCTGATATGTATAATTTAGGTATAAATTTTTGAATATTGAATTTATTTCAAGTAATTAAGTGGTTTGGTTGACATTGTACATTTGTACGCCTTCAACTTTCTTGTGAAGATATCTGTTGTATTATTTACTTTGATGTGCCTTCATTTGTGAATTTGTGAACAACATTTGATGAAGTCGTTACTGTATCAGGAAAAATGTACACAGCCCAAAAAATACAAAAGTGTTGCACAAATATCTATACTTAACCCGTTATTGACGATAACGGGTTAATTAGCTTAACCCGTTATCAGTAAGGACGGGTTAGGTAGAGAGTTATTGACAGTCCTTTGGAAGCCAACAGACCATGTCTTCGTAAAGTTCTGCTAATATGGATCTTCTTAACCCGTCTCTGTGAACAACGGGTTAAGTGAACTTAACCCGTTCTTCACGACAACGTGTTAGGTAGAGCAATATTGGCAGTCATTTAATTCCTACAGACCAAAGTACTGCCAATATCGCTGTCTTTAAACCGTTCTTGGGAATAACGGGTTAAGTTCCTTAACCCGTCGTTCACAAGAACGGGTTAGGTAGAGAGTTATTGCCAGGATCCTATCCAAGTTTTCAAATTGTACTGCCAAAATCTACTTACTTAACCCGTTCTTATAAAGAACGGGTTAAGTAACCCGTTCTTATGAATAACGGTTTAGAGCGTTTGAAATTATGGGTTTTCTACAAATTTCTCTTTACTCTTTGCGAGAACTGTCTCCTGAAGTGTGCACGGTGACATTAATATGCCCATAAATTGTTTATAATTTTTATTAATTTCCATTTACTACCTCGTAACTAACCACTATAAATTTGTTACCATAATAAGTTTTGTGAAAGTAAAAAAATTAAATTACGAGATTTTTGTACCAAGGGTTAGGGTACGGGTTAGGTTAAGATAGGGTTAGTGTCGGGTTAGGGTTAGGTTAAGATATAGTTATTGGTGAGTGTATGTTTTTTGTTTTGATTAATTAGGTTCATATTTGTGGATCCCTACATCTATATTTGACTTTGTAACATGTGGAACCACATGTAAAACATGGCAAGTATCTTAATTTGTGGTACGAGTCGTTAACTTGTAGTACATTAACAGGCCGTTCTAAATTTCCACACTAATGAATCCATCCATCCATCAGTCAATCAAATTGAAGGTTCAAATCATGGCTAATCAAATATATCTTCTCCCACATGTCTTTATTGTGCTTCTACATGTGAACTTGTGCCCCCACATGTGATCAGATCCAGTTCTTGTTAGCTAAGTAATTATATCTGGTGGCATTGCGCTCTAATAACGCAGAGGTGCTTTTCCATTAGGAATATCATCATCATCACAGTTGATCCAAACCCGTTATTGGTCTTTTTGTACGTGGATGTGGGGATCTACATGTGGTTTTTCTTCCATATAGGCTACATGTGGGATCTACATGTGGTTTTTTTCCCATATAGGCTACATGTGGGGATCTACATGTGGTTTTTTCTCCATATAGACTACATGTGGGATCTACATGTGGTTTTTTCCCTATATAGGCTACATGTGGGATTCTACATGTGGTTTTTCCCCATATAGACTACATGTGGGAATCTACATGTTGTCTCCACCGAAGAAGTGGTGTTGTCATCTAAGCCAAGTAACCACCACAAGCCAGAAAAATTTGAACATACACCTAAGTGGGAAAAAGCACCAAGCTAAACAAGCATAACTCAGCACCCGCCTACTATTATCGCAGACACTATTTAATATGGGATGCGGATCCCATGTACAGATCCAGTTCTTGATGGACAATTAATCTCATCTGATGACGAGATGCGGATCACGTGATGTAGCCAATATATAGGCTACATGTGGGGATCTACATTTGGCTATGTACTTTAGGTTTTTCTCATATTGAACTTGTTCTACTATGAAGAGAAGCAAAGTGGAGAGTCTAACGCTACATTTACCCTAACCCTAACCCCTAACCCTAACCTACTAACCCTAGACTAACCCTAACCCTAACCTACAACATTTTTTTTTTATTGTTTTTTAGGTTTTTTTTAATTGTTTTTTAGGTTTTTTTATTGTGGCCAATATATAGGCCACATGTGGGGATCTAAATTTGGTTATGTACTTTAGATTCTTCCCATATTAAAGTGTCTGCTACGAAGAGAAAAAGAGTGGAGACTCCAACCCTAACCCTAACCCTAACCCTAACCTACAATATTTTTTTTATTTTTTTTATGAACCAATATACAAATTAATTTGTATTAATTTTAATATTCGTTTGATGATATCAATTTTATATTGGTTAGTTATGTGGTTAGGAATGGAATAAAAAAAATATATAAAAAAACAAAGAACATACATATGACTGTCTATTTTGTAGAGTTCAGAAGGCAATGTACGTAAAGAGTGGAGAGGCGTATGTGATTAATGATAGAACTTAAAAATCTATAAACTCTTTACTGGAAACTTATTACCTATCATCTCCCACCTACAAATATTAACGTATTTAATGAATAATTTCTCATAAATTGTTTTCATTAAGTGAACTATAAGTTATATTTACAAACTTATTTACACATTTTTTTACATGCGAGTTAATAATTATGAGTACTACCGATTTAGGTACACTTAACCCGTTATTGACGATAACGGGTTACAAGTACTTAACCCGTTATCGTCTATAACGGTTTAAGTTAACGTATATTTCGGCATCTACTTATGCAAGTAGCCATAAACTTCTGCCAATATAAGTGTGCTTAACCCGTCGTTGGTGACAACGATCTTCTTTAGCGTAACCCGTTATCCGTAACAACGGGTTACATTGATAAAGATTGGCAGTGGTTGATCATGTACAGACCAAGTTCTGGAACATGATGAAGTACACTTAACCCGTTCTTGGTACTAACGGGTTTAATGTAATTAATCTGTTGTCACCAACAGCGGGTTAACCAGGTGTAATTTACACACATCTGTACATTTTGAGACAATTGCTGTCCTTGCTGCTCTTTTTTCGAGGCTTGTATCATGTCTTTGTTGACTAACAAGGTTTATCCTTATTGTCTTCTTCTTCTTCATGTTTCAGTATTCCTTGTCTATAACTGAGATACCCATATCAATTACCTATTGATGAGCAGTGATCCATATTGCCTTCTCCTTGTGTTGATCCATATACATTACCTATTGATGAGCAGTGAGAAACCCAAGTGGGCTATCATATCATGCTCCCCTCTTTCTTTTTCCTTGCCTATAACTGAGAGAGTTAGACTCATCAACTCAAATGAGTCGTCTCTTCTTCTCTTCAAGAGAACTCAAATGAGAGGCTTCAATTTTCTCTACTTCTCTTCAAAAATATGAGGAATCAATGTTCTCTTCTTTTCTTCAAGACCTCTTTTTTCTTCCTAATATGGAGGAAGAAGTTTGAGTTGTAGAAGAAATTTGAGTTCAAGGATGGTCGCCTACAATTGTTCTTGTGTATGAAGATGCAGGAGTAGAGAGACTTGTTTCAGTGTACAAGTGCATGCTCGGTTTCTCTCAAGCGGTAGGGAGGGCCGCTGGCTCTGCCTGTTTTTTTACACAGTGTTTTTCTTAGTCTTCTATTTTTTTAGCTTTTAGATGTGTTTGCATAAGTAGCAATTGTCCGCCTTTCATACACATTCGTTCTCTATTGTTACACAGAGTGTAAAAATTCTCTGCTTTCGTCGGACGGAGTAGTTGTGGGTGTCACAGTGTATTCATGGTACTTTTCGACTTCTTGGCATGCACACCTCACAATCGTGCAACAAATAGTACGAATATGAGGAGTGCGTGTCAAGAAGTCGTTAAGTACTTTGAATATACGGTTACACCCACTACTACTCTATCCGACGAAGCGGAAAATTTTTACCTCTGTGTAATTGTAGTGAACGAAATTGTATGCAGGGGGTACAACTGGCTACTTATGCATTCAAAAAAAGGTAGAGTCAGCAGTCCTTCCTTCCAATTCGAGAAGAAAGCGAGCATGTACTTGTATACTAAATTAATTTCAATTTAAAATTAGAGTATCAAAGGATGACTTTGTAATGTCAACTAGCATGCGGATCATGTACAATTTTCTATGTTTCTTCAAACAATATGTTATTGCCAGTTTGTAATGTTCCTTTATATGAATAAATTTTGTTTTGCAAATGGCTTGTTGTGAATGAATAGATTTGTATATGTATCAACAAAAGAAGATATGTCCAACACCCGTGAAAGTTATTCGACATATTTTTAAGCGGAGAATGAACAAATATGTATATGTATCAACAAAAGAAGATATAGTCCACAAAGTTGAAAGCACTGTAAGGAATTCTTTACCTAACCCGTTATCCCCAATTTCGGTTTATGGGATATAAATCGTCAACGCCAATGACGGGTAATGGCGAGAGATACTGGCCGAGCTTCATCCCCTACATGTGAAGTATTGGACCAAAGTACTGCCAATATCTATCTCCTTAACCCGTCATTTCCATTAACGGGTTAGGTTATATTAAACCGTCAACGCCAATAACGGTTTAAGTGGAGAGATATTGGCCGAACTAAAACCCCTATATGTGAAGTATTGGTTAAGGACTGCCAATATCTATCTCCTTAACCCGTTATTGAGGAAGACGTGTTAAGGTATGTAACTTGTTATCCCCAATGACGGGTTAAGGTATACAGTATCTGGCAGCATCTCTTCTTGTGAATACTGCATACATTTTCACAATTTTCCACAATATAGATATATCATCCACAAAATACACAATCTCCAACACAAATAACAAATCTGTTCACATCGGCATGCAGACAATTTTTATTAACACAAAATTCACAAACAGAACGAGTTCCCCAAATTGCACACATCTACCAATTTCACATTTTTCGACATAAATAAGCATTCGCTACCCAAATACCTGGTCAAAATCCATAGTAACATATTTTTGTTCACAAATACACAAAATAAACTGACATACAGACATTACATTATGATTAAATACATCATTAATTTACTTGTACCAAACAAGCCTACGTGAATTATCCACATAAATATACAATCCAAAAGCCATGTATTTTTCAACGGATTGCTTCTTTCCATTGGGCGCGTTTTTCTTTGTTTCATTCCGGACTATACAAGGAAATAAAAAAAAAAAACAAAGTTAACAATCCAGTCGAAATTAATAAATATCTGCACGAATAAATATAAAATTCAGCAATTATTCGGTCATTATTTTGAAAGTTTGATATGACATACATATTAAAGTACTTAAAACCCCCTAGCACGAACCTTCGCCTTCGTCATCATCACTCTCTACAGCGTTTGGAGCTTCTTCATTCCCCACTGATCCACTAAATAAGGAAGAAGAATGAGTTAGTACTGACCAAATTAACATTCATTGAGTCCAATTAACAAATACAAAATCTCTAATATAATACCTTGCTACATTTTTTGGGCAATTCCGTGAATCGTGACCTACGACACGAAGGCATGTCCTGCAAAGTCTTGGCCTCTTCGTTTTTTGACTTTCTCTTACAAACTTCAACCGTTTCCCTTTAGGCCTCCCCTTTGTGGTGCACTGTACAGGGTCACCTACATGTGCATGTGCATGTGCATGTCCACCACTCTCAGGTTGTGCGCTACCTTCGTGTGGTGTACTGTTCACTGAGTCAATCTTAGCAAAGCCTTCAATTCCCTTCAGCATGTGGTCGAGCATGTACTTGTATCCTCGCTCTGAAGAACAACCAAGATCGACCAAATGACTTGAGTGCATACTCAGTTCACAATAACGCAAAGCAAAATTGTCGCCCATATTATTGGAAACCGGTATACTGCTTCTCCTCAGTTGATCCCTGGTCCATCGCCTACAAATATATTGCTCGGGTAGTGCGGTGTGATCTGTGAACCGAATAACTACAAGTAGATGTTTGCAGGGAATGCCTACGAAGTAGTACATGGAACAAGGGCATTTAGCAATTTTAGTGATTTTACAATAAGAAATCACCCTCCCCGGTTCTGAATTTCCACAGACTGTTACAGAATAAGCTGCACTATCCGGTGTATCCATACTCGCAATTAAACTTACATTAAGTAATAAGCTTTTGACAACTTCTTGTTGAAATTTGTAGAAAATCTTCAAAGTGTATGTCCCTACCATTTGTGACTCCAATGCCCACTCGGTCTTCAATTTTGGCCGCTCCTCGCGATTACGATGTGTTTCTTTAAGTTCATCGTGTCTTTGTTTTACTAAGAGTCGGTCAAAGATAACGGCAAATTCATGTAGTGAGTACTTTTTATGAGTATGGTGCTTCAAGGATGAATGTAGCGATTCGCTACGTTGGGTACTCAACATGCCCCCCCAAAATAAGTCTCTTGCGTACAGAGGGGCCCATTTTTCGCGGATCTCAAATTTTTCCTTCAACCATTTGTTATTTTCCAGTTTGTACTGAGAGATCAAATTGTTCCACTTCTGTTCGAATTCTGTTTTAAATTCCGCCGTATAAATGATAGTCTTCAAAGCATCCCTGAACTCATCAACGTTATTCGGCATTCGAACTTCATGCGGTAGCTTATCCAAAATATGCCAAATGCAATATCTATGTGACGTGATTCGGAAAACTTTGGAAATTGCAGAAGTTATTCCACGATCCTCATCTGTCACGATGTTGATCGGATCACATGGCATTGCAGCACGCCACTTTTCAAAGAACCACTCAAATGAGGATGTCTTCTCATTGGGGATGAACCCACAACTTAGGAATATTGATTGCCAATGATGGTTGAATCCAACAAATGGTACGAACAACATCCCGTATCGGTTTGTGTTGTAGGTAGCGTCAAAGTAGAGAACATCCCCAAATACTTTGTAATTCTTTCTAGCGATACCGTCCACCGAGATACAATGTGACAATCGCCCTTCGGGATCATATTGGTAATCAAAATAGAATAAGGGACCGGTCACCTTTTTAAATTCAACAAACTCAAGTAGCATTTGTCCGTCGTGTCCTTTTAAACCCTCCATCTTGTCTCTCCTGAGATTTCTTACATCGGTTTCGATGAATCCAATTTTCTCATTACCTTCACTTGCACCTTCAAAGAATAGCTGATGAACACAATATTATTCACTTTTTAGAGCAATAATCTTAATATAATTGGACATTTAAAAGCTCTATATGTGGTATTTAACTCTTATTTTCTCTTTTCCATAGGAAACAGCTCATAACGGCAAAGCGAAGCAGATGCAGGGATTTAAGGATGATACACAGCAAACTGCAGAGGATCGGTCGACTGGTTTCCCAAAGACAGTCGACTGGACAGGAGAAGCTGATTTTCCACAACTCTCGTCACAGTCGACTTACTCCCAAAACCAGTCGACTGGTATGATCAAATAGGAAATCTTCAAAAGTCTCGACTCAGTCGACTGGTTCGAAGACAAGTCGACTGGTCTGCGGCGGAGTAAACAGATAAGATATTCGAAGATTCACCCAAATCTAATTCCGAATCTATTTGAAACCAGATCTTATGCAACGAATCAAATCTAGAGACTGGGAATTGGCAAGAGCACGTGGTGAACAGATAAGGAAAGAAAGAAGAAAAGAGAAAGATATAAATCATCAAATAAAATAAAGAAGGATTTTGCTGAAAAAGTGGAAACCCTAATTCTCAGCCGTATTCTATAAATATCAGAAAAGAAGCATTATTCAGGGGGATCCGCCAGAATCCATCTATCTCTTGGAAGCGACTAAATCACCAAGTTCCTGAACAAGCAACGAGTGCTTCATTCTATCATCATCAAAGAAGGAGAAGAAGAGAGCCAGTATTCGAAGGCAGTCGACTGTGTGACAGACAGTCGACCTTATTGCCGGACTTCATTAGTTTATTTCTCCTCTCTTTTACCTTTTATGTTGATCATGTATTTGAACTTGTTAAGCAATAAAGGTATTATTATGTGGAACTAATTTCATAGTTGGGTAGATCGAAGCCGTAGTTATGTGATGCTATATTCTTTTGAATCCTTTTATTTACTTATTGATTGAATCTAATTGAATTGATATAGATTGATAACAGTCAAACTTGTTCAGGAGTTATAAGTACAGTCGACTGAAGGTGAGAGCCAGTCGACTGCCATACAGAATCTGATATTATCAAGTCTGTGAGTTAGAAATCTGAATCTGTTATATGAGCATATTGAGACGATCCGTATCTCGTGCTCGTAACTTGTAACAAGGGAATCTTTAGGATTCTTGGTTCAATCAACTTAAAGGATCTAGATCTGATACCAATTTCTAGAACTTTAAGTGTTTGTTCGTTTCCACTGTGCTTATGCTTTTGTTAAGTATAACTTAGTAGATACCATGCTAAAATACTTAGGGGAAGAAACGAATTAGAGTAGATACCATGCCTAATTCTTGGCTGAGGGAAACAATACCTTAAGGAGTAGATACCATGCCCTTGAAGTGAACAAACATGAGTAATTAGAAGTAAATTCAGAAGGCAACTTAGCATTACTAACTATTGGTGGAGATCAACAACCCAACTATTCAAGAGATATTTGTGATTCAACACTTCTCATCTTAGTTTTAATCTTTTAGTTCTTTTAGAATATTATAACAACTCTTATTCATTTTTATTATTAGTTTTATTGATTAGTAAGTTGAAGTCTACAATCTCTGTGGGATCGACCCTTGCTATTACTACGATTCTATAAACGATTCGTGCACTTGCGAGGTTTTATAATTTGTGTCTAGTTAGTCTATTTATTTAGGTAGCTAGATAAGCACAACAAGTTTTTGGCGCCGTTGCCGGGGATTGTTTAGTATTTTAACTTACAAGTCAGTAGAATTTTTATTAGTTTTTCTTTTCTTTTCTTTTATTAATAATTTTTTCTTTTAGGTTACAGGACTTCAGTGAATGCACGGTAGACGATCACTTCGTCCAGAGCTACTACCTATTGACGCAGAAACAGAACGAACTTTGCACAGGCTAGGTAAGCTTCTCACAGCCAGCCAGTCGACTGCTGTACGGACCCAGTCGACTGCACAGAGACAAATTTCACAGGAAATAATGGCTGAAGAAATACAAAATCGAGTGCCAATGCAGGACAAATTCACTCCTAAGAATATTGAGCAACCTTCCTGCATTGCTTTTCAACCTAATGCTACAGGGAACATGCACCTATCTCCTCATTTACTTAGTATGGTTCCCAACTTTAGTGGCAAACCAGATGAAGAGCCTCATCTTCACTTGCAAGACTTTTTCGATCTTTGCAGGACACAAAGCGTCCAAGGGCTTACCGCTGAACAAATCAGGTTAATCTTGTTTCCTTTTTCTTTAAAACTTAATGCTAAGTTGTGGTATAATTCTTTGGAACCAGGATCAATTAATTCATGGGAGCAATTGGCAACGAAATTTTTGAAAGAGTTCTTTCCAGCCCAGAAAACCAAACAGCTAAAAAGGGAGATTCAACTCTTCCGACAAAAGGATGGAGATTTATTTTTCGAAGCATGGAAGGATTTCAAGAGCAAGCTTCTCAAGTGTCCTACTCACAATCTGCCTAAGGATGATCAGGTACAAGCTTTTTATGAAGGTTTAAATGACACTAACAAAGCAATTGTTGATGCAGCTTGCAATGGAATTTTGATGAGGAAAAGTGGAGAAGAAGCCATTGAACTTTTTGAAGAACTCAGTGAGAACTCCCAACAATTCTCAACAAGGAGGGGCCCTTCGAAAAAACAGGGAGTTTATGAAATCTCTAATAGTAATAACATTCAATTAGAAATGGCAAACATGAATAAGAAAATTGATATGCTTGTTAATGCAATGTCGACGATGGGTGGAGTTAAAAATCAAACAAATGAAATGTGTGCAATTTGTTCTCATTTAGATCACACAACTGATACATGTCCCATGTCTACTTTCACAGATCAGGAGCATGCGAATTATGTGGGTCGAGGAGTGTTTCCACCAAAGAACAATCCATACTCGAACACATATAACCCAGGATGGAGAAATCATCCAAACTTCTCATGGAGCAATAATCAAAATAATCAAGGGCATCAAATCGCACAAGGACATGCACGAAACTTTCAGATGGGAAGTGGGTTTGATCGACCAGCCCCAGAACAGAAGAAGTTGGATTTTGAGTCCACCGTTCTTCAATTGCTCCAACAACAATATCAAACAAGCAACCAACAAGGACAAGCGATTCAGAAGTTAGAAACACAAATTGGTCAGATTGCAAAAGAATTGAGCGAACGAAAGGCAGGAGAACTCCCTTCACAAACCATACCAAACTCTGGAGGTCAAGAACAGCTCCAAGCAGTCACAACCCTAAGAAATGGTAAGATAATTGACAACATGGTTGGAACACATACAGACAAACCAGATACACAACCATCAAAAGCTTTGGGTTCAAGTAAGGTAAGTGAAAAAGTAGGGACAGTTCCACCACCATTCCCTCAAAGGTTAGTCAATAAAAAGAAAGAACAACATTTATTTGACGTCTTTGAAACTCTCAAAAAGGTAGAAATTAATATTCCCCTACTTGATGCTATTAAACAAATTCCTTCTTATGCCAAATTTTTGAAAGACTGTTGTACTCACAAAAGAACATTTCAGGTTAAGGAGGATGTGGCCTTGACAGAAGAAGTGAGCGCTGTATTATTAAGAAAACTACCACCTAAACTGAAAGATCCAGGTAGTTTTACCATTCCTTGCAAGGTTGGTGAGCACTTCTTTGAAAAGGCACTGCTAGACTTGGGGGCAAGCATCAACCTTCTTCCTTATTCTGTTTACGAAAAGCTTGGATTGGGGGAACTCAAGCCAACATCCATCACTTTGCAATTGGCTGATCGCAGCATAAAAAGACCTAGAGGTATTTTAGAAGATGTCCTAGTTCAGGTAAATGATTTTATTTTGCCTGCTGATTTTGTTGTGTTGGACATGGAGGAATCTTCAATGTCATCATCTCTACCGATCATATTAGGTAGGCCCTTTATGAGTACAGCTGATATAAAAATTTGTGTTAAAAAGGGCATTATAAGTATGAAGATAAACGGAGAAAAAGTGGAATTTAAAATGTTTGATACACTAAAATTACCACAAGATGATCATGAATGCTATAATATTGATGTGGTGCAGGAGATTGTTGATCAAACATTTCAGGTACATAGCGTTGAACCACTTCAAGCCACAATCACTCAATCTCTAACTTTATCTCATGTTGAACAGGAATACGATGACTGGAGGATTGCAGAGACAGTACATCACCTTGAAACTCCACAGTCATATTCAGGTAAGCCTGCACCTTTATTTGAAAAATTGGTGTCTGATAAAAATTGTTCTTCTACCGATCAAGCGGCTGATGAACAGAGTAAGTCGACTGGTATTCTAACCAGTCGACCGAATCAAGACGCCCAGAACAAGTCGACTGCTGACATGGACCAGTCGACTGTACAGAAACTTCCAGACATAGAACTTAAGCAGTTGCCCGACCATTTGAAGCATGCATTTTTAGGCGAGAACCAGACGCTACCAGTAATAATTGCTGCGAACTTAAGTGCACAGGAAGAATATAAGTTGCTGAAGGTATTACGAGAACACAAGAGTGCAATAGGATGGACCATTGCAGACATCAAGGGAATAAGTCCATCCAAGTGCATGCATAGAATACTCCTTGAGAACGATGCAAAACCTAGCAGAGAGGCACAGAGAAGGCTCAACCCCAACATGAAGGAAGTGGTAAGAGCAGAAATTTTGAAGCTACTAGATGTTGGCATCATCTATCCTATCTCAGATAGCAAATGGGTAAGTCCTATACATGTAGTTCCTAAGAAAAGTGGAGTTACAGTGGTAACAAATGAAGAGAATGAACTTATCCCAACAAGAGTAACCACAGGATGGAGGGTTTGCATTGATTACAGGAAATTGAATAATGAAACCAGGAAAGATCACTTCTCTCTTCCTTTTATTGATCAAATGTTAGAAAGATTAGCAGGATATAGTCATTATTGTTTTTTAGATGGTTATAGTGGCTATAATCAAATTGCTATTGCTCCAGAAGATCAAGAAAAGACCACTTTTACATGCCCTTTTGGTACTTTTGCATACAGGAGGATGCCCTTTGGATTGTGCAATGCTCCAGCTACATTTCAAAGATGCATGATGAGTATATTTTCAGACATGGTGGAAAGGTTCATCGAGGTATTTATGGATGACTTTAGTATTTTTGGATCTTGTTTTGATGAATGCCTTAACCATTTGCAGCTTGTGCTTAAAAGATGTGAAGAATGCAATTTAGTGCTGAATTGGGAAAAGTGCCATTTCATGGTACAACAAGGCATTGTGTTGGGACATGTGGTGTCCAAAAGGGGAATAGAGGTAGACAAGGCAAAAATTGATATAATATCGAAACTACCCCCTCCCACTACAGTTAAGGGTGTTAGGAGTTTTCTTGGACATGCGGGGTTTTATAGAAGATTCATAAAAGATTTTTCAAAAATCTCCAAACCCCTTTGTGACTTGTTGGCTAAGGATGTTGAGTTTGTATGGACAGAAGAATGTACAAATGCTTTTAATACATTGAAAAATCTTCTCATTTCTGCACCTATAGTCATGGCACCAGATTGGAGCCATCATTTCGAGCTCATGTGTGATGCAAGTGATTATGCTTTAGGGGCTGTTTTAGGTCAACGAATCAATAAGAAACCTCATGTTATTTACTATGCTTCTCGAACTTTAAACGATGCACAGCTAAATTATTCCACTACTGAAAAAGAAATGTTAGCTGTTATTTTTGCTGTAGAGAAGTTTAGATCATATTTAATTGGTGCTAAAGTTATTGTTTTTACTGACCATGCTGCTTTGAGATATTTGTTTGCTAAAAAGGATGCTAAGCCTAGATTAATCAGATGGGTGCTGTTGCTTCAAGAATTCGATCTTGAGATTAGAGACAAGAAAGGAAGCGACAATGTTGTGGCAGATCACATGTCCAGATTACTGCACGAGGAAGAGAGAAATGTGCCCCCGCTGAATGAAAATTTCCCAGATGAACAACTATTTGAAATCAATGTGCAATCTCTCGGGGCAGTCGACTGGTCCTTAAATCAGTCGACTTGTCTCTCTGACCAGCTTCCCTGGTTTGCTGATATTGTTAATTTTCTAACTGCTCATGTTTTCCCTCCAGGTATGACACATCAAGAAAGAAAAAGATTGGTGGCTCTGTGCAAACACTTTTATTGGGATGACCCTTATCTATTCAAATTCTGCCCTGATCAAATTATACGAAGATGTGTGGCAGACGAAGAACAATTGAGTATTCTACAACACTGCCACCAATATGCCTGTGGAGGACATTTTGGACCAAAAAGAACAGCACTAAAAGTATTGCAATCTGGTTTTTATTGGCCTAATGTATACAAGATGCTTTTTCTTTTTGCAGGACTTGCGACAAATGCCAAAGGACAGGCAACATCTCTTCTAGAAATCAAATGCCACTGCACAACATACAAGTAATCGAGCTTTTTGATGTTTGGGGAATCGACTTCATGGGTCCTTTTTCTAACTCATTTGGTTATTTATATATTCTTGTTGATGTAGATTATGTGTCTAAATGGGTCGAGGCTGTCCCCTCAAAAACTAATGATCACAAAGTTGTTGTCAAGTTTTTGCAGGAGAACATTTTCACTAGGTTTGGTACACCACGAGCAATAATTTGTGATGGAGGGAGCAACTTCAATAACTTCCCATTTGCTTCTTTGATGAAGAAATATGGGATTACACATAGAGTGGGAACTCCATATCATCCTCAAACCAGTGGGCAGGTGGAAATTAGCAACAGAGAGATCAAGAGCATCCTGGAGAAGACAGTCAATACAAGCAGAAGGGATTGGTCACTACGCTTGAACGATGCCTTATGGGCCTACAGAACCGCTTTCAAGACACCCATTGGCATGTCACCATACCGTTTGGTCTTTGAAAAAGCATGTCATCTGCCGGTAGAATTGGAACACAAAGCTTATTGGGCTATCAAAAAGTTCAATTTTGATATGAAACAGGCAGGTGACAAAAGGCGATTGCAACTAAATGAGCTTAAAGAATTGAGGCACGATGCATATGAAAATGCCAAGCTGTACAAGGAAAGGACTAAGTTATACCATGATAAACAATTAGCAAGGAAGGAGTTTTATGAAGGACAAAAGGTATTGATCTACAACTCAAGATTAAGACTCTTTCCAGGCAAGCTTAAGTCACGATGGTATGGACCATATATTGTCACAAAAGTCTTTCCACATGGAGCATTGGAAGTTCACAGTGAAGAAAAAAATCAAACATTCAAGGTGAATGGGCATAGAGCGAAGCCATACATAGAGATGAGTCTAGAACTGCAAGAGGAAGATGTGAATCTTCAACCCATTCCATACATCACATGAACTCATCATGTCTAGCTGAAGACAGAAAACACAGCGCTTATTGGGAGGCAACCCAAATTTTCAGCGGAGTATTTACACTTTCCTTTATTTGCTTTCAGTATTCATTATTTTTCTTTTAGTTCTTTTTATTTTCAGTATCTCCTTACTAGATGGTGACACATGCCTATTTTTATATTCGAACATTGAGGACAATGTTCCATCTAAGTTTGGGGGTATTAGGGTTAGTTATATTTATCATCTTTTTGAAATTTTTTTTTCTTTAGGATAAACAATTTCTTATAAAGTAAGAAGAAGGATACTTATTTACTTTAGGATTGTTGAGTTTCATAAATTCCCTACAAGATTATATGAGTCATGCAATTATACATAATAAACAAATGTGATGCTTTTTCTGGTAATTATTCCCTTTAAATCTAGTCCTAAACAGAGTTTAAGTAAATAGAGTGATAAAATATATATATATATATACTTGAATAAAGTCAATCTACTCCAATGTTTTGAGTGCTTAGTAACTAGGGGTATTCATCACCAATGTTTACCTTTACGTCAAACGGCAACTCAAAATATGAGTATGCAAAGCACTTTAGAGTTGTGACTTGTTGAGTAACCGGGTGGATACATCACAAATGTTTCGCATTCGCGTCAAAAGGCAAGTGACATCTTTAGAGAAGAGACTACTAAAAAAAAAAAAAAAAAAAAAAAAAAAAACTCTAGTTTGCTACTCGGTTTGTAGTAGAGAAAAGGGATAATCACAGACTGAGTAGTTGCATACTATAACTACATTAATCGCATGACAAATATGATTAAGTTTGGGGATTATGGCTGAACAATTGCACTAGAGAAAGTGGGTATGTTTAATTTTACTTTGTCTGAAATTGTTTATACCTTTCTATGCTGATGTCCACATAATAAGAAATCTTGGTGGTTGAGTCCATTGTGATTATTATTCTCCCTATTCATAATTTTAGTTTGCTTGAGGACAAGCAAAATCTAAGTTTGGGGGTATTTGATGAACACAATATTATTCACTTTTTAGAGCAATAATCTTAATATAATTGGACATTTAAAAGCTCTATATGTGGTATTTAACTCTTATTTTCTCTTTTCCATAGGGAACAGCTCATAACGGCAAAGCGAAGCAGATGCAGGGATTTAAGGATGATACACAGCAAACTGCAGAGGATCGGTCGACTGGTTTCCCAAAGACAGTCGACTGGACAGGAGAAGCTGATTTTCCACAACTCTCGTCACAGTCGACTTACTCCCAAAACCAGTCGACTGGTATGATCAAATAGGAAATCTTCAAAAGTCTCGACTCAGTCGACTGGTTCGAAGACAAGTCGACTGGTCTGCGGCGGAGTAAACAGATAAGATATTCGAAGATTCACCCAAATCTAATTCCGAATCTATTTGAAACCAGATCTTATGCAACGAATCAAATCTAGAGACTGGGAATTGGCAAGAGCACGTGGTGAACAGATAAGGAAAGAAAGAAGAAAAGAGAAAGATATAAATCATCAAATAAAATAAAGAAGGATTTTGCTGAAAAAGTGGAAACCCTAATTCTCAGCCGTATTCTATAAATATCAGAAAAGAAGCATTATTCAGGGGGATCCGCCAGAATCCATCTATCTCTTGGAAGCGACTAAATCACCAAGTTCCTGAACAAGCAACGAGTGCTTCATTCTATCATCATCAAAGAAGGAGAAGAAGAGAGCCAGTATTCGAAGGCAGTCGACTGTGTGACAGACAGTCGACCTTATTGCCGGACTTCATTAGTTTATTTCTCCTCTCTTTTACCTTTTATGTTGATCATGTATTTGAACTTGTTAAGCAATAAAGATATTATTATGTGGAACTAATTTCATAGTTGGGTAGATCGAAGCCGTAGTTATGTGATGCTATATTCTTTTGAATCCTTTTATTTACTTATTGATTGAATCTAATTGAATTGATATAGATTGATAACAGTCAAACTTGTTCAGGAGTTATAAGTACAGTCGACTGAAGGTGAGAGCCAGTCGACTGCCATACAGAATCTGATATTATCAAGTCTGTGAGTTAGAAATCTGAATCTGTTATATGAGCATATTGAGACGATCCGTATCTCGTGCTCGTAACTTGTAATAAGGGAATCTTTAGGATTCTTGGTTCAATCAACTTAAAGGATCTAGATCTGATACCAATTTCTAGAACTTTAAGTGTTTGTTCGTTTCCACTGTGCTTATGCTTTTGTTAAGTATAACTTAGTAGATACCATGCTAAAATACTTAGGGGAAGAAACGAATTAGAGTAGATACCATGCCTAATTCTTGGCTGAGGGAAACAATACCTTAAGGAGTAGATACCATGCCCTTGAAGTGAACAAACATGAGTAATTAGAAGTAAATTCAGAAGGCAACTTAGCATTACTAACTATTGGTGGAGATCAACAACCCAACTATTCAAGAGATATTTGTGATTCAACACCTCTCATCTTAGTTTTAATCTTTTAGTTCTTTTAGAATATTATAACAACTCTTATTCATTTTTATTATTAGTTTTATTGATTAGTAAGTTGAAGTCTACAATCTCTGTGGGATCGACCCTTGCTATTACTACGATTCTATAAACGATTCGTGCACTTGCGAGGTTTTATAATTTGTGTCTAGTTAGTCTATTTATTTAGGTAGCTAGATAAGCACAACAATAGCATTTTTTTGCATACAGGGACATTAGCTTCGGTAAGTTGACCAATTACATTTTTATCTGTCTTAGTCAATTCACGGTTTCGAGGTAGCAAGTGACGTCTACCGGGTGAAGTAAATTCGTGATTGTGTGCTTCATTTAACGAATAAAGAATCCACGAATTACTTTGTGAATTACTATGTGGGTTTAGTTTGACACGGACGAAAGCTTTGCAACTTGTTCTAGAAGTTGTACCTTGTCTAGTTTCATTATGGCTTTCGGTGACTCCCCGGCTTTATTAAAAACGTATGATTTATCCACTACATCGTTTCCCTTATATTTATTTCCACCCTTACGCATAGAGAATCCCGCACATTTGCAATATGATGAATAAAATTTTTCCGCATCCTCAAGAGTGGAAAATGTCATACCAATCTTCGGTTTTAGGTGCTCGTCAACATGAGGAAGATACTCGCCAATTTTTTGTGCACGAACAAATTTATCTCCGGCAACAGAACTTCCTTCGAAACTGTCCATACCTAAGAAACCGTGAAAAGGAGAATAGTTAGAGGTACTAAACCGTTGTATTTGGTATTTTTATAAGTGCGCAAGCCACCACAACTTGAAAAGGAGAAAAGTTTCGTATTTTTTGGAGGTGGTTTGAAGTGTTTTAAACTCTAACCGCACTTACAAAATTCTAAGTCTCAAATTCACATGCAGGGAAGTTGAGAAAACCGCGCAAACGGCACCCGAAAATTCAAAAAACTTTCAAACTAGGTCGGATTCACGTAGGGCAAGCCACCCGAACTTGTAGAAGCGAGTTTCGACTCACGGTTTGCGAGACATGGCCGTGTACCGGCTTTAGTTGTTTTTTTCCAACCAAAACCGATACACGGCCGTATCTCTCGGACCGTGAGTCAAAATTCACTTCTACAACTTCGGGTCACTTCTCATAGGGAACACCAACCAACTCGCAAAGTTTCGTATTTTTTGGAGGTCGTTTGAAGTATTTTCTAATCGGCCCGTTTTTAAAAAAATTCTAACTCAATAACTTCTCATTTGAGCAATTGAAGCAAAACCGCACAAACGGCATCCGAAAATTTTAAAACTTTTCGAGTTGGTCGGATTCACGTAGGGCAAGCCACCCGAACTTGTAGAAGTGAGTTTCGACTCCCGGTTTGCGAGATACGACCGTATACCGCTTTATAATGATTTTTTCCAACCGAAAGCGATATGCGGCCGTATCTCTCGAACCGTGAGTCGAAACTCACTTCTACAAGTTGGTTTGGCTTCTCCTACGGGACACCAACCAACTCGCAAAGTTTCATTTTTTTTGGAGGTCGTTTGAAGGGTTTTCTAATCTACCCGCACTTAGAAAATTCTAAGTCTAAAACTTGTAATGCGAGGAAGTTGAGAAAACCGCACAAACGGCATCCGAAAATTTTAAAACTTCCCGACTTGGTCGGATTCACGTAGGGCAAGCCACCCGAACTTGTAGAAGCGAGTTTCGACTCACGGTTTGCGAGATACGGCCGTCTACCGCTTTACTTGGTTTTTTTCCAACCGTATGTGATACGCGGCCGTATCTCTCGAACCGTGAGTCGAAACTCACTTCTACAAGTTTGTTTGGCTTCTCGTAGGTGACACCAACCAACTCGCACGGTTTCGTATTTTTTGGAGGTCGTTTGAAGGGTTTTCTAATCTAATCTAATCGCACTTACAAAATTCTAAGTCGAAAAACTATCATGCGAAGAAGTTGAGCAAAACCGCACAAACGGCATCCGAAAATTATAAAACTTTTCGACTTGGTCGAATTCACGTAGGGCAAGCCACCCGAACTTGTAGAAGCGAGTTTCGAGTCACGGTTTGCGATATACGGCCGTGCACCGCTATAATTGGTTTTTTTCAACCGAAAACGATATGCGGCCGTATCTCTCGAACCGTGAGTCGAAACTCGCTTCTACAAGTTGGTGTGGCTTGTACTACGTGGGACGAACCTACTCGGAAAGTTTCGTATTTTTTTACGGTCGTTCGCAGGGTTTTCAACCATAACCGCACTGAAAAGTTTCTAACTAATTTCGTATATACAATTCTAATTCTACAAGTTACTAATGCAAGCAACATAATTCGGCAATTGAATATACTTGAGGTCAACCCGATTCTACATCTAAAATCTACTAACACATATAAATTTTTTCCCAATTTCTAAATAAATTACTACACACAAATTCAAAAAAATAATACAAATGTAGATTATTGGGGTAAAGAAATAGTGTATACCTTACAAGATAGGTCCAAATCAAGCCAAGCAATCGATTTGGAAGTGAACTAGGGTTTCGATTTCGTATCGAAGAGGGGAAGAGAAGCTAGGGTTTCGATCGTCGGAGTTCGACTTCCACAAAGAGTAGGGTTTCGATCTACGGAGTTGGGAGAGAAGAGGGAGAGCGGACGGAGATGTCGGAGCTAGGGTTTTTTTTCCGTTGGGTTTGGGTTCGTCGAAGAAAGAAGAAGAGCGCGGAAGAAGACGAACTGTATGTCAATAAAATTGAATATCGATAGCCTTAACCCGTTCTTGGGAAGAACGAGTTAAGGCTGATTTTTTTAATACAATTTTGCCATAACCCGTTCTTTCCAACGACGGGTTAAGGCAAGATTTGATCAAAAAAATCTGGACCGTTGGATCAAAGATCCAACGGTCCACATCGAAGTTCGCACGGGTCTGTGCGAACAGACCCGTTCCGGCCCGTTTGCAACGGAAGAAGACTATATATATATATATATATATATATATATATATATATATCTATCTATATAATAAATTACAAAGAAAGCTATCAAGTGGCTCACAATCAATCCCCCCCAAAATCAAAGGCTCATATCAAACCTCACAAAACACATTTTCCCTCCAAAATTTCAAACCCCAAAACCAAAATTTTCCCCCTAAAAAACTCATTACTTTATTACTATCTCTCTCTTCTCTCTTTACTTTTTCATATTTCTCTCTTTTTCTCTCTCTCTATCTCTCTCTCCCATTCTTTCTTTATTTCAGATTTTTTAATAGCTAATATCTCTTCAACAATTAAATTTCATTATTTTGCACACTTAAAGTTCTAAGAAGTTAAATTTTATACACCCATTTATAATTATTTTTCAACATAGACTTTTATTTATAACTAATTATTGTCATACTATTCAAACTTGAGCTATTTAATTATTGTTTTACTGTTTACATGACTTTTCGTTTTTTGTATCATTCCGAATACGTGCCGTAGGCACGTGCCCACGGGCAAATCTAGTATATATATATATATATATATACTCATTTGTCTATGTAATGAAAATAATTATAAAAATTTATAATGAAAAATTGCACGTGCACAATGCATACAAAATAATACAAAAATAATTAATTTTTATAAATAAAAATTCAGAATATTACAAGATATCTCCTTCTCTCTATTTCCGTAACAAAATAATTTGAAAAAAAAAAAAAAAATCAAAATCCGTGTCTCTATTTCCGCAACAAAATCAAAAATCTAAAATAAAAAAATGAATAAAAACATCAAAATCCGTGCCAATCTTTCCCTCGCCAGTCTCCACTCAATACAAACGAAACACCAAATGCTCCGCGTCCCTCCGCTCTCCCAACTCCACTTCCACCACCGCCCTCAAAATTCGCGCACCCTCCCGATCCCCTCAAAGTTCGTGCACCATCATCACCGGCGTCGGTGCCGCCTCTACTGCTCTCCCTCTCCCCTCATCTCAACCGCCGCCGACTTCGATCAAGAACTGGACCGCCTCCTTCTTATCCTCCCTCAAGATTTGCGCCGCAACCTCGAGGCCCGCCGTCGCTCCGATCTTCACGACCTCGTCGAGATCGTCCTCGACCTCGGGCGCCCCCCGCTCGCTCGCTTTCCCTCCGGTGACATCACCCTCTCCCCCCGCTACGTCACCCCCCTCGACCTCCAACACGCTACCTCGCAGGTTAAATTTCACAACCCTAGTTTGGAATTAATCAGAAATTTGGGGGATTTATGTGCGATTTGTTTTGTAGGTGGGTGATTTTGCGGGGGATAATAGGGCGGGGATAAGCAGGACGCTGCACCGGATAAGCGCGATACGGAACAGGAAGGGGGGGATTGTGGGGCTGACGTGCAGGGTGGGGCGAGCGGTGCCAGGGAGCGCTGATATGCTGCGGGATTTGGTGGCGGATGGGGGGTCCTTGCTGCTTATCGGGCCGCCGGGGGTTGGAAAGACGACTATCATCAGGTATCGCGATAGTTGGGGATGTTGTAGATATGATGGTGTGAAGTGTTGTGGTGAACATGTCGAGATGAATAGGATGTGATGGTTATTGACTAGAAGATGCATTGGAAATGTTTTGGGCATGTTTGTTTGGAGGATTGTGATGGTGTGAAGTGTAGGGAGAGGGAGGAAGGCCGAGGTTGGATTGAGTCTTTAGATGTTTTGAAGTAGAGTTGAGATGATTTGAGGAGGTGTTTTAGTGAGAAAATGGTGCAAAATTAGGGATGTAATGAATGACTCCACATATCTCCACCGAACTTAGATTTGGTACTAGGGAGTGTAAGTGTAGTGATGATTGTGCCTATGCGAACATGATGCGATAATTTTAATTAAATGCTAGATTGAACCTGGTTGAATGATGTTAAATGTGTCTTTGGAGTAAAAGTGTTCATGCTTCTTAGACTTTTATCTGTTAGAGTATAAATGTAAAACTTTTGACACTCAGTATAACGTTGGTTTGGTTCAATTTCATGGAATCAGACAACGTTTGGTTCAATTTCTGTATGGTGTACATAATAAATATGGATTAAAAACATTATTGATGTGCAGAACCTAGGTCTCGGCCTATAAAATGGGGCCTTGACTTGCAGGGGACTTGTTAGAATATGAATATAATCCCCCAACCCTTACTATAACTTTGATGTTCCGTAATGTCGGCACTTTAGCGTAGTGGTAACTGGTAAGGACTTTCACAGTATTCAAATTTACAACAAAAGTTATTGACACATTAAACTACAACTGTGGGTATCATCAATTTATCAGTATAGATATATATCTACTGCAGTATAGTCATTCTTCCAATATAACGTTGTGGATACTACAAAATGCATTACTACTTTACTACTTTCGGTTGAGAAAATGTCGGTTCTTAGGGTTACTTTCCCCTGTCTATAAAAGTGGCCCAAAAATAAGTTCATTTGTTAATTGGAATGAAAAGTTTGCATACCGTAGGTGACCAATCAAAACCTTAAAAAATAATAAAATAATAAAATCAATATCAGATAAAAACTTGAGAAGTTGGCAAGCTTGTGTATGGATTTGATTGTATGATAAAAGTGGTGATGGGGAAAAAAATTGAAGATATTTTTCTTTTTCCCCCCACAATAGATTGACATTAGTTTTCTCTTAAGATGAGTCAATTGTGTTAGGGTATATAAGTGTTTTCCTTTTCTTAAGAGATATTACTCTTTTGATGTTACATATTTCATTCTTTCTAATTTGTGGAACAAGGCAGGTTCATTCCCTCCTTTTACAAAATTGGCTAAATATAGTAGAAAAATGTTACTTGGGGCTTATAAGATGAGAATAGGGGATATGGTTATAGTATGCAATGATGAAATATTAAGAATAACAACAATGGTTTTAGCTACTACACGAATTAACAGTGATTGTTCTCTTTAGCAGGTCCTTTCTTGCGATCCTTATTGAGGTTACCAGTGACCTTAATTAATCTATTTGGGTGATAATTTAGTTGATTAGTCCAGTGCATTTATCAAAAGATGTAGAGATACACATGCATAGCATACTCACTAGTTAACTCATCAAAGCATCCTGACCATGCTTTTAATTTTAGAGCTCATGTGCTGATGCTCAAAGTTCGTAGTAGTTCTTCATTTCTGGTTTAGTAGCTTCAGTTTCACCACGTTATGCACTTATCATCTCAGTTTAACTTGTTTTATACCAAATGTTTACTCTATTTGAAAACAAAAGAAACAGTACCTGATACTCTATTTTGCAGAGATATAGCTCGAATGCTTGCCGATGACTATAAGAAAAGAGTTATGATTGTTGACACATCTAATGAAATTGGTGGAGATGGTGATATTCCTCATCCCGGAATAGGCAGTGCTCGCAGGCTGCAAGTACCAAATGCTGACATGCAGCACAAGGTTTGTATATCTTCCATTCAAATGTTCTTATATTGTTATGAATGCGATGCAATATGGATCCTTGACTTCTATTGTTTCTTTGAGATGGATGCAGTTCCTAGCAGCTGTATCTTCTTGCAAATTTGCTTCCTTTTCTGTGTGCAGGCCCGGCCTGGCCCTGATGCAACTGATGCAAATGCATCAGGCCCCCAAATCCCCCCAAAAAAGGGGGCCCCGTTTTCAGGAAAAAAAAAATTTATATTAGCTTCAGGCCCCTAAAATCCATGAATCGTTTTATTTTTTTCATGATTTTATATTAGCTTCATGCCCCTAAATTTGTAATTCCTTTGTAAATATATGCACGTATTTTGCGCGTAAAAGAAAAATACTGTTATTAGGGGCCCAAAAATAATTATTTGAGTCTTTAAATTTTTTAAAGAATTATTTGGGTTTAGGCTTGAAAACGTTGAATTGAATTTGAGACTTTAAATTTGGGTGATTTAAAACAAATTTATATATTTTGTATATTTTGCTTTCACAATTTGCAAATTTTTTGTATACATGTTTTTTTTTTAGTGTATGGGGGCTCCAATTCGGGAGTTCGCCTCAGGGCCCCGGGAACTCAGGGCCGGCCTTGTCTGTGTGTTTTAACTGTCGAAGTATTTAGGAGATTGTTCATTCAATTTTGTTTGTTTTGTTTTTGTTTCTGTTTCTGGAAAGGAGTTCATTCATTGGTTATAAAACGCTGCATTCCCAATCCTCTTCTTAATGTTAACAACGCTATATAGTTGTTTAAATTTCTGGGAAAGTGTGTGCAGTAGGGGGGGGGGAGAGAGAGAGAGAGAGAGAGAGAGAGAGAGAGAGAGAGAGAGAGAGAGAGAGAGAGAGGGTTACATGGATTGGAGGATTCATAGGAATGAAAGGATAGGGATTACTGGGAACATTAGGGTAGGGAAAGTCGCAAAACTGTGTTTGGTTGTATAACACTTTGCATTCCTGATCCTTTTTAATTTTTTTTTATAACAAGGCTATAGCCACACAAACTTACTCAATATCACTCCACATGCATGTTTTATACATTATTCAATCAGGGATTAAAGGAACAAGCGAGACTCGAACATCCAACCTCTTGCGCCCTAGCACCCTGGTGGCAGTCGCTCGTGGTCCTTTTTTGGTATTGTTAAAACATGTATACGGGATTTCAACTAAAAAGAATTTCAGAAAATTTTAGCTTGGGAGAGAGGAGGGAGAAAGAAGCTTTGTTTTTTTTGTTTCGAGGGAAAAGGTGGAATAAAGCCACCCTATTTTATTTATAAGAAATTAACAAAACATACCCAGAGTACTTGGCCAAAATACAAGCTACAAATGGAAAATAAAATATGAAGCAACATAACCATTACAAACAACAAGTGGTCCCTCCAATAAAAACCCTGGAGGGTGGAGGGTGGGCCGTAGATGATTAAAGAAGCCTTGTTAGTAGATGATTAAAGGTTACAAGAGTGGGGGTCCAAAAAGATCCTGTAGCAATTACAAATGGGCCTGTTGACTTGGTCATAAACTGGCTGTGTTCGGGTTATGTCCTCTAATGTTAATGTGAACATGTGCACAAGGACCTAGTGTTAAAATACCGTAAATGCCCTTTCCAATATTTTGTCTATCCAAATATGTCTACCACTTTATGATTCTAATTTATTACTCACTTTGTTCCAAAATGTGAGTCATTTAGCCATTCCCCCCCCCCCCCCCCCCAAAAAAAAGTCATTTTCACTTTCCAACAAAATGTTTTTACACTCTCAATCTCTTATTAATTAGTTTTTTAAACACATGACCAATTTTATCCTTGAGAGCTTAATAAGTTAATTAATAGGTTCAATCAAGAGGGATATTTCAAATAAGAGGGTATTTTCATAATTATACTATTAATATGTTATTTATAGAGCTGGTATTGGGTCCTATTGGGTTGGGTCCTCCACTACCTGGATCCTGACTTGGGAGTATCAGGTCTGGGTTCGGGTCCTTGTTAAAAAAATCTACCTGTCGGGTCCGGTAGCGGGGAATAAATATTTGCACTTAAGTATTTTTGCACCCGATATCCAACGGTTCCAACAATTTTTACACTTAAGTACATGAATAAATATTATATTTACACATCTATCTTCAACAATTACTATTTACATATATATCCCTGTAACCATATTATTCAAATTTCATATTTTTGGGGGTATTTTATAACGGGTTCGGGTCGGTTCTATTTTAAGGAGACCTGGATCCGGACTCGGAAGTGCATCGGATCTTATTTTAGGACTCGGACCTGGACCCGTATAGATCAGGTCGGTTCCGGTCCAGATCAGGTCCGGATCGGGTCCGGGTAACAGGTTAAAGTAACAACTTTAGTTATTTAATAGGTTCAATTAAGAAAGATATTTATTTTCAAATATACTAATCTAAGTGTTTCTTAAAAAGAGTGTGGAAACCTCAAACGACTTACATTTGGAATAGAGGGAGTAAATCATACAATGTACTTGTCTTCGTAACTTAGTTCTAGTTCATACTGGACTATTTACGTGGGTGAGGATGTATAATGATTCTCATAATAAACCGAGATATCTTTGCCTTCTCGAGGAGCTTCGTATCCTGCATTTGCATAATTATCACATGTTTTGTCTTCGAAATTAATTAACTGAGTAATTTGATTAGGTGTTGGCGTTTTGGATATTACACAATCTGGGATTGACAACTAAAAATGAGGTAATGGAAGGAAGGGGTAAGTGAGAAAAGTTGAAGGCGGTTTTTTTAATAATAAATTTCAGAGGCACAAACTCATACACATTTTTCGTAGTCTAATTAAATTAAATTTTTTTGTTAAAATTGTGGTCTGTGTACTCATCTGTTGTTACCCTATCGCCTATTTCTGTAACCCAAACTCTACTCTCCACACTTGTTTGAAACAAACCCTAATCCCTATCCCTCCTAATTTCCCTTTCCACTCCATGGTTACTAGAAACAAGAAGATAAAGAAAACGGAGAAGGTGGTGAAGAAGAAAAACCAACAATATCAACATCGCCCTTCCTCCTCTTCATCTCCAACCTACATCATTCAACTCTTAAATCCCTAACTGGTTAAACCTCGTCGACTCTCCTATCCTCCATTCTTGACCTCCTTGCTTTCTCTATCGTCTTCACTTCATTTTGCTCCGTCACGAAATCCTTCTACTCCGTCCACACTTGAAGTCACGATAAAGTAATCGCACATTTGCTATACTGGGAGGACGATCAACTATTCTTCTTATGGTACTCGTTGTCTTTTGCCTAAATTTTCTTCTCGAAAAAGGGATCAAGGAAATATATCTCCTTTCCCATATTTTTTTGAAAGCATAAGGAATTTGCAAAGAGTAGGTGAGAAAAGGGAAGAACTGGAACATGAAAGATAAAGGGTATTTATAGTTGAAAGTGGTGAAAATTGCAGAGTCCCAAGGAGCATAATAATTGTTGTGTGGTTGCGTAAGATACTAGTTGTGCATTAATGGAAAGGCGTATCCTTAAGAGCATCCACTGTTGTTTTTTAAAAACTCAAAAAATGGAAATCGATTTAGAAATATGCCTCACAGTCGTTTGCTAAAAACCCATAATTTAGGATAAAAATGAACAGTAGCTTGCTAAACTTAGCAGCGCCTTTAGGCGATTGCTAAATATAGAAGACGGACGATGTTCATCCGTTTGATAAAGGGACGGATGAAGATATACCGTCTAGTTAAATAAAAATAAAAAACAAGATGAGAGATGGATGAAGATCTTCCGTCTCTCATCGAAAACAAATTTTTAAAAAAACAAAATCACTGAAAACATGCCGGACGGATGAAGTTGTTCCGTCTGGTGTTTTTTTTTGATTTTTTAATTTTAAAAAAAAATCCAAAAAACACCCAGACGGATGATGTTCATCCGTTTGGTGTGTTTTTTTTGACTTTTTAATGATTTTTTTATGGTTTTAACCCAAAAAAAACACCCAGACGGATGAACATCATCTGTTTGGTGTGTTGTTTGACTTTTTTTGAATTTTTTTTTTGATTAAAAAAAAAGATGGAAGATGATCTTCCGTCGCTTCTATTTTTAGACTTTGACGACTGTAGCGTGGTCTTTCTATTGCTATTTCTAAATGCTATTTATAGCAATTGACATAGGAAACGATAGTGGATGCTCTAATAGCCGAGTAGTTTTTCATCTCTTTTGAAAATTTGGAAAGACAAAAAAGGGGATATATCTTTTTGCGAATTCTAAAAGCCTCTGCTAGCAGAGAATCCCTCCATGCATAAAAATAAAATAAAAGAGAGACCGTATTTGGGCTTTGACTATCTTAAATAAGCTTTAAATTAAAGAGAAAATTTCAGCTATGGGCTACAGATTAATTACATTAAATTTGGCCTTTTGAAGCCTTACGACCATTCATATGAAGACCAACTAAAGATTTTCAAGTCCTAAATAGTTCCATATGATTTAAAAAATTGTCCAATCTTTATGCGACCTATTAAACAAAAAAAAGAGTACAGGTAGATCAATAGACATAAAGACAGGTGAGCATGAGGCTAGTCAATGACGACCTCCTCGCTATTGCCATTGTCGGGGTATGACAGATGGGGGAATGCTGCATGTTGGGCATTGAACTCGTCGTAATCTGTTTACTTGGGAATGAGGCCTCCTCGCTATTGCCATTGTCGGGGTACGACAGATGGGGGAATGCTGCATGTTGGACATTGAACTCATCGTAATCTGTTTACTTGGGAATGAGGCTGCCTTCATACTTGTTTGCGGTATCGGTGACTGAGCTCCTTCTCTGCCTCCCCTCGACCAAATTTACCCCTAAAAACTGCATGCATGATGCATTTCGCCATGTCACACCCCGTCCATGGCAGTCCACCCGTGAGTTGTGCCCGTCGATGGAATCATCGGACCTGATTAGGCAATTATGGTGATGCAAGACTGCTTGCAGGCGTCGAGCACATGATGCTGCTGGAAATTACAGCTGATTTCTTGGAAATTGTTTATTTTGAAACGAAAGCCATACATCACTCAGAAGTGGACCCCAAATTGTTTAATTCGTATTTCATTCTTGATTCTTCCAAACGTCAGTAGTTTCCTTGGGAAGGACATGCTGCTAAGCACATGATATCATAATGTAAACTATGATAAAATTTACAGTGTTAATTGTTGACATCAAATGCCTAGTGTTAACGAGTGTGACATACTGGCTTACTTGTTTTGATCATTGATTGTGCTTTACATGTATATCTCTCTCTCTGCCTTGTGCTATCGAAAACCTCATCCTACTGTCTTCATGATATCAGGTACTGATAGAAGCAGTAGAAAATCATATGCCTCAAGTAATCATAATTGATGAAATTGGAACTAAACTTGAGGCTTTGGCTGCTAGTACTATTGCACAACGGGGTATCCAGCTTGTTGCTACTGCTCATGGAGTGACAATAGAGAATTTGATAATGAACCCTTCCCTAGAGATGCTCGTTGGGGGAATACAGGTATGTCAATTTTATGGAAGAAGGATGTACAGACTTTACTGTATTTGCTGTCATCTTCGTGGAAACGTACAGACTACAGACTCACAATATCTACATGCATTTTGATGAAACTTTAGTTGCTTCCATGATTTCAAAACCAAAGAATTTATGCTAGATACAAGAATACATTGGAGCAGACATATTAAGTAGTGACTTCTGGGAGGTTGTATGTTATTTTGGAGCTCAACATTTATTTATTGAGTCATTATACCTTTGCACGGTAGAAAATTTTCATATCAGAATTTAAATTAATTGACTTGAGAGCCCTATAGCAATGTGTAATCCTTAAAGTAAGTTGTACATATGTGCACGTTCTAGTAAATTAAACTTATGTTTGTAAGGAGACATCTTAGCTTATTATTTTCCTCATTTCTCAAAGAAGAATCAAGGTTTCGCTATCCAACATTAAGATGTTTCATGGAGCAATAGTATGTAGCACATACTTGCATCGTGAAGTCAGACCCATGTCTAAAATACATGTTGGATCCAGCACTTCATGGAACCTCTTGGTCTTTTATCTGACACTTCTTACACCTTATCCCATACCTTCTAAACTATGAATACGAAACTCCAATTTAAGTTGTTTAGCAGGCAATGAATAACTCCACTTATAGCACGTGATAGTTTTTAGAAACATTGATTTTGGAAATGACACAATTTATGTGAATTATGATTTTTCTGGATCTAACCTGTGTTGGAATTCCGCAGGGGGGGGGGCCTACGACTTAGGAAGAAATTTCTGCCTATAGCATACTAAAAGTCCAATCTCTTAAATCAAAATACACGATCCACACCATTCAAGTTTCATAACACAGATGGTCATGTAATCACAAAATTTGAACATGTTAGGTCCATTCATCATGAGGTTGCAAAACAAACGGTTTTGAGTAATAGAACAATTGCGATTGCTTAATGCATAGGCAACATATATTCAAATTTGATAAAATCTCAACCTCTTATGTTTCATGATATGTTGAACACTTTGAACGGTGTGAATCATGCATTTGGGAGTAGGATTTTATATATAAGGGGGGGTGATCATGTGAGATCCTATCTCTCCCTTTATTTTGAGGCCTCATTTGTGTGCCCATTGATATTAACCCCACATGAAAAATTCCAATTGTTCATATTGTTCTACATGCATAAGACAGCCGAAGGGTGTAAAATCAAGTTATTTGAAGTTCATTTGTTTTTTTTACAACATGACAAGATTGTGGGGCTGAAAATTCTGTAATTTTCTGACGACATGATGGATGGGCAAACAAATGTTAAATTAGGGCTGGCAATGGGCTGGGCTTGGGCTGGACTTGCCCGAGCCCGAGCCCCAAAAAAAATTATAGGGTCCAAGCCCGTCTCGATTTTCGGTCGGGCAGCTAACTTGAAACTCGAGCCCAGATCCGAATTAAATATAAATGCCCAAGCCCGACCCAGTTTCTTACAAAATCAATGAAAATTAAAAAATGACAAAAAAATACTGTGGCGGAAGAGGAGATGGCGGAGGGAGCATCGGAGGCGGCGGAAATAGCTACTGCAGCGGCACCGGGAGCGGTGACAACAGTAGGAGTTGTAACGGCAGCGGTAGCCGATGGAGGGGCGGCGGCAGCGGAGGGAGCACAACAGCAGCGGAGGGAGCGCGGTTGCAGCGGAGCGGCGACGTAAAGGTGGTGGCCGACGAGGGCGATGGCTTGGAGGAAGGAGAAGATGGGGGTGGATCTGAAAAGTGGAGTATAGTGAAATTGGAGGAAGAAGGAGAAGAGAAACAAAGACTTAAATGAGGAGAGAGTGGGAGATGTATTTAATTTGGACATATTTAGAAAGTAATAGTGAGAAAGAGAGGCTTAAATGAGGAAAGAGAAAGAGTGGGAGATGTATTTAATTTGGAGGAATAGAGATAAGTTGTGCCTGCGGAGTATGATAGGAATAATTATGGTGTGATGTTTCAATTAGTGTACAGTCGGGCCGGGTTCAGGTCGGACCTATGTAAACCTGAACCCGGCCCGAAAATTAATTTGGATTGAATTTTTTAGCCCGGGTTCGAAATTGTACAAAATTTTCAGGCCCGTAGGGTGTTAAAATCAGGTCGGACTTGGTCGGGCTCAGGTCGAGTTCGGGTCAATTGACATCCCTATGTTAAATAACTTGATTTTACACCATTCGGCTATCTTAGGCTCTGATATGGCTAAAATAGGATTAAATCGGGATCGTTCAAATCGGGCATGAATTTTCAAGCTCTCAGGTGTAAAACGGTAATTTCACCTGCAAACGGGTCCGAATTGGGGACTGGGTCTTTCTTCGAAGCCCAAAGGTCCAAAAACGGATCTGTCTTACTGGGTATGAGTAGCGATCCGTTACAAACCAACCCAGATGAATAAAGAGTAATTCAAATTCGTGGCTATCCCTAAGAGAGTTTAAACAGTCCTTCTTATCACGAAACGAGTCAAACTCTCTCCTTATTCATAAACATCCGAAAGTAGAGATTTATCCTTATCTCGAAACTGGTTCTTAAGGCGACTATAAATACCCCTCTCCTGTCACCGTAACAAGGTAATCAATCCTTTTCTACCTGAAGCTCTTTTATAATATTTCTGGTTACTGACAAGAGCGTCGGAGGGTTCGTCGCTGGGATCCATCCCGGTGTATCGAACTTTGTGCAGGTTCGCAGCAGCGGCGAGAAACCAGTCAACGCGCTGGTGAAAATCAGCAGGTTTGCTTGTTTCCTTCAAGAATCCACAAGTTCATCTGTTTGCTCCCACACCAGAAATTAGCAGCAACAGATTAACGCTATCTGTAGGAAACTCGAAAAGCAATGCAACTTTCATCAATGAAAGTAGTTTCAAGCCATGTCGCCAAAGAAGGGAAAGACGACGACCTCTAACTGTAGAGCCACTCCCGCTCCTCCACTCTAGGAGGTCCTCCCTCAACCCGCTCAACAAGTCCAGCAGCCTGGACAGTCTTTCCCTCAACCTGTCCAGCAGCCGCAGCTTGAACAACCTTTTCCACAACAACCTTAGCCCCAACAGACTCCTCAAGGGCCTGCCGCAGGACCCTCCCGCCGGAGTCGCCAAAAACAACCTCTTCATCGTGACCACGTCTCTATACATAACCCCTCTTCTGACTCCATGGCCTCTCACAGCCCCCCAACGCCGAAAGATCTCCGCGATGTTCTTATCAACCAGCAGCACGGGATAGACCTTCAGACCCACTTGGATGAGAGGCGGACCCATGATGGGATCCCCGCCAAGAACATCAAAGGGGTCTCGCGATCCGGTTCCCTAGGGTCCGATCCTCCCGCAGGCCAGATCGCAGAAGGTCCAACTCTCCCAGGAGGTTAAGGGAGTCACCCTAACGTCGTCAAAGGAGAAGCCGTTCTCCAGTCGGCCCATCCGCCCCTCGGGACCTCCGAGAGTGGGAGGCACCTGTTATGAGGGCAGAGTTCCAGCAGTTTCAAGAGGCAGTCCTGAGGGCCCTCAATGTTGCTCCCGACCATGGTCAGCGGGCACCCAGTCCCCAACTTGCCCCAAACCATAGGCGCCACACTCCCAGTCCTCAACCTGCCCCAAGCTATCTGTGCCGTACTTCCAGTCTTCAACCTGTCCCGAGCTATCGTCGTCGCACTCCCAGTCCCCTTCCGTACGAGGACGAGTTTCGGGCCTCAGCAAGGTATGATCGAAGGGAAGATTCGGTCTACCGCCGTCTCCACGAGATGGAGAGGCACCTTGGCCGACTGGACAGAGAAGAAGAGCAATGGGCGAGGAATTTCCGCCCCATCAGGCCTCCATTCTCCCGAACAATAATGGAGGCACCAGTCCCAGATAACTTCAAGCCCCCTCATTTTGAATCATACAATGGGGAGTCCGACCCCGCTGACCACATCGAGAGTTTTAAAACTCTTGATGATACACTAGGCATTGGACGTGCTTCTCTGCAAAACTTTTCCGGCCACGCTGAAGGGGCCTGCAAGGTAATGGTACTCACGACTAGCCCCGACCTTCATCTTCTCCTTCGACCAGCTCGAAGGCTTCTTCCTGACTCACTTCGTGAGCAGCCGCCGAGCTGAAAAAACGAGCTCCGTTCTGCTATTGCTTCATCAAAGGAAGAGCGAGCGACTAAGAGACTGTCAAACGTTTCATCGCGGAGACCAGATCCATCGCCTTCCTGGACCAGTCTGTGGCCTCTGCTGCTTTTCAATCTAATGTCACTAACGACAACCTCAGAGCATCTCTTGCGAAGAAGTCTCAGAATTTCTCAGAACTCCTGCTTAGGAGTGAGATATATATCCAAGCGGAAGAGGCTCTCACTCACCCCGCTCTTGAGGGATCGTCCTCCGGAAACAAACGGAAGAGCGCTGAAGGAGTTAAGAAGCTCCATAAAGACAACGGAGGCCAGTGTCGCCTTCCTCCCCGCTTCGAGAAATCCACTCTGCTCAACGCGAGTATCTCAGCCATCCTGATGGAAGTTGGGAAGGAGGGTCTTCTCCCACCACCTCCAAAGATGAACACTCCGGGCAAAAAGAGGAACATGGACAAATGGTGCCGCTTCCACAGGCACCACGACCACGACACGGATGACTATCGGGCCCTAAAAGACGAGATCGAGACCCTTATCCAGAGGGGGCAACTCTCCAGGTTCGTGAGAAAGGACAAGGCAGTTCCTCCTCTGCCCCCCAGGGGTCTAATAAGCGAACCGAGCGGCATGCGGAGACCCCGGACTCCGAACCAGAGGCCATCCTACATCTCATCCACGGAGGTCCAATGGGGGGAGATTCGAACTCCTCCCGAAAAGTCTTCGTCCGGAAAGTAAATTTCGTGCAGAACCGTCTTCCTCCAGGGGCCTTGGTGTCCTGGTCACTCTCTTTCTCGAGGCCTTTCAGGGTCTTAAGCTGTCCAGGGACCGACTCAAGCTCACCATCTACACTCCACGGGTTCACAAGGGTGCCAGTGACGATCGAGGGTGTCATAACTCTCGACGTAACCGCTGGCAGAACCCCAACCACCCGGACCGAGCCGATGGATTTCATTGTGGTGGATGTGAAGGCCGCTTACAACGTCATCCTGGGCCGACCAGGCCTAGCTGCTCTCCAGGCCATACCCTCGGCTTATCCCATAAAGATGAAATTCCCCACTACAACAGGCGTAGGAGAAGTCAGAGGGAGCAAGGAGGCGGCCCGTAAATGCTACATGACCTCGGTGGGAGGACCGGTCCTCTCCCTTGAAGCTCTTGAAGCTCTTGAACTCCACCAACCTATATCAGAGTTGGTCGATGAGCTGGAAGAGGTGCCCTTCTCGGAAGAGAATCCGACCAGGACGTTCTAGATTAGCAAAGCCCTTCCCCCTCCCGTCCGATCTGATATTATCTGCTGTATAAGGGGAAATCACGATCTATTCGCCTGGACTGTGACTGACATGCCGGAATCTCTGAAGAACTCCAAATGCACCATCTTAGTGTGGCTTCGGGGGCCAGACCTGTTCAGCAAAAGCGACGCAAATTCGTTCGTAAGGGCCAGCAAGTCAGCAAAGAAGAGGTTAAGAAACTCTTGAGGGCTCGGTTCATACAGGAGGTCAACTATCCAGAGTGGCTGTCCAATGTCGTGATGGTCAAGAAAGCCAACGGGAGCTGGAGGATCTGCATTGACTTTACGGATCTGAACAAGGCCTGCCCCAAAGATCAATTTCCACTCCCGAGCATTGACGCAACCTCGGGCCATGAACTCTTAAGCTTCATGGATGCATTTTCTGGGTACAATCAAATCAGAATGTTCCCTCCAGACATCCCGATGACCTCTTTCGTTACTGACCAGGGTCTATATTGCTACCGGGGCATGCCCTTCGGGCTCAAGAACGCCGGTGCCACCTATTAGCACCTTGTTAATAAAGTCTTCAAGGAATAGATCGGGCAGAACATGGAAGTGTATGTAGACATGTTGGTGAAGAGCTTCAGCAAATTAGATCACGTCTCTGATCTCCAGGAAGCTTTCAACGTGTTGAGGAAACACGATATGAGGCTGAACCCGAACAAGTGCGCTTTCGGCGTCTCATCTGGCAAATTCCTGGGGTTCATGGTCAGCCAAAGGGGCATAGAGGTCAACCCCGAGAAGATTTGGGCCATACTCAACATGGCTCCCCCCTCCATTGTTAAAGATGTGCACTCACCGGACGCCTCGCGGCGATAGGGCGTTCTCTCCAAATCTGGAGAAAAATGTCACCCGTTCTTCAAAGCCCTCAGGGGGGCTAAAGGTTTTGAGTGGGGGGTAACAACAACAAGAGTCCTTTGATCAGCTGAAGGCCTACCTAGTTAACTCCCCACTCTTGAGCAAACCAAAGTCCGGGGAAGTCCTCTACATGTATCTCGCCACTTCGGAGCAGACCTTCAACGCTGTTCTAGTAAAAGAAGACAAGACGCAGAGGCCTATCTACTACGTGAGTAAAGTCCTTAAGGACACTGAGCTCTGTTATCGAAGCTAGAGAAGATGGTCATGGCGGCCCGAAAGCTCCGTCCCTACTTTCGGTCTCACTCGGTGGTCGTTCTTACCGACCAGCCGCTCAAACAAGTTCTCTACAAGCCTGAGACCTCGGGGCGCCTTATGAAGTGGTCCATCGAGCTGAGTCAGTATGATATCAGCTATCAGTCTCGAACTGCTATCAAGGCTCAAGCCCTAGCGGAGTTCATAGTAGAGAGCACAATTCTCGACACCAGCAAAGCGGTAGAGGAACCCTCGTTTTGGACAGTATACGTTGATGGGTCCTCGTGCGCCGATGGGAGTGGAGTAGGAGTCATACTGGCTGGCCTAGATGATTTCATACTCGCTCCGTATCAACTTTCGGGCGTCCAACAATAAGGCCGAATATGAAGCCCTTATAGCCGGCCTGTGTATGGCTCGCAAGGCCGGGGCCAAATGTGTCAAGATATTTAGCGACTCGCAGCTGGTGGTGAACCAGGTATCAGGGGAATACGAAGCGCGAGACGGTCGCATGGCCTAGTACTTGGCCAAAGTCAAGGAACTGATGGTCTCTTTCGAGGATGCCCTCTCAAAGCTAGCTTCCTCTTCCCTCCAAGGGTTTGAACAAACTGTCTTAATAGAAGTTCTTCTGAGGCCCAGCATTGAGGAAGATCCCGAGCCAATGGAGACACTGCCCTTACAACTCAGGGAGAATTGGATAAGGGCTCTGCTCGAGTTGCTCAGAGATGAGATCCTTCTCTTAGACCCTAAAGAGGCTCGAAAGATCCGAATCAGAGCTGGGTGGTACACACTTATCGAGGGAGTCATGTACAAACGTTCCTACACTCAAGTAGATGGCACACCCTACTTGAGATGTCTTTCCCCCGAGGAAGCTCAGTATGCCGTGGAAGAAGTCCATGAAGGAATGTGTGGCGCTCACTTGGGAGCAAGGTCCCTCGCCCGCAAAATCTTGAACTATAGATACTTCTGGCTCACTCTCCTTCGCGATGCCGAACAACACGTTTGCCGATGCGGCCCCTGTTAAAAATTCTCAACAATTTGCCGCTTACCTCAAGCCCAGCTCTCCTCTCTATCCAGCCCAACCGCTTTTGCAATGCGGGGAATGGACCTGCTCGGGCCTTTTCCTCTAGCGCCGGGCCGCTAAAGTTTCTTGTTGTGGCGATCGACTATTTCTCTAAATGGATCGAAGTCGAGCCCCTAGCGATGATCACAGAGAATAGAGTGCAGTGCTTCTTTTGAAAAAAAACGTCTGCAGATTCGGTGTGCCCCGAATCTTGGTAACGGACAATGGAACTCAGTTTACGGGGGCAGCCTTCCGCACTTTTTGCACAGACCTTGGCATTCAGCAACGATTCTTCTCAGTCTCCCACCCCCAGTCCAACGGTCAGGCAGAGAACGCCAACTGGCAAATTCTCTCCGGCCTGAAAAAGAGACTGAGCAAGTCTGCTAATGGTTTGTGGGTAGAGCAGCTCCCCAATGTGCTCTGGAGCTATCGCACCACGAAGAGGACCCCTACAGGAGAATCTCCTTTCAACCTCACTTGCGGCTCCGAAGCCGTTATCCCACTAGATGTCGGTCTACTTTCTCCCCGCTTGATCGCCTACAACGAAGAGCAAAACGCGAACGAGCTTCGCGGTAACTTGGACCTCATCGATGAGATCCGCGAGAGATCTTCCATTTGGCAAGAAATCTATCGACGTAGGATCGAGCAATCCTACAACAAGAGAGTCTGCCCTACTAACCTCCAAGAAGGGGATTTAGTGCTCAGAAAGCTATCAATTTCTTTTCCAAGCAAGAAAGGCTAGCTAGCACCTAACTGGGAAGGACCATATAGGATCTCTAAAGTTGACCGACCAGGCGCTTATCAACTTGAAGACCCGGGGGGGAAGTGAGTGCCAAGGACATGGAATGCGGAACACCTACTGAAGTACCAAGAGGGTGCTAAAACACCGCTCCAAGCAACTTCTAGCTAGCTCTAGAGCATTTTCTTTCTTATTTAGTCTGTTTTTGCAAATGTAATAATAGCTCGCAACTCAGAAGCAACCACTTAGTAGTTGTTTTTAATAAAAAGCAGTTCTCTCTCAGAAAAACTATTGTCTTAATGTTCTTTCACCAAGCACAAACTATCTATGACAAGTTCGGATTCCAACACTTGGTTCGATGCTGCTTTTGCTACTTGCGAATTAGCAAGTACGAAGTAGCTCACCATTCGGAATTGCTCCTACAACTGTTGATACTCTCTAAACGATAAGTTCGGAGTCCAACACTTAGTTCGATGCAACTTTTGCTACTTGCGAACGAGCGAGTACAAAATAGCTTACCATTCGAAATTGCTCATACAACTGTTGATACTCTCAAAACGATAAGTTCGGAGTCCAACACTTGGTTCGATGCAACTTTTGCTACTTGCGAACGAGCGAGTACAAAGTAGCTCACCATTCGAAATTATTCCTACACCTGTTGAATTCCTCTTCCAAAAGATTAGCCAAACACAAACTCTTCAAAAAAGCTCGTTACCAGATCAAAGGATGCAATATATTATTTCATCAAGATTTGAGATACAAGTCTAATTCTAGATCAAAAACTCAAATACATTATTTTCATCAAGATTCAAGATGCAACTCATATGAAACAAAGACTACAAGATTACAAAATTCTGCCCTAGCTCCTCCTAGGGAGCGGGATACTTCGGTTAAGCGACACGCGGGGCCGGCGGGCGCTGTATTGCTGTCGCCTTGTTTCCGCAGAGATCTCTAACCCAGCGAGCTGAGTAGGGTCGCCGGCTCCCGAGAGCCTAACAGTTGTCCCAACAGATGCTCCACTCGACGAGTTGGCCACTCCACTTTGCGCGTTCCCAGGACGTCGCAAAACGGGAGGCGAACAAAGCGCTAATTCGTGGAATGACCTTCCTTGAGCGTACTCACCCCGAGGGCAGGAAGTGCTCCTGACGTTACTTCCCTCAGAAAGCCGTCACAGACGAAGGTTCTCCACCTCTAGCTCAACGACCCGCTCCTTCAATGAGTCGTCCGTCACTTTAATATTCAGGCGAGGCATTTGGCCCGAACTGCCCCCACGAGAAACATCGGAGACAGTCCTTCGGAGATGCGCTGCCTCCAGACTCTTTGTCAAGCACCACGTTCTTCAACTCGTCCCTCTCGGATCTCGTCTCGAATAGAGAGTGACGTAGGAATTTGAGTCTCAAACCTTGACTGACCGCCATCGAGGGGCAGGAATCCTCGCCTTCGGGTGGCACTTCACGAGTCCTCTCCTCAAGGCGCCTTATCTCAATATCTCGACGAGCTAGGGTCACCCGTAAGTGATCTGCCTCTCGTTTTTCCTTGTAAAGCATCTCTCGGGACCGAGCTAACCCCAATTTGACGATGCCGAGCTTAGAACGAAGATGTGCTGGAAAATCCAACAAAAGAGACGAAAATCTCTTAGATCAAGACAAGTCTAAAAACTTGACTCCATATCTAACTAGGGCTACAAGATAGTTCTATGTTGCATATAAGTTCTCTGTTGAATAAAAGTCACAAGCGTTACCGCACATTTTTTTTGTGTGCATTACTTAGTAGGGATACAAAAGCGGTGACCAATCCGCTATTAGGCATCACTACAACCAGAACATGAAGGGAAATTTACGACAAAATAAAATAAAAGAAGCTGCGAAGGAGGTCACGAGTCTACGAGGGGCGTTAGTGCGTGGCCGCTCCCCTCAGCCGCCTCCGGCATTGTCACTATGGCCGTCTGGGGGTCCGCCACAGCATCTTCCTCCCCCTCCTCGCCTTCTATCTCTTCCCCTTCTTCGCCATCCTGCTCATCGTCAGGAAACAAACGGTACTCCGAGCGATCAAAGTCAGGGATGCGGTTCGCCAACGTCGTTCAAAGCCGTGGCGTACGCCTTCCGCATGTTCTTCTCTAAGTATTCGATGGTCTCCTCCGCCGCGACCTCCGCCTCTCGCACGGCGGCCTCCTTCTCCTGAGCTGCTTTTTCCCTCTCTGTGGCCCTTTCTTGAGCGACTGCCTCCTTCTCCAATTCGGCACTCTCCTTTGCCTTCGCCAGCGCCGCCTCTAGCAGAGTGATCTTAGCAGCTTAAGACTGCCAAAAGAGCGGCTGCTTCAGACTCTTTCTTCGCCTTCGACTGCTCGACCTTCTCCCGGTCTTGCACGACCTTCAACTCTCGCTCCTGCTTTGCCATTTGCCTCAGCAGGTAGCTAAAATGGCAGATCGACTGAGAGAAAGGAAGAACCAAAAGTTTAGAACGAGGAGTGAGGGAGGTTTGCAAAATAAGACCTACAACTGAGCAAGGCGTTGAATATGCCTTTGCAATCTCCAAAGCCGAGTCGCCGACAGTCCCGTGCTCCATGGAGGCCTTGTCCTTGGGCGTAGCCAAGTGACGAACAACGTCCATGCAGCTCGTCGAGTCCCCGAGGAAGCCATCGTGCCTTCGCACTTGCCAGTTGGGGACGAAGATCCTCTTTAACTCATCGGTCAGGATCGTTTCGGCCGTCGCAGTGAGAGGGTGAGCATCAAGGGCAAGCTTCACCGAAAGAGGGAGATCTCTAGCTGATGAAACGGTCAGAGCTACAGGCGTGGACTTTAAATCCACCACGGGAGTAGCACCGCTCTCGCCCCTGGTCACCTTCGACGCCGCCGGTCGAATGACTGTGCGGTTCCTCTTTCTCTCATCGACCCGCTTACCGCTCAGGGCCGAACGCCTACTCATGATGTTGTCAAAGTCCATGCTTGGGTTTCCTGCAAGAAAAAGACAAGTATTGAAAAACATGAAGAACTCGTGCAAACTAAGGAGGGATGACAACAAATAAAAAGAAAATTCATACTAGAGTTCATCAGGCTTAGACCCCCCTCCCCCCCAAAGAGATTATCTTCTGAGATATCTTTCTAGTACAGAGTCGGTCGATCCAAAAGAATTCCGATCATCCTATCTTCTTCGGGGCTAAGAGACGGCTCCGCCTTTGCTCTCCTTGGCACGTCTTCCCTCCAGACCGTTGGGATGTCCCACGGCTCCTTACTCCGAATCAGAAAATACTTGTCCCTCCAATACTTCACTGAGTCGGGGATATCGACTAACTTGACTCCCTTCCGAGCGGTGAGATAGAAGCGATACTCCGTCCGCGTCTTCTAATGGATCTTGTATAACCAACAGAGAACGTTGAGACAAGGCTCGATTCTCGCAGCCTGGCAATGCAGCACGAACCTCGTAACATGTCTCCACATGTTCGGCATAAGCTGGATCGGGCCAACACCATACCATTGCAGCACTTTCACGAACAGATGAAGGGGGAGACAGAGACCCGCGTTTGAAGCGTCGAAGGGAAACAAGCATAGATTGGTGGAGAAAGAAGAGCAAGATCTAACCCCGGGACCAGGGAGAAGGAGGTCGAACTCCGGATGGATCATGAAGCACTTCCTTATGGTGCGGAGGTCCACCTCCGTAAGCACGGAGACAATATCGTTTGCCTCGGTGCGCTCTCGTGGTTCATTCTCTTCATAGTACTGACCCATGCCTTGCTCTACATGCCTCAGTTCTTTGATGCTGTATTGTTGAACCCCTCCCAAGCGAGACACAGCGATCGAATGCCTCTCGAACTCACCCAACCTCCGCTCTCTCTCCACAATTGTCTCCACTACCGGCGAAGGCCGAACTACAACGCCTTTCCCTTTGTTGACTCTAGAAGAAGCGATCGGTGGCAGCACTTCGTCCCAACCTGAGGGGGAGGTCTATTCGCTAGATGATACCCTAGACATCTTTTAAAACAAAATTAAATTACCTTCTGATGTGACGTGCACGGTCGGAAACTTCGCCGGAGAACGGAAAAGATCACCAGAACCTCGCTCAAGCACCGAAGTAAGAAATTTTCAGATGAGGTGAAAGTAAGAGAGTGAGGTGAAATGAGAAGAAGGGGAGGGGATTTATTGCCAAGCTTGGGGGGCTTGGGCCGAAAGTGCAATGGGCCCTTAGGAACCCCAAAAGGCGCAGAATCCTAAGCGACAAAAAAACGCAAAACGACAGAAGTCGAACTGTCCAAGAAGTTGGACCGTCAGAAACTTGTCAGATACTCACACAGCAGACTTCAAGCCACGTGTTGCTCGCCTGTCGTTCGACACATCGTTCAGCACGTTTGCCATTGGCACTGAACAGACGATGTCCCGAATGAAAAACCGGCAAAATGGCGTTGACCAGTCTACAGCTCAAAAGCCATGTGTCGCTCGCCTATTGTTCGACACATCGTTCAGCACGTTCGCCATTGATGCCGAACAGACGATGTCCCGGACGACAAACAGGCAAAATGGCATTGACCAGTCAACAACTTAAAAGCCACGCGTCGCTCGCCTGTTGTTGGACACATCGTTCGCCACGTTCGCCATTGGTGCCAAACAGACGATGTCCCGGACGAAAAACAGGCAAAACGGCGTTGTCCAGTCAACAGCTCAAAGGCCACGTGTCGCTCGCCTGTCGTTCGGCACATTGTTCGTCACGTTTGCCACTGGCGCCGAACAGACGATGTCCCAGATGAAAAACAGGCAAATTGGCATTGACTAGTCAATAGCTCAAAAGCCACGTGTCGCTTGCCTGTCGTTCGACAAATTGTTTGCCACGTTCGCCATTGGCGCCGAACACACGATGTTCCGGACGAAAAACAGGCAAAACGGCGTTGATCAGTCAACAGCTCAAAGGCCATGTGTCGCTTGCCTATCGTTCGACAAATCATTCGCCACGTTCGCCATTCGCGCCGAACAGGCGATGTCTCGGACGAAAAACACCCAAAATGGCGTTGACCAGTCATTCGCCACGTTCGACGCAACGATCGCCAGTCGTTCGACACATCATTTGCCACGTGCGATGCAACGTTCGCCTGTCGCTCGACGCCATCGTTCGCCGCGTTCGACACGACGTTTGTCAGTCGTTCGCCGCATCGTTCACCACGTTCGATGCCAAGTTCGTCAGTCGTTCGACAGGTTGTTCGCCACGTTCGACGCATCGTTCGCCACGATCGATGCAACGTTCACCTGTCGCTCGGTGCATCGTTTGCCGCACACGACGCAATGTTCGCCAGTCGATTTGACGCATCGTTCGATGCCACGTTTGCCAATCGTTCGACGAATCGTCCGCCACGTTCGACGCGACGGCCGCCACGTTTGACGCGACGTTTGCCTCGTTTGCCACTACGCGCCGAACAGACGCGCTCCCGGACGAAATACAGAAAAACTTGAATCCCTGATGGGCCGTCTAATCGCTTCGAAAATCGCGCCACAGCTTGGTCTACGCTCCAGATCGCGCCACGTCGATATTCGTATGATTAATCCTTTTATTTTAATTATAATTCGAATTAGTTATTTAAAAATTGCGAAAAATGATTAAAAGTTAGTCTAAATGAGTATTTCAAATTCGTGGCTATCCCTAAGACAGGCCCCTTATCACGAAACGAGTCAAACTCTCTCCGTATCCATAAACATCTGGAAGTAGAGATTTATCCTTATCTCGAAACTGGTTCCTAAGGTGACGATAAATACCCCTCTCTCTCCACCGTAACAAAGTAATCAATCTTTTTCTACCTAAAGCTCTTTCATAATCTTTCTGGTTACTGACAAGAGCGTCAGAGGGTTCGTCGTCGGGATCCATCCCGGTGTATCGAACTTTGTGCAGGTTTGCGGCAGCAGCGAGAAACCAATCAATGCGCCGGTGAAAATCAACGGGTTTGCTTTTTTCCTTCAAGAATCCACAAGTTTATCTGTTTGCTCCCACACCAGATTTCAGCAGCAACAGTCTCTTCGGCTATCTTAGGCATGTAGAATAACGTGAACGGTTCGGATTTTTCATGAGTGGTTTGTATCATGGGGGATAGGATCTTGTACGATCACCTTCCTATATATATATATATATATATATATATATATATATATATATATATATATACCTATATTTTGTGTGTATCAAATTTATGGTTTTCGTTGGTGCAAATCCAAGCATCTCAAATTATATATAGTCCCCTTCCGTTGTGCACTAGCCATGATGTGCACTCTGTGTGCATTCGGTCTTCGTATCGACGATCCGAACCGTTCACATTGATCTACACGTCTAAATTAGTCTAAATATGTAAAATCAAGTCATTTGAAATTCATTTTTCCATGCTTTGAAGTGTTACAAAATTGTATGACTGAAAATTGTTTTTTTTTATAATGACATGATGGACAGACAAATGAATTTCAAATAACTTGATTTTACATATTTAGACTAATTTAGACGTGTATATCAATGTGAACAGTTCGGATTATTGATACGAAGGCCGAGTGCACACAGAGTGCACAACGGAAGGTTTGGCTATATATATATATATATATAGTAAAATGGATATGAACAACTTGCTCATATAGTAAATGAGTAATTGATGAGATGACATGCATGTGATACATTAGACAACTAACCATTTTAATGATTTTCCAATCACATTCATGTCACCTCATCAATTACTTTTTTACTAAATGAGCAAGTTGCTCATACCATTTTTTCCTATATATATATATATATATATATATATAGAGAGAGAGAGAGAGAGAGAGAGAGAGAGAGAGAGAGAGATGCAGGAGTAGCCAAAAGTGGTTACTTCAACTTGAAAATTGGACTGTGGAGAATCCAAATTTAAAATTCATACATTTTGAAGTGATCTAAATCACGAAAACGATTCTTAAATAAAAATTCAGAATTTCTTGGTGAATTTCCCCCTCCATTTAGTGATCATAGAATGAACGCTTTATAAAGAAGTCCGAAATTACATAATTTGTGGTCACTTGGAGGGACAAAACTTGTCAAAATCTTTTGTAATTTCATTTGCAAGTAGTTTAAAAGCATTGATTAACTAAGAATCAGTTTCATCACATAGATTAGAAATTGTTGAAAATGCTGACCTATAACTTCCACATATTGTCAAGTGGCTGATTATCAAAAAAGTTGCCATAAGTGACGATCATTGTTGCAGAAATCGTTACGAGGTCTATTAAAAAGACCAACTAAAGCATTAAGTTAAATGTGATGACATCAAATATGGAAGTTCAAGTTCACTTGGACTCCTTAATCCTTATAAGGTAGGTAGGGTTAAGCTGACTGCGGGCATTGAACAGAATAAAGTAGCATTCAATGCTGAAATTATTTTATAGGGTTGCTTTAGGGTGTTAAGTCTTAACATGGCCTTATCTTACTTGAGCTATTATGTTCCGAGTTAATCAGAGTAAATGAGTCTCCTTCACTGCAAACCAGGAGATATGGAGTATTCATCAGCATAAATGATCTAACTTACTTGGGCCATTATCAAAGAATTTTTAACACAATGATATTTTACCTATATGATATGATATTATGATGTGTATAATATGTTTACTCAATGTGTGTATGGTCTAGTCCAAAGAATCATTTCTGTGGGGTTGGGATTATTAATAACTAAATATTAGACACTCTATGGACTTCAGATTATATAGTTATGTTTAAGTAGATGTTATATGCTTCAGAGTATCGAGTTTGGATCCTCAAAGATCCATATTTGATACCAATATGAAAATGGATCTAAGTCCATACCTCACTCTGTAAGCTCCACACCCTGAAATTCAGGTTGGATTCAGATTGAATATGGGGCAAAATTGCCATTCCTAGATTTAAGGACCGAATCATTAATTATATATCCCTTGTAAGAAATCAATAACTTTGAAGATCAAATCACATGTTTCATTGCATAAATGATAGTCTTCATGTGAAAAACCTCAACATAAAAAAAAGCCTCTGTTATTCCTGTATGCATCTGGAAGTGAAAACCTGGATAAGAATGTCGTGAACTCGTAATACATTATATGTGCACATGTCATGCATCAAAAGATAAGGCAAAAACCCAATTAATTATGTCATAATATAAATTTATAAGATCAATATGCAGATAATTGTGTCCCCCCAAGACAAGTAAAAAACAATGCAGATTATCGCTAATTGTGGTTACCTGTACGTTATGAGTTATTAGTTTACATTTAGGTAATTATCTACTTGATGTCCACGAGAACTGGTTGAGTGGTTTCTGTTTACCAGTTTTTAACTAACAGTTTATTGTCGCCAAGGTGCAACTTTTAAAATTTAATTTGCATCTGGTTACATAGGCCTTTTGCATTGGAAGCTTCCACACCTTTTGTTTCATGCTGCTTAACTTATGTTGCAGTTGCCCTACTGTTTGCTACAAAGAACCCAAAAATAGAAACTAAGGAACATGATCCTTAGTAAACCTAAAAGTAGCTTCTTTTAGTTACCTTTAAATTTACTGATGTACTTGGCAACTGAGAAAGGATCATAGTTGCTTTCTTTACACCATATATAGCAACACGCACTTGTCCTGCTGTTAAGAGCTATTAAATAATCAAAAAATAAAAACTAAAGATACAGTCCTTTGTTAACCTAATAGTAGCGTCTTTTAGTTTCCTTGAGAATTGCTGATGTACTTGGCAAGTGAGAGAGGATCATTTTTGCTTTCTTTACACCATCTATATGAAAGACACATGTTTACAAGGGAAGAGAATGAGAGAAGGGGAAGGGAGAGGGGATGTAAAGATATGATTAAGCTCAATAAATTGGTTGGATTGATAAAAATAATCAAATATGTGGACATAAAGAATAAATGATTGATGAATGGACTAAACCAGTTTCCATCCATAAACCACAAACTATTGATGAATGGACTAGAACAAAAACTGAGGAACTGCACCTATGATTACCAAGTTAAATCAGTTCATGCTTAAATTCCTTTGGAAATAGGGAAGTAGCAGAAGCTAGACTGGATGTCTTTCTGATATAGGAGAGATAGCATCATCAATTGTTGACCGATAATTATGGAATGCAAGTGTACCTGGTTGCTTCTCTCTTAGAGACAAATTCATGTAATGTAATTTGAACAGCAAAGTCACAATGGATTTTGTCTATCATATGCTTTACCGAAACATTCAACTCATTCTTTCCAAAAGATGAACTTTAAGCTTATCTTTTATAGTCTGACATATAATCACATTTGCTCAAGAGTGTAACCCTAGGTGATGAGGAGGCTAGCAGAAGAGGCGGACAGAAAACCATTCTTGAGCGTAAAGGACCCTCTACATTTACATGCTGTGTAGAGATAATCTCAAAGACAGAATTGCAAGTCCATCGTAATTTGGAGGCAACTGTTGATACTCTTCTAGCAGGTTCGTTATTTTTGTGTGTGCTTTCTGTAATAGCTCCGTATGCCTCTTAAAACAGAGGATCTAGTATGGATCTGAATCCTCTAGAGGTGAGTTCAAGCTAAGCTTGGGCTGTACTCATATGGGTCCAATCTGGGTCCATATTTTTTTAATTACCACGGCCACTCCTATTTTTGTTGGGCTTAGATAGTTTTAAGCCTGTGTTTGAAACTTTGCATACAGAAAATGGATCTGGCCCTAGGTCCAAACTAGTCATGCACATAAGTATCTAATAACTTTTTCTAACGATAGAATATATAAAATAATAGTAAGTAATATTGAGCATAATTATTGGGATGTTTAATCCCCCGCCCCCAGATGGGTGCCTAAGTCCAAGTGACAGAAAAAAGTGAAATTGTTGATCTAATAAAGATAACTTGGGCCTAAGCCCAGTCCATATGTTGTTTAGGAAAATCTGTAGTCCAAGCTAGGCCGAAATTGTTAACTTCTTGGTTGAAGCCCTGTACTAAGTGGGTTGGGCCTAAGTCAAAGTGTCAAACCTGGGTTGGGTAACTTGGGTTCAGGCCGAGTGCCATCCCTAGCATCTTCTGATTGTTGTTTATGTTATGCTTCTCTTTGACACAGGGCGATCCCCGGACTTCGAAGTTTGCAGGATTGATCCTGAGGGTTCCACTGAGGGTTCCACTTACAGAATGGTCCCCATGCAAATGAAAATTTCAAATAAAATTGATACTCACAAGGATGATGATATTGCTGGAGAAGATCATTCTGTGGGAAAGACTGAAGTAACTACTGATAGCCCATTCAATCTTGAGTTTGCAGGAAAAGTTGCTGTTAAAAGTTCGTATGAATCCGGGTTGAAAATTCACTTATTTGTTTATGGGGTAAGGTATATACTGGCTTTTCTGGAGTTAGTAATGAGTGCTTTGACAATTGAACTTGGGAGTTGATGGACAATGATTTTAAGTCCTTTCTTCCAGCTTTTTCGAGGTGGTTAAAGAATTAGAGATAATTTATGACCAATATTTGATTTAAGTTTTTCCTATTTTAGGGAAACCGTGGGTTAGAAAGTATCTGCTATTTCTTTAATAGGTATTGATAAGACCATCCCCAACATATAAGTATCGAGATGAATGCCTTTGTTGTTCTTGTTGGTTGTTTACTAGACGTATATCTATATAATAAACTACAAAGAAAGCTATCAAGTGGCTCTCATTCAATGTCCCCTAAAACCAATGGTCTACATTGATTCTCACAAAACATATTTTCCCGCCCAAAATTTCAAACCCCAAAATTAAAAATTTCCCCCCAAAACTAAAAAATTCATTACTTTATTACTCTCTCTTCTCTTTTCACTTTTTCATATTTCTCTCTTTCTCTCTCTCCCTCTCTCTCCCATTCTTTCTTTATTTACTTATAAATTTCGAGTTTAAGATTTCAGGTTTGTAAAATTTTTAGAATTTTTATGCCCTTTTTTATTGCACATGTTATATTGAAAATAGCAAATATCTCTTCAACAGTTAAATTTCATCATTTTCCACACTTAAAGTTCTAAGAAGTTGGATTTTACACCCTCATTTATAATTATTTTTCAACATATACTAATAGAAACATAGACTTTTATTTACAACTAATTATTATCATACTATTCAAACTTGAACTACATAATTGTTGTTTTACTATTTATAGGGTTTTTCGTGTGTTGTATCGTTCCGAAGACGTGCCGTAGGCACGTGCCCACGGGCAAATCTAGTGCTTACACAACATCCTAATAGGCATTAAATTATGACGAGAGTGACTACTATATATGCTTTATTAGTTCAGTTCAGCAATCAAGAATGTATTTTTGGCACTATATATATGCTTTATTAGTTCAGTTCAGTAATCAAGAATGTATCAATATTCTAAGTCATTAATCCAGCATGTGATGCTTTATAGGATTGCCATACTGTTCCTTTAAATATCCTTAGCTTAGGTTTTATCAGCAGAAGTTACTTTTGTTTTATATCATTAATAAATGACAGCTGCATGAATTTCACTTAAAACTTTAAAAGGAATAATAGGAAGAAATTCATCTTTAATCAAAACCATTCTTACACTTTGGAGACTTCAGTGGAGCGTGGCAAGTGAATTAATCTGCAGTTGTCAATTTACTATTTTTATATTAATTTATTCATTAGTGTAATCTTCAACTTAATAGGGTTAGCAGTTATTTTAGATCACAGAGACGAGCGTGTTGCAAGCGTTCAGGCAGCTGGGGATGGATGACACGATTGAAATCACAGATGACATTGGTGAAGCAGATGCACTTCTTGCCTTACATTCCAAGCTCAAGAAGAACTCTCAAATTCAAGCAGTTGCCAAATCTCGTGGTACACTGGTCTATGTAACTAAGGTATTTAGCTCATGTTTTTTCATTTTTATTCTTAAGAATTAATGTTAGATGACATTTCTGAATTACGGACTTTATGTTTCATATATTTCTTACAGACAAACTCTTTGGTGCAAATCACAAAGGCTATTCGTGCTCTTACAAATGAACTTGCCAAAGGATTCAAAGAATCGGACGCAGACAACTTGAATTCTGTGGAAAAGCTAGACGCTGTAGAGGTGATATATTTTGAATATGTAATCAATTTCTTCATGTTAGACCTTGTTTATTTATCTTTATATATTCTATTAGACTACATAGCTTTTGTTTTTTGTTCTTGGAGCAGCCAAAATGATGTATTATTATTTATTGTTGTTGGAATTGGTTTTGAGGTTAGTGTTCCCATTTTAATACTATGTTATGAGTCAGAGTAGGAGAACTAGAAATAAGATTGCACAAGTGGAAGAGAGAACAAGGTGCAACATATACCTCTACTAGTTACCCAATTTGGGACTAAATTACATATTCTTTAATATATATAGAAGCAGACTCTTTATCTTTAATATAATCCATGAACTATTTTATCTCTTTTGTATTCTGTGAAATAACCAAATGTGACTGCATTATAGGAGGCAAGATTAGCTATTGAGCAAGTTGTAATTCCAAAAGGAGAACAAGTTCTCTTACTTCCGAGGCCATCCCATATTGTCTCTATTCAAATTGGACTAGTAGAAGGATACAAACTTAAGTGGGAAAAAGTTGGCAAGGAACCCCATATAAGTCTACTTGTTCTTCCTTTTCATGGAGCTGCCAAAGAGGAAGAAATTATCCGTCAAAATTTTCATACTGGGTGTGAATTTGGTGATTTGCTGAGCTCGGACAATTTGAGCAGTTCACAAAATGGCATCGCAAGACTGCCTCTCCTTCCTGAGTAGGTAATAAGAAATCTCGTTGTAAGTTACTTTAGTGCTGACCAGCTTATTTTTCTCGCTTACATTATATTTTTTATTTTTAGTCCACCATTGTAAATTAGCCAATTTCCTGTCTATATACATAAAACTGGACTTTATTCTGTAGCTTAGGCAATGCGCCACATTTGACAAATGGATGTGTTTGTTGTGTAATGCTCATTGATATGGTCAGGTCAGGGTGCACTATGTCTTCATCTAATTTGTAACTACGTTCTAAATATTGTCGACTTTTGTTCACTTGAAGCCACTTGTTATTTTAAACTTATTATTATTATTTTTTATTTGCTAATTCAGATATACTTTATGATGACTTTATTTGATAATGTTAGTGGTTGTTTCCAGCATCACAAGCCTGAGGGAGTCAATTTTCGTGCCAATCTTTACTTACATGAATGTGAGTAGGTAATATATCTACTGCACTTTGAAGGAGTTTTAAAAATTGAAGATAAAAAATTGAAACATGTCCTTTTATTTACTTATTTTGTCAAACAGTTACGTCTGGCACGTACCAGCTGATGGATATATACTACAGTTTTCTTTCTTAGCTTCCTGCGTACTCTTCATGGTAGCAAGTATTTGAGGCTTAGTTGGCATAGCTTTACATGTATAATATTGAAATATAAATGCCTCTTTACCTACATGCATATCTGATAGTGAACTATTTGACTATGCTCAATTCATACATTAGCATAATTTGAAGTGCTTGCTCTCCTCATTTGTCCCATAATTAGGACATGCAGTATAGTGAATAGATGGAAGAAGAAGACCTTGTCTATTAATATGATAGGTGTTTCACGTGTATACTTCTTATAAGCTCCCTCAGGCACTTCCATTTTCTTGACACTAATGGACGGTTCTCTGATAAAACATATTATTCGGGTTGTTAAGGTGGCAAGTGCAGTTGCATGATCACAAAAATGTTGACTATTGGATGATTTAGATTCCCTTTATCGTTTACAGAGATTCGAGGTCCTTAGTTTTATGTAAAGGGAAAAGGTACGAGGATTCTCTAGGCCAACTGGATGAAGTTAATTGTAAACAAAGTGGCCATTAGGGCCTCTGAGAAGACATAACCTTTGCTGCACTTGGCCATCCACTGCTCTTATAAGTTGGAATGTCTTCTGGACTATGTAAGGATTCTATTGGTTTGAGAATGTCCTTCTATGTTGGTGAATGGTGGCAAGAGAGGACCCCATAAAGGTACGAGAATGTAAAATTTTAGGAGATACTGAGATTAGTAATAAAAAAGACGGAGGAATCGAATTCAGTGGGATCTGCTTTATAGGAGGAAAGCTTTGATCATGCAGAAGGGTGGGTTTATGTAAATATGTACACCCAGCTTCATAGGATATTCTTCCCGTTCCTCCTATTGGAGAACATTTGGTCGACCATGGCAGTTTCTCCAGTTAGAATTTTGGAAGGAGGCAACTATATTCGCAACTTTCTTGAAGATAACTTGTATATGCCATAACCAAAACAACAAGATGTAGAGCAAGTCAAGGATGCCTATATCATTATGTATTTATGAAGTGAGCATGTATAGCTATTTTTAAAGCAGCCAAGAAAAAACGTTAATTTATTTTCGCACATTATTGTATCTCATTTCCTCTCTCTCTCTCTGTTTTGAAAGTGTGTGATTTTGACCAGCTAATTCAGTTAGAGCATCCACAGTTGTGTGGCATTTATGCATATTATACATATTTTTTCAAAAATTGCGCTGCAGTCGTGTAATATTTATGCATATTTAAGCTTTTTTGATATAGTAGAATGGTATATTTGAAAATGGATATTGCAATATGCATAATATAAAGGACGAAACATCATGTTTCATCCGTAATATTTTATATATTTTAAAAGGATCGGACGAAACATGATGTTTCGTCCCAAATATTTTATAATTTTTTTGGGGATCGGACGAAACATCATGTTTTGTCCGATGAAATCCTTGGTTAAAAAAAAAACTAAAATGTTATGCTCTTAATTAGTTTAGTTAGTATTTTAGTTAGATTTTTAGTTAAATAATTAGTTAATTAATTAACGTTAGTTAACTAATACTTCAATTAAACACTTAATTAATTGGGTTATCTAGTGGGACGACCGTTGGACGAAACATCATGTTTTGTCTCATATGGGCCCCACCATTAAAAAAATAAATATTATTATTTTTATTAAAATGTTCAAAAAACTGAAAAATCTTTAAAAAATCCCATGAATTTAGACGGACGAAACATCCGTTCAAATTTTCTACAACTTTGCTATATTTTGCTTTGTACCCACTGCAGCCAAACAACAAAACAATAGAATGCTATTTTCAATTATGCATATGTAACACCCCGAATTCCAAATAAGTCTGAATTCGAAGTTCCACATAATCTTTACACTTCACTTCGTACAATTTTACAAGGAATTTAAACTTTTTATACAACAATGTTTTGCATCAACGCAGCGGAAATATAAATTACAACATGATACATGAAATTAATAACAATTTGAACATTTCTTTAAGCAGCATTCCTTCTTTAGTCCTTTCATTCAATTTATCCTGCATAGAAACTGTGGGCACGTCAGTTGCATACACCTGACGCTAGGATATAATACATCAATTTTTCTTACTTGGAAAGCACACACTTGTTCACAAACAAAATTAAGGGGGGACTATCTTATTGATGTCGTGTGTGAATGTGCACTTAGTCTTGATGCAATTATTTATTATTTCATGACACTAATACACACTTGTTCGAACTTATGCATCCCATTCTACATAAATTCGAGGGCAAACCCTTGACCGTTCTTCATCTTGTAGGGTTGAATCCCTCGTTATGAGTTAAACTAGGCTAAAATTGAAAAAACCCCCTTAAACTATCCCATATGTGCAGAAAACCTCACTCACCTTTTTTTATGTAGAAAACCACACTCAACTATGGGTGTGAAAATCCACACCATGACTCTGCTAGGGTTCTGTTATTTTTTGGTCACGTGCAATGCACGTGACTTACAAAATGACGAAATTACATCCTTTATTCAGAACCCATTCTTAGGCTAAAATCGAAAAAAATCTCCTCAAACTATCTCATATATGCAGAAAACCTCACTCAGCTTTTTTTATGCAGAAAACCGCACTCAACTATGGGTGCGAAAAACCACCCATATAATAGAACCCCAACGGAGTCATGGTGTGGTTTTTCGCACCCGTAGTTGAGTGTGGTTTTCTGCATAAAAAAAGTGAGTGAGGTTTTCTGCATATGGGATAGTTTAAGGGGGTTTTTTCAATTTTAGCCGTTAAACTACTACGGTTTCTACGGTAAGTATTCTAGATGTTCTATGAGTTACGAGTCCATATCCAGACAGCCTGGAGGGGAATCCCACGTCATGACATGACGCATCATGTAGACAGCCTATGGACAATTCGCCTTCGTCATGGGACAGTGACACTACGTAGTCACCAAGCACCCCACAAGCGTCGCCATGGTCCCGATAATTTCGAAGATGTATTCACGTCATGACATGATGCATCATGTAGACAGTCTATGAACACTCACACCGTAGATCCGAGGCCTTCATACTTGTGTTTTTCTTTTACTTTCATCACATCTTCACTATGTGTCTAATCCTTAGAAAATTGAATCATGAGTAAAAATTAACACTCTAGAATTAGCGTTACCTCGACATTGGTCTTAAACATCAATTGTTAACCACGACCCAATCTTGATCTTTTATTATCACATTTCTCTTTCAAAATTTTCATTCATGTTGATGTAAGGACTTAGCTAAAACTCTAGTTTCAATCTCTTTTCATGTTCATCAAAATGAGTGTTTATACTCACAAAATTTCCACATTTTATCATGGTCTATATATTTCATTTTCCATGCACATTTGCTTAATTTAGACAACAATTTCATATTTAACTACTCAAATTTTCCATGTCATTTTTAATCTCTTACACAAATTCTTAATTAATCACGATCATATTCTAAGAAATTTTATCATGTTTTTCTTCCCAAAATTTTTTCTAATTCTCATTGTATTATGTCACATATGGTAGAAATAATTTTCATGAAGTCTAGGTAATTTTAGAAGAATTCTAATATTTTTTCTCAATTTTTATACACTTAAAATACTCAAAATATCAAAATAAGTAAAAAATAAAATAAAAAAAACAACAAAAGGCCAGGGCCAGATTCGAACCCAGACCAACGCCCCTGCCTGTGAACAGTACCGACCCAAAGCGCACCCATCGACCAGAAAGGCCAGAGTGACTAACCGATATGAAGGGGACTTAGAGTATAGTTCGCTGATTTGATTTAAAAATCGAAATTTCATAAAAATAGAGTCTCTTCAAGACTCGAACCCGAGACCAGTACCCCCGCTGTGCTACAGTAACATACCCAAAACGCACCCGAAAATCAGTGGGTCTTGAGTGACTAACCGATATAAGATTCAGGTTAAATACTTGTTGTATACACTGCACTGCATCTAGTTCTTTCTTTAATAAACTCGATTTTTTTTCAATCAATTTGTACTTTATAAAAATCTAAATCTTTTTCCGGAATGTATTTCTTTGAAAAACATTATATTATATTTTCTTAGATTTCCAAAATTCTCATTTTTAACCACATAGTGGACTATTTCTCTTATTACTTTTGAAAAAGTGGAACATTAATACATTTTTCGACATTGAAAAATCCATTTTCTAGATGAATCTTTTTATCTACTTGTTCCCCATTTATTCACAATATTTTTACAAAATTTTTCTTCATTCTTTAACATAATTAAAGCCTCTAAGTTAATTTATCTTTTATAAAACACTCATTTCTTATGATTCAAGAGATACATATTTGACAATCAAGTGAATATAAATTTACTCATACAATACAATTAAAATTCAACAATTATTGTAACTTTTTCATGCTAATCAATTTATCATGGGTGTTAATTTACATTCTACAATCCATTCACAAGCACAATTTCACACAAGCATGATTTATCAAATTTATATGTACTCTAGCATGAAAATATACTAATAAAGCATCATGACAACTCTTAATTAACATATTTCATTTCATTTTACTAACTTTTTCATATAGATAAACTAGAGCTTTCTCTCTTTCTTACTAGTCTCTTCAAGCAAGTATATGACAATTTTTTTCTATCTGTTTCTAACATATTCACAATTTAAAATCCTAGCATGGCATCTATATTAGAAGTTAGAGAAATTACCTACCTTTTGAAGAAAACAAATAAGAAACTCTTAGAGAACTCCTTGAATGCACGATCGTCTCCCTTCTCCTCCTAGTTTGGTGCAAATTTCGAGCTCCTCCTCCTAGCAAGCATGCACCCAAGACCTCCTTTATGTGCTAGTCGGCCACCCAAGTACAAGAGCACACAAACACAAACTCTCAATCTTTTCTCACACAACTCATCTTTTCTCACTCAATCTTTTCCTCACAATTGCTTCTTTTCTTTTTCTTACTCTTTGAAAATTTCTAATGCAAGTAATGAAGAAAGACAAGGGAGGGGTATTTTTACACATTTTAAGAGTGGATGAAGGGTTGAGATGAGTTTAGATGAAGGGCTAGGACACATTTGGGAGTTAGAAGAACTACCCATTATCAAGTAACCATCTCACCACTCTTCCACTCTCTCCCTCCGCTCCAAATATGGCTGGCCAAGTCCTTGTCCACATTGCACGTGCATGTGCAATGCACGTGCCATCACATGCACACTAGTTTAAGTTGTACAATTATTAATTGTTCATTTATTTGTTACATGATCAAGTCTACACTACAAGTTGTATTAATTATTAATAATAGAATTAACTAGTGGGCTAATTAGGTGGGCTAAAATCCATGGGCTCTTTAATTAATTAATTTATTTATTTAAGTGGGCTAGAATTAGACTATTAGGCCTAAAGATTAATAATAGACTTTAAATTTTAAAAGAGAAGAAAATAATTATTCATGATATGAGAATAATTTTTTAAAGTCAAATACACATTAATTTGCACGTACAAGACACGTGAAAATTTATATTTAATTATTTGAAAATACAGGATGTTACAGCATATATGCATATTTTAGCTCTTATGACCGTGGATGCTCTTAGACATGCAGTATCCAATATTTTTTTAAAATTTAAAATGTTTTAAAGATATTAAAATATGCAGTGTACTTTGGCATGTTTAATAAATAATTTACGTTGTCTAGAATAGATTTATATGATTTTTTGTGCAGAAGGAATGTTTTTTCAATTTTTCTGTATTGCTTCATTGGCATGTTTACTACATTACTGGATGGCATGGATTATGGACTATGATGGTGATTCTTTTAGCATAGTTTTGATTAGGAAACCAATTAAATTATAATCCTAACCTAATCCTAACCTAATTGGTAATCATCATACCTACCTATAGGTGTGTTTTGACCAGTACAAATCAGAACACATAGAAAACAAACTAAAATGGCGAAAGATTTATTGGTCGCCCCAATATACACTCCCTTTATTGTATGAACAGACCAAATTGGACATGATATATTCGGTACACGTCAAAATTGATCAATGTTTTGAAAGCTTGCCTAATCAAACTTCAAATAAGTACACTTCTAACAATTCATAATAGGATCATGCGTACCTAGCTAGTTATCTAGGATGAATGTGCCCTCACTTAAAAAAAAGGAAAAAAAGAAAACAACCACCAATCTCAGATGAATGAAGACGACTTTGTGGATTCCAGTTCATTAGTTAGTTTATGATATTGAACACAGTGTTGCCACATTCAGTATATATAGCTCAACCTGCCATTGCTCAATCTTAAGTGAAGTCAAGTCAGCTCAGCTTCTGTTAACAGAAGGAGATCAGAGATGGAGCGATATTTGAACCTAAAGCTTTACTTGTGCATCTTTTTTATTATGCATGCTTCTTTCTTTTTATTGTCGGAGTCTCGTATTTTGGATGGAAGAGAACCCGAATGTCGGATGTTGAATAGGTGCAGAGAGTCAGGATTCAGGAGAGAGAAGCCGACTGCCCAGCTTGTCTATGCATCCGAGCGGCTGAGCCCTGGAGGTCCAGACCCTCAGCACCACTAATCACTTTTATAAGACATGTCTTCCTTTTCTTTTCCGAGGCAATAGATGAAGAAGCCATCGATTTCATTTCAGTAAGGGATCGAAATAGTACAAGACCTATCCATCTGGCTTTTTATTACTTAGGAAAAGGATTGAGGAAACTTAGAGAGAGGGAGATATACATGGCTTTCGGAAAAAATATTTCAGGGTATACAATTTCTATGAAAATAAGGCAAGGTGTGCCATTAGATCTCCTCAAAACCTATCCATCTGCATGATCTTCTTGGTTATCGGGGGATCATTGGTGGGGGGGGGGGGGCACTTTTTTTTTTACAGAATCCAAAGGCTCCTGCATTTTAATAGAATGTGTGTCAAATTTTTATTCCTGCTTTTCACATATATTTATGTTTGCTTTTATGTGATTTGTGTGTTTTGTCCCCAAGAGAAATGTTTGTGTTTGCTTTCAAATCTTTGTTTAAGCTGCTTTGATCTGTGGGATATTATACTCTCTCTCTCTCTCTACGTATGTATGTATGTACTATAAATTTTTATATTTATACCTACTTACATTCATACATACATACTTTGTAATGTACTCTGTATTCATGACTATGACTTGGGCCTTGTGCCGTTGTCATTTTCAGCTGTTAATTAATGCTGGACCGATATGCAAACTGTGTTCTGTCTTACAGTCTTACCCAAGTAGCAACCACCAAGATGAAGACCGCAACTTTATCGACCCAACTCCATAAAGAAAGAATTTTACCTTTGAGTTGCTTCATATGACAGATAAATTTACTCAGAATTTTGTGTAGTAGGTTGGGTATAATATCAGAATTTCATGTGATTGGCAACCTCCGTTTGGTCTTCTTCAGCTCAGTAAAGCTGTTAATAGCTCATTAGACATAAAGTGTCAAACGGGGTCATTGAACTGTTCCATTTGCAGAAATTAATACTTGATCACAAAGCTTCATGTTCAATCCTGGTGTGGTTCTTCAATTTATCAATCAATTAAGAACTTGTTTCCTCTGTAGAGCCAACTTCATATAGTTCTAGTTCTGTGATTAGGGTGAGAAACTTTTAATTTAATTTTGTGGAGTTGCAAGTGCAGTTATTAAGCTTCTGGTATTTATTTTTGACGTAACTGAAGTGCAATCAAAGAGATAGGTTGAGGTGGCAATTAAATGATTGGTGATTTAGCTTGCGGCCTCTTTGGTGTGAAATGAAATGGAAATTGTCGTTGCTTTAAGTAAATTTAAATTTCATTCGAAAGATATATCTTGTTCTTTAAAAGATATTTTATGTAGGATATTTGGTCTTATGTTGTTGCCAAAAATAGGTTTCAGTGTCTGTTCTGTAGTTTTTAGAAATTACACTTCTCTGGTGTTTTTCTTTTTAGTTTCAACTTTCATGTATTAAGCAATGAACACTCCCTTTCTAATGAGTAACTGGGTAACCTTCACTTGAATCTCTTATGTAAGGGTTTGAAGCATGTATTGAGGTTTGTGATATTCTTGTAATGGATATCATCTCTTACAACATTAATTCGTAGCAGAAAGAGAAAAATAAAATGTCTTCCAGGTTTATGGTTTGTTTACTTTGTTGCAGTTGCAGCTCAATTCTGTATTAAATTACTGTTATATATGGCTGTTGTGTTGTTTGGACTTGTACCAAATTGCAAACTCCAATGTGACTGTTGAAGTTGTGAAAGTAAACTAATTAGACTTGCGGCCTACACTCCAGTTGCAATAGTTGAAAATTTTAGAAGGATAAATACAACGTAGCTCTTCCTGTTAACTTGTATGTTACCTCTTCTCTTATGCTCTCTACAATTATATATAATCATCAATCATATAGAAACAAACACTGCGAATCCTTTATTTTTACATACTTTTCTGTTTTAAGTAGTTGCAGCCTCATGAAGTTGTAAACTTTATCAGTTGAAACAAATCGTAAACCTAATTGAAACTCAAAAGAAAATATATAATTTATTTTTGCCACTTTTTCAAAAAAAAATTATAGTTGTTTATTCATATATCTTATATGCAGGGTTGGCGTGTGAATTGGTTGTTCAGTTGTTCATTGATTTTATGAAAGAAAGCGATACACAAATTTTCCAACGTGCAACTCCAATGGCAACAGCTGAAAATGTTGAAAAGGTACATAGTTATCGTCTTTCCAATGTGTTATTGTTTATGTTACCAAGTACATTTCTTTTATTCAACTACACCTATCAATTATATTGAAACGAACATTGACAATCTATACTCGACATCCTGCAACCAATCAAACTAAACAGAAAACTCCTTATTTCTTATACAGTATTTGACAACTTCATTAAGTTGGAGTCTATATATACGTAGGTAGGGATTAGTGGATTAGGTTGGTTATTTGCGTGCTCTTGATCTTTTAAGAAAGAAAGATCAGTACACAATAAATTAAGGAAGAGGCTGCCAATCACTATCAATGTGATGTGAATCATGATCTCTATGACATCAATAATTAGTGAGCTAGTCTTCAACTTAACTAAGAATTAGATCGTATCATGTAAGGTTCATGTATATGTCAAGAGACTATTCGAATTGCGGCCTACAGCACGATCAATATCGAAAGTTTGATGAATGGCTTCGAGAAACTTCTTTACTGCATGCTTATGTTAGTGATGTTTATGTTTTGCTTTCCATCTTATAGATGTCATCAGAATTGCGTGCTACCAACCATACAGTCTGTAGGTGACAAATCTGTATAATATATCGTTCCTGTATCCATCCACCGAGTCATTCTTGCATTCCCCTATTGTTAAAGTACGATTGAAACCTGCCATCTTTTTCTGTATATATCTCTAATATCTAATACTGTAATGGGAGAGTTGAGGTTGTGTAATTTGTAGGCAAACCAACTTGACTGATCTAATCTAAACCACACCTTTTAAAGTGAGAGTTATATTAACCATCAATTTACTCAATTATTGTCAATTACCATAATACCCCCAAAGTTTAAATTTATTTATAACATAATTATTTAGAAAATGTCATTCACATAAAATAAAAGTTGGTGCCACTATGGGCAATTTGTAAAGAGTAACCACTGAGTTGTGGTGGGTAAAGGGATGTCTCAGGTTTGAGGTTAGACCAGATTGTAGTCTTTTATTAAAAAAGAAAAAAAAGTATGAACTCGAGAAAAAAAAAGACATGCATCGCACTGCAGTTTGCTAGTGTGTATACACACACAAGGGGAAACAGATAGGATTGTGATCTATTAGTTCCTTGCAATTTCTATATTTATTTATCCCTTTAAAGATGTGATTCTTGTTGAAAATATTCAAACTTGTTTGTAGAAGATACTAGAAGATTAAAAACCTTCCAAGAAGTCCTATCCCTTTCTAGAGTCAAAATTCGTAGCATGTTAATTGTGTAATTAATATACAAGTTTCCAGAGTTTATTAGACTTGTACATGAGAATCCCTATAAATAAGTGTGGATAGGTGTAAGAGTGAAATAAGCGAGAGTAGTAGAAAGTTGAGAGGAGAAAGAAGTCCAAGAGAAGATAGAAAGTTGTGTGTGTATCGTAACACCACACAGGAATTGTGAGTGTATTGGCTTTGAGTTATTGGAGTGGGGCGCAGCAGAAGCGTGTGCGGTCCATAAATTACAGGTCACGGGATCAGTAAAATTCCAGAAGATTGTGTAAGAGTTAAGCGAAGATGGAAAATTTTAAATTTAGCTAATTACACTAGGTGGAGCATTCAGACACGTTACTACATGCAAGCTTCTAATGTGTGGAACATAATCGACGGAGATCCAAGTTTGTCCAAAATCCTCCGAATTACAGTAAACTCCTGGAGGTTAGTTGAAGACTTATAATCTCCTACACAAGTCTGGTAGAAGCTTGAGGAGCTCACAACAAATTTTAAAGGTACGCTTTGTTTCAGGCAGAGTATTACTTTGCGGTAGTTGAAGATGTTAACTTTGAAAAAAACGATCAATCCCAAGCAAATGAGTCTGCACAGGAAGAAAAACCTGAAAAGGAAAACTTTGTTGAAGATCGTAAATGTGAAAACATAGATGGAGAAAAAAAAGGTTGAAAATATGGAAGGAATTGTTAAAAAAGGAAAAATAGAAGAAAAAAGATAAAAAAGAGATAAAAGATTGAAAAATAAAATCTGGAGCTGTTGTGACTCAAGACACGAAGTATACAGGGAGCATGAGCTATCAACCACTTCAAAACTTTTATGCGCATCCAAATTTGGAGCTTGCTACAAGATCGGGATCTGCAAAGAGTAGAGTGCACCAGAAGTTGAATGACAAGTTTGAAATGATCAAACAAGTTTGAGGGGGAAGGGTTGATAAATATTGGAACTTGTTTGAAGAAACAAGAAACTTGAAGACCTTCCACGAAGTCTCATCTATTTCTAGAGTCAAGATTTTATAGAAAAAAGTGGTGTTAATTGTGTAATTATATATACAAGTTTATAGAGTTTACTAGGCTTGTACATGAGGATTGCTACGAATAGGTATGGATGGGTGTAAGAGTAGTAGAAAGTTTAGAATTGACACAAGTCCAAGAGAAGATAGAAACTTTTGTGTCATAACACCACACAAGAAGTGAGAGTATATTGACTCTGAGTTGTTGGAGTTTCTTATAATAGAGTGAATGTGTAGCAACACTGCCAACACCAAACATCATAGTGAGTCAATGATGGAATGTTGAGTAGTACTCGGAGTGTAGAATTTGTCAAAATATATTGTTGTAGTTCTTTGTTTGTAAGTACATTGTGTAATCTTAATCTTTTACACGAACAATTCGTACAATAAAAATGACAAAATTGTTTTTGTCTTTTTATTTTTTTAAGTGCTAAAAATAATTTCATTTGTTTTTGGTTACCTTTGATCACAGATATGTTGGGAAGTAATAAATTTAAAATCTCTGAAAAGTCATCAAATTAATTCGGAGATAAATATTATGCATAGAGTTATATAGTCGAGGCAGTATGTTAAAACCCAAGAAGAGTTATTCCATAGAAAAACTTGCTCATGAAGAAGATAAAGAGAAACCCAAACACCCATTAGAGCTCCACTATCGTTTGCTAAAATGTCAAAAAATACATTTTTTTGCAATTCCGTCTCCTCTATTGTTTGCTAAAAACCCATTTTTTAGAAAAGTAATGAACAGTGCACTGCTAAATATAGCAACAGATTTTAGCAATTGCCAAATATAGAAGACGGAAGAAGATTTTCCGTCCGCCAACTTCTTCACATTAAAAAAATGATTTAATATAGAAAAGTTGAGAGACAGAAGAAGATATTCTGTCCTTTTCTTTTATTATTTAGAAAAAAGGGCAAATGTTTAATGTAGAAAAGTTGGAGAGAGATATGCCTCTTCTTCATGGATTAAAATAATAATAATTAAAAATTTGGGCCTCGGACGTTAGATTTTCTTCCGTCTGGCCAAAATATTTTTTGTTTTTTTTTGCCAAATGGAAGATTATCTTCCGTCGCACAATTTTTTCAATATTAAAAAAATAAAAAAGGGTTAGACAGAGGATGTTCTTCCGTCTGATTATTTTATTATTTTCGATTGGCCAAATTTGGCTCTAAACGATAGCAGCGCTTCCCGCTCATTTATATTTGCCAAATGCCAAATATGCATATTTTAGCAGCAACGATAGTGGATGTTCTTATTTGCTGATCCTAAATTCCTTTTTATTAATGGTGAAGTGTAAAGATCATTATGTTATATATATATATATATATATATATATATATATATATATATATATATATATTGATCTCCTAAGATATGGTCTTATACCTTAGTTTAGGATCTAGATCTAAAGGCCATCCAATTGAGGCGACACACATCGGGAGGCAGATGAAAACCCAAAACTCCCAAAAAGATAAAAAAATCGAACATTTTTTCCTAAATTGAGTTGAAGTTGGAGGGGAGAATCTGAAGGCAGCCGACGACAATCGGTGGTGGTGGTGGTGAGTGGGTGATTTGAAGGAGATGGTGATGATGATGGTGGAGGAGACGTCGTTTGTAATGCCCCGATTTCCATACACTGGGAAACCGTGACATAAGCCAGAATCTTTTTCTTCAATTAGCCACAATACACAGAAAAACAGGAAAATTTAAAATTTTTTTATTCAACACAAATGTATTATAAGTCCGAATGTTACAAAACTGCAACATTACATCAGTGTTACAATAATGCCATACAAGCCCAACTGTTACAAACTTTCAATAAAAATTACATCAGATTACAATGAATAATATATAACACATGGTACTTTCACTTGGATGCTTCTCAACATAAATAAATTACAACATACATTACAATTGAAATAAAATCAACACTTTGCTTCTCTTGCCTTGAGTCCTCCTCAATCCTGTATCTGTAGTTTTGCAATTTAGTACCTATTGAAATGGGGATGTCAGTACATATACTGACGTTTTAAGACTGATGACTAGCAGCGATTCTCAACTTTAAACAAACAGATTGATGAAAAAAAAAAGTGTATATATATATAGGGAAATGCTCCATTGAAAACACAAATGTTGTGAAAACACATGAAAACCACCTAGGCCGTTGTTGGAAACAACGACCTAGGCTTGTTTTCACGTTTTCCACGCTACAGTACGTTTTCAATGGAGCATTTGCCATATATATATATATATATATATATATATATATATATACAGGGAAGTCTTCCGTTGTGCACCACCTCTGGTGCACACGGCGTGTGCACTCGGCCTTCCAACCTTCGTATCGACGATCCGAACCGTTCACATTGATCTACACATCTAAATTAGTCTAAATATGTAAAATCAAATCATTTGAAATTCATTTGCCCATCCATTGAAGTGTTACAAAATTGTATGACGGAAAATCATTGTTTTTTATAGTCACATGATGGATGGGCAAATGAATTTCAAATGATTTGATTTTACATATTTAGACCAATTTAGATGTGTAGATCAATGTGAACAGTTCGGATTGTCGATACGAAGGTGGGAAGGTCGAGTGCACACGGAGGGGTGGTGCACAATGGAAGATTTTCCTATATATATATATATATATATATATATATATATATATATATATATATATATATATATATAGGGAAAGCTTCGGTTGTGTACTACCTTTAGTGCACACGGCGTGTGCACTAGGCCTTCAGGCGTTCATATCGACGATCCGAACCGTTCACATTGATCTACACATCTAAATTAGTCTAAATATATAAAATCAAATCATTTGAAATTCATTTACCCATCTATTGAAGTGTTACAAAATTGTATGACTGAAAATCATTGTTTTTTATAGTCACATGATGGATGGGCAAATGAATTTCAAATGATTTGATTTTACATATTTAGACTAATTTAGATGTGTAGATCAATGTGAACGGTTCGGATCGTCGATATGAATGCCCGAAGGCCTAGGTGTGCACTAGAGGTAGTGCACAACCGAAGCTTTCCCTATATATATATATATATATATATATATATATATATATATATATATAATTGATGTGTCAGTGTATGCTATGATTTAGACTCTAATGCAAGATTAACCAATGCAATGATGCACTTATTCTAATGCAACCAAGTCTCTGGAACAGTATGCCACCCATATCAACATACGCCCCATATCAAGCCGTTTCTTCATATATAAGGATTTGAACCCGCGCCATGAATTCTACTCTTTTACTCCACATGTTTCTGAAGATACAATGTAACTGATGAGGTTGCAGATGTGGTCAAGTCCTATCAATGCAGTATGCTCATGGTGTCTATGTTTGCCACTACTACTCGGCATATCGGACCTTTCTGAAAAATCTGACGAACGTAGGGTATCCGCAGCACAGGTTAGTTCGAAGCATCCCCTGTGGCTCCTAGCTGATAGACTGTAGTCTATGGCTTGTTCGCCTTTCTTGATATGGAGTATGACGGAGTTCCGGGGGTCCATCTCCTAGCTCCGACAGGAATCTCTCCCGCCTTATCATGGCACTTCAGAAATTAATAGACGAGATACGGATCTGTAACACCCCGGATTGTACGATACCTAAATATATATATGTATGTATGTATATTGTCTATATGCGTGCATATGATTGCAATGTTTTGTTTGAGTATATGAATGTTAGAGTGAGTCCATGTTTGCGGGACGGTTTATGAGAGCGGTTACGTTCTAGAAAATGCACGAGAATGAGGACCAATACTGGTATAAACACTAGTTTTTGGTGCGACGCCTATGCAAATATAACACAGTATGATACTACGGTGGGTATATCTTGCGTACACTTGATGAACCCTTCGTCTCGCATTCAAAAGAACCCATTTAAGTGTAAAATGGGCAGCCAACACACTATACCTTAAAACCAATGGCTAGCCCATTGTTTTTACTACAAAACAACCCTACAATCCTACTCCCTACCCTTAGAATCTGGCCCGCCCTCTTTCCACCCTCTTTCCTCGCTCACTCTCCATCAAAAACCCCTCATTTCCATCTCCCTTATTCTGAAAATTCAGAACTCAACCAAGAAAAAAAGAAGGGAAGGAGAGAAAGAAGAGAGATTGAAGAAGGAGCTCTAGGAGGGATTCTCAAGGAAGGGAACCTCAAGAAATCAACTACTCTACATCAACTCAGGGTGGGGAGTTACTCTAAACCTTTCTTTATGTCTCTTAATTGATTTTCTTGCATGCATGTATGATAGGAAGTGCTAGGATGATTATCTAAGAAGTTGAAAGATGAAATCAGAAACTGGAACTAGAAAATTTGTTCAGAATGCTATTTTGTAGATTTTTCCGAGAGCATACCACAAAGAATTAGGCCATGAAATTTTCAGAGATTGTTCCTATATATGTGTTGATAGCTCATGATTTATTTCGGATTTTTCTGTGGAGGTTTGATATTTTAATAAAATCCAATAGTAGAACTGTGTCTTAAGGCAGAATCAGCAGTTGGTTAACAGGATGACTGATATCGTTGGAATTTTCATAATTTATTGGAGCATGTTCTTGATCTGAAATTTTTACCCCTGTATTCCTACATGCATATAGATTCTATAAAAAAATCAGGAAAATGTTTAGATGAATTTGTAGGCTTGATAAAAATTGATTTTTAATCAGTAGCTGGAGTTTAACTGAAGAACATGATGACTTTCTGTGCTAAATTGAATTATGTAGAACTCAGTGCATACTTGTTTTGACATGAAATCTTTTGCATGTTGTTTATTATGATCTATAGTTTCATCACTGTAAATTTTGTGTCATTTGGATGAGTATGGAATTTATGATGATTTATTTAGCATGTATTGTGCTGGTTTCAGCCAATTTGGATACCCTGTAGAGATTGGACATTTGAGGCTCATTAAGAGCACAATTTGAGAAACTGATTCATTAGAGATTTGTAGTAAACATCTAGATCTTTCCAGCAAGACCTATTTGAGGCATTTCCAGTAAAGGGTTGATTTACTGTGATTTTTGTAATACTGGACAGAGACTAGAAATGGATCTAAGTGCTCTGATTTAGAAAGGCCTATTGTGTGACTTGGTGCATTGGTGAGAGATGTGTATGTTAGAGTGATCTATTGGTGGATTTTGGACTCATTACCAACTAGAGAGTTGTTGAGGACACCCACACCCTTCTATAGAACTTAGGTTTGAAACATTCTGATGAGTGAGTAGTATTTTGTGCTACCGGTAAGGTGCAGCCCGTGTACAGGAAGTAGACAGGCTGAGGCTTGAGAGGCTATTTTGGAGATCTAGATGATTGAAATTGAGTTTATGATCAACTAGAAAGTTGTAGCATAGGATCTTACCTTTCCGAATTGGGCTCGTACACTCCAATCGGAGTTGTATCAAGGAAGTTATGGCCATTTTAAGTTTTGGGCAGAAACCTCGTAGGTTGCTTAGTCTGGAGTGTTGACTAGGCATTGTAGGGACTCGTTCCCCGATGTACTACAGTGTTGATAATCCTTGAATGGGGACGTTTGGTACCTGTTGTTGGTGTTGTTGACTCCCATAATGGGATGCGTGACTCAGGTTAGTCACTAAGGTAAGGGATACCCTGCACCCGTCGACCCTAAGTTATAAACTTCCGCCAAAGCGTAGGACATCCGAGCCGTGCCATTAATATGAGTTCATAGCCCGGGTCTGGGGTGAACATACATTCACAGCCGAGCTAGCGGCGAATGTAGGCCGTAATGCTGGACAATTCCAAGCCGGGAAAGTGGTGAACCGGACCGGTATCGCCAGGGCCAGAGGTCGATAGACAAATGGAAAACAATCTTTCTTTTACCCAAGGTGATTAGAATAAGGCTGGGATTAGAATGACATATTAAGGGTTGGGTAATTGCATTAGTCCTAGCAGACCATAGTCGGTGTTGTACCTTCCAGTCGTAGGGATACGTTTTCGGCACTCATGAGTGAGTCCTCGACTCGTATCTCGATCTGTTAATTCCCAAAGTTTTGCCGGAGTAAGGTACGGGAGGCTAGGAGGATTTGACCTCCCGAGGCGCTCACGTCCCTATGCACGTGGGTTTTGTTGTTTGTTTTGGTATATATATAAGTTCATAACCCGGAGTAGGGGTGAACACGCATGCGTCAGTTCACAGCCGGGTTAGGGGTGGACAGTCCACAGTCGGGTTAGGGGTGGACAGTCCATAGCCGGGTTAGGGGTGGACACATGAATCACACGGTCTTGCGACCGGATTTAACGCGACTTTCTGAAGAGGTCCGTACGCGGGTACTAAGTGGCCAACATGACCACCACTTAGGCACTGCATTGGCAGAACTAGACCGACCAACTGCAACCTCCTTGGGCGACGGACAATCTATTGGGAACAGGATGAGTACAAGGGTAGGATGCATGGCGAGGGATTGAACCCTACAATCAGGAGAGGCGAACTCCTTGGAAAGTATGTAGTATGGGATGCATACATTTCCATCGAAGTTGATTTTGGGGAAGTATGTAGTATGGGATGCATACGTTCCCAAATGAATTACATTAGAATAGGTGCATCGTGTGCATTCTTGTTTAAGTGCATTAGATTAAGCCATGTTTGGGTCTGGACGCATGTAGTATGGGATGCACGCGGATCCAGATTCCCAAGTCTTGCTTGCTTAGAATAGGCTTGTGATTGGTGCATTTAGTTGTTAGATCATGGCATACACGAGCTCTACAGGATTAGGATGCACGTTTCTTTTTCCATTCAAGATGGTTTATGATTGCCAGTTTGGAGGATCGCTGTTATTATCAGTATTGCATCAGTCGAAGTACTGACGTTCCCTACCTTTTAGGTACTAGTTCTACCTTTCGAGCCGGTGCAGAGATATCAGAGTCGCGCAGTAGAAGACTCAAGTCGAGGAGCAAGCTCCAGGGAAGCAGTTGACCGTTCAGCGGAGCTTCGGCAGTGAGCCGTCGACTACCATTCCGACAAGCGGAGTTGATGTACATTTGTAATAAGATGTAATGAATTAATGTAATTTGTATTCTTGTTCAAGATCAAGACATTGGTTGTAATCAATGATGTAATGACTTTATTTGGCAATAAAAAGTTTTTAAATTTTCGTGTTATTACTATGTTGAGATGCATTTGAAGGCAAAGATTCTGGTTATGTCACGAATGTCCGGTAACGGAGATCCGGGTCGTTACAAGATCCCGTGCTCCCAACTCGTGAGAAGGCATAGACTGTATCCCTTGACAGGAAGGGTACAACCAATAACACCTCCTAGTGTTGGCCTATAGAACAGGTCGGATCATAAGGTATCACTCTTAATACCAACTCTTTCCCTTCGGCGAAAATGATAATAGCTTAAGTAGTAATAGCCATAAGTTACTACCCTAACGATGTCACTAACCCTAAACAATCCGAGGGATGACAACAGTACTAACACAACATGCTGGGTCTTAAGTTAGACTTTGCAAGATAACTCTACCAGGTGCTCAACCTAGACTTCCAGAATTCCTAAGGATCCTGTTCATAGCCTATCGATCCAAGACTCCGGCAATACGAACGTATTCGCATACTATTGCCCTGAACTTGGATTCCGTCTATATTCCCGACCCGCGATCAACCTACTCCGGTTAAAGATCTGACGGTGTACGAGGGGTGACTCGTCCACAGTCCACGAGGAGTAAAATAAATACACGTCTTGATGGTCGATGGCTCCTAGGGTAATGATATCACCCTAGACGAGCACAATAACTGCGTACTAGTTAATAAGCTACGTATGAGCAAAATAATTTACATACGAGCCGACTAGCTACGTATGAGCCAAACGAATTACATACGAGCCGACTAGCTGCGTATGAGCCAAACGAATTACATACGAGCCAACTGGCTATGTATGCGATAAATGTATCATATAGAAGCAACCATAAAAGTCTTCTAACAACCTAGAAGCAAAATAACATGCTACTAGCAAAACTTAATTTTTTATACATAAAAGCTACAACATACAAAGCCTTCTAACAACCTAGATGCAAAATAACATATGCTACTAGCAAAACTTAATCTTTTATACGTAAAAGCAACACACAAAGCCTTCTAACAACCTAGAAGCAATTAAACATGTTACTCTTATCGGAATTCAACAAAATTAGACTTTTTAGAAAGGGGAGAACATCTACTACAACGCTCTTGTTGAAAAATTTCTCGGATTAAGTCAATAAGAAGTAGAAAAAGCTCGAACAACCTAAACAGCGAAGCTTCAGCCGAAATGCCTTGCTGCTGTGATTTGCAAAGGTCATAACTCCTACTCCGCTTATCGGAATCTATCCAAATAGGATATTTTGGAAAGGGGAGAACTTCTACTACAACTTCCTAGTTAACAATTTTCTCAGATTCCTTCTGGAATTCAAAACACAATCCAAGAACAACAAAAGCACAGCCAAAAGCTGAAACTTTCAAGGCTCATAACTTTTGCTATACTTGTCGGAATCTAACAAAATTATACTTTCTGGAAAGGGGAGAACATCTACTACAACTTCCTAGTTAATAATTTTCTCAGATTCCTTATGGAATTCAATTTTCCGCTTTTTGAACACAATTCCAGAACAACAAAAGACAGCACAAATCTGAAACTTGTAAAGCTCGCAACTTTTGCTTTACTTGTTGGAATCTAACCAAATTATACTTTCTGGAAAAGGGAGAACATTTATTACAACTTCCTAGTTAACAACTTTCTCAGATTCCTTATGGAATTCAATTCCTCGCTCTTTGAACACAATTTAAAACAACAAAAAGCATAGCCAAAGTTACAGGAAAAGCTAAAACTTCTAAAGGTCGTAACTTTTGCTATACTTATTTGAATCTAACAAAATTGGCCATTTTGGAAAGGGGAGAATATCTACTACAACTTTCTAGTTGAACACTTTTTCAGATTCAATCAATAAGAGGTGCAAAAACTTCAAACCATCCAGACAGCGAGCTTTAGCCAAAAAGCTGGCTGCTGAAATTTGTAAAGCTCATAACTTTTGCAATACTTATCGGAATCTAACAAAATAGGCCATTTTGAAAAAGGGGAGAACATTTACTACAACTTTATAGTTGAACATTTTTTCAGATTCAATCAATAAGAGGTGCAAAAACTTCGAACCATCCAGACAGCGAGCTTCAGCCAAAAAAGTTGGCTGCTGAGAATTGTAAAGCTCATAACTTTTGCAATACTTATCGGAATCTAACAAAACAGGTCATTTTGGAAAGGTGGGAAATCTACTACAACTTTCTAGTTGACCACTTTTTTAGATTCCGTAAGGAACTAAAAATCTAACTCTTTAAACACAAGTTGAATCGACCAAAACAGCAGTTTTGTTGCAAAACTCGCTGTTTTGGGGAAACAATTTGTTTAACCCATCAAATTAATCCAGAAAATTCTATACAATTAGAGCATGATAATAACACATATGAGAACCTCTAAAATTAGTTTGGGCTCAAGATTTTAACTTTAGCACAAGTAATTTATTCTAACCATAAAAACTATACGATTGAATCTTTAGTGTGTTGTTTTGTGTTCTACCACTTCAATCCTTGCATGCAATTTAATTCTAGTCCACATAAACAATATGCACATGATTTAGTCCAAGTTCTTGAATTTATTAGCAATAATAACAATAATAATAACTAAAACAAACATGAGATGAGAAACCCCCACCCAAATTTTGTAGGAAGGACTAGCTTGCTCCCTTCTCCTCCTTGTTCTTGCTCCTTGTTCTTGCTTCTCTCAAGAACAACCTCAAGAAAGAAACCCACTCTTTTTCTTTTTGATTTTTTGATCTCTCTTTCTTTTCCTTTGTTCTCAATTTTTTTTTCTAAAATTAAAACAGGTAGAAGTAGCAGAAATCTGAAAAGAAGAGATGGAGTGAGATGAGATGGAGAAGGAACCAAATGAAAGAGGGCTTCTGCCCTTGTGTGTGGCCGGCCATTTTGTAGGAAGGGAGAGAGAGATGTGGTAGAGAGAGAGCCACTTGTCTCTCTCTCTCTTGTGGCTCAAAACAATTGGAATCAATTTGCAAATTTAAATTGCAATCAAACGCTAATCCGTTCAATTTGCAAATTTAAATTGCAATCAAATCCTAATCCAATCCTAACATTCTATTTGATCATGATTGACCAAGAATAAGAGGTATTTTTCCAAAATCACATACTACATGATTTCGTACAAACGTACGAAATTGATACGGTACATATACGTACACATATCTGTCTATACAGATAATTTTTATTAGTTAAAACGAATAATCTATACCAAAAATGTTTTAATTCAGAAACAATAATTGAAATAATTTTATTACCGGCTCGGGAGATTACGGTACCAATTTGATACATTACAGATGTGTGTGTGTGTGTGTGTGTGTGTGTGTGTGTGTGTGTCTATATATATATATATATATATATATATAATGTTTATTAGTAAAACCGGGTAATATCCACCAAAACATTCAATTTTGAAAAAAAATAAAAAAAATAAAAAAATTATTTTTAATATCAGGCCCGGATATTCAGACAGTTTCTCAAAAACGCATTTTACAGGATTTTATACAAATGCACAAAACCGATACAATGCATATATATACTTAGTTGTATATGTATACATATAACTTTTTATTAGTAAAACCAAGAAATTTCCATAAAAATATTTTAATTTTAAAAATAATAATACATATATAATATCCAACCGGGATATTACATCAGTGGGGTTGGGGGTGGGCGTGGAGATGGTGGAGGGGAAGACGAGGTGGCGGTGTCAATTGATGGGTGGCGAGAGAGAATAAGAAGGGGGTTTTGGCTCAGGGGATTGAACCAGACCGGGTCATATTTTTTTTTGGGTTTATATTCCTCTAGAATCTTAAGTGAAGCGTTATGAGCTGTTGGATCTGAGAAATCTCAGATCCGACGGCTCATAAAGCGTTGCGGGTATTGGATCTTAATTTAAGAAATAAGACAAGATCTTAGGGGATCATTCCCTTATATATATCTATGACTAGAGATCCAATGAAAAATACTTGTTAAATGAGAAAATGAGAAACATTACTGTTGACCGTTAGATCTAAGTTAATCAACGACTCTAGTTAAAACACTACTAAGTTATAAAAAATTGCATTTTTTATTTTCTTCAGTTCAATTTATATCTCTGCAAGTAATAAATAAGTAGGACCCTCTATTGACAAAATAGTAGTTTCTCTCTCTAGAAAATCCTAGAGAGAGAAACTCCCAAATTCAAAAAAAACAAGGGCGATCTGCGGCGCCGTCGTTCGGGGAGGGGGTAGGAGTCCCTCGCCACCTCTTCCTCCTCCCCCCCCCCCCCCCATCTCCGCTTCGGAGCGGTGTAGAGACCGTCGGGATCCATCTAGGGTTTCGTGAGGTCAGATCTGGTAGAGGCAGTCAGCGCGACAAAGCTCGCGATGCCAAGTGGCTGGCGTGGCGAAGGTGGAGCGTTGTCGTGGGAAGTAGATGTGGCGTCGAGGTGGCGTGGATGGCAGCTGACGGCGGCGGGCCACTTTCATAGGGTTTGGATGTCGACGGCAGCGTGGTCCATCGGGGGGATGTCGACGGCGGCGTGGTCTGTCGGGGTGAGTCGGATTGATGTCGATGGCGAGGGTGCGTTGGCGGTGTGGCTAGTGATCGGGTGGACCAGTGGCTAGAGGTCGGCGAGTGGCTAGCGGTTGGTAGAAGGACTAGTGGCAGGTGGCTAGTGGTAGTTTGGACTAGTGGCTTATTGGTTGGTTGGACTAGTGGCTAGTGGTCGGAATAGTGGCGTGGCTTGTGGTTGATCGGGTGCGCTGGCTAGTGGTCGGCGGACTGATGTTGGTAGCAGGTTGTTGGAGTGGAGGTGGGGTCGTCGGCAAGGTAGAGGAGTGGAGGTGGGTGTCGGTGGCTGGGGGTGGGCGGAGAGGATGTATGGGTCTGAGATGTACTTTGAATTCGGATTTTCAAGGTTATTTGGGGAATTGGAAGGAAAAATTGTCATGTTTGGGGAATTTCTACTTAGATTTTGAAATTCCTAAAGACTTCTAGGGGTGGGAGTGATTGGAGGGTCAATGGTGACCCTACTAGGGGCGGTTATTGTCAGGATAGAGCGCATCGAGGCTCGTTATTGGGTTCGTCGGAGTGACGCAATATTGTGGCTAGCCGGAGGTTGTTCTTTGGCTTGTCGAGATCCCAAATAGAGTTGGGCTCGATAAGGAAAAGAGTCGGGCCGGGTTTGACGGAGGGCGTAGAGAGCATCGCTGTGTCGGGAGGTTCGTTTCAGTGATGACAAGTGTGACATCATCGGAGAGGCGGCGGGGCTGATGAAGGGCTGTAGGTTGTTCGGATGGTGCCATCAGTTGATGGCGAAGAGGAGTGGATGAGTGACGGTAGCGTACGACAATAATTTGGAGGAGTGGAGGTGAGCTAGTGTTTGACAATGGGCAATGTGGATGCAGAGAGGGGAAGTGGAGTCAGATTTTGAAATTCAAAATTTGAGTTTCGAATTAGGGCTGTCATGGTCAAATTTGAATTTGGAGTTAGGGTTTCGAAATTCAAATTTGAATGGGAGGTGTGGAGAGAGAGATTCCTTGAATTTTGAATTTCAATATAGATTTTTGAAATTCAAATTTCCGGTAAGGAGTGTAAGGAGATAGTTTTGGTTGAAATTCAAATTACAAATTGTAGTGTGTTCGGCGAGTTCAAGCGTCTCAGTTTCGGTTGAGAACAATGATTACTGTTTAGAGCTGGATTTGACGCAATCGAAAGACGGCGTCGCGGTGGGGTTGGATTGGCGGCTGCACGACAGGAACGTCGTGGGGAGAGGAATAAGTATGCCAGTAAGAGATGGTGGCTGTGGTCGTTGCCAATGTGGACGTTTGTGGGAATGTGGAGGGAGTTATGGGGGTGGAGTGTTATCTCGGATTTTTGAATTACATATTAGACTTTTGTAGAATCCAAATTATATTTGGGAGAGGTAGGCAGGAGAACAGGATACAGAGGCAATGTCTACAAATTTAGCTAGGGAGGGACTAGTTAGGAATATAGGCTTAGCTTGTAGAATATATAGTCACAGATGTAATATATAGTCACAGAATTGAATATGCAATTCCAACTATTTATAGGATGTTGATCCAATAGATGTAGATGGTTTGCTCGTTCTCCTTCTCAAGGTATAATGGTGGGCAGCCATAACAAGTGAATGTTGAATCACGTACGGTACACATGCAAACCACACAACTAAAGCTCGGTAATTACAGGCACAAACTTACAATCCCTACTCTTTTGTTATTTATAGTCGTAATGATACAGTCTAATTTCATGGATTTATATATTAAGTATCTTCACGGGAATCCTCATTTAGCCACACTGCCTCCACTCCAATGGTAAGCTTAGGTTGTTTGCAACTATTAGGTTCTGTTTGAATACAAAAGTAAGATATAGATAATTTTTGTATATAGTAAAGATACATGTTTGCAATCTATAAATTACATTCTCTCTTTATACCTTCCTTCAATTGTAAATTTTGTATGGTGCTACCTTTTAAAAAAACATGTTACAGTTGCAATTGTAAGAAACAAACTACCAAATTTGCAAACTGGCTAGTATTTGATTAATATTGCAAACTGGCTAGTAATATAAATAGTCTATGATATATCTAGGTAATTAGTGATGGATTATGATAAGGTGTCTCTTTCATATTTCACTGTTGTCTCTTCCATGATATCTAGGTAATTAGTGATGGATTTGGTAATCCATAATATCACTATCGTCTCTTTCATATTTCCAAGGGATATAAATGTGGCGGCTCGATTTTGCAAATATTTATGAAGGAGACAAAATATGACGTGCATATATACAAAAGAATCTATTGTGCATTTTTTCAATTTTATTTTTTTATATCTTATATTATATAGTAATATAAGATAAGAATGAGGTGGTCACTTCTTTGGATAACGCTATTTTTGCACCGACCATAAACGTGCAAACAAAGAAGATGACTAGATGGTCAACTTTTTGTCTCTCAACCTCCTTGAAAAAAAAGGATTTTAAGTTTATAGTATCAAAAAATGAAATAAATCTTAAATCATGTATATATATTTATGAAATTCTATTATTAACATATAACTAACTGTGCATAGGCAATGTCCTGATTGGTATTGGGTGGGGTGGATAATTAAGTGGCGGCTTGAATCCAGAGTCCCTGGTTCGAGCCACACTTTTTCCAAAAAAACTAACCATGCATTTCTTTTTTTGACTAACTTGCATCAATTTCATTAATAAAATATTAACAAAATGAAAGTACATATTATTTCATTCTAGAATCACACAAAAGCCTATTACATTAACTACTAAGAGCATTGACAATGGTGTTTCTCATTTTTTAGAATATGGCAAATAAGTAATTTGCCTGCAACGGTGGTTTGCTATAATTTTGCTAAAATTTGAACTAGACGAGACATGTTGTTACGTCTCGGATTTTTTTTAAAGAGTAATTTAATTAGCGATTAGGTATTAAACTAGTTTAATTAAATAAATTAAATATTAAAATATTACCTAAACCTAATTAATTACTACCTAAACTAAGTTTTACACCTAATCTAACAGCCCACAATTCATATACGGGACATGTTGTCCTGTCCCATGCATTTTTGCTTGAGACGGGACAACTTGTCTCGTCCGAGGGTATTTTTGATTTTTGATTTTTTTGATTTTTCTTCTCTATCTTCATCCAGACCGTCCGATAAAAAAAAAGGGACGATACATGTTGTATCGTCCGACGTGATTAAAAAAAATAAAAATTATTGGGACGAGACAACTTGTATCGTCTCTTATAATTTGAGAATGCCAAATTCATTTCTCATAAATGAGAACGCACTGTAGCTATTTTGCCATAAAATGGCAAAATAGCAAACGACTGCAGCGTCTCATTTCTCAAAAAATGGAAAATTGGCAAATATAGCAAACGACTGTGGATGCTCTAATAATAGATAAAAGTCTAATACAATCAAAACTATCAACTATTACAAGGTCCTCACTGTTAGATATTATATTCCCACATTGGGTAGTTGACTAGTTTTGTATTTGGTTCCTCCTATATATAGGAGATATTGTACTCAGTTATTTCTCAATTCAATATTCAGTATTGTCTTCATTTCTCTCTGATTTATCTTATCATGGTATCAGAGCCAGTTATACAAATTTTATTCTGTTAAATTTCTCCATCCAAAAATCTCCAGATTCCAAAAAAAAAAAAAAACCTTCTTCAACCTCCTGACTGTTGAAGATTGAAGACTTCTTCAGATCCAGTCGTCGCCATCCTGCATCCTCTTCACGATCTTAACATATCCCCTCTGGCATCCTCTTCAGATCCAGTCGTCGCGATCTCAACATATCCCCTCCGGCATCCTCTTCACGATCTTCAACAAATCCACTCCGGCGTCCTCTTCAACAAATCCCTCCGGCGTCCTCTTCGCGCCGCCAACAAATCATTCCCTCCGGCGTCCTCTTCAACAAATCCACCGAACTCCTCCTCTGTCCTCACAAACCCTAGCTGCCTGGTGCTTGAATCTCCCCTGGTGCTTGAATCTCAACAAATCCAGTACCCTACTTCTGTTGTAGGTACTTGAATCTCAACAAATCCTTTGTAACGTATTATTATTATTATTATTATTATTATTAAAAAAATCTTCTTGCAGGTACTTGAATCTCTCATGGAGCCTCAATTTTGCCAGTACCTTCCAGTCTCCACTGATTTCCTTCTTTCCTCTGCTAAGGATTGGACTGATTGGTCTGCTTCTGTTGAGGCCACTCTTCTCGTCCATTCTTTATGGGGTCACATTGATGGTTCCACTGTTCGCCCCAAAGATCCCGATACTACCGCTTCCGCTGCCGATAAGCAATCGATTCACACATCTCAAACCACTTGGGATGATCATGACCGTTGAGTTATTTCCTTCCTCATATCCTCTGTTGACCGTAGTTTTCGTGCTGATCTTCTTCGAGTTTGTCCTGCCAAGGCTCTTTGGAAACACTTGGTTACCCAGTATGTTCAGAATAATGGGGCTCGTGAGTATCAGCTCCTTGTTCAGTCCGTTCTTGATCGGCAGGGTGATCACAGTATTCAGGAACATTACACAGCCATGCGCAATATCTGGCGCGAATTACAGCAACTAGAGAACAGTGAGGTCCATGTCACTCGTGAATGTCGTCAGTTTATGTTCTTCATGATGGGTCTTCGACCAGAATATCAGTCTTTATGCAGTCAATTGATCCATCGGGATCCGGTTCCTCGTCTTGAAGCTGCTATTGCTGAGCTTGTTGCTGAAGAAACCCGGTTACGTGCTCTCCCAACTCCTACTTCTCACTCATCCTCTACCAGTGAAAGTGTCCTTGTCGTTGCTCATCGTCCATCCTTCTCACGCAAGCCTCGCCCCAGCTCTACACCTACTCCTTCTGTTCATCGCAATGTTCCTGATCGTCATTTCCATTGCACCCACTGTCAGCGGGATGGTCATACTCATAGTAAGTACTTTATTCTTCGTCCTCAGCTCCTAGCTCAGGCACAACAGCGCAGACAGCAACAGGGTTTGCCTTCTTTCCGCACACCTGGTGCGATGGTCGTTACTCCAGCCATGCCTGTTACTGCTCCCTATGTTATTCCACAACACCGTCTAGCCCAGCTGTATCTTCAGAACTCAGATCAGTCTATCAGTGCTGGTTCATCTGCCCCTGCTTTCTCTGTCACTCCTGGTATGTCTTCTTCCTGGCTTTTAGATTCTGGTGCTTCACATCATCTCACTAGCAATTGTACACTTCTCACAACTCGCACTCCACTTACCTCTCATTCACCATCACTTTACACTTCCGATGGTTCACTACTTCTCGCTACACACTCTGGATCTATTAACACTCCCAACTCTCACTTTACCTTTTGTCCTTTATGCCCCTCGTTTATCTACGAACCTTATTTCCATTAGTGCTTTATGTGATAGTGGCCTTACCGTTACCTTTACTTCTTTGGACTGTACCATACAGGATCCTCAGACTGGTCATATGATTGGACGCGCTAGCAGACATGGACGTCTATATCATCTAGATTTTCTTCATGCTCATGATTCCACTTCTAGTTTTGCTGGTGTTGTCAGTTCTGATGCCGATTTGTGGCACAGATGCTTAGGTCACATTAGTGCGTCTCATTTAAAAGATTTGATTCGTAGTGGTGCTCTTGGTCGTTTTAATTTTACTTCATTATCTGTTTGTCAGGGTTGTAAGTTGGCAAAACACTTAGCCCTCCCTTTTAACAATAAAAGCACTTCTCATTCTACTCATGTTTTTCAACTTATTCACTCTGACATATGGGGTCCATCTCCCACACCTTCTCAAAAAGGTTATCTCTATTATGTTAGTTTCATCGATGATTTCACTAGATACACATGGGTATTTCTTATGCGCCAACGTTCTGAGATACCTGACATTTACCGATGCTTTACGACCATGGTTCACATCCAGTTTGGGGTTCGTATCAAAACTTTTCGCTCAGATGGTGCTCGTGAGTACACCCCTGCTACTATGCGATCGATTCTTCAGTCACATGGCACTCTTTTTCAGCAATCATGTCCCCACACTCATGAGCAGCAGGTGTAGCTGAACGCAAGCATCGTCACATCCTTGAGACGGCTCGCGCTCTTCTACTCTTCTATTCTGTTCCTCGCTCTTTCTGGACTGAAGCTGTCATGACTTCTGTCAGTCTCATTAACATTTTCTTCGTCTGCCCTCTCTGGCATCACTCCTTATGAGGCCCTCTATCACTCATCCCCTGACTACAACATGCTTCGTATTTTTGGTTGCACATGTTATGTCCTCCCTCCCACTGAGCGCACGAAACTCACTGCTCGCGCCGCTAAGTGTGTTCATCTAGGTCTCAGTCCTGAACATAAAGGTTATCGTTGTTTTGATCCTGCGGCAGGTCGTATTCGTATTTTTCGACATGTCTCCTTTGTAGAAGACTCTTCCTACTACTTAACCTCTCCTTAGGACACTAGTTTTCTCGATCCTTCACCTATTGGGCCTGATTCCACTCCACCTATTCCTTTTGATCCCTCTCCTTTGGCTCCTTTCACTCCTGCTATAGACAGTCCCCCCATTATTCCTACAGAGACACCCCCTGTTTCTCCACCACCTGCATCCCCACAGTTACCTACACCCACACCACCTACCTCACCTCCACATACTGCCCTTCCACCACCAGTGTGTCAGTCTGCACGTTCTACTGCGGGCATCCCACCACCCCGCTACACACTTGATGCCACTGGTCCCTCTGATCAATTTGGTTTTGCCATACTAGCATCTTATTCACCACAGTTTTATGCATATCTCACTGCTATACACTCTATACGTAAGCCCAGAACCTATAAGGAAGCTGTTCAATACCCCGAGTGGCGGAAAGCTATTGCAGAGGAGTTCAGTGCCTTTGATCAGACTGGTACTTGGGATGTTGTTTCACTGCCTATGGGTGTTCAGCCTGTTAGCTGCAAGTGGATCTTTAAGGTCAAATATTGACCTGATGGCTCCATTGAGCGGCACAAGGCTCGTCTAGTTGCCCGGGGATTTACTCAGGAGCCTGACATTGATTATGATGAGACTTTTGCCCCAGTGGCGCAGATGACTACAGTTCGCCCTCTTCTTGCTGTTGCAGCCGTTCGTCAGTGGCCGCTATACCAGTTGGACGTGAAGAATGCTTTTCATCATGGTACCTTATCTGAAGTAGTTTATATGCAGCCTCCTCCTGGCCTTACTACTCCTCGTCATGTTTGTAGACTTCGCCGTACTATATATGGTCTGAAATAGGCCCCGCGAGCCTGGTTTGAGTGTTTTCGGCTTGTCATCACCAAGGCTGGCTTTCGTCATAGTTCACAGGACCATTCTATGTTTATACGGTCATCACCGCAGGGGGGTACTTCTACTACTATATGTTGATGATCATTACTGGGGATGACTTCGCCGGCATTGCATCCACCAAGAAATATCTCCACCAGTAGTTTTATATGAAAGACCTTGGTAAGCTACGTTACTTTCTGGGCTTAGAGATTGCTCATGGATCTCCGGAGATACTCATTTCTCAGCAGAAATACACATCAGATATTATTTCCGCTGCATGTGTCTCTGACAGTCGATCAGCTGATACATCCTTAGAGCTTCATGTGAAGCTTCGTCCCACAGATGGTGAGCTCCTTTCTGATCCCACTAGATACAGGCAGATTGTTGAACAATTTGTCTACTTATGCATGACCAGACCCGATATTGCTCATGTAGTTAGTATTGTCAGTCAGTTTGTTTTCGCGCCTACATCAGTTCACTACGGTGCTCTTCTTCAGATCCTCAGATATCTTCGGGGCACTATCACTCGCTTATTATTCATGCTTTCTACATCCAAATTAGAGCTCAGTGCATATTCTGATTCAGATTGGACAGGTGATCCGACTACCAGAAGGTTTACCACGGGTTTCTGTCTATTTCTTGGTGATTCGCTGATCTCATGTCGGAGCAAGAAACAGGCAGTTGTTGCATGTTCTTCCACCGAGGCTGAGTACAGAGCAATGACAGCTACTACTAGAGAGATTGTTTATGTTCGTTGGCTGTTATCAGATATGGGTGTCACTCTTACAGGAGATACTCCACTTTATTGTGATAACCGGAGTGTATTGCACATTGTAAGCAACCCAGTCTTTCATGAGCGAACGAAGCATATTGGGATTGTCATTATGTTCGTGAGAGTTTTGAGGCAGGGACCATCTCTCTCCATTCTGTTACCTCTTCCCTGCAGACTGCAGACTTCTTCACCAAATTCCATACTGTTCAGAGATTCCGACACTTAGTAGGCAAACTCACATTGTTTGACCCATCGTGAGTTTGAGAGGGGGTGTTAGATATTATAGTCCATTAGTCCCACATTGGGTAGTTGACTAGTTTTGTATTTGGTTCCTTATATATATAGGAGATATTGGACTCAGTTATTTCTCAATTCAATATTCAATATTGTCTTCATTTCTCTCTGATTTATCTTATCACTCACCTATCTATCCTCACGGCTGATGGAAGAAGAGATAAATGTTCCTAAGTGAACTACTCTGGACCTTCTATGCGATCGAAGTCTCTTCCTAATACCTGCTTGACTTGCTTAAGGATTAATGAGAGCAAAAATTTTATGCATTATGATAGAATATCTACAATTAAATTTGCGGAAACAAGAATCGTTTTGGTCATGCCGTATGATCCACATGTTAGCAGCTACAACATGCAACTCTATTTTTCTTCATAATCACTCTCGCTCTCCATCGGCCCCATATATCTATAATTGTGCTAGGATACTCAAGCTAGCACAATATATCCAAACCCAAGCAAATTATCTCTCAAGCTAGCATGGCCTTAGGGCAATAGAAGAAGTTGTGATTTGTGTCCTCCCCCCTTAGGCTACATCTATGGATCTTACGTCCACAAATATATTGCGCCTCCTAAGATTCTCTTTTAGAAAGGATTGAGTTATTCGCCGCCAATCATAAGAATACCCACACTTTTGTTGATGTCTGAGTCTTGCATTTCGTTTTCGCCTCCATGCATATCTTTGTTAGTTTATTATGTGGCTTTATGTTATCTATGTATATTATGATGGTGGCTCCTTATCGATGTGTTTATCTATAACCAAACTGACCTTTCCTCATGCACTGGCAACTCGTGCAATGAAACATGATGGGGACAAGGCACTGAACTATCCCTTTCATTTTTAGCTAGACACCTAAGATGGTCCAAACGTTATAAGAGATGGGCTAACATGAGTGAAAAACCTTGTCAAATTAGTATGGTTAGATTTATTCCTTAGCCTTCAATTTGTGTTTTTTTAAAAATATTTTTATTTAAAAAAAAATAAATCCTATACTAGACTATGGTCCAAAAGTTTTATAATTAATATTTTGTCAGGGGAGTTCTATGATAAATCTTTGATTAGTTTCTCTAGTTTCATTCTTCTTTCCACTCACACCCTTTAGAAGACCGACACCCCTAATTTATCATTAGTGTAAAAGACAAAAGAGGGAGATGGTAGCCCAGAAGCACCCACACACCTAATATTGGAAATTCGCGAATTAAACGAATTAATCACTAAAATTGTTACTATTTTTCATATTTATGGATTTAAATATATATTTTACTTAACTGAGATGGGTACTAAGATACATTCAATTTTATATTTCTTTCTTTCCAAACTTTTACCGAGTTATTTCCAAATTTACTGAATTTTTGCCGATTTTCGAATATTAAATTTTGCCAAATTATTTCCGAACTCCGAATGTGTGACTATGCTACCCACGTTAATATCCTAGCCCTCCATGCTCTGTATGGCCTCTATTTTTTTTTATGCAGGTTAAATTTTAACTCTATTCCTTTTGTCTGTTGCTAAGAACTTTTATCTTTACCAGCATGACCCTACCCTGCTTGTTTGGGGTTGTCATTGTAGGGGAAAAATTCATCCGCAGTGTGTAGGGCAATTAATTAATAAGGTATGCCCATAAGATCTTAACCTCTCAGTCTTCTCAAGATCTGTTCCCATTTAAAGGAGTTTTCGGATCATGAAAGATTTCTGGAGGGGGCCGGGGCACGGAATTTGATGTCAAGGTATACTTTGTTTTGCTGCCCGCCCTATGGAGCCAGATGAATTTTTCCATATTGTAGCAGTTAATGATAAAGAGAGCATACAATCATTATTATTCTATGTATATTCAACAACTCAAGTCAAACTAAAGCCAGTATTAGGACTTTGTAGAGTGTTACAAGAGTTAAAAAGACGACAAGAAAGGAAAGATAGACAACCCCACTAAATATATATATTATTAACTCGATAGCTGACAACGAACTTCCACTGAACTTGCTTGCTAACTTTTGTTTGAGGATTAAAAGTAGTCAGCCTTAATTTGTCTTGTATTAAATTTCAACACCTGATACACACCTGATACACACATCAAACAAAAGGCTACAGCTCCCTTTTTATTTACCCTATTAACTGACATATTAACTTCCATTAGGCTGTTGGCTTTTATATTTAATGGAGTAAAAAGAAGGGAGCTTTGTCTTCATTAAATCTCAACACACTGTACCCATAGTCCATACGATTGGTACATTATTTATACCTGCACTCACTTCCACTTTAGCAAATGGGGGCCACTAATTCCCTTACTTTCCATTGAATAATATTGGATATTTAACATATGTACTGCATGTGTATATATACAGACTAGCTGACCAAATAACTTTGAGGATAATATTGCTTTTACAGTAATAATTTTAGGGATTACACTGGTCCAACATTGTGTATGTAGTTAAGAATTCGAAAGAGGTTTATGCGATGATATAGAGGTGAGTCTACAAGAATTAATTGGCACGATCTCTCTACAATGAATTTCATCTCTAAGTAGCAACATTTCTCACATGTGATCAATTTGATAATTAGTGCCTTGCGTCTTCATCGTATATGATTCTCTGTTAACCTTTGATCAGTTTGTAAGTTGTAATTACCGGGCTGTGGCTCCTGTACTGATTAAGATTATTTCCATGATATCTTTGTTATGGCTTGGAGAAGGAGACTGCAGATGAGAACAATGAGTGAGTGAGAAAATGAGGGCTGCTGCCATGCGAAGAGTGTGTCAGTGCGATCACTAAATCCCTAGCAAGTTGGTTTCTGTAGGTTCTTTAGCATTTACTGCTCTTAAGTATATTTTGCTTTATGTTTCTCTTGTTTATTTACGCTGTTTTGTATGGATGTTGAGACTCCATGAACCTTTTATGTTTACTTTTCTTGTGGTTATCTTGTTTTATGTATTTTTAATTTTTTTTTTTCCGTAGGGTTGCTGATTTTGTACGGTGCGGTTTGCAGTGATGTTTGATCCACGTCGAGCTGGACAGGATCCTCAGGTACTGGTGAGTTTCAGCTTGTTTTTGTGAGGGGTGTGTGCTGGCATTTGCCTTCTTCTGTTCTGCCTATTTTGCTCTCGTGTTGTCTCTGTTTTTCCTTTACTGTATTCTGTTGCTTTCATGGCTGTTTGTTCTTGTTTTTCCTTTATGGATGTTCCGCTATCTACTCGTTAATGAAATATGAATTATGAATGGTATCAATTTACTATTAAGAGCTGTACATTTCAAATTACCCACTTGGATAGTCATTTTTTCTCAACAATTTACTTGGTACATATTTCGTTTGGTTATCAACCTGTCCATTACTCTTTTCACAAACCAATCTTGAACAAACACATCATCAACCATCCATTTTCCTTTTTTATCTTTGATGTTGAAGATCAATGTGATTGGCCATTACCACATCCAAACCTACACCAATGCGCACAAACTAGAAGAACATCCAATCACCTTAGCCCTCCTTAGGGCATATATCGATCTGACACACACTACATATAGCATATATAGTATATAAAGTAGTGAAGTAAGAGATTGGCATTGACTCATTTGACTGCTAATTAATCATAGGTGGTGGTTCTTATCATCCACTCCTACTCTTTTTAATTAGCCTCCTAGCAAACAAAAGTAATAAGATTCCAATTACTTACTTACAACACCTTTTTATATAGATAATTAAATAGTATGATGATTAGTATTAAGACTTGTAGAGTTAGTTGGGAGTTAATGGAATCACATCACATGAGTGGCGCATAATGTAATAACGACGACAATATTCCACATTGGATAAAAATTGTCTGCATGGGACGCGCACGTTCTTCTTGTTGGATCCTAAAGCCAACTTTAAGTACTCCCTTTGTTACTTACTACTACTATATATAAATATCCCCCTCCCTCCCTCCCTCCCTCCTCCCTACTAGTAATTACAAACAATAATATTACCTTGAGTGTAATGACATGGCAATCCAATCAGTCATCCTCATTCTCCTCCTGCTGGCCGCAAACATTGCAACTGTGTCGGAAGCGCGTTTTCTTCTTGTCGACAATGAGAAGGTGTTTGTGAGTGTAGGAGAACAAGAGGTGTTGTTCCATGGCAAGAGGTTGACATGGACTGAGAGGGCGACTGCTGACCCGGATAAGCGAGAAGTTCCAGGAGGTCCCGATACTCAACACCACAGCTTGCCTCCTCAAGCTCACTAGATTTATATATACAGAGAAAATTTCGGTTGCTCACTACAGTGAGCACTCACGAAATAGAAGCTGGAGAGGGATGGAAATTAATGTTGACGTCTCGATTGCTAGCTCTAGTAACCAGTCGAGCAGGCAGGCAAAGCCAAATCTGATATTTTTTTTAATTATCAAATTCATCAATTTTGCGCTTTAGCTTTTTTGTATTTTGCTTCAGTGGGAGTTGTGCTGAAGTGAAAGAGAAATGATGTATTTTGCTTGTAGTCTTTGATAGTCGACGCATTATACTGATGAGATGCTAGATATCATTGGACGAATTTTCCTTTTTATTTTGTTGTAATGCTGGTTTCGTTAATTTATCGTTAATAAAACGATGACGATGTCATCTTTATTCTAGAAAAAAAAACTAATCATGCAGAGATATAATAAATCTGTTTGGCAGAGATATAATAAATCTGTTTTGGCTTTACTTCGCCTTTACTTTTACTCCTCTTTTCATATCATTTGTATTCGAGAATGTTTTCTTTGGCAATCAATTAGAGTTTTTGGCACTTTTTCTTTGATTAAAGTTGGTAAGTTTCCATTTTCCTTTTATTAAATAAAAGATGGAAACATTATAATTAAATGGATTTTCACCGGAAGATGTTAAATGCTTATTCAATTGCTAGCAAAGTGAATCCATTTAAATTTCAATCCACAAAAAAATGACACTTGTGTAATTTTTAAGAGTAATGCTATATCCACTACAAACTTCACTACATTTTCTTTCACTACCTTAGGTGGTACACTCCAATAGGTGGGGGAAGAGAGTAGGTGAGAGAACTCTCCAGTAGAAGTGTGCCATCTAAAGTGGTGAAGAAAATGGTAGTAAAATTGATAGTGGATAAAAGCATTATTCAATTTTTAATTGTTCATAGCCAATCATCAATTAGATTTAGAAAGGGTTTTTAACATGCATACTCCTAACAAAGAGTAATGCTAGAGCCACTATCACATATATGTGAATATCACATATATTCCTCATAAATGTATATTTTCACATTTGCCCCTAATAATGATATTTTAGTTACCCTTCTACTCAAAGCAACTTACATCGGTAGAGTAGGGAATGTTCAACATTCTTTGATGAACTTGATAGAAAACGTCTGAAATGCCATTTTTCTACCGTTCTAGCTTCATCCTCTTACTCCCTGTAATATTAATCATCTGTAAACCCAATGAAATACATAAACTCATCATAAATTTTTTGCAATTTTTTTCTTTCCAAAATGGACAAATTTATAGAACATCTTTCTAACTTCATATTCTTCCTCACATTCCCTATCCAAATTCGCTGTTAATCTTACGAATTTCAAATATACATATTTTGGGGCAACTTTTAGGAATAAATAAGAAAGATGGTCACATCGTTAGCGACAAATATAAAAATACACTTTTTAGGGACATATATGATATTAGCATATTTGTTAGGGGTGTATGTGTAAAAAATCCTTTCGAAAATTAATTGATGATCGGTTATGAACAATGTTCCATGCTATGCCTGATTTGAGAGCTCTTTAGAGCATCTGTAGTCGGTTCCTTATATTTTCAAAATTTGAAAAATATAGGGAACGAGACGCTGTAGTCGTTCCCTATATTTTCAAAATTGTAAAAATGTGGGGAACAGTAGCCGTCTATATTTGAGAGAAGATATAGGAAAATTCTTAAATATAGAAATTGAAAGATTATCTTGTGTTCGTTCTAAAAAAATTGTCCCAGACGCAAGATGAGCTTGCGTTTGTAGAATTTTTTAAAAAATGTTGATCGAACGATCGAAATTTAAAAAGAAAAAGAAAAAAAATTCACGGATGCAACATCATGTTGAGTCCCAAAAATTTTCCCCCCATTTTGACATTTTAATTATATGGAATAAAGCCTATAGGATTATTTATGCATATAAAGTTAATTTGAGATTGGTTTGATTATTTGATCAAGAGATGAGATGGAATGGGCCTATAGGAATTATTATGTGTTCGTATGTGTACAAAATTTTTTAAATAAATTTTTTGGACCGTTTTTTTTAATCAACGGCTGAGATTCAATATTAGAACGATCATACACCTTTGGATCAAATTTTGGGTTTCAACGATTACAAGCCCAACTCAAAAATCCTATGTCTAAGAGCCAAATATTGGAAATTTTTAATGTAACGACTACAGATGCTCTAAAAGTTAGAAAGGGTTAGTCCGCAAGTGCCTCTAAGGGTTAGCGGATAACTTTTTGGCCAATGAAACAAAGATCACAAGTTCGAATTTCCCTTGTGTTATTTCTCTTTATGGAGAAAAAGAGTGTGGGTTTGTGAGGGAAAAAAATCTAAAATTTGAGAGATCTCTTTATGGAGAAAAAGTGTGGGTTTGTGAGGGAAAAAAATCTAAAATTTGAGAGATGAAGTTTACCGTTTTCGATCGATATTGAGAGAGAGAATTTTACTGGTTTGGCAGATTTTGTGGGTCATATTTTGAGACATACCAATTTTCGCTATTTGGGCCCAATTTTGTGGGGTTTTTGGTTTTTTTTTGGTTTTTTTTTTTAAATTTCTTCGGCTGATTTTTTGAGATGCTGAATTTTACTGTTTTGACTAGAATTGTGGGCTTAATTCATCGTTTTTGCAATATTTTGAGAGAGTTTATATTTCACTATTTTGGCCGACCTTGTGGGATAGTCTACCGTTTTTTACTAATGTTGAGAAATGTTGAATTTCACTATTTTGGCAATCTTTTCTGAGCTACAATTCATTGTTTTTGGCAAACTTTTTAGAAATACTGAATTTCATAGGATATGTTAGATCTTGCGGGCCATCCACCGGTTTCAACTGATTTCAAGAAATGCATAATTTTACTGTTCCTGATTCTGTAGTATATACAGAGTCCACCATTCTCGCCATATTAGGAGAGATTTTGAATTTCATTATTTAGTTCAATTTTGTAGACTAGTCCACTGTTTTTGACTGATTTTAAAGAAATATTGAATTTCAAGGGTTTTAACGAGATTTTCTGGGCTATTGTCACTAATTTTCTCCATATTTTGATAGATTTTAAATTTCACTATTTTTGTCCGATTTTGAAAGATATAGTCCATCATTTTTGTTGATCTGAATTTCATCGTTCTGGCTTAGATTTTGTGGGCCCCATCATTTTTGCCTTATTTTGAAAGACATCATTTCACTAATTTTAGTCAGATTTTGTGGGATATAGTCCATTATTTTCAATCGATTTTGAGAAATGTTTAATTTTACAGTTTTGGCCATATTTTGTGGGTTGTCCATCGTTTTATTCATATTCAGCGAGAATATAAATCTCATTATTTTGTCCCAATTTTGTGGGCATTTTTTGTGGCCAATTTTGAGAAATGTTGAATTTCACTGTTTTGACTAAGATTTTGTGAGCTATAGTTCATCGTTTTGACATATTTTGAGAGAGTATAAATTTCAAAATTTTTGCAAGATTTTGTGCAAAAAAGTCACCCTTTTCTCCATATTTCCAGTGATTTTTAATTTCACTTTTTTGGCTCTATTTTGTAAATTATGTCTACCATTCTTGGCCAATTTTTTTAATAATGATTTTTATTGTTTTAGCCATTTTTTGTGACGTATATATAGTTCACCATTTTTGCCATATTTAGATATATTTTAAAGTACTCTACTTCATCCCCATTGTATGGGTTAAAATACTCTGTTCTCGGTCGATTTTGGAAAATTCTAGATTTCACTGTTTTGATCAATTTTTTTGGGCTGTTGTCTATCGTTTTTCGCAGTATTTCGAGAGGTTTTAAATATCTTTGTTTTTGCTTATTTTTGGTTAGTTCCTTGTTTTCAGCTGATTTTAATGGATGCCAGGTTTTCCTATTTTGGACAGATTTTTGGGCTATAAGTCCATTTTTGCCAAAATTCATGAGATTCAGATTTCATTATTTTGATCTGATTTTATGTGTTATAGTCCACTATTTTCAGCGGTTTTCAGAAATAGAATTTCACTATTTTCGCTAGATCATGTGGGCGATAATCTACCATTTACGACTGATTTTGAGAAATGTTATATTTCACTATTCTTGGGTCTTGTCCACTGTTTTCGGCCAATTCTGGGAGATGCTTAATTTCACTGTTTTAGCCAATTTTGTGGGCTTATCCACCCCTTTTGACGAATTTTGAGAAATGTAATGGACATCACTATTTTTGACACAGTTTTCGACCGATTTTGAGAAATTATGAATTTCAATATTTTGATCATGTTTTATTGGGTACAGTCGATCAGTTTAGACCAATTTTGAGAATTGCAGAAATTTACTATTGTGGCAAGATTTTGGGGACTATCTACCGTTTTAGGACAATTGAAAAATATTGATATTTCATTGTTTTTGGCAAAATTTTTGTGGATTAACGTCCCTTACTTTGGCCCGATTTTGTAGGTAGTAGTCCATTCCTTTCATCATGTTTTGAGAGTTTTTGAATTTCACTATTTTCGCTCAAATTTGCGGGCTACAATCCACCTTTTTTCAGTCGATTTTCAATTAAGTTGAATTTCACTATTTTGGCCAGATTTGTGGGCTTTCACAGTTTTCACCAAATTTTGGGAGATTTTGAATGGTATAATTTTAACCCAATTGTATGGGCAACTTTTCTCAGCGATTTTGAGGGATATTAAAGTTCACTGATTTCGCTGGATATTGTGGGCTATAGTGCAATATTTTCGACTGATTTTGAGAGACTTTATTAATTTTATTGTTTTTGACAAGATTTGTGGGTTACACTCTACCGTTCTCAGCTGACTTTAAGAAATATGACGAGTCTCATTAATTTTCCTAGTTTCAAAAGACTAGAGACCACCCATTTCAACATGTGTTTACAAATACTGAATTTCACTGTGTTCGTCAGATTTTGTGTGCTATCTACTATTTTCGATTGATTTTGAGAAATGTTGAATTTCATTGTTTTGGCTAGATTTTGTTAAGTATAGCCCCCCCCCCCCCCCCCCCCCCCCCCCCCCCCCGATTTTAAAACAGCACTCGTCAGATTTTATGGGCTATAAGTCCACAATTTTCAACCAATATTATGAAATTGTGAATTCCATTGTTTTGATCTAATTTTGTTGGGTGCATACCATCTTTTGACCGATTTTGAAAGATGGAGAATTTCACTATTTTTTGGAAAATTTTGCAGATTGTTTTTCTTTGTTTTTTGCCCCATTTTGAGAAATAAAAAATTCCAACGGTTTGGTCATATTTTGTAAGTATCGTTTTGCTATTGAGAGATTTTCAATTTCACTATTTTGATCCAATTTTGTTGGCTACAATCCTGCTTTTTTGGGTCAAGTTTAAAAAAACGTTGAATTTCACTATTTTGGTTAGATTTGTAGAAATGGTCCACCATTTTGGTCAAATTTTGTTATATTTCAGTTTCATTATTTAGCCCGATTTCACTGGCTTTAGTCCGTCGGTTTCTGCGATTATGAAACATACTAAATTTCACACTTTTCAGCATATTCTGTTTCACTTTTTCGATCAATTTTGTGAGATCCTTAATTACCCTTGTTTTTTTTCTGAAGGAAAGGTGGAATCTGGCTACCCTGTTTCATTCATAAGAGATTAATAAAACATACTCAGAAAACTGAGCCTACTACAAAAACCTAAAACAGAACAAAAGTACATAAACTCCACCCAAACATGGGGGGTGGGACAAAAAAAAACATAGCTAAACAGAAAGGTAATACATCAGATCCCCCCAACAAACCCTGGGGTGGTGGGCATCAAAATCTAGTGGATCGTGCTGTGCTGGCTGTCAGTCGATCGTCGGCCCGATCTCGATCTCCTCGTCATCAAACTCCTTTACCTGGAAAACACTCGCGATCCTATCCCTAGAACCTGATGCTGCCATATTAGCCCAAAAGTAGATAACATACATAATGTGAGTCAAATTGTCAGAAATACTATTCCAGGTTGTACGAAAGTAAAGATTATTTCTATCTAGCCATAAAACCCAGGTCATTGCGGCGATAGCTAAATACCACGCTTCTCTCATGGCCCCCTCTCCGTTGCGAACTTTGGGCCTACCCATAGGTCCTCGTAAGTGCTAGGATAATGAGTCGCCCCTAGGACGCTGAGTACCTCTACGAGTACCGCTTTACTTCTAGGACATTGAAGAAAAAGATGGTTTCTGGTCTCGCGGGCAGCGTGACAGAAACCGCATTGAGGGTCCGCATTCGGTTGTCGCTTAGCGAGGTTTTCTCTAGTCAGGATTGCGTCATTCAGTACCAACCATAGGAAGGCTTTGATTTTAAGTGGAGCTTTCGTCCTCCAGATGACGGTAGCCCACTTTGGGGAACACCCCCTAAAATGGATGCGCTTTTATAAGGAGCGAACTGTGAACTCACCGTTCTTCTCCAATCTCCAGAGTTTTTTGTCTGGACCCTGGGAGCAGCTAATACCAGCGTTGGAGATGTAGGCCTGAAGCTCCGTAAGTCTGAGGTGGGAGCCTATGTCAAGCAGCTATTTGAAAGATGGATTCCAGGTGCCTCTTTTCCATGCTGCGGCCACCATGCAATGTGGTTGTGACGCCTATTCGTATAGATCGGGGAACAGGGTTCTGAGTGTGTGATCAGCGCACCACTTATCCCACCAGAACCTGGTGAGTCTTCCGTTACCGATAACTGACTTGACGCAGCTAGTGAAGGGTTCGTATGCCTTGGTGATGCCTTTCTAGAACCAGGACACCCGGGGGCCTATCCTAAAGTCCAGGTTTCTCGTCCCATTCCCTTACATATAGCCCTGGACAAATTGTTGCCACCCTTCCCCATTAGGGTGGAACACTTTCCACCACCATTTGTCCAGAAGTGCCAGATTCATGTCTCGCAGATCAATAATACCTAGGCCTCAATGTATCTTTTTCATACACGCCTTCTTTCATCTGATGAGGTGATAACCACCTCTGTTCGGCTCAACCCCTTTCCATAAGAAGCGTTTCCACGTCCGATCAATTCTTTGGATTACCCATCGCGGCATTTCAAAGAAGGAGAGATAATAGGTCGGGAGGTTCGAGAGTACCACATTAATGAGCGTGACTCTCCCTCCCAAGGATAGAGCTTTGCCTTTCCAGCCTGCCAGTCGTTTCTCAACCCTGTCGATAATGGGCATCCAATCTGCCTTTTTTAGCTTTCCGGGTCTAAGTTATAATCCAAGGTATTGAATGGGGAAGCTCTTTGTGGAGCAGCTTAGGGCTGTGGCGTGTTCAAGAGCCTTTGCCGGGGTCAGGGCAATGGGGGTGAGAGCACTCTTGTGGAAGTTAACCCTGAGGCCAGACTAGGCTTCAAAGCAATACAGAATCCCTTTGAATACGGTGGTTTCCCCAAGGTTGCCATTGCCAAAAGAAGAGTGACGTCTGCGTATTATAGAATAGAGCAGCCTTGACGATTGGCTCCCTTAGCCACTGGTGTGATCCAACCTGCTGTACTGCACTTAGCCATCATGGATCTAAGCACATCTGTCACTATGGTAAAGAGAAGGGATGAGAGCGGATCGCCTTGTCTAAGCCCCCATTTGCAAGAGAAAGGGTGGCCTGATACGCCATTTACCAAAATCGTCGTTCTTCTGGTAGTAAGGCAGGCATGAATCCATCTGATCCATCTGTCATCGAACCCTCTTCTAGCAAGTGCTTCCAACAAACAGCCCCATTCAACAGAGTCATAGGCTTTCTCGAAATCTAGCTTTAGGAGGTAGCACCTAGAGTTTGAGGTGTGGCAATGATGGATAGTCTCCTCAGTCGTTGCTATACTGTCCTGTATACAACGTCCTTTGATGAATCCGGTCTGGTCGTGACTAATGAGACCATCCATGACCTTACCCAGTCTGTTAGCGAGAGTCTTGGTAATGATCTTTACGGAACAGTTTAGGAGGCTAATGGGACGGAAATCTCCATGGCTATGGTACACTGTATAGCTATATTTGGAGAGATTTTAAATTTCACTGTATTAGCTATATTTGGAGAGATTTTAAATTTCACTATTTTTTCCAAATTTTGTGGGCTATGTAGTTCACCGTTTTCGAGCTATTTTGAGAAATGTTAAATAACACTATTTTGATCACATTTTGTGAGCTATATAGTCCATCAGTTTTGCCAAGTTTTATGGGTTATAGTCAACATTTTCCAGTAACTTTGATAGATGCTAAGTTTCAGTGTTTTGGACAGATTTGTGGGCTTTATAGTCCATTGTTTTCGGTATATTTTGAAAGATTTTAAAGTTCACAAATTTGGCCCAATTTTGTCAGTTAGCCCACTTTTCTCGTCGATTTTTCAAAAATGTAGATTTTTCACAAATTTGAATATATTTTTGTGGTATGTCGTCCACTGGTTTTGCCATATATGGTGAGATTTTGATTTTCATTATTTTGGCCTCTTTTGGCTAAAGTCTACGGTTTTCGGCGATTTCGAGAAATACTGAACTTCATTTTCTTTGGCAGATTCTATAGGCTAGTCCACTGTTTTTCGAATGACTTTGAGGCATGCTTCATTTTAATGATTTTTACAAGACTTGTTGGGCCATAGTCCATTGTTTCACTATATTTTGATAGATTTTAAATTTAATTATTTTAGCTTGATTTTTTGGGGCTATAGTCCCTCGTTTGGACAATTTTGAGAAATATTGAATTTACTATTTTTGGCAAATTTGTGGGGGGTATAGTTCATCGTTTTCGACCAATTTTGAGAAATTCTTAATTTCATTTTTTTGTTATGTTTTGTGGGCTATAGTCCATCATTTTCGACTGGTTTGTGAGAAATGCTGAAGTTCACTGTTTTTGCGATATTTTATGGGCTATTGTCCACCTTTTTCGAAAGATGCTTATATTAAGGACGATTTTGAAAGCGGGCATATTTGTGGGCCATAGTCCTTAGTTATTCCGCCAAATTTGAGAGATGCTTATTAATTTCTCTGTTTTGGCCAACTTTGCGGGCTATAGTCTACTATTTTCATCTGATTTTTTGAAATACGATGATTTTTATTGTATCATCATATTTTGTAGGTTCGTCCACCTTTTTCGATTGATTTTTAGAGATACTATTTGTGAAATACGATGATTTTTATTGTATCATCATATTTTGTAGGTTAGTCCACCTTTTTCGATTGATTTTTAGAGATACTATTTCACTACTTTTACAATTTTTTTAGGACTATAATCCACCATTTTCGACAAATTTTGAGAAATGCTAAATTTCATTGTTTCGATCATTTTTTATTGGGTATATTCCACCTATTTCGGCAATTTTGAGAAATGTTAAATTTCGTTGTTTCGATCATTTTTTATTGGGTATATTCCACCTATTTCGGCAATTTTGAGAAATGCTAAATTTGACAGCTTTCCCCATATTTTGTAGGTATAATCCATTGTTTTAGACCTATTTTAAGAAATTGTGAATTTCACTATTTTGGTTGTTGGGTACAGTTCTTCGTTTTCTACTGATTTTAAGAAATTCTGAATTTCACTGTTTAATCTAAAAATTTTGGGCTCTTAGTCCTCCATTTCGAACGATTTTGAGAAATATTGAATTTCATTGTTTTCACTAGAATATGTATTCTACAATCCAACTTTTTCGATTAATTTATAGAAATACTGAATTACACTAGTTTTGCCAGATAGTGTATTGAGTTCGACCGATTTTGGGAATTGAAAATTTCACTGTTTTTGTCAGGTTTCGTATGGTACAGTCTGTCATTTTCATCCAATTTTGAGAAATGCAGAATTTCACTGTGTTTTTTTTGATAAAAAGGTGACCTTGTCACTGCTTCATTGTGTTAACCAGATTTTCACTGTGTTAAGCAGATTCTGCTAGCTGTCCAGTGTTTTTGGACAATTTTGAGAATATTGAATTTCACAATTTTTGACAAATTTTGTGGACAGTTCGCTGTTTTTGCCTAATTCTAAGAAGCACGTTCAATTCAATCTTCTTCTAAGTAGTAGTTTGAGATGCTGCTGTTTTTGCCCAATTCTAAGAAGCACGTTCAATTCAATCTTCTTCTAAGTAGTAGTTTTTTTTTTGACTGGTAAAAGGTAGGGTAATCCCCTACCTCACAAAAAATTATATTAAAAAAGAGTAATTACAGTACATAATACAAAATGTGATCAAGTATAATCAGCACAAATGTCGAACACTTGATCCCCCAAAAAAGTCACAGTATCAGCTTGAGGAAAGGGTGGACTTATAACTGTGTCCCAAAATAGCATACAATTTGCTTATCAAAAGTAAAAGAAATCTCTCCACGGTATCCTCAGCCAGAGCAGCTGCCTTCTCCACTCTCAGCTTGGTCAATACGCATGAGCGCCTGCTTGAGCAAGATATCCTGTGCATCTGCCTGCTCAATTTCCCTGATCAGTGCCTGCTTCTTCTTCCTGCCGTCCACTCCATCTAGCCAGGATCGAAACCAAAACAATGCATTAGAAATGATTTGTTGCGGTGAAAGGGATTTAGCAGAAAAAACACGCTCATTTCTAGCAAGCCAGATACTCCAGCAAATTGAAATAGTGAGGAGATGCCAAGTGTGTCTTTGTGCATGTGTACCAAAACACCATGAAGTAAAGCATTCATATAGGTCATTGGGCAGTGAGTGTATGCTGAAGAGTGTGGTGAAGAAATTCCAGGATGTAGTGGCCATAGGGCATGCAAAGAAAATGTGGTAGGCAGTTTCGACAGGACACGCACAAGCTGTGCATGTTGTGTCTCCTGGCCAACCTTTAGAGTGGAGAAAACTTTTGGAATGGATTCTGTCCCAACTCAATAGCCACATGAAGATCTTGCATTTCAGAGGTGCCGCCGAAGACCACGTTGCCACGTAGTAGGGGGAGCGTAGGCCAGAGGTGACGAAGAAGTTGTAAGCAGATTTGACGGTGAAGGCCCCTGTTGCTGTGAGACGCCAAAAGGGTTGATTAGGAGAGGTGGAGGGTTGGTGTTCTGCTAGCAGAGCCATGAGCATCTGCTTTTCTTCTCGAATGCGTGGCGTTGAGATGCAGTTTAGTTGTGGTTGCCAATGCCAGACGCCATTGAGCCAAGATCCTTAGGAGAGCACCTCAGCTTGCAGGTTCCAAGCAGCAGCTGCAAGAGAGGGACATAGGGTGACGATGTTGTTGCCATTGAGCCAACGGGACGTCCAGAATTTGATGTGGTTGCCATTGCCTAACTGCCACTGAACATTGATCAGGAATTGTTCTTTGAGGGAGTAAATCCCCTTCCAGAAGCTGGATGCCATTGGGGGGCAAGTTAGGCTGTTTGTTGAACATCTGTAGTACAGACTCTTTATAGTTTGGCTAGCTAATGAGTCTGAAGAGAATAAGTTCCATCACCACTTCAACAGTAATGCTTCATTGAAGACTTTTAAGTCTAGAACACCCAAACCACCCTGCTCCTTTGGTTGGCAGATGGCCTACCAGTTCTTGCAAGCCACACCTCTCGCATCCTTGTCTGAGCCACTCCAAAAGAATCGACTACGAATTTGGTCAATCCGCTTTATCACCCAAAGGGGAAGTCTAAAGAAGAATGCAAAATAAACTGCCAAGGCACTAAGAATCGCATTAATGAGCACCAACCTTCCCCCTCTTGAAAGTATCCTGCCCTTCCACACCGACAGTCTTCTCTCAATCTTTAGGATGAGGGGTTGCCAACTTCTTTTTCTAAGCTTACCCTTGGAGAGTGGCATTCCTAGGTAGCTGAAAGGTAGGCACTCTTCTTTGCATTCCAGAATAGTTGCGAAGGCATGAAGCTTGGCTTGCGATTTACCAAAATAAATGATTGAAGACTTTTTGAAGTTAATGTCCAGGCCAGAGACATTGGCAAATAGTTTCAGAGTCACCTTGAGGTTGAGTATCTCCTGCTCTTCACCATAACAAAAGATTAGAGTATCATCTGCAAACTGAAGAACGGACAGGTTTGCTAATGCGCCTCTGATAGGAAGTTGGGAGAATACACCATTTCTTCGACCACTAAAGAGCATCTGAGCTAGCACATCAACTACTAAGATAAATAGCATCGGCGAAAGAGGATCCCCTTGCTTAAGACCTATCTTAAAGTTGATTTGTTTCCCACCCTCACCATTGATGATGACAGATGATTTTGCCGTTCTGAGGATCATATGAATCCATATGCACCAAGCCGGACCGAACCCTCTGGCGACAAGAAGTTGGTCTAGAAATTCCCAACTGACAGTGTCAAAAGCTTTGGTGAAGTCTATCATGAACAAGAGCGTATCAGAGCTCCTACGGCTGCAGAGGTTTATAGCTTCGTGGGCCACCATAAAACAGTCCACCGTTGATTTGCCTTTAAGAAAAGCGCTTTGAGAAGACGACACTAAGGAGTGAAGGATGGTACTGAGTCTGTTGATGAGGATTTTGGTGAAGATTTTGAATGAACAGTTAAGCAAGTTGATTGGCCTGAAGTCTGTTACAGAGTTTCCGCCTTCACATTTCGGGATAAGAATAATGTTAGAATAATTCATTCTTCCAAGGTCCGCATCTTCCTTCTGCACAGATTGCAACATAGCAAGTAAATCTTCCTTGATTGTGTCCCAGAAAGTATGATAGAAGCACATAGAGAACCCATCAGGACTAGGTGCCTTGTCGCTACTCATATCAAACACCGCCTTTCTAATTTCCTCAATAGTGAACGAATTATCAAGGTGCTCCAAATTGACTTCATTTGAAGTGTAAGCCCTTTTTTTCCAAATACATATTTTCTGAATATTTCCTGTATTTTGACTAATTATAAATTCACTTTGTTTTGAAATTTGTTTCGGATATTTTATTAAAGCGATTTCTAATCGAAAACAATATTTTGTTTGAATAATGGCATAATTTAATTTCAGTTCCTAATTGATCAGTTATTTGTATTTTTACTCAATTTAAATTTAAATGTATTATTGCTTTTGGGCTATTTTGATAAATGTATATTTTGTTATATAATCTTATTATTATTATTATTATTATTATTATTATTATTATTATTATTATTATTATTATCATCTTATTCTTGTAATTTTACTATTGTTATTATTGTTATTATTAGTATTATATATTTTTTTGTAAAGCCCGAATATACTTATTTAATTGTATTTTATTATTCGATTTGATGTATGTTTATACGTATATTTTAAAAACCCATTTTAAGCTCTTATTGGATTTTAAATCATAAAACCCTATTTTCCCTAATGGATTCTACCCAAAATCCATGACCCATTTTCTCATTGGATAATCCAATACCCTATAACCCTAAACCCAATAACCCTAACCCAAAACCTAATACTATTCTACCTTATACTGTAGCCGCCTCTTCTCATCTTTCCCTTCCCTTAGCTTTCCCGATCCTCCCATCTCTCATCCCTGTCTCCCCTCGTCCCTGTGTCGCTCCCCATGTGTGCGCCTCCGTCGCAGCTCAGTCCAGTGCAGCCCCCTGCCTCCCCTTGTTGCGTCAACAACCAGTCGCGACAACACCATACCGCAAGCCGCCATCGTGACCTCCTGTCGCCAGCCGCTTCGACACTAGTCACCACCCTTTGACAGCACGATAGCGCTGTCACCCCGTTCAACTTGCCGTCCTCTGCCAGCTTGTGCCAGCAACTGCACCCCCGAGCACCCCTCTCCTCCCTGTGTGCCTCCTCCTTCGACCGCAGCGACACAACACCTCCCTGTCGTGACCTCCCGTCGCAGCAGCGACTGTGGCATCTGTTCCCAGCCGCAGCTGCCCCGTGCACCGCCGCCTGCCTTTCGCTGCCCTTGCCGGTGCTGCCCTTATGCGCCGACCAACGGCCGTTGCCTTGCCGCCCTGTGCCGACTGCAGTGCACACTTTGTTCCCCCCGACTGTTCTTGATAGGTTGCCGTTTGATATTGGTTTTGATCATGTGGATCCGAGCCGTCCGATCGCCTTGGTGATCTTGATCGTTATCAAGATCTTGATTTCCAGATCTGATCATCATCTTCCCTATCTTCGATCTCGGTCGTCGATTGGTAGATCAACTTGATCTCGGCCATTGATCGTCTCGTTCGTCTTCTAATTGGTGAGTTAAACATTTGATCCACTTTTTGTTCTTATTCATCAATTGTCAATCATGGTATAGTTACTCTTTTGGTACTCTTCTAATTCTTATGTGTTCTATTTTTGATCTCGACCGTTGGATTCGCTTGATCTTCATCTTGATCTTGATCATTATCGAGATTCGTGCTGATCGTGCTCGTCGCCCGGGATCCATTCCCGTTATTCTTTCATCGGATTCATCGTCACCTTAAGACAAGTATCTTCTTGTATATTTCGTTTTCTAGTACAAGTTTTTCCTTGAAAATACTACAAGTAGATTGTAAATGTGACTCCTCTTTGTTTATCGTTGATGATCTCATGTTTTGCCTTATCTATTACATGATCTAAGAGTCACAATCCTTCGTTGATACACTTGTTCACAACTAGTATAATTTAATACAATTCATGCAAAAAGTGTTTTATTTGGTTTCTGTCCTGTTTTGTCTTGCTGTTTCGACCCCCGATAATATTGGAATCCGAACTTGAGTCCTGAATATGAAATATAGTCCTAAGTGTCTAGTTTCCAATAACATCTATAATTTTCGAATTTTGAGTTACGGTCTAGGAGATATCGCAGTTTTACTGCCATTGTGTCTGTAATCGCAGATTCACAAAAACTGCTGCACCACCTTGGTTTACAATTATTTTAACTATGCTAACAGTAAGTAAATGACTTGAACTTTTGCATGCTGATACTAGAAACCCTAGAGAACATCCCCTAATTTTCTCAGAATTAATTAATGAGGTTTCAACCCTGTTTCATATGTATAAACTCAGTTTTACAAATTCTGGCTGAACACGAATGCTGTATAGTTTGCTGCTTTGACATAAATTGCTACAACTTATATGTGTCTTAATTATATGCGTTGGAACTGGGCAGGAACTGGGCAGGAGTCTAGTTTCTAGAGCTTCTGACGGATTCACATTTGCTATCTTGTAGCAACGGAAATCGCAGTTTTTGTGCAGCAACGTCATACTGTCCAGATTTGGAATTCTCGTTGTTCTTGATATTTGATTTGTTTTGACCATCGAACATGTATCCTACCTAGCCTGGACTTGTTCCATGTTCTTGTTTATGCTTACTTGACCTGTTCCGCACACTTTTATGCTTGCTTGATGATAATAATAAATAATAAGCCGGGATTTAAGGAAAAGACCATAGTAGTGGACAATATAGGTAAGTGTACTCGGAAGGGGGCCCGTGTTTCCCAGTACTCGGTTTATGAACTTGTTGCGTCTTGATGTATTCATGAAGCCATTACTTGGCTCATGAACTTTTTGTATTCATGAACCCACTGTGTGGTTCTTGAACTTGTTAGTAGATTCACGAACTTGCTTCGTGAACTTATTACTTTATTTTCGTATTCATGAACCGTGCTTGCTTGATACTTGATGCCTGAGTACACCGTCCTATAAAATCCACTACTAGGCCTAAACAAAGTTGCATTGATTTTAGCCACCATGTGATAAAAGGATGACACATGAAGTGCTATCTAGATAGTAATAACTACAAGACTTGATACATGATACTTGAACATGATACATGCTTACTTGATACTTGATTACATGATACATGAGACTTGATACTTGAGCATAATACTTGACACTTGCTACTTGATACTTGTACTTGACAACTTGACACTTGAGACTTGTTACTTGTTACTCGACACTTGTACGTAATACTTGTTACTTGATGCTTAAATTGATGCTTGATTCCATTACATGTTCACTAGCCACTTGCTCTACTACTAGTATTTGTTACCCAATCTTGTCACTCGAGTTGTCTTTCTTGCTAGCTAGTTTCTTGAATCCCAATACTTGTTGCATCCCTATTATATTATGTTATACATTCTTGATTCCAAATCTTGTTCCATATTACTTGCACTTGTTTTCATACCCTTGCTTGTACTATTTGCGGTCCTAACTTGTACTAAAGGCGTTTATCTTGTTTTCTCTATTTTTTCTCCCTTTTTATATTTATATATACAGACTTTGGAGACGAATTGTCTGCTGAAATTGGTAAGCAGATGTTCTAGGCTTCGCTTGGAGAGAAGACTTGCTTTGAAATATTTTGTTTTGAATTATTTATTTCTTTTGTTATTTGAATCTTGTAACGGGCTTATAGTCCCCTGTTTTATCTTTTGGTCCAGATTTAGAAAATATTTGGGATATTATTATTTTGTTTCAATTGTTTTCTGTTGATTAATAAATTGTTCATGCATGCGTGGTTGTGTGCATTTTGTTATATTCTTGTTATGATGCTGAGTCGATCCTACAGCTCACGGATAATGAAAATCATTCGCTGAGCTTTGTCACGCGCTCGTATTCCATGTTTTTGGGAAGCGGGGCGTGACATGAAGGATAAAGGGATTGCCAGTCAATACGAAAATCAGATAGCTTAGCAGTGCCACAAATCTCCTGAAAGTGATTCTCGAAAGCTAATCTAATAATAGAGGGAGAGGTTGTTAGAGTGTTACCAATATTGAGGCTATGGATGAAGTTCCGCCTTCTTCTACCATTAGCAATTGAGTGGAAGAATTTGGAGTTAGCATCCCCCTTTTTGATCCATTGCACTCATGATCTCTGTCTCCAATACACTGCCTCTGCTTTGATGAGATCCTGGAGCTCTAGTTGAGTAGCCTTTAGGGAGTCTGGTGGAGCCGGAAGCTGCTCTGCTTCAATCTCCAACTTGAGAAGTTTATCATGAAGTTGCTTCTTTCGGGTTGGGATGTGGCCAAAAGTATCATTCCTCCACCGTCGAGTGCGCTTCCTAAGAAGCTTCAACTTGCATGCAAAGATGTCAACCGGGTTGCCAGCACATGAGAAGTTTTTCCACCACTCTTGAACCTCAGGAATAAAAGCGGAGTTTGCGAGCCAAGCTTTCTCAAACCTGAAATAGTGTGCCTGTCGTGAAATGATCTGAGTATCCAAAATAATAGGACAATGATCAGATGAATATCGTGGTAGGGAGTACTGAATGCAATTAGGGAAACAGAGGTCTCAAGCTGATGTGATTAAGAATCTATCAAGCCTGGCCATAACGGGGGATGATCTGAGGTTGGACCAGGTGTACTTCCTGTCGGAGAGCGGTAGGTCAATGAGTGCAAGATCATGAATGAATTCTCGAAAGAGTCTCATGTCCCTTGTGGAACCTCTACCACTGGACCTCTCCGTGTCTGAGATAGTTACATTGAAGTATCCACACAAGACCCATGCATCATGAAGCTGGCTTCTTCGCTGCTTAATCTAATAGAAACAAAGTTCTCGATCTTCCAGATCAAAAGGGGCATATACCGTTGTGAGCGACCAGGATTCATCTGACTGATGGTTTTTGAAAGAGGCAGAGATTGAAAAAATGTCAATAGCAGAGTACGTGCATTCCAAGAGCTGGTCATTCCATCCTAACAGAACTCCGCCACAGATGTTAAGAGAAGCTAGCTGAATTCAATTTGTGATCAGGCTACCTCCGATCGAAGAGAGCTTACGAGGCCCAAGGTTGATGAGTTTGGTTTCTTGAAGGCAGACGACTGATGGGGAGCAACTGCGGATGCCTTCTTTTTTGAGTGAGCATTTGTCAGGGTTGCCCAACCCTCTCACATTCCAACTAGATATCTTCATTAAGAAAAGAATGCAACAAATTGCAAATAACAAAATAAGCATGAACGATCCCAAGGATCAGTGAGCCTGTGCAGTTAGACAGAATGGTCTAGTTGATCTGAATGATCAACTAAATCCTTCTGTTGCCCCTTGATAATGTGCAGCGAGTGTGGCCCTTTAGCCTCCACTCCAATAGACTCAGCTACTTCTAAAATATCCTCATTCAAAAACAATTCAAACGGGTTAAGATGAGCATTCGTAACTGAATCAACTGAAGAAAGGTACCTGAGGTCTTCTTCTTAATGGTAGTAGAGAGGTGCTTCATGAAAGGCCTCGTACTCTTCATCTTGCCCGCCGACCTTGATCGTTTTAGCCTCTTGGATGGTCCTTCGTCAAAGCCTGGAGGAGCTGAGAGAAGGTAACTGGCAGCTTTTGGAACTGGCCTTCTTAGGAGTGAGCGAGTGCGGAAGCTTTCGCCCCTGGCATTACTTGTGCTTGCTTTGAACACAACCTTTGTTGCAGCTGTAATACCCTGTATTGGCAGCAAACAGTCTACTGGTCCATTAAGCAGTCAACTGTACTGCATAGTTGGGCCGGATTGGTTGGGCCAGATTTATGAAGAGATTGAGAAATATAATCCCACATGGGAAATATACAAAAATACTTTGAGTATAAATATAATTGCCTATGATCAAGAATTACCTAATTGGTTAACCACCTTTTGAGAGGCAGCCTGTGGTGGGCAGTTGTACTACATAGTATCTAATTTGTCTTCTAAAAATATTAAAATTGTCTGAGTATTGGAGCGGGGCGTTACAAATGGTATCAGAGCCGACTTTCGACACCGGGTGTAGTAGAGGTCAGTATGATCTGCGGTGCTGAGAGTCATTGATCTCCGGGGTTGGGTATATTCTGCGGTATTGAGAGTCACAGGTAGTGATTGATAGCCGGATATCCGATCTGCGGTGTTGAGAGTGATTTATCTTCGGGATCGAGGACGACACTACATCGGCTAGAAAGGGCGGATCCTACACTAGATGTGTGCCCTGTACTCAGTGAGGACGCTGATTTCTAAGGTGGGGTGTATGTAATACCCCGTATTGGCAGCGAACAGTCGACTGGTCAATTAAGCAGTCGACTGTACTGCATAGTTGGGCCGGATTGGTTGGGCCAGATTTGTGAAGAGATTGAGAAAGATAGTCCCACATGGAAAATATACAAAAATAGTTTGAGTATAAATATAATTGCCTATGATCAAGAGTCACCTAATTGGTTAGCCACCTTTTGAGAGACAGCCTGTGGTGGGCAGTTGTACTACATAATATCTAATTTGTCTTCTAAAAATATTAAAATTGTCTGAGTATTGGGGCGGGGCGTTACAGCAGCATTCAACTGACTGAGATATTCTTGAACAGATTCTCTAAGTGCTCCTTCAACAGCTGGTTGGATTTTGGCAAACAGAGACATCGGGAAAGTGACAAGCTTACCCTTCCAGAACATTTCGCGTACTTCTTCTTGAGAGTCTTCTTTAGTTGAAACAGTGTGGGCAAAAGGAGATTTGGTGGGACCATGTGGGGGTGCTTGATTGCTACTATCTGAGGAATCAGTGATTTGAACAGCAGGGGATGACGACTTGGCAGGATTTGAGAGCGGAGCTGGGGCCTCCTCAGATTGAGTAACAACCACCAGATTTGGAATGATCCCTTCATTAAAGCTCGAATCCGCCAAATTCGAAATATTTAGAAACTTTTCAAATTTTCCATCTCCTTGCGAAGATTTTGCATCCGTTAGAACCTCCCCTCCCAAATCACGGGGGTTTAGTTCATTGACCACCAAAATTTTAGCCCTGCCAAGTAGGCCACCATCGCCAGCATCGCTCGGGCCCTCCGGCGTCTTTGGACGCCAAAAACTCGCGCTTCTGGTCTTAGAAGATTTAGCAATGGCGAAAAGTTGTACATTGCCTGGTTTAACATCTTCAACCGCAATGGGCTCGCCAAGTAGCAGAATAGGCACTTCATGCACATGCCTTACAGACCAAGCCTCCGACACTCAGAAGTGACATGGTTGCCCTCCCCGCACTTGAAGCAGCGGCTCTCCATTTTTTTAGATTGGCACTTGTTGGGGCGAAAAGGTGGGATTTTTGGGTACAGGGAAGAGGGTTTGGATTGGAATGAGGGTTTGGGGTGATGAGCAGGAGGGTGAGTGGGGTGTGAAGTGATGGGATGTTTGGGGGGGGGGGGGGTTCGAGGAGAACAGAAGATGACGTGGGGTTCGAAGAGGCCATTGGAGATTGTATTGATGACGAGTAGGTGGTGGAAGTTGAAGAACCTGAGCATATAATTTGCTCGGTTCCCTAGGGAAGAAGGCAGTCTCTTTCCTTACCCTCTCTCTCCATTGTCGGTTTTTTTTACCAGTTTTTTTTTAATCGCTTACTCTTCTAAGTAGTAGTTTGAGATGCTGCAGACAATATAATACCTGTAAAAAGATACTTTAAAAAGGGTTCTCTCATTGTTTTGTATTCTTTTTGTTTTCTTCTGCATCAGTTTCGTATGAGTAAATGGAACCATATATTTGTGAGGAAATTCTCTCATTTAGTTATTATTATAATCACTCTATGGGATCCATAACGCACAAACCGTTCCATTCATCTTTTGACAGCATACTCTTCTTTAACACATCTTTTGCTAAACCATTTAAAATAACCCTTTAAAATAATTATAAAAGGTAACAAATATTTTCTTCAACTTCAGCTTTGGCATAGCAGAATGGATGACATAAAACAAAGAGAACTTGGAATCTTAATTGTAGTGATCACAATAAATTAGTTACAAAGAACCTGTTAACTTTGCATAGTGATCTATGTTTCTTCACTCCCAACTTTGAACATTCCTCTCATTCTTAGGTTCTTTCTTAGCATCATTGCTCCAACTCATTGATTGATTACATGACAGGAAACAAAAAAAAAACAATTAATCCTAGAAGTGGCAGTCATGGACACTAACCATCCACAAAGTCACATCTTACTGGTTGGCTCCTATACATACTGGTAACATGCACGTTCTATGTGGGTAGGACCAAAGTTCGTGACCGAGAGACGATCAATGAGAGAAACTTGATTTATCGCTATTGTCGCTACGACCTGGGGTTTTTGGTTAGACAGGAATAATTGGTACTTCCGTGGATATGTAGTACTATTTCTAGTATTTTATCTCACATTATGCATCTTATTTTCTTTTGGGCAAATGTTGTCGCAGCAGGTCCGAGAGGGAGGATCGCGAACGTCTTTCAGGTGGAGGAGTATGATGATGAGGATATCGAGATTGGTCCGACACTATACTGAGGGATGTGCCCGGCCTGTCAGATGCATTGAGTGAGTGAGTCATCCCCACCACCCCAAGGTTTTGTTGGGAGGAGTAGTTGGTTTTTCTTTGTTGCTTGGATGCATATATGTTTGTACCGTCTTTTGCCCCAGCCCCCATGTTTAGGGTGGATTTATGGACTTTTGTATCGTAGGTTCTTGTACTTGGCTCAGTACTCTGAGTTTGTTTCATTAACTTCTTATTAATGAAACAGGGTGGCCATACTCCACATTTTCCTTAAAAAAAAACATGCACGTTCTAATCAATTTTTTATTTATTTTATAAAGTAAATAATAAGATGTAATCTGGCCCCGAACCTGAGACCTCCCTTTATTCATACACACTCTTTACAAATTATCCCTAGTGGCACAAATTTTGATTTTATATGAGTGATATTTTTGTAAATAATTATTTTGTAAATAAATTTGAACTTTGATAGTATTATGGTAACTAACAACAACTGAGTAAATGAATGGTTAATATAACTCGCACTTAAAAATGAATGGTTGAGATTAGATGGTTGAATGTCTACATACAGGCTGTCTACAGATGGCAAGTCCAACTCTCCCAATATAATATTAGAGATTAGAGATATATACCTCCCACTCCCAATAAACGTACGTACGTACGTACATGCAGCTGATCTTCTTTTCTTCAAGATATTCAACATTCACAAATCTTTCCCTTATATCATATAAAGAAGTTTTTTTTTTTTTTAAACCTTAGTTTTAAATTTTCAGTGCTCATTGACCGACATTAAATTGTTCTTATCTGCGTTTTCCCATCAGTGTCTTCAAGACCTCTTTCCTAAGATAACAACAACAACAAAAAAATCCTAAAATGCATTCCTACTCGAAAATTGTGATAAAGAATGCAGACATATGCAAAAGATAATTAAATCGCATGACTAGAAAGAAAGATATGATATTCAACTGTTGAGGTGGAAGATAACAATATAATGGTGGAGCACAGAACAGAAACGCCTAGCTCCCACCATGCTGAGTAGGATTATAATCTTTTGTCTGCATTGGAATTGGAATTGGAATTGATGGAGCACAGATTTAGATATAAAGTTTTTTTTTTATTTAAAAAAAATGATCATCAACTAATTTAACTGTTTTCTCCAAAAGCCATTTAGTCATTTCCCAACTTCTACTTTCCAATATCTCAATAAATATGCAGTCTTTCTTCAAATGTATGAGACACAAAACTAAACAAGAACTAGAACTCAGCATGTCGACAATGATCAGATTGATTTGGTTCGGCCTCCTCCTTTTCATTTATTTAGGTGTTTTGGTCGATTCAGAAGACCAGGTAGTTTGTGAGAAATGATGAGAGGGTTTTCATGAGAAGGGGTAAGAGTGACAAGTTTGTTGATGGGGGGCAACGGCAAGAAATATGTACCAACAAGCAAGAATACTTAGCTGACCTTTGGGATAAAGGTTAATGTGAGAAGCCGCACAAATTATGAAGTGAAGACACAAAGATAGAACAAGGGTCGGCCCTGAGTTTCCGGGGGCTCTAGGCGAACTTCCGAAATGGGGGCCCCTAATAGTATAAATTTTTTTACGCGCAAAATATGTGTGTGTATTTACAAGGGAAGTTCAAATTTGGGGCCCCTAAAATCGCGAAATTTTCGGGGGCCTAAGGCGGCCGCCTTACCCGCCTCTAGGGTAGAGCCGGCCCCGGATAGAACTAGTATATTTCACTTATAATTTTATATTTAAAAAATCCACTGTTTTGGCCATACTTTTTTTCGTCTATAGTCTACTGTTTATGCCCGATTTAGCAAAATTCTTAAAATCATTTTTTTGGCAAGATTTTAAGGGCTAAATATAGTACACAGTTTGTTCCATATTTCTAGAAATTCTAAATCTCAATGTATTGCCAGGATTTTGTGGCCTATATAGTCTACGATTTTCATATAATTTGGAAAATTTTAATTTTTTTGTTTTCGCCAGATTTTGTGAGCTATAGCCCTCCATTTTCACTGTTGTTGAGAAACGATGAATTTTCTGATTTCGGTCAGATTTTCTAGTTTGAAGACCAATAAAATTCAAAATTCACTGTTTTCTCCACATATTATAGGCTATAGTCCAAAGTTTTCACTATATTTCGAGAAATAAAAAAAAATCGGCCATATTTTAAATTTTTTTTGTTTTGCCTAAATTTGTGGGTTGTATTCCATTGTTTTAGACAAACTAGCAATTTTAAATTTAACTATTTCAGTCATATTCTGAGGGTTAAACTCCACCCTTTTAATCAGTTTAAAAAATACTTTTTTTTATGAAAAGGATAGAATCAAAAGATTCCAGCCCAGAATATATAAATAAAGGAGAGTATACAATAAGGTACAATTTTACCGAGAGTAAAACTATAAACAAATAACAAACCCCCAAACAATGAGAAAACAAAAGCAATTGAGAAAATTGCCAAGCGCTAACAGCAGAAAACAAACAGCCAAAAGATCGCAAACAACAACAAATGAGGCAGGGCCCGAGAATAAAACCGCCACCAACGACAACAGCTCGCAGCCAAAAACCGAAAGCCACCATCCCTAAAACTGCGCAGGCCAAACAGAAACCACAGCTACAAATGCGCAAAAGAGAACCGGGGCAGCAACCCAACCAAAACACTGACTGAAACTAGCAGCCGAACACGCACCACCTAAACCGAAAAACAAACACGATGCAAGACCAGAGAGGAAAACTAAATAGGAAATTGTCAACAGGGAGGCAAGTGAACGGCCATAAACAGGTACTAGGCACCTGAAGGCGACGCAACACTACCACCATGACAAACGCACTAGAATGGAACCGCAATAATCCACAGCGCTGACCCCAACAATCGGAGGATCACCACCTCGGCCACCTCCGACAGAAGGGACGCACAACAATGGCGTAGGAAAGCAAGAAACGAAAAAATACAGAACGCTACCATTCAGGTAAGATAAAGGTGAGCAACACCTCAAACACATCCAAAATAAAATTCCAGGACACCCTGTAAAAGCTACCAGGGCCGAAGCCATCCAGCACCAAGGTGCAAACACAGCACCTAACGGGACAGCAACAAAAGAACCAAAACAAAACAACAGGCTCAGAGAAAAAAAACCACAACCAAAAAAGAACAAAGCCTTTAGAGACTAGGCCAAGAAAATAACATCCTAGGTACCAAAAACCACTGCGTCGTAGACAAAGCGAACCCCACCAGAGTAAATCCAACAACAAGAAACATAACATCACAGTAACCATAAACACATAGACAACCCCGTGTACAGACCAGGAAACAAAAGCATAACAAAAGACTTCCAACACAGGAACTTAAGCCAGCTAACAGAACATCCAGCCCTACTAAGAAAAAGAGACATCCAAACAGCATGATCCAACAACAGAGCTGCACCAAATAGAACAGAACAAGCGAAGAGCTGTAATGCTAGCCAAGCTCCACGGCCAAAACCAAAACGCATCAAAATAACCAAAACACATTCAAACTCTTTAGGTCTGCAGATAAGAGGAAAAAGAGAATCAAGTAAGAAGTAGCGCATTGTAAGGTTGGATTAAAAAATAGTAGAACGAAAAATACTAATCACCTCGTCCAGACGATTTAAATGTAAAGCTTCCACTTTATCAACCGCTAAAATGGAAGGCCAAAATTTAGAGATGAATAAAAATTCATCGATAATGCTATCAATGAAAGAGGTGGACTGCGCAAAAATTCGTTTGTTCCGTTCCGACCAGATAACCCAAATGATCGCCATAATAGAAAGAATCCAAGATTTACGAAATTCTTTCCCGAGGGATTGAGACATCCAACAGGAGGAGAATTCACTGGGGATAGATGGCGCTTGCCAAGTGAAGACAGTGATCATCCATAATGGTTGGATAAAGGAACACTATAGGAAAAGATGATTAGCATCCTCATGATGGGATGAACATAAAGCAAAAACTTGGCCTAAGGCCAGGTTCCTCTTGTTAAGAACATCAACTGTGCGCAGTTTGTTGCTAAGCGCTAGCCAGGTTAAAATTTTGGATTTGAGAGGAACACAATAGCTCCATAAGGACTTAGCACGTGGGGAGACAACCCCCCCCCCCCCCCCCCCCCCCCCCCCCCCCCCCCCCCAAATTGAGGAAGTTGTAAAAAGATTTAACCGTATAGAGTTTCCAGAGCTGGTCCATCTCCATTTGAAGTCTTCTATAGGGTGCCAGGAATAATGGTTGATACCTTCGAAGAGCTCTTGGAGTTCCAACACAAGAGGCGGAGGAAGAACATCCGATAATGGAATTGACCAGAACTTTTGGTGATTGATGACTACAACATAGTCCACCACCATGGCGGAGGGGTTGGAAGCCATCTGATAGAGCGAAGGAAAAGCTGTAGCGAGTTTGGTATTACCAAACCATAAATCGTCCTAGAATTTGGTCTTCGAACCATCAGCACAAACATGCGCTAAACCACAACGGAACGGGCTGACAACTTTCCAGGCCCATTTCCAAAAGGAAGATGCGTTGCGGGAGAGGGAGATAGGAAAATCCCACATATTGTGATGGGAAAAATAATTAAGGGAGATTGATCATTTTTTAAAAAATCTCCATAGCCATTTGCCCAGGAGGGCTAAATTTTGGTGCATGAGGTTAAGAACTCCTAAACCTCCAGCAGCCTTAGAAGTGCAGATAAGCTTCCAGTTGCAAAGATGAGATCCCGGTCTAAACAAATCCACACCAGACCAGAAGAAATTCCTTCTGATATGATCAAACCTCTTAATAACCCACGAGGGTAGGTAAAAGAAAGACATCATATATAAAGGGATAGAGGAGAGAACGGAGTTAACAAGGATAAGTCTGCCTCCACGCGAAAGGTGCTTACCAGACCAACAGTTAAGTTTGGTTTCAACCTTTTCGATCATCGGCATCCAATCCAATTTATGAAGCCTCCCCCATCTCAATGGGATACCTAGATAATGGATTGGGAAAGAGGCCGAAACACAGTTAAAGAATTGTGCAATTTTCACTTGACGGTTTAGAGATCCGCCAAGCCAAAGAACTGAAGACTTTTGAAAGTTAATAGCTAAACCCGAGGCACTTTCAAAGACATAAAGAAGTAACTTCAGGTTACGTAAAGTGCACCCATTGGGTTTCCCGAAGATAATGGTATCATCAGCGTACTGGAGGTTCAACACTCCTCAGAAACTGTGAGAACCTCCAAGACCTTTGATAACATCGGCCTCCCAAGCATTAGTAAGCAGCTTACTGAACACATCAGCAACAAGAGAAAATAAAAGCGAGGAAATGGGGTCCCCTTGACGAAGGCCACGCCTACATTGAATTTGTGCCCTTCCGTCCCATTGATAAAAATGGACGAAATGCCAGCAAAGGGACTGGATTTAATCCAGGCGATCCATTTCGGACCGAAACCACGATGAAAAAGGGTTTCAAAAAGAAAATCCCAGCTAACATTATCATAAGCTTTTTGAAAATCTAATTTTAACCGGATCCCTTCCGAGTTGGATCTATGGCAGTCGGAAATAATTTCTTGGGCCGAAGCCACGCTATCAAGGATAAAGCGATCTTTAATGAAGCCCGATTGCGTGGGATCCATCAAAGGAGGGATAATAGCACTAAGATGGGTAGAGAGAACTTTCATGATGATCTTGAATGTCATGTTAAGGAGGCTAATCGGTCTAAAGTTGGAAACTGAGTTGGCACCCAAGAATTTGGGGATAAGGACGATGTGCGCATAATTGATCCTATCAAAGGAGAAGTTTCCTTGGTGAAGATTTGAGAACATTTTGAAAAGATCGTCTTTGAGACAATCCCAAATATGTTGGAAAAAAAGCTAGGAACCCTCCGGACCAGGGGCGGAGTCACTTTTTAAAGAGAAAACTGCAGACTTGATCTCTGCTAAAGTAAAAGGATCTTCCAAGCTAGACAGGTCATGAGTTTGCTGACCATACAACTATGACCAATCAAGATGAATAGAACGATGTTTCTGAGATCCCAAAAGATCTTTCAAGAAACAGAGGAAAGTAGCATGGATGTCAGAATCCGAAGTTAAAACATTTCCATTGTCAAAGATAGAGGAAATACGATTGTATCGCTGCCGGTGTGAAGCAAAATTGTGGAAGAATGAGGTGTTGCCGTCACCCTCCTTCAACCAACGATGCTTAGCCCATTGGGCCCATTTGATATGATCGTTATGAAGAAAGGCCGCGTAATCTCTTTTACAAGAAGCACATTCTGAACGAAGGGATTTAGATATAGGGCCAACCTCCTCTAGTTGATCAATGGATTCAATGGTTGACAGGAGGATATTTTAAAGCAAATTATCGTTGGCAAATCTCTCTTTCTGCCAGATTTTACTACTGAATTTGATCGCGTGAAGCTTAATTAGGATGCGACCGAGCCCAGAAGAGCCCGTAATAGAAGAGAGGCATTCGGTTATAAGATTGACAAATGTTTGATCTTACAGCCAAAATTTTTCAAACCGGAACTTGAAAGACCTGGAGAAATTATAGTTAGAGCACAAACAGATAGGTACGTGGTCTGACAACGGATTGGGCAAAGCCTTTGCAAAAGAGTTGTGAAAGAAGTTGATCCAGTCAAAGGAAACCAGAAAGCGATCGAGTTTAGCCATGGTCGGCGACAATCGCATATTAGACCAAGTGAAAGCTCTGCCGTTGAGAGGAAGATTCGTCAACTGGAGGGAACGAATGCTTTCATTAAAGTGAGAGGAATCCAACGAGTAAGAGGAGATACCCGATCTTTCAGAGGAGAATTTGGTGACATTAAAGTCACCACAAAAAAGCCAGAACCCCTGAATGTTGTGTTGGAAGGAGCTAAGTTCGTTCCAAAAAACCTTACGACGGTCCGCAGTAGACGGACCGTAAACCGACACTATAGTGAGATCACAATTGAATTCAGCCCAGTGGAGACGCACTACAAGGAAGAAAGTTAATCGACGAATCGAAATAAGGAAGAACCTGGGTTCTTTAAAACCAAAGAGAATACATCCTCTTGTACCTCTGGCATCAAGTGAGATCCAATTGGAGATTAAGGATCTACCTATCGAACGTAAGAAGGAAAAAGTAGGGGACTCAAGTTTCGATTCTTGAATTGAGATCATATCAAAGTGAGAAGAAGAAATCAGATTAAACAAGGCTTGTTGCTTTGTCACACTCCGCAACCCCCGAATATTCCAAGCGATGCTAATCATTAAAACCTTAGTCTCAAAAGCTCTAGAGATTTTGCGGCAGCGAATCGAATCAAAGTCAACAAAGTTATCCTGATTAACGAGAAACCCCATCTTCCTAGTAAGGGTAAGCATATCTAGATTAGATAGGGAGTCAAAATGCACCTGGTAGATAGAACCAAGATGTTCTTTCCCAGATGAAGAAGGAGAGGGTGGAGAGATATCAAATTTGCGGATCTGAGCCGCAAGGGAAGACTGAGAATCTGCCAGATGTTTCGAAACTCTATTGGCCCTAATACTGGCTCTAGAACGAATAACAGTGATAGGTTCTTTTTTGAATTTTTTCTTTTCGAAGCTAGTAGACTGCTGGCTCCCGGGATGGGAAGACCCAGCAAATCTCATAGGCGCCTCTGTAAGGCAAACTGAATTGGTGAGGTTAATAGTCATTTGAACCGAGGGGCTATAGCTAAGGAACGAGGGGGAGGAGAATTGTGGGAGGTCTCTCTGCAGCGACTTGGTGGGTGGCAACCCACCTGAGGCGGAGTAGGAACTCAAATAGGAGAATTAAAGTGATAATAAGTAGATAGGTAGTAATTAAAAATGTGTCTAGTGAAATAAGAAGATAAACTGCTAATTTGAACAAAGCAAAAGTCATTGCAATCCAAACAATTAGAGGCTTGAAACTTAATAACAATCGAAAGAGAATTAAAGAATACCTGCTTTTGCGAAAGAGATTGATCCAGGTCGGCCAATTCCTCATCTAGAAGATTATCTTTATCAACCCAAGCTTCAGGTTTCGAGGAGGGGGAAAATAAAGCTTTGCTAGGATTATAAGACGGTGTGGGACCTGAAAAGGAAGTGAATTGAACCGCACTAATGTATTTGTCCCAATTGGATGAAAAATGGGGATTCACTTCCCAATCCGGCCACTTCTGATTAGAAACCTGCTGATCAAGCTTAGCCGGGGCTTCAACAGAAACTGCAAGAGAAACGACAGCCAGAGAAGAGTGAGCCTTTAAGGAAGGATGAGAAGGTAGCTTAAGCGGAAGTTTGAGAGGAGCAGGTTGAGAAGCAGGGAGGGTTTTCGCCGAAGCAATGTCAGGGTTAATCCAAACCAAAATGTGAGCTATAGAAGGCGAGATTTTGGGTTTAGCAGGAGGTGAAAAACCTTTGCATTGATAAGGCAGATTTTTTTGGGGACCTCTTTGTGAGACAACTTCCATTTGGAAGAATGAGGAGTCGACTGGGATGATGTACCAACTGAGAAGGAGCCGGGAAAAGTGTTGGATTTCGCAGGGTTTTTGAAACACCCAGAGACGATGGGGCTGGAGACGGAGCTCCTATAGAACTGTCTTGATAAATGACAGAAACAGCAAAGATGGATTTAAAATCTCTTAACGAGTATGCATCAATTCTATCATTCACAGACGGGCAAAAAAACTCAGCATCTACCTGAAGGCACCCAGACGCCAGCATAGAAGAGGAATAGATGTGCCGCAATTCACCAACACATGTAGTCAAGTCAGCAACGACACGATGAGAATCACAGAATGGCAGAAGTCCCAGTAATGTGACTTTAACAGCATAGTTAATTAGGGGAGGAGGGGGATGACCTTGGTGCACCCATTTATGAACGGATAATTTGATAGCTCCGATCGAGAGAGAGTTGAGAGCAACAAGATCTTCTAGGATTTTAAGAAAGGGACAATTAATGACCACTTCCTCATTGGAACAAGTGTTGATAGCCCACATCCAGTCTTGCACGTTACAGGAATTGCAAAGGAAAGAATCCAAAGTCGAGTTGGAAACCGAACCTCCATTGAAAGAAACGACACCGTAGTGCTCAAAGCAAACCATTTTATCAGATAGTTCGGTAGCAGGGATGAACACTAAAGTGACCTGAGACTTGGATGTATGAGAGGAGGGAAAAGAGCTCACTTGTGAAGACCAGATTTCAAGCAGAAGAGACACTTCATGTTGTCGGTGCAATAAGCCCTAATATGACCAACTTGGAGACAGCGATAACAAACCAGAGATTGGGAGGGAGAGGAAGATGAAGAGCACTTAGGTTTAGAACTGAAGGGGGAGAAGAACTGGCGGTAAAAGGAAGCAGATGCATGCCCTAGAAACTTCTGTTTCTTGGGCCGACCGGGAATGGCGCACGACGAAGCTGGGTTGGGCTAAGACGACCCCAAACTAGTGACTAAAGACAGGTTATTATTAATATTTTGATTATTTTTTTTAATTAATTTTTTTTACAATATCTACCCAAGAGTAACCCATAACGACCCAGGCCCACAACGACCACTGTGCAAGAGAAAAGGAGGAAATAGCGAGGAACAGACAAGTCAACATACCGAAACTGTAGAGATATGTCTGAAGAACGAAAAGAAGGAACACCTCCCCCCCCCCCCCCCCCCCCCCCCCCCCCCCCCCCCCGCGCCCCTTCTTCTCTCTTTTTTTCTTTTTTTTTGAAAGAAAAACTGAATATGATGAACAATCGAGCTCTAAGGCTCAAACAAAAGGGCGAAGGGGATGTCACTAGCTCTTACAGATAGGATCGTAAGATCTAGCCTCACTCAATCCACCACAAACCAACGAACTATAAGAGTATAACCACCAATACTCGAACAGAACTGAGAGAGATAGAAAGCACGAACGATGACAGAATGTAAAACCAGGAGGAGGGGAGAGGGATCAAAGAAGATCACCAGATAAGACGAAAACGAACGCGCTAAGAAACTGGCGCAAACACAGCCAACAGACAACTAAAAGGAAAACAAATACTTACAGTGAGAGGCTAGTAGGAGCACGCCGCTAGGAACCGAGAAGAATCGGGGCTATAGGAGCCACAAGGGGGGAGCATGCTGCTAAAAAATACTTAATTTCACTATTTTGGGCTGATTTTTAAAAATACTGAAATCCACTATTTTCGGTCGATTTTCAGAAATTCTGAATTTCCCTTTTTTCGCAAGACTATGTGGGGCTATTCCATCATTTTCGGCCGATTATGAGAAAATCTAAATTGTCACTATTTTTGCCAGATTTTGTGGGTTGCAGTCCACCATATTGGCTGATTTTAAACAATATTGAACTTCACTATTTTGCCCATATATTTTAGGTTGCAAACCACCATTTTCAGCCGATTTTGAAAATTCTTGAATTTCAATGTTTTGCCAGATTTTGTGGGCAATCCACTATATTTCAACGTTTAAAAAAAGGATTTGCCTAATTTTGTGGGTTGTAGTCTACCGTATTCGATCGAATTTTAGAAAATTTGGATTTTACTGTTTTGGCAAGATTTTGTAAGCCAATGATTTTGAATTATGCAAAATTCTAATTTCACTATTTTGTCTACATTATGTAGAGAATCTGAAATCACTTGTTGTGCTAATAGTGGAATACACACCACAAGAAATAGAAACACTCAAGAACTAGATGCACTAAGAATAAGCCACCACAATAATCGCAAGAGCTCACAAGAACATAATAATATGCAGAGATAACCATTACTTCTTATTCCCCAAGAAATAGAAAGATTATTAAGAGATCACAACTCTCAATCTCTATCTCTTTCTCACCTTTGAAACACTCGTCCCTCACTCCTCTTGAAGTTGAAGAATGATAAGATTCACCAATTTATAGTTACAAACCCTAGAGTCTACAACCACTTAAGTCCTCAAGTAAACCCTAAAAGATAAACACATATATAGCTTATTGGACTCGATACCCATCAGCCCAAATAACATACAACACCGCTGTCTGTCGACCGCACCTAGTTGCGGTCGACTGCAATGTTTCTCGTCAACACCTGATGACTGGATGGTCGACTACACGGTCGACTGTCCCACTCTCTGTTGGAACAGTCATTCGGGTGTGCGGTCGATCACAACCTTAGACAGTGGACCACAACTTCTGTTTGCAGTTTTTTTGAGGGAAAAGGTGGAATCTGGCCACCCTGTTTCATTAAAAAGAGTTTAATGAAACAAACCGAGAGTACTGGGCCCAAGTACAACCTACAGAAAAAAAATACCACATATATGAAGCAACATGACGCGTACAAACAAGAAATCCCTCCAACAACCCTGGAGGGTGGGCCGACAAACCATCTCGGTCCAGCTAAATGTAAGTACATCAGTTAGCTTCGTACAGTGCCTCCACGACACATGCACACCCACCTGAAACAAGTCTGGCAGGATTTTTTCACCCGCTGATCCCTGCCTTCATCTCGCTGGGGGGACCCCATCTTTGGGCCCAAGCCCTGCAGGTCGAAAACTGACCCCACGGCACCTGCACTGCGATCACACCCTCCCACCATCTGCACCACTCATCCTACAAACGAGCCAGTCGCTCCCACAGCCGCTACCGAAGAGATAGCCGTGAAGAGGATACCTTTACCTCTCGCACGATTGCACTTTCTCAGGTGATTTCTCACCAAACAACTATCTCGTTCACCCCACCAAACACCACGCTCCAGAAGAGAGCTGTGGAGAGGATACCTTCACCTTTCTCACGCACAAGCTCTCTCCGGCGATTTCTCACCACACAGACTTATCTCGACTCAAACTCCCAATTGGAGGGAAGAGGCGACGCTATCTCGAGCCAGTGGTCTAAGCTGGAGGAAGCTCAATAGTCTGAGAGTAGGCGCTGTGAAGATTGCACCGGCAACATTGTAGTACTCTCCAGACCAACCATACTCAAACCCCACACCCCCTCACCCCCAACACCAACCCACTACCGGCCTGGCCCCACGGGCCCCAAACCGAAACACCGATCTCACACACTTGAATCCCAAATCCATGGTGTTCGCGACAACAGGCACGGGAGGATGCTCTGGTGTGACATAGTCACTCCGCGACAGTTGAGACAAGCACCCCGGAAGTTGAGACAAGTGAGCGCACATCACGGAGGGACCCCGTCTTTGGGCCCAAGCTCCATAAACGTGCAAGACAACCTAATTCCCGACATCTTCACACGCACTACCAACCCTCACAGATCGCCATGATTAGCCCCGAGAGTGTGGACATGGTGGCAAGCGTGCAGAACATCCGGGCAAACATCTAGCCAATCATGGAGGGACCCCATCTTGAGTCCAACCCCACAATCGTACAAAATTACATGCTTCACACCCCCAACCACAGCAAAAGCAAGCACATGCCCCTTGTCGAATCACCGGCCTCACATGGGCAAATCAGATCTGGGTCGGGGGGGGGGGGGGGGGGGGGGGCGCACCGCAGGCTGGCCCCCACCGCATCACCGCCGGCAAGGCCTCGCCGCCACTGGAACCTCCTAACAATGGAGGTGCGCCGGACGCCTAAGACCATCGACGCAAGTGGAGGTCACCGACAGATCCCCGTGGGTGCCCAGGACTGGGGTCGCGACGAGGGGAAAGGGAGAGAGGAGGGGACGCGCCGTGGATAAATTTCTCTCTCTAAAAATTTTCTAGAGAGAGAAAATGACTGGGTGTTTTTGCGACTTTAACTTCTATCTGCAGTTGCTGACAATCCAACACATTATGTGTGTAATAGTCGATTGTTTTCTTCCATTTTTTAGAAATTCTGAATTTCACAATTCTGACCAGCATTTGTGGCTATTGTCTCAATCTTTTACACCAATTTTCGAGAGATTTCAAGATTCACTATTTACGGGCGGAGCCAGGGTGCTGCCGTATGCAGCTGCACCCACTCATCTTTTTTAGTTCTCCTGAGTATGATGCAACGTTCTCTATTTGCACCCAGGAAAGGTTTTTAAAATTTTAAACAATAATAGTTCACCAAGACAGTGTAGGAGCTAATTATCAAAAAGACCTAATTTTTGAAAATATTTGTCAAAACGAACATATTTCGAAAATAATTCCACTTATGACCTAGTTTGTAATTAAATTTCTATAATATATTTTCTATAATATTTTCTATAGGATGTGTGACCTTTTATTAAATTCTAAAAGTTTTTGGGTTTTACGATAGTTTCTATTTTTTTATATTAAATTTTTAGTTTCTTATTCTACAAGTTATAAATTTGTGTTTAATTTGTGAAAAATTGTAGAAATTAAGTAAAAATTACTTACTCTGAACTGGCTCTGATACCAACTAGATGCGTAACGTGAAATAGTTGTTGTACCTGCAAAGAAAAACAAAAATAGTATCAAAAAACTTCAAAGATGATATCCTTGAGTAAAATAATATTCTTGAAAATAACGTGCATTATCAATCTAAAAAATATTAAAGTAATCAAGCATAACTTCAAAATTTCTCATAGCTTCTGATTATGTTTTTGATACTTCACCATCGTATGATGGTTCTTCAGGTTCTTTCACATGTTCATTTCCTTCCTCAATATGTTCGTTTTCTTCTTCTATATATTTATTTTATTCTAGGAACTGTCTATATATTGTTGTAGGACTCCAGATATAACTACTAAATTCTCATTTTTTATAAAATAATAAAGATATTTCGTAAAAATTTAAGTCATTAATTATTTCAACACTTATATTATTTGTTTCTCCAGAATTAATTTGATTTATTGCAATAATTATTACTCGCTGTACGCTAAAAAATAATAATTTAAGCTCATAAAAATCATACATGTTTGTTACTCATAGAGCATAATAAACATCAAATACCCACATTTTATCACTTCCTTGGTAGTTAATCATTAATTCATAAATTTCTTAATCATTAATTCATAAATTTCTGAGACATGATTGAAACTATTAATTTCCATTTTTGTAGTGATTTTGTGATTTGAAACAATATGTATGAAATTAGGAATATGGAGAGATTCCTAAGGATACCATAAAAATCAAAACAAAATGACCCATCATGCTTTTGACCTAGTTAAGCTTCTTTGAGCTACTCTGTACCAGTTACTACCAATGGCTAAAATACAGCTAGTATGCACCCCGATTTCAGTTCTGCTGTTATGTTCCTCCCATCTCATGACTACTATGTTCTTAAAGAGATCTTCATCCAAGAGATGCGTCTGGAACAACTAGTAGCACTTCGATACATTTAACCACAACCTAGCTCGTTTCCTACTACTAGGTGTATAGCTTAAGGTACAAATGGGTCTTTTTTGCAAAATCATTAAGACAGAGCCTTGCAAAACTCTCTCTAAGGGAAAGAGATTTAGTTATTCACACCTTATATTTTATTAGATCGATAGAGGCTAGAACTAATAGATTTTTTTTTTTTTTTATTTCCTTCAAACTTCTTATAGACAGAACTCTCCTTACAAAATTATATGGAATTTTTCCCTGCAGGATTCTGCCATCTTCTCTACTCAGCCTACCCTTTTATAGACCAAGGGATCAACTTACAACACGATTACATGCGTCACTACTTACATCATATGTCCAATAATTGCTACAAATACGTTACTACTTACACCAGCATTCAATAATTGCTCTGATTACATTGTGGACTACTCTAGAAAAAGATATTCCTCCTGACCGACATTTTCACATGCTCCACATTTATGCTGATGCTCTGTCTTCATAAGGCTTCAACAGTATCCAGTTGTCTGTTCTGTCAACGTCATTGCTCCTGTAGATAATATCTGGTACTAGCTGTCAAATATTGCACGCTTATCTTGTGGCTGTTTTATTTTTGCTATACAATACATTATTATTTTTTCTAGGTCTAGACTATCATAAATTTATATGTTGTTGTCTCTTAACTTTATGTCTTTTAATTCACAATACATGTTCCTGAATCCATTGCCCGTCTTTCTGGGATTAGTTTATCAAATTCCTCAGCTTTGTATGATATAATGTTAGATGCTCTATAAATCAATTGGGAAGTCATCCTTATTTTTATAACTTGTTCTGCTGGAAGTTCTTCGGTTTCTTCAAGATACTCAAAAATTGCTGAACAAATTTTGATATATATTTTTGAGGTCTTTGTGATTTCAAATTATTCTTGGTTGCTTTATAAATTTTTCTTAAGAAGTGAGTAAGTTCTTCACAATTTCTAAATAGATAGATATAAATCTTTCGAACAGTGCTCTGATCATGATGGATTCCACCATCGTTATCTGAATCAAGTAATATGGCATAACCAAGTAATATGGCTGAGGCAAAATCTCTCGGCTCATTTAAATCAATCACATCCTCAGATATGTCTCTTTCTTTTCTAACAGCGAATGAAACACTTGTATTCTGCGTGCACGCAAGCATTCATCACTGCCATAACTCCCTTCAGCTTTTAAAAGTCTTGATAGATTAAATGCATCAGAATACAACATTATAGACCTTTCTTCTGCATTAATGTGGTTAGCAAGTACTGTGCTCCTGGAAGACGAACTACTATTTATTTCTTCGTTGTCGAGTTTCAGCATTTTATCCTTTGCAGGATACATGTCTGCAACTCAAATTAGATGGAACGGTAATCATCATATTAAAGGACTATATATGTAACGCTCCGAATTTCATTTACTTGTAATTCGTAGCACAACATGATCTTTTTAAATCATTTCGTACAATTTTATAAGAAAATTAAAAACTTTTATTTTGTACAACAAGTTCTTTACATCAACGCAGCGAAAATTAAAAAGAATAAAACATGATACATATACAACTTTAACATCAACTTAAATCATGAGAATAATCTTTAGCATCAATTCTTCTTTTTGTCTTTTTGTCAATCCGAGTCCTGCACTGAAAAATTGTGGGCACGTCAGTTGCTTACAACCGACGCAATGTTATAAAATAGTGATCCTCGCTATATCTATAACGATTCTCTTACTTTAGCAAACACAAACTTGAATGCACAATAAAGTGTAAAAGAGTGACTATCCTAAACATATCAGTATATGATATGACTTAATGCCTAATGCAGATGTTATAGTACAATGATATTAATGCATACTTGTTCGAATTTTATGCATCACATTCTACATAGGTCCGAGGCCAAGCACCTACATACTCCACATTAAAGCGTTCAATCCCTCGCCATGAAAAACTACGGTAACAAAATCAAGTTTTAGACATACCACGAGTACGGACTCCAGCCCTGAAGTCCACCGTCAAGCTTAGGGGTGGCAACAGGTCCGGACCAGCCTGGGACTGGCCCAGCCCGGCCCGGTCCCCTTTTTCCCGGTCTCAACCCTGGACCGACCCCCATACCCTGGGGCTGGTCTGGTTCAGCATTTTGGGGAAAAAGCCCGGATCGGCCCGGCCCGGTTGAGGATCGGGACAGGCTGAACCGGCCCGCCCGGGCTCGGGCCGGGTCCGGGCCGACCGTTGATATAGTAAATTTTTTTCTGAAAAAAAATTTAAAATTACCAAATTGCCCCCCAACAGATCTATACTGGCTAGTTTTGGGGGATACTTTAGGAAATCAAAAAATTTGCATATTCTATATATACCACATTATTTCTTTCATTTCTTTTCACTAATTCACTCAAATCTCTCATTCTCTCTACTATCTCTCAATACTAGTAGTCTACAACAACAATCAAGTGATCAACGACAACAATCAAGAAGTCTACAATCAACAACAATCAAGTGATCAACAACGACAATCAATACTACTAGTCTACTACAAGCTCTCAAGTCTCAACTCTCTCAACATTCATTCTTCAAACTTCAAACACTCATGCGGTATTTTAGTATATGTTTAATTTGTAGATTTAACATAGTTGATTATTCCCATCTATATCTCTTAATTAGTTTGAGTTTTCTTGAACTTCTTCCTCTCATTTTTTAGATTTTATTTATAAATTTGGGAAAGTGGTAAAACATACATACACTACTCATTCACTAGTTCTAGTTATTATTGTTATTTTTTAGTTGAGACAGATTGTTGTTCTTTTAAATTTTTAAAATATACATACACTTGCTTTCTCTCTAACTATACATACACTAGTTTTAAATATTTAAATGATTTCAATCGATCACGAAGTGGTAGACAAAGTAGTCAAGAGTCCACTAGTCATCACATTCCTTCCATTCCAAATCCATATATAGATAGTGAAGAAACATTCATGAATTATGATAGTTTTCCCGATTTGAATGAAACACACTCAAATCCTATTGAAATAGAAGATCATGTAGAACCACAACCATCGGAACAAGGTCCTTCTCTATCCCGTAAAACAAGAGGGACTACTTCCTGTTGGATCCTGTAGGCAAGGCAAGAAACACTTGAGGGGGAGGGGGGGTTAATAATTTTTTATAAAAATAATTGCGGAATTGAACTTTCTCTTCGGTCCAGTCGACTTTAAAAGAGAAACCAGTCGACTGGGGCGACAGTTAAGAAGAGTATTTTAAGACGAGTCTGATCAGTCGACTTATAGAAGAACCAGTCGACTTACCAGACAAGTTTTAATGCAGTACAAATCTGACCAGTCGACTTAAAAAGGTACACAATCGACAGTCCAGAAAAGTTTCACAGAGAACTTAAGAAGCAATTAAATGAAATGCAAGTTCAGAGAAATACAACCACAGAGTACACAAGATATATCCTGGTTCGGTCTTCCCGACCTACATCCAGTCCCCAAGCAACCCACTTGAGATTTTTCCACTATTCTTGAAAAATTACAAGAATACCCTACGACGTTAGACAACAACCTCGTCTAACCCGTAGTCCTCTTTCACCACTAGAGATAGCATCCACTCTTTCACCAAGAGTGAAAACCTGACTCTACATCCTAGAGCCCTACTCTCCAACCGAGAGGAACCACTCTCACAACCCGAGAGTGAACAACAACAACAAAATATTTAAAATCAACTTATAGCCTTGTTGTGAATGTAATTTTGTGCGTGGCTATTAGGTCAAATTCCGAAATCAGTCTAAAACGAAATAACTGTTATACTACACTGATTTCAGAGAACCAAGACTTAGAAAGTGAATGCTTTTAGAAAGCTTTTTCTTGTCAAAACCAAAAGCTTGAGAACTTGAGAAACAAAATGCTTGGAAAAAAGATGTTAACCTTTGTTAAATGATCTCTGTACTCTTTTTATAAAGTTAGAGACGTTTGACCGTTGGAAGGTTGAGTCCCAACTGCCATACAACGGCAGTAAAGATTTGATTTTGAAAAACAAGTTTAAAAACAGAAAACTATTGAAACGGCTTGAACAGTCAGCTGGGCTGCCATAATGAGTCGACTGGTCAGAGTTTGAATGAGTTCAGATAGTTTTGTACTAGACAGTCGACTGGTGCCAAATAGCGGTCGACTGGTACTTAACAGCTGAGCTTATTCAAGCTTGTTTCGATCTTTTTAAGTTTTGTAAAACACTCAATTATTTAAAGATATGTGTGAGTGTGTGTAAGTTTTGTAAAACACTCAATTATTTAAAGATATGTGTGAGTGTGTGTAACAAAGCTATTACAACATTCTAAGACTCAAAGAAATAAAAGAGTTACAACTGTTACAAGACACTTAATACAACACATTTAAGCATAGGTCTTGTCTTGAGTCTTGAGTCTTGAGATGGGGCTTTAGCCTTTGTTTTTATCTTTGAAGCTGGCAACCTTGTAGCTTTCTTGATCAGTTAGCTTTAAGAGCTTTGTTTGTAGCTTTACTTGATCAACTTGCTTTGAGAGCTTGTTTGAACATTTTTTCTTTATGTACATCCTGTAATATCTAAGAAGTAGCAAAACAACTTTGCATTGTGTTGTAATCATCAAAATTAAGAATCAACATTCTCCCCCTTTTTGACGATGAAAACACAATAGCTTACAATAATGGAAATAAATATTACATATGCTTACATGCTCCCCCTATCAAATGTACAACATGCTTATGTGTGAAAACATGCACAAAAACATGCACAAAGACATACACAAAGATATGCATCACAAAAAAGCAACATAAACATAACACAAAGCAACATAAAGATTATAGCTTACATTTTTCCCCCCTTTGTCATCAACAAAAAAATGGAGGAAAAAAATAAACCACAAAAAATACATAGCAAAATGACATTTATATAAAAAGAGAATAGTCTTAGTTCAAACGGTTACATAATAGATAGAAAATGCAACAATAAGTAGGAAATACATAGAAAAAATATAAAAATAGTACTAATACAACTGGTCAGTCGGCTGGGTACTCTGCACAGTCGACTGTTTAGAGCATAAAACTCAGACAAAAACTTAGAAAAATAAAGATACTTGGCAGTCGACTGAAAAGTACTTGTAAGTCGACTTACTAGAGAAAAATTTAAAAAACATCATGAAAACTACAAATCCCTAGTTCTTTTCTTATGGTGATAAATGTGTCTTCCTTAAGAGGTTTGGTAAAAATGTCAGCTACTTGTTTTTCAGTAAAAATAAAGTTTAAAGAAATATCTCCCTTTAAAACATGATCACGTAAAAAATGATGTCGAATATCAATATGTTTTGTACGTGAGTGTTGAACTGAATTTGTAGATAAGTTAATGGCACTGGTATTATCACACATTATTGAAGGTTTTTCAAATGAAATACCATAGTTTAATAGGGTTTGTTTCATCCACAAGATTTAGGCACAAGCCAAACTCGCAGCGATATATTTAGCTTCTGTAGTAGATATGGATACCGAATTTTGCTTCTTACTGCACCAAAAGACTAGTGAATATCCCAAAAAGTGACATGTCCCACTAGTGCTCTTGTGGTCAGTTTTATTACCGGCAAAATCCGCATCACTATATGACAAAAATTGAAAGTTATCAGTGCGTGGATAAAATAGACCATATTCAGATGTGCCTTTAAGGTATCTTAAAATACGTTTCACAGCTTTTAAGTGAGACTCTTTAGGACTTGACTGATATCTAGCACACAAACATACACTAAACATAATGTCCAGTCTATTAGCAGTTATATATAAGAGTGATCCAATCATACCTCGATAGAGTTTCTGATCGACACTCTTACCTAATTCATCTTTGTCAAGGGTAGTGGTAGTAGCCATAGGTGTGGTCTTACTGCTCGTGCTATCCATGTTAAACCGTTTGAGTAATTCCTTAGCATATTTTTCTTGATTAATAAATATGCCATTATGTGACTGCTTAATTTGTAGTCCAAGGAAATAATTGAGTTCACCCATGTGACTCATCTCAAACTCGTTTTTCATGGTGTTAGCAAACTCTTGACATAGATTACTATTAGTAGAACAAAAAATTATGTCATCTAAATATATTTGTATGATCAAGATATCTGTCTCTATTCTCCTATTAAACAGGATAGCGTCTACTTTACCTATTGCAAAACCCGTTTCTAAAAGAAAAGTCTTCAATCAATCATACCAAGCACGCGGTGCTTGTTTAAGACCGTATAAAGCCTTTTTGAATTTAAAAATATGGTTTGGAAATTGTTCATGTTCGAAACCAGGTGGTTGCTTAACATAAACATTTTCCTTTATAAACCCATTAAGGAAAGCACTTTTAACATCCAAAAGAGTGTAAAATTCATAAAATATGCAAAAGATAATAAGATACAGATTGATTCTAATCTAGCAACATGAGCATATGTTTCAGCAAAATACATGCCTTCTTCTTGATTATACCCTTGAGCAACTAGTCTAGCTTTGTTCCTAACAACTTGTTCTGATTCATCTAACTTATTCTTGAATACTCATTTGGTACCAATTATAGTATGATCAGGAGGTCGTGGAACTAAATCCCATACATCATTCCTTATGAATTGGTTTAACTCATCTTGCATGGTAGTCATCCAAAATTCATTCTCACATGCTTCTTGTATATTCTTCGGCTCAAAATTCAACAAGAAAGCTGTGTGAGATAACATGTTAACATGTGATCTCGTCTGAATACCATGTGAAATGTCACCAATTATTAAGTCATGAGGATGATCTCTAACTTCAACAAAAGACTTTGGTAAAGTTGGAGACATCACAACAGGATTAGTCGACTTGACCAGTCCATCAGTCGACTGATTTACAGTAGTCGACTTGACTTCCTTATTGGTCGACTTATCCGCAAGGCTAGTTTGCTTTAACGATGTAATTACTTTATTTAAAGGTGATGAATCAGTTTCACCATCTTCAATTAAAGTCGATGAAGACAGAGATTCATCAAATGCAACATGCATGGATTCTTCAATAGTCATTGTTGACTTGTTGAAGATTCTATATGCCTTACTCCTATTTGAGTATCCTACAAAGATACCCTCATTAGATCTAGGATCAAACTTATCTAAATTATCCTTAGTGTTCAGAATAAAACACTTACATCCAAATATTTTAAAGTAAGAGACCTTAAGAATTCTATCAAAAAATAGCTCATAACATGTTTTCTTTAGCTTAGGCCTAATCAAAATTCTATTTAAAATATAACAAGCCATAACAACGGCTTCAATCCAAAAATACTTAGGTAAATTGCTTTCAACAAGTATGGTACGTGCACATTCTTGCAAAGTCCTATTCTTCCTTTCAACCACTCCATTTTGTGGTGAAGCTTTAGGAAATGCAAACGAATGAGTTATACCATTCTTGTTGCAATATTCTGCAGACGTTTTATTTTCAAATTCTCCACCATGATCACTTCTCATAGTGACTATGGTTAGAGACTTTTGATTTTAAATTCGTTTACAAAAATTAGCAAATTCTTCAAAAGTATCATTCTTATGTTTTAAAAAGAAAGTCCAAGTGAATTGTGAAAAATCGTCTACTAAAACAAATACATACCTACTTTTATTTAATGAAGTAACTCTAGTAGGGCCAAATAAATCCATGTGGATTAATTCGAGCAGCCTACTAGTAGAAATTACTTCTTTTGTTTTAAAAGTAGACTTAATTTGTTTACCTAGTTGACATGCATTACATAACTTATCCTTTTTAAAGGATAGTCTTGGCAGCCCTTTAACTATGTTGTACGTAGACAATTTAGAGAGATTTTTCATATTCACATTACCAAAACGTCTGTGCCATAGCCAAGAATCATTATCAGAAGCTACTAAGCAAAAATAATTCGAAAACTCATACGATTTTAAATACAATTCATAAAAGTTATTTTTCCTAAAACCTTAAAAAATTATATTTTGCATAGTAGAATCATAAATTAAACATGCATCTTTTTCAAACATGATTTTATAACCCTTATCACATAGTTGGCTAATACTTAACAGGTTATGCTTAAGTCCACTAACTAATATGACAACTTCTATAGAGGGATTAGTGTGCTTACCGACCATACCAATTCCTATAACCTTTTCTTTGTTGTTGTCACCAAATGTGACTGTTCCTCCATCAATGTCTTGTATGGAAGATAGGAGGTTGGCATGACCAGTCATGTGCTTCGAGCATCCGCTGTCAAGTATCCAACGATCTCTCTTAGGTACCTATAAAATATTCAATGTGAATATTCATTGGGTCCAAAAATAGATTAGTTTGTGGGAAACCAAACTCATGAAGAGTTTGATTTTCCACCATAAGTAGAAATATAATTAGCAGAATTACATACAGTAAGCATATATGAATTAATATAAGAATTTCTATCTTTCAAACTCAGATTGACTGGAACCCATACATATTTGCTCTGTCTAGTCGACTTTACAACACCTTTCAGTCGACTTTTACTGTTATTCAGTCGACTGGGAGGTAGTATAGGTCGACTTATCTGAGGTATTTGTCTCGTTGAATGAGACTCAGTACCTCTGGACATGCGACTGATATGTGGATTCAGTCGACTGGTCTGAACTATAGATTTGCCTTTTTCATGAAAAGTTACAGTTTTAGGTTTTTCAAAAAACTCTTAAAGTTTATTTTTAATACTAGAAATAGATACAGATTTGTTTACACTAGTGTTCTTAGAAGAATGAGATTTTTCAAGGGACTTTTTAAAACCAAGTCCAAACTTTTGATTAGATTGTACTTGATTTTGAAGAACATCATTTAAATTCTTTTTTCCTTTATTAAATTTAGATACGTTCTTGGATATCTCTTCATAATTTTTCTTTAGAGACTCAAAATTCATATCTAAACTAGAAAGACGAGAATTTAAGGATTTTACTTCTTTATCAAGGTTATGATTCTCTTGAGAAAGTGTTTAATTAACTTTCTCTAAGTTCTTAACTCTAATCTTTCTTTTTAAGTTCTTGAAAAATCTCGTTGAAAGCATCAAGTAAATCATTAATAGTCATTACTTACTTGATTTTGAGATGCCATAAAACACACATTTGCAACCTCGTTTGTCTCATCAATTTCTTCTTCTGACGAAGAATCGCTATCATCCCCAGTTGCTTGGTATGCCTTTTTGTTCTTCACGAACTTGTTCTTTGTGGACTTGTCCTTCTTGAAGTTGGATGCCTTTCCCTTAGATTTTGCGTTCTCTAGTGGGCAATCCTTCTTCATATGGCCTGTCTTGTTACGCCTAAAATAAGTTGGAAGTTCATTAGGTTCCTTAGATTTTGAATTAAACTTACCTTTTCTTAGGAACTTTTTGAATTTTCTCGTGAACATGGCAATCTCTTCCTCATCTTTTTCTTCATCCTCGGAGTCCGACATGGCTTTGAATGCTAATGTCTTCTTCTTTGATTGTTGTGGTTCAGCATCCTTCTTGCACTCTTCAAGTTGCACCTCATAAGCTATAAGATTTCCCACAAAATTCTCAAGAGAAAGTTGTGTTAAATCATTGGCCTCTTCTATGGCGGTGGTCTTCTTCTCCCATTCGGGGGTTAGTGCACGAAGCACCTTCCTCACCATCTCGGCTTGAGTATATGTCTTTCCATGTACCATAAGTGAATTAGTAATGTCCGTGAACCTTGTAATCATCTCAGACACATTTTCATTCTCCTTCATGCGGAACATTTCAAACCTGTGAACAAGAATAGATATTTTAGATTCTTTTACTTTATTTGTTCCTTCATGAGTTACCTCGAGTGTGTGCCAAATTTGATGTGCAGTTGTTGTATTGGACACACGGTTGAACTCCTCCTTTGTAAGAGCACAAAACAGCGCATTCATCGCCTTTGCATTGTTCATTGTTTGGTTCTTTATTTCATCGTTCCATTGTGCATATGGAATAGTAGGAGCGGTGTACCTAGTCTCTTCATGCTCCATATTTCATAGTTACTGGACTGAAAGTAGATCTTCATTCTACACTTCCAATAGTTGTAATTAGTTCCATCGAAGAGGGGTGGCCTTTGTGTAGATTGGCTTTCATGATAATGATTTGCATTAGAAGTAGTTACTATTGCACTCAACCAGGCTCTGATACCAAGTGTTGGATCCTGTAGGAAAGGCAAGAAACACTAGAGGGGGGTGAATAATGTTTTATAAAAATAATTGCGGAATTGAACTTTCTGTTCGGTCCAGTCGACTTTAAAAGAGAAATCAGCCGATTGGGGCGATAGTTAAGAAGAGTATTTTAAGACGAGTCTGATCAGTCGACTTATAGAAAAACCTGTCGACTTACCAGACAAGTTTTCAGAGAGAATGTAGTACAAGTCTGACCAGTCGACATTAAAAAGGTACACAGTCGACAGTCCAGACAAGTTTCACAGAGAACTTAAAAAGCAAGTAAATGAAATGCAAGTTCAGAGAAATACAACCACAGAGTACACACGATATATCCTGGTTCGGTCCTCCAGACCTACATCCAGTCCCCAAGCAACCCACTTGAGATTTTTCTACTATTCTTGAAAAAGTACAAGAATACCTTACGGCATTAGACAATAACCTTGTCCAACCCGTAGTCCTCTCTCACCACTAGAGAGAGAACCCCACTCTTCCACTAAGAGTGAAAACCTGACTCTACACCCTAGAGCCCTACTCTCCAACCGAGAGGAACCTTTCTTACAACCCGAGAGTGAACAACAACAACAAAATATTTACAATCAACCTATAGCCTTGTTGTGAATGTGATTTTGTGCGTGGCTATTAGGTCAACTTCCGAAATAAGTCTAAAACGAAATTACTGTTATACTAGATTGATTTCAGAGAACCAAGACTTAGAAAGTGAATGCTCTTAGAAAGCTTTTTCTTGTCAAAACCAAAAGCTTGAGAACTTGAGAAACAAAATGCTTAGAAAAAAGTTGTTAACCTTTGTCAAATGATCTCTGTAATCTTTTTATAGAGTTAGAGATGTTTGACCGTTGGAAGGTTGAGTCCCAACTGCCATACAACGGCAGTAAAGATTTGATTTTGAAAAACAAGTTTAAAAACAGAAAACTGTCGAAACGGCTTGAACAGTCGACTGAGTTGTCATAATGAGTCGACTGGTCAGAGTTTGAATGAGTTCAGACAGTTTCGTACTAGACAGTCGACTGGTGCCAAATAGCGGTCGACTGGTACTTAACAGCTGAGCTTATTCAAGCTTGTTTCGATCTTTTTAAGTTTTGTAAAACACTCAATTATTTAAAGATATGTGTGAGTGTGTGTAAGTTTTGTAAAACACTCAATTGTTTGAAGATATGTGTGAGTGTGTGTGGCAAGGCTATTACAGCATTCTAAGACTCAAAGAAATAAAAGAGTTACAACTATTACAAGACACTTAATACAACACATTTAAGCATAGGTCTTGTCTCGAGTCTTGAGTCTTGAGATGGAGCTTTAGCCTTTGTTTTTATCTTTGAAGCTGGCAACCTTGTAGCTTTCTTGATCAATTAGCTTTAAGAGCTTTGTTTGTAGCTTTGCTTGATCAACTTGCTTTGAGAGCTTGTTTGAACATTTTTCCTTTGTGTACATCCTGTAATATCTAAGAAGTATCACAACAACTTTGTATTGTGTTGTAATCATCAAATTAAGAATCAACATTCTCCCCCTTTTTGATGATGGCAACACAATAGCTTACAATAATGAAAATAAATATTACAAATGCTTCCATGAATATTAATGGAAAGTTAATGGGCCTATGTATAGTAGATATTGTACTAAGTTATAATCAATCCAAAAATATTTTCTCAATCTCTCTGTTTACTTTATCATGGTATCATAGCGCTAACCCTAAATTTTTTTCTTCATTACTAATCCCTAATCCTAACTACACTAATTCACTTGTTCTCAACAATAACAACTGCGACAGATCCCAACTTCAACATCAATTGCCTTCATCCACAGCAAGCTTCACCAACTCTGTCATCATTATCAACTTTGAGCACTTTCTTCCCACATCATCAAACAACTCAAATTCGGCAACAACAACCTAACTTCGGCACCAAATCCCTGACAACTCCACTATCATCATCTCGTACTCAGACCCGTTCAGCACCCCCAAATCCATCTTCGACGAAACAGCACCAGGAGGAACCAACCTCAACCCCAATCAAACCGAAACCCAAATACCTCTCCTATTCTCGAATTCAACTCTGGAGAAAATAACGAACACCAACCCTCGCCGCTCTTTCCGAAACCCTAAGTCTCCCTTCCTGATGTCGACGCTGCCTTCCGATGTCGACGCTGCATTTCGACTGTAACATCCCGTAGTAATTTTAAAATAAAATAATTTTTTTTATTTTTGCACGTGCAACACACGTTCAATTTTATCTCATTTTTGTTGTAAAATTTTTTCTTAGTTATGCCTAGGTTTCCTTTTATTTATTCTCATTTTTTTTCGTTTCTTAATTAAGCCCATAGGCCTAAAAGATGAATTTAATCCCATTAGAAATAAAAAAAAATAAATAAAAAAATTAACAAAGCCCAATGAGAAGCCCACAAATAAATCCTACATTTATTTTGTACACTTTTCCTACACTTGTTTTCTAACAAACTAGTAGCAACCAACAAATAACAAATATTAAATAAATGAGAAGTGTGCATGGGTGGAACACGTGCACGTGTGTGTGCATGCATAGAGAGTGGCCGGCCTTGGGTAAAAGAGAGGGAGAGTGGGGTGTGAATGTGAGGAGTTGGGTGGTTATTTGAGTAGTGGGAGCATTTTCCACCACACAAATGTCCTATAAATACCTACACTTTTTCATTCACATTTGCACTTAATACTAATCAAAATCAAGTGAGAAAAGAAAGAGTGTTGAGAGAGGATGCCGGAATTTTGCTTTAGGGAAGAAATAGTCATGGTAGAACAAATGAAAAGTCGAATTAAAATGAGTAGAAAAAATTGATTAGTTGAACTTCGCCTTATAATTCATATAAGAGAAGAGAAAGATTAATTTGGGAGAACTGAATTAAATCTTCATTTATATGAATAAGATTAGTAAGATAACAATTTTTGAGTTCTATTGATGTAAAATAATAGTATTTTTGAAGAAAGGAGTTGTTTTTTGCAAAAGAAATCAAGATGTATGTTTATATTGTTGGATCCTGCATTGTGTTGTAGTCATCAAAACCAAGAATCAACATATATGTTCAAAAAATATTTATGTACATGAAATGAGTACAAATCTCTTAAATAACAATTAAAATCAGTAAAAGAATGATTCCGGAGTTTAGAACTCTACTTTTATAATATCAATTTTGAGAAAAAGAATGAAGTCGAAATAGTTGAAAATGTAGAAAATAAGAATTGTCGAAGGTTAAATACTTAATGAATTTAAACCTATAGCTGATGTGAATCTGAGCTTGGCTCAGTAGGTAGGCATTCTGTCGCCTCATTATGGGCTCGGGTTCGAGTTGTGGGTCTGCCATTTTGGGGAGAAAACATATTTTTTTTAAAAGTCAGATAAAGGAGTTTATATATTTAAGAATTTTAGCCCCTTAATATATCAGTTAAGGCTTTGGCCTTAGTAGCTAGCGGAGGCACGCTGCGCTCACACGCTGCCACGTGTCGCTCGTTGAGTCTGAGGTCTCGGGTTCGAGCCCTAGGCTCTTTTATATTTTTTGATTCTTTTATATTCTCTTGGAAATTTTAAAATTCCAGAAAAATATCATATAAATATTTTAAAATATAGTGGGGAACACCTGAAAATATTTCTCACTGTTTTTAAATATATTTTGGAGATTTTAGAGTTATTTCTAGTGATTAATGAGATTGATATTTAAGAAGAAGTAGAAATTATAAAAGTTGAATAGTGATAAAAAGAAAAGTAATGAAATTTAGATAATGAAATTCTAGTGAAGAGTCTCAAAGAGGTGGTGTTGAAATCTTAGAAACTATGTATTGGGAAATTAAACTTGAAAAGTGTTTTGTGGAAATGAATAATTTGAGATTATTCTCCATGTTGATAAATACAAGATGAAAGAATTGAATAAGATGTGAGTAAAACAAATTGAAAACATGAATATTGAAGGGTATGAGTACCCATGATTATGGAACATGAAAAGATGTGATTCTAGAGGTTTAGTGAGACCCGGTTACCGGCAAATGTTGAAAGAATTAATTGATTTGAGAATTGGCTATATGGGCTATCTCGGTGTTTTTGTTTAAGTCAGGTAAGAGGGGAAGCTAACTCTAGGTAGTGTAATTTATTTATGTTTTGAGTATAAGGATTAGGCACTAAGTAGAAAATGTAGTAAACTTGGGCAAACGTAAGTGGGTTGCCTCTGTATAGTCTGACGGTGGACTCTGGGACTCTAGACCCAGTTTGACGGTGGACTCCGAGACTGTGGTTGCTTGCAATGGAGGCAAGCCTTAATTAAATCCGGGACTATAATTGGTTTGACGGTGGACTCCAGGATCATGAATAGTGGAGGCCGTGCTCCAGTGTATATGCATATATCGGAGCTAAAGGGACACTTGCGGAAAGTTCGCACGACGAGGATTTCCGTATAAGCTTGACGGTGGACTCCAGGGCTGGAATCCGTACTCGTGGGATGTCTAAAACTTGTTTTATTACTGGGTAGTTTTCATGGCGATGGATTAAACCCTTTTATTATGTGGAGTACGTAGGTGCTTGCCCTCAGACCTATGTAGTTTGGGATGTATAGAATCCAAACAAGTATGCATTAGTGTCATCTTAGCATAAACATCTGCATTAGGCATTAAGGCATTACAAACACCGACGTATTTAGGATAATCACCTTTCACACTTTGTTTTACATTCAAGTTTGTGTATGCTAAAATGAGTGAGTTGCTATATTATGGCATAGCAAGGATGACCGTGTATAGTATTGCGTCAGTTGTATATAACTGATGTGCCCACAGTATTCAATGCAGGCACTGGATTGCAAGGAGATATAAAGATGATTGATGCTAAAGATTACTTTCCGTTTAAGTTGTTGATGTTTAATTGTACATTCATGTCATGTTTTAATTCATTTAATTTTCCGCTGCGTTGTTGTAAAAGAACTTGAGGTAATAAAGTTTCAAAATTCCTTGTAAAATTTTACGAAATGAAGAAAAGATCCTCTTTATGCTACGAATTACCTTATTTTGGAATTCGGGGCGTTACACTGAAGTCGAAACTCTAGCCTTCCACCCTACACTACCCGAAACCCTAGCTGCCATCTCTCCCCCTCTCTTCCAACTCTAAAAACCCTAGCCGCAATCTTGTTTTGTTTGTTTTCATACCCGACCCACCGATGTATCAAAATAATGATATCCTTTGTGCTCTGAACTAATACCTAGGTGAACGAACATTGTAGCGCGAGCGGTGAGCTTCGTGCGCTCAGTGGGAGGGAGAAGGATGTAACAGGTGTATCCAAAAATATGATGCATACTGTAGTTTGGTGAGGAGTGATGAAGAGCCTGATAAGGTGTTGTACCAGATAGGGTAGATGAGGGAGTGATGTTGATGAGCCTAACAGAATTTATGATAGATTTAGTCCAGAAAGAACGAGGAACAGAAGAGGAGAGAAAAAGAGCGCAAACCATCTCAAGAATGTGATGATGCTTGCGTTCAGCTACACCATTTTGATCATGTGTGTGAGGGCATGATTGCTGAAAGTGTGCGGTGAGACTGAAGGATTGATCTCATAGTAGTGGAAGTGTACTCACGAGCATTGTCTGAGCAAAATTCTTGATGCACACACCAAACTAAGCGTGAATCATGGTCGTAAAGAACTGGTAAATATTAGGAATCGCAGACCATTGGTGCATAAGAAAAATCCATGCATATCTAGTGAAGTCATTGCTGAAGGCAACATAATAGAGATATCTAGTGCATGAAGGTACAGGAGAGGGTCCCCATATTTTGGAATGAAAAAGTTGAAAAAGATGGGTTGTTTGAGAGATGCTTTTGTTATTAAAAGGGTTTGCTATGTGTTTGGCCAAATGGCAACCCTGATGATCAGACAACTGTGTAAAAGAAATAGGACCAATGGCACCACTACAGGCTAATCTTGAGTCGAGGCTCACTAACATGACCTAGACGTCTGTGCCACATATCAGCATCAGAGGACACAACACCAGAAAAATTAGGTAGAGATTTATGTGTTGTAGAAAATCTAGATGATATAGACGACCCTGTCGACTAGCATTCCCAAACTCTTGACCAGTGTGTGAATCGGTAATAGAACAGCCTAAAGAATCAAATGTAACAACAAGACCACTATCACGCAGCGCACTAATGGAAATAAGGTTCATGGATAAATGGGGAGTATAAAGAACATAAGCTAATGTGAGGGTGGGATAACTAATAGACCCTCAGTGTGTAGTGAGAAGTTGTGAGCCATCGGCTGTGTGAAGGGATGGAGAGTGAGAGGAAAGTGAAGGGCTAGTGGTGAGCAGTGTATAATTACTAGTAAGATGGTGTGATATACCAGAATATAATATTCAGGAAGAATTCATACCAGAAGTAAAAGAGAAAGCAAGGGCAGAGGGGACAATAGTGAAAAACTGACTCAAGAGCTGGAGTTCCAGCTGAGTGAGGCGATGCTGAAGATTGGCTCAATCAGCAGGAGATGGCAAGGCTGGAGTAACGGTCATGAATGATAATGTAAGAGAATAAGTACTACGATGAGAAATGAGACTGTTGTTGTTGTGGTGTCGGGATTGAGATAGAGAACTGGATGGTGCTACCGGTGTCGGAAGAAGGGGTGGAGCAGAGTTAAGGATGATTGTGAGAGGAGGGAGGAGGCCGAAATTAGGATTATGGTGGCGCTGCTGTTTGAATCTGGATGGGGATCGGGATGTAAGGGAGAGTGAAGAGGAAGATATAGCAGTAAGAAAGTCGGTGGAGACGGGAAGATACTGGCATAACTAGGGTTCCATTAGAGATGTTCTAATACCTACAATTTTTTATTTTTATTTTTTTCCCTTTTTTGACTTTTTTTTTACGACGACGAACGGCGGTGGCGGCAGAGCGGCAACGATTGGTGACGACGACAATAGACCAATAACAGTAAGGAGACATAGGGTTAAGGTTAGGTTAGTTTAAGGGTTAGGTTAGGGTTTGGAGTTGTTTTAGGTTAGGATTTTCTGGTTAGGGTTTTGGATTTGGGTTTGGGTTCAGGTTTTTTTTTCTTTTTTTTGAAACGAGTATAGGGTAAACGTGTATTAGGGTTTGGGTAGAAAGGAAATAGGGTTTCAGGTATTTGGAATTGGGTTCGGGTATTTATTGGAAGTGGGTAGGGTTAGGGTTTGTGATGTGTCCAATTTTTATATAAATATTTGTACTCATTTACCCATAAAAATTGCTTGTATTCATCTGTCATGTTAATAATGCATCTTATTTCCATAGATTTCAGTTAATAAATTATTTTTGAAGGAATAAGATTTTTTTGATGCAAAAGGTGAAGATTTTTGGTAAAAATCAACAAACAAAACAAGAAGAGTGATTGATAAATTTTTATTAATTTTTTTAATTTTAAATTTTACAATTTTGCCATGTGAAAAGAAATAGAAATTTTAAATTGCCAATAGAGGTGAAAATGAAATAAAAAAATTTAAAAGGGTTTAATTGAACTAATGTGATTATTAGTTAGTTTAATTAATTTAAACTAGTTATTTTTATTTTTATTTTTAAATCCTAAATTCTAATTTTATTCTGGTTTTATTTTGTGTGTGCAACACGTGTTTCAAGAAGAAAAAAAGGAGTAAAAGAAGCAAGAAATAAAGAGAAATTCAAATAAGGAATGAAATAAATCAAGATGTGGGGTTTTCAGCAAAAATAAACCCTAATAACCACGTTCGAATCCCTATAAATAGAACAACAAAAAGCAGTTGAGGGACACGCTGAACGAAAAGGAAGAGTGACGGCTAACCTCGAATCATAAAAAAAAATTTAAAACAGAGAGAGAGAAGGCGAGGACAGAAAGCGACGTGCGGTTTGTAGCGTGGCTCGAAGTACGAGGAGAAATCTGAGAGGAGAGAGACAGAGCATTCTGACGTGGCAATGCAGAAACCAACGAGGCAGAAAACGACAGGAAGAAGGAAGGCGTGGGTTGCTGACGCTGACGAGAGCTCTGTGGCTCGCGGTTCGAGGTGAGGCAGGGTAAACGACAACAGGCTCTTGCTCTGTTTTGCTGGCACGAAAATCGAGGAATAGAACAGAGACAACAGAGAAGCGCTATGTTTGCGGCTCGGTTCTTGATGATTTCGGTTTGCAATTTTTTACAAAACAGTTCTTTCTTTATTTCTTTTCTCTTTGTTTAATTTTATTATGCAGTCAAAGACAGTATTTATTAGTTGTAATTTTATTATGAACTAAATTTAATTTTCTAGGGTTTTGATGTAGCCTTGTTTTGACAACATAATTTTTAAATTCCATATTATTTTTCTATTTTTCCATGGTTGTGTATTTGGTTTTTGTTCTTAATGCTTACAATAGTTTGACCAACTTTTGTATGATTTATTAAATCATGGAGAGACTGAACTGATAATTTGTGATTTCGAATTGATAAAATTAAACACCGTTACAAGAACGAACCGCTGTTAAGGTGATCGTTAAGAAATCTATAGGTCTTAATGAATTTTCAATTAGTAATTAATTTGTACATAAATTATGACAAATAATTAGTTGAGAATATTTTTGATATTGCTTGAGAGAATATTGAATAATTTGTAAATTTTGGTCTACAGCTTGGAAAAATAATCTTTTTATTCACATGGAGTTATAAATTGTGTGTAATTAACTAGGTGAAATAAAAAACCCTAGAATTAGTTTTGCAATTAATAAACAACGAAATTACAGATTCCGCTCTTTTTAATTAATTTAGTTAGTTCTTTAGATTAATTTAATTTAGTTATTTTCTTTATTGAATTTTTATTTTCCAAATACTAGTTAATCTAGTAAATTTCGGTACTCAGTAAAATAATTAATCCTTTTGGGTTCGACACTCTTTTCACTTAACTATGCTACTTGTTGCGATTTTGTACACTTGCAAATAATTCACATTAGTTAGGAGCGAGTCGGGTATGTATTTTCCGACATGTCTCTTTTGTGGAAAACTCTCCTTACTACTTGACCTCTCTCGAGGATGCTAGCTTTCTCGACTCCCCAGTTGTTGGACCTACCTCCCCAGACACATCTTCACACATTCTTTTCGATCACACTCCTTTGGCTCACTTCCCATCTCATATAGGCATTACACCTATTGTTCCTTTTACAGAGGCACCACCTACATCATCACAGCATCATGCACTCATACCACCTGCATCCCCACAGCTGCATGCACCCACCCCACCGAGCTCATCCCCACACCCTGCTAATCCACTACTAGTCCGTCAGTCTACACATTCCACTTCGGGCATCCCCCGACACGTTATACACCTGATGCAACTGGTCCTCTGACCAGTTTGGGTTTTCCACCATAGCCTCCTACTTACCACGGTTTCATGCATATCTCACTGCCATACACTCCACTTGTGAGCCCAGAACCTATCACGAAGCATTTCAATATACCTGGTGGCGGAAAGCTATTGCAGAAGATTTCAGTGGATTTGATTAGACTGACAATTCGGATGTTGTTCCATTGCCAGCGGGTGTCCAACCTAGTAGCTGCAAGTGGATTTTCAAGGTAAAATATCGACCTGATGACTCCATTGAGCAGCACAAGGCTCGTCTAGTTGCCCGATGATTTAGTCAGGAGCATGGCATTGATTATGATGAGACTTTTGATCCAGTCGCACAGATGACTACAGCTCGCACTCTCCTTGTCGTTGCCGCCATCCTTCAGTGGTCGTTACACCAGATGGACGTGAAGAATGTCTTTTTTCATGATACCTTATCTCAGGTTGTTTACATGCATCATCCTTCTAGCCTCACCACACCTCATCATGAATTTGCCAATGTCATGCTATATATGGTATGAAACAGGCCCTTCGAACATGGTTTAAGTGTTTTCGATGGGTCATAACAAAGGCCGGTTTCAGTCAGAGTTTACATGACCACTCTTTATTTATGTGGTCGACACAACGTGGGGGGGGGGGGGGGGACTTCTACTATTATATGTTGATGATATGATTATTAATGGGGATGACTTTGCATGCATTGCATCCACCCAGACATACCTTCACCAGAAGTTCCATATGAAAGACCTTGGCACACTACATTACTTTCTGGGTCTAGAGATTGTCCATGGATCTTTCGGGATACTCATTTCTCAACAGAAATACGCATCAAATATTATCTCCACTGCATTTTTCTTTGATAGTCTATCGGCCGATACTCCCTTAGAGAAGCTTCATCCCACATATGGTGAGCTCCTTCCTGATTCCACTAGATACAGGCAGATGTTAGACAGCTTGTCTACTTATGCATGACCAGACCTGATATTGCTCATGCAGTCATTATAGTCTGTAGCGCCTTGATCCCGGCTCAGCTGCGCATGCAGCTACACGTGTGTGCATGCGAAAGAACGGACACAAAACTCTAGCCACGCCCACCACAGGCACCATCAAAAGGTGGGTATACCAGTTAGGTAACCTTTATCGTATGGTTCTTCCTATATATTCACTCACTCTCCTAACCATTTTGCTGATATGGGATATTTTGATTCCCAAGTCAACCCACGGTCAACACCAAAGCATGCATGCACTCTCATTTCTTTCATTTAATCCATGCACATTAATGCCTATGCCTTATAGCCAATTCTATAGGCCACCTTTATCATTGATCATACCCCCATAGGATCATCTATAGGCCACAACTAACCACTACTCATCTCATCTCCTATTATTATTATTATTATTATTATTATTAATATATATATATATATATATATATATATATATATATATATATATATATATATATATATATATATATTATTATTATTATTATTATTATTATCATTATTATATATTTCTATATAATATTATATATATACCCGGTTAAGTACGGGGTGTTACACACACCCTTCTTTAAGAACTCAACGTCCTCACTGAGCCCGGGACCCGCAAGCTGATATAGGATCGCCTTTCTAGCCGATGTGGAGATGTAATACCCCGCAAAATAGCATATGGCTATTTTTGCATAGTAATCTGTACACGTCTGAGTATTGCACACGATTACATATTTTCTTACTAATTATCAGTTTTAATTGAGAGATTTCAGACATATGAGCTGTTCTGAGACCGATAAGACAGACTCGGGATATCTTCTCGATTAAACTATGGATTCGTCCCAATTTTGACCAGACAATTTTCGGGAGAAAAATATAATTTCTATAAAACATATATTTTTATAGATTTTAAATTATATATATTGGTTATTTTAAATTGAGCTAGTGGTTGAATTGGATATGGATTGTTTTTGTGCACAAGGCTTCCTATTTTTGACCTTGGGTTACTTGACCTAACCTAGGATTAGGAACCCTAGCATCATATGATCTTGGCTCGGATCTTGATGAAGATCCAATGGTGGAGATAATTCACCATGTGGAGTTGACTTAAGAAGAATGGGAAGTTTCTTGGAAACTTCCAAGAAGCTTCCACTCTTGTGTGTTGGCACTCATCTCACCAACACATCTCCATCAACCTCACACTACCCCATCCTCCACCCTCCATTACAAGATGGCCGGCCTACTCCAATTAACCCAAAACCTTAGCTCCCACATTCCTATAAAATCCCCATTTCCACTCACTCTCTTATTCTTTCATTCTTTCACTTTGTTCTTATTCTTCCAAAAAAAATAGAAGAGAGAAAAAGAGAAGGAAAGAAAGGTAAAGTTTTGAGAGTAGAAGAAGTGGTAGTGAAGGATAGGTGTAGTAGGGTTGGGCAAGTTCTACAAGCAAGGAGCAAAGGAGGAAACAAGCTAAAGCTACAAGGAGATTTTCTTGCAAAATCAAGATGTGGGTGATTTCTCTTAACTCTACAAATTTAGTTTTGATGTATGTGAATTTTAGCATGTGGAGATAGTTAGAGAAATTTTGATTATCATGTATAATGGTGGCATGCTAAGGAAAAGATAGTTGTATGGTAAGAACAACTCATTTTTATAAGCTTTTGTTAAGAAGCCTGCTTGTGAGGGTGAGTTTGGAAATTTCTTGCTCCCAAACGGTTAGGAATTTGGGGTTCAAATTTTGGAAAATTTTTCTTCTATATATGTAGAGCATCCATGAATTTTTTCATAATATTTGGAAGCAATTTGGTAGCCCAAACATAGGACCTAATCTCAGACAGTAAGCAGCCAAAATTGCTGCTGGCTGTGTGGAATTTGCTGTGTATTTCCGATTTTTTATCTCAGAGTAGCCTGGTTATTTTGATCTTAAATTTTTTTTGGACACTCTTGTATGTTTCTACAACTATATTCTTAAATTTCATAATTTTCCAAGGTCATTTGATACCTCAAAAAATTGCAGAAGGTGACTGGTCTGGATAGTGGAACTGAAGCTGACTGTTGTTTTGAATGAGGTTCGCATAACCATAATTCCCTGTGTGTCTATTATATTGTCATGAAATTTTTTGAGTATCTTATGGTATGATTCTATTTGATGATTCTCAAATTTTAGAATGTTTAGAGGTCATTTGATGAGGTTTAAAAATCATTCAGTAATGGGTAGTAAATACCCTGCGGAAAGGACAGCTGAAATTTTGTGCATTGTTTGAGGAGTCATAACTCATTGTGTGATATGAATCTGAATGTGAATTTTGGACACAATGGAATAGTATATGTGTGGATTAAGAATATTAAATTTCAGGAGCATTGGACTTAAGGTTGATTTATTATTGAATTTCAAAGTGGACTGGGTTCAGCTGAGTACAAATCGACTAGTCTGCGAAGATGAGAAATTCTGGAATTACTTGTTAAGAATTTGGGAAATTGACCAACTAGAGATTTGTAGTAGGGAGTCATAGGTTTCTAACCAATCTGGAATTTTGTAATTCCAGCTTGGCAGTGACCAATCGATTCTCGATCTGGAAGACATCCGATAGCCTCACAAGTGGAATCTGAATATTTTTGTAAACAATTGTAATGAGTTTATGTAATTTGTATTTCTTGTTCAAGGACAAATTAATGTTTGTAACTAATGATGTAATAACTCTGATGGTAATAAAAGTTTTTTAAATTTTCGTGTTATTCTGTGTTGAGATGCATTTGAAGGAAAAGATTCTGGTGATGTCACGGATGTCCTGTAACGGGGATCCGAGGCGTTACAGGAGAGGACTACCCTGATTCTGCTAGCTGTTGTACATCTGCTAGCTCCATCTCAGGCGCTCATCTTGCACACACTCGGTGTCGAAAGTCGACTCTGATACCATTTGTAGCGCTCCGAGCCCAGCTCAGTTGCGCACGCGGCTACACGTGCGTGCACACGAAAGAACAGACACAAAACTCTAGCCACCTACACCATAGGCACCATCAAAAGATCGGTATACCCGTTAGGTAACCTTTATCATATGGTTTTCCTATATATTCACTCACTCTCCTAACCATTTTGCCGATATAGGATATTTTGATTCCCAAGTCAACCCACGGTCAACACCAAAGCAAGCATGCACTCTCATTTCTTTCATTTAATCCATGCACATTAATGCCTATGCCATATAGCCAATTCTATAGGCCACATTTATCAATCTCATTGATCATACCCCCATAGGATCATCTATAGGCCATAACTAACCACTACTTATCTCATCTCTTATTTTTTATTTTATATATATATATATATATATATATATATATATATATATATATATATATATATATATATATATTATTATTATATATTTCTATATAATATTATATATATATATATATAGCCAGTTAAGTACGAGGTGTTACATAGTCAGTCTGTTTATTTCTGCTTCTATATCAGTTCACTACAGTGCGCTTCTTTGGATCCACATATATCTTTGAGGCACTATCACTCGCTCATTATTCATACTCTCTACATCTAACTGGAGCTTAGTGCATATTCAGATTCAGATTGGGTGGGTGATCCTAGTACCACACGGTTTACCAAAAGTTTCTGTCTATTTCTTGGTGATTCGTTGATCTCATGGAGAAGCAAGAAACAGGCTGTTATTGCGTATTCTTCCAAAGAAGCTGAGTACAGAGCGATGTCAGCTACTACTAGAGAGATTGTTCATGTTCGTTGGTTGTTATCAGGTATGAGTGTCACTCTTACAGGAGCTACTCCTCTTCATTGTGATAACCGGAGTGCATTGCACATTGCAAGTGATGTGAATTATTTGCAAGTGTACAAAATCGCAATAAGTAGTATAGTTAAGTGAAAAGAGTGTTGAACCCACAAGGACTAATTATTTTATTGAGTACCGAAATTACTAGATTAACTACTATTTGGAAAATAAAAATTCAATAAAGAAAGCAACTAAATTAAATTAATCTAAAAAACTAACTAAATTAATTAAAAGCAGCGGAATCTGAAATTTTGTTGTTTATTAATTGCAAAATTAATTCTAAGGCTTTTGACTTCACCTAGTTAATCTTACACAATTTATAACTCCATGTGAAAAAAAAGATTATTTTTCCGATTTTAGACCAAAATTCCCTAATTATTCAATGCTTTCTCTCGAACAACACCAAAAATATCTCCAACTAACAGTTTGTTATATCTCTATGCAAATTTAATTAATTAAAGACTCGTTAAGTTCTATGGATTTTTTTATAGTCACATCAATCGCGGTAAATCATCTCTAATTTTGCTCAATCAATAGTATTTAAATTTATAGTTGTAAATCACAAATTACCTATCGGTCTTTCCATGATCCAATAAATCAAACAATAGTTGGCAAACAATTGTAAGCATTAAGAACAAAAATCAAACACACAACCAAAGATAAATAGAAAAATAATATGGAATTAAAATTGTGTTCTCAAAACTAGGCTATATCAAAGCCCTAGAAAAATAAAATTTAGTTCATAATAAAATTGCAACTAACAAACATGTTCATGGATTGCATATTAAAAATTAGAAGAAAAAAGAAAGAACTCGATTGATGTTGAAAACCGAAATTGACGCCACTATCTTCCTTCTCTCTTTCTCGCTCCTCGGGTTTCGCGCAGCAAACAAAGAGCCCACACACTGTTCACGTCCTGTAGCCACCTCCCACACACACCTGTTCACGCCATCACCTTTTCCCCTTTCTTTTTTTTTCCTTTCCTTTGATCTGCGCCGCCACATACAGCATCCCCCACCTACCACCCAGTTCATGCCTCCTTTTTAAACAACCAACTTCTTCATATGTATATACTAGTTTTACCATGTGCAAATTGCACAGACCAAAATAATTTTGAGAGACTTATAAAATTGTATGTAATTCAAAATTTTAGAGATGTCTTTTAACTATTTCAATACAATATAATCAAAAAACAAAAATTCTACAGATTAATCAATTCATATTTTTAAACCAAGCAATTTTCAAACCAACCAACATCATTCTATATGAGCAGGCGACACACTCAGAACTTTGTTCCTCGATTTATATGAGCAAGCGACACAACTACACTGCACGGTGGCAGCAGCCTGGAAAAGAGGCGCCTGGAATCCATCTTTCAAACAACCGCTTGACCTAGGCTCTCAGCTTAGATTAACGGAACTTCAAGCCTACATCACCAATGCTAGAATTGGTTGCTCTCAGGGGCCCGATAAGAAAACCTAGGGATTGGAGAAGAACGACAAGTTCACGGTTCGCTCCATGTACAATCGCATCTATTTCAGGGGATGTACACCAAAGTGGTCTTCCATTTTCTGGAGAACGAAAGCCCCGCTAAAAATCAAAGTTTTCTTATGGTTGGTGCTAAATGATGCGATCCTGACTAGAGAAAATCTTGCTAAGTGCCAACCGAATGTGGACTCTCAATACGGGTTCTGTCACGCTACCCTGGAGACTAGAGACCATCTTTTTCTTCAGTGTCCTAGGAGAAAAGCGGGTATCGTAGAGGTACTCAGCGCCTTAGGAACATCTCAATACCCTAGTACATACGAGAACCTGTGGGTAGGTCCTAAGTTCGTGACGGATAGGGGTGCTATGAGAGAAGCATTGTATATCACTCTCGCCGCAATGATCTGGGTTCTCTGGCTAGACAGAAATAATCTTTACTTTTGTAGAACTTGCAATAGTATTTTTGGCAATTTGACTCACATTATGCATTTTATTTCATTTTGGGCTAATGTGGCAGCAGCAGGTCCCAAGGAAAGGATTCCGAGTGTATTCCAGGTAGAGGAGTTTGATAATGAGATCGAGATCGGACCGACGATCGATTGATAGCCAACACGGTCTACGCTGGTCATTGATACCTACCACCCCAGGGTTTGTTGGGGGGTATGATATATTTCGTTGCGGCTACTCTATATTTTTTTCTTTTGTTCCACCCCCCATGTTCGGGGTGGAGTTATGTTCTTCTGTTTTGATTATAGGATTTTTTTGTAAGCTCAGTACTCTGAGTTTGTTTTATTAATCACTTATTAATGAAACAGGGTGGCCAGACTCCACCTTTTCTTCAAAATAAAAAAAATCATTCTATATTTCTATTCAATTGAAAGGAAAGAGAGAGAGAAAAAGTCAAATAATTACCAAAGTTGGGTTGTGGCTTTTCTTGGACTCCTTGATGTACTCCGCTATCTCCTTCTCCACTGCGCTCTTCTCAACCACCTTCTCTCTTAAATCAAGCATTCTCTCTAAAATCAATCATAATCAACATTAGGAATACATGGAGAAACAATAATTGGTAAATAGCTATATCAAAATATGAAAAATATACAGATTAACCAATTCACATTTTAAAACCAACATCATTCTACATTTTATATTCTATTGAAAGGAAACCCCAAAATTTTAGATGTGTAATTTTTCAACAATTCCACCACCAAGACAAATGTAACCCTAAGTCACTAAATTTAGAGATGCCCTTTATTTTTTAATGCAATAGTATCCACGCATTTTTTGTGAACATCGTAATCAACATTCTTGACCACTCATAATCAGTGGGAATAACATTATCTTGCATTATAAGGTGAAAAAGTTGTTACAACATCATCTTTGGTTCAGATAGTAATTGAAAATCACAACTAACAACAACAACTAACTAAAAAAGAAACCCTAAAAGTCAACAAACACAGTAATCCAAATTAAATCGACAAATAACTAATCTACAAACAGTGGCGTAGCCAGGATTTCCATCTAGGGGGCGCGACACTTACTATAATTTTTTTTTATAATAAACACATTTGCAAGCCTCAAAATATCATATATTAATACCAAAAATACAAACTATTACAATCACTAAATAGCATTTTTCTTTAGCAATAAAACCCTTCGAGACTTCATATTCTGAAAATATTGAATGATATCTTCATTGTCAATTGCATCCAATACATCCCTTTCAATATATGCAACCAAACAATCATTCATCATCTCATCTCCCAATCGGTTTCGTAATGACGTCTTGATGATTTTCATTGCAGAAAATACTCTCTCTACAGTTGCGGTTGCAACGGGTAATAGCAATGCCAACTTCAACAGCAAATATACTAACGGATATGCACGATGTTTTTTTAACTGAACCAGCTTTCTAGCAAGCCCACTAATCCCAGCAACTTCAGAAAATCGGTCATCAGAGCGCACATCCAAAATGTAGGTATCAAGTTGCCGGTCAAGGTGCATTAACTCAATGTTAGAGAAATCAGATGGATAAAATTCAGCAAAGCAAAGCAATTTTCTCTTATCATAAGCAGAAAATGAATCGCTTGGATCAAGACAAGCCATACACAACAATAACTTCGTATTTGCCTCATTAAAACGATTGTTCAACTCCTGAAGTTGCAAATCAATCACTTCATAAAACAATTCAATACGATAATAATGAAGATTTGTTTTTCCTTCGAAGTTGCGACGAGATCTTCCATGTTGTACAAATAATTCATCCATAGGTGGAATTACTATCTTATGTTTCGCACAAAATGAAGAAACTTCTTCCAACAATGATTCCCATCCATCATCTCTCATATTTTGTAATTGTTGCTTGGTTATCCTCACAAGAGTCATGACATTTATAATATCTTGATCTTTTCTCTATAAAGCTTGTGATAAATCATTTGTAATTCCCAAAATATTCTTCATCAAATGTAAATGAAATGCAAACTCAAATTGTGCAATGATTCCCAATCGATTTTCTGCTTGCCCCCTTATCTTCTTATCCTTTGCATCCTCTTCAACAATCACAATAACATCAATCACAGACGAGTACAAGCAAATCAAACTCATTAGTGTACCGTAATGAGAACCCCAACGGGTGCTTCCTGCTCGCTTCAATGTCATTTCTTGATTCTTACCTTGCCCGGTCAAAATATCACCATTATAAACTCCTTTAACAACTTTCTCAAATTGTTTTTCACGAAGAATGTCCCTGCGCTTGCATGATGCTCCGACAATATTTGATACACTCGTAACAATGTCAAAGAATACATAAATCTTCCCGTGACCTTCTGCAACAGCTACAAGTGTTAATTGAAGTTGGTGTGCAAAGCAGTGAACATAATAAGCCGACTCATTCTCCATCATAATCAAGCTTTTCAATCCATTGAACTCTCCCCGCATGTTACTAGCACCATCATACCCTTGCCCCCGTATACTCGATATACATAACCCATGCTGAGACAACAGAGACTCAATAGCTGCCTTAAGTGATAAGGCAGTAGTATCACCAACATGAACAATGCCAAGAAAGCGCTCCATAATATGCCCTCTTTCATCCACAAAACGTAAAACAACAGCCATTTGTTCTTTCACAGATATGTCACGGGCCCTCATCAACCAAAATAGTGAACAGTTCATCACCAAGATCGCTGATGATAGAATTTGCAGTTACCTTTGCAATGGAAGTAATAATCTCTTGTTGGATTTGACGTGATGCCAATTTGTGATTTTCTAGAGCCTTCTTCAATGCAACTTTATCAATATTCTCATTGTGGTCACAAAGAAATTGTAAGAGTTCAAGAAAGTTTCCCTTATTTTGTGATTCCTGAGATTCATCATGACCACGGAAAGCCAGTCCCTGGCGCAACAGCCATTTAATGCAATCAATTGATGTCGTCAAACGAAGACGATAGTCGGCTTGAGTTTGAATACATTGAGTTGCCAAAGAATGCTCAATGTGTTGCGATTGCTTCAAAAGATCATAGCCAGCTCTCACACATTTGTTATGCATACTAGTGATGTCTCCAACATGCCCATTCAACTTCATTTTCTTTCTCCAATTTTTAAATCCCTCTCCACCAACAAATGAATCACCACCACCTTGGCCACCATGATCAGCTTTAAAAAGATAACAATACAAACAATAAACGGCATCTGTTGTAATGCTATATTCTAGCCAATTAGGGTACTCTTTGAACCACGAAGCCTGAAATCGACGCTTCTCATTTGCACAATCACGCCAAGGAAAGTTGTGATCCTTAGGTTGACAGGGCCCTTTTTGCAAGTAGTATCGTCGAACATTCTCTCTTTCTTTAACATCGTACTCATAAATATTTTTTCGTAACGCAGGATCAGACGGATACTCTTCTTCTACAATGCAAGTAGGTGGGGACTGGACAACGGGATGTCGTGGGGATGGGGGTGGCCTCGGTGGGGGCTCTTGGCTTCTTGAAGCAGCTTGTTCTTGAGAGTTTTTAAAAAACTTGAATAGTGTAGTATTTTTCATCTAAAATTTTAAACTTGTCTAAGGTATGTAGTAGCCAACAACGTATTTATAAAAATCAGAATAATCTAATTATGACTTCATAAACTCAAATTTTTCATCTCCTTTTTTTTTCTTTAAACATGGAATTTTAGAAGTTTAAATTTCACATTAATTTATACAAAGCATTTTAAGTTAAAAATCTGTACTAACACTCGACGCAAAGGGATGCACTAAGGATTCTGACACCTTACTCCATTTGAAGGATTATCAAGAAACCGTAATGCATCACACGCACGAGAAACTATGATGAAAGCCAAGAAACCACAATTCAGCTGACAAGAATGATGTTTCCATTATTTTGCAAGAGCAAGTTAGACGATTAATGTTTTATATCTATCAGTTATTGTTGGTTGATAGTTGGTAACTTGGTATTGTGAGCAAGTGTCATATAACATATGTCCATTAGCTAATATAGGACAGGCATGTCTAGGAGTTGTGATTCTTGTGAAGAGCATAATTACATTATGGAAAGGGTATCTGAGGTATTCATTACCAACAATTAACCTCTATTCAATTGATAATTAGGATTTCAAATGGAAGAAAATATGAATAGATTTTTCCTTGGTGAGATTTCAAATTGTGTAACTTTCTTGTATCTATAACAAAAATACATAGATGCCCAGATCGATAGCTTTTTCCTTAGAGTAAGCCCTTTCAACAGCAAAATCAAGCAGTCAGACATCGCTAGCATAATTAGAATCACTAGATATTAATCATAATACTTTTGGTGCATGAGCTTCCTAAGGAAAACTGGGAGATGGAGTCATTTAGATGTAGAGAATTGACTGAATTTTCAGCTCCTTAACATAAAAAAGCAATACCACAGTATGTGTGTATTGATTAAATTTGCAATACCAAAGCAATACAACAGCATAAAACAAGTAAAAAGGATAATTGGCATGAATAAGGCACTTCATCAAACAAGTGGTGTGCATTTTCAACAACTTAGAAACATTAAAAATAAATCACTAGTTAAACCTTCACTATTTCCAACTTCAATCATCTGTATTCAGTGTATAGAAAGAGTAAAAGTTAAAGGTTAAAACTTAGAATTAGTTGCCCACTTAGGATTTGGATCTTTGGCAAAAAGCAAACGACGAAGGGGAGATCAGATCTGACTCAGAACAGGTGAGATCCGATCTGCAAGTGGGTGAGATTGGATTTGACGTCGGGAGTCTTGGGACTCAGGATCGTGGTGAGATTCAGTGCGGTTTGAGAAGTTTGAGAGTTTGAGAAGTTTGAGAGTTTGGGGACATCAGGGTTTGGGGCATCGATGAGGACAGAGAAGAAGAAGAGAAAAGGAAGAAAGGAAGAAAGATGAGTAATTAAATGGGTTGAACTTTTACATATAAACCCTTATTAAAAACAAAATTACAAAAAAAAAATCGAATTTTTTTTAAAAAACCAGGGGGCGCAGCTGCACCCCCTGGGTCCATACCAGCTACGCCCCTGTCTACAAACCAATGAATCAAACAAATCACTCACAACTCTATTTTTGGTGACAGTAGTAGAAAAGAATGTATGATCAATTTGAAATCCCTGTACAAAAGATGCAGAATAAAAAATCCACAAAAATGAATCAAATTAGTCTAAAAATTCACCCCAAAATTTTGAAAAATTTGCAAAAAGGGGGGGGGGGGGGATGATCAGACATCTGGCGGCGTGAGGCATGCAGCGTAGGGCAACGTGTGGCGAGTAGAAGGGTTAGAAGAGGTTGGGGGCTGGGGAAGAGGAAGGGTTTGAAGAGTTTTGGAAGTAGGGGAGGATGAGTACGTGATGTCATATTTTTTCTTTTTCTTTTTGTATGCGTGCTGAACATGTTAGTCCCTATTTTTGCTCTCTTTACTCTATTTCAAAATAAAGGAAGGGGATGTGGTGTAGACCTATTAGTATAATATATAGATATAATATGAATATCACAACTCATGAGTTGGTCAGATTTACCTGGAGATGTGATTAGTTCCTTCATCAACTAAATCTACTTTTGTAAATGACACAGTAGGAGATTCAGTTGCGCAGGTCTGACCTGCAAGCATAAATATTGCACTCGACTATTAAGGCATCAATTTAAGGAACAAAAAAGAAGTTATTGTTGAAGAACGTGAAATATAAATACTTACATTATCATTACCCCCACATCAAAGAGTCTGGATCTTCTCTTCTTTTTGTTGGGATTACTCTGCCTTAGGAAATACTTCTGAGCATGATTGGGTACTTGCGTCGGAGTTCTTGTGGTCACAAAGTTTCTTAAAATTCCTGTCCAGTCTCCCTACCCAAGCTCTTCGAGTCCTTCTAGAAATGTTCGGTGTTCTTCCTCCATCCACGGTACTCCTGATTCATAAAAGAAGGAAAACTCCGTTTGAGATCAAATTAGATTCACTCTACAATCACTTTGATTATGAAGAAAACACAACATTTGCTATTGTCAATTAAATTATATACTAAGAGTAACTTGAGAGACTAAAAGCAGTTAAATTTTGTTCAGCCTCATTGCTTGTTCATCTAGAAACAAAAAAAATTGCCCAAGATCTATTAATGTACTAATTTCTTTCCCCCCTTTTACAATATTCATCCAAGTTCCCCCCCAACTTGTAATTTTTCTGTGGGTGTATTTTTTTATGCTTACTACCTTTTGTAGTTGTACAAATTATCATATAATTCCACCAACTAACTAATAAAATCCAATGAACATGAATGACTTCAATTTCAAGCAATAAATCAGGGAAAATACATTAACCCCGATGGAACATCCAAAACTGGTCGTGCTATTCTATACCGTTCTATCTTTAGTATTCCAACTTGGTTTGCTTCATTGTACTTTGTCATTTTTTTTTAGTCTCTTATTAATGAAACACAAATTTTTATTTTAATAAAAAAGGGAAAAAAAATTTGTACCTCTTTTTCTCTCTTGGCCGGCCCTTCGACTTGGACCTCCATCGGATAAGTACTCATGATCACCGACGCTATGATAAGCAATCTGATTTTCAGCATACGAAGCAAGGTTTCCCATACTATAGCTATTCCTCATCACATCCTCTTTCCCCTCTAATGGAGCCCCAATTCTAACTCCCAATTCTAACTCCAATCACTTATTAATAATGTTTAGCTGAATTTAACCAAAACCCTCCATCAAAATAACTGAAAAAACACTTTAAATATCAAAACTTTAGAGTTCAACAAAGAAAAAAATCAAATTAAATTGAGTAAAAGAAAAGATGGGAGAAGAGATTATTATACATACCGATTTCAATTTCAGTTTGGATTTGGGCTTATTGATGAACGGTGAACGATCGTGGATGGTTTTTGTGCGAGGTCCGAGGGTCGCCGGCGGACAATGACTGCTATTTTTTTGGCGAGGGCCGAGGGGCGACAGCGTGAGGATCGGCGAAGGGGAGGAACGGCGGATGATGGTTGCTATTTTTTGGGCGAGGGCCGAGGGGCGACGACGAGGATGAGCAAACGGCGAAGGACAGAGAATGGCGAGGATGAATAGGGGGGTTTAGGGATTTGGGAGAGGGAGGTTTTTGTGTGTTTTGTTTTGTGTTTATTTTGTTTTGTTAAGTTAAAGGTGTGCTCTGCACATGATAAAATTAGGCTGAACTCCAACTTTTGCTCTTCTTTCTCTATTTCAAAATAGAGAAAGGAGAGATGAGGTATGTATACTAGCTTAAGATATAATATATGATTAGTCCAGCAAACAACTCCATACTGAAAGCCTCAATCACATCATCATAATAATTAGAATCCACTGAATTTTCCTTAGAGAAAGATTACAAAAATCTTAAGTAAAAGGGAACTGTTGAGTTATTTTAGTAAAGGTTAATTAAGCTTATTAGAGCACTTCCTTATCACACTGATTTTTAGATTTAGCACTTTAACCTTTATTTTGAAAAGTAATGTTTCCACACAGGTCGACGATAAAGATTAATTGTCGAGAGAAGAGAATGTTGATAAGTTAATGTTATATTTCTAATGTATCATTACCTGATGAGTGCAACAAACTTAGTCTCCAATCTAAATCTAAAAGTTTTTTCTAGCCATCTGTTATCTACCAAATTCCAGAAAGTTATAGTGAATGCAAATATATGCAGATGCAAATTTTTCATGGTTTTTTCAACTCTCTTTGGACCATTTTACTTGAGAGTTTTTCTCTATTAGTTCAACAAATGAGAATTTCGTGATGTTCCACTTGATTTCCGAATTGATCAATTTTAATTAGTTTTAAAGTGGATCGAGAGGCTACTATGTATTTTGAAGCAGAACAAAATACCCATCAAACAAAATTCAAGAAACTAAATCACCCTAAATGGAATCAACCCATCAACTGAACAGGTCTAACAGATCTAAAAATTAAACCAGCTCTAAATTACTAATTGAAAAGAAACTTGATCAAAAGTAGAGTAACTGAATATTTATATGAATTTAAAATTATAAATTAAATGGTAAAAAGGCTTACCTTTTCGTTGACAAAATCAGATGACAAAATCAGGCGGCGAGAATGGGCGACGGAAGGAGCGTGGGAAGTGGAGGCGGAGAGCACGGGTGGTGGCGGGGAGCTTGGGAGGTGGAGGCGGCGAGAGCGGACGACGGAAGGAGCGTGGGAGGTGGAGGCGGAGAGCGCGAGTGGCGGGAGGAGCGTTGGAGGAGGAGACGATGACTGTGGGCGGTGTCGAGGATCGCAGGAGGCGGAGATTTATAATTTTCTCTATTTGTGAAGCCATAGCACACATAATTGGGTTGCGACGACAAAATTTTCTTGCATTTGTTTTCTTTCTAATAGTATGCTGGAAACACAACAATCTGGACTCAATTGCAAATGTGTTAATAGATGTGTGTTCTCTTTTTTGAATGTGCAGAGAATTTGGCTATGACTTTTTAAAGGGAAAAGGGACAGCTAGTTTGTTCTGTAATTTTATTTTTTAACACTGATTTTTTAAAAAAAGTTCGTTATTTATTTAATTATGTTTTTTGTTTTGTTTCTATTGTGTATTTAAGTTATTTATTTTTATTTTCAGAGTATTGCTGATCATTTTTGCGGCTAAAGCCTTTGAATAGAGTAATTTTAGCAAAGACAATTTTATTCTACGGATTTTTGAAAAGATTTTAAGGGTTCTTATTGTTTTTTTTTTTCCGAGAAAAAAGTGACCGGGATCACCGGTTTCACTAATGAAAAGTTAACGAAACATAAAGTAGCCAATATTACAACTCGAATCTACTCCAGTTCAGTACATAAAGTACAATCAAAATACAATAATCCCAATCTGTCATACAAAGAGGCCAGAAACCCAAAATAGCCAGAAACTCTCCTATAGTTGTCCTCTTCCTGTCCCCTACTGTGCTTCCTCCATACGTAGTTTTTTCCTCGATCCTGCTTGACCTACCCAAGCATCTATTAGAACCACTATTTTATGCAATAACATGTTAAATGTACATCTAGTATTACGGAAGGAAAACTCATTTCCATCAAGCCAGAGATTCCACAGAATAGCTCCAACTGCAATATCCCACATTAGCCTATATTCTTTCTTAATGTTTATGGTTCTCCAGTTACCCCACAAGTCCTCGATACAGTTTGGTGTTTCCACCGTGTCAAAACCCAATCCCATGACCTCCCATGTCAGTCTGGCTCTAGGGCAAACAATGAAAATGTGGTTAGTGTCTTCCTCTCTAGTGTTGCAGCGTTGGCACGTCACGTCGATAGGGATGTTGCATTTCCTAAGGTTTGTTTTGGACAGGATCGCATTGTTCATTATCAACCATAGGAATGCCTTCACTTTAGCAGAGACTTTTGATTTCCAGATGATATTTACATGTGAGTTCCTAATTCCCCCGTCATTCAAGAAGCCGTACATAGCATTAATTGAGAATACACAATTAGCAGTTAAGCTTCATTCCCTCTCATCCCCCTCTATTCTAACCTGTGTACCCTCTTCTTCCAGCAACGATTTTAGTTTCCGAAGTTGCTTCTCCCCTTCGCTCGAAAGGCTTCCTTTGAGTTCGATTCTCAGTCTCTTATTCTTCCAGACGTCCACAACGAGTGCATCCTCCCTAGCAACAGTACTCGCCAGCTGCGGGAACAGTGACTCAGGGTGTTCTGTCCACACCATTTGTCCTTCCAGAATCTGGTATTGTTACCTTTTCCTAGCTTGCACCTTGTTTCGCATGGTAAATATCCCCCACCTTAGCAATTCCCCTCCAAAGGAATGAAACCTTTTCTTGCTTGCATGTTCCTCAGAATCTAATAATTTTTCTCCTTCGGTACCTCAAGAACGAGTTACTCCACCACGATTTTCGTTGTTTGTGCATTTACCACCACCATTTGGAGAGAAGTGCCTTATTCATATCTCTTAGGTTGACTATTCCCATTCCATCGAACTCCTTCTTCTTACAGACCTTATCCCACCTTATCAGATTAATTCCCTTGTTAGCCTCGCGGTTTCTGCTCCACAGGAATTGACGCCTAAATTTGTCGATTCTTTCAATAGCCCAGTTAGGGATCTCATAGATAGACATGAGGTACATCGGTAGGCTACTTAGAACGGGATTGATCAAAGTAATTCTTCCTCCAAGAGATAGAAACTTTCCTTTCCAACCGGCCAATTTTTTCTCATTCTTTTCCACCAATGGAACCCAGCTCTCCTTAATCAATTTTCCAGGTCTGATGGGTGTTCCTAAATACTTCGATAGGAACTCTCCTATCTCACACTCGAGCATAGTTGAGGTATACTCAATGGGGTTGGCATTGTTGTTTCTGAGTGTAGTAACACAACTATTGTTCAGATTAACGGCCAATCTCGACCAATACTCATAGCATCTCAGTAGGATCTGCATAGAAATGATTTCTTCCGCCTCGGCCATCTCAAACAGAATATTATCGTCAGCATTTGTAGGATTGACAAAGGAGTAGAAATTCATTTGACTCTAATCCCCTTGGTAAGCCCTGCCTCTATTCCTCTCTTATTCATTTCTGCCAATCTATCTGCGACAATTGAAAAAATAAGCGGCGACAGCGGCTCTCCCTGTCTCAGTCCTCTCTGGCATCTGATTTTCCTTCCCTTCAAGCCATTGATAAGGACGAAAGATTTTCCATTTCTAACACACATCTTCATCCATAATCTCCACTTTTCTCCAAATCTTTTAAGCTTAAGCGTCTTATCCACACAGTCCCACTCCACCGTATCATAGGCTTTTTAAAAATCTAGTTTGAAAAGGAACCCATCTACTTTGTCTTTGTGTCCTCTGAAAACCATTTCATGAGCTGACGCGATGCTATCCAGGATATCTCTCCCCTTTACAAACCCACTTTGTGACTCATCAACAATATCATTTAAGTGTGCTGCTAACCTATTCACCAACACTTTCGTGATGATTTTGAAAGAGCCGTTGAGTAGACTGATGGGTCTGAGGTCCTTTACTCTTAGGACTCAGCTTTCTTCAGAATAAGGATGAAATTCTGTAACACCCTTTAATTTTCAAAAAGAGTATAAATATTATATAATATATGTTGAAGAGAATATAATAATATATAAATATAATAGCCTATGATCAAGAGTCACCAATCTTGTTAACCACCTTTTGAGAGGCAGCCTGTGGTGGGCAGTTGTACTATACTATAAATAATTTGTATTCTAAATTGTATAAATTGTCTGAGCTAGGGACAGGGACGTTACAAATGGTATCAGAGTGGAATTTCGACACCGGGGTGTGGGGCATGTCTATATAGTCGGGTGGAGGATTCCGGGACTATGTACCTAGTCGGGCGGAGGATTCCGGGACTATGGTGGACCCTCAATTAAATTCGCGACTGTTATTGATTGGGCGGAGGATTTCGGGATCATAACTAGTCGGGCGGATAGGAGGGCGGCTCAATTAAAATCCGGGATTATGATTGATCGGATGGCGAATTCCAGGATCATAAATAATCAGGCAGATAGAAGAGCAGATGCTCCACAACGGCTTGAAAGGAGATCCTGTACTAGGTTGTGCATGCCCCGTACTCAGCGAGGATGCTGATTTCTGAAAAGGGGGGGTGTGTAACACCCCGTAATTTTCAAAAAGGGTATAAATATTATATAATATATGTTGAAGAGAATAAAATAATATTAAATATAATAGCCTATGATCAAGAGTCACCAATCTGGTTAACCACCTTTTGAGAGGCAGCCTGTGGTGGGTAGTTGTACTATACTATAAATAATTTGTATTCTAAATTGTATAAATTGTCTGAGCTAGGGACAGGGGCGTTACACATTCGCATAGTTAAGACTCTCAATTTGTGTCTCCCCCCGAAATATCCCATAAAAGATGTCCAGCAGGTCTTTCCTAATGATAGACCAGTATCTAGCGTAGAACATAACAGGAAACCCATCCGATCTTGGCACCTTGTCTTGACCTAATAGCTTTATAGCCTTTAGTACCTCCTCCTCCGAGAATGACTCTTCCAGGCCATCGCTGTAATGCCCCAATTTTCATTTATGATTTTTTTTTTTGCACGTAGTGTGCACGTGCAATTTTCGTAATATGAAATCTTATAGTTATTTTTTTTCTTTATGGATGATGAGTATATGCATATGTATTATATATGTTCTTTAAATCATTTTTTTATAAAAGCCCTTTTCCTAAAATAAACATAAGCCCAAAAATCTAATTTATTTATTTTGTAAAAAACTAATATTTTGGCCCATCAATTTAAGCCCATTCTTTTAATAACAACTTGTAAGGTAACATCTTTTAAAAGATTATTTTTATAAGAATGTATAATGTACAAGTTTTTATATGGAGACTAGTGCATGCACGTGCATTGCACGTACATGTGCATGAGCACCTTTCCTTGGCCGGTTTTATGGAGAGGTGGAGTTAGTGTGTAGGTGGTTACCTAGTTGTGGGTAGTTACTACAACTCCTACTCTCATCCTAGCCCTCCATCTCATAACCATCTACTAAATCCTAGCCCTCTATCTCACCCAAAGATTTAGTATAAATACTCCTCTCACTCATTTGTCTTTGACACTAAGAACTTTATTTGAAAGAAAGTTATATTTTAAGAGAGTTGTGAGGGAGTATCTTGGAGGCCGGTCATCACTTCAGAGGATTCTCGGTGGCAAGGAGCAAGGAGAAGGAGTCACACTATCACACTAGAAGGCTTTACGGGATTTCGTTTATTTCTTCAACAAGGTGGGTGTTTCTCATGACTTCTAGTATAGAAATCATGCTAGGATTGAGCTTGATTGGTTATTATGCGTGTGTAAACTGAAGTGATAGACTGATTGTTATATTGAAATCCTCTATGCTATACATAATGTGAAAAATGTGAATGAATCGTAAAGAACTAAGACATTTAGAGAAACTGGAGATTACCGGTACAGTCGACCGATCATGTTGACAGTCGACTGGTACGATGAAATAAAATATATACAGTTCGAAATTCCATGAGTTGATGTATTTAATGTGTGCCGTTATCTTGACTTTCCTAGCATGTTAACTCGGGATTAATATTTATCTCCGTAGACAAATAATGAGTATGGGACAAATGCACGATTAGAAATTTTATTTGGGTGAAAGAAAATACTAGTATTGTGAAACCTACATTTAATCGTAAACTATGTTGTGATGCTGGTAAATGGATAAGAATCGCAGGTTTATGTTGACATTGAACATACTGTAGTTGAACAAAAATGCTGTGTGTTAATTGAAGAACAGAAGGAAGAGATATTCCTTAAATCGAAATTAACTTTGATCAGTCGACCGAATATTTGTAGCAGTCGACTGTACTGAACATGAAAAGTTGTATAGTTGAACTATCCAGAACAGCCGACTGGTATGAATGACAGTCGACTTCTCCGTAAAGTATATTTTGATTCTGAACGCTGCGGAACAGCCGACTGGCCATGTGCAGCAGTCGACTCTTCCGAGCAAGTTATTGAAGAACTGTATTTGGCTGAACAAGTCGACTGGATAAGCTCTAAGTCGACTGTCCAGATTACTTTTTGACATTGCAGAAATTCTATGAATTGTTTTATGGTAAAGATTAGGAATCTTACGTTGAATGATTATTGGTTGTGACAAGTTAGAAGCAGTAAACTCTATTTGTCTTCGCATGAATTTATACATGAAATGATGTACATCATTATTTTGAATTTATGAAAAGTTATATGAATGTGGAAGCTATGAACATGGAAAAGGAAAATCTATTGTGATTATGAAAAATGAACTTACGAGCTTGAAAGGCTCAATTCTGGTGATTGTGAAATGGAAATTGAAACTAAAGAGTAGCTAAGTCTCCCACCGGCAATTGGAAAGAAATGAATTGAAATGGAATTTGAAATGAAAGACCAAGGTTGGTTCATGTTGAATGAATGATTAAGTCCGGTATAGTGGAGAGGCTAACTCTAGAGCTTTGATTTTGTTTATGATTCCAATAAAATAAGGACTAGATACATAGTGGAGATGTGATGAAAGTAAGAGAAAAACACGAGTATGAGGGCTATCGGATTGGCGGTGTGAGAGTGATCCACAGGCTGCCTTCTTGATGCGTTAAGACATGGCGTGGGCACTACTTCAGAATTATCGTCCCGGTGGCGACGCTTGTGGGATGTTCGAGTGGCTATGGGTGGTGCCATTATTCCATGGCGGAGGCTGAATTGTCCATAGGTTGCCTGCTCGATGCGTCGTGTCAGTGCGTGGGATTTCCCTCCAGGCTGCCTGGACATGGGCTCGTAGATCATAGGACATCTAAGATACTTACCGTAGTTACAGTAGTAGATTAAGTCATGGCGAAGGATTGAACCCTATAAAATGAAGTGCGAATAAGGGCTTGCCCTCAGACCTATGTAGTATGGGATGCATAGAATCCAAACAAGTACGCATTAGTGCCATATAATATAATAACTGCATTAAGGACTAAGTGCACAATCACAACACGACATCAACAGGATAGTCCTTTTATGGTTTATTTGTGAACAAGTTTGTGATTTGTTAAGAAATGAGAATCGTTATACTGTTTCTGGCATAGAGAGGATGGCCATGCATAATTTTCGTCGGTTGAATAAACTGACGTACCCACAGTTTTATATGCAGGATAAACGGCTTGGTAAAGATTAAAAGAGAACTGATGCTTAAAGATTACTTATTGTTGCATCTTTGTTTAAATGATGTAAATTGCTTTCGCTGTTATTACATGTAAATTATTTGTGATATATGCTTCCGCTGTAAAATGTAAAGTGTACAATCTTATGTAACTCTGATGTAAAGTGAAAAGTTTTATTTCCTTGTGAAATTATACCAAATGAGACGTAAAGATCCTGTGGAAATCTCGAATTCAGTTGTATTTAGAATTCGGGGTGTTACAATCGTTCCCCTCAATAGACGAATCAATCCACATGTCTGTACTCAGTTGACATCTATGCGTTCTTTTCTTTCCCAATAGATCTCTAAAAGATCTGTCAATATGGGATCTAATTACTGATTCTTCCTCTGTCCATACCTCGTCCACAAATAATCCCCCAATGCGATTGTGCTGCCTTCTACCATTAGCCACCTTATGGAAAAAGGCCATGTTCGAATCCTCTTCCTTGAGCCATTGTATCCTCGATCTTTGTCTCCAGTAGCATTCTTTCATTTCCCTAATTCTATGAAGCTCTACTCTGCAGGAGGCCAATTCAGCGAATTCAGCCAACCGAAGACATCTATCTTCTTCGCCTGTTTCTAATTCTTGAATTCTAAGTCCTAGCATCTCTTTTGTTCATCTGGTTTCCCCGAATTTCTCTTTTGCCCACCTCTTTAAGCGCTTCCGCAGTCTTCTTAGTTTGATGTTCCAGTTGGAAATCGCATCGGTAGTGTTGGTCGTCGCATTCTAGGAGTCCTTGATAACTTTCCTCACATTAAAGCTGAGTGTCCACGCCTTCTCAAATCTAAACTGTCGAGGATTAGATCTACGTTCAATCTCCCACTCAAGAATGAGTGGTACATGGTCAGAAGTAAATCTAAGGCTAGATCTAACCGACGCCAGTTGGAATAATTCCTCCCACTCCGTGGAAACCAAGATTCTATCGAGTTTAGCTAACGTCGGGTTAGCCTGCATGTTAGTCCAGGTAAATTTCCTATCTCTCGTCTAAGTTTCAATAAGACTAAGGTCATTGATAATGTGGTTGAACTTTTGTCTGTCCCTCTCGCTCGGGCCCCTATCCCCGTGTTCGTTAGTGAATGTAGTAATGTTGAAATCCCCCCCCCCCCAAATGATCCATGAACCGGTCCATTTACCACGAATGGTTCGAATCTCCGCCCAGAACCCCTCTCTCTGACTAGCGTTGTATGGACCGTACACCGAGGTCACCATGTGCTCCCAACTATCACTTTTACGCTTAATAATAATGGTCACCAAGAAGTTATCCATGAATTCGTCAACAATCTTAAACACTTTCGAATACACCCCCACAGCAATGCCCCTCGAAAAACCCCGAGACTGTTTGACCCTCCAAATGAAGTCTCTCAGAGTAATAAGCCCCATAAACTCGTTACTATGCGGCTCTGCAATTTTAGTTTCTTGAAGAGTTCATGGGGACGATTTAAGGCTAGCTATTGTATCATTAACCAATCTACTCTTAACCTTCGACTGCATCCCTCTAACATTCCAAAAGATGTAACACATGAAAAAAGCTATCAGATCATCTAACCCATCTACCCCAAAGAACATGGGAGCACTATAGACACAATCTATAGGCATCCTTTCTAAGGATAACCCTGAAGATTTGTTCTATGCTGGAGGAACCCATATTTAACGCGAACATGGTAGCATAATACAGAAGCAAATCATCAGAAATAAAATTCAAGATAGAGAACGAACCTCCACAAGCGAATGCTGGCTCCTTAGCATTTGCTGCGGACCTAATGAGGTCTTCCTCACTAGGCCCCTTAGATCCCCATCTGTCAATTTACCTCTTGCTCTTCCTTTTTGCTTCCTCAATACCCTTTCCCGTATACTCCGCACTAGGGCCAATGATTTCCACCTCCCTACTATCCTGAATAACTAGTGTTAGGTCCTTAACACTCCTCTCCCACTTCTCGAATTCGCAGTCTGAGTCTAGAGTCTCAGTTCCCACTTCATCTAACGCTTTGATTCTACCCTCTTCTCTAGACGAATCCTCCTTGTCTACCTGCTCTCCTTTATCCTCAATGTAATCCCCTTTGCTAATTTTCTCTGGATTGCTTTCCTCATCGACTACACCCACTCCTTTACCGACAGTAATCAGTTGATTATTTTGTGAACTCTCGATCGCTACACCTTGCTTAGGACCCATATGGCTTAAGCCCGGGTCCAGGCCCAGAGCTATAGGCCCATCCTCTTCATAGTCGCTGACTCTCCAATGGCCAGGCCCACCTTCAATTAGGTTTTTGGTAATAGGCCTAACAGTCAAATCCACTGCTTGTTAATCACTTTCTCAACCTCGAGAACCAAGCCTCGTACTAACGCCCTTTCTGTCGCCGTCACGTCATTCTGAGCTATCTCCATCCTACCCCTGTGACCTGTCTCCCTCACGCCAATCTGAGCTGTCTCCATCACTCCCCTACAACCTGCCATGCTGACATCCCTCTCGCCCAAATCCCTGTTCCGCCCCTTGTTGTCACCTCCCAGAACAGTGCAAGCGTCAACTCTCCTTTTCCCTCCTTTACAGCTGTACCCCTCATCCTTTGCGATACTCCCAACTCGTGTTTACTGTTTTGAACGTCCCTGATTCTTTTGATTATGCTCCGATGGTTCGACTTTGTATCTTTTGCAAACAACCCCTACCTTGCATGAACGGTTGGGATTGGCTCTCGAAGAGGGTTGACGTGTATCTTCTTCCTTATGCTCTGGGTTGCACCTTGCCTTTGAGTTCGATCCTGAATACTCTGATGATGGTCTAAAGGACACTTTTTTTTCCTTTCCACAATCACTTTAATCTTATGCCTTTCCTCTTCAAACTGAGTTATGATTACCGATGGTATTAGGCTCAGATCCTCGATCCTTGCATATTCTCTTCTAAGTTGGAGATTAGTATTCTTATCAATGTTAATAAGGTACCTAAAACTATTAACCAGGTTTTGGAAACCCGATCGTACCCAATAGTGAAACGGTAGATTGAATAGCCTCACCTAGACCGTTGGTAATGCATCCAACTTCATCGCACCAAAGCATCTCGACCACCTACTCATCGTGATATAGAACTCTTCCCCCTCAAGACTCCCAATTGCAAGTAATTATCATGTAATCTCATCCGTTTTGCAATAAACCATAAGCATGTCTTTCTTCACCTTTTGAACCTCCCAACACAACCTCGATGTTGGTCTAACACTTTCGGACAACAACGACTTGATGCACTCGATCGATGGGTACCCTGTGTGGATCTTGAGCATGATATTGTTTGACAGACGACTCTCAAAGTCCGCCATAATCGGCGTAGGATTTATCACCGCTTTTATGACCTTCCTCCGGCCGTCGCAACTTTCCTCTGACCTAATCGGAGTCAATTTGTTGTCCCCCCCCCCCCCCCCCCCCCCCCCATGTTAGTTGTAGGAGTGTCTTTTGATTGAGCACTTGCCGATGCATTGAGTTTAGGACAACTCTTCGAGATGTGGCCGAACTTCTTACATGCATAACAAAAACCAGTCATTCGGATAGTCATGAATAGAATGGCCCCTCCCCGCGCATTTGTGGCACTGTTGGAGCTTCTTCGTAGTCGGAGGTTCTGAAGAAGAAGATGACTTCGTCCTCTCCGCCTTCTTCATGCGTTTAGGCTTATAGAGAATCCATTCCCCCTCGTCGTCTACCTTCTTCACCACAACCTCTCTTTCCGGTGAGAAACTTCTCCTACGACGCTCTCCCCCACTGGTTTCCTCTAGCGCCCTCTTAGAAACTTCCAAATACGACCTTCTATAGGTGGAAGGTGGCTGTACTCCTCCTCTATCCATCTCCGGCGATGCTCGCCCGTCCAGACTTCGTCGGATCTCTATGCTCATACCGCTCCCCTCCTTTGCGCGCCGGACCTCTCTGGTCTGGACGCGACTCTCTTGCAGGCGAGCAGCGTCTCCTCCTAGTAGCATCTCCAGCCCTTGTGTCTAAGTGGCCCCTTATGCTCCATCCGCCGCTCGTCTTCTTCGTCTCTTCCTCTCTTGGCCATGGGGCGATGGTGGTGTGTCGATGGCGCGACTGGTTTTGTGGGTATGCCCTTTGGAACTTAGGTGGTGGGTGTCGATGGCTTTGTGGGTTTTGTTGGTTTTGTGGGTGCTGTGGAGGACCACGGTTTTTTGAGAAGGAGAGGTTGTCACCTGTGTACGTCTAGAATGGCTGACAAACGTCCCACTTTTCCCTTCTGTTGTTCTTATTGTTCATTCTCTGCTACCCTGTAGACAGCCAGAGTCAGAACACGGGAGCAGATACTCGTTACTTGAACGAGAGAATATGGTAGAACATATGTAGTAGAGGCCACCTCGCATCTTCTAGTTTACCTGAGACTAATCATGTCCATATAATACTCGAAAACACTCTGGTGTATTCTAATAGAACCACAAGTCATCACCTTTCTATGAAAATGTTCTGTGTATATGGTTGTCGCCATTTCACATGTTCTCCCATTATTAGTGTTTGCTTAAATATATCATTTTAGCATGGTATTTATGCTTCGCTCTCTGTGCTTTGAAAGAAGGTTCACAAATATTGAAGATTGATACCTAGAACTAATTATTAATAATTGTACAGGTATGCCGGGCCCCTCTTTGCCTGCATGCTTGAAGGGACTCTTAATGGGTTCCAGATATTGTTGAATTCGCTTTTATGCAATCCAGCATCATCGAACTTCCTCTTTTCATCCAAGGTGTGTAGAAAACATTTATGTAACTTCTGAATTATACTCGTTTGTTTTTGTTTTGTTTGCTGGTGTGTTTTTGATTAAAAAGATGGCAAGAGAATTGCCATCGAATCTCATAGATAACTGAAGCAAATACATAAACGGAACATAGTCCCAAAACATCTCCCAAAATACAAAGTCTCAAAATACATCATTTTTCTTAAACAAAAGAAAAGCAACCAACTAAGCATGCAAGCTTGAAAAGCGTACAGAATCCTCCATCAGTTTCCCCCCCATCAGTCAGGCTAGGGTGGGGCGAGGCGTCTCGATCAGAAGTTGCCGTTGCCCGAACTCGCATCACCTCTACGGAATAGGATCCTCGTTCTTGCTTTCTTCCTAGCACCTGGGATGGAAAGCCCAGTTGAAGTGAGAGAAAGGATTTTATAAATTAATTGAGTAAAGTTACAAGAGTGATCTCTAAAGCATGAATCATTCCTATCAAGCCAAATGACTCATAAAGTAGCTGCAACTAAACAATCCCACTCCCTTAATCTCTCTCTCCCAATCTTCGAAAGACGGTTGTCAAGTACTTCTTTATTCTGATTGTGACCAAATGTTCTTTCGTACCCACCTATTGGTTTTCTAATAAGCCTTTGAGGAAGCAACCGATACGTCGGATCCTACAAATTTCACTTGAGAACCACTAGGATTTTGTAGGATCCACTTGGGGAATTAAACTCACTAAGCATGTACTTTTGTTGATAGTGTTTAATCATTAGTTGAATTGCTTCCTTTTAGTACTAGAAAGTGGATATTAATCTCTAAAAATTCAACAGATAATATAGTCAGATTATCTACATCTGGAAAGATAGGTGGTGCAGCCCATTAACCTGAAAAGAAGATTCCCAGAGGTCTATAAATATGCAACTGACAAGAATGATTGGGTGGCGAGACATGGAGAAACGATGCCTGGAGGCCAAGACTGACGGGACATCTGAGCAGGGAGGCGCTAGACCAGAAAAAGGATCTCAATCAATTCTTGCAAGATTAGAAACCTACATACTAGAGTGGAGCACCCGGACAAGATCATTTGGGAAGCCAAAAACGGAGGAAATTTTCTTGGTGAAATTGGCGTACGCATTAATCAATGATTGGGGGGGGGGGGGGGGGGGTACAGGTGAACGAACCGGTTTGGAAGGTTAAAATCTAGTTGAAGGTTCGTGCTTTCAACTGGCTGGTCATTCGAAATGTGGTTATCACAAGGGAAAACTTGGTCGAGGTGCAAGTGGCAAGGACAAGGGGAGTGCATTGTGTATGATCACGCTGGGAAAATGGTGGACCATTTGTTCATGAAATGCCAGTATGTTATACCGTTGTAGGATGTTGCATTGATTATGTATATCTGTGCCTCTACCAGACTCTCTTCAGTTCAGATGGGGATCTTGGAGGGAGGTCAACGTGTGCAGGCGCGACATTGACATTTGGGGAATTGGGATAGCAGTCACCTGTTGGACAATTTGTTTAGAAAGGAATAATAGAATTTTTAGATCCACACACAAGCATTTCATACACCAACAACTTGCAATTGTGATAAATAATGATGTTGTATTTTGGGCACATGTGGAAGGTACTGAAGTGAGGAAGAAGGTTAAGGTGATGTACGCTGATGTTACTACTTCCACATATGAGACAAATTCTAAGGATAGAGAAGGTTCAGTGATTGGTAGGCGGCAATAGATGGCCACTTACTTAGGAAGGTGGTCTTTTGAGGGGCTTTTGGGGTATGTTCAGGGTATTTTTTAGGGTTTGTGGATCCAAATACACGATAATGGGGTTGGAGAAGACAGACGAGAATAAGAGTCAAAGATGGAGCAAGCAGTTCAGAGCAGACAATGGCTACAAGCAAGTTGCGGTCGACCGCACTTGGAAAGTTGACCACACACGTACAGGAAAATGTATGGTCGACCGTCTTTCTCTCTGTTGGACCCTGCAGACTTGAAGAAATGACCGGTCGACCGGGCAGTCGATGGACCCACTCTCTATTAGACCCTGTACAGTTGAAGGCATGAACCGATCGATCGTCACTGTGTTGTGTTCGACCGTCACGATGCTGATTGATGAGCGACTGAGATTACAAATTGTGTAAACCTATATATATTGTATTGTGTACGATTTTAGGATTATGTAAAAAGAAAAGAAAGATCTAACAGCCGTCATTGAGAGAGAGGGAGATAAAGAGAAACCCTACACCTTGGTGGTGAGTTCTTTAGAGATTTGTAAGCTTGTTCTTCATATTTCTAGTGGAAATTGCAGGAATGCCTCTACGCGGGAAGTAGCCATTGCATTGGGTGAACCTCGAAAAAATCTCGTGTGTTTTTGTGTGTTGCTTTTGGTTGTTCTTTGTTCTCTAGCTTTTGATTCTATTGTTCTTGCATCTCGTTGGTGCGTTATTCCTCAGTTAAAACTCAACAGTATTCTGCTCGGACGGGATGTTCTGTATATATATAGGTGGTTTTTTGTTTGTATTTTGGGCATGAAACTTTTTGTATAGGGGTTGGTTCATATTTTTGGCGGAGAATGAGTTTTATGACCCAGTCTGTTAGAATTCAAGAATATCATACTCCATATTTTGGTGTTATGTTTCGTTAAACTATTTATTAATGGAGGGGGAGGGGGAGGGGGGGGGGGGGGGATTTTCCCCACTGTTGACGAAAAAAAAAAACATATAGTAAGATTGAAATCGTATTTATAGTATTGTAAAAATCCATTATTTCCCTAGGATTAACCTGCTAACCTTCTGAAATTTTAGTCATTGTGTGTGTGTGTACACTATTTGGTGGTTCTTTGAAGTTGTTTCAGCTAGCTAAATTTTTCTTTATATGCATGTTTGGTTCCGGAATTATCAGCTCGTGTGGTTTTCACTACAAAAAATTCTTTAATTATTAATGATTCACAAGGTGAAGTATGAGTCGGTTGAAGGCAATTGTTTTCCTTGATTGCTTCTTATTCATCTTGTCAATATATACACAATTTGAAAGGTAACTGCATACAATGAGAGTAATGGGGAGAATATGTATAGTCTAGTAACATACAATGAGAGTAATGGGGAGAATATGTATGGTCTAGTAATGGGGAGAATATGTATAGTCTAACACACCCCCGCAGTCGAAGCTGGAGGTTCCCGTATGCTGAGACTATCCCGAAAATCATTAAATAGTATGCGCGGAAGGCCTTTAGTGAAGATGTCGGCAATTTGATAGCGAGTCGGAACATGAAGGACACGAACCTGGCCACGAGCAACTTTCTCTTGTATGAAGAGTATATCCATTTCGATATGTTTAGTGCGCTAATGTTGAACGGGATTTCCTGAGAGATTTATTGCACTAACATTGTCACACTAAACTAATGTAGCCTTATGTATCGGATAATGAAGCTCTAAAAGAAGATTGCGGATCCAACAGAATTCGGAGACAACATTTGTGACCCCTCTATATTCGGCTTCAGCACTAGACAGAGATAAAGTGGGTTGCCGCTTAGAAGACCAAGAAATCAGGTTGTCCCCGAGAAAGACACAATATCCAGAGGTGGATCGTCTAGGGCATCCACCCCAATCAGCATTAGTGTAAGAGATGAGACCAAAAACTGAAGACTTGTAAAGGTGCAAGCCAAAAGCAAGAGTGCCTTGAACGTACTGCAGAATTCTTTTAAGAGTAGTCATATGTGCATTCTTCGGGTCATGCATATGTAAACATACCTATTGCACAGCATAGGATATATCTGGTCTCGTGAAAGTAAGATACTGCAGTGCTCCAGCTAAACTACGATAGTGTGTGGGGTCTTCATAAGGAGAAACCGAAGAGACACTTAATTTAGACTTATTATCCACTGGTGTGGGTGTAGGCTTACAAGAGGTCATGCCAGCTCGTTCAATAATCTCCTCTGCATACTGACGTTGACAAAGAAATAACCCGCTTACATGTCTCGTAATGGCAATGCCCAAAAAATAGCTCAGATGTCCCAAATCCTTCATAGCAGATTCAGAAGCAAGGAGTGACATAATAGATTGACGAAGAGCATCAGACGAGGCAGTGAAAATGATGTCGTCAACATAGAGAAGAATATATGACATGTCATTGCCCTTGCGATAAATAAATATTGAATGATCAGATTTTCTATGTGAGAAACCAATGGTGGAAACAAAATTAGCGAACCGTTGGTACCGGGCACGAGGAGCCTGTTTCAGACAATAAAGAGATTTCTTCAACAAGCACACATAATCCGGATGAACTGGATCCCTGAATCCTATGGGTTGATGCATATAAACAATTTCATGAAGCTGACCATATGCAAGAATACATTTTTGACATCCAGCTGATGAATGGACCATGATTTAGACAGAGCTATACTGAGGACAGTTCGAATGGTAGTTGGCTTCACCACTGGGCTAAAAGTTTCATCACAATCTACACCAACCTGTTGAGACCTACCATCACCAACAAGACGGGCTTTGTGCCACTCAAAAGCACCATCAGATTTCTTTTTATGACGAAAAATCTACATAGAACGAATGGTATTAACATTAAATGGAAAGGGCACTAACTCCCACGTCTTATTTTTAATAAGAGCATTAAATTCATCTAACATGGCCGCTTTCCAATTCGGGTCGGACAATGCAGCTTTCGGGTTACGGGGAATAGGGGATGGTGTGATGGAAGACATCAAATTGAACTGACGCTTGGGTTTAAAAATCCCGTGCATGTTGCGGGTTGCCATGGATCTAAATGGTGCCGGGGGAAGTTGGGTCTGATTTGGGCTATGTGGTAGTTGGACTGCGGGAGAAGTTCCAAAGTCCATGGTGGGTGAGGCTGGTGCAGATTGCGGCAATTGGAGCTGAGGAGTTGTGGGTTGAGGAGATGTGGGTTGTGGCATGGTGGCATTAGGAGTTTGGAAATGATGATGTAAAAGAGGATGTAAACCATCATCCAAAAATCATAGGTGTATGTAGAAGGGGTATGCAGCTTGGCAAATGGAAATTGGGACTCATCAAATTGGACATGCCTAGAGATAATAATTTTTTGGCTAGACAAATCATAACATTTATATCCCCTATGATTGGGCGGGTATCCCAAAAAGACACACGGAGTGGATTGAGCTTGGAGTTTATTTATTGTGTTGGAAGAGACAAGAGGATAGCACAAACAACCAAAGACCCGTAAGTGTGTGTAGGAAGGATTCCGATGATAAAGGAGTTGAGTGGGGGAATAATTTTGGAGAATCTTGCTAGGGAGAATGTTTAAGAGGTATGTTGCCATTTGTAGAGCGTGGTGCAAAAATGATGGAGGCATAGAGGAATGGGTGAGAAGGGTGTGCATCAAGTTGTTTATAGCTTGTATTTTTCGTTCGGCTTTTCCATTTTGTGGAGAAGTGTGAGGGCATGAAAAGCAAAAGATCATACTGTGTTTGTGACAGAAGAGTTTGAACGGCTCATTATCATATTCCCTCCTATTATCACACTGAAAACACTTAATATTCTTCCCAAATTGGGTCCGAATGAAAGCACTAAAAGATAATAAAATGGAATAGACTTGTGATTTTTTTCCGATGGAAAATGTCCATAGGAAATTAGTGTAATTATCCAAGAAAAGAATATAATATTGATGTCCTGCCGAACTTAAAATAGGAGATGTCCACAAATCACTATGCAAAATATCAAATGGCATTGTAGTGCATGATGATGATGGATAAAATGGAAACTTAACATGTTTCCCAAAAACACATGATTCACAAACAGAAGAACATGAAGAGGGTTTGCAATCAATAAACTTATTATTCCTAAGAGAGCATAAAACAGGTGCTCCCGGGTGTTCCAAACGATTATGCCATAAAATAGGAGAAAGAGCTGCAAAGGTTGAAGGAGAGGTGGCTTGATAACTGCTGGTGGTGGTGATAGGATAAAGATCCTCGGTGCTATCACATCTCATTATTGGCATCCCCATTCGAATGTCCTTCACGGAAAACCCAAAAGGATCAAACTCAATAGAAACATTATTGTCAGTTATGAAACGACGCATAGATATCAATTTCTTAATGAGTTTAGGAGCATGTAGGACATTGGTTAAAGTTAAAGGTGGATGTGGTGAGGGAAGGGAAAATTGTCCATAACCACGAATTGGAATTTCTTGTCCACTGCCAACAATAATATTCTTGTTATTGCTCATATTAAAATAAGACGAGAGAGTACCTTGAGATTCTGTCATGTGGGAGGTTGCACCAGTGTCCATGTACCAGTTTTCATCAGGAGCATTGATAGACATGGTGTGCATGGCAGCTTTAATGTCGGTAGGTGCGTAGCTCGAAGCAAGAGGCACTTGAGCACTACAAGCTTGCTTTGGGCGATTTCCAAGAAGACTGGGTTGACGAGCAGGAGGAGGTCTAGCCCATGATGAAGTTGGATATGGGCAAGGAGGGGCTGCCCACCCTAGCGGCGCCCATGAACCCCATGCTGGGTACTGTGCCCACAGTGGCTGCTGCTGCCAGGGGCGTGGTTGCTGTGGTCCCTGCTGCTGGTGACCACCACCGCCGTGGTTGCTACCACCATGGCTTTTACCTCGACCACCATTATTTTTCACGCAGTTGTTGTTGCGGTTTGGACCACATTTTTGGTCATTATGGTTGCGGTATGCTGCAGTACCGGAACCTAAGCCCCTTCATAACCTTGGGTATTATAAATTGAAGAGGAATTGGTGGTGAGCATGGCTGTACCGGTGACGCTTGCAGTGGTCGCGGTCTGCTTCGATTTGCGGGTTTCTTCGAGGATTAGCCTCAAACGTGCCTCATAAAAAGGAGGCAAGGGATCACTTTGCTAAATGATCGTAGGAACACCGTCATAACTTTCATTCAAACCCACGATTAATTGAAGAACTAACCTTTGATTTGACACTGGGGCACCAACATTAGATAGTTGATCGGATAGCATCTTGAATTCTTGGCAATAAGCCGAGATGTTGGGAAAATCGTCTATATAGACGTGAGTGAATTGATTTTCCAGATAAATGGCATGTGAATTTTTGTTATCCTGGAAAATATTTTGTAATCGCTCCCATGCTTGTTGTGCAGTAGAATCCGGCTCCAAGATTGTGTGCAAAAGATCATTCGAAATTGTGCCATAAATCCATTAGAGGACTATAGCATCCAATCGCGACCAAAGATTTTCATCTTTTTCGATTTCCTTCCCGATTATCGTCGATTTAGGAGGGATGATATGGTCACTAACTTGGTATGCTCGGCAATGGATTTTGAACAGCTCTGCCCATGAAGAATATTGGTCTTTTTCCATCTCAAGAGTGATTGGGATGAAGTTCCCGATGTTGGTAATGGTAAGAGCGGGATGGAACTTTGGTTGTTCAGCCATTTGATGGACATAGAGAAGAGAAGAGTGAACGAGAAGAGAGAGCAGCAACAATGGCCAACAATGGAAGAGGGGATCTGGATGGTCGCGACTGACGTCGATGAGAGTAGACGACGTCGCAGGTGGTGCGGCGTCAGGCGGGGCGTCGGCGACTGGTCGAGAGTCGACGGGAAGAGGGAAGGAGGTCAGGTGTTGGGGTTTTTCTGATCTGGTGCGCTGCTGGCGTTCATCAATCGGAAATAGGGCAAGCAAAACGGGGGTTTGGGGTTGGAGCGTCGATCTGCTGTGCTGGCGTTCGACGGTGGGAAGGGGAGTCGACGGCGAGGGGTCTGGGTGGCTGATCTGCTGCTGTCGTTGGGCAGGATTGACAGAGAAGGAAGCAGCATTGGGGTCGTCGATCGGGACTGGAGCTCAACGAGGCTGGAGTTCGACGAGGGGTCGACTGAGATGGGGAAGTCGACCGGGGAAGAAGGTGGAGGTCCTCGACGATCTGGGTTGACGAAGGGGTCGCCAGAGTACCGGGAACTCGCCGGAGAAGGATAATAGAGAAAAGAGCACAGCTATGGCTCTGATACCATGAAGGCAATTGTTTCCCTTGATTGCTTCTTATTCATCTTTTCAATATATACACAATTTGAAAGGTAACTGCATACTATTGGAGATATCAAAGGATAGTCTCCTTATTTAGAATATTGCATGCTGATATTCAATTTGTATAGCTCAGCACATTGATTTGAATTACCTTCTTATTTAGCTTAGTTTCCTTATTCCTTTGTATTTCCTAAGATTAGAATTACTTTCCCATTTAGCTTAGTTTTCTCATTCCTCTGTATTTTCTAAGATTAGAATTACTTTCCCATTTAGCTGAGTTTCCAAATTCTTTTGTAATCTATTTATTCTCTTCGTTGACAATGAAAACATATACCACTATTTTATCAATTCTAAACTGTTATCATAGGTATCAGAGCAGTCGGTCCTTCTTCTTCTTCTATAATATTCTGGCCTCCGCGTACAACACACTTCCTACCACACCTCATCATGGCCGATGACCAACCTCAACTTTCCCCTGCTACCGACACTCATATCGTCACTCTTCCAAACTCCGGCCAGTCATCTCACCAACTCCAACTCATCAATATTGCTCACCACAATATTGTTAAACTTACTTCCACAAACTACTTGGCTTGGAAACTCTAAATGGAAGCCATTCTTTTCGGCTATGACCACTAAAAATTCATCGACGGTTCTCATCTGTGCCCCATCTCCAATACAAACACACCTAATCCAGATTACCTACCATGGGTTCGACAAGACAAACTACTATTTGGCGCGATCTTGTTGGCTCGCTCTCATCTTCCTTGATTCCACTTATCCAACGTGCCACCACCTCCCGTGACGTCTGGCTTACACATGCCAACACATATGCTCACCCGACCTGTGGACACATCAAACAACTCAAGGATCAAATCAAACGCTCAGTGAAAGGTTCTCATACGATCTTCGAATATATGCAGTTCATCAAGTGCCGCTCTGATGAACTTGCTGCACTTGGCAAACCAACAGACCATGAGGATCTGATAGAGAAGATTCTTGATGGCCTCGATGATGAATTCAAGGCTATTGTTGACGTTATTGAAGGCCATGACACACCTATCTAATTTGATGAACTTCATGAGAAACTCATCAATCGAGAACTGTCCCTCAAGCAAAGTCAACCACTCCTATCTTCCACTCCGGTCACGGCTAATGTTCTGTCTGCCCGTCACAACGGCAGATCTCGGACCTCCGCCTCTCGTCCCTCCTGGACACCAAACCAACCACCACCCAGACCTTCCCCATCTACTACGGTCAGCCATGGGCCCTCGCAATGCCGCCCGCCCCATCCGTATATTGGTAAGTGCCAAGGATGTCATGCTCAGGGTCATACCGTAGCCAACTGCCCTCTCTTTCAGCTGATTCCGACCAACAGTGCCTCCCGATCTTCGGCCTCTACATTCAGCCGCTCTTCCCAGTGGCAACCACCGGCACACATGGACACTGCTAATTCCACTGACACACTGCATGGCTTCTTGATTCCGGGGCCTCTCACCACGTCACTGCAGATCTGAAAAATCTCTCGCTTCATACTCCGTATGACGGCCCTGATGACATTGTTATTGGTGATGGTATTGGGTTACCTATCTCTCACACCGGTTCTTTCTCTCTTCACACTCCCTCTCATTCATTTAAATTGCACGATGTTTTGTGTGTTCCAAATATGAAACGAAATTTGATTTCTATATCCCAATTTTGCCAAACAAATAAAACATCCATTGAATTCTTACCAACTTCTTTTTATGTGAAGGATTTAATGACGGGGGCAACACTGCTAGAGGGACGAACTAGAGATGGTGTGTATGAATGCCGACATCATCCCTTCCCACCAATACCAAATTTGCCGACTCCAGTGTCAAAGCCTCTCCCACTGATTGGCACCACCGTCTAGGTCATCCGTCCGAGCCCATTCTTTGACACATTGCGACCACCTTTTCTTTGGAATTTTCTTCATCTATTTCAAAAACTATTCATTGCAACGACTGTTATTGCAATAAAAGTCACAAGTTACCATTTTCTCAATCCAGCATTATATCTACTACTCCACTTCAAGTTATTTTCTCTGATGTGTGAATGTCTCCTATTCATTCCATTGATTGTTTCAAATACTATGTCATTTTTGTTGACCACTATACTCATTACGTCTGGTTATACCCCCTCACCCGTAAATCGGATGTCTCCAAAGTTTTTCCACGGTTCAAAGCCTTAGTTGAAAACTATTTCAAACCAAAATTGTCACACTCTACTCCGATAACGGGGGAGAATACATAAGTCTCAAATCCTTCTTATCCACTTCTGGCATATCTCATCTTACCACCCCTCCACACACACCAGAACACAAATGGCTTCTCTGAATGTCGTCACCATCACATTGTCGAAACTGGTCTCGCCTTGTTATCCCGAGCTTCCCTACCTCTTCCCTTTTGGTCGTATGCCTTCCTCACCGTTACCTATCTTATTAACCGTTTGCCCACTCCCACCTTAGACATGCAATCTCCTTATCACAAACTTTTTTCCTCCCACCAAAACTATCTCAAATTACGTGTCTTTGGATGTCTCTGCTATCCATGGTTACGTCCATACTCGACCCACAAGTTAGCACCTTGCTCCACTCCCTGTATTTTCCAAGGATACTCACTCACCTAAAGTGCCTATTTGTGCTACGAACCCAACTCCAAGAAATTATACACCTCCCGGCATGTTCGCTTTGTTGAAACTTAGTTTCCCATGTCCAGTTTCTCTCCTTACCTACCTCGTCCAGATGGTACCACTTGCTCATCATGGCTCTCCATTTCTCTTCTTGCTCCGACTTCTAGCACACCATCTCCGGACCCACCTCGCAACATGCCCTTGTCAGGTAACTTCTTGCATCCTCACACAGCTCCGCACCCCAATCCTTCGGTACCCCACGACGAACACACCACTTCGCCACAACAAACCTCTTTGCCCAATCCAAAAATTACCGCACCTAACCTTCACCCCAACCAAAGCACGCCATCGCCCATTCCTCATAGAGAAACTCCGAGTTCGCCATGGCGAAACTCTGACAACCCACAAAATCCACATGTTCACAATTTCAAACACAATCCAAAACCTTCACAACCCACCCGGACCTCCCCAATCATAACCCGCTCCCGCAACATTTCTAAGCCTATCACCAAGCTCAACCTCTCTGCTCTCCTTGCCCAAGAGATAGAACCCACTTGTGTGACTCAGGCCATCAAAAATAACAAATGGCATCAGGCCATGTCTGCAGAGTTTGATGCTCTGCTTCGCAACAGTACTTGGGAGTTGGTACCTCCAGATGGAGTTCACAATATTGTCGGTTACAAGTGAATTTTTTGCATTAAACGTTTACCTGATGGTTCTGTTGATAGGTATAAAGCTCGTTTAGTTGCAAAGCATTTGCACCAGCACCCCAACATAGACTATCATGAGACCTTTAGTCCTGTTGTCAAACCCACCACTATTCATCTTGTGCTTTCCATTGCAATCAGCCATGGCTGGTCTCTCCGATAACTAAACGTCAACAATGCCTTTCTTCAAGGCACTCTCACTGAAAACGTGTACATGACCCAACCTAAAGGCTTTGTTGATACCGACCATCCGCAGTATGTCTGCAAGTTGCGGAAAGCCATCTATGGCCTCAAGCAAGCACCCCGGGCTTGGTACAACGAACTTAGGCAATTTCTTCTCTCCTCGAGCTTCATCAACTCCGTTGCGGATGCCTCCCTATTTATACTCAACAAAAACAAAGTATTACTCTATATACTTGTTTATGTTGATGACATTATAATCACAGGAAATGATTCCACTGCAGTTCAAACTTTCATTGCCCGCCTTGCCCATCAGTTTTCACTAAAGGATCTTGGTCCTCTAGCCTACTTTCTTGGTGTGGAAGTGGTTCCTCATGCTAAAGGTATCGTCTTGTCACAACGAAAGTATATCGCTGATCTTCTTGCGCATTCCAATATGACTGATGCTCGCTCGATTACCACTCCTTTAGCCACGACACCTACTCTCACTCTCCACTCGGGCACTTCCTTATCAGATCCTACTAAGTTTTGCATAATTGTTGGCAGTCTATAATATCTCTTATTGACCCAACCGAACATTACATATGTGGTCAACAAACTCTCTCAATTCATGCATCGTCCCACTACTGATCACTGGAATGCTGCCAAACGTCTCCTCAGATATCTTTGTGGAACCATTGATCAAGGTATTCTTCTCTATTGCCACTCATCTCATGATCTTCATGCTTTTTCCGATGCTGACTGGGCTGGCAACAAAGATGATTTCACTTCCACTAGCGCATACATTGTTTATCTCAGGTGGAATCCCATTTCTTGTTGCTCTAAGAAACAACGTACCGTTGCTCGGTCTTCGACTGAAGCTGAGTATCGTTCAGTTGCTTCTACCGCTGCAGGACTGCGCTGGATCACCTCTCTCCTTAGTGAGCTTGGTTTCTCTTCATCTCAGAAACCGGTTATATACTATGACAACATGGGTGCCACCAACTTATGTTCTAATCGGGTGTTTCATTCTCGTATGAAGCATGTTAACGTTGCTCTTGACTACCATTTCATTCGTGAACAAGTTCAGCACGGCACTCTTTGAGTGACACATGTCTCGTCCACGGATCAGTGAGCAGATGCACTCACCAAACTACTACCTCGCACACGCTTTCATCAGCTACTACTCAAGATTGGACTCTCTTCCCGGAGGTCCAACTTGCGTGGTCATATTGGAGATATCTTTGGATAGTCTCCTTATTTAGAATATTGCATGCTGATATTCAATTTGTATAGCTCAGCACATTGATTTGAATTACCTTCTTATTTAGCTTAGTTTCCTTATTCCTTTGTATTTCCTAAGATTAGAATTACTTTCCCATTTAGCTTAGTTTTCTCATTCCTCTGTATTTTCTAAGATTAGAATTACTTTCCCATTTAGCTGAGTTTCCAAATTCTTTTGTAATCTATTTATTCTCTTCGTTGACAATGAAAACATATACCACTATTTTATCAATTCTAAACTATTATCATATATACAATGAGAGTAATGGGAAAAATATGTATAGTCTAGTAACATACAATGTGAGTAATGGGAAGCATATGTATGGTCTAGTAATGGGGAGAATATGTATAGTCTAACATACACGAAGCTCAACCCACTTATTTGGACTTGACATTCTGTCAATGGATTAGGGTATAACTTTGTTGGTAGATGAACATCAGGTTGGCTGGTTTATATGGAACTATGCTCGACCATTTAAAAACCAAAATAATCTGATTAGGCTTTATAGAACTTCTCTTTTGGAAGATATCTGGACTTCGATCATATATTAAAATGATCTCATTGTAAATCCTAGATTTAGAACTAATTCAGGACAATTATACTTTCCACCATTTTAAAGGGTTAACAAATTTGATTCGTCACTTCTGTGTGTGTAAAAATGCATGTCGGTAGATTTTGGTTAGGAATACCACAAAATTTCCAAGGGAAGCATACATATAAAATGGCAAATGAGTCATCATTCATATGGACATTTTGGCTTAAAGAGATGGAATGAGCTCCCTTCAGCAAATTAAGGGCAAGAAGGGCCTGCTAGAGAAGCATTATCTGTTGTAGCGATCAAGTAGGTGCTCTGTTTTGGACATGGACGAGATGCTTGGAGGTGGATTGGCGACAACATACTCAAAGATAAAGATGAGTAATTTGAAAAGTGTTAGGTATTTGCTTAGTTTTGCAATAACCGATTCAATGAACAACAACGCAATAGTAGACTAAACCAAACACACAAAGTACACAATTTTGTCCCGGTTTGGACGAACTTAATCCGGAAAAGAAATAACCGAGGTATTATTCAACTATAGAAGATACAAGAGTCACAATCACTCTCATCAAGAACATATCTATCTCTCAAGTCTCAATAGAAGATACTATGCTGTTTAGAGCATCCACAATCGTTTGCTATATTTGTCAATTTCTCATTTTTTGAGAAAGTAGGTGCGGCAGTCGTTTGCTATTTTGCCATAAAATGGCAAAATCGCTACAATCGCTTCTCATTTTTTAGAAACGAAATTGCGATTTTCAAATTATAAGAGACGGAACATGTTGTTCCGTCCCTATTTTTTTCAATTTTTTAATGGGATTAGACGAGACATGTTGTTTCGTCTGACAATTTTTTTTTTTTAATGATCAGACGGTACAACATGTACTGTCTGAAAAAAAAACAAAAAAAAAAAAGAAAAATACCGAAACGAGACATGTTGTCCCGTTTCAAGCATACTTTGCTTGGACGGGACAACATGTCCCGTCCAGCAGAGGGGGGAATTAATTAGGTGTTAGGTTAGTGTAAAGTAGGTTTAGTGTATAATTAATTAGATTTTAGGTTATATTTTATTATTTAATTTATTTAATTAACCTATTTTAATATCTAATCAACAATTAATTAACTGTAAAAAAAAAACAAACCAGACAACAACATGTCTCGTCTTTCTCAAATTTTACCAAAATTTTAGCAAACCACCACTACAGACATAATCTCTATTTCCTATTACTGTAGATGCCATTTTCTCAAAAATGAGAAACACCATTGTGGATGCTCTTATAATGGAAAACTCTCAGATTAAGTACTCACTCTCAGTGAAGGCCATTACAATAATATATAGAGATCTAGAAAAACCTTAGGTTGTAGTCTTGATACAATCACCGTCCGATAACCCTGAAGAGATAGCCACACGATAGGAGTCATACGATCTAACTTGGAGAAGAAGTTGGGTTCAAATAGATTCACTTAGAATGAGGCCCATATGCAGACGCTGCTTACTTTTGGTTGTCTGCTCTCAAGTCAGAGAGCAACTCGAAGCATTGTGGTTGACCAGCAATTTCTAGCAGTCGAATGCTCCCTGCTGTTATTGCTCTTTCCGTCTTCCATATTCGCTTCAAACATCTTCTTGCTTCACTGTCCTCTCTTCACATCGAACCTGGTTTGCAAAACATAAACCCAAAAATCTCCACCTTGGATTGCATACTCATGCTTCCACACCTGTGTGATTAACTTTCTTTACACTCTTTCCTTTTTCTTTTGCAGACAACCTGGTTTAATGGCTTTTTTGCTAGTCGAATTTACCTCAACATGTTATTTCTCTAATTGTTTGCCCCTTTCAAAGACATACCCCAGTAGGTGTGAAAACGAAGACACCATCCTCTACACGAGCTCTACCTACCCCAAGGCATTCTCCACCTCCAAACGATATTCAAATGTCGTGATCTCGCTTCAGTGACTCTAGTGGTGGTGAATTATATAATGCATTAGGAACACATGGCTTCAAAACACTCGCGCGAGTTTTCCAATTCCCACAAAAGTAATTAAGGTTATGCTGACTTGCCTTAACACTCCTCATGTCCTTCATTACATTACGACGATCTTCCCAAACCGATAGAACTCCACCTCGAGCTGTTTATCTGCACCCCCGTGCTTGCAAAGTTCCTAATGATATCAAGTTTCATTTCAATAAAAGAATATGCATGATCTTCTCCAATGTGAACCCCTTTCCATCTGGCATCTCTAACTCAATTGTTCTCTCACCCACTGCGTCACAAATCTTACCAATCTCCGTTCTTATGCAACGACCTGTTGTGACTTGTAAGTATAAAACATATCGCCCTCAGAGCAAATATCAGAACTATCTGAATCTAGAAACCAACTAGAATCCACATTTATAGAACTTGAAACAAGAAGATAGTCTAAATTTTTACCTGATTCAGTGACACTGATTATGTTGTCACCCCTCTGATTCAACCACTTGCAATATTTTTTCTTGTAATGCTCAATCTCTCTGCTGTGGTGGCAACAGATCCCACCCTTACGCACAGTATTTCTTATTGAAATATCATCCACCATAATGCAACTCATAGAAGTTGACACCAATTTATGAGCCTCATTACTAAGTTCATCATCTTTGAAGCCCTTGATCATACCGACCATCTAAAACTTCTCTTTGGCAGATTTTTCGTGTAGCATGCTGGTTATTAAATACTTGTATGAATCTAACATTGAATATATCAGGTTGAAAGCTTTATCCTCTTTGCTTAGATCATTTGCGTTTATCGCTCTCAATTCATATAACATCTTATTGAATTCCACTGTATGAACTTTAAGACCGGTACCTTCCTTCATGGAGAAACAAAACAATTTTCTCCTCCAGTACATCCGATCCGATAACAAAGATTTATGGAAACCCGAAGCATTACGTTCGACTGCAATTCCTAGCAATCGAATGTTTCCTGCTGCTAATTCTACTTGCTACTGCTGCTACTCCTTTCTTCTTCCATATTCACTTCGAATCTCTTCTCGCTTCATTGTCTTCTCTTCACATCGAACCTAGTATGCAAGACATAAACCTAATAAAAAGCACTAGAGGTTGTCCAGTGAAGTTTATCTAGGGATTACCCATTGAGATGGTATATGTGCAACTGTGACCAATAAGAAAACCAGTTAGGAAGAGTAATGGCATTGCAATTAGAAAGAAAAATTTAGACATAGATAACTATTGACTTTATATTGTTTTGTCATCGCTGGTCAAACTAAAGAAGAATGGTGTGGAAGAAGTGCTTGGATTGGGTTCACTATCAGAGTATAAGAAGCTAGGGTTAGGGAATCTCAAGGCTGGGCTCAAAACCTTTACCAAGAAAGAGGTAAAGTTTGCTAACGAGAATTAACTGGACCACGCCACAATTTTGACAATATTTTTTTTTTTGATAACGTGGATATAGTCAACTAATTCCAGCCCAAATATATATAATAAACGGGAGATATTTACAAGCATCAGAAATTTTACATGGAGTAAAATTTTGACAATATTGTTTAGTCTATAGATTTTTTTTGAGAGAGAAAAATGTGACCTCGTCACCGCTTTATTAATCAATAATTAACGAAACAAGTAGTACAATAATATACATCTATGTGTTCCTAAAACGGAACAATAGAGAACAATTACAAATCTAAGCCTACATTCCTAACTAGTCCATCCCCTAGCTAAACTTGTATACACGATCTTTGCACCATGTTCTCTCACCCAACCCTCCCAGATATAATTTGAATTCCAAAAAATCTAATATGAAATTCAAAATTCATCAAAATATCTCTCCACACCATAGACTCCCTTCATTCCCCTAAACGTCCACCATGGCAACAACCACAGCCACCATCTCCTGCTATCATACTTACTCCTATCCCAACGACGTTGCCGTCGTGAATCCGTCAAACCAACCCCACCGCGACGCCATCTTCCGATTGCGTCAAATCCAGCCATCAACAGCAGTCGTAGTTCTCAACCGATAGGCTGGTGCTGCTGACGAACTTCTCCACCAACTAACACCACCGCCTAACACATGTGATGCTTGAACTCACCGATCTCTCCACAAATATAATTTGAATTTCAAACAAAATCTAGTTCGAAATTCAGATTACATAAAGATAATCTCTTTATAACGCCCCGAATTTCAAATAAGACCGAATTCGAGATCGAATTCAAGATTTCACGGGATCTTTATACTTCACTTCGTACAATTTTACAAGGAAATTAAAACTTTTCAATAATACATCAAATTTCATTACATCTTTGTTTACACAGCGGAAGAATACAATGAAATAAAATACAACTTGTACAACTATAACAATGTAAATCATCAACTGCATCATAAAATCTTCATGGAAAAGTCCATTACCTGCATATTAAGCTGTGGGCACGTCAGTCACTTACAACTGACGAAAATGTTATACTCGGCTATTCTCTCTATGCCGTACATATAACGATCTCATTACTTTAACCAACCACAAAATTTGAATGAACAATAAAGTGTCAAAAGTGAGTATCCTAAACATGTAAGTGTATGCGATGCCTTAATGCCTAATACAGACAATTTTATTCTAAGATGACACTAATGCATACTTGTTCGGATTCTATGCATCCCATACTACATAGGTCCGAGGGCAAGTACCTAGTACTCCATAATAAAGGGCTCGATCCGTCACCATGACAACTACCCGTTAATAAAGTAAGGTTTAGATCATTCCACGAATATGGATCCCAGCCACGGAGATCCACCGCCGACTGTTATAACAGATTCCTCATCGTGCGAATAATCCTGCAAGTGCCCTTCTAGCCCGGTATACGTATATACATTGAAGTATGGCAAACTATCCGCCCGACTACGCTAAGTCCTGGATTTAAAATAAAAGTCCATCTCCTACGGAGAAACCATAGTCACGGAGATCCACCACCGACTGGGTCTATAGCCACGGAGATCCACCGCCGACTATATAGAAGAAACCCACTTACGTTTGCCCAGGTTCACTACATCTTCCCTTATGTGCCTAATTATTTAGTTCAAGACATGAATAATTTCTAAGCCTAGAATTAGTTTTACCTCCTACCGGACTTTATCAACAAATACGAGATAGCTCCATGGCCATATCTCAAAACATAACCTCAACTCTTTTCAATTTAATAGTGCCGGTACCCGAGGTCTCACTAACTCTAAATCGCAACTTTTTCATGTACAAGAATCATGGGTATTCACACCCTTAAATAAACGTGTCTTAACTGAAAGTATTCTTTATCTTCAACCTATTCACAACTTGGTATATGTCATGTTTTAGCATCATTCATACAATTCATTCGCTATCTTTCTAAGGCAACAATTCTTTTCATGAGTTTATAGCATAGATCCACATTTCTTTTAGGAGATTAATCACATAAAAATTCTTAACTACAAACAAGCATATTCACATAATCTCACCAAGGCAAACAAGTGATATGGTAATTCTTTCCAAGGTTCTTTATGAATTCTCACTAGATTTTAATCTCATCTAGCATTTCTTATTCAACAAAAAAGTTGTTTATAACGAGAGAGTCTCAAAATTTAATCACATATCTTTCTCAAAAAAATATATACGAGAGTCATTTACTCAATTGATACCTTTAGAGACAAAGCGCGTTTACTATTTCAATTCCCTAAAAAATATACAAGATTAGAAAATCTTTACGCAACTTTATAAAAAAATGAATGTATATTTTTTTTGTCCCAAAGAGTCAGTAAGTCCCAAAGAGTTTTAAAGATGAAAAAAAAATTTTTAAAAAAAAAAAAGAAAAGGGTGGCATCAGGTTTCGAACCCGGGTCAGCCAACACACAGAGCAACGCCCATATAAACTGAATGGAAAAACTCTTTATACAATTCGTACAGTCCGGATTTTATTAAATGAAATAAAAAATAAAGGGTAGCTATCAAGTTTCGAACCCAAGACCTCTTATAAATAGTGCTTTATAGTGCATTGGCTAACCAATAAGTCCAAGTATATTTTCTATTTAGGAGTTGTATTGGTGTACTTTTGTTTATACAATTCTTTTTGATGTAACGGATAGAGTCCAGGGACTCCAGCCAACTTGTTTATACAATTCTAAATTTAGTTCTTTTTCGAAAAAAAAATCATTTATCCAATGATCCAATCTTTTAGGATATTGGATAAACTTCTCTTTTGGACTGAGATGGATCTTAAAATAAAAAATCAACAAGTTCAAACTTATTTTTAGAATATATCTTTGTTTTCAAATAGATTTTCTTTTTTCCTTTTCTTTTTACATAGAAAAATCTACATTTCTTCTCGAACTCGAAATTAAGAATCACGTTTGTTACAACTAGTTCATGTACTCCATTATCCTAGTTAAATTTTTGTGATAAAAAAATCAAGCATGTCTCTTAATCAATCATGAATATCTCAAAGAAATTCTTTTCATGCAAAATTTGTATTTTTAACATATGTCGACTGTCAACATGTTTCATGGCAATAATAAAAAATTTATTTTTCTCTTTTCTTTTTCTTTCTTAATCATCATGTCTCTAAAGTATATGTCAAAAATATAACATTCTTCAACAAATTCTCATAAAAGAAAAATCACACATTCGACAATCATGAAGATTTGCAAACATTCTAACATGATTCATATGATTAATTCTTTAGTTGAACTCTTTATTTTAATTAACATGGTAACAATTATTCACTAAGCCTCAACAAGATCATTGCATGTTATGCTAGCCTAGATTTTATCTACATATATCTCATTCAACTTATACTACTCCTTTAAACTTTTTAGCATGCAATTTCTACTTTAGAAAGGAAGAGATCACCCACCTTTAAGAAGAATGAAAACCTCTAATGAAAGAGACCTCTTCTAGCTCCTAGCTCCACTAGCACTTTCTTGTTCTTCTCCTCCTAGCAAGCCTCCAAACGAGAACTCCTCCAAATGAGAACACTCTTCTCCTTTTTTTTTTTTTCTTTTTTTTTTCTCTTCTTTTGATTTTGTTTTTGGTGCAAAAGAGAAGTACGTATTGATGTTCTATTTATAGGGTATTGTTAGGGTCTAAAGTGCAAAATTCTCAACCTAATAACTCTCTCTTTTAATTCTTTCAACCCTTCATTTTCTTAACTCCTAAACTCCTAACTCTTCATGCTGCTCCCAACCTTTCATCATCTCAACTCCCATAACCCCCAACCTTTTCCTCTCCCCCACTAGCCCAAACCCGGCCACTCCTATGGGTTCAAACTAGCCAACATACAAGTGTGCATATGCACACATGCACAAACAAATTAAGTACAATTTTTATAGTCCTAAATGTGTAAAAAAGTTGTAACTTGTCATGTATTAGTCCAAGCTCAACTTAAATTAGGATTTTATTAATGGGCTTGTCCCATGGGCCTTTTATTTTAATTACTAATTTAATTAATCTAGTGGGCTCTTCCTTTAATCAACTAATTACTTTGTCTATTGGGCTAGATTTCATTTTTGGGTCCATGGTTAAAAGAAAATTGATTAAAATCTTGTGCATATTAAAAATAGATAATGAGAGTAACAAAATGAGAATAAAAATTTGCACGTGCATCATACGTGCTAAAAATCAAAAATGCATTTTTAATTTAAAATAAAAATGTGGGGTGTTACACTCTTCCTGCTCCCCAATCTATAACTTGAATTTCAAACATCTATCTTGAAAAGCAAACTTTGATAAATTCTCCACCTCCACTCTACAAAACAAATTTGAATTTGAATTTCAAAAACCCAAATTGAAATTCAAAATTCATCAATTAGAACACTCTCTCCTATATATTTTGAATTTCAAAAATCTAAATTAAAATTCAAACATGATCCAAATCTTCTCCCACATCTCATCCCCATATATAATTTGAATTTCAAACCCTAATTTGAAATTCAAATTTAAAAGATCAATCAATCAGTCATCTCACTCAATCAATCAATCTATCTCAAATTTTCCACTTCCCCTAATTTCTTCTCCGGCCAACCCTGACCACCTCGGCCAACCTAGCCACCTTCAGCCATCACCACCCCATCCCCCTTCTCGACGCCCCTTCGAGCTCGACCACCTCACCTCCCGTTGACGCCAACACCCTGCCACTTGCCTGCTGAATCGCCAGCCGACCACTGAGAGCAATGCCGAACCATCTCGTTCGCCGACAGACCACACCATCAACAACCGACGATCATCGCCAGCACCACCAATCACCGACTAAAGCTACACCCTTCGACGGTACCCATCAAAGTTCCCTCGACGTCGGCAACACCCCGACGATCCACCTCAGTCGCCAGCACCACCAATCGCCGTCGATAACAACTCCTGCTGACGACAGCCATCAAGGCCGCCGCCTCCACATCACCCGACGACGCAACAACCACCCTCGACGCCAGCCACTTGACGTCGCTATCCTTCGCCGCTCCGACCACCTCCAAAAAAAACATCAAATCGAGAAGCCCTAGTCGGAGCCTCCGACGACATCTACACCGCGCCGATAGCGGGATGGGGCTGTGGGGGGGGAGGAGGAGGAGGAGAAGGTGGCGATGGAGTCCTCCCCCCTCCACTGTTTAGTCTATAGATTATCTCAGCTGTGTTTCCACAATTTGTTCAGTGTTTGTTTCCAGAAAACTTAGCTTCATGACTGCATATTAATCAATAAAAGCATTCAAATTTAGTTGATTCATTGTCTATCATTTATCTTTAGTTGTTGTATATGAAGTGATCATACTTCTTTTAGGATTTTTAATTTATTGAAATTAACACGAGATCATCACCATATGTTAAGAAAACCTATAAGAAGCTAAATGAAAGAAGTTATCTCTACCAATAATACTTAATAACTAAGCATAAACAAATACAGAATTTAGACTTTAATTAATTAATATAACATCTCTCGCTTCGATTAAGCAAAATGGATCTGTGAATAGTTGACAGAATAACAACCACGCGACCATATCAGCCTTCATCAGTTTTAATCTCGCTCTCTTTGAGAAGAAGATGAGCATAGATTGAATGGGCCAGCCATGAGTCATCTTGGTTTTGTACCAATATTAATAAACCTACTATTAATTAAACTACCAGCAACATCAAATGATACCACTACAAATATAAAGTATGGAACTGAGATAACGTGTTAAGAAGTGAAAGTAATTAGATGTATTAATTTATATGTCCTTTTGCATTGACAATCAGAAATGAGCAAACTAACTTACATTGGTCGGAATAGAAAATTCTCTAGACTGCAGCACAAATTTGGCTGATTCCTTCTTAGGAAAGGTCAGAGTTGTCCACCTTACAGTTCTATCAATCTTAAGTATATATAAAAAGTTAGCTATATATCATATTCGTCCTTCAGAAATTCGGTTATTATATTAAACCTCCACAAATCAAGATGTTTATATTAGTCATAACCGTAGTTTTTTTTTTGTTTTTTTGTTTTTTTTTTTGTTTTGTTGGTTTGGATGTAATGGATAGAGTCTAAAGACTCTAGCCCGAGCATATATATAAATAGAAACAAAACGTTACAATAAAAAACAGAGAAAAATAATACCAGACGTAGTACAGAAGAGAGGACAAAGGAACCGCCAAGACTCGACAACCAAAGAGTACAAACGACACTAAACAAACATGTAAATGAGACATTTACAAAAGACAAAACGCATCCAGAAAATGCGAAAGCTAGACCCTGTAGCCGCACTCAGAATAGAGAAGAGTAGACTAGGAGCAGTCAAACTCCTACGACAAGCAAACCAACCAGACAAGCCCAAAACACCGCCAGAATAGAGATGAGTAAACCAGGAGAAGGCGCAGTACTCCTATGGCAAGTTGAAATGCCAAACAGCTACACACAAAACAAAGGGGTGTAGAAACGCATGAACATAGAGGCAATAGTAATTAACACACGGCGCCTCGTGGCATACAAAAACAAACTGCATTGTAACCAAAATAGAAGGAAACACAAAAGGGAACCAATCCAGTTGGCAATAGTCAAAACATCTGCAAGCTAGAAGCAGGTAAGAGAAAAACAGACAAAAAAGAATTATAAGAGAGTTAATGTGTTAAGCGCTCAAAAGAAAAGTGTGAATCTTGAAAAAAGCTAGAATAATACTCTACCTAACACAAGGAATATATCGATCGACTATAAAAGCATCCCAATATCTCACCAACATATTTACTACAACTTGTAGCTCTATTCTTTTCTTTCTTACATAATGAAGTTTCCGGTTTTGATCACCTTCATCTTCTTGTTGAGTTACTTCCCCATTACCTACTCTTCAAAACACTACTACACTTCGATATTTAGCTTTGGGGACTCACTTGCCGACACTGGTAACTTCCTCATCAGTGGAGCAGCTGCCTATCCCATGGTCGGACGGGCACCTTATGGCATGACCTATTTTGGCCAACCAACCGGCCGTTTCTCTGATGGTCGCCTAGTTGTTGATTTCATCGGTAAATCTATCATTCTTTTCGTTTAGCTTCACTATTCATTATCATACATGCATATGTACCTCGCAAATTGTGATTTCTTTAGACAATTACCAGCAGAGCTTAGCTTGTGCATTAACAAATTTCTGCATTTATCTGAGATATGTGATTGATTATAATTAAGTCTGTTTTCCGATATTGTCCACAGCTCAAGCCTTAGGTCTCCCCTTGCTTCCTCCATTCTTAGGAGTGAAGAAAGATTTCAAGAAAGGAGTGAATTTTGCAGTTGCTGGAGCTACAGCATTGGACCCTTCATTTTTTGCAGAGAGGGGGTTAGGGAGTGCACTATGGACCAATTACTCTTTGAACACCCAAATTGGATGGTTTCAGGGGTTGAAGCCTTCTCTTTGTGAAACTTATGAAGGTTTGTAATCTCAATTACACACGACAATCTTGATGTAGACCGATCTCTACTAATTTCTTATCATGTAGCAATTTGAACTTTAGTAGATTCGAAGCTAAATTGCTCAAGTTGTGCTGAAAGTTTGAGAGTTATATATATAACATTCAGCTGCAGTGCAACTCTATTGTACACTATGCAGCCTGATATAAGGTTATCGTGTTATCCTGATACAGCCCACACATTTAAAAAGTCTTATTAATCATCTTGTACAGGTCTTCACTCAAAAAAAAAAAAAAAAAAAAAAAAAAAAAAAAAGAGGAAAATATACTTATACAAGTCCCCGTGTGTTTTTTTTTTGATAATAAAGTCCCCGTGTGTTATGCAAGCCTTTTAACCTTTTAAAAAAGTTTACCTAATCCTTTTCAATTCGTAAAGCTCTGAGAATGAAAATGATGGATGATTGCGAACTCGTGATTTTGATTTGCTCTGTTTATTATCATATTGCAGTATTATACATCTTATAAGATTCAGTATTATTTGTCAACATTATAGTTTAACTGTACATTTCCTGCAGCAAATTAATAATTTTCCCAACTTCTTTTAGTTAGTTTTAAAAGGTTAACTTTGTTAACAACTAATTACGCAAGTTCATTGTCTCTTTATTTCATCATTGTGCTCCATAAGGATTTCAATGATGATATTATGGATGATCATATAGAATGAAAAACTAAATAAGGAGTTGACAATCATAAAATTATGGATGAAAGGGGCATGCATGTGTCGATTTCTCATCCCTTGGGTTGATGATCATAAATATGCAAAATAATATATTGGGCATTCTTTTCTCTTAATTTTTCCTTACTTCTCCTATTTACTTTTGTAAGAGAACGTATATATATTGATATATATCTATGTGCGCGTTAAATGTGTAGATTGTTGTGATTTCTTTAAAACGTCGCTCTTCCTTGTCGGCGAAATTGGGGGAAACGACTACAATTACCCCTTGATAAATGGAAGAATTAGCTTACAAGAAGTGGCAACATATGCACCCAAAGTTGTTGAATCTATCACAAATGCTACTCAGGTACACTGATGACTGATCATCTCTATGTACATGCACATTCCTCTCTTATTAATGAAATTTGAACCAAATCAAACAGAACTTAATAATGTTATCCAAAAAAACAAAACAAAAAAAACACTTAACAAATAAGTATGAAATTTCTTAGTACCTACCATTTAAATCCTATTGTAAGATGTAACATAAGTTTGTAATCCAAACTCTCCCTTTCTCAATATATTACGTTGACATTCTGATGCATTTTGCTGATTGACATCTAACTAAATGCCCTAGACCCTGATCGACCTAGGCGCAGTCAACCTTGTTATCCCTGGAAATCTACCAATTGGATGTAATCCACTGTACCTGACAGTAGTCGGAAGCTCTAATCAGACAGTCTACGACGCTAGAACTGGATGCGTAAATGTGCTCAATGATTTCTCAAAGTACCACAACAAACTACTAACCCAAGCTCTACAATAACTTCAACACAAGAATCCCCATGCCAGCATCATCTATGCCAATTACTATGATGCTGTTTTTCAAATGGACTATTCTCCAGTAAAATATGGTCAGTTACTCTTCACTTACAAGTTTCATAAGTTTCAACTATCAAAAACTAACTGAGAGTATATTATTAATTACATTTATTTGTATTAGGGTTTACCCATGGGGTCTTAAAAACTTGTTGTGGAGGTGGTGGTGGTCCTTACAACCTCAACATATCAGCATTTTGCGGGTTGCCTGGTACGGCTGTTATTGGGGACCCAAAGTCATACTTGAACTGGGATGGTATTCATTTAACTGAAGCTGGTTACCATTACATTGCCGAGGGTCTGCTATATGGTCACTATGCTAGCCAACCAATTATACAATAATTAACTCATTATAGAAACTGGATGAAATTGCCCTGCATCTCAACATCCATTTTTATCTGCAATTTTAGAAAAATGAAAACTTACATTACAATCGATGCAACCTCATGAGATCGATTGACAACAGCCAATAAACGCATTGGACTCTTCTGCTAGTTGCAGAGTCACAGACTTCCATATGTGTCGTGTATGTACTTATTTCGAAAATAAATGATATATAATTTATCAGATTTCAGATACTGTGAATCAGAATGATATATAATAATTTTGAGATATATAAATATAAATTTGTATTGAGAAAAAAAGATTCATTTCTCGAGGTTTTATCTGGAATGCCCTTTTTTTTTTATCATAAAAGGTTGGCCGAGGCCCCTCGTATTTCATTAAAAAGCTTTCAACAAAAAAAAATAATCTAGTGACAGACAATGATGTTCATGTATCCCACATGCGGGCCATGATGCTCATTCTCCGACCAAAATATGAGTCCCCCCACCATACATGGTGGTGAGCCATTCGAGCCCCCCAAAAATACATACATCAAAATACATGATCCCAAAATACATCAAAATACAGACATCCAAATCATGATCCCAAAATACAACAAAATTCACCGAAGGTGCATGTTCCTCCTTCCTCATTCCCGGCAATCAACCATCTTCTGGTGTACCTTCCTTTTCCTGTGGCTCAACCTGATTGGTGGCAATGTCCGTGTACATGTCCTTGATCTTCTTCGTTTGTTCTTCACCTGCCGTTTTAGACCAGAATATGATATTAGCAATAATCTTGAATAGCATTTGTTGATGCATGATGTGTCTCTGTGTTATTCTAAAAATTATATTGTTCCGTTCTAACCATAGACCCCAGCATATAGCCGCAACCCCACTATCCCAAATGCCAAAATTGCTGCTGCGAATGTGTCCCTCTCTCCACCCCCCAGGCGTCTAGTACCGTTTGCAGGCCTGCCCCTGAGCTACCGATTCTGTTTAGTAGATCCCCCAAAATGGCCTCGCGAAACTGCACGTCACTAATAGATGGTCCACCATTTCGTTATCCTCATTGCACATTACACAATTTGCCGGTCCTTGCCACCTTCTCCTAACCAAGTTATCCTGTGTTAGAATGGCGTTTCTACATATCAACCAATTAAAAGTCCTCACTTTAAGTGGGACTTTTGCCTTCCAGACTGGGTCGTAGACTCTAACTCTCCCATCGTTTGATCTTTTATATGCCGATTTCACTGAAAAGACGCATCCTTTTTCTGTCTCCCATTTAACTTTGTCTTCATGATCATTTCCTGTTGGTTTCTATACCTGTAAGAAGCCAATAAGCTCCTGTTTTTGTCTTCTAGCCTCGCTGGTTAACTTGCCTGTGAGTCTTGGTCTCCATTCCTCATTCCTCCAATTTCTAGTCACCCGATCTTTTTATCAGTAGCGAATTTGTATACTTCTGGGAATCTCTTCTTTAGGTTAATAGGTCCGCATCATTTGTCCTTCCAGAATCACGTAGTAGCCCCATTTCCAATGGAGAATGTTACCCCTTAGATGAAAATGTCTCTAATATGAGTGACCCATCGCCAAAACCCGAACTCTGATTCCTTGTTTTTTTGTTTCTGGTGCATGCAGCCATTCTTTAAGTAAGACACCTTTATCAATCTACCTCATTTTGTCTTAGTCTTTAGTTTGAGTTTCCACCACCATTTTCATAGTAAGGCTTGATTCATTTGGCGAATATTGACTACCCCCAATCCACCAAGCTCTTTTCGTTTGCACACTAGGCCCTATTTGATTAATGCGTACCCTCTTCCTTCCCCCACCTCATGCCATAGAAATCGTCTTCTAAGTCTGTCAATTTTTTTGGAGAATCAAACCGGTATTTCTTAAAAAGACATAAAGTAAAGTGGTATAGAGCTAACAACCGAATTGAGCAAGATTAGACGTCCTTCGAAGGACAGCATTTTACCTTTCCACCTTTCTAGTCTGCTAGCAATTTTCTGTATGAGGCCATGCCAGTCCACCCTCCTAATATTCCCACTTCCGATTGGCATTCCCAGGTACTTAATTGGTAGTTTCTGGACTGGGCAGTTAAGAATATGGGCTATTGTGTTCCCCGCTTCTCCTGTATCCCCTAAGAATGTGATGGAGCTTTTGTGGAAATTTTCCTTTAGTCCTGACCACTCTTCAAATAAGTACAGGCCCCACTTCAGGAAAGTTTCCTGCGCAATGTTGCACTCACCGAAAATTACAGTATCATCCACATATTGGACGTTCATTACAGCAGAGATACCCTTCCTTATACCAAATCTATTAATCAGTCAATTTTCTCTGTAGGCGTGTAGCATTCTATGTAGTACGTCCCCCACTAAAGTGAACAATAGTGGTGATAGTGGGTCTCCCTGTCTAAGTCCCCACCTATATCAGATTTCCTTTCCCGGCTCTCCGTTGACTAGCACGTTAACCATGGAAGTAGTTAACCAAGTCTTTATCCATCCGATCCATCTGTTCCCAAACCTTTTTCTCTCAACAATCTCCAATAAGCATCTCCATTCGGCCTTGTCGTATGCCTTCTCGAAGTCTAACTTTAGCATGAACCCCACCTTCTTACGTCTCTTCGTGTCTTGTATTACTTCCTGTACTAATGTCACTCCTTCTAAGATATCCCTCCCGGCAATAAAACCAGTCTGATAGTCCTTGATAATGTCCCCGATGATCCTTCCGAGTCTATTAGCGAGGACCTTCGTGATGATTTTCACTGAGCAGTTAATCAAACTGATTGGCCTAAAATCACTCACCTCCCTCGCCACTTGTTTTTTAGGGATTAGGCAGACATGAGCGTAGTTGAGTCTCTCCAGATTCAAACTACCGTCATAGAATGCATTCATGATATCCATAATATCAAGTTTCACAACATCCCAAAACTGTCTGTAAAAAAATATAGGAAACCCATCTGGCCCTGGTGCCTTGTCCTGACCCATCCCCCACACCGCTGCGTTCACCTCATCCATTGTGAATGGTTCTTGTAGATCCTCAACTCTCTCTCTGGTTTCTCCTTGCAATTCCTCCCATATATCTCATTGGACTCGCTCTACCCATCTCTGTTTTGCCTAAATAATTCCTTGAACTTAGCACCAACATGGTTCACTATCTGTCCCTCGTCTGAAATCGAGATACCGTCGATATCCAATGAGTGGATGTAGTTGTTTCTGTGTCGCATACTAGCAACCTTTTGGAAGTATTTGGTATTCGCATCCCCTTCTTTCAGCCACTTTACCCTGGAACGTTACCGCCACATAATTTCCTCGCTTATGTAGGTCTATTGAATATCTTGCCTGCATGCCGTAAACCTTTGAAACTGGTTATCGTCCAGGTCGCCAACTTCCTCCTTCCTTTCAAGTTCCTCAATCTCGATTAGAATATCCTTTTTTCTTTTAAAAATATTCCCGAACGTGAACTTATTCCATTTTCTTAACCTTCTTATGAGAGTAGATAGTTTTTTGTTTAGTCTGGCAGCTGGTTCTGCCTACCCATGCCCCTCTTCCCAGTAGCTCTTCACCATTGCGTGAATGTCCTTGTTGGTGAGCCACATTTTCTCGAACTGGAAGATTCTTTGTCTTCTTCTTCCCTCTTCTTTCGTACCAATCATGATAGGGACGTGATCCAATGTATTTCGAATACAAGACCTTGTCATTGCCAAGGGGAATATCGTTTCCCAGTTTGTAGAAACTAGAATCCTGTCAAGCTTAGCAAGGATCGGCTTCCTACATCGGCTGGACTACGTAAAGCTTCGGTCATTAATTGGGATGTCCATCAACCTCAAGCTTGATATAACTAGATTGAATTTCCTCATATCGTGCCCATTGCCTAGCCCTCCACTCCTCTCATAAGTGTATCTGATGATATTGAAGTGCCCCCCCCATACCCAAGGTAGACTCCACCATCTACTGATGTGAAGTAGCTCATCCCAAAACTGTTGCCTGAGGTTCCTCTCATTTGGGCCATACACCGCCGTGATGGTTTGCTGCCACCCGTCCTGCCTTCTTTGGACCACAACCGAAACCGTGTATTTCCCAACCCCGTCATCCAGTAAATCAAATTTACTGGTATTAAACCCCACCATGACCCCCCCTGACGCACCTACAGCGTCCCATACCCTCCATTCCTAGATATGGTCTAACTTTAGATCCCTGAGAACCATGTCCATTGGTTGAGCTAGTTTAGTCTCTTCTAAACATACAATATCGATATTATTATTCCTAATAACCTCTCCTACCATTCTATGCTTGGCCACCTTGCCAAGCCCTCTAACATTCCAGAATATGGTATTACACATAAACACTATCATTACCCCCTTGTACCTGCAAAGTTGAATCCAACTCTACCAGATTTTGGGACACGCAATCCACGCTCGTCCTTAGAGACGCCGAGCTCCGCTATCCGAGATTGGAAAAGATAGCCTACGCCTTGGTTATGGCAGCCAGGAAGCTCCGCCCCTATTTTCATTCCCATTCGGTGGTCGTCCTTACCGATCAGCCGCTCAAGCAGGTCCTTCATAAGCCCGAGACATCGAGACGTCTAATGAAGTGGTCAATTGATCTAAGTCAACACGACATATCTTATCAGCCTCGGACTGCTATCAAGGCCCAAGCCCTAGCCGAATTTATAGTGGAAAGCACGATCCCGGAGGTAAGTCAAGCAGTAGAATCTGGATGGTGTATGTAGATGGGTCCTCTTGCACTGAAGGGAGCCGGAGTTATTCAGGAAGGACCAGATGACTTTGTTCTCCAATACTCCCTCCGTATCAATTTCAAAGCTTCCAACAACGAAGCTGAGTATGAAGCCCTAATAGCAGGCTTGGGCATGGCCCGCAAGGCAGGAGCGCAACGTGTCCGAATATTCAGTGACTCTCAGCTAGTGGTAAATCAGGTCTTAAGAGAATACGAGGCACGAGACGACCGAATGGCCAAGTACCTAGCCAAAGTCAAAAGTCTCATGGCTTCGTTCGAAGAGGCACGACTCCAATGGATCCCTAGAGAACAGAATGCCCAAGCAGATGCCCTCTCAAAACTAGCCTCTTCCTCCCTCTAAGGTCTTGAGCAGACCGTCCTGATCGAAGTTCTACTAAGACCCAGCATCGACAAAAAAGCCCCTGACACGATGGAGTCGCTACCTGTCCAACTCAGGGATAACTGGATGAGGCCTTTGATTTAGTTCCTCAGAGACGGGAGCCTCCTCCAAGATCCTGAAGAAGCTCGCCGAATCCGAATGAGAGCGGAGCGCTACACCCTTGTTGAGGGAGTCTTGTACAAATGCTCCTACACCCAAGTAGATGGCCGACCCTACTTGAGATGTCTCTCTCCAGAAGAAGCATTGTATGCCTTGAAAGAACTTCACGAAGAGATAGGCGGAGCCCATTCGGGATCGAGGTCCCTCGTCAGAAAAGTCTTGAACTACGGGTACTTCTGGCCTACCCTCCTTCGAGACACAAAACAACATGTCCGGAAATGCAGCTCCTGTCAGTAATTCTCCAACATCTGCCGCCTACCCCAAGCACAACTCACATCTGTCTCGAGTCCAATTTCCTTCGCAATGTCGGGGATGGACTTGCTAGGTCCGTTCCCACCAGCTCCAGGCCAGCTTAAGTTCCTAGTCGTGGCAATCGACTATTTATCCAAGTGGATCGAGGCCGAACCACTGGCTACTATTACTGAGAACAAAGTGCAGCAGTTTTTCTGAAAAAATGTGATATGTAGGTTTGGCATACCTCGAGTCCTAGTAATAGATAACGGAACACAGTTTACCGGGATAGCATTCCGCTCCTTATGTGAAGACCTCGGCATTCAGCAGTGCTTCTCCTCCGTATCCCATCCTCAATCCAATGGCCAAGTAGAGAACGCCAACAGGTAGATCATCTCGGGAATCAAGAAGAGACTAGACAAGTCGGCCAAAGGCTTATGGGCAGAACAACTTCCTAACGTATTGTGGAACTACCGCACTACTAAAAGAACCCCCACAGGAGAGTCGCCCTTCAGTCTCACCTACGGTTCCGATGCCGTAATCCCCATAGAAGTTGGTTTGCCATCTCCTCGCCTGGTTGCATATAATGAAGAGAAAAATGCCAAGGAGCTCCGAGCCAATTTGGACCTCATCGACGAGCTCCGCGAAAGAGCTTCGATTCGCCAGGAAAATTATCGGAGAAGAATCTAGCAGGCCTACCACAAAAGGGTCCATCCCACAGATCTCAAGGAGGGGGACTTAGTTCTCAGAAAGCTAGCCATCTCATTCCCCAGCCAAAAGAGCAAGCTAGTTCCGAATTGGGAAGGACCATACAAGGTCTCCAAGGTAGTTCGGTCGGGAGCATTTCGTCTTGAAGACCTCGAAGGCAGGGAGATACCAAGAACGTGGAACGCCGACCATTTACTGAAGTACCAAGAGGGTGTTTGAACACCTCTCCGAGTACCATCAAATGTCGGGCCATTCCTATCTTCTTTTTACTTGTGTTTGCTTCTTTATTTTCCCATTGTAATAACGGCCTGCAACTTAGAAGTAGCCGATTAAGGAATTATTAATGAAGAACTTCTTTCGCATAATAATTCTCTTGTGATCGTTTTATCTCTCTGTTCAAAACCCTAGTTGTGTTTTCAAAAAATGATGAGTTCGGAGTCCAAAACTTGGCTCGATTCTGCTTCGCAAGCTCGCTCTTAAGAGAGCTAGAAGTGGTTAGCCATTCGGAACTACTCCCACAACCGTTGAAACTTACCCAAACGACGAATTCGGAGTCCAAAACTTGGCTCGATTCCGCTTCGCAAGCTCGCTCTTAAGCGAGCTAGAAGTGGTTCACCATTCGGAACTGCTCCCACAACCATTGAAACTTACTCAAATGACGAGTTCGGAGTCCAAAACTTGGCTCGATTCTGCTTCTTAAGCTCGCTCTTAAGCGAGCTAAAAGCGGTTCACCATTTGGAACCGATCACACAACCATTCACACTCTCAAAACCACAAGCCCGGTGCCCAACACATGGTTCGACCCCGCTCCAATTAGGTGCCAATCAAATAACAAGTGCCAACAATACGCGCAAGTTCACAAAACAAATATCATTACATTAAAGATCGAGGGACAAATCCATTCACAAGACAAACTTCTCATACTTATGACAAGATACAAGACTTGGACAAAACTTGGAGAACAAAAACCCAGACTCTTTTAATGCCTCCTCGGGGTAGGGATGTTCCGGTTTAAAGATACCTGGGGACGGCGAATGCCGTAGGGCCGATGCCTAACCTCGGAGCTCGTCTCTAGACCGGCAAACTGAGACGCATCTTCAGCACTGCCTCTGACGGTGGCCCCAACGGACGCCCCGCTCGACGAAGCAGCCACCCCACTTTGTGCATCGTCGGAGCTCCATCGAGCAACAGGCGAGCGATTCGCAAGCTCATAAAAGGAAATTCCTCTCTCGCTCTCTTCATGAGTGCACGACGTACTTTTGACATTGACCCGTTCAGGTTGGGGTTTGAGGCGAGCAACCTCCGCCTCGAGTTCAACGATTTGATCCTTCAGGGAGTCGTCCTTCACAGCTATCTTAAAGCGAGGAAGCCGAGCGGAGCCTGCGGTGCCAGAGCTGTCGGCAATAATTCGACGGAGATGAGTAACTTCGATGCTCTTGTCAATTGTAACGCTCTTCAGCTCGTCAAGCTCCATCGTCAACTTGCCCATCGCCGCTATTAGTTCTTCTCTCCCTGCCAAAAGCTTGTCTTCAGCTATCGTCAAATCGTGAATCTCAGCTAACAGTCCATCTCTCTCCGCCGAGACATCAGATAGTGCCCGCCGAAGCGACTCCACCTCCCCTTCGGGAGGAGCTTCTCGAGCTCGTTTCTTTAGTTGCATCAACTCGGAGAGATGCTTCGCCAGTGTTAGCCTGAGATGATCTAGGTCCAACTCGCTCTTGAGAAAACACTCTCGACTGCGAGAAAGGGCCAACTTCGTCGCTCCTAAGTCAGCTCGGAGACGGGAGACCTCAGCTGTTACCATGTTCGGCGATGCCTCTGTTATACACAACTAAGCGATCTGAAAGAACACAACAACACTGAGCTCGAGCAACACATAGCTAAATCTCAAAGCAAAGTTGTTACCAACACTTAGCAAGATTTCAAAGCAAGTTGTTCTCAGTACTTAGCTAGATTTCAAAGCGAGTTGTTCTCAATACTTAGCTAGATTCTAAAGCTAGATTCTAAAGCGAACTTCAAAGCAAAATTATTTTCAGCGCTTGGAAAAATTTCAAAACAAGACGTCTCCAAAACAGGACCGACCCCAACACTTAGTCAAAATAAGAAGAAAATTTCATTCATAACAAAAAAATTGTGGCCAGACCGCTACAAGGCATCCATGAAAAAAAAGGGGGGAAGAAAAAATACAAGGCAACAAAGATCAAGCGGCCACCTTGGGTGGTAGCTCGGTGACGGGCACCTCGGTGGAAGGCTCCCCTTCCTCTGCCACTCTGGCTCGGGGGTCGGCCACAACCTCGTCACCCCCTCCCTCCACCACCATGGTCTCGGGATCGGCTGGGGCATCGTCACCTAATTGCTCCTCCCCCTCCTCTCCTTCGGCCTCTTGCTCGGCTTCAGGGTCCTCCTCGCCAACCAGACCACACAGCCCGTATCCCGACCTGTCAAAGCCGGGGACTCGAGCCTCGATGTGCTTGAGCGCAGTGGCATAGGACTGCTCCATGTTGGCCATCATGTGCTTCTTAGCCTCGGCCTCCACCTCTGCCCTTGCCGCCTCTGCGGCCTCTCCTTCTGCCGTATCACTGCCTCCAGGGCCCTCTTCGCCTCGGCCTAATCCTCGGTTGCTTTGGCCACCTCCGAGGTGAACTTCTCCTTTTCCTGTGCTAAGGCCGCCTCAAAGTCGGCGACCTGTGCCGCCAAAGCATCCGTGCGGCGCTGCTCCGCCTCGAACTGCTTCACGACCCTCGCTCTCTCTGCTCTGTCTTTGTCGCAAGCGGCCTTCAACTCCCTCTCCTGCTCGGCGTATTGCTCGAGAAGGTGGCTGAAGTGGCACGTGATCTGCAAGAAGAAGCAATTAGAGTGCAAGGGAAGCTGAGCAAAAAAGTTAGAAAATTTTTGAGTTATCAAAATCAATCAAGGATACTTACCGACATGGTCGCCCGAGATATTTCGAGTGCATCGTCGCCTGTCGTCCCCGCCTTCAGTGTGGCCCGGTCTTTTGGGGTCGGAAGATGTCGAAGAGCTTGCATACTCATCGCCGAGTCCTCCAAGAAACCGTCGTGGTTCATCACCTGCCAGTCGGGGACGAACAGTTTCTTGTGACCCTCGGTTAGAATGGCCTCGGCCTGCTCGGTAAGGGGCGGGGCCTCGAGTGCCAAAGCTGCCGAAACGGAGAAGCCTTTGCCCGAAGGATCAGAAGGGGTCGACTGAAGAAGACCTACCGCCGAGGTCGATCGCCGAGGAGAAGCCAGGTCGACGGTATCGACCGCGGCAGAAGACACCTTGGTGGGTAGGCCAGACGAAGGCCCCGCACTCGTCCTCTTCCTCTTCCTAGCTTCGGAGGCCTTGTTTCGTTCGGCCATGATTGCCTGGAAGTCCATGCTCGGAGCCTCTGTCGAACAAAGAAAACAAAGTTAAGAAAACATAATGCGAAACAGAAAGTAAACAAGAAAATAGAGATGTCCAGAGCGTACTCGGGTCGATCGGACTAAGGCCCGACCTGTGGAGCACCTCCTCAGTCATGTATCTCCAGCTCAACATCGGGAGGCCGACCAGCTTCACCGCAACCTCTGCTTCGGCCGGAGTAAACACCGGCTCGACCTTTGCATACTTCAACACGTCCTCCTTCGACCGGGTCAGGAAGTCCCACGCCGAAGGGCCTCGGATCAAGAAGAACTTACCCTTCCACGACTTGATAGAGTATGGGTTCTCTATCAACTTGACGCCTTTCCAAGGCGACAGATAGTACCGGTGTTCGGTCTTGCTCATCTGATTGATCCGGTACAAGCTCCTAAGGACGATGAGCTGAGGCTCCACCTTCGCTGTTCGGTATTGGAGCAGAAACCCGAGCACATGTCGCCACATGTTCGGCATGAACTGGATCGGGCTCAGTCCATACCACCGAAGCACCTCGGTCACGAAGGGGTGGAGGGGAAGGCGTAGTCCGGGATTCAGCACATCATAGGCGAAGGTGCAAGTGTCAGGCGTGAATGTCGTGCACACTCACACCCCGGGACCGGGAAGGATCAACGTGTACTCCGGAGGAATGACAAAACTCTTCCGAATCCGAAGCAAGTCCCTCTCCGTCAGAACCGAGGGAATATCGTCGACCTCGGTAACCTCCCTCAGTTCATTCTCCTCATACGTTTCTGAGCGTCCGTAGACGGCCTTGGTCAGCAGCTCGTCGGTGTACTGCCTGATCCCCCCGTGGCCAGATATCACCGATGGCAGCCGACTCATTTCACCTTCTCGTCTCACGAGCTCCACCACCGTTTCGATGATCGCTGACCGAGCCACTTCCTTCCCCTTCTCCTTGGCGAGCGAAGAGGTTGGCTCGGCCGCGGTTGACCCTACTAACTCCTTCCCCCTCTGTCTGCTCAGCACTTCTCCCTTCCTTGTGAACCAACCGCTCTCCGCTCCGACCCCCCGAGGAAGAAGCCTCGCTACCCGTGGACGCTCTAGACATCTCGTAGTGTATATATATGGGACTAGAAATTTATATACTAACCTTGATGTGACGTACTCGGTCGGAATAGCCTCGCCGAAAATCACCTTGCCACGCCACGACAGCTAGCATAACCACCCTGAGACGAAAATCACCTTTAGCAGAGCGATTTGAGAATGAAAAAAAAATTCTGAGAGTAAATAGTGAAAAGTGAGAGAAGTAGTGAGGGTGGGGAAGACTTATAGTAAGAGAAGGCAACTTTTGGGTTTCTAACGCATTGGGCCCCACTCAAGCCCGTTAAGGGAGGCTAAACGACAGAATATACAAGGGCAGAACAATCCCATCCTAGCCACGTAGCTCGGCAACTCACGAGGCGCCGAGTCACCAAGGCACTCTGCCGAGCTATCGGGGCACCGACCTCCACATTTGGAGAAACATGACGCAAAACTCCTTGGGCCCTCCGATTGTCCCATGATTCGTGCCAAAAGGTGATGAGCGGCTCAGATTTCGACACGCTCACAAAACAACAAAATCACGTTTTCTCGTGATTTGAGCCCCTACATCGCGGTTCGCGCCCTGATGGACGCTCCAGATGTTGCCACGTCGCTCAACGACTCATAAAGTGCCGAGCTGCCGAGTCACTCTGCCGAGCTACCGGGGCACCGACCTCCACATTTGGAGAAAAATGATGCCGAACTCCTTGGGCCCTCTAATTTTCTCAAGATTCGTGCCAAAAGTTGATGAGCGGCTTAGATCACGCCACGCCCACAAAATGACAAAATCACGTTTTCTCGTGATCTGAGCCTCCTCCATCGATATTCGCACCGTGATGAACTTTAACCCCTGTTTCATTAATATGTATTTTCAAAGTATTTTTCCGTATTTAAATTCTGAGTATCTTATAATTATTTTTCCCGAATTAATTTTATTAATTAAACTATTTTGAACCCAATTGTTTAATTGTTATTCTAAGCCCAAGTTTACATTATTGATTTTATTAATTATTAATGTGAGCCCAAGTTGTATTTAGATTTTATTATTCTGAAACCCAATTGTTTATTCTAAAGCCCAAATTTATAATTGATTCTATTTAATTAATCTGAACCCAAGAGTCTAGCCCAATATCCTAATTGTCTTATTTAATATTTTGAAGCCCAAGCCCAAACCCAATAAATCAGAACTCATATAATTATATAGACCCTCTTACCCGTATACAATTTATTCACTTCCCACTTTTCCAATTCCCGTACTCAACTCCCCACTCCTCAAATCCCGTGCAGCACATTTCCCCACTCCTCGTAACTCCCCCACTCTCTCACCACGTTCTCCCGCTCTATCTCTCCATTTATTATATCACTTTAAATAAACTCCTCTTCTTCCCGTTTCTTCTCTTCCTCCTCCTCTGATTTCCAAAACCAAATAAAACAAAACAGAACCCAACTCTCCTCCATCGTCCTCTCCTCCTTCCTCCATCTCCCGCTCTCAATCTCCCAACCTCACTTCGACTCCACCACCGCCTTCAAGCTCGCCGGCCACCGTATTACCCTCGCTCCATCCCTGCCGCTCCACCTCCGTCGAAGCCGCTCGCACAGTTGCAGCTTCCCTGCGCTGTTGCTCCACCTCCTCGTCCTCGACACCATTGCTGGTATCAGAGCTCCACCCTCGCTCACACCACTACTCCGTTCTTCTCCTTGCTCGAGCACCAACCAGCCGCCCTCCACCATTCTCCTCCTCCCGCTCGAACTCAGCCATGCCCTCGCCTCATCACTCCGCCTGTGTGCAAGCCGCTCTCCTCGTCTCCGCTCCGAGAACCTTCGTCTTCTCCGTCAAGCTCGCACCGTTTCCGCAACCGCCCTTCGTCTTCTCCGTCGAACTAGCCCCCGCTCGACTCTACCGCCATCCTTCTCTTCCTCCAGTCGACTCCGCTCAGCCCCACCGCCTGAGCCGTCCTCTGCTTGAAGCCAGCCGTCGACCCATCGTTGAAGTTGCAGCACCCTTCTCCCGCTCCCTCTCTCCCCCCCTCTCTCTCTCTGTTTTTGTGAAGAAGAAGAAGAAAAGGTTGGGGATTGTGATTGTTGTTTGTGTTTTGGTGTTACTATTTAGTTGTATTGGTGTTTTACTAGTGTTTGGTGTTCTGGGGTAGGGGATTGGATTGGAGTATTGTTGTCTTAGAGTTGTTGTTGGGGGTGTTTACTGCATTGGACTTGTTGAAGTGAAGTTGCTATTTTGGAGCTTGCTATTCTAGGAGTTACTGACTTTGGCGTGGCTGCCACAAATATTTTGCACATATTCTACCGCCCGGGATACTGATCCCGTTATTCTATCTTTTAAATTCATCGTCGTCAACTAACAGGCAAGTGTCTCTTGTACAATTTTATTTGTTCTAGTACAAGCCCTTGTAAAAATACCGCAAGTATATTATTTTTTGACTCCAATTCGCATTCATAAGTCGAATTGATAACCGTTTCCATACCTAACCCGTCGATCCGTATTCACATGTGATCGTGAATACTTTGTTCTCATATGCATGACACGAACACAAAAATTAATACAGACATATATACTACTATACATGATGTTGTGCATGAATTGCTTGTTACTAGGTTGCATGTTGTTATAATAAATTTTATTCTTGATTAAGTATTATACATGCCATTAGTTGCATCACATGTTTTATAAGCCCTGAAATATATTTCCTGCCTCGTATAAGTCTTGATACTTGATCTTTTCATGTTACCCTTGCCATGTTACCCGTCCCTGTTGTTGCATGTAGTTATTGTTCATGTTTAATTTGTAATTAAAAAGATAACAAGCCGGGGTATAAAGGGAAAAGATTTAGTAGTGGGCAATATAGAAGAGCGTACTCGGTCGGGGGCTCATGGTTCCTCGCTGCAAATTTGTAAGTTACAAGTTACAAGTTTGCTAAATTATAGGTTACTTGACATTTTTCACGCTACAAGTTACACTACATGTTCCACATTGCACGTATCTCGAACAAGATACAATTTTTCCGGGTACGTGACCTATAGAATCCACCACTAGTCTAAGCGTTCACTTGATTGCGAGTAGCAACCATGTGGTATGGGACGCATGAAGTGCTACCTAGTTAGGTTAATAAAAGATATGACATTGACACGTACACTTGCATGATCCATTTACATGTTACATGTTTATAATGACTTGTTTACTTGTTTACATGTTACGCGTTCATGTTAACACATTTACTTGCTTACTTGTTTACATGTTACGCATTCATGTTAACACATTTACTTGCTTACTTGTTTACATGTTACATGTTCCTATGGATTATTTACTTGTTTACATGCATGCTATTTTGTTCCATGAGGCCTTGTTCTTGATCCTGTTGCATGTTGTATTTGCTCTATTATATGATTCTTGATTCTCTGTTCTTTCCTGCTTTTGTTTTATTCTATATTGTCCGGTTAGCTTGTACCACTTGCGGCCCGTGACTTGCATTAACGGGTACCTTTTTGTCTCTTTTCCTTGTAATAATATACTTGCAGGCCCAGATGGAGAACTACCCGAAGGTGTTGCTGAACAGAGGTTCTAGTCTTGTTTAATTTCATGTTAATTTAGTTCGTATTTATTCATGTAATCCTTGTTGTAATCCGGGCGTGTTTGACCTGTAATTATGTTTCTTTCCAGTTGTTGGTTATGTTCATGTAATATGTCATGTACTTTGTTATCCTGTTGTGATTTTATATGCTTTCGTGGTTGAAACTGTTATCTTGTTGTTGAGTTAAATTTACAGCTGATGAAGGATGTATCTGCATCAATCGCTGGGCCTCAGTTATGTGCCTGTGTTCCTGTATTCTGGGAAGCGGGGCGTGACATGAACGCTCCAGATTTGGCCACGTAGCTCGGCAGCTCACGAAGCGCTGAGCTACCGAGCTATTGAGGCACTATGACCGAGCTACCGGGGCATCGACCTCCACATTTAGAGAAAAAGCTGCTGAGCTACTCGAACCGTCATATTGTTCCAAGATTCGTGTCAAAAGATGATGAGCAGCTCAGATTTCGCCACGACCACAAAATGACAAAATCACTTTTTCTCGTAATCTGAACCTTGCGCATCGTGATTCGCACCGTGATGAACGCTCCAGATTTGGCCACATAACTCGGCAGCTCACGAAGCACCGAGCTACCGAGCTACCAAGGCACTATGACCGAGTGTTACCGCTGAATCTGGTGTGGGGGTAAACAGATAGTATTTGTGAGTTCTTGGAAAATCTGAACAGCACACCTGAACCTGTTCCGTCGGAGCTTAACCGTTGACTCCTGCCGTTCACCTGCAAAATGTGCGAGACACCGGGTTTGATCCCGGCGACGCACCCTCCGACGCTCAAGTTAGTAACCAGAAATGATTACGAAAGAGCGTTTAACTAGCAAAAGATTGATTACCTCATAACGGAGATGGATGGGGGGTATTTATAGGCGCTGATGAACACAATATTATTCACATTTAGGAGCAATAATCTTAATGCAATTAGACATTTTAAAGCTCTATATGTGATATTTAACTCTTATTTTCTCTTTTCTATAGGAAACAGCCTAAAACAGAGAAACGAAGCAGATTCAGGATGTTAAGGATGATACACAGGAAATTGCAGATCATCAGTCGACTAGTCCATTACAACAGGCGACTGCCCAGAGAAGTTGATTGTCAACAGCCGACTTGGATGATCAGTTATAAAATCTTCAGAAGTCTCGACACAGTCGACTGGTTCGAAGACAAGTCGACTGGTAGGCGGCAGAGTTAAAAGATAAGATATTTGAAGATTCGTTCAAATCTAATCCAAATCAGAACAAAAAAGGAAGAATAGAAGAAAAGAGAAAGAAATAATACGCAGAGCAACGAGGGAGGAAATAAAAAAAAAGGACTTTTCTATAAAAAAGAAAAGTGCAAACCCTAATTCTCTAGCCGTGTTCTATAAATACCAACCAAGAAGCATTATTCTGGATATATACGCGGAGGCTCCCGAATCACAAAAAGCACACAACTTTCTGAACAATCAAGTCATCAACAAAGAGCAGCACGGTATCAACATAGAAGAAGGAGAAAGGAGATCAAGTACTAAGAAGAGAACGGCCGATCGACTGTGTGACAGCCAGTCGATCCACCTAGCCGAACTACATCAGTTTATTCCTTCTCTTTCTAATTCTTTTATGTTAATCATGTATTTGAACTTGTTGATCAATAAAAGTCTTAGTATGTGGAACTAAATTCATAGTTGGGTAGATTGAAGCCGTAGTTATGTAATGCTATATTCTTCTGAAACCTTCTATTTTACTTATTGATTGAATCTGATTGAATTGATACAGATTTATGATGATCAAACTTGTTCTCAAGTTCTGAGAGCAGTCGACTGAGGTGACAGCCATTCGACTGACATACAGAACTTGAGAATATCAAGTTTGCATTACCATCTATCTGAATCTGTTATATGAGCATATTGAGACGACCCATATCTCGTGTTCATAACTTGTAACAAGGGAATCTTTAGGGGTTCTTGGTTTGATCAACTTGAGGGATCTAGATCTGATACCAATTTCTAGAACCTTGAGTGTTTGTTCGTTTCCACTGTTCTCATGTTTTCTTTAAGTGCAACTTAGTAGATACCATGCTAAATACTTAAGGAAAGAAACGAATTAGAGTAGATACCATGCCTAATTCTTGGCTTAGGGAAACATTTAGTTTAAGGAGTAGATACCATGCCCTTGAAGAAAACAAACATGAGTAATAAGAAGAAAGTTTAGAAGGTGACTTAGCATTATAGACTACTGGTGGAGATCTAAACCCAACTACTTAATAGATATTTGTGATTCAACACTTCTTAATTTAATTTTAATCTTTTTATTTCTTTTAGACTTTTAAAGCAACTCTTTATGATTCTTATTCTTTTTATTGATTAGTAAGTTAAAGTCTACAATCTCTGTGGGATCGACCCTTGCTATTGCTATGCTTCTATAAACGATTCGTGCACTTACGAGGTTTTTAATTTGTGTCTAGATTATCTATTTATTTAGATCGTCTAGATTGCACAACAAGTTTTTGGCGCCGCTGTCGGGAATTGTCTAGTATTTTAACTTACAGATCAGTAGAAAGCTTTTATTTTCTTTCTTTTAATTTTATTAATAAATATTTTTCTTTTAGGTTACAGGATTTTGGTGGATGCACGGAAGGAGATCACTTCGTCCAGAGCTACTACCTATTGACGCAGATACAGAACGCACTTTGCACAGACTAGGTAAGCTGTTTGCAGCAAACCAGTCGACTGTAGGTACGAACCAGTCGACTGCACAGAGACCCAGTTTACATACAGCAATGGGTGAGGAAATGCCAAATCGAGTGCCAATGCAGGACAAATTCACTCCGAAGAATATCGAGCAACCTTCCTGCATTGCGTATCAACTTAATGTCATAGGGAACATGCATTTATCTCCTCAGTTACTTAGCATGGTTCCCCACTTTAGTGGAAAACCACATGAAGAGCCTCATATCAATTTACAAGACTTTTTCGATCTTTGCAGGACACAAAGCATCCAAGGGCTTACCCCTGAACAAATCAGGTTAATCTTGTTTCCTTTTTCCTTAAAACTTAACGCTAAACTATGGTATAATTCTTTGGAACCAGGATCAATAAACTCATGGGAGCAATTGGCGACAAAGTTCTTAAAAGAATTCTTTCCAGCCCAAAAGACCAAACAGCTGAAAAGGGAGATTCAACTCTTCCAACAAAAGGATGGAGATTTATTTTTCGAAGCATGGAAGGATTTCAAGAACAAACTTCTCAAGTGTCCTTCACACAACATGCCTAAAGATGATCAGGTACAAGCTTTTTATGAAGGTTTAAATGATACTAACAAGGCAATTGTGGATTCAGCTTGCAACGAGATCTTAATGAGGAAAAGCGGTGAAGAGGCCATTGAACTATTTGAAGAACTCAGCGAGAATTTACAACAATTCTCAACAAGGAGGGGTCCTTCGAAAAAACAGGGAGTTTACGAAATTTCTAATAGCAATAACATTCAATTAGAAATGGTAAACATGAATAAGAAAATTGATATGCTTGTTAATGCAATGTCGATGATGGGTGGAGTTAAAAATCAAACAAACGAAATTTGTGCAATTTGTTCTCATGTAGATCATACCACTGATACATGTCCCATGTCTTCTTTCACAGATCAGGAGCATGCAAACTATGTAGGTCGAGGAGTGTTTCCACCGAAGAACAATCCCTTCTCAAACACATACAACCCAGGATGGAGGAATCATCCAAATTTCTCATAGAGCAACAATCAAGGCACTCAATCTTCACAAGGACATGCACGGAACTTCCAAATGGGAAGTGGGTTTGATAGGCCAGTTCAAGAACAGAAGAAGTTGGAATTTGAATCAATCGTTCTTCAATTGCTCCAACAACAACATCAAACAAGCAACCAACAAGGGCAAGCAATTCAGAATTTGGAAACGCAGATTGGACAAATTGCGAAAGAATTAAGCGAACGAAAGGCAGGGAAACTTCCATCACAAACTATACCAAACCCTGGAGGCCAAGAACAGCTCAAGGCAGTGACAACATTAAGAAGTGGTAAGATAATTGACAACAAAGTTGAAATACACACAGAAGAAGCAGAAACACAACCATCAAAAATTTTGGGGTCCAACAAGGTAAGTGAAAAAGAAAGAACAATTTTGCCACCATTCCCTCAAAGGTTAGTCAAGCAAAAGAAAGATCAACATTTATTTGACATCTTTGAAACTCTCAGAAAGGTAGAAATTAATATCCCCCTACTTGATGCTATTAAACAAATTCCTTCTTATGCTAAATTTTTGAAAGAATGTTGTACTCACAAAAGAACATTTCAGGTTAGGGAGGATGTGGCTTTGACAGAGAAAGTGAGTGTTGTTTTATTAAGGAAATTACCTCCCAAATTAAAGGACCCAGGTAGTTTTACCATTCCTTGTAGGATTGGTGAGCACTTCTTTGAGAAAGCATTACTAGACTTGGGGGCAAGCATCAATCTTCTCCCATACACCGTTTATGAAAAGCTAGGATTGGGGGAACTCCAACCAACATCTATCACGTTGCAGTTGGCGGATCGCAGTATCAAAAGACCTAGAGGTATTTTGGAAGATGTTCTAGTTCAGGTAAATGATTTCATTTTGCCTGCTGATTTTGTTGTGTTAGACATGGAGGACTCTTCAATGCCATCTTCTCTACCAATCATTTTAGGTAGGCCCTTTATGAGTACGGCTGATATAAAAAATTTTGTTAAAAAGGGTACTATAAGCATGAAAATAAATGGAGAGAAGGTTGAATTTAAAATGTTTGATACACTAAAATTACCACATGATGATCATGAATGCTATAATGTTGATGTGGTGCAGAAGATTGTTGATCAAACATTTCAGGTACATAGCATAGAACCATTACAAGCTGCAATTACACAGTCTCTAACGTTATCTAATGTTGAACAGGAATACGAGGACTGGGGGATTGCAGAGACAGTACATCACCTTGAAACTCCAAAGTCATACTCAGGTAAGTTTGCACCTGTATTTGAAAAGTTGGTGACTGATGACATTTTTGTTTCTGCAGACAAGTCGACTAGTGGAAGGGACAAGTCGACTGGTGGACAGGATGAGTCGACTGACCCGGCCACAACCAGGAACCAGTCGACTGCACCGAGACTTCCAGACATAGAGCTTAAGCAGTTGCCCGACCATTTGAAGCATGCATATTTGGGCGAGAACCAGACGCTACCAGTGATAATTGCTGCAAACTTAAGTGCACAGGAAGAAGATAAGCTGCTAAGGGTATTACGAGAACACAAGAATGCAATAGGATGGACCATTGCAGATATCAAAGGAATAAGTCCATCCAAATGCATGCATAAAATATTCCTTGAAAACAATGCGAAACCTAGCAGAGAGGCACAAAGAAGGCTTAATCCAAACATGAAGGAAGTGGTAAGAGCAGAGATTCTGAAGCTACTAGATGTTGGCATCATCTACCCCATCTCAGATAGCAAATGGGTAAGTCCTATACATGTAGTGCCTAAGAAAAGTGGAGTCACAGTGGTGAAGAATGAAGAGAATGAGCTTATCCCTACTAGAGTGACTACAGGTTGGAGGGTATGCATTGACTACAGGAAATTGAATAATGAAACCAGGAAAGATCACTTCCCCCTTCCTTTTATTGATCAAATGGTAGAAAGATTAGCAGGATATAGTCATTATTGTTTTTTAGATGGTTATAGTGGCTATAATCAAATTGCTATTGCTCCAGAAGATCAAGAAAAAACCACTTTTACATGTCCTTTTGGTACTTTTGCATACTGAAGGATGCCCTTTGGATTGTGCAATGCACCAGCAACATTTCAAAGATGCATGATGAGTATATTTTCAGACATGGTGGAGAGGTTCATCGAGGTATTTATGGACGATTTTAGTGTTTTTGGATCTTGTTTTGATGAATGCCTTAACCATTTGCAGCTTGTACTTAAGAGATGTGAAGAATGCAATTTAGTGCTGAATTGGAAAAAGTGCCATTTCATGGTACAACAAGGTATTGTGTTGGGACATGTGGTGTCAAAAAGAGGCATAGAGGTAGACAAAGCGAAAATTGATATAATATCAAAACTACCTCCTCCCACTACAGTCAAGGGTGTTAGGAGTTTTCTTGGACATGCAGGGTTCTATAGAAGATTTATAAAAGATTTCTCAAAAATCTCCAAACCTCTTTTTGATTTGTTGGCTAAGGATGTTGAGTTTGCATGGACAGAAGAGTGCACAAATGCTTTTATTACATTAAAAAATCTTCTCACTTCTGCACCTATTGTCATGGCACCAGATTGGAGCCATCCTTTCGAGCTCATGTGTGATGCAAGTGATTATGCCTTAGGAGCTGTTTTAGGTCAAAGAATCAATAAGAAACCCCATGTTATTTACTATGCTTCTCGAACTCTAAACGATGCACAGCTAAATTATTCCACTACTGAAAAAGAAATGTTAGCTGTTATTTTTGCTGTAGAGAAGTTTAGATCATATTTAATTGGTTCTAAAGTCATTGTTTTCACTGACCATGCTGCCTTGAGATATTTGTTTGCTAAAAAGGATGCTAAGCCTAGGTTGATCAGATGGGTGCTGTTGCTTCAAGAATTCGATCTTGAGATTAGAGATAAAAAAGGAAGCGACAATGTTGTTGCAGATCACATGTCCAGACTACTGCATGAGGAAGAGAGAATTGTGCCCCCACTTAATGAAAATTTCCCAGATGAACATCTATTTGAAATAAACATATCATCGGGACAGTCGACTGGTAACAGGACCAGTCGACTGGTATCTCACTGCTCAAATTTTCCATGGTTTGCAGATATTATAAATTATCTCACTGCTCATGTTTTCCCTCCAGGTATGACAAGTCAGGAAAGAAAGAGACTGGTGGCTATGTGCAAGCACTATTATTGGGATGATCCTTATTTGTTCAAATTTTGCCCTGATCAAATTATAAGAAGATGTGTGGCAGAAGAAGAACAAATGAATATTCTACAACATTGCCACCAATATGCATGTGGAGGACATTTTGGACCAAAAAGAACAGCACTCAAGGTATTACAATCTGGATTTTATTGGCCTAAAGTATTCAAAGATGCTTTTTCTTTTTGCAGGACTTGTGACAAATGCCAAAGGACAGGCAACATCTCTTCTAGAAATCAAATGCCACTGCAAAACATCCAAGTAATCAAGCTTTTTGATGTTTGGGGAATCGACTTCATGGGTACCTTTCCTAACTCATTTGGTTATTTATATATTCTTGTTGGTGTGGATTATGTGTCTAAATGGGTCGAGGCTGTCCCCTCAAAAACTAATGATCACAAAGTTGTTTTCAAGTTTTTGCAGGAGAACATTTTCACTAGGTTTGGGACACCACGAGCAATAATTAGTGATGGAGGAAGCCACTTCAATAACTTTCTGTTTGCTTCTTTGATGAAGAAGTATGGTATTACACATAGAGTGGGCACCCCATATCATTCTCAAACTAGTGGGCAGGTGGAGATTAGCAACAGAGAAATCAAGAGCATTTTGGAAAAGACAGTCAATACAAGGAGAAAGGATTGGTCGCTACGCTTGAATGATGCATTATGGGCCTACCGGACAGCATACAAAACACCCATCGGCATGTCACCATACCGTTTGGTTTTTGGAAAAGCCTGTCATCTACCAGTGGAGTTGGAACACAAAGCTTATTGGGCCATCAAAAGGTTCAATTTCGATATGAAACAAGCAGGCGACAAAAGAAGATTGCAACTAAATGAGCTTAAAGAATTGAGGCACGACGCATATGAAAATGCAAAATTGTACAAGGAAAGGACCAAGTTGTACCATGACAAACAGCTAGCAAGAAAGGAGTTTTATGAAGGACAGAAGGTATTGATATACAACTCAAGATTAAGACTTTTTCCAGGCAAGCTTATGTCAAGATGGTATGGGCCATACATTGTTACAAAAGTCTTTCCTCATGGCGCATTGGAGGTTCATAGCAAAGAGAAAAATCAAACATTCAAGGTGAACGGGCATAGGGCAAAGCCATACATTGAGATGAGCATAGAACCGCAAGAGGAAGATGTGCATCTTCAAACCGTTCAATACATTGCATGACCTCATCAAGTCTAGCTGAAGACAGAAAACACAGCGCTTATTGGGAGGCAACCCAATTTTCAGGGGAGTATTTACACTTTCCCTCTATTTTCTTTTATTTATTCATCTTTTATTTTCATCTTTTATTTTCAGTCTCTCCTTACTAGATGGTGACACATGCCTATTTTTTAAATCTTCTTTCGAACATTGAGGACAATGTTCCATCTAAGTTTGGGGGTATTAGGGTTATTTATATTTAGAGTCTTTTGAAATTTTTTTTAGGATAAACAATTTCTTATAAAGTAAGAGTAAGGATACTTATTTACTTTAGGATTATTGAGTTTCATATTCCCTTACAAAATAGTATGAGTCATGCGAGTATACATAATAAGCAAATGTGATGCTTTTTCTGGTGATTATTACCTTTAGATCTAGTCCTAAATTGAGTTTAAGTAAATAGAGTGATAATATATATATATATATATATATATATATATATATATATATATATATATATATATATATATTTGAATAAAGTCAATCTACTCCAATGTTTTGAGTGCTTAGTAACTAGGGGTATTCATCACCAATGTTTACCTTTACGTCAAACGGCCACTTGAAATATGAGTATGCAAAGCACTTTAAAGTTTGTGACATGCTGAGTAACCGGGTGGATTCATCACAAATGTTTTGCATTCGCGTCAAAAGGCAAGTGACAACTTTAGAGAAGAGACTATATATAAAAAAAAAAAAAAAACTCTAGTTTGCTACTCGGTTTGTAGTAGAGAAAAGGGGATAATCACATACTGAGTAGTCGCATACTATAACTAAATTAATTGCATGACAAATATGATGAAGTTTGGGAATTATGAACAAATAATCGCACTGGAGAAAGTAGGTATGTTTAATTTTACTTTATCTGAAATTGTTTACATTGTTATATGTTGATGCTCACATAATAAGAATTCTTGGTGGTTGAGTCTATCATTATTAGTATCCTATTGTTCATAAATTCACTTTTTGCTTGAGGACAAGCAAAAGCTAAGTTTGGGGGTATTTGATGAACACAATATTATTCACATTTAGGAGCAATAATCTTAATGCAATTAGACATTTTAAAGCTCTATATGTGATATTTAACTCTTATTTTCTCTTTTCCATAGGAAACAGCCTAAAACAGAGAAACGAAGCAGATTCAGGATGTTAAGGATGATACACAGGAAATTGCAGATCATCAGTCGACTGGTCCATTACAACAGGCGACTGCCCAGAGAAGTTGATTGTCAATAGCCGACTTGGATGATCAGTTATAAAATCTTCAGAAGTCTCGACACAGTCGACTGGTTCGAAGACAAGTCGACTGGTAGGCGACAGAGTTAAAAGATAAGATATTTGAAGATTCGTCCAAATCTAATCCAAATCAGAACAGAAAAGGAAGAATAGAAGAAAAGAGAAAGAAATAATACGCAGAGCAACAAGGGAGGAAATAAAAAAAAAAGGACTTTTCTATAAAAAGAAAAGTGCAAACCCTAATTCTCTAGCCGTGTTCTATAAATACCAACCAAGAAGCATTATTCTGGATATATACGCGGAGGCTCCCGAATCACAAAAAGCACACAACTTTCTGAACAATCAAGTCATCATCAAAGAGCAGCACGGTATCAACATAGAAGAAGGAGAAAGGAGATCAAGTACTAAGAAGAGAACGGCCGATCGACTGTGTGACAGCCAGCCGATCCACCTAGCCGAACTACATCAGTTTATTCCTTCTCTTTCTAATTCTTTTATGTTAATCATGTATTCGAACTTGTTGATCAATAAAAGTCTTAGTATGTGGAACTAAATTCATAGTTGGGTAGATTGAAGCCGTAGTTATGTAATGCTATATCCTTCTGAAACCTTCTATTTTACTTATTGATTGAATCTGATTGAATTGATACAGATTTATGATGATCAAACTTTTTCTCAAGTTCTGAGAGCAGTCGATTGATGTGACAGCCAGTCGACTGACATATAGAACTTGAGAATATCAAGTTTGCATTACCATCTATCTGAATCTGTTATATGAGCATATTGAGACGACCCGTATCTCGTATTCATAACTTGTAACAAGGGAATCTTTAGGGGTTCTTGGTTTGATCAACTTGAGGGATCTAGATCTGATACCAATTTCTAGAACCTTGAGTGTTTGTTCGTTTCCACTGTTCTCATGTTTTCTTTAAGTGCAACTTAGTATATACCATGCTAAACACTTAAGGAAAGAAACGAATTAGAGTAGATACCATGCCTAATTCTTGGCTTAGGGAAACATTTACTTTAAGGAGTAGATACCATGCCCTTGAATAAAACAAACATGAGTAATAAGAAGAAAGTTTAGAAGGTGACTTAGCATTATAGACTACTGGTGGAAATCTAAACCCAACTACTTAATAGATATTTGTGATTCAACACTTCTTAATTTAATTTTAATCTTTTTATTTATTTTAGACTTTTAAAGCAACTCTTTATGATTCTTATTCTTTTTATTGATTAGTAAGTTAAAGTCTACAATCTCTGTGGGATCGACCCTTGCTATTGCTACGCTTCTATAAACGATTCGTGCACTTGCGAGGTTTTTAATTTGTGTCTAGATTATCTATTTATTTAGATCGTCTAGATTGCACAACAGGCGTCTTTGGGGATCAGATTAGGAATGTAATCCCTGTGAATCTGTTAAGGAATAAAATCCTCGTAACCAGATAAGGAATGTGATCCCTGATTTCCCGGTGACAGGATAGATATGAATCAGGGCCGTTGATTTAGCTAAATCAGAGACCCTAATTTTATCCTGCTGATCTGGGTTCTTCTCGGGTCGGGACCCGCACCCAGCTGAGGTGGATCCATTCGCGGGTTATTGGATCTTTGGGGAGGAGATCCAGTATCGTCTCAGACCCGGCTGTAAGTGAAATTACCGTTTTACCCCTAGGCTTCAAGGTTCGTGCCCGATTTGGACGGTTCCGATTTAACCCCATTTTTAGCCATATCACGATCCCCCCACTCCCGAAGACTGAGTTTGATCAGCCTTTGAGGAGTAATCTTGCTTTTTTAATGGCTTAATGGAGTTGTATCGGGGTCCAAATAGAAGGTTTTGAACCTCTGAAGGGGGTAGTGTGGTGATTTTTCCAGTGGTTTGTACTCTAAGCTGTTCTTGAGCTTCTCGGATGTTTGGTGGTTTCTATCTATTTTTTCGGATTATTTATTTAATTTTGCGAAGTGTTAATTCGTCGTCCGGGGATCTTAACAGAACGTTCTAGGCAATAATTGCTCGTTCAGGAATTCAAAAATATACCCCCGAACTTATAATTATTTCTAGAATTTTTAGTTAATTTCCCCGAATTTTTAATAATTTTTTTGCAATTTATAAATAAATAAAACGATTAAAATAAATAAAAACTAATTTTTAATACCGATTTATGGCGTGGCGCGATCTGGGCCCTCCATCAGCGCTGAGCACGATTCTCTGGGCGATCGGACGATCCAAGTTCCTCGGCAGATAGTTTCTTCACATGTGAGGGTCGGTTCCTCGGCTCCTCGGCTCGGCTAATTGGCTCGGAGCCTTTGGATCTGCCGAACTACTTGGCATGATCCTGAGCGTCCATCTGGGCGTGAATCACGAGGATAGGGTTCAGATCACGAGAAAACGTTATTTTGTCGTTTTGTGGTCGTTGCGCTATCTGAACCGTCCATCAAGATCTGTCGCGAATTTTGAAAAGATCCAACGGTGGCTCAGCCTCAGAGGAATTTTTCTCCATATGTGAGGGTCGGTTCCTCGGCTCCTCGGCTCGGCTAATTGGCTCAGAGCCTTTGGATCTGCCGAACTACGTGGCATGATCCTGAGCGTCCATCTGGGCGTGAATCACGAGGATAGGGTTCAGATCACGAGAAAACGTTTTTTTGTCGTTTTGTGGTCATGGCGCTATCTAAACCGTTCATCAAGATTTGTCGCGAATTTTGAAAAGATCCAACAGTGGCTCAGCCTCGGAGGAATTTTTCTCCATATGTGAGGGTCGGTTCCTCGGCTCCTCGGCTCGGCTTATTGGCTCGGAGCCTTTGGATCTGCCGAACTACGTGGCATGATCCTGAGCATCCATCATGGCGTGAATCACGAGGATAGGGTTCAGATAACGAGAAAACGTTATTTTGTCGTTTTGTGGGTGTGGCGATATCTGAGCCGTCCATCGAAATCTGACACGAATTTTGAAATGATCCAACGGTGACTTAGCCTCGGAGGAATTTTTCTCCATATGTGAGGGTCGGTTCCTCGTCCCCTTGGCTCGGCAGCTCGTTGTTGTTAGCCGAGGGATGGAGTTTGAAGTTATGAAGAGTTTAGACTTTGAACCGTCGCTACCCTTCGACCCAGTAGCTCGGTTGCTCGGCCAAGCAGTTCGGTAGCTCGGCTAGGCACATCGGTGGCCGAAAGCTCGGAAGGTACACGTGGCCGGATCTGGAGCGTCCATCATGGCGTGAATCACGAGGATAGGGTTTAGATCACGAGAAAACGTTATTTTGTCATTTTGTGGTCGTAGTGCTATCCGAACCGTCCATCAAGATCTGACACGAATTTTGAGACGATCCGAGGTGACTCAGCCTCGGCAGAATTTTTCTCCATATGTGAGGGTCGGTCCCTCGTCCCCTCGGCTCGGCAGCTCGGTGTTGTTAACCGAGGGATGGAGTTAGAAGTTATGAAAAGTTTAGACTTTGAACCGTCGCTACCCTTCGACCCAGTAGCTCGGTTGCTCGGCCAAGCAGTTCGGTAGCTCAGCTAGGCACACCGGTGGCCAGGAGCTCGGAAGGTACATGTGGCCGGATCTGGAGCGTCTATCATGGCGTGAATCACGAGGATAGGGTTCAGATCACGAGAAAATGTTATTTTGTCATTTTGCGGGCGTGGTGCTATCCGAACCGTCCATCAAGATCTGACATGAATTTTGAAATGATCCGACGGTGACTTCGCCTCGTTAGAATTTTTCTCCATATGTGAGGGTCGGTCCCTCGTCCCCTCGGCTCGGCAGCTCGGAGTTGTTTGCCGAGGGATGGAGTTAGAAGTTTTGAAGAGTTCAGACTTTGAACTGTCGCCACTCTTCGACCCAGTAGTTCGGTTACTCGGCCAAGCCGTTCGGTAGCTCGGCCGTGCGCCGGTGGCCGAGTTGTTGAGTTGAGCGATTATGGAATTTTTGTTTTGAAACGTTGCAACTCTTCGTTTTGGCGCTTTGCCTTCCCTTAGTGGGCTATTAAATGCCCAAGGAAGCCCAAACGTCGCTTTTGCCTTTATAAATCCTCACTCCCCCACCCCAGAGCTCATTTCTCACTTTTTCACTTCCAAGTTCACTTTTACTCTCTGTGTGCTCCGCTAGCGGTGATTTTAGCTCCAAGGCGGTTGTGTTAGCTGTCGCGTGGGCCAGGCGATTTCCGGCGAACTTATTCCGATCGTGAATGTCACTTCAAGGCCACGTTATATCAAGGTCAGTTCATTTGCCTTAGCTTTTTGTTAGAGATGTCAAGGGTAGAATCGGGGAGTGAGGCCTCGTCCTCGGGCGGTAGTGGCACCGAGGAGAGGAGGCGAATGGAGATCCGAAGAAAGGGGAAGTAGGTGGCTGAGCCGTCCGTGGCCGAGGCGAGGAGGAAGAAGAAGAAGGCAGTGGGTCGATCTCCCATAGTCGAGGAGATCGTGGAGACCGAGAGGCGAGCCCCCGAGATGGGTCGGTACCCAAGTGTGCTGTCCGGCCATGCCGGAGTTAGGCAATACGAGGGCAATCTTATGAAGAAGGCGATCATAGGTAGGTCGGCAGTCTACGAGGAGAACAACCCGGTTCAGACTACTGAGGCGGACGAGATTGCATCGGTATTATCTGAGAAGGACCTACTCCGGATCAGAAAAGGGTTTGCCATCCTTCTGGAGTACAAGCTGATCCTCCCCGGCCCTGGGATGCGAGCGAATTCCATACTGTCGTCGTCGGATATGTGCATGTTCGACTCTGACTCGCTGAACGCCGGATTGCGCTTTCCTCTACACCCCTTTGTGCTACAGGTCCTCGGGTGGTACTACCTTGCGCTGACTCAATTCATGCCGAACACCTGGTGCCATGTGAACGCCTTCTTGCTGCAGTGCCGCAATGCCGAGGTCGAGCCTGACCTAACAATCTTCCGGAGCATGTATCGGGTCCACCGGATGCACAAGACCAAGCATCGCTACTACTTAGCACTGAGGAAAGGCGTTCGGATTATAGAGAACCCTGACTCGATCAAAGGTTGGAAGGAGAAGTTCTTTTTGTTGAAGGAGCCCTCGATGCTGAAGATTCCGACTCGGTGGAAAGTAGAGGCGCCAAAGTTTGCGAGGGCCGACCCGGAACTGTCTGCGGCCGAGGAGGAAGTGGTGGGGAAGATCATGGCCCTCTCGATGTTCAGCTGGAGGGAAATGACTGAGGAGGTGCTACACGGGTCAGGCCTTAGTCCGATCGACCCGAGTACGCTCCTGACATCTCGTAGCATATTATTATTTTTTCCAAGTTTTTAGCTCGTTTTGCTAACTTGCTGTTTGTTTGATGTTTGGAACAGAAGCGCCGAAGATGGACTTTCTGGGGATGATGAACGAGCGAGGCAAAGTTGCCGACTGTAGGAAGAGGAAGAGGCCGAGCAAGACGACTCCGTCCGGTCGGCCCTCCAAAGTGCCTTCGGCAGTTGCTTCGCCTCCCCCCGTCGCTGAGGTTCCCTCGCCTGCGGTGGTCGTTATCGCCGACACCTCGGCTCCTGCTGCATCTGCCACGGTCGGTGATGCTTTCGACGTTTCGGCGGCGCTGTCGCTCCAGGCTCCGCCCTTCACCTCTTAGGCCGAGGTGATCCTGATCGAGCAGCACAAGAAGCTGTTCGTCCCGGACTAGCGAGTCAAGAACCATGACGGCTTCCTCGGGGACTCTCAGATGTGCATTCAAGCCGTCAAGCATCTGGCGACCCCGAAGGACCGAGCCGCTCTGAAGGCGGGTACGGTTGGCGACGACACCTATGAGGTCGCTCGGTTGCTCGTATCGGTAAGTTCTGCGTATTCTTTCTTGGGAATTTCTTAAGTCTGCTATCCGGCTTTTACTTTGTTCTTATTCTCTCTTTTCTTCGGCAGGCTACTTGTCACTTCGGCCATCTCCTTCGATCTTTCGCCGAACAGGAGAAGGAGTTGAAGGCCGCGAACGATAAGGACAGGGCGGATAAGGTGAGGGCAGTTCGGCAGCTCGAGGCAGAGCAGAGGCGCGCGGACGGCTTGGAGGTCCGGGTTGCCGACCTTGAGGCGGACCTGGAGCGATCAAAGGGGCGGCTCGCCGAAGAGGTCGCCAAGGTCACTAAGGCTGCCGAGGAGTTGGCGGCATCGGCTAAGGCTTTGGCGAAAGCGAAGGCGGAGAAGGACGCCTTGGCGACGAAGATCAGGGCCGAGGTCGAGGCCAAGGCGAAGGCGCATATGGCCTCGAACATGGAGAAGTCCTACCAGAGGGCGCTTGACCACGTCCAGGACCGTGTCCCCGGCTTTCAGCGGGTTGGCTACAGGCTGTGGCCCGGAACCCCGTCAGATGGCGAAGAGGAGGGAGGTGAAGAGGAGGAAGGTGACGGGGAAGAAGGCGACGATGAGGAGGAGGTGGTCCCCGAGGTTGCGGTGGCCGCCCCCAGGCCGGGGTGAGGAATGAGGGGCCGTCTGGCGAAGCGCCTGTGGTCGAGCCGACGACGCAGGTGGACCCCTGATCTCCTCGTCCTCTTGTAATTTTGTTTTCTTTTTTCTTTTCAAAAAATGTAACGCCTTTTTGCGGACTGGCCACCGCCTCTTCTTTTATGAATGAAAATCTTATTTCAAATTTGTCTAAGTGTTTGGGTCGGTCTGTAGTCTTCCAATTGTGATGTTCTCGTATTTCAGATCCTCGAACATGCCCTAGATACTGCAGCAGCTCGGCATCGTGCTGAGCTGTTTAAGCAATCTCGCGAGGCTCGCCTCGAGGGTGAGATCGAGATGATCAGGAGAGTGTCGCTCAACGTGGAGAAGAAGAACAGCGAGCTGCTGGCCGAGGTGCACCATCTCCGGATAGTCGAGGAGGAGCTCTCGGCAAAGGAAGAAGAGCTAGCCTTGGTGCTGGCCGAGCGAGATGAGCTCGCTAAGAAGGTCGAGCAGATGCAGAGGGTCACGGTTGACAAGAGTATCGAGGTGACCAACTTGCATCGCGTTATATCTGATAGTGCTGAGTACCCGGGTTCGGCGAAGCTCCCTCGCTTCAAGATTCTGGTTAAAGATGACACTCTGAAAGACAGGATCGTTGAGCTCGAGGAGGAGGTGGCTCGTCTGAAGCCCCAGCCCGTGAGGACTAACGTCTGCAGCACCTCGTGCACTCGCGAGGAGAGGGAGCGAGGGATCTCCTTTTACGAGCTCGAGACTCGTCCTCCTGTCGTTGGTCGGACCGCCGCCGACGCACAAAGCGGCGTTGCTGTTAGCTCGAGCGGAGCCTCGGTCGGAGCCACTGTTCGGGTTAGCGGCGAAGCAGCGTCCCAGTTCGTCGGCCTAGAGACGAGCTCGAAGGTAAAAAGACGAAAACCCCGAGTGTCTCTGAATCGGAACGTCCCTATTCTGAGGAGGCGTTGAACGAGCTGTATCGAGCTTTTGACTTCTTGCATTGTCTTCTTCGTTGTAACAACATGCCTTATAAATTTATCAAGTTGCTTTTTTGCTGTAACTTCTTGCCTTGTAACTTTATCAAGTTGTTTTAATGAAATCGGAGTTCGTCCGCCCAATGCTGTGCCGTAGTTGTCTTACTCTCGAAACGAACTATAAGGACCAATAGTTAGCTTGTTCGAGTGTTTTAGCCGTAGGATTCTTGCCTTAGCTATAGAACTTCGGCTTTTGCTCGGAATATACCGAGGCGTCTTCATGCTTCGGTAGTACGCATTCCTCGGCCGCTCGGTTCGGGAACTAAGGGGGTGAAGTCAAACCGAGCGTCGGACTCCGAACACGCCGTTGACACGTGGATTAGTCTGGACGGTCGATCACGATCATGGCACGTATCACGAGGTGGGAGGTACGAGTTTCAAGAAAACACTACCTTGTCATTTTGTGGATACGTGGCACGACCTGATCCGTTCATCACATTATAGTACACATTTTGAGATAATCTAACGGTGAAATCGGTTCGGCGGAACTTTTCTCCATATGTGGGGGTGTTGTTGGTTTCTAGATACCTAAATATATAGATAAAACTAGACACAAATTAAAAACCTCGCAAGTGCACGAATCGTTTATAGAAGCGTAGCAATAGCAAGGGTCGATCCCACAGAGATTGTAGATTTCAACTTACTAATCAATAAAAAGAGTTAAAATAACAAAGATTTGTTTTAAAAGTCTAAAAGAAATGAAAAGATTAAAACTAAATTAAGAATTGTTGAATCACAAATATCGATTAAGTAGTTGGGTTTAGATTTCCACCAATAGTCAGTAATGCTAAGTCACCTTCTGTACTTCTTCTTATTACTCATGTTTGTTCCCTTCAAGGGTATGGTATCTACTCCTTAAAGTACTGTTTCCCTAGGCCAAGAATTAGGCATGGTATCTACTCTAATTCGTTTCTTTCATCAAGTATTCAGCCTAGTATCTACTAAGTTGTACTTAAAGAAAACATAAGATCAGTGGAAACGAACAAATACTCAAGGTTCTAGAAATTGATATCAGATCTAGATCCCTTAAGTTGATTGAACCAAGAACCCCTAAGATTCCTTTGTTACAATTACGGGCACGAGATACGGGTCGTCTCAATATGCTCATATAACAGATTCAGATAAATGGTAAAACAAACTTGATATTCTCCAGCTCTGTTTGTCAGTCGACTGGCTCTCACCTCAGTCGACTGCTCTCAGAGCTTTGAGAACAAGTTTGATTATCATACACCTATACCAATTCAATCAGATTCAATCAATAAGTAAATAGAAGAATTCAGAAGAATATAGCATTACATAACTACGGTTTCAATCTTCCCAACTATGCAATTAGTTCCACATAATAATATTTTTATTAATCAACAAGTTCGAATACATGACCAACATAAAAGAATAGAGAGAGAAGAAATAAACTAATGAAGTCCGGCAATGAGGTCGACTGGCTGTCACACAGTCGGCTGCCTTCGAATACTTGGTCTCCTCTCTCCTTCCTTGATGCTGATAGAATAATGCCCCTGTTGATGACTTGAACGCTCAGAAACTTTTGTGATTCGGTGATTAGCCACCTGGAAGAAGCGCTCTCCCGAGATATTTATAGAACACGACAGCTGAATTAGGGTTTCCCCTTTTTCAGGAAAATCCCTCTCTTTTTATTATTTCTTTCCTTATTTGATCGGTTGATTTATATCTTTCTTCTTTTCTTCTTTTATTCCTTATCTGCTAACCACGTGCTCCTTGCTAATTCCCAGTCTCTAGATTTGGTTTGTTGGAGAATTCGCATAAAATCTGGATTCAAATAGATTTGGAATTAGATGCAGGTGTATCTTCGAATATCTTATCTGTTAACTCCGCCGCAGACCAGTCGACTTGTCTTCGAACCAGTCGACTGTGTCGAGACTTCTGAAGATTTCTCAATTGATCAGCCCAGTCGACTAGTGTTGGAGTAAGTCGACTGTGCCGAAACTTCTATGTAAACTTGATTCCTCTGTTCAGTCGACCTGTGTGGAAGACTCAGTCGACTGATGCTCTGCTGTAGTCTGTATTGGTCTGGAATTTGCTTTGTTTTGCTGTTATCGGCTGTTTCCTAGTGAAAAGAGAAAATAAGAGTTAAATACCACATATAGAGCTTTTAAATGTGCATTTATAATAAGATTATTGCTTCTAAATGTGAATAATAATGTGTTCATCAAATACCCCCAAACTTAGATTTTTGCTTGTCCTCAAGCAAACTAGAATTATGAACAAGGGTATAATAATAATAACAGCCTTAACCACTGATGTTGAATTTGCAAGTGTACAAAATCGCACAAGTAATATAGATAGATGAGTAGAGTGTCGAACCCACAGGGACTAGATATTTTACTGAGTACCGATATCGCGAGATTAATCACTATTTGGAAGATCAAATTTTATGAATAAATAACTAAATTAAATTAATCTAACTAAATCTAACTAATTTGGTGAAGAGGGAGAGGGCTGTGAAACGATGAAGCACTTGTACTTTGTTTAATGGTAAAAATAGTTCTAGGGCTCTTGGTTCACCTCGTTTATCATACACACAAATTATAATTCCTTATAAGTTAAAGATATTATTTTTCCCGAATTGTCGACCAAAATCCTAAAGATATTAACCACTCTATCAACGTAGTCTAAAATTTATTCTCAACTAATTCTTCGCCTATCCATCAAATTATTAATTGAGAAATTGGATTTCTTAACGGTCACGTCCTCCAATATACGGTCCTAATTTTTATTAATCACAAATCACCTGTTCGGTCTCTTTATGATTTGAAAAATCATACAAATGTCTATCCACCATGTTGTACGCATAAATAATAAAAATTAAAACACAATCAGGAAAAATAGAGTAATAAAAAAGAAATTTGAAATTTGTGTTCTACAAAACTCGGCTACATCTTAGCCTCTAGAACAATATATTCAGCTCATGTTCGATTTGCAATTAATAAAATATTCGGGTTGCATCTAAAAATATTTAGAGAAGAAGTACAAAAAAATTATAATAAAAAAATATATCTATGCATCCCTATTTCAAAAATACCGAACCCCAGAAGAATCGCCTGTCACGTCGAGCCACGTCAGCACGCCAGTCAACGCGTCAGAGCCACCTGTCGCTCGTCTTTCCACCGAGTGCACGACTCCACACCTGCTGTCACGTCAGGTGTCAAGTCAGGTGCTGTCGACTTCGGGTCGTTTCGCGCTGTCTTGTCGCCCTCCTGGTCCCACGTCAGAACGAAGAAGAAGAAGGAAACAGCAGGTGTCTGATCCCACCTGCTGTCGCTGTCAGCCTCGATGCGCACGCCGGTTCTCCTCTCTCCCTTTTCGATTGCAAACCGGAAGAGACAGAGAGAGTTTGTCTCCCCTCTCTCTCTTACTTTTTGGTTTTTTTTATTTTTTAATAGATTGTAGCCGTCACCTCTTGGTCATCTCTCTCTTCTTTGCTTCTTTTTATAGAGAACGGGAAGGAGAATTAGGGTTGCGCTTTTTTGCATAAAAGTCCATATTCTTCCTTTATTTTCTTCCTTTAATTGATCTGAATTTTTATTTCTTTCTCTTTCTTTCTTTTCTTCCTTTTCTGACCACCACGTGCTGCTACGTACACAAAATAATACCAGAAATTAGGATTTTTAAATAAAATAAAATTTATTAGTTTAAAATTAATTAAACTAATTATAAATCATATTAGCGTATAAAAATCCTTTTAAAATTTATTTGTCGCAATTTTAACTCAACAGAACAATAAAATCGATAAATCAATTATTTTACTTTGTTTGTTGATTTTTTCCACAATTCTTTACTTTTTGCATCAAAAATATTATTTCTTCAAAAATAATTAATTAAATGAAATCATATAGAAATAAGATGAATTATAGACAATATCAGCGAAAACAAGCCATTTTAATAGGTAAATGAGTACAAATATTTGTATATAAATTTGACACATCAAATACCCCCAAACTTAAGATTTTGCTTGTCCTCGAGCAAAAAGTAGAATCATGAACAAGAGAATAATAATAGTAGGCTCAACCCATTACACTAAAAAAAAATCTTATCATGCAAGCATCAAAATTGCAATTAAAAATATAAACAATTGCAAATAAAGTAAAACTAAGCATACCCACTTTCTCCAGTGCAATTATTTATTCATAATTCCCAACCCAATCGCATTTGTCATGCAATTAATGTAATTATTGTATGCAACAACTCAATCTGTGATTATCCCTTCTCACTACTACAAACCGAGTAGCAAACTAGAGTTATTATTATTATTATTATTTTTTTTTTCGTCTCTTCTTTAAGTTGTCACTTGCCTTTTTACGCGAATGCAAAACATTTGTGATGAATTCACCCGGTTACTCAACAAGTCACAAACTTAAAGTGCTTTGCATACTCATATTTCAAGTTGCTGTTCTACGTAAGTGTAGACATTTGTGATGAATACCCCTAGTTACTAAGCAACTCAAAACATTGGAGTAGATTGACTTTATTCAATTTTTTTTTTTTTTCATTATTACTCTATTTACTTAAACTCTGTTTAGGACTAGATTAAAGGGGATAATCACAAGAAAAAGCATCACATTTGTTTTTTTTATATATAATAGCATGACCCACACAATTTTGTAAGGAATTTTGAAGTTCAATAATCCTAAAGTAAATAAGTATGCTTAATATTGCTTTATAAAAAAAATTGTTTATCCCAAAAAAATTGTTTCAATGCTTATCACAATAGAGAACTCAAAAGTGTAAAGGTAAACCTAATTATAATCCTTTTGTTTTGTTTTTCTTTTCAAAAATAATAAAAATAAAAATAAATTTGTAAACCTTCCCCCCAAACTTAAATATCACATTGTCCTCAATGGGAAAGGAAAAGAAAAACAAAAAGAATGCAAAAAGTTTAGAATATCTCCCCTGATTCGTCTTTAAATTTCTGCGCGCGCAGCGTTCAGTGTTTTGGCAATATCTGGAGCTGTAGATGTCCAAATGGGCTGAATTTTTTTTTGCTGGAAAGCTAAGAAGATAGGCTACAACTTCTCTTTGAATCACTTTTCCAGATTCTGACGCCATACTGCTCAAAAACAGCCATCAATGCATGTGTTCAAAACAGCTCCGCCGGCGACTTTCAAAATTTATGCAATCCTACAAAATAAAATCAAAAATTAAAATAAAATAAACTAAAAGATAAATCAAACCTAAATGCAATAAAATAAAACATGGGTTACCTCCCAAGAAGCGCTAAGTTTTAAGTCTTCAGCCAGACTTTCTTCATCTTTTCATCATTGTTTGGCCTTCTCGATGTGCATGATTTCCTTGCCAACTTCACTATCCATGTATGGCTTCAACCGTTGTCCATTCACCTTGAATGTCCCTTGTTGCTCATCATAAATTTCTATTGTGCCATATGGAAACACTCGTGTGACAACAAATGGACCCGTCCACCTAGATCGCAATTTTCCTGGAAAAAGTTTAAATCTTGAATTATATAGCAATACTTTCTCCCCTTCCTTGAATTCTCTTTTCAAAATATGCTTATCGTGCCATTTTTTAGTTTTTTCTTTATAGATCTTGGCATTTTCATAAGCATCATTGCGAAACTCATCCATCTCATTTATTTGCAATATTCTTTTTTCACCAGCATCTTTCATGTCAAAATTTAGTGTCTTTATTGCCCAATAAGCGCGATGCTCAAGTTCAACTGGTAAGTGACATGCCTTACCATACACCAATCTATATGGGGACATTCCAATTGGTGTTTTAAATGCCGTTCTATAGGCCCATAATGCATCATCCAATTTTCTTGCCCAATCCGTTCGTGCCATATTCACTGTTTTTTCAAGTATTCGCTTCAACTCTCTATTTGAAACCTCCACTTGGCCACTTGTTTGAGGATGATATGGTGTGGCCACATGATGAGTAACTCCATATTTAGCAAGTAAAGCACTAAATTGACGATTGCAAAAATGTGTTCCTCCGTCACTAATAATCGCCCTTGGAGCTCCAAATCGTGCGTAGATGTTTTTTCTAATGAAGTTCACCACTACTCTTGCATTATTTGTTGGTAGTGCAACAGCTTCCACCCACTTGGAGACATAATCTACAGCAACCAAAATATATTTATTAGAAAATGAGGATGGAAAAGGACCCATAAAATCTATCCCCCAAACATCAAATAATTCAATCACTAAAATATTATTTAGGGGCATCTCATGTTTCCTAGAAATATTTCCCACCCTTTGGCAATTATCACAGAATTTAACAAAATTAAAAGCATCTTTAAAAATTGAGGGCCAACAGAATCCTGATTGTAAGATTTTTGCTGCTGTTTTTGTTCCACTAAAATGGCCACCACATTCCAATGTATGACAATGTTTGAGTATGCTTTTCATTTCCTCTTCAGGCACAACTCTCCTTATTACTTGATCTGCACAATGGCGAAATAAGAAAGGTTCCTCCCAAAAATAATATTTCAAGTCAGAGAAAAATTTCTTCTGTTGTTGATAAGTAAAATCAGGAGGTAGAATTTTTGATACCAAATAATTTACTATGTCGGCATACCATGGAGAAGTTTGTATCATCATTAAATACTCATCTGGAAATTCTTCATTGATTGGTGTAACCTGCAAATTTTGTTCATCTTTTGGTTCAATGCGTGATAAATGATCAGCCACCACATTTTCCACACCCTTTTTGTCTTTTATTTCCACATCAAATTCTTGTAAGAGTAAAATCCAACGAAGCAATCGAGGTTTGGCTTCCTTCTTTGCAAGCAAGTATTTTAAGGCTGAATGATCCGTGTACACAACCACCTTTGAACCTATCAAATAAGATCGAAATTTGTCAAAAGCATATACAACAGCTAATAATTCTTTTTCAGTAGTAGCATAATTAAGCTGTGCTTCTGTCAAAGTTCTACTTGCATAATACATTGTGTGAAAAATTTTATCTTTTCTTTGCCCTAAAACAGCACCTATGGCCACATCACTAGCATCACACATTAATTCAAAAGGCATATTCCAATCTGGTGCAATCATAATAGGTGCTGAAATCAATTTCTTTTTCAATATTTCAAAAGCATGCAAGCAATCATGAGAAAAATTAAAAGGTGTGTCTTTATTTAAAAGTTTGCAAAGAGGTTTAGTGATTAAAGAAAAATCTTTTATAAATCGCCGATAAAATCCTGCATGACCCAAGAAACTTCTCACTCCTTTAACATTTGTTGGTGGTGGTAGCTTTTCAATGACATCAATTTTAGCACGATCCACTTCAATTCCCTTAAAGGAAATTTTGTGGCCTAACACAATCCCTTCTTTTACCATAAAATGACATTTCTCCCAATTTAGAACCAAATTTGTTTCCTCGCAACGCTGCAAAACCAAAGATAAGTTAGATAAACAATCATCAAATGAATTACCAAAAACTAAAAAATCATCCATGAAAATTTCAATAAATTTCTCAACCATATCCGAAAAAATGGACATCATGTAGCGTTGAAATGTGGCTGGGGCGTTACAAAGACCAAAAGGCATCCTTCTATATGCAAAAGTTCCATATGGGCAAGTAAAGGTTGTCTTTTCTTGATCTTCTGGTGCTATGGCAATTTGATTGTACCCCGAATACCCATCAAGAAAACAATAGTAAGAATGACCTGCAAGTCTTTCAAGCATTTGATCAATGAAAGGTAATGGAAAATGATCTTTTCTAGTTGCATCGTTTAGTCTGCGATAATCTATGCATACTCGCCATCCCGTGACTGTTCTTGTTGGTATTAGCTCATTATTATCATTTTTTACCACAGTTATTCCTCCTTTCTTTGGCACAACATGTATAGGACTTACCCATGCACTATCTGAAATTGGATAAATGATACCTGCATCTAAAAGCTTCACTACCTCCTTATGCACCACTTCTTGCATTGATGGATTTAATCTTCGCTGTGGCTGCACAACAGGTTTAAAATCATCCTCTATTAGAATTTTATGCATGCAAATTGAAGGACTAATTCCTTTTATATCAGAAATGTTCCATCCCAAGGCAGTTTTATGTTTTCTCAAAACTCTCAACAATTTTTCTTCTTCAAAATTATTCAAAGAATCATTGATAATAACAGGAAAAGTGGAGTTTTGGCCTAAAAATGCATACCTCAAACTTGATGGGAGTTGTTTAAGCTCAAGTTGTTGTGGTGAAAAAATGAGTGGTGTATCTTCCAAATTTTTATCATAATCACAAATCTCTTCATTTTCTAATTCACGTGTTTCTGAATTTGTTAAGCATTCTTCTAAATGTAATTTAGCAATTTCATCCAAATGTGTTTCTTCCATGACTTCACTTACTAGAAAGCATGCATGAACTTCTGAGGGAAGCTCCATGGATTTAAATACATCAAATGTTACCTGTTCGTCGTCAACCCTTAGAATAAGTTTACCTTGTTGCACATCAATCAATGTTCTCCCTGTTGCAAGAAAAGGTCTCCCCAAAATTAAAGGGATTTGTTCATCTTCCTCCATGTCAAGTACAATAAAATCAGCTGGAAGTATGAATTTGTCAACTTTCACCAAAACATCTTCAACAATCCCTCGTGGATATTTGATTGATCTGTCCGCCAATTGCAAGGAAATTGTTGTAGGTTTTGCTTCTCCAATACCTAGTTTCATGAAAACAGAATATGGCATGAGATTAATACTCGCTCCTAAATCGCATAGTGCTTTATGAAAAGGAGAATTTCCAATGGTGCAAGGAATTGTAAAACTCCCTGGATCTTTAAGTTTAGGTGGTAGCTTCTTTTGCAAAATTGCACTACTTTCTTCAGTTAACATCACCATCTCATGCTCTTCTAGGTTCCTCTTGTTTGATAGAATGTCCTTCAAAAATTTAGCATATTTAGGCATTTGTTCTAAAGCTTCAATAAGAGGAATATTAATATGCAATTGCTTGAAAATATTTAAAAAATTTGCAAATTGATTATCAAGCTTATTCTTTTTAAGTCTTTGTGGAAAAGGAATATGTTGATCATAAGGAGAATTTGTACAAGTGTTAGAATTTAACTTCCCTGAAATGGTTTGGCTTGATTCTTCTTTTTGCTGCGTTTGTTCTTCCATTGTTTGTTCACTCTCACATTGTTTTTCATCCACATCTTGTTCTACATTTTTGATTTGTGGCTGCCCAATTGTTGCCCCACTTCTAAGTGTTATTGCCTTCACATGCTCCTTTGGGTTTACAACTGTGTTGCTTGGTAAAGTTCCTGCAGCTCTTTCATTAAGAATGTTAGAAACTTGACTAATTTGTACCTCGAGATTGTGGATGGAAGCCGAAGTTGAATTTGCAATATTTTGAATTGCTTGATCTGTCTTTTGCATGTATTGCTTGAGCACTTCTTCTAATGCTGGCTTCTTTTCTTGTTGTTGAAAATTTTGTTGTGGTCTAGCTCCTCCTTGATTATTGTTCCAAGAAAAATTGGGGTGATTTCTCCATCCTGGATTGTATGTGCTTGCATAAGGGTTATTTTGTCTTTGAAAATTTGACACATAATTTGCTTGTTCCGCATTTGATGGCGCAAAAGGGTTCCCCACCTGGCAATCTGCACTAGAATGAGCTCCTGCACAATAATCACAAATGATATTAGATTGAATAGCATTAACATTCATATTCCCTATTTGCTTAGATAAAATATCAATTTTTGCATTTAAATTAGAAATAGGGTCAAGTTCAAAAACTCCCGCCACTTTTCTTTGCACTGTTCTTTCTGAGGACCACTGATAATTATTAGATGCCATTTCTTCTAGAAGGTCATAAGCTGCTTCATGAGTTTTACTCATTAAAGCACCTCCAGCTGCTGCATCTACCATGGATCGATTTGTAGCCCCCAAACCGTTATAGAATGTTTGCACTTGTAGCCATTTTGGAAGTTCATGATGAGGACACTTTCTTAGTAGATCTTTGTACCTCTCCCATGCATCATATAATGACTCTGTCTCATGTTGAGTGAATGTTGTGATGTCATTTCTTAACTTTGCTGTTTTTGCTGGGGGAAAGTACTTTGTCAGAAATTTTTGTGCTAAACCTTCCCAAGTTGTAATAGCTCCCTGTGGTAAAGAATTCAACCAATACTTTGCCCTATCTCTAAGTGAGAAAGGGAAAAGTCTAAGTCGAATGGCGTCATTAGAAACTCCATTGAATCTGAAGGTATCGCATATCTCAAGAAAGTTTGTGATGTGAGTGTTTGGGTCATCATGTGGTAGTCCTCCAAATTGAAGGTTCTGCTGAACCATCTGAATGATTGATGGTTTAATTTCAAAATTATTTGCTTCAACTGCAGGCCTTGTTATGCTTGGTAAGGTTCCATTAACTGAGGGCATTGCATAATCCCTCAAAGCTTTGTTCTCCTCTCTGTTCGCCATGGATAAAGAGAATTTTTTCTTCTTTCTAATTTGTCGTAAAGTCCTTTCAATCTCTGGATTAAAGAGTATAGGTTCCAATGGATTAGATCTGGGCATACACACCTAAACCCTGAAAAACAAATATATAAAAGAAAAAAATAAATAAGTCAAAAGGATAGAGAGGTGCTGTTTTAGAATAATATGAAAGCCTCTTAATAATGGGTAAGAGGTCTGATGATGAAATTTTTCATTCATACTTGCATCAGGTATGGCATCAAATAATACAAAAAATTTCACCCGAAACCTGACGTGACAGAGGTGTGATAAAGGAAAAAAAAATTTCATTCAGTTTCATTCATCCAGTTTATAATAGCATGTATTTAATAGCATAAAACAAAAAAATATTTCATTCATCTATTTTATCATTTAATGCTCTGTCAAAAACTTGATGCTCTGGTTTGATACATGCTATTAGCAACTAGTTTGATACATGCTATTCATCCACTCAACGACTTGACGGCTCTGGTTTGATAAAGATTCAATCAATCAAAATTTTTATTCATACTTGCCAACCAGAAATGATGCCAGTTCATAAATTAATGTTCTGATGTTGAGATTTCATCAAAACTCCATTAAGAATTAGGACCTGCATCGGCCACCACCCATTTTTTTCAATGTTCTGATTTGATAAAAGAAAGGCCATGTACAGGGTTTTCATTTAATTCGGTTTAGGACGCAGTATGAAGGAAAAAAAAAAAAATTAATAACAAAAATAAATTAAAAAGATAAAGAAGTAAAAAAAATAAAACAATAAAACGAAGAACAGAAAACTAAATACAACTAAATAAACAAAAAAAATAAAGAAAAATAAATAAAAGTAAAAGTTAGTAAAAAGAAAATAAAGATGTAAAATGATAATAAAATAAAAATAATTACAAGAAAAATCCAAATTAGCAATAATCTAGCAATTTTCAATATCAATAAAAGAATAACTAGTCCCCGGCAGCGGCGCCAAAAACTTGATGTTGAATTTGCAAGTGTACAAAATCGCTTAAGTAATATAGATAGATGAGTAGAGTGTCGAACCCACAGGGACTAGATATTTTACTGAGTACCGATATCGCGAGATTAATCACTATTTGGAAGATCAAATTTTATGAATAAATAACTAAATTAAATTAATCTAACTAAATCTAACTAATTTGGTGAAGAGGGAGAGGGCTGTGAAACGATGAAGCACTTGTACTTTGTTTAATGGTAAAAATAGTTCTAGGGCTCTTGGTTCACCTCGTTTATCATACACACAAATTATAATTCCTTATAAGTTAAAGATATTATTTTTCCCGAATTGTCGACCAAAATCCTAAAGATATTAACCACTCTATCAATGTAGTCTAAAATTTATTCTCAACTAATTCTTCGCCTATCCATCAAATTATTAATTGAGAAATTGGATTTCTTAACGGTCACGTCCTCCAATATACGGTCCTAATTTTTATTAATCACAAATCACCTGTTCGGTCTCTTTATGATTTGAAAAATCATACAAATGTCTATCCACCATGTTGTACGCATAAATAATAAAAATTAAAACACAATCAGGAAAAATAGAGTAATAAAAAAGAAATTTGAAATTTGTGTTCTACAAAACTCGGCTACATCTTAGCCTCTAGAACAATATATTCAGCTCATGTTCGATTTGCAATTAATAAAATGTTCGGGTTGCATCTAAAAATATTTAGAGAAGAAGTACAAAAAAATTATAATAAAAAAATATATCTATGCATCCCTATTTCAAAAATACCGAACCCCAGAAGAATCGCCTGTCACGTCGAGCCACGTCAGCACGCCAGTCAACGCGTCAGAGCCACCTGTCGCTCGTCTTTCCACCGAGTGCACGACTCCACACCTGCTGTCACGTCAGGTGTCAAGTCAGGTGCTGTCGACTTCGGGTCGTTTCGCGCTGTCTTGTCGCCCTCCTGGTCCCACGTCAGAACGAAGAAGAAGAAGGAAACAGCAGGTGTCTGATCCCACCTGCTGTCGCTGTCAGCCTCGATGCGCACGCCGGTTCTCCTCTCTCCCTTTTCGATTGCAAACCGGAAGAGACAGAGAGAGTTTGTCTCCCCTCTCTCTCTTACTTTTTGGTTTTTTTTATTTTTTAATAGATTGTAGCCGTCACCTCTTGGTCATCTCTCTCTTCTTTGCTTCTTTTTATAGAGAACGGGAAGGAGAATTAGGGTTGCACTTTTTTGCATAAAAGTCCATATTCTTCCTTTATTTTCTTCCTTTAATTGATCTGAATTTTTATTTCTCTCTTTCTTTCTTTTCTTCCTTTTCTGACCACCACGTGCTGCTGCATACACAAAATAATACCAGAAATTAGGATTTTTAAATAAAATAAAATTTATTAGTTTAAAATTAATTAAACTAATTATAAATCATATTAGCGTATAAAAATCCTTTTAAAATTTATTTGTCGCAATTTTAACTCAACAGAACAATAAAATCGATAAATCAATTATTTTACTTTGTTTGTTGATTTTTTCCACAATTCTTTACTTTTTGCATCAAAAATATTATTTCTTCAAAAATAATTAATTAAATGAAATCATATAGAAATAAGATGAATTATAGACAATATCAGCGAAAACAAGCCATTTTAATAGGTAAATGAGTACAAATATTTGTATATAAATTCGACACATCAACCACCAAGAGTTCTTATTATGTGGGCATTATCATAGAAAGGTATAAACAAATTCACATAAAGTAAAATTAAACATACCCACTTTCTTTAGTGCAATTGTTTATTCATAACTCCAAACTCAATTATACTTGTCATGCAATTAATTATAGTTATAGTATGCGATTACTCAAGCTGTGATTATCCTCTTTTCTCTACTACAAACCGAGTAGCAAACTAGAGGGTTTTTTTTTTTTTTTTTTTTTTTGTTATTCTTTTTTTTTAGTCTCTTCTCTAAAGTTGTCACTTGCCTTTTTACGCGAATGCGAAACATTTGTGATGAATCCACCCGGTTACTAAGCAAGTCACAAACTCTAAGGTGCTTTGCATACTCTTATTTCAAGTTGCCGTTTGACGTAAAGGTAAACATTGGTGATGAATACCCCTAGTTACTAAGCACTCAAAACATTGGAGTAGATTGACTTTATTCACACACACACACACACACACACACACACACACACACACACACACACACACACACACACACACACACACACACACATATATATATATATATATATATATATATATATATATATATATATATATTATCACTCTATTTACTTAAACTCAATTTAGGACTAGATCTAAAGGGAATAATTAGCAGAAAAAGCATCACATTTGTTTATTATGTATAATCGCTTGACTCATATAATTTGTATGGAATTTATGAAACTCAACAATCCTAAAGTAAATAAGTATCCTTCTTCTTACTTTATAAGAAATTTTTTATCCAAAAAAAATGTCAAAAGACTCAAAAATTTAATAACCCTAATACCCCTAATACCCCCAAACTTAGATGGAACATTGTCCTCAATGTTCGAAAGAAAAATGTAAAAACAGGCATGTGTCACCATCTAGTAAGGAGAGACTAAAAATAGAAATAACTAAAAGAAAAATAATAATGAAGAACTGAAAGAAAATAAAGGGAAAGTGTAAATACTCCCCTGAAAAATTGGGTTGCCTCCCAATAAGCGCTGTGTTTTCTGTCTTCAGCTAGACTCGACGCGGTCATGCCATGTATTGAATGGTTTGAAGATTCACATCTTCCTCTTGCGGCTCGATGCTCATCTCTATGTATGGCTTCGCTCTATGCCCGTTCACCTTAAACGTTTGATTCTGCTTTTTGCTATGCACCTCCAATGCGCCATGTGGAAAGACTTTTGTAACAACGTATGGCCCATACCATCTTGACATGAGCTTGCCTGGAAAAAGTTTTAATCTTGAGTTATATATCAATACCTTCTGTCCTTCATAAAACTCCTTCCTTGCTAGCTGTTTGTCGTGGTACAACTTTGTCCTTTCCTTGTACCACTTTGCATTCTCATAAGCATCATGTCGCAACTCTTCAAGCTCGTTCAGTTGCAATCTTCTTTTGTCGCCTGCCTGTTTCATATCAAAATTGAACCTTTTAATGGCCCAATAGGCTTTGTGTTCCAACTCCACTGGTAGATGACAGGCTTTTCCAAACACCAAACGGTATGGTGACATGCCAATGGGTGTTTTGTATGCTGTTCGGTAGGCCCATAATGCATCATTCAAGCGCAGCGACCAATCTTGTCTCCTTGTGTTGACTGTCTTTTCCAAAATGCTCTTGATTTCTCTGTTGCTAATCTCCACCTGCCCACTAGTTTGGGGATGATATGGGGTGCCCACTCTATGTGTGATACCATATTTCTTCATCAAAGAAGCAAATGGAAAGTTATTGAAGTGGCTTCCTCCATCACTTATTATTGCTCGTGGTGTTCCAAACCTAGTGAAAATGTTTTCCTGCAAAAACTTGACAACAACTTTGTGATCATTAGTTCTTGAGGGGACAGCCTCGACCCATTTAGACACGTAATCCACACCAACAAGTATATATAAATAACCAAAAGAGTTAGGAAAGGGACCCATGAAGTCAATTCTCCAAACATCAAAAAGCTCGATCACTTGGATGTTTTGCAGTGGCATTTGATTTCTAGAAGAGATGTTGCCTGTTCTTTGGCATTTGTCACAAGTCCTGCAAAAAGAAAAAGCATCTTTGAATACTTTAGGCCAATAAAATCCAGATTGTAATACCTTGAGTGCTGTTCTTTTTGGTCCAAAATATCCTCCACATGCATATTGGTGGCAATGTTGTAGAATACTCATTTGCTCCTCCTCTGCCACACATCTTCTTATAATTTGATCAGGGCAAAATTTGAACAAATATGGATCATCCCAATAGTAGTGCTTGCACATAGCCACCAGTCTCTTTCTTTCCTGACTTGTCATACCTGGAGGGAAAACATGAGCGGTTAGATAATTTACAATGTCAGCAAACCATGGAAAATTTGCGCAATGAGATACCAGTCGACTGGTCCTGGTACCAGTCGACTGTCCCGAGGATATGTTTATTTCAAAGAGATGTTCATCTGGGAAAAATTCGTCAAGTGGGGGCATAATTCTCTCTTCCTCCTGCAGTAGCCTGGACATGTGATCTGCAACAACATTGTCGCTTCCTTTTTTATCTCTTATCTCAAGATCGAATTCTTGAAGCAACAGCACCCATCTGATCAACCTAGGCTTAGCATCCTTTTTAGAAAACAAATATCTTAAAGCAGCATGGTCAGTGAAAACAATAACTTTAGAACCAATTAAATATGATCTAAACTTCTCTACAGCAAATATGACAGCTAACATTTCTTTTTCAGTAGTGGAATAATTTAGCTGTGCATCGTTTAAAGTTCGAGAAGCATAGTAAATAACATGGAGTTTCTTATTGATTCTTTGACCTAACACAGCCCCTAAAGCATAATCACTTGCATCACACATTAGTTCGAAAGGGTGGCTCCAATCTGGTGCCATGACAATAGGTGCAGAAGTGAGAAGATCTTTTAATGTAATAAAAGCATTTGTGCACTCTTCTGTCCATACAAACTCAACATCTTTAGCCAACAAATCACAAAGGGGTTTGGAGATTTTTGAAAAATCTTTTATAAATCTTCTATAGAACCCTGCATGTCCAAGAAAACTCCTAACACCCTTAACTGTAGTCGGAGGGGGTAGTTTTGATATTATATCTATTTTCGCTTTGTCTACCTCTATGCCTCTTTTTGACACTACATGTCCTAACACAATACCTTGTTGTACCATGAAATGGCACTTTTCCCAATTCAGCACTAAATTGCATTCTTCACATCTTTTAAGCACAAGTTGCAAATGGTTAAGGCATTCATCAAAACAAGATCCAAAAACACTAAAATCATCCATAAATACCTCAATGAACCTTTCCACCATGTCTGAAAATATACTCATCATGCATCTTTGAAATGTTGCTGGTGCATTGCACAATCCAAAGGGCATCCTCCTGTATGCAAAAGTACCAAAAGGACATGTAAAAGTGGTTTTTTCTTGATCTTCTGGAGCAATAGCAATTTGATTATAGCCACTATAACCATCTAAAAAACAATAATGACTATATCCTGCTAATCTTTCTAACATTTGATCAATAAAAGGAAGAGGGAAGTGATCTTTCCTGGTTTCATTATTTAATTTTCAGTAGTCAATGCATACCCTCCAACCTGTAGTCATTATAGTAGGTATAAGCTCATTCTCTTCATTTTTCACCACTGTGACTCCACTTTTCTTAGGCACTACATGTATAGGACTTACCCATTTGCTATCTGAGATGGGGTAGATGATGCCAACATCTAGTAGCTTCAGAATCTCTGCTCTTACCACTTCCTTCATGTTTGGGTTAAGCCTTCTCTGTGCCTCCCTGCTTGGTTTTGCGTTGTCTTCAAGAAGTATTTTGTGCATGCATTTGGATGGACTTATTCCTTTGATATCTGCAATGGTCCATCCTATTGCATTCTTGTGTTCTCGTAACTCCCTTAGTAGCTTGTCTTCTTCCTGTGCACTTAGGTTTGCAGCAATTATCACTGGTAGCGTCTGGTTCTCGCCAAATATGCATGCTTCAAATGGTCGGGCAGCTGCTTAAGCTCTGGGTCTGTAAGTCTTGGTGCAGTCGACTGGTCCCTGGTAGCAGTCTGGACAGACGACTGATCCTCTTCACCAGTCGACTTGTCCAGTGCACCAGTCGACTTATCTGTAGAAACAAAAATGTCATCAGTCACTAATTTTTCAAATACTGGTTCAAACTTACCTGAGTATGACTGTGAAGTGTCAAGGTGATGTATTGTCTCTGCAATCTCCCAGTCATCATATTCCTGTTCAACATTAGATAAAGTTAGAGATTGTGTAATTGTGGCTTGTAGTGGTTCAACGCTATGTACCTGAAATGTTTGATCAACAATCTCCTGAACCACATCAACATTATAGCATTCATGATCATCATGTGGTAATTTCAGTGTATCAAACATTTTAAATTCAACTTTCTCTCCATTTATTTTCATGCTTATAGTACCCTTTTTAACACAAATTTTTATATCAGCTGTACTCATAAAGGGTCTACCTAAAATGATTGGTAGAGATGATGGCATTGAAGAGTCCTCCATGTCTAACACAACAAAATCAGCAGGCAAAATAAAATCGTTTACCTGAACTAGGACATCTTCCAAAATACCTCTAGGTCGTTTGATACTGCGATCTGCCAACTGCAATGTGATGGATGTTGGTTGGAGTTCCCCCAATCCTAGCTTTTCATAGACTGTGTATGGGAGAAGATTGATGCTTGCCTCCAAATCTAGTAGTGCTTTCTCAAAGAAGTGCTCACCTATCCTGCAAGGAATGGTAAAACTACCTGGGTCTTTTAATTTTGGAGATAATTTTCTTAATAAAACAGCGCTCACTTCCTCTGTCAAAGCCACATCCTCCCTAACCTGAAATGTTCTTTTGTGAGTACAACATTCTTTCAAAAATTTAGCATAAGAAGGAATTTGTTTAATAGCATCAAGTAGGGGGATATTAATTTCTACCTTTCTGAGAGTTTCAAAGATGTCAAATAAATGTTGATCTTTCTTTTGTTTGACTAACCTTTGAGGGAATGGTGGCAAAACTGTTCTTTCTTTTTCACTTACCTTGTTGGACCCCGCAATTTTTGGTGGTTGTGTTTCTGCTTCTTCTGTGTGTGTTCCAACTTTGTTGTCAATTATCTTACCACTTCTTAATGTTGTTACTGCCTTGAGTTGTTCTTGGTCTCCAGGGTTTGGTATAGTTTGCGATGGAAGTTCCCCTGCTTTTCGTTCGCTTAATTCTTTCGCAATTTGGCCAATTTGTGTCTCCAGCTTTTGAATTGCTTGCCCTTGTTGGTTGCTTGTTTGATGTTGTTGTTGGAGCAATTGAAGAACGGTGGATTCAAAATCCAACTTCTTCTGTTCCTGAACTGGCCTATCAATCCCACTTCCCATTTGGAAGTTCCGTGCATGTCCTTGTGTGAATTGAGTCCCTTGATTATTCTGATTATTGCTCCAGGAGAAGTTTGGATGGTTCCTCCATCCTGGGTTGTATGTGTTCGAGAAGGGATTGTTCTTTTGTGGGAACACTCCTCGACCTACATAGTTTGCATGCTCCTGATCTGTGAAAGAAGACATGGGACATGTATCAGTGGTATGCTCTACCTGAGAACAAATTGCACAAATTTCATTTGTTTGATTTTTAACTCCACCCATCATTGACATTGCATTAACAAGCATATCAATTTTCTTATTCATGTTTACCATTTCTAGTTGAATGTTATTGTTATTAGAAATTTCGTAAACTCCCTGTTTTTTCGAAGGGCCCCTCCTTGTTGAGAATTGTTGTGAGTTCTCGCTTAGTTCTTCAAATAGTTCTATGGCCTCTTCACCGCTTTTCCTCATTAAGATCCCGTTGCAAGCTGAATCCACAATTGCCTTGTTAGTATCATTTAAACCTTCATAAAAAGCTTGTACCTGATCATCTTTAGGCATGTTGTGTGTAGGGCATTTGAGAAGCTTGTTCTTGAAATCCTTCCATGCTTCAAAAAATAAATGTAATATCCCGGACGGATATTACCGTATATAAATTATTATTTTATTATTATTTTATTATTATTTTGTTTTAATTCCAAAATTAGAATATTTTGGTGATTTTCACCCGGTTTGTCCATAGACATTATCTGTATCCAGATATCGGTCAGTATACATCCGTATTGTATCAAATTGATACCGTGACCTTCCGAACTAATAATAAATATTATTTTATTATTATTTCCGAGATTAAATTATTTTATACGGATTATGCGAAGATTTTCGGTATACAGATATATACGCGCACGTGTTGTGCAAATCTAGATACCTAATTTAATAGAATAACTAGACACAAATTATAAAACCTCGCAAGTGCACGAATCGAATCGTAGTAATAGCAAGGGTCGATCCCACAGAGATTGTAGATTTCAACTTACTAATCAATAAAACTAAGAATAAAAATGATAAAGAGTGGTTTTAAAGATCTAAAAGAACTGAAAAGATTAAAACTAAGAAAGAAGTGTTGAATCACAAATATCTCCTGAATAGTTGGGTTGTTGATCTCCACCAATAGTTTGTAATGCTAAGTCACCTTCTGAACTTACTTCTAATTACTCATGTTTGTTCACTTCAAGGGCATGGTATCTACTCCTTAAAGTATTGTTTCCCTAAGCCAAGAATTAGGCATGGTATCTACTCTAATTCGTTTCTTCCCCTAAGTATTTTAGCATGGTATCTACTAAGTTATACTTAACAAAAGCATAAGAACAGTGGAAACGAACAAACACTCAAGGTTCTAGAAATTGGTATCAGATCTAGATCCCTTAAGTTGATTGAACCAAGAATCCTAAAGATTCCCTTGTTACAAGTTACGAGCACGAGATACGGGTCGTCTCAATATGCTCATATAACAGATTCAGATTTCTAACTCACAAACTTGATAATATCAGATTCTGTATGGCAGTCGACTGGCTCTCACCTTCAGTCGACTGTACTTATAACTCCTGAACAAGTTTGACTGTTATCAATCTATATCAATTCAATTAGATTCAATCAATAAGTAAAATAGAAGGATTCAGAAGAACGTAGCACTACATAACTACGGCTTCGATCTACCCAACTATGAAATTAGTTCCACATAATAATACTTTTATTGCTTAACAAGTTCAAATACATGATCAAAATCAAAGAATAAAGAGAGAAGAAATAAACTAATGGATTCCGGCAATAGAGTCGACAGGCTGTCACACAGTCGACTGCCTTCGAGTACTGGTTGTTGTGTCTTCTATCTCCTTCTTCGCTGATGATGGAATGATGCGCACGGTTGATGACTTGATGGTTGGGAATTCTGAGATTAAGTTGCGTCCAAGAGATAGATGATTCTCTTTTGATATTTATAGAGTACCGCTGAGAATTAGGGTTTCCACTTTTTCAGCAAAAATCCTTCTTTATTTGATTTGATGATTTATATCTTTCTCTTTTCTTCTTTCCTTCCTTATCTGTTCACCACGTGCTCTTGAAAATACCCTGTCTTTAGATTTGATTCCTTGTATAAAATCTGGATCCAAGTAGATTTGAAATTAGATGCAGGTGTATCTTTGAAGATCTTATCTGTTTACTCCGCCGCAGACCAGTCGACTTGTCTTCGAACCAGTCGACTGAGTCGAGACTTCTGAAGATTTCATCTTTGATCAGGCCAATCGACTGTCTTTTGGGAGTGAGTCGACTGTGTCGAGAGTTGTGGAAAATCAGCTTCTCTTGTCCAGTCGCCTGTGTTGGGGAACCAGTCGACTGATCCTCTGCAGTTTACTGTGTATTATCCTTGAAGTCCTAAATCTGCTTCGTTTTGCTGTTATAAGCTGTTTCCTATGGAAAAGAGAAAATAAGAGTTAAATACCACATATAGAGCTTTTAAATGTCTAATTATAATAAGATTATTGCTCTAAAAAGTGAATAATATTGTGTTCATCAAATACCCCCAAACTTAGCTTTTTGCTTGTCCTCAAGCAAACTAGAATTAATAATAATAATAGACTCAACCACCAAGAATTCTTATTATGTGGACATCAACATATAAAACTACAAACAATGTCAGATAAAGTAAAAACAAGTGTACCCACTTTCTCCAGTGCAATTGTCTATTCATAGTTCCCAAACTTAATCATATTTGTCATGCGATTAATGTAGTTATAGTATGCAACTACTCAGTCTGTGATTATCCCTTTTCTACTACAAACCGAGTATCAAACTAGAGTTTTTTTTTTTTTTAGTTTTTTTTTATATTTATTTTTTATTTTTTATATTTTTTTTTATTTTTTTTAGTCTCTTCTCTAAAGATGTCCCTTGCCTTTTGACGCGAATGCGAAACATTTGTGATGTATCCACCCAGTTACTCAACAAGTCACAAACTCTAAAGTGCTTTGCATACTCGTGTTCTAAGTTGCCGTTTGACGTAAAGGTAAACATTGGTGATGAATACCCCTAGTTACTAAGCACTCAAAACATTGGAGTAGATTGACTTTATTCAAATATATATATATATATATTTTATCACTCTATTTACTTAAACTCAATTTAGGACTAGATCTAAAGGGAATAATCATCAGAAAAAGCATCACATTTGTTTATTATGTATAATCGCATGGCTTCTAAAACTTCGTAGGGAATTATGAAACTCAACAATCCTAAAGTAAATAAGTATCCTTCTTCTTACTTTATAAGAAATTGTTTATCCTAAAAAAAATTTCAAAAGACTCAAAAGACTTCTAAAAATAACCCCAATACCCCCAAACTTAGATGGAACATTGTCCTCAATGTTCGAAAGAAAATATAAAAATAGGCATGTGTCGCCATCTAGTAAGGAGATACTGAAAATAAAAATAACTAAAAGAAAAATAATAATGAATAACTGAAAGCAAATAAAGGAAAGTGTAAATACTCCCCTGAAAATTTGGGTTGCCTCCCAATAAGCGCTGTGTTTTCTGTCTTCAGCTAGACATGATGAGTTCATGCGATGTATGGAATGGTTTGAAGATTCACATCTTCCTCTTGCCGTTCTAGACTCATCTCTATGTATGGCTTCGCTCTATGCCCGTTCACCTTGAATGTTTGATTTTTTTCTTCGCTGTGAACTTCCAATGCTCCATGTGGAAAGACTTTTGTGACAATATATGGTCCATACCATCGTGACTTAAGCTTGCCTGGAAAGAGTCTTAATCTTGAGTTGTAGATCAATACCTTTTGTCCTTCATAAAATTTCTTCCTTGCGAGCTGTTTGTCATGGTACAACTTTGTCCTTTCCTTGTATAACTTTGCATTCTCATAAGCATCATGTCGCAACTCTTCAAGCTCATTGAGTTGTAATCTTCTTTTGTCACCTGCCTGTTTCATATCAAAATTGAACTTTTTAATGGCCCAATACGCCTTATGTTCCAACTCTACCGGCAGATGACATGCTTTTCCAAAGACCAAACGGTATGGTGACATGCCAATGGGTGTCTTGAATGCGGTTCTGTAGGCCCATAATGCATCGTTCAAGCGTAGTGACCAATCCCTTCTGCTTGTATTGACTGTCTTTTCCAAGATGCTTTTGATCTCTCTGTTGCTAATCTCCACCTGCCCACTGGTTTGAGGATGATATGGAGTTCCCACTCTATGTGTAATCCCATATTTCTTCATCAAAGAAGCAAATGGGGAGTTATTGAAGTGGCTCCCTCCATCACTAATTATTGCTCGTGGTGTACCAAACCTAGTGAAAATGTTCTCCTGCAAAAACTTGACAACAACTTTGTGATCATTAGTTCTTGAGGGGACAGCCTCGACCCATTTAGACACATAATCTACACCAACAAGAATATATAAATAACCAAATGAGTTAGGAAAAGGACCCATGAAGTCGATTCCCCAAACATCAAAAAGCTCGATTACTTGTATGTTGTGCAGTGGCATTTGATTTCTAGAAGAGATGTTGCCTGTCCTTTGGCATTTGTCGCAAGTCCTGCAAAAAGAAAAAGCATCTTTGAATACATTAGGCCAATAAAAACCAGATTGCAATACCTTTTGTGCTGTTCTTTTTGGTCCAAAATGTCCTCCACAAGCATATTGGTGGCAGTGTTGTAGAATACTCATTTGTTCTTCGTCTGCCACACATCTTCGTATAATTTGATCAGGGCAGAATTTGAATAGATAAGGGTCATCCCAATAAAAGTGTTTGCACAGAGCCACCAGTCTTTTTCTTTCTTGATGTGTCATACCTGGAGGGAAAACATGAGCAGTTAGAAAATTGACAATATCAGCAAACCAGGGGAGTTGTTCAGAGAGACAAGTCGACTGGTTGAGGGACCAGTCGACTTCCCCGAGAGTGTGAATATTTATTGCAAACAATTGTTCATCTGGGAAATTTTCATTCAGCGGGGGCACAATTCTCTCCTCCTCCTGCAATAATCTGGACATGTGATCTGCTACAACATTGTCACTTCCTTTCTTGTCTCTAATCTCAAGATCAAATTCTTGAAGCAACAGCACCCATCTGATCAACCTAGGCTTAGCATCCTTCTTAGCAAACAAATATCTCAAGGCAGCATGGTCAGTGAAAACAATAACCTTAGAACCAATTAAATATGATCTAAACTTCTCTACAGCAAATATAACAGCTAACATTTCTTTTTCAGTAGTGGAATAATTTAGCTGTGCATCGTTTAGAGTTCGAGAAGCATAGTAAATAACATGGGGTTTCTTATTGATTCTTTGATCTAAAACAGCGCCCAAAGCGTAATCACTAGCATCACACATGAGCTCAAAAGGATGGTTCCAATTTGGTGCCATGACAATAGGTGCAGAAATGAGAAGATTCTTTAATGTATTAAAAGCATTTGTACACTCTTCTGTCCATACAAACTCAACATCCTTAGCCAATAAGTCACAAAGGGGTTTGGAGATTTTTGAAAAGTCTTTTATAAATCGTCTATAAAACCCTGCATGTCCAAGAAAACTCCTAACACCCTTAACTGTAGTGGGAGGGGGTAGTTTTGATATTATATCAATTTTCGCTTTGTCTACCTCTATGCCTCTTTTTGAAATAACATGTCCCAAGACAATACCTTGTTGTACCATGAAATGGCACTTTTCCCAATTGAGCACTAAATTGCATTCTTCACATCTTTTAAGTACAAGCTGCAAATGGTTAAGACATTCATCGAAACAAGATCCAAAAACACTAAAATCATCCATAAATACCTCGATGAACCTTTCCACCATGTCTGAAAATATGCTCATCATGCATCTTTGAAATGTTGCTGGTGCGTTGCACAATCCAAACGGCATCCTCCTGTAAGCAAAAGTACCAAAAGGGCATGTAAAAGTGGTCTTTTCTTGATCTTATGGGGCAATAGCAATTTGATTATAGCCACTATAACCATCTAGAAAACAATAATGACTATATCCTGCTAATCTTTCTAACATTTGATCAATAAAAGGAAGAGGGAAGTGATCTTTCCTGGTTTCATTATTCAACTTCCTATAGTCAATGCATACCCTCCATCCTGTGGTTACTCTTGTTGGGATAAGTTCATTCTCTTCATTTGTTACCACTGTAACTCCACTTTTCTTAGGAACTACATGTATAGGACTTACCCATTTGCTATCTGAGATAGGGTAGATGATGCCAACATCTAGTAGCTTCAAAATTTCTGCTCTTACCACTTCCTTCATGTTTGGGTTAAGCCTTCGCTGTGCCTCTCTGCTAGGTTTTGCATTGTTTTCCAAGAGTATTCTATGCATGCATTTGGATGGAATTATTCCTTTGATGTCTGCAATGGTCCATCCTATTGCATTTTTGTGTTCTCGCAATACCTTCAGCAGCTTTTCTTCTTCCTGTGCATTTAAGTTTGCAGCAATTATCACCGGCAGTGTCTGGTTCTCGCCCAAAAATGCATGCTTCAAATGGTCGGGCAGCTGCTTGAGTTCTATGTCTGGAAGCTTCTGTACAGTCGACTGGTCCATGGCAGCAGTCGACTTGTTCTGGGTGTCTTGATTCGGTCGACTGGTTAGAATACCAGTCGACTTACTCTGTTCATCAGCCGCTTGATCTGTAGAAGAACAATTTTTATCAGACACCAATTTTTCAAATAAAGGTGCAAGCTTACCTGAATATGACTGTGGAGTTTCAAGGTGATGTACTGTCTCTGCAATCCCCCAGTCATCGTATTCCTGTTCAACATGAGATAAAGTTAGAGATTGAGTGATTGTGGCTTGAAGTGGTTCAACGCTATGTACCTGAAATGTTTGATCAACAATCTCCTGCACCACATCAATATTATAGCATTCATGATCATCTTGTGGTAATTTTAGTGTATCAAACATTTTAAATTCCACTTTTTCTCCGTTTATCTTCATACTTATAATGCCCTTTTTAACAAAAATTTTTATATCAGCTGTACTCATAAAGGGCCTACCTAATATGATCGGTAGAGATGATGACATTGAAGATTCCTCCATATCTAACACAACAAAATCAGCAGGCAAAATAAAATCATTTACCTGAACTAGGACATCTTCTAAAATACCTCTAGGTCTTTTGATGCTGCGATCAGCCAATTGCAAAGTGATGGATGTTGGCTTGAGTTCCCCCAATCCTAGTTTTTCGTAAACCGAGTAGGGAAGAAGATTGATGCTTGCCCCCAAGTCTAGCAATGCCTTTTCAAAGAAGTGCTCACCAACCTTGCAAGGAATGGTAAAACTACCTGGATCTTTCAGTTTAGGTGGTAATTTTCTTAATAAAACAGCACTCACTTCTTCTGTCAAAGCCACATCCTCCTTAACCTGAAATGTTCTTTTGTGAGTACAACAGTCTTTCAAAAATTTGGCATAAGAAGGAATTTGTTTAATAGCATCAAGTAGGGGAATATTAATTTCTACCTTTTTGAGAGTTTCAAAGACGTCAAATAAATGTTGTTCTTTCTTTTTATTGACTAACCTTTGAGGGAATGGTGGTGGAACTGTCCCTACTTTTTCACTTACCTTACTTGAACCCAAAGCTTTTGATGGTTGTGTATCTGGTTTGTCTGTATGTGTTCCAACCATGTTGTCAATTATCTTACCATTTCTTAGGGTTGTGACTGCTTGGAGCTGTTCTTGACCTCCAGGGTTTGGTATGGTTTGTGAAGGGAGTTCTCCTGCCTTTCGTTCGCTTAACTCTTTTGCAATCTGACCAATTTGTGTTTCTAACTTCTGAATTGCTTGCCCTTGTTGGTTGCTTGTTTGATGTTGTTGCTGGAGCAATTGAAGAACGGTGGACTCAAAATCCAACTTCTTCTGTTCTGGAGCTGGTCGATCAAACCCACTTCCCATCTGAATGTTTCGTGCATGTCCTTGTGCGATTTGATTTCCTTGATTATTTTGATTATTGCTCCATGAGAAGTTTGGATGATTCCTCCATCCTGGGTTATATGTGTTCGAGTATGGATTGTTCTTTGGTGGAAACACTCCTCGACCCACATAGTTCGCATGCTCCTGATCTGTGAAAGTAGACATGGGACATGTATCAGTTGTGTGATCTAAATGAGAACAAATTGCACAAATTTCATTTGTGTGATTTTTAACTCCACCCATTGCCGACATTGCATTAACAAGCATATCAATTTTCTTATTCATGTTTGCCATTTCTAATTGAATGTTATTATTATTAGAGATTTCGTAAACTCCCTGTTTTTTCGAAGGTCCCCTTCTTGTTGAGAATTGTTGGGAGTTCTCGCTGAGTTCTTCAAAAAGTTCAATGGCTTCTTCTCCACTTTTCCTCATCAAAATTCCATTGCAAGCTGCATCAACAATTGCTTTGTTAGTGTCATTTAAACCTTCATAAAAAGCTTGTACCTGATCATCCTTAGGCAGATTGTGAGTAGGACACTTGAGAAGCTTGCTCTTGAAATCCTTCCATGCTTCGAAGAATAGATCTCCATCTTTTTGTTGGAAGAGTTGAATCTCCCTTTTTAGCTGTTTGGTTTTCTGGGGTGGAAAGAACTCTTTCAAGAATTTTGTCGCCAATTGCTCCCATGAATTAATTGATCCTGGTTCCAAAGAATTATACCACAACTTAGCATTAAGTTTTAAAGAAAAAGGAAACAAGATTAACCTGATTTGTTCAGCGGTAAGCCCTTGGACGCTTTGTGTCCTGCAAAGATCGAAAAAGTTGCAAATGAAGATGAGGTTCTTCATCTGGTTTGCCACTAAAGTGGGGAACCATACTAAGTAAATGAGGAGATAGGTGCATGTTCCCTGTGGCATTAGGTTGAAAAGCAATGCAGGAAGGTTGCTCAATATTCTTAGGAGTGAATTTGTCCTGCATTGGTACTCGATTTTGTATTTCTTCAGCCATTATTCCCGGTGAAATTTGTCTCTGTGCAGTCGACTGGTTCCTTACAGCAGTCGACTGGTTGGCTGCAAACAGCTTACCTAGTCTGTGCAAAGTTCGTTCTGTTTCTGCGTCAATAGGTAGTAGCTCTGGTCGAAGTGATCGTCTACCGTGCATTCACCAAAGTCCTGTAACCTAAAAGAAAAATTATTAATAAAAGAAAAGAAAAACTAATAAAAATTCTACTGACTTGTAAGTTAAAATACTAAACAATTCCCGGCAACGGCGCCAAAAACTTGTTGTGCAAATCTAGATACCTAATTTAATAGAATAACTAGACACAAATTATAAAACCTCGCAAGTGCACGAATCGAATCGTAGTAATAGCAAGGGTCGATCCCACAGAGATTGTAGATTTCAACTTACTAATCAATAAAACTAAGAATAAAAATGATAAAGAGTGGTTTTAAAGATCTAAAAGAACTGAAAAGATTAAAACTAAGAAAGAAGTGTTGAATCACAAATATCTCCTGAATAGTTGGGTTGTTGATCTCCACCAATAGTTTGTAATGCTAAGTCACCTTCTGAACTTACTTCTAATTACTCATGTTTGTTCACTTCAAGGGCATGGTATCTACTCCTTAAAGTATTGTTTCCCTAAGCCAAGAATTAGGCATGGTATCTACTCTAATTCGTTTCTTCCCCTAAGTATTTTAGCATGGTATCTACTAAGTTATACTTAACAAAAGCATAAGAACAGTGGAAACGAACAAACACTCAAGGTTCTAGAAATTGGTATCAGATCTAGATCCCTTAAGTTGATTGAACCAAGAATCCTAAAGATTCCCTTGTTACAAGTTACGAGCACGAGATACGGGTCGTCTCAATATGCTCATATAACAGATTCAGATTTCTAACTCACAAACTTGATAATATCAGATTCTGTATGGCAGTCGACTGGCTCTCACCTTCAGTCGACTGTACTTATAACTCCTGAACAAGTTTGACTGTTATCAATCTATATCAATTCAATTAGATTCAATCAATAAGTAAAATAGAAGGATTCAGAAGAACGTAGCACTACATAACTACGGCTTCGATCTACCCAACTATGAAATTAGTTCCACATAATAATACTTTTATTGCTTAACAAGTTCAAATACATGATCAAAATCAAAGAATAAAGAGAGAAGAAATAAACTAATGGATTCCGGCAATAGAGTCGACAGGCTGTCACACAGTCGACTGCCTTCGAGTACTGGTTGCTGTGTCTTCTATCTCCTTCTTCGCTGATGATGGAATGATGCGCACGGTTGATGACTTGATGGTTGGGAATTCTGAGATTAAGTTGCGTCCAAGAGATAGATGATTCTCTTTTGATATTTATAGAGTACCGCTGAGAATTAGGGTTTCCACTTTTTCAGCAAAAATCCTTCTTTATTTGATTTGATGATTTATATCTTTCTCTTTTCTTCTTTCCTTCCTTATCTGTTCACCACGTGCTCTTGAAAATACCCTGTCTTTAGATTTGATTCCTTGTATAAAATCTGGATCCAAGTAGATTTGAAATTAGATGCAGGTGTATCTTTGAAGATCTTATCTGTTTACTCCGCCGCAGACCAGTCGACTTGTCTTCGAACCAGTCGACTGAGTCAAGACTTCTGAAGATTTCATCTTTGATCAGGCCAGTCGACTGTCTTTTGGGAGTGAGTCGACTGTGTCGAGAGTTGTGGAAAATCAGCTTCTCTTGTCCAGTCGCCTGTGTTGGGGAACCAGTCGACTGATCCTCTGCAGTTTGCTGTGTATTATCCTTGAAGTCCTAAATCTGCTTCGTTTTGCTGTTATAAGCTGTTTCCTATGGAAAAGAGAAAATAAGAGTTAAATACCACATATAGAGCTTTTAAATGTCTAATTATAATAAGATTATTGCTCTAAAAAGTGAATAATATTGTGTTCATCAGCACGTACGAGTAGTATGTCGATTAGTGCATCATACAAATTGTGTGTTGTGCATTTTTGGACAACACTTGTTTTGTTATGACAAAACTTAATTAGATGGTTAGGGTTTGATTTAGAGACTAAACCTAGGGTTACAAAGACATAAGAGGATTAAGAATTCTTCTAGAAAACTTCTCCCCCACATCAACCTCCCCCCCACATAACACCTCCCCCACATTCTTCCTTCTCCCCTAGATGAGGCCGGCCCACAAAAGAGGGAGGGACCCTTGTATAATTGTGTGGATGCACAATTGTAATGACCTCCCTTCTCTCCTCCTATAAATACCCCCTTCCTTCTCCATAGTTTCATTTTTAGAAAGATCAAAAAAAGAAAGAAAGAAAGAAAGAAAGGAAAAGAAAGAGAGAACAAATAACTTGAGAGTTTTGTTTTGTAGGTTAATAGAAGAAGTTCTAACAAAGCTTAGGGGAAGGAGAAGGTAGCTAGCAAGTTCTTCCACCAAAGTTAGATAAGGTGGGGGTTTCTTCACTTCTTGATTCCTTGTTTGTTTGTTTGTTTGTTTGTTTGTTGTTTGTTGTTTGACTTCTTCTTCTTACCTTCTTGTTTTGTTTTGTTTTTGAGTTGTTGTATGTGGTGATGAGTAAAGAGTAAATAAGTAGTAGTAATATCTACTAAAGCACATAAAGACTACATCTTTGTTATGGTAATTTTTGCTTGTATGACATAGGACTAAAAACATACATATTGCATAGTGTTGAACAATACAACCATTGTGGGTTGTAGGACTTAGTACATAAAGCATATGAACTCATTTTACAACCATTGTGGGTTGTAGGACTTTAATTAAACATTGGACTAATAATAAAAGCATATGTCCAATTAAAAAGATCTTTTCTTTTTATTTGATCACTAGTTGTAAATATGAAAAAGATCTTCTCTTTTTATTAAACACTAGTTGTAGCTTAAAAAGATCTTTTCTTTTTATTTGATCACTAGTTGTAGATATTAAAAAGATCTTTTCTTTTTATTTGATCACTAGTTGTAGATATTAAAAAGATCTTTTCTTTTTATTTGATCACTAGTTGTAAATATGAAAAAGATCTTCTCTTTTTATTAAACACTAGTTGTAGCTTAAAAAGATCTTTTCTTTTTATTTGATCACTAGTTGTAGATATTAAAAAGATCTTCTTTTTATTTTGATCACTAGTTGTAGCTATCTTTTCTTTTACTAGATGTAAAGTAAAATAAATAAAAAATAATCTTTTCTTTATCACTAGTAATAAATAAGATTAGTAAGCAACTAAGTAGTAGTAAGCTAAAATAATAAGTAGTAGTATGTAATAAAAGGAGGTAGTAGTAGCATGTATGTTGATTAATAAGGTAGTAGTAATAGTAGTAAGTTGTATGTTGTGATTTTTATGAGAATGAAGTAGTAGTAATAGTAGTAAGTTGTATGTTGTAGTAGTAGTAGTAGATAATTATGTTTTGATTAAAATAGGAGTAGTAGTAGTAGTAAAATGTTGTAGGATTGCTTCTAAAAATATTTAGAAGCCATATTCATACTACTAATGTTGTAAGATTGCTTCTAAAAATATTTAGAAGCCATATTCATACTACTAATGTTGTAGGATTACTTCTAACAATATTTAGAAGCCATAATCCATGCTTAGTTAGTTGTAGGATTGCTTGTAAAAATATCCTACCATGTTTACCATGCTTAGTTAGTGGTAGCTTTGCCTCTAAAAATATTTAGAAGCCATAATCCATGCTTAGTTAGTTGTAGGATTGCTTGTAAAAATATCCTACCATGTTTACCATGCTTAGTTAGTGGTAGCTTTGCTTCTAAAAATATTTAGAAGCCATAATCCATGCTTAGTTAGTTGTAGGATTGCTTGTAAAAATATCCTACCATGTTTACCATGCTTAGTTAGTGGTAGCTTTGCTTCTAAAAATATTTAGAAGCCATAATCCATGCTTAGTTAGTTGTAGGATTGCTTGTAAAAATATCCTACCATGTTTACCATGCTTAGTTAGTTGTAGCTTTGCTTCTAAAAATAATTGGAAGCCATATTCATGCTACTTATGTTGTAGGATCATTTCTAAAAATAATTAGAAGCCATATTCATGCTACTTATGTTGTAGGGTCATTCCTAAAAATAATTAGAAGCCATATCCATGCTTAGTTAGTGGTAGCATTGCTTCTAAAAATATCCTACCATGTTTACCATGCTTAGTTAGTTGTAGCTTTGCTTCTAAAAATAATTAGAAGCCATATTCATGCTACTTATGTTGTAGGATCATTTCTAAAAATAATTAGAAGCCATATCTATGCTTAATTAGTTGTAGGATGTTTATTAAAATTATCCCATCATGCTTTATGTTTAGGAGGTTGTAGGACTTTTTCCTACCATGATTCTATGCTTAATTAATTTTAGAATGTTCATAAACTTATCCTATCATGTTTGATAATTTATTTATGATTAGAATGTTGTAGGACTCATTCAAAAAAATACCTATCATGTTTAGTAACTCACTTATGCTAGAATTTTGTAGGATTCATTCCTAAAGTTTCCTATTATGTTTAGTGACTTAGTTATGCTTAGAATGTGTAGGATTCAATTCAAGAGTTTCCTACCATGTTTGGATAAATTTTATTGTGCCTAGAGTGTTGTAGGATCCATGATAAAATCATATACCATGCTAGTTTAATTGTTGGAAAGCGATATACCATGCTAGCTAAATTGTAAGTATTTTGCATATCATGCTAGTTTAAATTGTATACAAGTTGTATACCATGCTAGATAAATGGTAGAGAAGTGTATACTATGTTAGCTTGATTGTAGGTAGGTAATATACCATGCTAGTTTTATCTATGCCATACTAGCTTAATAGTAATTAAGTTGTGTACCATGCTAGTTTATATGAATACTCATGTTTACATGGTACCCATGCTTAGACAAGTGTTTGTTCATGCTATGTTAGTGAATGATCATGATTCATGCTAAGTAAGTAGGTATCATGCAAAGTATTGATCATATTAAGTTAATGATAGCCATACTATGACATTCATGTTTAGAGCAAAGAAACTACCCATGGTTAGTTGTAGAGATTTTGGGTTATATTCCATACCATGCTAAAGCTCAAATGCATGTTTAGAACGTTGTAGGAGTAATGTTAGACTACCTACCATGCCTTGGAATGTTGTATGTTGTATTAGTTATATATCCATGCTTGTGTTATGGTGATTAGTCAAGATAAGTAGTAAGCTTTCATGCTCGCTTGACTATAGTAGACTCTATATCTAGGTCGTAGTGATTTTATGCTTAAGCTCGATGGAAGCACAAGCATTAATCGTATTCATACTTAGGAGTGTGATGGTGAGTAGTTCTATTTTGTAATTGGATTACCTTAGGAAGATGCCTACGAGTGTATGTCATGCCTAAGACATTATAGGTCGAAGTAGTAAGATCGGGAAGACCACTAGCGATAGTTAATTCGATAAAGGCGGTTATGTCGCCTTCGGATTCTTCCTTAGTAGAATACCGATCATAGACTACTAATAGATTCTTCGGTTGCTTCTAACCATAGAAGATTAAGTTGTTAGTAAGCACGTTTGGTTGCTTTAAGATTGATTACCTGTATGGTTGTTTGCACATGGTCATGCTCGTACGTGGCTCGACTGGCCCGTACGTAGCCGTGGGTCTCATACGTAGCTTAGTTGGCTCGTATGTAGGTTGTTGTCTCGTACGCGGCCCGACCGGCCCGTGCGTAGCTGTTGGTCTCATACGCAGCTTAATTGGCTGGTATGTATGTGGTTATCTCCTACGAGGCCCGTCTGGCTCGTAGGTAGTTATTGTTTCATACGTAGCTTAGTTGGCTCGTATGTGGTTATTACTCGTGTATAGCTTGTTAGCTAGTACACAGTTATTTGTGCTCGTCTAGGGTGATGTTACCACCCTAAGGGCTATCGACCATCAAGACATATGTTTTCTACCCTAAGGAACTGTGGAGGAGTCACTCCTTGGGTACCGTCGAATCTTAACCAGGATAGGTTGATCGAGGACCGGAGTATAGACGAAATCCAAGTCTAGGGTAGCGGCCTGCATGTATATTCGCACGGCCAAAGTCTTGGATCGATGAGCCACGAACCGGATCCTGAGGGATTCTGGTAAGTCTAGGTTGAGCGGCCTAGCAGAGTTGTCTTGCGAAGCCTAATTTAAGGCCTAGCACGTTGTGTTATAATATCGTCATCCCTAGGATTGTTCGAGTCAGGGACATCACTAGGATAGTGACTTATAAGGATCAGTTTACTTAAACCCTTTTGCCGGGAGAGAGGGGTCAGTCGTAGGGGGCCCCTTACACTAACTCGTCCCTTGAGGCAGATCATAGGTGGTGTACTGGGTTGTACCTTCCCGTCAAAGGGATACGTACGGTGCCGTCTCACAACTTGAGGACACGGGTTGCGTATCTCGCTCTGTTAATTCCTGGAGTACCGTGGCTAGGGGTGCCACAGGATGCATTGTGCAGTCCTGCGCTTGCGATACCCCAGAGGGTGCCACAGGGTAGGCTTTGCGCTACCCTGCGCTTGCGAAACCCTATAGTGTGATTTTTGGAATGACGCCCGATACGTTGGGATCGTCTAATTTGAGTGAGGTCCGGTTAGCCGGGTCGCGGTGGCGAACATAGACACCACGGGCGAAATGCAACAGTGGCACATGACCACATCTGCAGCCTCGCGAGTCATGTGTAGGTGTCAGGAACAGGTTGTGTACAATTAGAATTCATAACGCGGGTTCAATCCCTATATATGGAGAAACGGCTTGAGATGGAGTCGCATGTATTTATGGGCTGCATGTTACTTTCGGAGACTTGCTGACATTAGAATAGGAAGCGTCCTTGTTCTACCTTCCCGTCAAAGGGATACGTACGGTGCCATCTCACAAGTTGAGGACACGGGTTGCGTATCTCGCGCTGTTAATTCCTGAAGTACCATGGCTGGGGTGCCACAGGATGCATTGTGCAGTCCTGTGCTTGCTAAACCCCAGAGGGTGCCACAGGGTAGGCTCTGCGCTACCCTGCGCTTGCGAAACCCTATGATTTGATTTTGGATTAAGTCCCGATACACCGGGCAATAGTGGCAAACATGGACACCACTATATGACTGCAGTGGCGGAACTAGACCGCACCTGCAACCTTGTTGAGTGAGGTCCGGCATGCCGGGTAGTAGTGGAAAACGGAGACACCATAAGCAGACTGCATAGGGGGACTTGACCCCTTCTGCAACCTCACAGAGTCATGGAGTATTGTCAGGAACGGGTTGTGTATAATTAGTTCTATTTAAATATCGCGTTAGAGTCTAGTCATAGTACTCACGAACACTTAAACTACACCAACACAATTGCTATGTTTGTATACTTTGTATATTGTTTGGAAGATTCGCTGCTATATGATCAGCCTTTAAGCGTCAGTGAATACTGACGTCCCCACTTCAATAGGTACTGGATAGCAGAAGTACAGGTGCGAGATTCAGGAGGACTCAAGGCAAGGAAAGCAAGGAGTCAGTATTAAGTTTAGTTCCGCTGCAAAATATGTATTAACTCTATATTGGTTAAGGAGTACTCTGATGTAAGATGTGAATGTTGTAATACTTAGAAATGTAAAGGTAATATTGTAACTCTATTGTAAGGTATTACAGTTGTACAATATTCAGACTTGTAACACTTGCGTATTGAATAAAAAGTTTTAAATTCTCCTATTTTTCTGTGTATTATGGCTAATTGAAGCAAAGATCTTGGCTTGTGTCTCGGTTTTCCAGTATCGGAAATCAGGGCGCTACAATAAATCTCCATCCTTTTGTTGGAAGAGTTGAATCTCCCTTTTTAGCTATTTGGTCTTTTGGGCTGGAAAGAATTCTTTCAAAAATTTTGTGGCCAATTGCTCCCATGAGTTTATTGATCCTGGTTCCAAAGAATTATACCATAGTTTAGCGTTAAGTTTTAAGGAAAAAGGAAACAATATTAACCTGATTTGCTCAGGGGTGAGCCCTTGAACGCTTTGTGTCCTGCAAAGATCGAAAAAATCCTGCAGATGGAGATGAGGCTCTTCATCTGGTCTGCCACTAAAGTGGGGAACCATACTAAGTAACTGAGGTGATAGATGCATGTTCCCTGTGACATTAGGTTGATATGCAATGCAGGAGGGTTGTTCAATGTTCTTAGGTGTAAATTTATCCTGCGTTGGTACGCGATTGGGTATTTCTTCTGCCATTATTGCTTGTGACTTGAGTCTCTGAGCAGTCGACTGGGTTCGTGCAGCAGTCGACTGGTTGTTCGCAATCAGTCGACCTAATCTGTGCAAAGTGCGTTCTGTTTCTGCGTCAATTGGTAGTAGCTCTGGACGAAGTGATCTCCTTCCTTGCATCCACCAAAATCCTGTAACCTAAAAGAAAAACTTATTAATAAAATTAAAAGAAAGAAAATAAAAGTTTTCTACTGATCTGTAAGTTAAAATACTAGGCAATCCCCGGCAGCGGCGCCAAAAACTTGTTGTTGGTTTCTAGATACCTAAATATATAGATAAAACTAGACACAAATTAAAAACCTCGCAAGTGCACGAATCGTTTATAGAAGCGTAGCAATAGCAAGGGTCGATCCCACAGAGATTGTAGATTTCTACTTACTAATCAATAAAAAGAGTTAAAATAACAAAGAGTTGTTTTAAAAGTCTAAAAGAAATGAAAAGTTTAAAACTAAATTAAGAATTGTTGAATCACAAATATCGATTAAGTAGTTGGGTTTAGATTTCCACCAATAGTCAGTAATGCTAAGTCACCTTCTGTACTTCTTCTTATTACTCATGTTTGTTCCCTTCAAGGGTATGGTATCTACTCCTTAAAGTACTGTTTCCCTAGGCCAAGAATTAGGCATGGTATCTACTCTAATTCGTTTCTTTCATCAAGTATTCAGCCTAGTATCTACTAAGTTGTACTTAAAGAAAACATAAGATCAGTGGAAACGAACAAACACTCAAGGTTCTAGAAATTGATATCAGATCTAGATCCCTTAAGTTGATTGAACCAAGAACCCCTAAGATTCCTTTGTTACAATTACGGGCACGAGATACGGGTCGTCTCAATATGCTCATATAACAGATTCAGATAAATGGTAAAACAAACTTGATATTCTCCAGCTCTGTTTGTCAGTCGACTGGCTCTCACCTCAGTCGACTGCTCTCAGAGCTTTGAGAACAAGTTTGATTATCATACACCTATATCAATTCAATCAGATTCAATCAATAAGTAAATAGAAGAATTCAGAAGAATATAGCATTACATAACTACGGTTTCAATCTTCCCAACTATGCAATTAGTTCCACATAATAATATTTTTATTAATCAACAAGTTCGAATACATGACCAACATAAAAGAATAGAGAGAGAAGAAATAAACTAATGAAGTCCGGCAATGAGGTCGACTGGCTGTCACACAGTCGGCTGCCTTCGAATACTTGGTCTCCTCTCTCCTTCCTTGATGCTGATAGAATAATGCCCCTGTTGATGAATTGAACGCTCAGAAACTCTTGTGATTCGGTGATTAGCCACCTGGAAGAAGCGCTCTCCCGAGATATTTATAGAACACGACAGCTGAATTAGGGTTTTCCCTTTTTCAGGAAAATCCCTCTCTTTTTATTATTTCTTTCCTTATTTGATCGGTTGATTTATATCTTTCTTCTTTTCTTCTTTTATTCCTTATTTGCTAACCACGTGCTCCTTGCTAATTCCCAGTCTTTAGATTTGGTTTGTTGGAGAATTCGCATAAAATCTGGATTCAAATAGATTTGGAATTAGATGCAGGTGTATCTTCGAATATCTTATCTGTTAACTCCGCCGCAGACCAGTCGACTTGTCTTCGAACCAGTTGACTGTGTCGAGACTTCTGAAGATTTCTTAATTGATCAGCCCAGTCGACTGGTGTTGGAGTAAGTCGACTGTGCCGAAACTTCTGTGTAAACTTGATTCCTCTGTTCAGTCGACCTGTGTGGAAGACTCAGTCGACTGATGCTCTGCTGTAGTCTGTATTGGTCTGGAATTTGCTTTGTTTTGCTGTTATCGGCTGTTTCCTAGTGAAAAGAGAAAATAAGAGTTAAATACCACGTATAGAGCTTTTAAATGTGCATTTATAATAAGATTATTGCTTCTAAATGTGAATAATAATGTGTTCATCAGGGGGTCAGTTCCTCGTCCGCTCGGTTCGGGGTACTTAGTTAGCACATTCGAGCCGAGTGTTTGGACTTCGAACCATCGTTAGAGTAGTTCGACGGTCGCGGGAGCAATTCCGAACGACGACCTACTTCTGGTTCGCTTAAGAGCGAACTTTCGAAGTAGAATCGAGCCGAGTGTTGGACTCCGAACCATCGTTAGAGTTATTCAACAGTTGTGGGAGCAGTTCCGAACGGTGACCTACTTCTGGCTCGCTTAAGAGCGAACTTGCGAAGTAGAATCGAGCCGAGGGTTGGACTCCGAACCATCGTTAGAGTTATTCAACGGTTGTGGGAGCAGTTCCGAACGGCGACCTACTTCTGGCTCGCCTAAGAGCGAACTTGCGAAGTAGAATCGAGCCGAGTGTTGGACTCCGAACCATCGTTAGAGTTATTCAACAGTTGTGGGAGCAGTTCCGAACGGCGACCTACTTCTGGCTCGCTTAAGAGCGAACTTGCAAAGTAGAATTGAGCTGAGTGTTGGACTCTGAACCATCGTTAGAGTTATTCAACGGTTGTGGGAGCAGTTCCGAACGGCGACCTACTTCTGGCTCGCTTAAGAGCGAACTTGTGAAGTAGAATCGAGCCGAGTGTTGGACTCCGAACCATCGTTAGAGTTATTCAACGGTTGTGGGAGCAGTTCCGAACGGCGACCTACTTCTGGCTCACTTAAGAGCGAACTTGCGAAGTAGAATCGAGCCGAGTGTTGGACTCCGAACCATCGTTAGAGTGAAAAGCAAAGAGCAGAGATATATTTGCACAAGTATGAAAAATTTTCTTTATTGAAGACTACTAGTCGGCCGCTTCTGAGTTGCGAGCCGTTATTACATATGAGAAATAATAGAGAAAATACAGGGGATAGGAGAGGAACGGTTCGACATCCCGAAATACTTAGAGAGGTGCCGGGGCACTTTCTTGGTATTTCAAAAGATGGTCGGCATTCCAGATCCTAGGGATTTCTCTGCCTTCGTGGTCTTCGAGACGATATGCTCCAGGCCGAACTACTTTCGTGATCTTATAGGGTCCCTCCCAATTTGGAGCTAGTTTACTCTTCTCACTAGGGAAGGAGACAGCTAGCTTTCTGAGGACTAGGTCCCCCTGTTTGAGATCGGTAGGTCGGACCTTTTTGTTATATGCCGACTCGATCCTCCTCCGATAGCTCTGTTGGCGGATGGATGCCCTTTCCCTCAGCTCGTCTATTAGGTCTAAGTTTGTCCGAAGGTCTCTAGCGTTCTGCTCTTCGTTGTAGGCTACAAGGCGATGAGAAGGTATTCCGACCTCGAGAGGGATCACAGCCTCGGACCCATAGGTGAGGTTAAACGGGGACTCTCCTGTGGGGGTCCGTTTAGTGGTGCGGTAGTTCCACAGCACGTTGGGGAGCTGTTCGACCCATAAACCTTTGGAGCACTTGTCCAATCTCTTCTTAATGTCGGTAAGAATCTGTCGGTTAGCATTTTCAACTTGGCCATTTGACTGCGGATGGGAGACGGAGGAGAAACGTTGCTGGATGGCGAGGTCCTCACACATAGCTCGGAATGCAGCCCCAGTAAATTGGGTTCTGTTGTCTGTTACGAGGACTCGGGGGACACCGAATCGGCAGATGACGCTCTTCCAGAAGAACTGAAGTACCTTGTTCTCTGTGATCGTTGCCAGGGGCTCGGCCTCTATCCACTTCGAGAAATAGTCGATCGCCACGACTAGGAACTTGAACTGGCCCGGAGCTGGAGGGAATGGCCATAGTAAATCCATTCCCCACATGGCAAAGGGAATAGGACTTGATAGGGAGGCGAGCTGAGCTTGTGGGAGGCGACGAATGTTTGAATGCTTCTGACAAGAGTCGTATTGCCGAACGTGTCGCTCGGCATCTTGGAGGATAGTAGGCTAGAAGTAGCCGTAATTCAACACCTTCCGAGCTAGGGATCTGGACCCTGAATGTGCCCCGCCGATGCCTTCGTGGAGCTCTTGTAAGGCGTAGTCGGCTTGTTCTGGGGAGAGACATCTCAAGTATGGCCTGCCATCCACTTGCGAGAAGGAGTGTTTGTATAAGATTCCCTCCACTAGGGTGTACCGCTCCGCTCTGGTCATTATTTGGCGAGCTTCCTTAGGGTCTTCAGGGAGGAGCCCATCCCTTAGGAACTCCACCAATGGTTTGATCCAGTTATCTTGCAGTAGGACCGACAGCGACTCCACTGAGTAGAGGGTCTCGTCTTCTGTACTTGGTTTCAAGAGAACCTCGATCAAGACGGTCTGCTCGAGACCTTGGAGAGAGGATGAGGCTAACTTGGAGAGGGTGTCGGCCTGTGAATTCTCTTCTCGGGGGATCCGCTGGATGAGCGCTTCTTCAAACCGGGCCATGAGAGTTCGTACTTTAGCGAGGTACTTCGCCATCCGATCGTCCCGCGCCTCGTACTCGCCCAAGAATTGATTCACCACCAGTTGAGAGTCACTATAGATTCGGAGGCGCTGCGCCCCTGCACTTCGGGCAAGTCCGAGGCCGGCGATCAGTGCCTCATACTCTGCTTCGTTGTTTGAGGCCTTGAAGTTCATGCGGAGGGCATACTGGAGGACGAAGTCATCCGGGCCTGCCAGAATGATCCCGGCTCCGCTCCCCTCATTGCAAGAGGAACCGTCCACAAAAACTGTCTAGATAGGGGGTCCGTTTGGCGCCTGGCTGACCTCGGGAATGGTGGTCTCGACGATGAACTCCGCCAAGGCTTGAGCTTTGATCGCAGTTCGGGGCTGGTATGAGACGTCGTGCTGGCTTAGCTCGATGGACCATTTCATGAGGCGACCAGAGGTCTCAGGTCTGTGGAGGACTTGTTTCATCGGTTGGTCGGTAAGGACGACCACCGAATGGGACTGAAAGTAGGGGTGAAGCTTTCTCGCTGCCATGTTCAGAGTGTACGCCATCTTTTCTATCTTCGGGTAGCGAAGCTCGGCTTCACGGAGCACCTTGCTCACATAGTAGATGGGCCTTTGAGTCCGGTCTTCTTCCCTTACTAAAATGGCACTAAGGGTCTGCTCGGAAGCAGCCAAGTAGAGGTATAGGGTTTCACCTGGAACGGGCTTGCAGAGCAGAGGAGGGTTGACGTGGTAAGCTTTTAGCTGGTCGAACGACTCCTGCTGCTGCTGACCCCATTCAAAAACCTTAGCCCCCCTGAAGGCCTTGAAGAAGGGGAGGCATTTCTCCCCGGACTTGGAGAGGAAACGACCTATAGCGGCCAGGCATCCTGTCAGCCTCTGAACTTCCTTAACATTCTTGGGCAGGGCCATGTCTAATATGGCCTTGATTTTCTCTGGATTAGCTTCGATTCCTCGTTGGCTGACCATGAAGTCGAGGAACTTTCCTGAGGAGACTCCAAACGCACATTTGTTCGGATTGAGCCTCATGTTGTGCTTTCTCAGTACACCGAATGCCTCCTGCAGGTCGGCGACATGGTCGGTACCTCGGATGCTTTTTACAAGTATGTCGTCGACATACACTTCCATATTGCTACCTATCTGGCTCTGAAAGACTTTGTTAACAGGGTGCTGGTAAGTGGCACCAGCGTTCTTCAATCCGAACGGCATCACCCTATAACAGTAAAGGCCTTGGTCGGTCACAAACGAGGTCTTCGGGATGTCCGGGGGGAACATCCAGATCTGATTGTAGCCAAAGAAAGCATCCATGAAGCTGAGGAGCTCGTGCCCTGAGGTGGCGTCGATGAGGGTGTCAATGCTCGGAAGAGGGAACGGGTCTTTAGGACATGCCTTATTCAGATCGGTAAAGTCGATACATATCCTCCAGGTCCCATTCGACTTCTTTACCATGACCACATTGGAAAGCCATTCCGGGTAGTTAACCTCCTGAATGAAATGAGCCTTTAGAAGCTTATCGACCTCTTCTTTGATGGCCAGCTGTCGCTCGGGGGCGAACTTGCGTCGCTTCTGTTGGACCGGCTTAGACCCCGGTTCAACGCTCAGGTGGTGGACCAAAAGCTCCTCGGAAATTTCCGGCATGTCAGTGGCGGACCAGGCAAAAAGATCGCGGTTCCTCCGAATGCACTGCACTATGTCGGAACATAAGACAGACGGAAGGGTCTTGCTAATGAAGAACTTTCGGCTCGGATCATCCTCCGAAAAGAGCACCTCTTCCAGTTCGTCCACCGGCTCAGACGTTGGTCGAGTTGCCTCCTGGGGGATCTCTAAAGTTTCGAGGGAGAGGACCGGACCCCCGGTGGAAGTCATGTAGCACTTCCGGGCCATCTCTTGATTGCCCTTGACCTCCCCTACTCCTGCCTGGGTGGGGAATTTCATCTTGAGGTGGTATGCCGAAGGGACGGCTTCTAGGGCAGCTAAGCCGGGTCGACCCAGGATAACGTTGTATGCAGCTGGGACGTCGACGACCATAAATTTCATCGGCTCGGTCCGGGTGGTAGGAGTTTTGCCAGCAGTTACGTCGAGGGTTATCACCCCTTCGATAGTTACTGGCACTCCTGTGAACCCGTGAAGAGTGTAGCCGGCCGGTTTGTGATGGTCCCTGGATAGCTGGAGACCTCGGAAGGCTGAGAGGAAGAGGATGTTCACGGAGCTTCCGTTGTCTACTAGGATCCTCTGCACTTTGAAGTTCGCCATATGAAGATCAATAACAAGTGCATCACAGTGGGGAGTCCTAACCCCCTCGAGATCTTCATCTGAGAATGTGACCGGGACACCGAGGCCTTTGGGGGGAGGGGCGCCGTGAACAGAATTGACCTCTCGGACGAACGCCTTTCGAGAAGAGCTGGAAGAGCCTCCCATGGGGCCTCCATAAATAAGATGCAGGATGCGTTCCTCCTCGAACTCGGGGGTTTCATCGCGTCGCTCGGAACGCTTGTTAGCCCCCCGAGGCGGAGGAGTGGTGCGATCGGTCCGATTATTTTCTCTCACAAACTTGGCCAACTGCCCCCTCTGGATGAGGGCCTCTATCTCGTTCTTCAACGCCCGGCAGTCGTTGGTGTCGTGGCCATGATCCCGGTGGTAGCGGCACCACTTCTCCTTGTTCCTCTTCTTGGCTGGGGTGTTCATCCTCGGAGCAGGAGGTATGACCCCTTCCTTCTCGACTTCCATTAGAATGGTGGAGACGTTGGTAGTGAGAGGAGTAAATTTCTCGAACCTGGGGGGAGGGCGGCGCTGACCGCTATTATCCTTCTGAAGCTTCTTGGCCCCTTCCTCTTCAGTTGTCTTTCTCTTCGTCCCGGAGGCAGATCCTCCGAAGCCCGGGAGATATTCGGCCTCCTCAGCCCGAATATACTTCTCGCACCTAAGAAGAAGGTCGGAAAAGTTATGCGGGGGCTTTTTAGCGAGGGACGAGCAAAGGTTAGAGTTGAGGACGTTGGATTGGAATGCGACGATTGCAACTGATTGGTCGAGGGAGGCGATAGACCTGACCACTGTAGTAAACCTCCTCACATAGTCCTTCAACTTTTCTCCCCTCTCCTGACGGAAGTGGAGTAATGAGATGATGGTCTTCTTCATGCGTCTGCTACTCACAAATTGGGTTATAAAGAGCGTTTCGAACTGCTCGAAAGAGAAAATGGAAGAGGGGGCGAGGCGGGAGTACCATTCCAAAGCCAAACCCTTAAGAGTGGCGGGGAAGGTTTTGCAAAGCATGGCGTCGGAAGCTTGGTGGATTAGCATCAAGGTCTTGAAGCTTTCAACATGGTCAACGGGGTCCGACTCCCCCGAGTAAGTTTCAAACTGCGGAGGCTTGAAGCCCCTTGGGATGGGAGCCTCCATGATGGTCGGGGAGAAGGGAGGTCTGCTAGGGCGGACGGTCCTTCCTCTTGACTCTTCCACCTTTTGCATTCGGCCGATGCGCCTCTCCATCTCGTGAAGACGGCGGTAGAGAGCATCGTCCCTCCGGTGATAGTCAAACGAGCCTCTAGACTCGTCTTCATAGGAAGGGGAGCGGGGACTACGGCGACGGTAGTCCTGGGAGCGGCGAGGACTGTGGTTATGTTGTTGGTGATTAGGAGCCGGAGGAGGCGTTATGGACCGGTGACGAGGACTTGGGACCCGTGGGGGTGTCGGAACCCTTTGGGCATTATTGTTGTTAGGGCGAAGGTTGAGAGCCTGCAACACCGTTGCTTGAAATTGCTGGAACTCGGCACGAGTGATGGGTGCCTCATCGTTCCTCGGATGATGCCGACCAGCGGGGGAATGCGGTCTCCTCCTATGATGCTCGGGGGATTCTCTCCGTCCCCTTCGGTCCGGGGACCTTCTGCAATCTCAGTGATGAGGAGATCGCTCACCCGGATGTTGTTGGCGGGAGACTCCCTCTCGGGCCCGCTTCTTATCCAGGCGGCGGCGAAGATCCTCATCCTTCTGCCGATTGAGGACGGTGTTACGAAAGTCGGAAACTCGAGGATTGTGGGAGGCCATAGAATTCGAAGAGGCATTGTGGATGGAGACGTGGTCCGGATGGAGAGGTTGTTTCTGCGGGTCGGGACGCGAGACCCCTGCGCCGGCATTTGAAGGACCGGGGGGACCATTAGGAGGTTGTTGATTTGGAAGAGGAGGCAGATCCTCGGCTTGAGGCGGAAGTTGCCCCTGTTGATGAGCGGGTTGGAAGGGGACTTCCTGTTGCTGATCGGGATTGGGTCCACGATTGGACCCCCTGGATCTTACCTTTCTAGGCGGCATGGCTGGAGATCTGACCGACGGGAAGAGGGGAGGCTGCTATTCGTTTGATGTTCCCACAGACGGCGCCAATCTGTTACCGCTGAATCTGGTGTGGGGGTAAACAGATAGTATTTGTGAGTTCTTGGAAAATCTGAACAGCACACCTGAACATGTTCCGTCGGAGCTTAACCGTTGACTCCTGCCGTTCACCTGCAAAATGTGCGAGACACTGGAGTTGATCCCGGTGACGCACCCTCCGACGCTCAAGTCAATAACCAGAAATGATTATGAAAGAGCGTTTAACTAGCAAAAGATTGATTACCTCATAACGGAGATGGATGGGGGGTATTTATAGGCACCTTTGGGGATCAGACTAGGAATGTAATCCATGTGAATCTGTTAAGGAATAAAATCCTCGTAACCAGATAAGGAATGTGATCCCTAATTTCCCGGTGACAGGATAGATATGAATCAGGGCCGTTGATTTAGCTAAATCAGAGACCCTAATTTTATCCTGCTGATCTGGGTTCTTCTCGGGTCGGGACCCGCACCCAGCTGAGGTGGATCCGTTCGCGGGTTATTGGATCTTTGGGGAGGAGATCCAGTATCCGTCTCAGACCCGGCTGTAAGTGAAATTACCGTTTTACCCCTAGGCTTCAAGGTTCGTGCCCGATTTGGACGGTTCCGATTTAACCCCATTTTTAGCCATATCACCGAGCTACCGGGGCACCGACCTTCACACATGGAGAAAAGTGCTGCCGAGCTACTCGGACCGTCCGATCGCTCAGATATTCGCGCTGTTAGCTGATGAACGGCCCAGATTATGCCACGTCATAAACGGTATTAAAAATTACTTTTTTATTTATTAATTTCGAATTATTTATTTAAAAAATTGTGAAAAAATGATTAAAAATTCAGGAAAATTAATTAAAAATTCTAAAAAATAATTATAAATTCAGGGAAATATTTTTGAGCCCCTGGAAAAATTATTGCTTAGAATAATTAATTAATGCCCTCGAAAAATAAAACACCTCTTCGCAAAATTAAATAAATGATCCGAAAAATAAATAAAAATTTAAGAGAATTCACCTAAAATCTAGAAGAGCTCAAGAACAATCCTGAGCGCACAACCAACTCCAAAGATCACCATAATACCTCGTATGAAGATTCAACACCCCTCATTTGGACTCCGATACAACTCTGCAAGCCATTAAAACAATAAAACTACTCCTCAAAGGCTGATCAAACTCAGTCTTCGGGAGTGGGGGGCTCGTGATATGGCAAAAAATAGGGTTAAATCGGAACCGTCCAAATCAGGCGCGAATCTTAAAGCTCGGGGGTAAAATTGTAATTTCACCTACAAACGGGTCTGAAATGGGAACTGGGCCTTCTTCAGAAAGCTCAATAACCCATAAACGGATCCGTCTCACTAGGTACGGGTTTCAACCCATAAGAAACCCGGTCCGGCTAGATAGGAGAGAATTAGGGTTTATGATTGTCCTTGATCAACGGCCCTAATCACTTCTATCCGTTCACTGGGAAGTAGGGATTTGATCTTATCCCGAAACTGGTTCCTAAGGCGGCTATAAATATCCCCATCCCCCACTGTCACCAGGTAATTAATCTTTTGCCAATCAAATCTCTTTCATAATCTTTCTGATTACTGACTAGAGCGTCGGAGGGTGCGTCGCCGGAATCAACCCCGGTGTTTCGTACTTTTTACAGGTCAACAGCAGGAGAATCTCGGTCAAACTCTGGTGAAGGTGTTCAGGTTTGAATGTTCAACTTCCCTCGAATCCACAAATCTATCTGTTTGCCCCCACACTGATTTCAGCAGTAACAGTCTCCTAGGCTAAGAATACGACTCACTGATATAGCTAAGGAAAGAAAGGCAATGGAGGAAGCTCTCCCCTCATGGAAAATTCACTGTGAAGTCAGCATACGGCTTCTACATCATTGTGGAACTACCCCCCCCCCCCCCCCATGTAGTTGCAATCTGGCATATCATTCCCCCCACTGCTGAATCTTTATTTGGCTTCTAAGCTGGGATAAGTTTCATTCCAAGGAGTCACTTAGAAAGGATGGGTTGGTTATACGCTTGCACATCCTGTGCATGTTTATCAGATTCTTCCTTCCACATTTTCTGTGAGTGGCCAACTACTATTGAAGTAAATATGGGAACACTTTCAAAACTTTCTGCACATTACTTCCCTTCTTGCTTCTATTCATGAGTATTTACTTCATAGTGTTTTTTTTATTATCGTTAACGGCAGGTAAAAAGACCCCCCCCCCCCCCCCCCCCCCCCCCCCCGCGTTCCATTAAAAATAATTTAATATATAACAAAAAATAAGGATTATAAAGTCCCCGTTCCATTCAAAAGAATTTAACAAAATATACAACTAAAAATAAGGATTATAAAGTTCATGAAACCCAACAGGCTGGGTCATTAAACTCATACTCCCCAACCAACAAACAATTAATACAACAAAATCTAATCTTACTGGTCGATCAACTTCGCCAAAACAAATTCTCTGTATCAACCCAATCTAACCTGACTAGGTCAAACATTGAGCTCATTCTCTCTCATTCTCTCTCATTCTCTCACTTGTACACCGTTTGTCATCGTCGTCTCGTGTAACAACAACCTCCATCACCCCCAGTAATGACACACACGTCAAATTCAAGCTCTTTAACACGATAGACACCACAGGCACCCGCAAATCTGACATAAACATGTTCAAATTGAAACCTCGTTCTCATCCTCTAGCTTTTCCACCGTTGACTATCACCGCCACCTTACAACAAGAGCTATCGTCGGCCCCGAAGATCCCACAAAATGCCACCTCAAGCCTATAGATACGTGAGAAACCACAAACATCCCTCCAATATGACCTGAATATGTCAATATAAACTATTCTCTCACTACCTAGCTCTTCCATCGTCTACTGTTACCCACAATCAAAAATTGTCATCGCAACAACGGTAACTTGAACGCTATCTCCAAACTCAATGGTAAGAGAAAAATCCTAGGCATCCACCCAATTCAACCTGAATAAGTTAAATTGACTCTTTCTTTCATCACCAAGCTAGCTTGACCATTGTTCTCCGTCACCTCCAGCATCAATCGTAACGGATGTTGTCTCCAATGGTAACACAAATGCCCCTCCAAGCCCCTTGACATGAGAGAGGGCCCAGACACTCACTCAATTTGACTGAATAGGAAAAAATTGAGCCTAAAGTTTTAACTCGCTTGACCAATGTTGCCCCACAACAGCTAGAATTCGTTTTCTTGATTATTGGAAGTTGGTTGTAATTAATTTGAATATTAGGGCAGACATTTTGATGGGGGGAGGGACGAGGGAGGAGCCAACGACCTCCTCCCCTTTCCAAATCCTCACTGTAACGCCCCTGCCCCAAACTCAAACAATTTATACAATTTATCAGACAAATTATTTATAGTATTGTACAACTGCCCACCACAGGCTGCCTCTCCAAAGGTGGTTAACCGAATTGGTGACTCTTGATCATAGGCTATATTATTTCTTATTATTTTATCTATATGTATTCCTGATATGGGACTATCTTTCATACATTTTTCTCTCCTCTTCTGTTCACAGCAGAGCCCCTACCCCTGGCGGGTCCCCCTACCTCCACGTCATCAGAGAGAGCACAACACAACGACTTCTTCACAATCCCGGGTGCCCCCCGCTAATGCTGACGTCATCATGATGTCAGCGCACAACCCACAGCAGCAACGTGTTGTTCTCAAATCTTGGGCCCCTCATCTTTTCCACTTAATTACAACTTCACCATCCACCCTTTATATATATATATATATATATATATATATATATATATATATATATATATATATATACACACACACACACACACACACACACACACACACACACACACACACACACACACACTATTATAGCTATTTTGAAATTACAGGATTTTACATACACTCCCCTTTCAGAAATCATCGTCCTCACTGAGCACGGGGCATGCATAATCTAGTGCAGGATCTATTTGTTAGCCGATGTGGAGCATCTGCTCTCCTATCCACCCGACTAATCATGATCCCAGAATCCACCGCCCGATCAATCATAGTCCCGAATTTAATTAAAGCTTATCTTGCTCACCACAGTCCTGAAATCCACCGCCCGATCGGGTCTATAGTCCCGGAATCCACCACCCGACTATATAGACATGCCCCACACTCTAAATTCGGCTCTGATACCATTTGTAATGCCCCTGCCCCAGACTCAGACAATTTATACAATTTATCAGACAAATTATTTATTAATTAGTACAACTGCCCACCACAGGCTGCCTCTCAACATGTGGTTAACCGGATTGGTGACTCTTGATCATAGGCTATATCTATATAATAAAACACAAAGAAAGCTATCAAGTGGCTATCCTTCAATCCCCTCCAAAATCAAAGGCCCAGATCTAACCTCAAAAAACACATTTTCCCCCAAAAAGTTTTCCCCCAAAATTCAAATTTAAATCCCCACCTAAAACAACTCCTTTATTTATTTAATTATTTCTTTCTCTCTCTCTTTATTTCTCTCTCTCTTCTATTCAAAAAATACATAAAATAAAAAATTTAATTTAAAAAAAAATTAAAAAAATTTAGATCTAACCTCAAAAAACACATTTCCCCCCAAAAAGTTTTCCCCCAAAATTCAAATTTAAATCCCCACCTAAAACAACTCCTTTATTTATTTAATTATTTCTTTCTCTCCCTCTCTCTTTCTTTCTCTCTCTCTTCTATTCAAAAAATACATAAAATAAAAATTTTAATTTAAAAAAAAAATTAAAACCAAAAAATTTAAAAAATCAAAAACTTAAAAAAAAAATTAAAAAATATTAAAATTATTAATTTAAAATTTAAAAAAAAATTAAAATTTTTTGAAATTTTAGAAATAAAACTTTAAAATTTTAAAAATAAATGTTTAGATTATTTGTATTGTAGATACCTTCATACCTGCACTTGCGTTACCATTGTATTTAGACATGCTCATAGTGATTATGGGATTAGAGTAATCTCTATAAAACCTATATGATAATGTCCTTGCATAACTACTACAAGTATCTAAAATTGATGCTGAAGTTAAAAAAAAACTCTATGCAGTGTTTCTAACAAACTATATGCATTTCAGGTAAGTTCAAGCTAATAATCAGGAAGACGATAATTGAGCTTAAAGGTAGATATACTGGTTCCTCATATAATATGTTTACTACTTCAATTAATTTACTGGACCTCCAAAACTATTTTATATAATCAAATCAGGTGCACCGTTCCGAAGACGTGCCGTAGGCACGTGTCAACGGGCAAACCTAGTTATTTATTATTATTTAAACCTATATGTATTCCCGATATGAGACTATCTTTCATACATTTTTCTCTCCTCTTCCGTGTACAGCAGAGCCTCTACCCCCCGGAGGGTCCCCCTACTTCCATGTCATCAGAGAGATCACAACACAGCGCCAGCAACTGCACCCCCAAGCACCCCTCTCCTCCCTGTGTGCCTCCTCCTTCGACTGCAGCGACGCAACACCTCCCTATCGCGACCTCTTGTCGCAGCAGCGACTGCGGCATCTGTTCCCAACCGCAGCTGCCCCGTGCACCGTCGCCTGCCTCTCGCTGCCCTCGCCAGTGCTACCCTTATGCGCCGACCACCGGCCGCCGCCTTGCTGCCCTGTGCCGACCGTAGTGCACACTTTGTTCCCCCTGACTGTTCTTGATAGGTTGCCGTTTGATATTGGTTTTGATCATGTGGATCCAGAGCTGTCCGATCTCCTTGGTGATCTTGATCGTTATCAAGATCTTGATTTCCAGATATGATCATCATCTTCCCTATCTTCGATCTCGGTCGTCGATTGGTTGATCAACTTGATCTCGGCCATTGATTGTCTCGTTCGTCTTCTACTTGGTGATTTAAACATTTGATCCACTTTTTGTTCTTATTCATCAATTATCAATCATGGTATAGTTACTCTTTTGGTACTCTTCTAATTCTTATATGTTCTATTTTTGATCTCGACCGTTGGATTCGCTTGATCTTCATCTTGATCTTGATCATTACCGAGATCCGTGCCGATCGTGCTCGTCGCCCGGGATCCATTCCCGTTATTCTTTCATCGGATTCATCGTCACCCTAAGACAAGTATCTTCTTGTACATTTCGTTTTCTAGTACAAGTTTTTCCTTGAAAATATGCAAGTATATTGTAAATGTGACTTCTCTTTGTTTATCGTTGATGATCTCATGTTTCGCCTTATCTATTACATGATCTAAGAGTCACAATCCTTCGTTGATACACTTGTTCACAACTAGTATAATTCGATACAATTCATGCAAAAAGTGTCTTATTTGGTTTCTGTCCTGTCTTGTCTTACTGTTTCGACCCCGATAACACTGAAATATGAACTTGAGTCCTGAATATGAAATGTATTTCTAAGTATCCAGTTGCCAATAACATGCAGAATTTTCGAATTTCGAGTTATGGTCTAGGAAATATCGCAGTTTTACTGCCGTTGTGTCTGTAATCGCATATTCACAAAAACTGCTGCACCACATTGGTTTACAATTATTTTAACTATGGTAACAGTAAGTAAATGACTTGAAATTTTGCATGCTGATACTGGACACCCTAGAGAACATTCTCTAATTTTCTCAGAATTAATTAATGAGGTTTCAACCCTGTTTCATATGTATAAACTCAGTTTTACAAATTCTGGCTGAACACAAATGCTGTATAGTTTGCTGCTTTGACATAAATTGCTACAACTTTTATGTGTCTTAATTATATGCGTTGGAACCGGGCAGGAGTCTAGTTTCTAGACCTTCTGATGGATTCATATTTGCTATCTTGTAGCAACGGAAATCGCAGTTTTGGTGCAGCAACATCATGCTGTCCAGATTTGGAATTCTCGTTGTTCTTGATATTTTGATTTGTTTTGACCCTCGAACATGTATCCTACCTAGCCTGGACTTGTTCCATGTTCTTGCTTATGTTTACTTGACCTTTTCCGCACACTTTCATGCTTGCTTGATTATAATAATAAATAATAAGCCGGGATTTAAGGGAAAGACCATAGTAGTGGACAATATAGGTAAGTGTACTCGGAAGGGGGCCCGTATTTCCCAATACTCGGTTCATGAACTTGTTGCATCTTGATGTATTCATGAATCCATTACTTGGCTCATGAACTTGTTGTATTCATGAACCCACTGTGTGGTTCTTAAACTTGTTAGTGGATTCACGAACTTGCTTCGTGAACTTGTTACTTTATTTTCGTATTCATGAACTGTGCTTGCTTGATACTTGATGCCTGAGTACACCGCCCTATAAAATCCACCACTAGGCCTAAACGAAATTGCATTGATTGTAGCAACCATGTGATAAAAGAATGACACATGAAGTGCTATCTAGATAGTAATAACTACAAGACTTGATACATGATACTTGAACATGATACGTGCTTACATGATACTTGATTACATGATACATGAGACTTGATACTTAAGCATAATACTTGACACTTGCTACTTGATACTTGTACTTGACAACTTGACACTTGAGACTTGTTACTTGTTACTCGACACTTGTACGTGATACTTGTTACTTGATGCTTGACTTGATGCTTGATACCATTACATTCGACACTTGTACGTGATACTTGTTACTTGATGCTTGACTTGATGCTTGATACCATTACATGTTCACTAGCCACCTGTTCTACTACTAGTATTTGTTACCCAATCTTGTCACTTGAGTTGTCTTTCTTGCTAGCTAGTTTCTTGAATCCCAATACTTGTTGCATCCCTATTACATTATGTTATACATTCTTGATTCCAAATCCTGTTTCATATTTCTTGCATTTGTTTTCATATCCTTGCTTGTACTATTTGTGGCCCTAACTTGCACTAAGGGTGTTTATCTTATTTTCTATATTTTTCTCTCCTTTATATATTTATATATATAGACTTTGGAGACGAATTGCCTGCTGGAATTGGTGAGCAGACGTTCTAGGCTTCGCTTAGAGAGAAAACTTGCTTTAAAATATTTTGTTTTTGAATTATTTATTTCTTTTGTGATTTGAATCTTGTAACGGACTTATAGTCCCGAGTTTTATCTTTTGGTCCAGATTTGAAAAATATTTGGGATATTATTATTTTGTTTCAATTGTTTTCTGTTGATTAATAAATTCTTCATGCATGCGTGGTTGTGTACATTTTGTTATATTCTTGTTATGATGCTGAGTCGATCCTACAGCTCATGGATGATGAAAATCATTCGTTGAACTTTGTCACGCGCTCGTATTCCGTGTTTTTGGGAAGCAGGGCGTGACATGAAGAATAAAGGGATTGCCAGTCAATACGAAAATCAGATGGCGTAGCAGTGCCACAAATCTCTTGAAAGTGATTCTCGAAAGCTGTTCTAATAATAAAGGGAGAGGTTGTCAGAGTGTTACCAATATTGAGGCTATGGATGAAGTTCCGCCTCCTTCTACCATTAGCAATTGAGTGGAAGAATTTGGAGTTAGCATCCCCCTCTTTGATCTATTGCACTCTTGATCTCTGTCTCCAATACACTGACTCTGCTTTGATGAGATCATGGAGCTCTAGTTGAGTATCCTTTAGGGAGTCTGGTGGAGCGGGAAGCTGCTCTGCTTCAATCTCCAACTTGAGAAATTTATCATGAAGTTGCTTCTTTCGGGTTGGGATGTGGCCAAAAGTATCATTCCTCCACCGTCGAATGCGCCTCCTAAGAAGCTTCAACTTGTATGCAAAGATGTCAACCGGGTTGCCAGCACATGAGAAGTTTTTCCACCACTCTTGAACCTCAGGAATAAAAGTGGTGTTTGTGAGCCAAGCTTTCTCAAACCTGAAATAGTGTGCCTATCGTGAAATGAACTGAGTATCCAAAATAATAGGACAATGATCAGACGAATATCGTGGTAGGGAGTACTGAATGCAATTAGGGAAACAGAGATCTCAAGCTGATGTGATTAAGAATCTATGAAGCCTGGCCATAGCCGGGGATGATCCGAGGTTGGACCAGGTGTACTTCCTGCCGGAGAGTGGTAGGTCAATGAGTGCAAGATAATGAATGAATTCTCGAAAGAGTCTCATGTCCCTTGTGGAACCTCTACCACTGGACCTCTTCGTGTCAGAGATAGTTACATTGAAGTATCCACACAAGACCCGTGCATCATTAAGCTGGCTTCTTTGTTTCTTAATCTAATAGAAACAAAGTTCTCGATCTTCCAGATCAAAAGGGGCATATACCGTTGTGATCGACCAGGATTCATCTGACTGATGGTTTTTGAAAGAGGTAGAGATTGAAAAAATATCAATAGCAGAGTACGTGCATTCCAAGAGCTGGTCATTCCATCCTATGAGAACTCCGTCACAGATGTTAAGAGAAGCTAGCTGAATCCAATTTGTGATCAGGCTACCTCCGATCGAAGAGAGCTTACGAGGCCCAGGGTTGATGAGTTTGGTTTCTTGAACGCAGACGACTGATGGGGAGAAACTGCGGATGCCTTCCTTTTTGAATGAGCATTTGTCAGGGTTGCCCAACCCTCTCACATTCCAACTAGATATCTTCATTAAGAAAAGAATGCAACGAATTTCAAATAACAAAATAGGCGTGAACGATCCTAAGGATCAGTGAGCCTGTGCAGTTAGACAGAATGGTCTAGTTGATCTGAATGATCAACTAAATCCTTCTATTGCCCCTTGATAATATGCACCGAGTGTGGCCCTTTAGCCTCCACTCCAATAGACTCAGCTACTTCTAAAATATCCTCATTCAAAAGCAATTCAAATGGGTTAAGATGAGCATTCGTAACTGAATCAACTGAAGAAGAGGTACCTGAGGTCTTCTTCTTAATGGTAGTAGAGAGGTGCTTCATGAAAGGCCTCGTACTCTTCATCTTGCCCGCCGACCTTGATCGTTTTAGCCTCTTGGATGGTCCTTCGTCAAAGCCTGGAGGAGCTGAGAGAAGGGAACTGGCAGCCTTTGGAACTGGCCTTCTTAGGAGTGAGCGAGTGCGGAAGCTTTCGCCCCTGGCATTACTTGTGCTTGCTTTGAACACAAACTTTGCTGCAGCATTCAACTGACTGAGATCTTCTTGAACAGATTCTCTAAGTGCTCCTTCAACAGCTGGTTGGATTTTGGCAAACAGAGACATCGGGAAGGTGACAAGCTTACCCTTCCAGAATATTTCACGTATTTCTTCTTGAGAGTCTTCTTCAATTGAAACAATGTGGGCAAACGGAGATTTGGTGGGACCATGTGGGGGTGCTTGATTGCTACTATCTGAGGAATCACTGATTTGAACAGCAGGGGATGACAACTTGGCAGGATTTGAGAGCGGAGCTGGGGCCTCCTCAGATTCCGTAACAACCACCGGATTTGGAATGATCCCTTCATTAAAGCTCGAATCCGCCAAATTCGAAATATTTAGAAACTTTTCAAATTTTCCATCTCCTTGCGGAGATTTCGCATCCGTTGGAACCTCCCCTCCCAAATCACGGGGGTTTGGTTCATTGACCACTGGAATTTTAGCCCTGCCAAGTAGGCCACCATTGCCAGCGTCGCTCGGGCCCTCCGGCGTCTTTGGACGCCAAAAACTCGCGCTTCCAGCCTCAGAAGATTTAGCAGTGGCGAAAAGTTGTACATTGTCTGGTTTAACATCTTCAACAGCAATGGGCTCGCCAAGTAGCAGAATAGGCACTTCATGCACATGCCTCACAGACCAAGCCTCCGACACTCAGACGTGACATGGTTGTCCTCCCCGCACTTGAAGCAGCGGCTCTCCATTTTTTTAGATCGGCGCTTGTTGGGGCGAAAAGGTGGAATTTTTGGGTACAGGGAAGAGGGTTTGGGTTGGAATGAGGGTTTGGGGTGATGAGCGGGAGGGTGAGTGGGGTGTGAAGTGATGGGAGGGGGGGGGGTCGAGGACAACAGGGGATGACGTGGGGTTCAAAGAGGCCATTGGAGATTGTATTGATGACGAGTAGGTGGTGGAATTTGAAGAACCTGAGCATATAATTTGCTCCGTTTTCTAGGGAAGAAGGCAGTCTCTCTCCTCACCCCTCTCTCCATTGTCGGTTTTTTTTACCAGTTTTTTTTTAATCGTTTACTCTTCTAAGTAGTAGTTTGAGATGCTGCAGACAATATAATACCTGTAAAAAGATACTTTAAAAAGGGTTCTCTCATTGTGTTGTATTCTTTTTGTTTTCTTCTGCATCAGTTTCGTATGAGTAAATGGAACCATATATTTGTGAGGAAATTCTCTCATTTAGTTATTATAATCACTCTATGGGATCCATAACGTACAAACCGTTCCGTTCATCTTTTGACAGCATACTCTTCTTTAACACATCTTTTGCTAAACCATTTAAAATAACCCTTAAGATAATTATAAAAGGCAGCAAATATTTTCTTCAACTTCAGCTTTGGCATAGCAGAATGGATGACATAAAACAAAGAGAACTTGTAGTGATCACAATAAATTAGTTACAAAGAACCTGTTAACTTTGCATAGTGAACTATGTTTTTTCACTCCAACTTTGAACATTCCTCTCATTCTTAGGTTCTTTCTTAGCATCATTGCTCCAACTCATTGATTGATTACGTGACAGGAAACAAAAAAAAAACAATCTATATCTATATCTATATCTATATCTATATCTATACTACTACTTAAAGGCCATAGGAAAAAAGGATTTAGCCCTCTTTCGGTTCCCGCTCTAACCCCAAGTTTTTCGAAAAATTACGGAACTGCCATCGTTTTCCTGCCCTTCGATTGAAATCGTAGGGTCCATATTTCTCCGCTCGCTATATGGACTCTAATTTATACTGAATCTACCATTTCAGCAGGCTTTGGTAGAGCTGGCGGAAAAATGTCGGGGGTGGTTATAGCGTGAGTGCCCCAGATCGCGCTCTCTCTCTCTCCCTCTATCTATCTTTGTGTACCGCTCTCTGAACCCAAAAAAAAACCCTAGCCCCAGATCGCGCTCTCTCTCTCTCCCTCTATCTATCTTTGATTACCTCTCTCTGAACCCAAAAAAAAAACCCTACCTTCACCGCTGCCTCATCGCTCCGACCCCCTGCATCAGCTCCGACAACCACTGGGTACGCCTTCGCCGGCAACTCTGATGTCCGCCTCCACCTTTCCCTCATCATCGGTAACTTATTCCCCCCCTTATCTTTCCTCTTTGCGCAAAGAGGGACCGAAATCGCGCTCTCTCTGTCTCTCTCCCTCTCTCTATCTTTTTGTTTATCGTTCTTTCTCTGGACCGCCGTCGACCCCCCAACGCTGACGTCATCAAGACACCGGCCGGGTTCGGATCCGGTTCTCATCGTTTTCCGGTGCTTCGGCGTGTTCACCGCCGTCGTTGCCGTCCTCTGCGTCGCCGTCAACGTCCTCTCCTTCAAGAACGGAGCAGATGTAAGCATTCCAAACCCCAGCTACTGTGTATACAATCCATTATCTTGATCTCATTTGTTGTTGTTTTTGTTTATTGAAAATTTTTGGTGGAATATTCCGTTGCTATGCGGTTGTGATCGCGCTTTTCGTGGCGGTTGCAGAGACGGAGTGGAGTTTCATCATGAAGTTCTGCACGGTAATTCCGTAATTTTTCTTGACTTATTCATTTCCTAATTTCAGTCGATTAGTTATTTACTGTATTTGGTTTGTTGTTTTTGTAACATAAATAGATATTAGAGTACTGGGCTGCAAGGGGAATGCTGCAAATCTTGTATGTACTGTGTCATCTTTATCTTCTAACATCCGCTTTGAATTGCGGTTTTGTGTGTGTGTTTGTGTGAATAATAATGGGATGATCATTCATATTGATTTTCATTTGTCTTACTTAGTGTTGCTGTGATGACGAGAGCTTTTACGGATGTTTACGAAAAACACAAGGAACTAGTGCTGCTTCAGGAGATTGCGAGTTACTTGCTTATGGCTTGTGGATTGACCTACATCATCTCGGTATTAATATTCTATTTTTATTAATTATGATCAAATACTATTGAATCTGACTCTGTAGTGTGTAAGAATTGGGAATCAAGTGACTGAAATGGTTGATGTTTGAGGACGGACGGGATATAGTGAATTTTGCCTTGGTAGTTTATGTTGCTATTCTGAATGTTCAACACTATTATCTGGATTCTGATGGTATTTATTAATAATGGTTGGTAATAATTTTTCAGGGTGTATTGTGTATTGGCTTCCTAAAGCGTGCACGCCAACACAAGAATGTAACGGTAGCGCAAGCAACTAAAGACTTGGAGGTAATAATGATGCATCCTTTTACTCTAGAAGTAATTTGATTGTTAAATAGTATGTGATGGAAGCCGTTTTAATAATTGCTACTCCATTTCTATTACTATATACGGCATTGTTCTGCTCAATTTGTATTGTTATTTCCTTGAGTCTGCTCTGATTATATAGAACAACGTTGGTCTTTAGTAGATAGTTTTAAGATAGAAATAGAATCAATAAGAGTATATGCTTAGGTTGTTTGTTTTCATGAAATAATCAGAACATAATATTGGGAAGATAATGTCCCTTTAGGAGACACATGCAAGAATGCACTACTGAAGTTACCACATGCTAGCTCTAACCACATATACAGGTTTTTCCTAGTGTTCACTACTTCATATTTGCAGACATGCAGTACATTCTTTGAGTACACATGATCATATTGTAGTAAATGCACTCAAGTATAGGAGAATGATTTCCATGCAGGAGGAGCATCTTGGCCAAGTAAATAGATTTATTTGAACCAAGTTTGTGTTTTTTTAGATTTTAATTAAAAATGATATTCCTTGGTTCTGCATTTAAGTGATTGGATATTTTGGTTGAGGGATGCATTTCGAATGCATAAAACAATTATAGATGAAATTTGTATTGTTCTAGGATTAACAGGAGATAACATATCCAACAATATGGAAGAAGAGCACAAATAACGAGATACACACAAGGGTTGAGTGACGTAACTTCGCCAAGCCTACATCTATCATCGAAGACAAAGAGACCTCACTTTTAATCAAGATGGAGATGTAGTGCTACCTTCAGGAGCTATAAACGAAGAAGCAAAGATATAGTCATATAGATATACCAAAACAGACATGATATGACATCCCATACCAACTAGGTCGTGATGGATGGATGTTGGAAGGGAAAGTTTTGATAAATCATATTGATTATGGCTTGTGGATTGACCTACATCATCTCGGTATTAATATTCTATTTTTATTAATTATGATCAAATACTATTGAATCTGACTCTGTGGTGTGTAAGAATTGGGAATCAAGTGACTGAAATGGTTGATGTTTGAGGACGGACGGGATATAGTGAATTTTGCCTTGGTAGTTTATGTTGCTATTCTGAATGTTCAACACTATTATCTGGATTCTGATGGTATTTATTAATAATGGTTGGTAATAATTTTTCAGGGTGTATTGTGTATTGGCTTCCTAAAGCGTGCACGCCAACACAAGAATGTAACGGTAGCGCAAGCAACTAAAGACTTGGAGGTAATAATGATGCATCCTTTTACTCTAGAAGTAATTTGATTGTTAAATAGTATGTGATGGAAGCCGTTTTAATAATTGCTACTCCATTTCTATTACTATATACGGCATTGTTCTGCTCAATTTGTATTATTATTTCCTTGAGTCTGCTCTGATTATATAGAACAACGTTGGTCTTTAGTAGATAATTTTAAGATAGAAATAGAATCAATAAGAGTATATGCTTAAGTTGTTTGTTTTCATGAAATAATCAAAACATAATATTGGGAAGATAATGTCCCTTTAGGAGACACATGCAAGAATGCACTACTGAAGGGACACATGCTAGCTCTAACCACATGTACAGGTTTTTCCTAGTGTTCACTACTTCATATTTGCAGACATGCAGTACATTCTTTGAGTACACATGATCATATTGTAGTAAATGCACTCAAGTATAGGAGAATGATTTCCATGCAGGGGGAGCATCTTGGCCAAGTAAATAGATTTCTTTGAACCAAGTTTGTGTTTTTTTAGATTTTAATTAAAAATGATATTCCTTGGTTCTGCATTTAAGTGATTGGATGTTTTGGTTGAGGGATGCATTTCGAATGCATAAAACAATTATAGATGAAATTTGTACTGTTCTAGGATTAACAGGAGATAGCATATCCAACTATATGGAAGAAGAGCACAAATAACGAGATACACACAAGGGTTGAGTGACGTAACTTCGCCAAGCCTACATCTATCATCGAAGACAAAGAGACCTCACTTTTAATCAAGATGGAGATGTAGTGCTACCTTCAGGAGCTATAAACGAAGAAGCAAAGATATAGTCATATAGATATACCAAAACAAACATGATATGACATCCCATACCAACTAGGTCGTGATGGATGGATGTTGGAAGGGAAAGTTATGAAAAATCATATTGATTATTGCTTGTGGATTGACCTACATCATCTCGGTATTAATATTCTATTTTTATTAATTATGATCAAATACTCTTGAATCTGACTCTGTGGTGTGTAAGAATTGGGAATCAAGTGACTGAAATGGTTGATGTTTGAGGACGGACGGGATATAGTGAATTTTGCCTTGGTAGTTTATGTTGCTATTCTGAATGTTCAACACTATTTTCTGGATTCTGATGGTATTTATTAATAATGGTTGGTAATAATTTTTCAGGGTGTATTGTGTATTGGCTTCCTAAAGCGTGCACGCCAACACAAGAATGTAACGGTAGCGCAAGCAACTAAAGACTTGGAGGTAATAATGATGCATCCTTTTACTCTAGAAGTAATTTGATTGTTAAATAGTATGTGATGGAAGCCGTTTTAATAATTGCTACTCCATTTCTATTACTATATACGGCATTGTTCTGCTCAATTTGTATTATTATTTCCTTGAGTCTGCTCTGATTATATAGAACAACGTTGGTCTTTAGTAGATAGTTTTAAGATAGAAATAGAATCAATAAGAGTATATGCTTAAGTTGTTTGTTTTCATGAAATAATCAGAACATAATATTGGGAAGATTATGTCCCTTTAGGAGACACATGCAAGAATGCACTGCTGAAGTTACCACATGCTAGCTCTAACCACATATATAGGTTTTCCCTAGTGTTCACTACTTCATATTTGCAGACATGCAGTACATTCTTTGAGTACACATGATCATATTGTAGTAAATGCACTCAAGTATAGGAGAATGATTTCCATGCAGGAGGAGCATCTTGGCTAAGTAAATAGATTTATTTGAACCAAGTTTGTGTTTTTTTAGATTTTAATTAAAAATGATATTCCTTGGTTCTGCATTTAAGTGATTGGATATTTTGGTTGAGGGATGCATTTCGAATGCATAAAACAATTATAGATGAAATTTGTACTGTTCTAGGATTAACAGGAGATAGCATATCCAACAATATGGAAGAAGAGCACAAATAACGAGATACACACAAGGGTTGAGTGACGTAACTTCGCCAAGCCTACATCTATCATCGAAGACAAAGAGACCTCACTTTTAATCAAGATGGAGATGTAGTGCTACCTTCAGGAGCTATAAACGAAGAAGCAAAGATATAGTCATATAGATATACCAAAACAGACATGATATGACATCCCATACCAACTAGGTCGTGATGGATGGATGTTGGAAGGGAAAGTTATGAAAAATCATATTGAAATTGTTAGTATCGTGTTGAGACGACTGTCCTACCCTGATGTGCAGCACATGCCCAACAAGATAGGCCTGCTTAATAGAAGTAACTCATAGGCTATAAACGAATTCCTAAATCTCTGGATAACAGAAAACCCTCAAACAAATCCCTTTTGGGCAAAACCCTCAACCAATTTAAATACTACTACTTAAAGGCCATAGGAAAAAGGGATTTAGCCCTCTTTCGGTTCCCGCTCTAACCTCGAGTTTTTCGAAAAATTACGGAACTGCCATCGTTTTTCTGCCCTTCGATTGAAATCGTAGGGTCCATATTTCTCCGCTCGCTATATGGACTCTAATTTATACTGAATCTACCATTTCATCAGGCTTTGATAGAGCTGGCGGAAAAATGTCGGGGGTGGTTATAGCGTGAGTGCCCCAGATCAAGAAATGTCGGGGGTGATTAGAATGTTAGGGGTAAAATTTAGATTCAATGTGGAGCTCAAATTAAAAGGTGGGTTTACAATTTTGGGGTGGAGGTTTGTATTAGTCAGTATAATATTGATGCGCAGGGAAGTAAAACAAAGTGGTGTCTGTGTGTGGGTGTTTTATGTGGAGAATGTGACAATGTATTTCTTGGTGACCGTAGTGATTAAATCAGGCCAACTTTAATTATTTAATTAACTATTAATGGAGGTAGACATTATCTATTAATTTATATAATTATGCTCTTAAGTCCTTTTTCATCACTTACATTTGACAGACATTATCTGTTAACCTCTATGGTTCAAAATTTAGGAGTGAAATTTAGATTCAATGTGGAGCTCAAATTAAAAACTGGGTTTTCAATTTTGGGGGGAGGTTTGTATTAGTCAATATAATATCGATGCACAGGGAAGTAAAAGAAAGTGGTGTCTGTGTGTGGGAGTTTTATGTGGAGACTGTGACAATGCATTTCTTGGTGACTGTAGTGATTAAATCAAACCAACATTGATGCTTTGGGCTTTTCAACAGTGTGTTGCTTATTAATTTGGTGTAATGTTTGTTCTTTTGTTTGGTGTAATGTTTGTTCTTTTCAACAGTGTATTGTGTTTTGAAAACTTTTTTTTAAAATTGCCTTCTGCATAACTTTGAGATGAAAGTTCACTCTCATTTCTCTTTCCAGTGCATCGCATGTGCATATGGTAGTCATTTATTTATGGAATCTAAAATAGCTTACTACGTATGAATATAGAACTATAGAAATATTGCACTCTTATGCGGATACAAATTTATGAGCCTTGGAAAAAGTTTTCCAAAGAGCACATAAAAAAGTTTTCGTTGGTGACATTTCGTTTTCTTTTTTCCCAGCTATTCTGTATAATTTCATTTGCTTCTTTTGCGTATCTTAGGAGGATGGTTCCTTTTACTTCTTTTGTTGGTTTACGTTATTTATTTTTATCCATAGTTTTAATGCATTCTTTGAGAATGGTTCCATTTATGCCTTCTTTGCATTTGTATTTGCTTTTAATGCACATTTGTCTTGGCACTTGAAAGGTGTGGATATCATTTTTTCAGGTTGATTTTCCTAAAAATTATTGGCAGCCATATTCAGTTGGTGTTTATTTAGACAATGTTATGTGTTTTCCTGATGTTCACGCTTCACAATTGTAGGGTAAGTTGATATGGTCTAAAAAAATGATAGTTCGTGGAACTTAAAAATGCCTGGTAGCTTAGCCGCTTAGGTAACTTTATGTCAATTTCATTCGTTGAACTATATTTTGAATAATATAACTTTTTAGGTTGGGATACAGTTTTTGCATTCATTTCTTATAGTTTGGTTGATAATATATTCAGCCTACCACTGTATGGAAAAGTCAGATTAAGCATATATTGGATTGTAGTTACTATATGGTTCTGGTGCTTTATTTTCCCTTCCTTTTAGTTTGGATCGAAACAAACATTGCTAATGTACTTTCATTTTCACTCTCTTTGTAGATGTATAACTTTCTATACCGACTGAATGTAAAGCGAAGGTTAGGGGGATAATTATAGAAGTCTTGTGAATAAATCGCAAACTGTGAGTGCCTCCCACTTTTATCTCTACCTTTCTTTGGTTGAATCATTTTGTCGATGAGTATGGCCCCGTTTAACCAGCCGATGCAAACTAGATACATCAAGAACCACACTGCACAGTGTTAACTAGATTTATTGCAATTTTTCCTAAATGTTTAAAAAACAGTGTGCCAAATCTATATATAACATAAATTGAAGGATATTTTGTGAAGAAATTGCTCGAGGAACTTTGTTCTCATTAAGTTATAACTACTTTCCTTTTCAAAGTCATCTTACAGAATCTTATATAAATTAAATTCACATTTTAATATTACATTGTGAAATTGCTTATATTCTTTTCCCTACAACATTCTAACAACATCAGCAAAAAAAACAATTAAAACTTCATGAACAGGCGATTCATCAAGATGACCAAAGAGATGTGAAAAATTAAACCTCTACCTCGCAACCATCAATTCCTCTGGCAAGTCAAAATGGTGGGATCATATTATCTTTAATACGTTCTCTTTTAATTTGTGAGATTTTATTAGCGTCTAGATTAGGTTGTTTATGAGCATCCAAAAAAAACTGTTTATGTTGGGCACTTGGGTCTTCTTAAGATCATGTGAATATAAGTAATGGTGAATTCTTAGACTATTTTTCATATGTTATTACTCTGTTTCTACTTCCTTTCTTTATTTAGTGAATCAGTGATTGCAACTGTTGGTTTTGTCGATTTATGCTTACCGTGTTTACTGCATAATGGCAATGCCTTAAATATAAATTGCTATTTCTCTTTGTTGGAAATCTGCTTTGCCGCAATGAACCTAAAAAACAATCATGTGTTTAAAAATCAAACTCTTTAATATGTTTAGTGTACTATATTTGGTAGTATAAATAACACTAATGTTGAATGCAAAGTTACATGAACGCTCCAGTTTTAGATCAAATGCAGTAAACTCATAAATTTAATTCGTGCTGTTCCTTCGTGATGATGCTAGGCATGTATGTTTATTAACATCTTTATAATTAAACTTTCATCTCTCATTTGATACTGTCTTATTTAGGATGCTGAAACTTCTTTAATTATCTAGGGTGTTCCTTCTTAAAATATTATATATTCTCTACATTACCTAGCAATTCAGCATTCAAAAAATCAAAAAACAGTATGAAATGAGATGTTTCTTTGAAACTGACACAGTCCTTCATTTGTTCTCATTATATTTATTTGAGATCTTTTTCTTTTGTTAAAGTCCTGCTTTACAGCAATGGCCTTAAAAATTAAACATATGTAGAGAAACCAAACTTTTTAATATGTTTGGTGTTCTATATTTGGTAGTGTAAATAACATTGGTATTAAATGCAAAGTTACATGAACACTCCAGTCTTAGGTAAAATGCAGTAAACTCATAAATTGGGTTCATACTTTTCCTTCGTCATGATGCTAGGCAATATGTTTCTTCACATGATTATAATTAAACTTTCATCCCTCATTTAATATTCTCTTATTCAGAGTCTTGGAACTTCTTAAGGTATCTGGTGTTCCTTTTTTAGATATTTTATATTCTCTGCAGTCCCTAGCAACTCAGCATTCAATGCTGCAAGTCAGCATTCAATGCTGACATGAAATTGGCACAGTCCTTCAATTGTTCTCATTATATTTATTTGAGATATTTTGCCTGCTGACAGGACAACCTGTTCAATTTTACAGTAACAACCTCCCTAGCTTTTGCTATTAGCTTTTTCCTCTTTGCAAAGTTTGCTGCCTCCTAAATCAGCAATGACTTGAAGATTTTGTGTTTTTGCAGGGTGCTTAAGTGCAAAAATCATCAATGACATATCAGAGGAAAAGGTCTAGCTACATCAGGTTTACCAAATTTCTCAACAGTGAATTGTCCTTTTAATATTAAACTTACCACCTGACTTTTACAGGCATCTTTGTATATAATGTTCTCACATTCAATTGCCTACACTCTCCACATCTTCTTGAACTTCAAACTCACATTAAAGGGACTAATAAATACAGCTTTTTATTGGGTATAAATTCTGTTCTTTAAAATCACCATCTGTTTTGTACATTGTGTGATTGTACACCCATTAAATTCTTGCTTTTTTACAATCCTGTTCTTCATGCTAATCATTTATATTGTAGGTTATGTGATTATACACCCATTCAATTGTTGAATTAAGAAAGTTGAGCCTTTACTACCTCATATCAAAACAGGGTGGTTTTGTTTCAGTTTTCACAGAAATATGTAGCACTTTTCCCCCAAACAAAAAACATCATATTCGTGCATAGTATAATAGATTACCAGATAAAATATTTGTTTTTTTTGTACTCTTTTGCGTTAGTTAACAATCAATTGTGTTTCTAAAAGCACCTGTTTTTGCTGTTATGTTTCTTTATAAATTTTAGTTCTCTTCCCCTCTTACTCACGATACAGTGAATGCTACAAAACAAAGTTTCTTCCACATCAGTTGCTTTTCATTTAGGTGTTAACCTCTTACTCAAATATTCATTAGTTCATACACTGTACTTGATCTTTTGAAGATTAAGCGTTCGAAACACCTAAAACTTGCTTACATGTTATAATAAATTGCTTTGTTTTTGGTTAGGTGCTTTTAATTTGCCCACTTTCTTCTCCAGTATTCATTAGTACAGAAATTATAGTGGCCCTTTTTACGGACAAGTGATCATCAAACATAAAACTTGCCTAGAACAACAAATATTTTGCTTGCTTAGGTTTACTGTAAATAATCACTGTTTAAGGAAAAGAAGTAAACAACCCTCTTTTCTTCTTTCTTTTCTTTTATTTTGTCTTCCTTTCATTGTTCCATTTTTAAAATTTCATAATTGCATAGTATGTATTTCTCGGGATTTATTAATATGTATTGCATCGTATGTATTCCAGTGTTCCATTTATTAATCTTATATATATATATATATACATATATATATATATATATATGTGTACATATATATATATATATACATAAAGGTTGAGGATTTTACAATTATATTCTAACAAGATAGGATAAGTGATATTTTGAAAACGGGATAATATATACGGTGGAAATTATATTAAGTAGATATATCTCAAGAAGAAGTATTTTACACTTTTGCCTGAAATACAATTTACAAAACTAACAATAGTACAACAAACATAAATAACACACACACACACAGACATACACACACACACAGATAAGTACATTTGCATAGGGAACAAAAGGAAAATAATTAGATACACACATGCAACATTCATATGTTATAAATAAACATGTTAATCAATTAAAACAAACAATATGCAAACCCTTTTGTAGCAGGTCCAAAAAAATTATCTGATACATTTTGGCTATTTATTTTAGTTTTGTCAAATGCCATGATGTATCTGATACATATTGGACACCACTAGAAACTGAGCATCAAAAGTAAAGAAGTGGTCCCTCTGTTTAAGACTTGAATTTCCAAAGATAACAATACAAAATGTAATTTAGAATAAAAAGTTATGACAGAACTCAAAGGTAATTGATGGAGAAGGATGCGAGTTGTTTGCAGTTAGATTGTCAACAAAAATATAAGCCATATCTACCTTGATCCCACAGAGGATTGGGTCATTGCTGATCATGTCAATTAGAGGGGGATTACTGAGGGATATATATACATAAAGGTTGGGATTTTACAATTATATTCTAACAAGATAGGATAAGTGATGTCTTGAAAACGGGATAATATATACGGTGGAAATTATATTAAGTAGATATATCTCAAGAAGAAGTATTTTACACTTTTGCCTGAAATACAATTTACAAAACTAACAATAGTACAACAAACATAAATAACACACACACACACACACAGACATACACACACCCACAGATAAGTACATTTGCATAGGGAACAAAAGAAAAATAATTAGATACACACATGCAACATTCATATGTTATGAATAAACATGTTAATCAATTCAAACAAACAATATGCAAACCCTTTTGTAGCAGGTCCAAAAAATTTATTTGATACATTTTGGCTGTTTATTTTTGTTTTGTCAAATGCCATGATGTATCTGATACATATTGGACACCACTAGAAACTGAGCATCGAAAGTAAAGAAGTGGTCCCTCTGTTTAAGACTTGAATTTCCAAAGATAACAATACAAAATGTAATTTAGAATAAAAAGTTATGACAGAACTCAAAGGTAATTGATGGAGAAGGATGCGAGTTGTTTGCAGTTAGAATGTCAACAAAAATATAAGCCATATCTACCTTGATCCCACAGAGGATTGGGTCATTGCTGATCATGTCAATTAGAAGGGGATTGCTGAGGGGAGTACCAGTTGTCACACAGTCGCTCTCAATTGGTTTTCCGTATACACTATTAGCATCCCATTGGCTAGGAGAGTAACAGAAATTTTGACATGTTATAGGAAAGAATGTCCGAATTGGTAATACATACATACATACATACATACATATATATATATATATATATATATATATATATATATATATATATAATATGAGGGGAAAATTCAATGAACAATACTGGGATATAATTAATTTCAAGGTTAATACCATAAACAGATAAAAATGGCCAAACACACCTTCTTTAGCTCCCGAAATTCCGATTGCTGCCTTGAACATAATGTTTTTCCCCCAACTTGGGATTGTTCAAATTTGCTAGATACCCGAAATCTTATATATATGTATGTATGTATGTATGTATGTATGTATGTATGTATGTATGTATGTATGTATGTATGTATGTATGTATGTCAACCTTAGTTACTTTTGCTTACAATATATGTACGTTTTGAACCTAGGTTCTTATTTATGTGTATTTGCTATTATGTGGTTTTGTATGTATGTATGTATGTATGTATGTATGTATGTCAACCTTAGTTACTTTTGCTTACAATATATGTACGTTTTGAACCTAGGTTCTTATTTATGTGTATTTGCTATTATGTGGTTTTCCCCCTTTTGCCTACATTACCTAGGTTCTTATTTATGTGTATTTGCTATTATGTGGTTTTCCCCCTTTTGCCTACATTCCCCAGAAAACAAATAGTTTCAGGTCTGATCTTTATTTTTCATATACAAGTAATTGCAATCTTCACTTAATTGCACACATAGTAGTGTACGTTTCCTTTTAACAGTACAGCCATGTCAATCTCTATTTCCAGCTAACTCGTGTATAACTTACTGAACATTTTAGCACGCACAGTTGTGCCCATTTCACTATTAACATAAACACATTTTTGCGCATACCTTAAATACATGTTTACAAATCAAATTTGGCTTTCGTGTTTTCGTGATTTCACCTATCCAAAAAAAATAACAAAACCCAACAGTTTACTGTCTATATCAGGACACATTCTTGGATAATTTGCGGGATTAACTATTCTTTAGATGTTCCTTCCGTATGCTACATAATGAATGCTAACAAAACTTTCTATGGTGGATTCTAACCATTCCAAGATATTTCGGGTAATGGAGATCCCAACATTCTTATCATAATTTCAGAGCATTCAAACATATTATAGTTATTTCACAAGAATCAACCGATACAGTTCGACTTAATTATGTAATCAGAGATGCTTAATTATGTAGTCAGAAATGACAGATGTATTTGAAAAAATAGGTAAATCTTTCGGTCAATTTGCATGTGCATGTAGGTCTATGTAGATAGCGTTTTTGCACTGGGTAATTGTCAAATTTTGTGCCAATGGTATGCGATAATTCGACCTTCTTTCTGATTAATAATTGTCCTTCTCTCGTGCAGGCGCATTGGTACATACAACACTTTGGTGGACCAAAAAATGTAAGTTTCCATACTAAATTCTACCTCCAAATTTTTATTAGCGTGGTTTCCAGTAATCTATATCTTTGGAACATATGCCTTTATTTAGGCATCTCCATCTATCGCAAACAAATTAAGCATATTTACAGCACTTTCTCATCGGTTATTATTGCATGTAATGTTTAGAATCTGATGTCCTAAGTTTTACTTTACACTTGTAGCCTTTTTCCTGGTCTATAGTTATTAGAACTTATTACACAATAACTGCATTGGCTTTAGGTTTACCCATATATTCTTGTGATGCTTAGCTAACTGTAATGCTTACCTCAGTATTCATACTAAATTGTCTTTGCACACGATTACGTATAAATATCACACCGTTTCCCCCCTAAAAAGGGTAAAAATGTAACTTTTCTGTTGCCAGGTGCTATTCTAAATTTTATTCCCCTGTGTATCATTCCCTTAAACTTATTGTACATGCTATTACTGGTAATTCTATGCCTTTGTTGTAGTTTCTGAGTTATCCAGTTGCTTTGTTAGTCTCAGTTCTTATATATATATATATATATATATATAGAGAGAGAGAGAGAGAGAGAGAGAGAGAGAGAGAGAGAGAGAGAAAATCTTTGTATGTGTATTAGTGTGCTAATGAATTATCATTTCATAGTCTTTTATCCCATATAACATGTCAATCTACAGCAATATCATGATGAATATAGATGGCAATTTCCGTAAACGCATTCGGCCTAAAGTTTTGACAAATGCACAACACGAAAGGAATCTAGAACTAGAGCAGGAGCGATATATCCGGGAAGAACAGGCAGTTGAACATGCAAGCCTTGGTGCATCTCCTTTGCAGCCAGAAGGAGAACCAAGTACTCTCATGTCAAAAAAACAGCGGGTCCTTACTGTTGAGCAAAAGCAAAGGAAAAGAGAACTTGCTCGCGGGCGATATCTTAAGAAAAAAAAAACGCTCCAACATGCAAAAACAAATGCATCCACAGAGTCTCCAAATTTGCGGGCCCAAGAACATCAATGCCAGAGTAACCAGCACGCACAGCGATGTCAACAAAACATCGCAAACTTTCCTGCACCATCCAACACATCTGTGCCTAATGAAGTGGGCAATTTAGATGATACTCAGGGTGGTTATTATATCGCCCAACATGCACATAATTCTGCAGTATCAAAATATGCCAATGGTAAGTTTGCCATCAATCGCCTTTTGTTATGTTTGCTTTGGTCCTTATAACATTGCAGCATGTCAATCATTACGTAACTCTACGATTTCATACAGTAAACACTTGTGCATGGTCAATTGAGTTACAAAAACATACAAACAATTGTTTGTGCTTGATCATACAAATTGTTTATTCTATCTTTTGACATGTATATCGTCGTGAGTAAGATCACATGTATGATTTGGGTAGCTTATCTCAAAAGTTACCTCTTGCAGATAAATTGCATGAGGTGCATTATTTGGGCCTGCCACTCTACACCTGCACAAAATGCACTGCAATCATGTGGAAAGAAGAGCAAGTTAGATCAAAAACAAATGGTCAACCTTACTTTACATTTTGCTGTAAAAATGGACGAGTTTCCATACCTTTGCTAAAAAAAGCGCCTCCATTCTTACGTTCGATGCTTGATCCATCTAATTCAACTGAAAATGCTAGACACTTTCGGCAATACATTCGAATGTATAATTGTGCATTTGCATTTACATCAATAGGGGCAAAAATAGATTATACTGTTTTGGATGGCAAAGGCCCTTATACATTTCGAATACATGGCCAAAATTATCATAGAATTGGCACCCTACTTCCTAGAGAAGGTCAATACCCACAGTATGCACAGTTATATATCTTTGATACGCAAAATGAAATCGAAAATCGACTTAATTTTTTCACAAACAATACCAGCCAAAATCTTAACCCCAGTACGATTGCTGCAATCAAAGATATGTTGGACGATTCAAATCAGTATGTACAAAAATTCAGGATGGTTCGTGATTGGCATGAACAACACATAACTGACGAGTTTGGGCTACGCATTTTAGATGCAACAAACACGAGAGGACAACCATTTAATGCTCCAACTGGCGATGAAGTTGCTCCATTAATTGTGGGCAGTGACTTAGAAGATGGTTCCACAAGAGACATTATCATTTATAGCAAGAAAAACAATTTCCAACGAATAGATGAAACCCACCGATCATATATGCCACTCCAATATCCTTTGCTATTCCCTCACGGTGAAGATGGTTGGCATAAATATTTGGAACCAAGACAAACTGAAGATTCAAGAGATAGGTCTTCTATAACAATGAATGAATACTATTGTTTTAGACTTCAGCAGCGCGCAACTGAGGATACGGTCCTCCTACAGTCTGGAAGACTACTTCTTCAATATATAGTTGATTGTTATACCTCGGTTGAGGGATACAGGTTGCGTTGGTTTCGCAACAATCAATCCGTTCTGCGCTGTGATTTCTACAACGGTATTGCTGATGCTCTTGATTCAGGAGATACCAATACAACAATGCTTGGAAGGAAGTGTATACTGCCGTCATCTTTCACGGGCGGTCCAAGATACATGGTGCAAAATTACCAAGACGCTATGGCAATATGTGGTTGGGCTGGTCCTCCTGATATATTTATCACGTTTACATGCAATCCAAATTGGCCAGAAATCAAAGATTTTCTACATTCAATTGGAGGACAAAAAGCTGTGGATCGCCCTGACATAATCACTCGAGTCTTTCACATGAAGTTAAACCAGCTAAGAGATGATTTAATCAAGCACCAGTGCTTCGGTAGAGTCGTCGCAGGTGTGGAAATGTTGCATGTATTCGCAAACTATCTTACCCTTAAATTTTAATTTTGTTGCGTGAAATTTACTAAATTTTCTTATCTCTATCTTCAGATTTGTCGGTCGTTGAATTCCAAAAAAGAGAGTTACCCCATTCACACATTTTAATAACCTTTGAGAAAGCATCGAAAATCAAAACTCCTGCACAAATTGATCAATTTATTCAAACTGAAATCCCTGACAAAAACACTGACCCAATTACATATGAATTAGTGTTAACACATATGATTCACGGCCCATGTGGGGTGTACAATCCTGCATCTCCATGTATGAATAACAAAAATTGCTCAAAAAGGTACCCAAAAAAATACGTAGAACATACAACAATTGATCACAACGGTTATCCAATATATCGGAGACGGAATGCACCATCTACGAGTCTTAAAAACATCACATTAGACAGCTCATGGGTTGTTCCTTACAATGCACAACTCCTTCGTAGATATCAATGTCACATGAATGTTGAAATTTGCAATCAACGTAAGGCAGTTAAGTATCTATTCAAATACGTCAATAAAGGTCCAGATCGTGCAACTGCAGTTATTCAGAATAATCCAGAATACCGGTATGATGAAATCAAGCGGTATCTAGATGCAAGATATATTGCAGCATCTGAAGCAGCTTGGAGAATCTTTGAGTTTAAAATTCATAAACGATTCCCTCCAGTCCTGAGGCTTCAATATCATGTGCCCGGTGGTAATTTGGTGTTCTTCGATGAAAATGAACATGCTGCTGATGTTCTCGAATCAGAGAATGCTAAAAAAACTATGCTCACAGAATGGTTTCAAGCAAATATTACTCATCCATCATCAAGAGCCCTTACTTATGCTCACTTCCCTACCCATTTTGTTTGGCATAAGCAATTGTTACAATGGAAGCCGAGAAAGCGAGGATTTGCAATTGGTCGGTTGGCCTATGCATCGCCAGCAAGTGGCGAGCGTTATTTCCTCCGCTTACTTTTGAACCAAGTGAAAGGAGCTACAAGCTTTGAAAATCTACGAACAGTTAATGGTATTCTTTATGACAGCTTCAAATCAACATGTGTTGCGTTAGGACTGCTTACAGGAGATGATGAATGGCATAGTGCAATCGTAGAAGCAGCAGTTTGGGCTTCTCCATTCCAACTCCGTCATATGTTTGCCACCATGCTGATGTGTTCGCAAGTTCTCAGCCCAAAAAAACTATGGGAATCGCACTGGAAAATTATGACGGAAGATTATCAACACCGAATGGCCAAAAAATACCCTCATGTTTCTTACAACATACCACCCTCAAAGTTACAGAACAAAGGGTTGCAACATATCGACCAAATATTACATGCAAATAATCGAAGCCTTGCAGAATTTCCATGCATGCCTAAGCCAATTTTTGATCATGATACAGACATTGATAACAGATTAGTGATGGAGGAACTCAATTACAACACAGAAGAATTACACGAAGAATCAATTAATTTGGAAGATGGTTTAAATGAACAACAAAGATTCATTTACGATTCTGTTTTGCAATCATGTTTTGCTCAAAAAGGAGAACTATTCTTTGTACATGGAGGAGGGGGGACAGGAAAGACTTATCTTTGGAGATGCATACTTGCAAAATTGCGTAGTCAACAACACATCGTCTTGGCTGTAGCCTCATCAGGCATAGCATCTTTACTACTCCCTGGCGGTAGGACAGCCCATTCAAGGTTCAAAATTCCAATTGTGGTTGATGAACGTTCAAGCTGTTCAATTACACGCAATGACACACTCGGAAAGCTAATTCAAAGCACTTTCCTTATAATCTGGGATGAAGCACCAATGTGCAGTAAACTGGTGTTTAATGCAGTTGACCGTACATTTCGAGATATTATGGAGGCAGTCAATCCTGGTGCTAAAGCAAAACCATTTGGAGGTAAAACTGTACTTCTTGGTGGAGATTTCCGGCAAATATTGCCAGTGGTTCGGAAAGGTAGTAGGCAAGAAATAGTTGCAGCTAGCTTACATCAGTCAACACTTTGGAACCACTGCAGATTATTTGTTCTCACCCAAAATATGCGCCTTCGGCCCATTAATTTATTAAACCCAGGTGATGTAGATATTGCTACATTTGCAAGGTGGCTTATGGAAATAGGAGATGGTACAGTTAAAACCCATTGCCTAGGCAATGAGCATGAGCCAGAGTGGATTGAGTTACCAGATCACATGATTATTGACTCATCCACTGGACTTGATGGTCTAATTGATACTGTATACAGTGAACTCAATACAAATAATCACAAAATTGCTTATTTGCAAGACAGAGCAATATTAGCCGGGCGTAATGATGAAGTTGATGAAATCAACGAAAAAGTTTTGTTGCAGCAACAAGGTGAGGTCAAGACATATCTCAGTGCAGACTCCAGAATATCTTTCTTTAGTGAAGCTGATGAGCAAAATCTATTGTATCCAACTGAGTTCCTTAATTCTCTAACAATATCAGGTCTTCCTAATCATGTTTTAAACCTTAAACTGAATGCCCCAATCATGACTCTCCGGAATATCAATCAAAGTATAGGTCTCTGCAATGGTACGCGGTTAATTGTTTCTAAATTGGGTGAAAAGGTTATAGAAGCTGAAATTGTGAGTGGAAGTGATATAGGTAGGCGTGTTGCAATTCCACGCATAATTATGATTAGCGATCAAGATGAATTATCATTCAGCCTAAAGCGATGCCAGTTCCCGGTGCGGCTGTCATATGCAATGACTATCAATAAGAGTCAAGGACAATCACTCGGGCATATTGGGCTTTATCTACGGACTCCTGTCTTCTCTCACGGCCAGCTATATGTAGCTCTCTCTCGGGCAAAATCTCCTCAATCTTTGAAGGTTCTTATTGAACCACAGACCGATGTTCCATATAACTATACCAAAAATGTTGTGTATAAAGAAGTATTACAGGCAGTATTTGAACGTGAAGAAGAACAATAGGTTATTACCCCTCATCTATTCGCATTTCAAATCTATGTATACATCTGTGTATACACCTACATCTACATATATATCACCTAATATACTTTAATTGGCTTTTTCAATTAGGTGATATATATGTATATGTAGGTGTATACACAGTTGTACATTGTTCTCATTTATAAGCACAGTTGTAGTCATTTATAGAACACAGTTGTAGTCATTTATAAGCACATTGTTCTCATCAACAAATGTACCTTAATGCTTCTAAATATGGCATTTCATTTGTGCATCTAACAACACCCACTGCTGTCGGTAATTATATTAATTAAATTGGCTTTTACAGCATGGAATATGACACTCTAAAAGAGGCACCAAGCGACACACAAAACAGTGGTCAAGAAGTTCCGGAATCAGAAACTCAGGATGATGCAGGTGACTCCAAAGGCTCTGTCTTGACAGCTCAAGTGCGGAAACATAAAGGCAAACAAATTATCCCAGAAGTCCAGCCTTCACAAGAGACATATGATGCAGATGTTACCCTCCCTGAAACACCTGCTAAACAATCTGCTGTTATAGGTAAAAAATCTTGCAAACTATCGGGCTTAATAAATGCACAGCTTCTTCTCACATTAACTATCTCATTTCGTGCTCAACGTATCAATGTTTTCCTAATGTCATTTCTGCACTACTTTAGCATTGATTGGGTGTCTCCTTCTTTCTCAACTCATGTTATGCTCTCTATATTTCTTGATAAAGTTGTGATCCTTTAGAGTTACATTTTTTCCTTTATCACATGACACCTTCACGAATACACTTGATAGGTATAGGTTGGCCAAATTGTGCTTGTGGAAATTTCCTTGGGGAATTCCTACATTTTTTTGCTGTATAAGAATATGAAGAACTGTCATGGGTCTAATATTATAAACAAAGGTTTATCTCAAAGTCCATGTGTATATATATACACACACACTTTGCTAACTAAACATACTTCCACACTTGGAACTTCTAAAAGTTTTATTTTCTTTGTTCAATTTGGGCTAACAGAATTCACCTCAGGATTTCATTATACACTTTTTAATGTGAATATTCATTTTGCTACACTGTATATAGATTTAGGCTTGAAACTTCTAAAACCAGTTAGTGCTTCAAATTCCTTCTTTTAACTTTTTGATTTCCCAGGATGATAATAATCTAATAGACTGTTAATATCTAATTTACTTTTTACTTGAGATTAAGTATAATGTTACTGAAGGTTTCCAAAAGCAAATCAACAACGAAGTCAAACAAAACAAGACCACTTTTGGAAGCTCAAAAATGTTACTGTACACTTGTATTTCTCCTTTTAAAATTAAAAGACTATTCAACGGAAGAGGAAATCCGTATATATTAAAATATAGTATACTTTACCAACTTACGGTCATCGTTTATGTTCTGAGTAATGTAATTATAGACCCATTAAATTGTTGTATTAAGAAAGTTGAACCTTACTACCTCATGTCAAAATTGTATGGTTTTGTTTCAGTTTTCACAGAAATATGCAGCACTTTTTCCCCAAACAAAAACCATCATATTCGTGCATGATCTAATAAATTGCAGTATAATTTTTTTTTTACTATTAAGCATTAATGAACAATCAGTTATCTTTCAAAAAGTTCCTTTTTGTATTATTATGTCTCTTTGTAAATTTTGGTTCTTTTTCCCTCTTGCACATAATACAACGAATGCTATAAAAAAAAACTTCCTGATCAGGTGCTTTTCATTTAAGTGTTCAGCTATTTCTCAGATATTCATTAGTTCGCACACTGTACTTGGTCTTTTAAAGAATCGACGTTCAAAACACACCATCCTTTCAATCTATATGCAACATAACTTACATTCATCTCCAAACATTAAGCAGGTGCAAAGCTTAAAGGCGAAGAGAACTCACCATCTCTCAGGCATGGAAGAAAGCGTACAAAGAAAAAGGAAAAACATAAAAAATCTAAGCACCCCAAGCTCGACAAACTAGAGATCACACCTCTCAACAAAATATCTCCACAAGTATCCACCTACAACGTCAAAGTCAGGGTTATGCGGCTCTGGTATGGACCACTCTACAAAAAATCCTCAAATTCTTTGACATTTGTAGCTCGTGATGAACAGGTATTTTCTATCCTTTAAACAATCATTCACATTTCGGTAGAAATACAACTGTCTTCATTACCTATCCATTAAAAACATGCTTACAACATCCACAGCACCTTTTCCCAGCAATATTATTTACTAACTTTTGTTTAACTTTGCATGCAACAAAAGGGGGATGATCTGGAAGTCATTGTTGACGACTCTGACACAGAAAAGTGGAAGAATATCTTTGAAGAGGATAGAGTTTACCTTATATCAAACGTGGACTGCATTGTTGCACCAAAATTAGTTAAAATAGTTCGTGCAAGATGGCAGCTACAGCTCACAAAAGAATCAGCGGTTTATGAACGGTTAACAGTTGAAGTACCTTCATCATTCCCTTACAAATTTGCAAAGCTGAGTAGTATCCCAGAACTTGGTGAGAAACCGCAGTATCTGATAGGTAATCATCGTACCTTTATTTCTTCCCAAAGTACCAACTCAGTTAACTAATCTTTCTAGGAAAATTAACATCCTCTATGTAGATGTTATCGGTTATGTTCGAGAAGTTAAACCGTTCAGGTTTGTACCGGTCTTCGGAAATCAAGTTAGGGTTGTCGATTTCTACATGATTGATGAGACATCGTACGATAATCCATTTGAAGTAACAATCTGGCCTTCGTTACTCCAAAAACATGAAGATGTTTTCTTGCATGGTGATGGCAAACCATTCTTCTTGGTTGCACTATCGTTAAAGATAAGGCAGTTCAAAAGTAAGTATAGCATTTACACAAAATTGTCTATAATTCATCGTTGCCTTTCTTTACATTTCAGCTGGTGCAATTCTTAATTTCTCTGCATTCTGAATATCAAACACAACTTCTTGCAGAATCATTCAACTTGGAAACAACAAACTTCACTCAATTTATATTCAATGTTGATGCAATCCCTCCAGCCCAAGAATTAATGCACTGGTAATTAACCCTTCCCTGACCATCTAACAAAATTTGTGTGCAAGCTAAATATCATATGCACACCTCCCACACACTTCGTAGATTAATAAAACAACTGCCATGCTGACCGATACACTTACATATACTTTTCCCCAACCACACCTAAGTTGACATACACACTTTCTTTTATATATATATATATATATATATATATATATATATATATATATATATATATATATATATATATATTTCTCTTTATCCAAAAAGGGTAATGGTTGAGCTTCCAAAGAAACGGGTTTCACACTCTGGTAGCATCTCGTCGGGCCAATCTGAAGTCAATCATGTGACAATTAATGCACTCATCAAGGCAACAATGAATCCTCCACAACAAGACAAGGTACCAATTAGTGGTCACCATATTGCACAACATATTTATCTACTATAACTAATGCACACCATACCTTCTACTCATTCCTCCAGCCTATGACATTTGATGTGCACGCAAGAATCATTTACATATCCACCGAAAAACCATACTTCTCTGCATGCAGAAAATGTGGCAAGGGCGTACAGCTTGCAGATGACATGGAGTATGCCTGCCCGAGCTGCCCCCACTCTGGTCGTGATGCCGATCTCAAGTATGTTACGTGAATCACCTAATGTTTTTACAACAAATCGTTTGCCCTATATTTTTTTTTCATTCTTACATCTGAAAAATTCACCAGTTACAATTAATCCATTTCTTCATCACTATTATTGTCATTTCATCTGTAGGTTTAAAGTCTCATGTACAATAGCTGATGAAACAGATGAGACACAAATTTGCTTATTTGATCGACAGGCTCAGTTAGTCCTTCGTCTACCAGTACAACAACTTCTTGACATGTACCAAACAGTATGTCTTTCAACTTAAATTTTCAGCTTTCTACACTACAAACTACAGGCTACGCAACACAATTTGCTATTTTAGTTTTTGTCCATCAAAATAATTTGTTAGGATGATTCTGTTATTTGAAAGACAACACTTCATGCACGTTCTTTCTATTCCATATGTACACTACAAGAATCATTGCCAAATTTTAACAACATTCTCATTGCAAATAGAATCAATCAAAATTTGATGCTTTTTACATATATTTAAATCGCAAACAAAGTAACCACAGGTAAACACATTCACAAAATTATGCTTGAGCTTAGGAACAGAAAAATCTGCACAAAATGGGCTAATCACTTAAAAACAGGAAAATGCCCTTTCCTTCCAAAGCTGACCTTTCTGTTAACTACTACATGGTAAGAAATGTACTTGAGCTTCACTAGGAAAACCTTTGAACAAAAACTAAAAAAAGGGCCTTAATCTGGTTCGTTAAAGTGTATTAGAATTTTAGGTAATGCTTGGCCCAGAAACCATCCAACATTTTAAACTCTTTTTGGAAACATTAAAATTAATATTATTTATATTGTGATTGTATCCTCATTTCCTAAAATTTACAAATTCGTTATGCCTTGTATTTAAACCCATGTATTTGAACCCATGTTATGTCCTGCCCTGTCACTGCATTCGCTCTTCAAAACACTACTAACAAAAAAATTAGCAAGGATTTTGTGGTTGCAAGGACTTAAATCAATTCACCACATCATTTGCTGCACACAACAATAAAATAATTACCATACAGTAACCCAACATGACCACTATTGGTTTCTCCTTTGAACAGAAAAATGAGACCAGTACTTTCAGAAATCATCTACATGAATGTACGAACAACTGGTACACATTCAGGGTCCGGATAACAAGAATTAATCACAAATTTATCCGATCTGGTGGATACACTGTCAGCGATATTAAAAACAGCATCAAACCTTACGAACAGCCCCTTACTCTTGCTGATAAAGCTCCAACTGTGATGCTCCTCACATCTTCTTCGACTGCACAAGCAAACACGTCTGAAACAGAATCAGAGTCTAGCTCAGACGGCAGCGACAGTGACAATGTGGGTGGAGATCAGGACACAGAAAATCTCAACGCCTAAATCTCCAAAGAAAGGACCTGTACCACATAATATAACAATTCCCTATGCTTATCATCATGGTACAGGACTCATAATAATGTACATATTTTATTTTGTGTTCGCTAAAGTTGTATTACTCGATATGGCATGTCCTACACTTGCCGTCGGGGTACAAAACTCAGGGAAAACGCCGAAACTCAGCAGTGATATGTATATTCTATCTTTTGTTTACTAATGCAGATGTTCTAGCATGTGATGTGCTTGATATTAAACTCAACAGTGTTCTTCATTTGTTTGGAGAATCTATTATGTATACTTGCTTTGAGCATACTGAAAAAGAAATTTTGTCCAGGATGAATGCATTTACAGAACGAAACATGCCATCTTTTCTCTTTATCTTTAACATCTGCTAAAATCAAGCAGATGGCATGTTTCGTTCTGTAAATGCATTTATCCTGGACAATATTTCTGATATTCTAACTCCAAATTATCTATGAAAAACTTCAGTTTTATTCTGAATTGCATGTGTGCTTTTATGGACTTATTTATGGACTTATAAAAGGGATGAATGCCACTTTTCTCCTTTGGTTATCCAATGAAATCTTTGTTTGAACATTTTAAACCAGTTTCATTACTGTGTTGTATGTATTCTTGATCAATTGACTTGGCACATATTGAGTATCTGATACTTGAACTCCCTAGAAGTTTGATGACACATATATCATTTCTGTTATATTTTTCTGAACCAGGTTGTGCTGATATCTGATGAGACTGGTTGCGGGAAAACCACTCAGGTTAGCAGCTCTTTTTTTGAGTCCCCCTTTTTTGGGGGGGGGGGATACATCAGATATTTCTATGTACTTTATTAAATTTCATTCTTTTTAATATGTTGTTATTTATTGTGGATTTCATACCCTCAGAAAAATTGATTGAGTATAGCTCCTTTACTGATACAGTTTATTTCATCTGTAATGTGTTTTTTTGTGTGTGGAGATTATACCTTTCTAATGTTAATTAATAATTAGCATCGTTCAATTTTCGTTTTCTAATTATGTTATGAAGCATCAATAATATATAATATTGAATTACTGATATGAAGTGATGATTTGGGGCAAGTTCTCATGCAAACTCTTCTATTTCTGTTTATTTGAATTCTGAATAGTTTTTTTTAATATCTCCAATTATATGCTGAGCAATATATTATGTACACATTGGATTTTGGATGTTCAAACAGTCATGAAGCATGATGAGAATTTCAAGGAAACAATGTGAGTGTAGCAAATCTTTAACCTTCAGGCCATTTGATTGAATATGATAAAAGCTTGTATGCAACGGCACAATATAAGCATAAGTAAACATCCCCTGAAAAGTCTATTAATGAATTTTGCACACATTAATGATGGTGTCGCAGTTTGCACACTACTCACTACTGCTATTTATGCAAAGGCTGAAAAGCCTCTTTGGTTGTTGAAAATGAAATACACTTTGCGAGTCCTCAACATTTCTCATAATAATTTTCATACTCATTTCTGCTGTAAGTAATAAGTAAACTAGACATGTAAATTGCTTCTTTTACCTGACAAACTTCATCTGACTGTCGATGCAGTAAATGATCCTTTTGTGATGAAGGCTTGGGCAAAGACTTATCCCGAGAACAAGTACGTCAAGTTTCTAGCTGATAGGTCTGGAACCTACACCCATGCTCTCGGTCTCGAGCTTGATCTCACTGAGAAAGGCCTAGGTACCCGCTCCAGAAGGTTTGCTCTCCTTGCTGAAGACCTGAAGGTCAAGGTCGCAAATGTTGAGGAGGGTGGAGCATTCACCATATCCAGTGCCGATGAGATCCTGAAGGCCCTCTAAGGTTTTAAGATACCTGGATAATAATATGTGAGACTTATGTCAGTTTGTATCCAACTATCCATGTTATTGGATATCGAGTAAGGTGAAGCAAAATATGCTTTGGATATTTTATGGTTGTTTTTCTTCTCCTGTGTAGCTGGATGACATCTTGAATCATGTTTTAAGATACCTGGATAATAATATGTGAGACTTATGTCAATTTGTATCCAACTATCCATGTTATTGGATATCGAGTAAGGTGAAGCAAAATATGCTTTGGATATAGATGGTTGTTTTTCTGCTCTGCTATTTTCACAAATACACAAAATGATGACTCAATATGTGCATGAGGTGAGCAAAGGTTGCAGGATGGTAACTGGCATATTTACACTGTTGATAGTATTTCTACATGTCCTGTGAATGTTGGAATAACTTATACAGAAATTTCTTCTCCCCAACTATGGTTGTCATTGGGGAGAGAGTGATAGTAGACTTGTTCAGTGAATACAGTAAAGCAGTAGCTGAGTGAGACACACTCTTTTTCTACTGTGTACATTTTGGTGTGTATATGTATGCGGCTAAACATGCTGGAAGCCAATTATAAGCCTAATAGTAATGTTACTTGGTAAGGAGTGCTCTGCTTTTGAAACAACATTGTTCACTACTGTTTGACTGGAACACCCATGCAATCTAATACCATGTTTTTGCCAAAGAACTCAGGCCCCTTCAATTTCAGTCTGCTTAGTTGTCTTAAACTTATGTTTTGGTTGTGATGGGAATTTTAATGTGCTAACACTTGTGTTTTTCTGCACGTTCACTTGAAAGCTTCTCATTTCTCTTAAGTATACAGTCAGTTTACAACCAAGTAGGTTCAACTGTAAGTTATGGAAATTCTGTTTAAAATGAGGAATTGTAAGTTATTTTTGGTTGTACAATTTACACAAGGTAAAACTAATTAATTTAATTTGCATTTTAACTATTTGGATTGAAGTCTTTTATTATTAGCAACAATAATAAGTAGACAGAAATAACTTACACAGATGAAGTTAATTATGCAGTTGCCGATAACATTTGGCACATCATCAAGAGCAACATCATCAACCTGCACAAATAAACAAACCATAAGAAGAATACTGTGAATTTGAATTAGACTACAGACTGAAGGTACTAGTGAGTTTGGAAGTAACTACAACAATATTGGAAAGTAATTATAAATGCCAATCTGAAACCCAATCATCTGTCTTTAAGAAAAATGGTAAAATATCATGTGTACCAAATCAAAACTGACATACAGGATTTACATAAGAAAGTCACAAAAGTAGCAGTGCCATTAACAAATAAGGAGAGGTAATGTAAGCATGCAAAGATTATCATGTACGCACACATGGCACAACTATATTTCAAGACAGATTCATATTTTCACAAACCCTAATGATTAAGCATGAAAGTATATTCATCAATGTATATCAGGAAATGCCTCCACAGCAGATAAAACTTAAACTGAGATGTAACAAAGCAGAATACAAATCACTTACTTTTAGTTAACAACTAGCAATGAATCAATAAAAGTGAAAATAAGTGTAACTTTACTAAACTTCCCTTAAAAAATTAATCACTTCCTCAGATAAGAACATACCCTAGAATCCTAGACCTATTAAGAATGCAAAACTTAGCACAAGGCAAAAAACTTACTGTAAAAGGTGTTGATTTAAGCAGCAACTCCAACATCAACAATTAATTTCGCAAAATTAATGATATCAGCTTCTTAGTTCTGATTGAACAGCACTGAACTAAGTATGACATTAATTTAATTGCATGTCTACTACTTCAAACAGCTAGCTGCAGGGGTATGCAGCAATGCATAGGCATCTATGAATATGATTTGTAAAAAGAAAAAATAAACTTCCTTTCCGTACAGAAGACTGTTCTCTTCTCTGACTATGTTCATTACTCTATCAGAATAACCGAAAACCTCTCATGAAAGACACAAACATGTTAAATCAGTAAGTGCAATGGACCTGAATATGTGGGTAGCTCTGGAGATAGTCTCTTGTGTAATTTTGAGAAGCAGGAAAATAATACCCACAAAAGAGCACACGAGTCACATGGTCCTGATTATTCTCTACCATTCTGTGAAATGTTCTCAAGTAACCTGCACTGGACAACATCAAAAAGCTTAATCAAGGCATGTTTGATTAATAAATAAAACAGCATGATACTCTACATAAAATGGAAGGAAAAAAAAACTAAAATAAAATGCTTCATTTTATATAAACATGTACATTATCATGTAAACCTATGAATTGTGATGTCCCTAGAGAAAGCAGAAGAGCTGAGCCTCCTCTCTCTCCCCTTTAGTATAATAGAGGGAATAGTTTAACACATTTAAACTTAGCAATTTTTAATCAAGTCTGGGAGTCACTTAGCCCAAATATGAAATGTACTGAATATGTGGGTCATCTTCAGAAATAGTTTAGAATAGTATTTCAATTCAGGAAAAAAAAAATCTCATAACTCTGGGTATTTGGGATCCTCATCAGACCCCAAGTGAGCTAATCAGAGATATCAAAGCACAACTCAAACCTAATATATCTAAGCTGTAAGCTAACATTAGCTTAATTAAAAGATAACTACAATTACTTCTCAAAACAAATAAATATATATGCCGAAAAGCAACGCCTTCGTAAATATATTAAATTATTGTAGTATTTGTAGTTGATGTGTTCGGTAAAATATCCGAGTGAGCTTTTTTATTTAAAAAATCAGTAATATGAGAATCTATGTTTAAAAGACTTGAAGAAAATATAATGGAGTACAAGAATCTTTGCCCCAAAATGGATTCAGTGTTAGAGCATCCATAAAATGCATATTTTAACAATGAGAGCGATGCAGTCATGTGGTATTATGTAATTTTATAGCTTTTTCATCTCTAATCTTTAATCTCTAATCTCTAATCTCTAATATTATAATGGGAGAAGGCCTTAGTGTCATTTGTCATTTTGTCATTCTACCAACATGTGCAACGCACGTACATAACTAAGATAAAGGAGGTTTCCGGTTCAAATCCTCACTACATCAGAGTTTTTATTTTTATTTTTTCAAATTATTAAAATGTGCATCGCACGTGTAAATTAACCTCCCTTTTTTCAAATTATTTCAGCTGTATGTTCAAGCTCAGAATGAGGGATTAACCTCCCTTTGTTCAGTTGTAATCTGAGTAAGATGAAGTAAAATTTGCTAGACATAGATGGTTGTTTTTGTTCAGGTGTTTTCGCAAATATACAAAATGATGGCTCAATATGTGCATGAGGTGAGCAAAGGTTGCAGGATAGGATTTTTTTGATTATGAGATTTGCTTTTGGCAACTTAAGATTCCACTTTGGCATTAAGGATCAGTAGTAAGAGCATCCGCAGTCGTTTGTGTGCAATTCAGTTTAGACTGTTAATACACTCTTTTTTTTTATTAAATTTGAACATTTGAACATAAATTGGTAGTTTTGTATGCTTATTTTCCTGCTGAATGAGATCAATTCGTCAAAAATGGAGACGCCAGGTGTACTAAGTAAATGTAGAACAGTAGAAGTAGTATGAGGATGTTCAAACAGCCTTTGAATTGCTGGTAAAGTTTAATGTTAGATTATGGTTCAATGTCCCCACCCGCGCATGCGCGACCACCACGAGAGTCGCACCATTCTGAGGCCTTTGAAGACTGCATAGAGTTCATCGACTCTTCTTACAGAAAATCTATTTGACAAAAGAGAAAACAGAGGAAATTTTGTTGGGAAAAAATATTTCATTACCTTCTGATACATGTTAGAAAATGTTGTTTCTAAGCTCTTACTATTTACTACCTTCTGATACATCTTTGTTTGATTCCATTTAAGAAGACTTTCAAATTGCACCTCACTTATATCTCATTGTAGCTCTGGTACGTTAATCTTACTGATCTCCATTATAGAACGTATATGCATAAACACGAAGAACATCAAATACTCGGAATTATTAACGGAAATAATAGCTGATGAAGAAACTATACTTCGATAAGCATACAGATCTGGATATAACTCAAGGCTCAAGTTTAGAATAAAAAAATCGCAAACCTGATTAAGTTCAATTGTTGAAATTACATGACCACATCTCCCCCCAAAAAAATAAAAAAAATAAAACAAAACGTCTTGATAAATGAACGGTACATCGAGAATAAGTTTGGTCCCAAAGGGATACCAAAAAAGTAGTCAAGGGTTGAGGGAGAGCTTATCAATGTCAACTATCCCATGACTTAAAGGAGGGAGAGCTTATCAATGTCAACTATCCCATGACTTGAAGCTTTCTTTAGTTCCAAGGCTTTTTTATATGGAGGGGCGATTGGGGGTTGAACCGGATCCAAACTCTTGTAAGGCCCGCCTTCTGCACTATTTGGGAGAGGATACGAGCGATCTGAGTCATAGCCACTGAGGCCACCACAAGCCAAAAATGGAATATACACTTTTTTTGGACCCTCCAACCATCCACTGCTGCAGTCTGCGAGACGTCATGAGAGTTAAAATACATCAACAACAGCGCCAAAGTCTTCCGCTTAATCAGAGGGGGTCTTTAGCTTAATCATTGGGAGTCTTCAGCATAATCAATTTGTATATAACAGTCAAGCCGGAAAATATAGCAAAAAGGTTGTGACAGACTGACAGGTATTACCTAAATCACCATCCCCTGAAGGAGTTCCTACTTTTTCCAGAAGGTGATACAAGTCTTTCTCATTAAATCCTTCGGGAGGGGAGTAATTCTCACAAACAACAAATGCCTCTGCAAATAACGCCATAAGAAGTCAGTGTAAATCTTACGGCAGAGTAGACATGGAAAGATAACAACAATATCTTGAAAATGCCCAAATAAAGAAATTTGCGTACAAGTTTCTAAACAATCGCCCTAGGTGTACAAAGCACCAGTGGTTATACAGAGTGTACCAAAATTATTGTTGCATGTGTGTATGTACATTTACCTTGGAGATGAATTTCTCCATTTGGCTCTGAGTACTTTAGCTCCGAGCTGAGTGCAGTCATAGAATCCTTAAATTAATTTAAAAGTGCATACAAGAAGGCATGAACATGTATTTGAAGAACACCTACGGTGTTTGCACATTCACTAACTTCGGCTCAATCGAATATTATTCTGTTACTGCAAATGTGGAGATTGGAGGCCTTACCAATGGTTGAGTTTCGGTTGCTTTTAGGTTTTGCAAATGTGACATGTGAGGAGAATAATTTTAGCTGCATGAAGGAGAAAAGATGCCGATGAACTCATAGTGACAAAAATCCTTTTACAAAGTTATATCAACCTAACAGAGAGACTGTGCAAGAAACTTCTCAAGCAAAGAGCAGACAAATATAGCAATTTCATTGATCATACGTAGTAGAGAATGTAGACATCCCTTACTGGACTAGAAACATTCGTTTATCATTTCAAGATTTATGGAACACCAGAATAGAAAAGGTAGAATTGCTAATTTAAATACCGAGAGCTGAATGAAGAAAAAACATTTATGCAGCTGACACCAAAAGTCTAAAACAAATACCTTTTACTATAATACTACAAGCAAATGCAACTGCATTTGCACGTTCCTCATGTAGACCAAAAATGGTACACAATTAATTGAACATTGAGTCAGCCAGAGGTCATGAGAGACTGAAGGTCATTACCCAATTACCCTAATTCAATTCAAGTAAAATCAGTTATGACCCAAAAAATGCTCCCAAAAAATACCAAAGATGTAGTGTATTAAGCCTTGGCATGGGAAATTAGAATTTTATAATGAGATACATTGACAACCATAAGTGAATAGCTTAATAATAAAGTAAATATACATTCTTTGAGAGATTTTCCAAAATCTTATTTAACAAACTATAAATGAGGCATACGAAACCAACTTTGATGCATGAATCTCTTAAACTTGTCATTTAGATAGCTTAACATTTTCCATCCTACTTACTAAAGGATACATCATACGTGTAAATAATATATTAAGTTCCAGTTATATGCTGAGCAATATATTATGTACACATTGGATTTTTTTGATTATGAGATTTATTTTTGTCGACTTAAGATTCCACTTCTGCATAAAGGATCAATAGTAAGAGCATCCACAGTCATTTGTGTGCAATTCAGTTTGGACTGTTAATACACTTTTTTTTAATTAAATTTGTACATTTGAACATAAATTGGCAGTTTTGTATGCTTATTTTCCTGCTGTATGAGTTCAATTGTCAAAAATGGAGACGCCCGGTATACTAAGTAAATGTAGAACAATAGAAGTAGTATGAGGATGTTCAAACTCCCTTTGAATTGCTGGTAAAGTTTATTGTTAAATTATGTTTCAAAGTCCCCACCCGCGCAGGCGCGGGGTCACTTGCTAGTTAATCCTAAAAGTGGCAGTCATGGACACTAACCATCCACAAAGTCACATCTTACTGGTTGGCTCCTATACATACTAGTAACATGCACGTTCTATGTGGGTAGGACCAAAGTTCGCGACTGAGAGGCGATCGATGAGAGAAGCTTGGTTTATCGCTATTGTCGCTACGACCTGGGGTCTTTGGTTAGACAGAAATAATTGGTACTTCCGTGGGACATGTAGTACTATTTCTAGTATTTTATCTCACATCATGCATCTTATTTTCTTTTGGGCAAATATTGCCGCAGCAGGTCCGAGTGGGAGGATCGCGAACGTCTTTCAGGTGGAGGAGTATGATGATGAGGATATCGAGATTGGTCCGACACTAGACTGAGAGATGTGTCCGGCCTGTCAGATGTATTGTTGAGTGAGTCATCCCCACCACCCCAGGGTTTTGTTGGGAGGAGTAGTTGGTTTTTCTTTGTTGCTTGGATGCATATATGTTTGTACCGTCTTTTGCCCCGGCCCCCATATTTAGGGTGGATTTATGGACTTTTGTGTCGTAGGTTCTTGTACTTGGCTCAGTACTCTGAGTTTGTTTTATTAACTTCTTATTAATGAAACAGGGTGGCCATACTCTACATTTTCTTTCAAAAAAAAACATGCACGTTCTAATCAATTTTTTATTTATTTTATAAAGTAAATAATAAGATGTAATCTGGCCCCGAACCTGAGACCTCCCTTAATTCATACACACTCTTTACAAATTATCCCTAGTGGCACAAACTTTGATTTTATATGAGTGATATTTTTGTAAATAATTATGCTGTAAATAAATTTGAACTTTGATAGTATTATGGTAACTAACAACAGCTGAGTAAATGAATGGTTAATATAACTCGCTCTTAAAAATGAATGGTTGAGATTAGATGGTTGAATATCTACATACAGGTTGTCTACAGATGACAAGCCCAACTCTCCCAATATAATATTAGAGATTAGAGATATATACCTCCCACTCCCAATAAACGTACGTACGTACATGAAGCTGATCTTTTCTTCAAGATATTCAACATTCACAAATCTTTCCCTTATATCATATAAAGAAGTTTTTTTTTTAAACCTAGTTTTAACTTTTCAGTGCTCATTGACCGACATTAAATTGTTCTTATCTGCGTTTTCCCATCAGTGTCTTGAAGACCTCTTTCCTAAGATAACAACAACAAAAAAAAAATCCTAAAATGCATTCCTACTCGAAAATTGTGATAAAGAATGCAGACATATGCAAAAGATAATTAAATCGCATGACTAGAAACAAAGATATGATATTCAACTGTTGAGCTGGAAGATAACAATATAATGGTGGAGCACAGAACAGAAACGCCTAGCTCCCACCATGCTGACTAGGATTATAATCTTTTGTCTGCATTGGAATTGATGGAGCACAGATTTAGATATAAAGTTTTTTTTGTTTATAAAAAATGATCATCAACTAATTTAACTGTTTTCTCCAAAAGCCATTTAGTCTTTCCCCCACTTCTACTTTCCAATATCTCAATAAATATGCAGTCTTTCTTCAAATGTATGAGACACAGAACTAAACGAGAACTAGAACTCAGCATGTCGACAATGATCAGATTGATTTGGTTCGGCCTCCTCCTTTTCATTTATTTAGGTGTTTTGGCGATTCAGAAGACCAGGTAGTTTGTGAGAAATGATGAGAGGGTTTTCATGAGAAGGGGTAAGAGTGACAAGTTTGTTGATGGGGGGCAACGGCAAGAAATATGTACCAACAAGCAAGAATACTTAGCTGACCTTTGGGATAAAGGTTAATGTGAGAAGCCGCACAAATTATGAAGTGAAGACACAAAGATAGAACCAGGGTTGGCCCTGAGTTCCCGGGGGCCCTAGGCGAAAATCCGAAATGGGGGCCCCTAATAGCATTTTTTTTTACGCGCAAAATATGTGTCTATATTTACAAGGGAAGTTCAAATTTGGGGTCTCTAAAATCGCGAAATTTCCGGGGGCTTAGGCGGCCGTCTTATCCGCCTCTAGGGTAGGGCCGGCCCCGGATAGAACTAGTATATTTCACTCATAATTTTATATTAAAAAAATCCACTGTTTTGGCCATATTTTTTTTTGTCTATAGTCTACTGTTTATGCCTGATTTTGCAAAATTCTTAAAATCATTTTTTTGGCAAGATTTTAAGGGCTAAATATAGTACACAGTTTGTTCCATATTTCTAGAAATTCTAAATCTCAATGTTTTCTCCAGTTTGTTCCATATTTAAGGGCTAAATATAGATTTTAAGGGCTAAATATAGTACACAGTTTGTTCCATATTTCGTCATCAAGATTTTAAGGGCTAAATACTTAGCTGACCTTTGGGATTTTCATATAATTTGGAAAATTTTAATTTTTTTATTTTGCCGGATTTTGTGAGCTATAGCTCTCCATTTTCACTGTTGTTGAGAAACGATGAATTTTCTGATTTCGGTCAGATTTTCTAGTTTGAAGACCAATAAAATTCAAAATTCACTGTTTTCTCCACATATTATAGGCTATAGTCCAAAGTTTTCACCATATTTCGAGAAATAAAAAAAATCGGCCATATATATATATATATATATATATATATATATATATATATATATATATTTGCCTAAATTTGTGGGTCTTATTCCATTGTTTTAGACAAACTAGCAATTTTAAATTTAACTATTTCAGTCATATTCTGAGGGTTAAACTCCACCCTTTTAATCGGTTTAAAAAATACTTTTTTTTTGAAGAGGATAGAATCAAAAGATTCCAGTCCAGAATATATAAATAAAGGAGAGTATACAATAAGGTACAATTTTACCGAGAGTAAAACTATAAACAAATAACAAACCCCCAAACAATAAGAAAACAAAAGCAATTGAGAAAATTACCAAGCGCTAACAGCAGAAAACAAACAGCCAAAAGATCGCAAACAACAACAAATGAGGCAGGGCCCGAGAATAAAACCGCCACCAACGACAACAGCTCGCGGCCAAAAGCCGAAAGCCACCATCCCCAAAACTGCGCAGGCCAAACAAAAATTACAGCTACAAACGCGCAAAAGAGAACCGGGGCAGCAACCCAACCAAAACACTAACTGAAACTAGCAGCCGAACACGCACCACCTAAACTGAAAAACAAACACGATGCAAGACCAGAGAGGAAAACCAAACAAGAAATTGTCAACAGGGAGGCAAGTGAACGGCCATAAACAGGTACTAGGCACCTGAAGGCGACGCAACACTACCACCGCGACAAACGCACTAGAATGGAACCGCAATAATCCACAGCGCTGACCCCAACAATCGGAGGATCACCACCTCGGCCACCTCCGACAGAAGGGACGCACAACAATGGCGTAGGAAAGCAAGAAATGAAAAAATACAGAACGCTATCATTCAGGTAAGATAAAGGTGAGCAACACCTCAAACACATCCAAAATAAAATTCTAGGACACCCTGTAAAAGCTACCAGGGCCGAAGCCATCCAGTACCAAGGTGCAAACACAGCACCTAACGGGAAAGCAACGAATGAACCGAAACAAAACATGAGACTCAGAGAAAAAAAAAACCACAACCAAAAAAGAACAAAGCCTCTAGAGACTAGGCCAAGAAAATAACATCCTAGGTACCAAAAACCGCTGCGTCGTAGACAAAGCGACCCCCACCAGAGTGAATCCAACAACAAGAAACATAACATCACAGTAACCATAAACACATAGACAACCCCGTGTACAGACCAGGAAACAAAAGCATAACAAAAGACTTCCAACACAGGAACTTAAGCCAGCTAACCGAACATCCAGCCCTACTAAGAAAAAGAGACATCCAAACAGTATGATCCAACAACAGAGCTGCACCAAACAGAACAGAACAAGCGAAGAGCTGTAATGCTAGCCAAGCTCCACGGCCAAAACCAAAACGCATCAAAATAACCAAAACACATTCAAACTCTTTAGGTCTGCAGATAAGAGGAAAAAGAGAAGCAAGTAAGAAGTAGCACATTGTAAGGTTGGATTAAAAAATAGTAGAACGAAAAATACTAATCACCTCGTCCAGACGATTTAAATGTAAAGCTTCCACTTTATCAACTGCTAAATTGGAAGGCCAAAATTTAGAGATGAATAAAAATTCATCGATAATGCTATCAATGGAAGAGGTGGACTGCGCAAAAATTCGTTTGTTCCGTTCCGACCAGATAACCCAAATGATCGCCATAATAGAAAGAATCCAAGATTTACGAAATTCTTTCCCGAGGGATTGAGACATCCAACAGGAGGAGAATTCGCTGGGGATAGATGGCGCTTGCCAAGTGAAGACAGTGATCACCCATTTGCCAAGTGAAGACAGTGATCACCCATAATGGTTGGATAAAGGAACACTATAGGAAAAGATGATCAGCATCCTCATGATGGGATGAACATAAAGCACAAACTTGGCCTAAGGCCAGGTTCCTCTTGTTAAGAACATCAACTGTGCGCAGTTTGTTGTTAAGCGCTAGCCAGGTTAAAATTTTGGATTTGAGAGGAGCACAACAGCTCCATAAGGACTTAGCACGCGGGGAGACAACCCCCCCCCCCCCCCCCCCCCCCCCCCCCGCGAAATTGAGGAAGTTGTAAAAGATTTAACCGTATAGTTTTCAGAGCTGGTCCATCTCCATTTGAAGTCTTCTATAGGGTGCCAGGAATAATGGTTGATACCTTCAAAGAGCTCTTGGAGTTCCAACACAAGAGGCGGAGGAAGAACATCCGAGAATGGAATTGACCAGAACTTTTGGTGATTGATGACTACAACATAGTCCGCCACCATGGCGGAAGGGTTGGAAGCCATCTGATAGAGCGAAGGAAAAGCTATAGCGAGTTTGGTATTACCAAACCATAAATCGTCCCAGAATCTGGTCTTCGAACCATCAGCACAAACAAGCGCTAAACCACAACGGAACGGGCTGACAGCTTTCCAGACCCCTTTCCAAAAGGAAGATGCGTTGCGGGAGAGGGAGATAGGAAAATCCCACATATTGCGACAGGAAAATAATTAAGGGAGATTGATCATTCTTTAAAAAATCTCCGTAGCCGTTTGCTCAGGGGGGCTAAGTTTTGGTGCCTAAGGTTAAGAACTCCTAAACCTCCAGCAGCCTTAGAAGTGCAGATAAGTTTCCAGTTGCAAAGATGAGATCCCGGTCTAAACAAATCCGCACCAGACCAGAAGAAATTCCTTCTGATCTGATCAACCCTCTTAATAACCCACGAGGGTAGGTAAAAGAAAGACATCATATATAAAGGGATAGAGGAGAGAACGGAGTAAATAAGGATAAGTTTGCCTCCACGCGAAAGGTGCTTACCAGACCAACAGTTAAGTTTGGTTTCAACCTTTTCGATCATCGGCATCCAATCCAATTTATGAAGCCTCCCCTATCTCAATGGGATACCTAGATAATGGATTGGGAAAGAGGCCGAAACACAGTTAAAGAATTGTGCAATTTCCGCTTGACGGTTTAGAGATCCGCCAAGCCAAAGAACTGAAGACTTTTGAAAGTTAATAGCTAAACCCGAGGCACTTTCAAAAACATAAAGAAGTAACTTCAAGTTACATAAAGTGCACCCATTGGGTTTCGCGAAGATAATGGTATCATCAGCGTACTGGAGGTTCAACACTCCTCAGAAATTGTGAGAACCTCCAAGACCTTCGATAACATCGGCCTCCCAAGCATTACTAAGCAGCTTACTGAACACATCAGCAACAAGAGAAAATAAAAGCGAGGAAATGGGGTCCCCTTGACGAAGGCCACGCCTACATTGAATTTGTGCCCTTTCGTCCCATTGATAAAAATGGACGAAATGCCAGCGAAGGGACTGGATTTAATCCAGGCGATCCATTTCGGACCGAAACCACGATGAAAAAGGGTTTCAAAAAGAAAATCCCAGCTAACATTATCATAAGCTTTTTGAAAATCTAATTTTAACAGGATCCCTTCCGAGTTGGATCTATGGCAGTTGGAAATAATTTCTTGGGCCGAAGCCACGCTATTAAGGATAAAGCGATCTTTAATGAAGTCCGATTGCGTGGGATCGATCAAAGGAGGGATAATAGCACTAAGACGGGTAGAGAGAACTTTCATGATGATCTTGAATGTCGTGTTAAGGAGGCTAATCGGTCTAAAGTTGGAAACTGAGTTGGCACCCAAGAATTTGGGGATAAGGACGATGTGTGCATAATTGATCCTATTAAAGGAGAAGTTTCCTTGGTGAAGATTTGAGAACATTTTGAAAAGATCGTCTTTGAGACAATCCCAAAAATGTTGGGAAAAAAAAGCTAGGAACCCTCCGGACCAGGGGCGGAGTCACTTTTTAAAGAGAAAACTGCAGACTTGATCTCTGCTAAAGTAAAAGGATCTTCCAAGCTAGACAGGTCATGAGTTTGCTGACCATACAACTATGACCAATCAAGATGAATAGAACGATGTTTATGAGATCCCAAAAGATCTTTCAAGAAACAGAGGAAAGTAGCATGGATGTCAGAATCCGAAGTTAAAACATTTCCATTGTCAAAGATAGAGAAAATACGATTGCATCGCTGCCGGTGTGAAGCAAAATTATGGAAGAATGAGGTGTTGCCGTCACCCTCCTTCAACCAACGATGCTTAGCCTATTAGGCCCATTTGATATGATCGTTATGAAGAAAGGCTGCGTAATCTCTTTTACAAGAAGCACGTTCTGAACGAAGGGATTCAGATATAGGGCCAACCTCCTCTAGTTGATGAATGGATTCAATGGTTGACAGGAGGATATTTTGAAGCAAATTATCGTTGGCAAATCTCTCTTTCTGCCAGATTTTACTACCGAATTTGATCGCGTGAAGCTTAATTAGGATGCGACCGAGCCCAAAAGAGCCCGTAATAGAAGAAAGGCATTCGGTGATGAGATTGACAAATGTTTGATCTTGCAGCCAAAATTTTTCAAACCGGAACTTGAAACACCTGGAGAAATTATAGTTAGAGCACAAAGAGATAGGTACGTGGTCTGACGACGGATTGGGCAAAGCCTTTGCAAAAGAGTTGTGAAAGAAGTTGATCCAGTCAAAGGAAACCAGAAATCGATCGAGTTTAGCCATGGTCGGCGACAATCGCATATTAGACCAAGTGAAAGCTCTGCCGTTGAGAGGAAGATTCGTCAACTGGAGGGAACGAATGCTTTCATTAAAGCGAGAGGAATCCAACGAGTAAGAGGAGATACCCGATCTTTCAGAGGAGAATCTGGTGACATTAAAGTCACCACAAAAAAGCCAGAACCCCTGAATGTTGTGTTGGAAGGAGCTAAGTTCGTTCCAAAAAACCTCACGACGGTCCGCAGTAGACGGACCATAAACCGACACTACAGTGAGATCACAGTTGAATTCAGCCCAGTGGAGACGCACTACAAGGAAGAAAGTTAATCGACGAATCGAAATAAGGAAGAACCTGGGTTCTTTAAAACCAAAGAGAATACATCCTCTTGTACCTCTGGCATCAAGTGAGATCCAATTGGAGATTAAGGATCCACCTATCGAACGTAAGAAGGACGAAGTGGGGGACTCAAGTTTCGATTCTTGAATTGAGATCATATCATAGTGAGAAGAAGAAATCAGATTAAACAAGGCTTGTTGCTTTGTCACACTCCGCAACCCCCGAATATTCCAAGCGATGCTAATCATTAAAACCTTAGTCTCAAAAGCTCTAGAGATTTTGCCGCAGCGAATCAAATCAAACTCAACAAATTTATCCTGATTAACGAGAAACCCCATCTTCCTAGTAAGGGTAAGCATATCTAGATTAGATAGGGAGTCAAAATGCACCTGGTAGATAGAACCAAGATGTTCTTTCCCAGATGAAGAAGGAGAGGGTGGAGAGATATCAAACTTGCGAATCTGAGCCGCAAGGGAAGACTGAGAATCTGCCAGATGTTTCGAAACTCTATTGGCCCTAATACCGGCACTAGAACGAATAACAGTGATAGGTTCTTTTTTGAATTTTTTGTTTTGGAAGCTATAGACTGCTGGCTCCCGGGATGGGAAGACCCAGCAAATCTCATAGGCACCTCTATAAGGCAAACTGAATCGGTGAGGTTAATAGTCATTTGAACCGAGGGGCTATAGCTAAGGAACAGGGGGGAGGAGAATTGTGGGAGGTCTCTCTGCAGCGACTTGGTGGGTGGCAACCCACCTGAGGCGGAGTAGGAACTCAAATAGGAGAATTAAAGTGATAATAAGTAGATAGGCAGTAATTTACAATGTGTCTAGTGAAATAAGAAGATAAACTGCTAATTTGAACAAAGCAAAAGTCATTGCAATCCAAACAATTAGTGGCTTGAAACTTAAAAACAATCGAAAGAGAATTAAAGAATACCTGCTTTTGCGAAAGAAATTGATCCAGGTCGGCCAATTCCTCATCCAGAAGATTATCTTTATCAACCCAAGCTTCGGGTTTCGAGGAGGGGGAAGATAAAGCTTTGCTAGGATTATAAGACGGTGTAGGACCTGAAGAGGAAGTGAATTGAACCGCACTAATGTATTTGTCCCAATTGGATGAAAAATGGGGATTCACTTCCCAATCCGGCCACTTCTGATTAGAAACCCGCTGATCAAGCTTAGCCGGGGTTTCAACAGAAACCGCAAGAGAAATGGCAGCCAGAGAAGAGTGAGCCTTTAAGGAAGGATGAGAAGGTAGCTTAAGCGGAAGTTTGAGAGGAGCAGGTTGAGAAGCAAGGAGGGTTTTCGCCAAAGCAATGTCAGGGTTAATCCAAACCAAAATGTGAGCTTTAGAAGGCGAGATTTTGGGTTTAGAGGAGGTGAAAAACCTTTGCGCTGATAAGGCAGATTTTTTTGGGGACTTCTTTGTGAGACAACTTCCATTTGGAAGAATGAGGGGTCGACTGGGATGATGTACCAACTGAGAAGGAGCCGGGAAAAGTGTTGGATTTCGCAGGGTTTTTGAAACACCCAGAGACGATGGGGCTGGAGACGGAGCTCCTATAGAACTGTCTTGATAAATGACAAAAACAGCAAAGATGGATTTAAAATCTCTTAACAAGTATGCATCAATTCTATCATTCACAAACAGGCAAAAAAACTCAGCATCTACCTGAAGGCACCCAGATGCCAGCATAGAAGAGGAAGAGATGTGCCGCAATTCACCAACACATGTAGTCAAGTCAGCAACGACACGATGAGAATCACAGAACGGCAGAATTCCCAGTAATGTGACTTTAACAGCATAGTGAATTATGGGAGAGGGGGATGACCTTGGTGCACCCATTTATGAACGGATAATTTGATAGCTCCGATCGAGAGAGAGTTGAGAGCAACAAGATCTTCTAGGATTTTAAGAGAGGGACAATTAATGACCACTTCCCCATTGGAACAAGTGTTGATAGCCCACGTCCAGTCTTGCACGTTACAGGAATTGCAAAGGAAAGAATCCAAAGTCGAGTTGGAAACCGAACCTCCATTGAAAGAAATGACACCGTAGTGCTCAAAGCAAACCATTTTATCAGATAGTTCGGTAGCAGGGATGAACACTAAAGTGACCTGAGACTTGGATGTTTGAGAGGAGGGAAAAGAGCTCACTTGTGAAGATGATTGTTCCGCCGCAGGGATGCGCAGTGAGACGGGAGGTGTAGGAAGGAGAGGGGAAGAATTAGACAACTTAGCCCTCTTAGGTTTAGGGACTTGAAGATCCGCAAGCTTTGATTGAAGGGAGGGAAAATAAAGCGCTGCAATGACTTGTTCGGAGATGGGGACTCCCATGGACAACCCCAAAATATGCTGTAAAGAAAAGCAGCAGTTTCGGGAGTGACCAGATTTCAAGCAGATGTTGTCGGTGCAATAAGCCCTAATATGACCAACTTGGAGACAGCGATAACAAACCAGAGATTGGGAGGGAGAGGAAGACGAAGAGCACTTAGGTTTAGAACTGAAGGGGGAGAAGAACTGGCGGTAAAAGGAAGCAGATGCATGCCCTAGAAACTTCTGTTTCTTAGGCCGACCGGGAATGGCGCACGGCGAAGCTGGGTTGGGCTGAGACGACCCCAAACTAGTGACTAAAGACAGGTTATTATTAATATTTTGATTTTTGTTTATTTTTTTTTTTACAATATCTACCCAAGAGTAACCCATAACGGTCCAGACCCACAACGACCACTGTGCAAGAGAAAAGGAGGAATTAGCGAGGAACAGACAAGTCAACAGACCGAAACTGTAGAGATATGTCTGAAGAACGAAAAGAAGGAACACCGCCCCCCCCCCCCCCCCCCCCCCCTTCTCTTTTTTTTTCTTTTTTTTTGAAAGAAAAGCTGAATATGATGAACAATCGAGCTCTAAGGCTCAAACAAAAGGGCGAAGGGAATGTCACTAGCTCTTACAGATAGGATCGTAAGATCTAGCCTCACTCAATCCACCATAAACCAACAGACTATAAGAGTATAACCACCAATACTCGAACAAAACTGAGAGAGATAAAAAGCACGAACGATGACAGAACGTAAAACCAGGAGGAGGGGAGAGGGATCAAAGAAGATCACCAAATAAGACGAAAACGAACGCGCTAAGAAACTGGCGCAAACACAGCCAACAAACAACTAAAAGGAAAACAAATACTTACAGTGAGAGGCTAGTAGGAGCACGCCGCTAGGAACCGAGAAGAATCGGGGTTACAGGAGCCATAAAGGGGGAGCACGCCGCTAAAAAATACTTAATTTCACTATTTTGGGCTGATTTTTAAAAATACTGAAATCCACTATTTTCGGCCGATTTTCAGAAATTCTGAATTTCCCTTTTTTCGCAAGACTATGTGGGGCTATTCCATCATTTTCGGCCAATTATGAGAAAATCTAAATTGTCACTATTTTTGCCAGATTTTGTGGGTTGCAGTCCACCATATCGGCTGATTTTAAACAATATTGAACTTCACTATTTTGCCCATATATATTAGGTTGCAAACCACCATTTTCAGCCGATTTTGAAAATTCTTGAATTTCAATGTTTTTGCCAGATTTTGTGGGTAGTCCACTATATTTCAACGTTTAAAAAAAGGATTTGCCTAATTTTGTGGGTTGTAGTCTACCGTATTCGATCGAATTTTAGAAAATTTGGATTTTACTGTTTTAGCAAGATTTTGTGAGCCATTGATTTTGAATTATGGAAAATTCTAATTTCACTATTTTGGCTACATTATGTAGAGAATCTGAAATCAAGTTGTGCTAATAGTGGAATACACACCACAAGAAATAGAAACACTCAAGAACTAGATGCACTAAGAATAAGCCACCACAATAATTGCAAGAGCTCACAAGAACATAATAATATGCAGAGATAACCATTACTTCTTATTCCCCAAGAAATAGAAAGATTATTAAGAGATCACAACTCTCAATCTCTCTCTCTCTCTCACCTTTTAAACACTCGTCCCTCACTCCTCTTGAAGTGAAAGAATGATAAGATTCACCAATTCATAGTTACAAACCCTAGAGTCTACAACCACTTAAGTCCTCAAGTAAACAATAAAAGATAAACACATATATAGCTTATTGGACTCGATACCGATCAGCCCAAATAACATACAACACCGCTGTCTGTTGACCGCACCTAGTTGCGGTCGACTGCAATGTTTCTCGCCAACACCTGATGACTGGATGGTCGACTACACGGTCGACTGTCCCACTCTCTGTTGGAACAGTCATTCGGGTGTGCGGTCGATCACAACCTTGGACAGTGGACCACAACTTCTGTCTGCAGTTTTTTTGAGGGAAAAGGTAGAATCTGGCCACCCTGTTTCATTAAAAAGAGTTTAACGAAACAAACCCAGAGTACTGGGCCCAAGTACAACCTACAGAAAAAAATACCACATACATGAAGCAACATGACGCGTACAAACAAGAAATCCCTCCAACAATCCTAGAGGGTAGGCCGACAAACCATCTCGGTCCAGCTAAATGTAAGTACGTCAGTTAGCTTCGTACAGTGCCTCCACGACACATGCACACCCACCTGAAACAAGTCTGGCAGGATTTTTTCACCCGCTGATCCCTGCCTTCACCTCGCTGGGGGGACCCCATCTTTGGGCCAAAGCCCCGCAGGTCGAAAACTGACCCCACGGCACCTGCACTGCGATCACACCCTCCCACCATCTCCACCACTCATCCTACAAACGAGCCAGTCACTCCCACAGCCGCTACTGAAGAGATAGCCATGAAGAGGATACCTTTACCTCTCGCACGATTGCACTTTCTCAGGCGATTTCTCACCAAACAACTATCTCGTTCACCCCACCAAACACCACGCTCTAGAAGAAAGCCGTGGAGAGGATACCTTCACTTCTCTCACGCACAAGCTCTCTCCGGCGATTTCTCACCACACAGACTTATCTCGACTCAAACTCCCAATCGGAGGAAAGAGGCGACGCTATCTCGAGCCAGTGGTCTAAGCTGGAGGAAGCTCAATAGTCTGAGAGTAGGCGCTGTGAAAATTGCACCAGCAACATCGTAGTACACTCCTGACCAACCATACTCAAACCCCACACCCCCTCACCCCCAACACCAACCCACTACCGGCCTGGCCCCACGGGCCCCAAACTGAAACACCGACCTCACACACTTGAATCCCAAATCCATGGTGTTCGCGACAACAGGCACGAGAGGATGCTCTGGCGCGACATAGTCGCTCCGCGACAGTTGAGACAAGCACCCCGGAAGTTGAGACAAGTGAGCGCACATCACGGAGGGACCCCGTCTTTGGGTCCAAGCTCCATAAACGTGCAAGACAACCTAATTTCCGACATCTTCACACGCACTACCAACCCTCACAGATCGCCATGATTGGCCCCGAGAGTGTGGACATGGTGGCAAGCGTGCAGAACATCCGGGCAAACATCTAGCCAATCATGGAGGGACCCCATCTCGAGTCCAACCCCACAATCGCACAAAACTACATGCTTCACACCCCCAACCACAGCAAAAGCAAGCACATGCCCCTTGTCGAATCACCGGCCTCACATGGGCAAATTAGATCT